>BSQW01000001.1:6084787-8484787 GCA_030161315.1 Eutrema japonicum | reverse complement strand
CATCACCATTCATTGATTCATAACTATCATGTCATTAAACTATGTTTTCAATCAATCAATCAATCAATTTATCAAAAATATCATATTACTGGAATGTGCAAATTTCGTGATCAAACATGATTTTAATTTGTGTGCAAAATCCGTTTTAGAAATCCTTAAGTAAAGTATGCTAAAATCTAGCCATGCATAGATTGAGCATAAACGATGATGCTTTTATAATCTAGCCGTGCATAGATCGTGCATAAACGAATTAGTGCAGAAACAGTATTCAGATTTATGAACAATATTCAGTTTAATGACAGAAAATCATCGTGCAAAACCCGTTTTAGAAATCCTTATCAAAGTAAATCTATGGTAAAATCTAGCCATGCATAGATTGGGCATAATCGAATTAGTGCAAAAGCAATATTCAGATTAATTTCAGAAAATCACCGTGCAAAATCCGTTTTAGAAATAGTGCAGGTTATAATAAATTTGTGCAGATTCAGAGATCAATAAAATACAAAGATCAAACGATCGACAATCATTATTCTAAATAAGCACTGATAACCATCCATTGATCTGAGGAGACAGAGTCTACCATATGATCATGATCGTGGAGGCATAGCCTACCATGACGATCAATTTGGAAAAAGGCATCGCTTTATCATCCCGGAATAATATAAACATATAGAGAAATTAAATTTCACATCAATAATTATTCTAGATAAGTATCGTGAATCCATATTACAAATCATGAGTCGATAATAAACATGATTTGAAGTAGGATTAGATTTATAACCATCCTCGCTATAATAATGATATGAGGAGGCATAACCTACCATAACGATCAGTTCTAGGAAGACATAGCTTATCATCCCGGAATAATACATACACATAAACATAAATATAATCATAAATTAAATCTCACCTTTTTAGTGTAAGAACAGATAGAGAGACTATCGTGCTGATAACGTGTTGTGAATAAAAGAGAGAGAGAGGAAATTGTTGTTATATTATTCTATGAATAAAGAGAGGTATATATATGTTTACATAGACTTGGGGAACAAGCTGAATAAGGAGAATAAAAAAACCGAAAATATTATAAACCTCCTAGAATATGAGCCTTATAATGGACATCCATATAATTAATTCATATATAACAGATGCTAAATTGTTATTTTAAGACCAACTCTGTACCAAGACCAATCCTAAGGCAATTGTTATATTTACAATGAATTAGTTATTAAATTAGTACTTCACTGTAAAAGAGTACCAATTTTTTTTAATTGGTTATGCATACTTGATAGATTTTTTCCATGATAAAGTTGTTCTATATTTTAATCTGAGTTTAGGAGCATCTAGAGGGAGATGAGTGGCCATCACAAATGCATGTAATTCCCAAAACTAACCAAAAAACAAAGATACACTAATTGCATAGATAATTGCAAAGAACATGCGTGCTTAGGACACACAACAACAGAAGGAAGATGGATAGATTGTGTCTTTGAGTTTTGCTCCGCTCCCGCAACTTCCACGGTCTTGCGTGTTTTTAGCTGTAGTATTACAGTAATTACTGAGCAAAAGAAAGAAGAAAACAACACGATTTCATTATAATTTATCTGCAGATGCATGCAAGGAATCCACCGATAAGCCTCATTATGACTTTCAGGAGTTCCCCAACGGCGAGAGCACATAAGATCACAGGCATAAAGTAACAGATCACTGCGCATGTTAGATTAACAAGTACATATCTTATGCAACTGAACATTAGGAGAGCCGTACATAACCTGCAAAAGAGGACAAGAAAAGAAGCTGAGTATTATTAATTATTTAGAGACATGATTGTAAACTTCGTTTGATGCGTGCGCACCAGAAGAATTGAGTACTAGTATCATCTAGAGATGATGAGTTGGCCATAAAATTCCATAAAAACACCACAAACCAAGCCACGAAGAAACCTTCAAGTACAAACTTCAAAATGTCCATCACCTCGTTGATTCTGCAAACCAATATATAAAACCACCATTATATATCCGAATCTAATGCATACAAAAAAGTAAAAAATAAAAAGCAATTTATTACCTTGTCTCTCCTGAGCATTCTTCTGTAGATTCGGAGCTAAGACTTCGGTTATAATACCAAAAACGCCAGCATAGGATAGGGAGAGTGGCAATACAGCCACAAGTATAACCGATCGATGATCCATATAAACAATAGTGTTTGTGGATGTTCTTCATCTTTTGGCTGAATCAGAACTACTAATGCTGGAACAATCTGGACCAATGTCACAACAAACTCGATTGGATTCCAAAATCTTTCATTTGTATATGGATCGCTCGATTCAACATGACCCTCGTATGGTGGTGTCTGATCATCAATTGATGAAGATTTGCCATCGTTTGTAATGTCGACGATGTGCTCACTCTTGGTCAACAAAGGGCCCTCCATTGATCACTTCTGGTTTTACAATTCTTGTCCAAACCAATTAAAACTTCATCTAAATTCTTAGGTGCTAGATTTTTATTTTAAGACCAACTCTACTGCACCAAGACCAATTCTAAGTAAATTATATATAGTCTTTGACAATATAACAATTATTAACTTATTTGGTGCTAAATTATAGTCTTTAATTTAGACTTTTACAGTGAAACACAAAGCATAGCCCATTCCATGGACTTGGTGCTAATTAAGTTATTAGTATTTTAAGACCAAATCTACACCCAAACCCATTCCAAGTAAATTAGTCGTTTACAATCAAGTAACTTATGACAGCGACGATTTATGGAAGACAGCTAGTTAAAAAGACAGAAAAAGAGATGTTCTTGAAAATGCGGATCAAAGTTTATAGGGTAAACGATCTATTTTCCCACGAACTATGGCCATATCCCTCTAGATCCCCACCGAATTATATCTTCTGTATATTTACCCACAAAATGAAAGTTAAAGATCTAAATTCCCACGGAAAAAAAGTTCGAAGCTTAAATCTCCACGGATGTCGATTTTCACGGTTTGTGAGATAAACCCGAACTTAAACCATTAAACCCGAAACCAAACCGAACAAACCCGATCCGACTAAAAAAACTGACCCGACTCAAACAAAACCGACCCAACACTTCATCTTCTTCTTCGATCCGTTTTCTTCTGTTTTTCTCCGAGCAAATTCGTCGGCTCCTCATACCTTAAACGAGACCACCAAAGCCATGTCTCAGTGCTTCACAATCCAATCTCATCAAGCAGCAGCCCTGAACTCGCCGATTTGCCTCCTCTCGCCGATTTTCTTGAGATTTTGATGGTGGTTTTTCTGGGTTTGTTGTAGATGTTGGTGGAGGAGGCGATTGAACGTCTGGAGATGGAGGAGAGTTATCAAATTCGTTCGGTGGAGCCGGTGGTGTTTCTGAATCTACCGAAGGAGGAAGAGAAGGGGATTTAGTGGATTTTGGTGGTGGCGGAGAATTGTTTGAGTCCGCCGGTGGAGAATCGGAAGGTGGAGGCGGAGTGCCGGTTAATGGAGGCAGAATCGAAGGCAGCGGAGGAAGCTTTGAATCAGGAGGAGGAGGAGACTGTGATGAAGAAGCAGTGGCTCGCAAGAAGAAATCGGCGGAGGAGAAGCGGAATTAGGGCTACGAGGAGGAGGAGCTGCTTGTGGTGGTGGATGCTGACGGTGATGAGGTTGATTTTTAATTACGGCGGCGATGGAGGAAGGAGTTGGAGAGATGGGGGAATCGTTGTCTGGTTCACGACGGGAAGGAGTCGCCGAGTCGGCGACGTAGACGTTTTTTTTTTCTTTTGTAATTTTTTTATTATTAATTAAAATAATATAAAAAATCGGGTATGGTTCATAAATCGGATATGGGTCCTAACCTGTGGTTTAGAAATCTAATCGGGTCGTAATTCGGTTAAGAGTTGGTTTTACATGGTTAATAATAATTCAAAAACAGTAAACCATCTAAAACCGATCTATATGGGGAAATAAGTTTTGAACTTTTTTTCTGTGGGGATTTAAGCTTCGAACTTTTTTTTCGTGGGGATTTAGATCTTTAACTTTTATTTTATGGGTAGATATACAGAGGTCACACTACAAGAAAACTGTCAATTTCCAACGAAAATTTACGACCGTTTTAAATCGATGTAACTTTACATCGACATTACGACGACATTACGACGAAATATGTGTTCGATGTAAAATCGTCGTAAATATATGTCGTCGTAATTTCGATGTAAAATTACGACCATTTTACGACGACATTACGACGACAATATAAATCGTCGTAATATCGATGTAACTTTACATCGATATTACGACGAATATGGCTTCTGCATATTACGTTGATATTACGACGTAATATCGTCGTAATGTCGTCTTGGGTTAAGGAGCAGACCGTTGTATTCCCACTTCTGATGATCTAGCCAACAAAGAACTCTAGGGGTCTAGTTTTCTACATTCATAAATACCAACTACCATAAGTGAAAGATACATAGAATTGGACATCCTTATATATTTACATTATTTAAGTCATGCATGTTACGAATATATATTTATAAGAACGAATGCTATACATTATTATGTAAGATAAGGAAATTGGTGACGATATAGATTCAATCGTCGTTATTGAATCTGTTGTTAAATATTAGAAGTATTAGATGCACAAATATACTTCGCTCTTACTTCCAGGATATGTGTATTGCGATTTACCGTTTAGGGTATAGATTTAATATTTTACAACGAATTTACAACGGATTCGTCGTAAATTCGTTGTAAAAAGGATTCGTCGTAAATTCGTTGTAAAAATTACAACGATTTTACAACGAATTCGTCGTAAATTCGTTGTAAAAATTACAACGATTTTACAACGAATTCGTCGTAATTTCGTTGTAATACTTAAAATTTAGGGTTTAGGGTTTGATTTACATGTTTAGTTTTTTTTTTTTTATCATATATCTTGTTTTACGTAAGTTCTAATCATAGTATAAACAAGTTTAAGTTTTTACAAAATCATTTACATTATTTAAGTCATGCATGTTACGAATATATACTTATAAGAACGAATGCTATACATTATTATGTAAGATAAGGAAATTGGTGACGATATAGATTCAATCGTCGTTATTGAATCTGTTGTTAAATATTAGAAGTATTAGATGCACAAATATACTTCGTTCTTACTTCCAGGATATGTGTATTGCGATTTACGGTTTAGGGTATAGATTTAATCTTTTACAACGAATTTACAACGGATTCGTCGTAAGTTCGTTGTAAAAAGGATTCGTCGTAAATTCGTTGTAAAAATTACAACGATTTTACAACGAATCCGTCGTAATTTCGTTGTAATACTTAAAATTTAGGGTTTAGGGTTTGATTTACATGTTTAGTTTTTTTATCTTATATCTTGTTTTACGTAAGTTCTAATCATAATATAAACAAGTTTAAGTTTTTACAAAATTATTTACATTATTTAAGTCATGCATGTTACGAATATATACTTATAAGAACGAATGCTATACATTATTATGTAAGATAAGGAAATCGGTGACGATATAGATTCAATCGTCGTTATTGAATCTGTTGTTAAAAGTTAGAAGTATTAGATGCACAAATATACTTCGTTCTTACTTCCAGGATATGTGTATTGCGATTTACGGTTTAGGGTATAGATTTAATATTTTACAACGAATTTACGACGGATTCGTCGTAAATTCGTTGTAAAAATTACAACGATTTTACGACGAATTCGTCGTAATTCCGTTGGAAATCGAAATATTTAATTTACCGCGTGGGGGAAAATTTTCAATAGGTTGAATTTTTGATTTTTACTATTACGACGATTTTACGACGGAATCGTCGTAAAATCGTCGTAAATTACCAATGATTTTACGACGACCACAAAATCTATATATACGTGACCAGATTTTTACTCCCTCACAATCTCACACAAACTCACTCTCTCTCTAAAACGCTCTCACCTCTCTCTACCTACGAAAAAAGTAAAAAAATTATTTTTTGATTTTTTAAATTATATTATTGTTTGTGAGGATTTTGAATTGTTAGTTAGGATTGTAATTTTTATTAGTTAGGATTGGACTTATTAGTTAGGAATGGAATTATATTATATCGGAATTGAGTTATTTTTAAATATTTTTTTAGATATGGCGCCACGTAAGACACACTATCGGCAGTTTCTCGAGACGGGACCGAGTGCTAGTTCGCAACTCCCGTCATCTTCTGCGACACCGTCCGCTGTTCCGTATTCTTTTTCCCAACCAGCGCCGCCTCCAGAAGAAAGTGCTCGACCGCCGTTGTTGTATGCGGGATTGAATGTCGAAGATATTTTGCAGTCGCCGGGGCATGATTCTTTAGATCGGTTAGATCCGCGAAGGCTCCCGAATAGTTTATATTAAGAATTTTATTTTGTATTTTAAATTTTATTTTAAATTTTGAATAGATTTATAAAATTTTAATTTATAAATATAATTTTATTAATTATTTTTTTTTTAATTTTAATTGAAAAAAGAAATAATATATTATATATATGTATTACATCGAGTTTACATCGACTCAAAATTTACATCGATTTTACATCATTCAATAATTTACGATGAATTTACATCGAATATTTTACATCGATTTACCAACGTATTTACAGCTACCTATTACGACGAATTTACGACGAATTGTCAAAACAAAAATTGTATAATTCGATGTAAAATCGATGTAATGTTTCATCCTATTACGACGAATTGACGACGGATTGTCGAAAAAAAAATTGTATAATTCGATGTAAAATCGATGTAATGTTTCGATGTAAAATCGATGTAATGTATTCGTCGTAAAATCGATGTAAATTTACATCGATTTTACGACGAATAATATACGACGATTTTACGACGATTTTTAGTCCTCCTTAATGTTACGACCAATTTACGACGATTTCCGATTAACGACGATCATATTACGACGAATTGTTATTCGTCGCTAATCCGTCGTAAACCATGTTTTACGACCAATTTACGACGATTCTGTTAGTTGTAAAATGACATTTTTCTTGTAGTGTCATAGTTCGGTGGGGATCTGGAGGAATATGGCCATAGTTCGTGGGGAAATAGATCGTTTACCCAAGTTTATATCTATCTATATATATAAAAGAGAATGATTCAAAGTTAGTAACTCGCAAAATCGCGACACGTGTCGAATTAATCCATTAGATTTTGACACGTGTACAAAAAATTACCAATTAAATTTTGACACATAATATTAACAATAAATGAAATAAATCTAATGTTGCCTTAATCCTAAAAGTAAATTTATTACAAAAAAGGAAAATAAAATTTGTTTTTAGATTAAGAAAATTTATCTTAGAGTTTTTTTATTGCATTAGATTTTGACATGTGTACAAAAAATTACCAATTAGATTTTGACACATAATATTAACAATAAATGAAATAAATATAATGTAGACTTAATTCTAAAAGTAAAGTTAAGAAAGAAAAAAAGTTGATTTTAGATTAAGGAAATTTATCCTAAATTTTTTTTTTTTAAAGAAAAAAAAATCATGTTTATAATAAAACAATTAAACATAGATTGACATCATAAAAAGGAAAATAAACAAAGAAAAATTAAACCAATAAATATCCTAAAAGGTAAAGTTAAAAAAAGGAATAAAAGCAAAAGTATAAAAAAAGGAGATACAAAATTTTTTATTTTAATTAAGGAAATTTAAAAAATGAATACAATCCTATAAGGAAAAATAAATTCTAATTTCTCAGCTCTATATAACAAATTTGATAGTTTCTCAATTTTACAACAAAAAAATTTCGTTATATACATTTGCGACACATAAGATATACACCCGAGGTAATCTTATGTGTAATCAAAATTATGAATTATGTTATGAAATATCTTTGTTATATACATCCGTTTCACATATCTTTGTTATCTACACCTGAAATTATGTAGTATGTTATCTAAAATAAAAGCTAAATTCTGCTGTACGTTATCAAAATTATGTTAGAAGACATTATGCTTCGTTATGTTAGAAAAATTATGTTTCGTTATGTACATAAGCAAAACTAATAGAAATAAAATAGAATAGTACGTATTAATCATTTGATAACTAAAATTCAAAGTTAAAAAAAAAAAATTGATTAATAATGAAAACTTAAAAAATTTGAAAAGTCAAAGTTGAAAATTTAATCTTAAAATATAAAGTTACTAAATAAAATAAAATTAAAAGGTTAAAAATTAAATTTATCCTAAAAGATAAAATTAATATAAAAAGAAAAAACATTCTTTAGTTTTTCCATTTATATTAAGAAAATTAATCATAAAAGCAAAATAATTATAATTTCTTACCTCTATATAAACCACAATTTGGTAATGTGTCAATTACACACCAAAAAATGAAAAGTCCAATAATCGTATCCAAAACTATTTGATGCATATCTTCCCCAAATTTTTCTTTCAAGCTATATATTTATTTGTTTCTAAATTTATGTATTATATATTTTTACGGGTGATCTAATTTTGATTTCTATTTTTTCGTTTTTAATTTTTTTTAACGGGTTATAAAATATTAAATTACAAACCCGCATATATGCGGGTACTTATCTAGTTATATATACAATTCTTTGATAACTAAGATAATAAGTCTAATAAATCAGAAATTACAGCGTTGACTTTTCTAAATCATTCAAAGTCTAATCTTGATCATGAAGAATTCAAATGAGGTGATTAATAGTGAAATACCAAGATTATTCCAATACAAAGATGAAGTCTTTTCCAGATATGAAAAACAGGAATTGGGGACAAAAACAGTTGGGGTAGCATTTCTCTCCGCCTATTGACATCTCAGGAATTTTTTTGATACAAAACTTATAAAAGTAATTTGTTTCTACCCTGAACCAATTTCAAGTTGAGAAGATTTAGTGGTAACTGTATTTGATATTTACAGCATGTATTAAACAACTTATAAAAAAAATCAATATCTTAAGCCTCAGAAATTCGTGCATGTAAACATGTCTCAAGTCTCTACGAAAAATGTTGTCCCATTGCCAATTCTTAGCTCTTCTCATCATCCCCTGACCAGGGATTGACAGAGAGGGCATGTGGGTTTGATGCTGAGCCATTTGTCTATACACTCTAAATGAAAGACGTGCGGGCATTCAAGTTTCCTTATTACTACTCCCTCCTCTCCATACTTCCCCAAGCAGATGCAACAACACTGCACAGAGTACCACTAAGATAGTCAAAAACAAAAAGTAATACGAGGCAACACAAGAGGCAACCTGCGCATAATAGAACTGAGTTATATGATGTGATATTAATTATTACTCACATCATCATGAATCGGTCCCTGGAAAACAAATCCACCTCCTTGACCTTCCCCTACAGAAACTACATAAGATGAGAAGTAATATTCCAAACTCTAATAAAAGGCAAAAAGAGGCAGATACCTGCGAATAAGTGTAATAGAACTTTTTCTGCAAATCTGATGCAACTCAAAACAATGAAGGCTACACATAACCTGAAAAAGGAGAGCCAATCAAGAAGACAAAGGTGAGTATTAATTAATTAGTTCTCTCTTGAGACATGATTGTGAGACGAACCTGTAGAGGTTAGGAGCATCAGAAGAAGATGAGCGGCCATCACATACCAACATATGCACATTCCAAAATTGTAAAATTGGAGTGGAGATATGGAAATATCTGCTGAAAATAAGATGGTAATATCTCCAGTAATAGATATTTTGATCAGTTTGTTTTTTCTATAATTTTGTAACAAGCAAAAGTACTGAGTTCGTATGTAATTAACAAAAGTATCCAGTAAGTGTGTGAATTGCAAAACTCTCAGGTAATTGTGTAAATAATGAAAGTATCGGGTATGCATGTAATTAACAAAAAAAGGAATGAGAGTAGGCGACAATTTTTTTTTTTTTTCCAGCGAATGATGTATCGATTTCCGATCATTCTAATTTTCGGGAAGAAAAATTGGGAAACATAATCGTTAAATATATAAAATTATGTTTTGTACTTTGTAGGTTTTTTGTTTGTTTGTATGATTGTATAAGTTTTGTGTGGGTATTCGACGTATACAACTAGCCTTTGAGTAAAAACGTGTTCGGTTGTCGAGAAACATGAGTAATATATAAATATACGTACATCTAAATGCCAACTATAATATATAGTCGACAATGAATATGTTGGTATACTTTTATGTCGTTGATTAAAACAACCGGAGACATATCAAATAACACATAACATGGGATGTTTAATCAGATAGTTTTGTGTTTCTGATCCAACGGCTGAGAAAGAAATTCTACTTTTTCGGTAACGAAACCGTGGCCGTCGGATGTGTCCAATCAACGGATCCATATTGTCGACCTTTGAACACGAAACGGAAAAAGAATTAAAAGAAATGTCTTTAGATTTCGACAAGATATTCGAATGGGGCCGACAAGATAAATCAATGCTAAACAAGCTTGTCTCAAACGGTAACGTTTCGGTTCCCATGAAAACATATAAAACGCCCAACGGAATAAAAATGAAAACACACTTCTTCGATTTATAAACATAAAAAAAAAATGGCGAATGAGAGTAATTTTCTTGGACTCGATATCACCGAACTACGGCTAGGTCTTCCCGGAGATATCACCATCACCGGAAAGAAGAGGGTTTCTCCGGAAGTAAAGAGTGACTTGAAATGTGAACCGGCGACAAAGAGTCAGGTTGTGGGATGGCCACCGGTTTGTTCGTACCGGAGAAAGAACAGTTTCGAAAGGACCAAGTCTTCGTACGTGAAAGTGAGTGTAGACGGAGTTGCGTTTCTAAGGAAGATCGATTTGGAAATGTACAAATGTTACCAAGATCTCTCTTCCGCTCTGCAAATTCTATTCGAATGTTACATCAATTTATTTGGTTAGTTTTTGGTTTTCGATTTTGGTCTTTCATCAGGGCAGTTAATTGATATTAACTATAATGCTTATATATGAAAATGAAGATGATACATTGAAGGAAAGTGAATGCCTACCAATATATGAGGATAAAGATGGAGATTGGATGCTTGCTGGTGATGTTCCTTGGGAGTATGTTTCCAGTTACCTTTTTAATCTTCAATTAATTACTTTTTATTTAATTGATTCCTAATTATGAAATCATTTATGTGCAGAATGTTCATTGGATCATGCAAGAGGTTAAGGATTATGAAGAGATCACTTTGTAGAGAATGAAATGATTTTTATATAGTCACATGACTTGCATGTGAATGTGAGTGAGCCTTAGAGATATCTTAATATACATATTTTCAGAGATTGAAAGAAAAAAATCCCATCTAGATAATTCAACATATGTTTCATCACATATAATATGATTATACTCAATATTTATCTTCGAAAGACTAACAGTTTAAGGTTTCCGAAAATTTTGAAACGAATATCTGTATGATTTTTTTCTTTCTTTCTTTAATATTAAATGATTCATTCATCTTTTGGTCACTGGACCTCATCGGAAAATAATATGAAATTCCGAAACTGTTTACATAGCCTGAAGATGGGAGAAAAATGTACATTCTCGTTACAATTAAAATAACCTCTTGTTACCGATTAGATGGAAACCGGGTTTGGAAGAACCAAACCCCAGATCAAACTAAACCAAGCTAAACCGAATTCTAATCAATGAGTGGGACTGTGGGAACTGTTTTATGAACAAAAGAGTAACAGATGAACCGGGCCATCGATGTTACAGATCTATTATCTGTTAGGAGTTGAACCGTTCGGTTTAGCCCTTCTCAGAATAGCGTGTCAAGTAGTTTTGGAGGTGTGAGAACCGCCACAGATTTGAACTGCAAATCCAAAAGAAGTCTTATGAGAATCGAGAAAAAAATGAAATTCAAACGATACCAAACCGTGTTTAGTTAGTGTATAAACTTACTTTCTCTTGCCTATACTTCAAGCGTATAGCGCTCAAGGGGCAACCTTTGGTGTTAAGCTGCAGATCTTGTAAGGCAAGAACAGATGCTTTCAGATCTGACGCTTTGTACGTTGTGTAATGCTCAAGTGTTGGATTCTGCGGGTAAAAAAGACCAAAAAGAAGTTGAAGATCCAAGATTTGTGGAGCTAAACTGTGTCTGGATATAGAGAAAGAGAAGCAACATTACAGACCCATGGGTGGTTCGATTGGTCCAATGTCCACTTGGCAAGGAAGACTGCTGAAGCAGCGATGACGGAAGGAAGAAACTTCAAGAAATGATAGTCTATTAACGTCAACTCCGTTAGATAGCTGGCTAGAAACTCGGTTTCAAGGCTCGGGCTCTGCAAATACAGCAATCAAATACCGATAAATTCTCAATCTTTCTACTAAACTTTGTACTAAGAACAGATAGGCGAGCAAATTGCAAATTGCAAAATGCATTACCAGATGAGAGGCGTGCGCTGCTCTGATAAATCTCCTAAGGAACGTTTTTGGAGTGGGAGTGTATATTTGAAAGCTAAAATGCTCAAGTACTTGGTTCTCCATTTCCAGGACCTGCACATCACGATCCCATTCGCACATTAGTACGTTGCACCACTTTCTTTTTCGAGGTGTAAGTCACCAATCTCGGTATACCTGATCTCTTGTGTAGGTGTTATCCGTGATGAAGCAAAACTCTTCAATGCGTGGTGCACAGATTTCCTCATACTTCCTGTATTGTTGTTGAAGGAGAGATAAAAAAAGAGTTGTTTTATTTGCACCTGAGATGAGATTTACTAGTAAAATTGGAGAGGAACCTACGAGGCAATTAGCATGCATGTGATGCCGAGCAGTTGAAGCCTCTGTCTTTCAACGTAGTTTCCATGGAGGAACCAGTCTATGAGATACATTGTGAGGTAAAGAGTGTCAGGTACAAGCGTGTACTCCTCAGACACCTGTGATTGAGATGAGACTTTTGTGAGAACCCGAGACGGGCATAGAAGCTGCAAAAGTTAGCATCATAAGGGGAACTAAACACTAACCTCGACAAGCCAATCAACCAGAATCCCCCGCATGGACCGAGTGACATCCTTCTGTACTCTCTCCATAAAGTCGGGAACCGGTCTGCGTTTAAGCTGCTAGGAGAGAAGTGACACAGAAGCACAAGGAATCAAACTTTCAGTGCTTTGGCTTACCAAGTTTTTTAAAGGGTATCAAGCCTAGGATTTACCTCTGAAACACGCAAATTGTAGTAGATTTCAGGGGCATAGAGGCAGCACAATAAAGGATCCTTGTCATCTGAATCAATGTCTATGAATTTTGGGATATCAGGTGCAGTTGAACTACCAATAACAGCACTTTTCTCAACTGTAATCATTTGCAAAAAGAAAAGGTTCACAAATCATTAAAGACCAATCCTTAAATTAATAGGAAGTAATCACATGAAAATTTGTGTTTCTTGATTGGATCACCTATAGAAGCTGATCGCCCAAGAGGTCTTGGAGGCAATCTGAAATTCCACTTCCCAGCTGTGTCATTTGTGCCTTTACAAAGAGACAGGTTTCCTGCAGTAATTGATACAACTTCTGCTTTTGCATCGGTCCCGGACTGAAGATCTGTGACTTCTGAAGTAACAGAAGATGTCAATTGGGATGTACTCGCCAATCCCTGTCCCTTCTTTACCTGCTTGGTGTTTTTGGCCTGAAATGGCAAAACCCATGTTCCAGAGATGCATGTTTTAATCTTTACAGATATTACAAGAAGCCAAACACTAACCAAAAAAAACATTGTGCACTTTAACAACCTTAAGTTTAGCTGCATTGAAGCTAACATTTGAGATATCCCCTAGAACCGCTCGCTTCTTCTTATTATTGGGTGCAGTGACGTTCATATCCTCCAAGGCTGGTCTTTTTGTGTTTGGTCTCTGTTGATTCTGTGTATTAGAAGTGGCTTCTGAAGCGCGCAAAGCAGACGCAAGGGCACGAGTGAAAGGACGAGACACAGCATTTTCCTTCCCCATTTTTGAAATCCCACTAGAAGACACAACCTTGAAGTCTTGAGTCTTAGGACTGCATCACCTTCCTCCGATCTGTGAAATTGAAGTCAACAGAACACAAAGATTTAAGGCAATGGAGAGATCACTATCCAGGTGAGATTGCTCATCCGCAACAATGCATATAAATATGTTGTAAAAAAAGGATAGCCAAATTGACTCAAAATAAGAATTTCCATCCCCACATGATTCTTACGGAAGTTTTTTCCTTTGGAAACTTTCCAAGGAAATTGGTCCGTTGAACCAAGAGTATAAAATGAGAGATACATTCAAGCTCCAAGCTTGAAACTTTTTCAAAACTCCGTAAGATTCAATGGTAGAATCAAAAGTTATTTGATTTCCTTATTGAGCGATGCAAAATCAGTTTTATAGCAAAATATCTCCCCAAAATAATAGGAAAAAACAATATTCGTGAATCTAGCTACTCTTTCTTTATTTGTTGGATTTTATAAATATCATCCATAAAAAGAAGAAGAAGATGCAATCAGACGTTTTCTTGAAAAGCAGCCACATTTTCTCGGGAAAACGAACAGATCGTGAGGAACCCATGAATCAGAGCTACGGAAAAATTCAATTTTCGAAGAACCCACAAAACCCTATCGATTGGACTCACATTTCCTTCTTTTTCTCCACATTCTAATTTTAAAAAAAAAAGAAAAAAGGAAGAATCTTTAAAACATCGACATGTTTGCAAGAAATCCCAAAGACAAAACTCGTCGGAACTGGGGCGGCTCAAACGCAAACGAAATGCAGGTACGCACAAGCATGGGCATGAATTCCAAAATTTCTTATAACAAAATTAAGTTAAAAAGATTAAAGATTGGACCTGCGAAAAATTATTCAGGAAAAGAAGGAGCTTGGGCAGATCGAGATGGTGAATCCGCGTCTTTGGGGGAAAGAGAGCGTCTTTGGGAGTGAACACTAGCAGCTAGTGTGGTTTAAAGTTTAAAGAAGACACATTTTAGAAATAATTTAAAAATAAAATAAAATATTAACGACATTAAAACAGTGTTCGAAAACAAAAGAAAACATTAAAAAACGAAATAAAATTTGACCTGTTGACCCTGACGTTACATATGGGCAATGTTCGAAAAGGTGCTAGGCGCTAGGCGGGCGGTCGGGCATCGATTTGCGCCTAAATCGAAAAATGCTGATTAATCACCGATTAATTTTGAATATTTTTTTAAAAATTTTAAAGTTTATATGTATATAAGTTATAAGTTATGAATGTATGAATCAAAACAAGTATAAAATAAGTTTTTTTATTATCAAAGTAACAAAACATTAGAAAATTAAGTTCAAATTCACATTTAAATTCCAAAAACAAAAAAGAAGTACAAACATATGATGCAAAAAATAGATTTGTCTTATTATTGAGAGACAAAAAAGGTACAAGGAGATAAAAAATCTTCATCATCTTCTTCAATGATCAAATTAGCATGTGTGTTGTACTTCTAGATGTATTTCCAAAACTTTGTAACATACCATATGTCCGTCAACAAAAAAAAAATTTTGATTTTTTGAAGAAAGTCAACGATTTGAAAAATCGTTGATTTTTTGAAAAAAAATGTTGACAGCCTAGCTCCATCGCCTAGACACTAATCTGCAAGGTGTCTGGCCGCTAGGCGGCCGCTTTTTAGAACAGAGCATATGGGTATGGGGGAGAGAAGAAAAGGAAGAGAGTTTTTTTTTTAACATCTAACTTTATTTATATGAAAAACCACTTACATAAACAATACATAAAAATAAACATACAAAGCAATAGAACAATATGATTGAATTTTGACGATTTTTCCGAGTTTTTTTCGCTAAAAAAAAGTCCATCCTAAAAGGAAGAGAGTTTATTGGAGGAATTTTTTAGTTTAACTTTAACTATTGCTTTTTTAAACATAAATTTGCTCTGTGTAATCAACAATTTCTATGATTCATTTGTATGCCCACATTTATCATCATCCTACTACGCATATGTGCCATTAATTCACCGTTTACTAATTAATGAGAAGCCAGAATCCCTAGCCATTAATACAACTTTTTGTTTGTTCTTTTTAAATTTTATTTTTGGTTCACATGTGTCTTGTTCACTTTTGAAGTAGATCTCTTAATTAATTAGGAGAAAAACTAATAAGAGTCCAAATCGGAGGTCCCAACAAGGAGAAAACTTCATTGCGATTGGTGGATGTTAAATGCTGCTGCAGAGATCTTGTTCCTCCTGGCCATCCTCGATCGTCTTCTTCCTCTTTAGAATTTTGTTGATGTTTCTTGTCACAAACTTTGTTTCTCTTCTTCTGTGATCATCTTTGTTCACAATTTTTTTTTGGAAAAAGCAGTAACAGTCAAAATGATAGAAGATGTAGTTATGTTGTTATACAGTATTTAAAGCCATGATATATATATATATATATTAACACTGATAATTTACTCATCCTACTTTCTTATAAAATATTCCCTCCGTTTCTTTTTATAAATAGTTTTGGCTAAAAGCACAAAATTTTAAGAAACCCTTATTTTACCAAAAATATCATTTAATATATAAATTAAAAATAATATAGTCAATCATAAAAAAAACTACAGAATATTATTGGTCACACAGTATTCGATAAAGGTAAAAGTTGCATAGAAACATGAAAACAACTTATATTGTGAAACAAAACAAAATCTCTAAAACTACTTATAAAAAGAAACGGAGGGAGTATTACAAAACACACATTTTTGTTTCAAAAATAGCACGACCATTATAAAAGAAAAATAATATTTTTTATGAGTAATTCAAAAACATTATAAATAATTTATGAGTAATTCCTCAAATTTCATGAATCATTTCCAAATCTAAATAGTTTTGTTTTCCCTATAATTAATAATTTTGATGATAAATTTTGGAAAACCATACATAAAATGTCGCATTTCTGAAAATTACCCTACTTTTTCTCTATCAACAATTACAATCATATTTGAACTATGTTTTTATTAGTAACTTATGTTATAAAACTCGATAGTGTTTTTTTATATGAATTTGTAATGGATGGACTGATTTCGAACTCGGATCGGTAGGATAATTTTACCCAATACAACATCCCTACATATATATCAATTCTCAACTAACTAAAACAAAAATATAAGTTAAAATTTGAAACCTTGAAGAAGTATTGCACACCAAACAACAAAAAAGAAGGTAAGTGTATGATGAGTCAACGAAATGATGAGTCAATGATAATTTCTTTTGAAATTAGTTACAACCTGTGATTAATCAGAGCCTTGCGAGTTTTGAATTCAAAACTTGTTTGGCCGTCGATCAAAAGTCTTATTATTTTATTTGACTTACTCTAAAGTTAAATAATGGCTATAAAAATGCTAGTGATGGACGTAACGAGAAGTCATGACCCTAATTTATTATACACAAACCAAAAAGTTAGTTCTAAGGTACCACACACTCAAGACAAAAAGTAAAAGAAAGATATAAAAATCAATTTATAATCATACAAAATTTACTGCATGGGTGGTCCAATTTTTGTTTTTTTGAACTCCAACTTTCCCTCCACTTTCTTAGACAATGAAATGATAGATTCAAATGCATTAGGGGCATAATGGATTTGTCTGGTGGTCCATATATCTTTACAATTTTTAAAATCTACCGTTATCATTCACGTCACGTGAGTACAATAGAAATCAAGCGTATGTATGTGACTTTAAATTTTTTTAATTGAGAACAAAGAAATCCAAAACTGAATATTTGTTGTTTTTTTAGATAGATGGTCCCTTTCTTCATATGGTGGACGTCAGAGACTCAGAGGACCTTAGAAATATATTTAAATTAAGCTTTATAGTATTTTTCATATTTTGAAATTTTAAAAGAAAATAAAGGGAATAAATAAATATATGTATATATATATATATATCAAGGACTTTTGTTGGTTATCTTTTAAAGGCCCAACAAACCGGGCCCTAACCAAGTTGTGGACCGAATTAGAGACGCCGGACCAAACCACCATGTACGCGGCTCCGATCTCCTTTTCGCCTCGTTCTAACTCCGACCTATTTTGGTTATGAAACCCTATAATTTGGGAATTTGGGTTGCAAGTGTTGGACCTTTTTTTTATTAAGCCAATTGGGCTTACTAAAATAAAATTGTGTGAATAAGAAATGGGCCGGGCTCAAGTCGGAGCTCCGGTAGTTGCCGGGTCGGGATTGAACGGAGAAAACAAGTCAGAAATCAAGCTCCGTTTTCTGATTCTGTGAGACTCGGTTTCTATTGTTTCACGATTCCTTGAAATCTGCTTCAAGAAGAGATTGCTGCTTCACGTTGCCCATATCCCTGATTTTGTGGTTGACTTAGTTGAAGGATCTAAAATTCAACGCCATCCAAAAACCAGCATATATACACACAAAGTTTTAGTCGTCTTCTTCAATCAAATCTGATTACAGACTTCTAAACTCAAAATCCAGCAATCTCTCTCAATTTCTAAAAGTAAGTATATCGAGAGTATCGTAGTGTTTTAGTTCGTTTAGAACCGTGTGTTCGAGTGATAGCGAAACCATTGGTTGTATCATGGACTCTTGGACTCTACGGGTGATTCAAAGAGTTAAGGAAAGAGTTCTATAAACTCGCCTCCTCTCGTTATCTTTCCTTAACGTCGTTTATGTTTTCCGTAGTGCTGCAAATAATTTGCTCCTACAGCAAGATCACTTGAGAGTAAGGAGAGAATAAGCAATTGAAGGATCCTGTCATATTCTTCGATGGTGGTGGTGTTGCATGTTGCTCAGATTAACAAGTATGATGACAATTTCTCCAACCCCGAGCAATTTGCTAGTATTTGAGGCTACAAAGCGTTTGTTATCTGTTTCGTGTGGCAATCGTATGTGGCTTCTCCTACTTTGATTTTGTATCTTCCCTTGCAATGTTTGTTTGTTTGTTTATAATCATAGACGAGCTAATGGTGATCAATATGCTGCTCAATGAGCTGATTAGGGAGAGACATATCATTCTATTCTGATGTACATCTATAACAAAGAAAACTATCCATATATGTTCCTTTTTGGCTTTTAAGGTACCTTGGAAAGGAGGTTTAATGTTTGGTCCTCTTGGGACATGCTGTTTTACCACTGAGTGTGCTACTGCATTCTTCAATGTCCCTTCTACTACTTTATAGCCTCAAAAATGGCGTGGAGGAGAGTGAGTGCATGTTCAGATGCATGTTTGCAGGATGAGGCTGGAGAAACGTGCATACAATCTCCTCTACCAAATTTCGAAAGTCACTTATCCATATCAAATTGAGAAGGGTTGAGGTTAGCTAATTAAACCAGTGCTTTCAATTGTCATGTATATATATTCAACCAAAATGAGATAATTATTTACATCGGAATCGTTTCTGGTTGCCAGTGATGTTGACACTGAGAATGTGGCTTTTGGCTAGGATAAGCAAAAAAGATACATTGTAGACAATCTGACAAACGTGTGTCAAAGAACGGAATCTGAGAGAAATTTCGTAAAAGATCTCAAAATATCCAATGGCGATGTGTGATTTCGAAGAGGCACTGAACAAGGCAGATATCGACAAGTGGTTCCCTGAGTTCGAGTCGGCGAAAACCTTCCAACTGTATCGTTACTTGTTTTATTTATTTATAATTAATTTAGGGATTGCTTTCTTCCACCATTCTCGATTTTTCTTTCTTTATTTCTTACGTTGTTCTTGTCGTCATGCTCTCTCTCTCTTGCTCTCTCTCTATTGATGTATCTTGTAGCCTGTGCAGCCTGTAGCTGTACTGAACTAAGAGCATCATTATTGGGAAAAACCCAAATGGGTTTCTTAACTAATATTTAATTATAAATTTGAAGTTAAGAAACTCCGTTAAGAAACTTCTGTTTTTGCTGTTTTATTGGTAGAACCCTATTAGGGGTTCTTAAAAAAAATTAATAATTTTGTTTTATTTTAAATAGAGTTTATTTTTTAATTAAACATAATTGACATAAAAACATAACATTTTAAACATAGATTTTGAAAAAAAATGCAAAAGAACGCTCAATTTGGTTTTTTCTGATCTTGTCTATGAATCGCTTCATGTTCACCCACCGAATGATTCCAATTCATTAATATGTAAAAAAAAATTTAATATGTAAATATTCAAATTCATTATGTAAAGATTCTAATTCATTAATATGTAAAAAAAAGTTTAGAATTTTAAAGTTGAAGTTAAGAAAAATTTAAAAAAAAAAAGTAAGAATTTTTTTTTAAGTTAAAGTTAAGAAAAAGTTTTAAAAAAAAATTTGGCAAAAAAAAAAAATCGGCGAATTAGGTTTTGAGACGTGGCTAAGAATAGTGTAAGAACCCCCTTAAGAACCGGTTCTTAAAACTCTTATTTAAGAACCGGTTCTTACACTGTTCATAATTTTATTTATTTATTTATTTATTTTTTGGATTAAGAACCCCCTTAAGAGCCCCCAATAATGATGCTCTAAGTATACAAAGTATCCCACTTTTTATTTATTTGTATATATAATAGATCGTTAGAGACACGTGGATATTATATACTCCATCCGTTTCTTTTTATAAGTAGTTTTAAAAATTTTGTTTTGTTTCACAATATAAGTTGTTTTCATATTTCTATACAACTTTTACCTTTATCGAATACTGTGTGGTCAATAAGAGCATCATTATTGGGGTCTTTTAGGGGTCTCTTAAGGGGGTTTTAAAGAATTTATTAGATTAAAATAATGTTTGGTTTTTAATTTACGGAAGAAACGTCTCTTGATTCAGAACTTAAAGAAACGTATCTCAATTAACACGTGTCGACGTCTCCCTCTTGGTTTTTTTGGGTTTGCCGGCGATTAACCTTCTCACTCTCTCCTTCCTCTGCTTCTTCATCTCTTCTTCAGCTCATCAGAGCAGCAACAACAACAACAAACCCACTGTTCACTCCTTAAATGTCGCCGAGGAGATTGAGCTGGTGAACCCCAAGCTTCCGCTGAGGAGTCTATCCCTCACATCATCGAAGAAATTTGAAGGATCTTCCGATCTGGTTCATCTCCGGTACCATATGGGTCCAGTACTCTCTTCTTCTCCGATTAACATCTACGTTATCTGGTACGGAAGATGGTCAAGGCCGCACAAATCCCTAATCAGAGATATCCTTAATTCCATCTCCGACGCTAAAGCCCATTCTCCCTCCGTCGCTGAGTGGTGGCGCACAGCCTCGCTTTACACAGACCAAACCGGAGCCAACGTCTCTCGATCGGTACTCATCGCCGGTGAATACTCCAACGCAAGGTACTCCCACGGCCAGCACCTCATGCGCCTCTCGATTCAGAAGGTCATCGCTAGCGCGGCGAGATCCGCCTTGTTCCCGGCCAATAAACTAGTCATTTCATAATTTGCCAATAAAATAACTAATTTTTTTTTAAGAACCCATTAGAAGTTCTACCAATAAACTAGTCATTTCATAATTTTCTAAAAAAAGATTCTTAATTTAAGTTTATTAATTAAAAAGTCTCTAAGAACCCTTAATAGGTCTCTCCCAATAATGATGCTCTAATATTCTGCAGTTTTTTTTATGATTGGCTGGATTATTTTCAATTTATATATTAAATGATATTTTTTGGTAAAAAATAAGTTTCTTAATTATTCGTGCTTTTAGCCAAAACTACTTATAAAAAGAAACGGAGGGAGTATTTACATTTATATTATTATAGAAACGCATAATACATTCTTTTCATTGGTTATTCTGAAACAAAATTATGATTTACACCTCTTTTTCTATTATGATGTGCTCTTAAAAAAAAATTAAAATTTTGGAACCAAAAGCATTATGATAACTGGGGTTGGCTTTTGGGAATCTATACATATAAAATAAGCTTGGTTCACTTCTCATGAATACACACCATCATCTACATGTATGCCACATCATTTTGATATTTAATTTTCAAAATTTAATTAGTTAAAATTTTGATATACATATTAACTATATATTTTATTAAATTATGCAAAGAATTTGAAATGTCATTTTCATATTTACATCATGAAAAGTTAAAAAAAAAATCAAAAAAAAATTATTGAAAGAATGATAGATTTAAAATTTTGAGTTTTACTAATATATTACACACTTTATATTATAGTTACAAAGTTAAAGTTTTATATCAAAAATATATTTAGTGAATGGATATCATTTGATCCAAAATAATAGTAGACAATATATACAATATTAATGTAACATATATCATCCACATGTATGCCACATCATTTTGATTTTTTTTTTATAATTTAATTAATTAAAACTTTGATATAGATATTAACTATACATTATATTAAATTATGCAAGGAATTTTAAATGTCATTTTCATATTCATACCATGAAAACTTAAAATAATCAACAAAATTTATTAAAAGAATAATAGATTTAAAATTTTAATTTTACTAATATATTACACACTTTATTATAGTTACAAGGTTAAAATTTTATATCGAAAAGATGTTTAGTGAATGAATATTATTTGATCTAAACTAATAGTATATAATATATATAATATTCATTTAATATATCACAAATATATAGAGATTTTAAATAAAAAAAAGAATATCAAATAAATAAAAAAGTAAACTCATTATCGTTAATAATGCATATTATAGTAACTTTGTTAAATAAATTATATATAAGAAAATTGATTTTTTAAAAAATAAGTACATAATTTAAAATAATAAAAATGAAACGTTCAGTAATTTAGATATTTGGATAACATGATTTATTTGTTCTTTAAATATAGATAAGATATGAAAGTTCCAAACAAACATGATTATTTGTAAATAATATAGAAATGATTGACCGTAAATATGGAATTGATTGACTATCACTTACATTTTCATTTTAATGGAGGTGAAAATAAGAGAAACAATTAGTTAAGTTTCAAATAAAATATTACGCTTACAATCTACAAGCAATGGTTTGTTTTACTAAAAATAAATAAATAAGTTCTCATAAATAAATTAAACTATTATAAATCTTATATATAAAAAAAAACTCGCGGATCACAAACTTTTTTCTTATATAAAGTTGATTCTTGGTAGGAAATTGAATTTTAGAGTTCATAACTGGATTCGGGAAGTTCGTGTATGGAGAGAAAGGTTTGCTGAAAATGAGTTTATTTGGGTGAAAAGAGATGTCAATAAAACGGCGGACCTAATGGCTAAGAGGCATATTCCAGAACACCAAGATTATATATATCATAATTATGAACCCAGAGTTATCTATGATATTTTACATTGTGATTTTGTAAACTCATAATTTAATTGCATTTTCAGATGAAAAAAAAAAAGAAAAAAAAGTTGAATCTCACCGGGTTTACCCATATCAATAGTCTTATATGTTAGCTAAATATCCATTATTGCTGTAATTAAATTCATTGTTTTATCAAAATACATAATTTAACACATTGTCTTGAATAAGCAAATTCTAAAACGGTTAAATCTGAATTTGTGTGACATGCAATCCATGAATAGATTTAAAATAAACAAAAATTGATCAATTGTTAATTCTATTATTGCTGTAATTGGATTATCCCTTATCAATAACCTTAGAAGTTGACTAAATTTACATATTTCTCTTCAGTTATATATGGAAATCATTTCTAAAAAAATAAAACAAAAATAGACTTAGGAATCACAAACATATTACAAACATAAATATGATTAAAATCATATATGAAACACTCCAAAAATAATAACTTCACATGAAACAAAATTAAAAAAAAATATTATCCAACTTAAAAATGTAAATATCTTCCTTTCAAAAACCCAAATAATTGCATAAAATTGATCACCAAAGAAAAAAAGAGGTAAAATGTGTACCATCCAATAAATAAACACATAGATGATTATAAATTAAATAAAAAAACAAATGCACAAATTTTAAGCTGATAGAGATAATTAAATTAACCACGAGACCAAATAAAATAAAATACCATTAGATTAAAAAATTGTTTGCAACGTCCGCGCGGATCACACCCTTTGTGATTAAAATTGAAAGTGAAATCTCACCGGCGATGATGGAAGATATCAGAGAAGACGAGGTTTTTAGAGGAGTGGGTAATGTTTTTTTTTACAGGATATTCCTATTCACAAGAAGTCTCTCTCTCTTGAAATGTTTAGATCGACGCTCGACCCCATATTTCTTATACTTTTCTAAATCGGCCCAAATTATCTCAAATGTTCCCATTAACACATACATCGACGATGACTTTGATTGTGAATTAGTGATATAAATTAAATCGTTTTTCAAATAAAATTAGATTCATTTTGTAGTCACCAACACTGGATCATCGAAGATGAATAATAGTAAATTCTGAACATTTTATTAGTATTCAGTTTTAAGTAAAAATAGATAAAATTACAGGGACCTATTTCGAAGTATTTTTTTTTTAATAAGTTTGGATAATTCTAAATTCACAAAACTAACTATCCTTTTATTAGTATTCGAAGTAATTTTCGGAGTATACAAAACTAACCCAATTTTAAAGTATTTATTTTATTAGTATTCACTTGGGTTAAAAAATATACAATTCCCTAAATTTTAAAATGACAAAAACTTAACTTTTAAAAAACAACTAATTAAATAAATAGTCAACCAAAGAAAAAAAATCAAATTGTGGATCACCCACTAAACATATACATAAATAAACATAAAATTAAGAAAGAAAAAAAAACTTAAGAATAAACAATCCACATTTCTTAAGCTAATAGAGACAAATCCATTAACAATCATACTAACAAAACTAAAATAATATTATACCAATTTTTTTTAAAAAAAAATTGTGTTCACGTCCACGCGTAGCGCGGATCACACACTAGTATTATAATAAAAACACCTTGCCCATCCGAATTAAACGTCTATACTAGATAACAATTTTCATTAGGAGTGCACTAATTTCTTTCTTTTGTTCAATTAGGTTTTACTCTAATTTACATATTGTTGGAGATCTCTTTTTTGGTTGTTTAAAGACAGCAACTAATTCACAACACGTGGATTCTCTTCTCTTAAGTTAATTAATTACAAAAAAACTTGTGGACGCCTTCTTCCGTAAAAAGGTTTTAACGTTTTCGGAAGAAAGTTTAACTCGATGAACGAGTGTACAATATATTCTTACGAGTGAGAGAATGGATATGTGAAGTGATTAGCCGCTGTTTAGCCATTCATAATAAATGGACGATTAGGTTGGGTTGCGCCATTTAAAGGGTAATTGACAATAAGATGATTTATACATAACTCGTGTAACCTTGGGGGAATTGGTGATGTAGCTAGCGCATGCGTTTTCAGAGACTTAGGCTGCCGGCTGAAACCTCCCACATTATAGGAATTCCGAAAGAATTGACGGTTTCTCAAATCTTTTTTGGGTATGGTTTTGCTAACTAGGCATTTTTTATAGGTCGATTGATTTATTCTATAGTCAAAAAATTGACTCCACAATTATATCCCTTGTTGTCAATTAATTATATATATAATTATATTTTAGATGATTTAATAAATCATATATTGATCCAGTGACACGAACGTACAACTTACCGTTGTTAAATGCAATCATAGACCGGTTGATGTTATAATCATTCGGAGCATGCCAATAAGTAGCACTTATAAACCGGATAATTTAAAATGATATTTTACAAAAACAGGAAGATACACAATTAAATCAGGATATCGTACATAATAGGAAATCACATCGGGTGGTCGTACCATATAGTTTATGGAACATATGTAACTAAATTATATGCACATGTATGGAAGCTTAAATGTCCGCCGAAATTATTTGACAAAACCATATCAGGATGCTTCTCAATTTCGGCAAATTTACGAACAAGAGGAATCAATTGTGATACACAATTTGCTCGATGAAGAATGGAATGGGAAACAATAAATCACGCCATGTTTGAGTGCCCTCCGACTTTACAAACTTGGGTTATTGCTCCGATCCCATCGCCTCCAGAGGGTTTCCCAACTTCATTGGTCTTTTCGAATTTTGATTATCTTTTTTGGCGAATACCGCAAGATGATCATACTACAATTTTTCCTTGGTTAATATGGTATATTTGGAAAAAAAGAAATGATAATGTCTTCTTTAATGTAGATGGAACCCCGCAAGAGATCCTTAAGATTGCGGAGTATGAGGCAACTCTTTGGAACACAGCAAAACATATCGATCAAAATGTGACTCCAACTAATACGGTTTCCATGGTCATTTATCCGGAAACTGAAGGATTTTGGTGTTTTGTAGATGGTTCTTGGAAAGAGACTGACACTTTTTCAAGACTATGTTGCCATTGTGTCCAAGAAGGTGGTGAATGTACGCTATTAGGAGAAAGGAATAATCTTCGAAGAAGTCTATCTCCACTACACACATAATTAGAAACACTTATTTAGGCAATGCATTGTATGATTGCTTTACAGAAGACAGCGATAACTGTTCCGAGTTGGTGAATATGGTGTCTGCACCAAAGTAATGACATGCATTCTCACTACATCTGGAGGAATTCGGGAGGATCAATTAAGGATGTTTTCTCTTCTTTTGTTCTCTATCCCACTCATTACATGTGCAAAGAATACAACGACGTACAAGGTAAAACGAAGTGCTCGAATCTACCTTTATGATATTTCGTATGTAAACTCGAAAATCCATACCGTTTTAGATGTTTTATATGTTAATAAAAAAGGAGTGAGATGTTTCATGTATTTTACATGACCATTTTACTCTTAATTCAATTTTTCAGTAGTTCATATTATGCCTATCAGTTTTTAACATAAAAGTAAAACTAGACCAACAACGTTAACTTTGTATCTCCAAAGTAAAAATGGTTTTCTTTAGAGTAGAGTTTTTTTTCTAATAATTTGATATATCGTTTATGTAACTGATCATCATGAGAGAGTTACATAATTAAGCTTGCTTGACGTAGAGTAGTTTAATGATAGATGATTTATATATTACGAATTGATTTTCAATACTACGTAATTGATGATAAATCATGGTGATCGACAAAGTCAGTTAACAAATTTTTTGAGTTTTTTTAAAATAGTGCACAAGTTACCAATTGAATGTGGGACCCATGAGCAGATAACAAGCGTGAGGCCATAAACAACGATGGTCGGAGCGTTATAACTACGTATCATAATCAAACTCAAACGAGTGTGAACTAAGCATCTCCAATCTATTTTCCCATTTTTATTTTCAAAATAGAGTTAAATTTCTTTTCAATTTATTTTTCCATTATTTATTCCAAAAACAATATTTTAGGTATATTTTTTTTTTCTATTTTATTGTTAATTGTTAATTATATATTTTATCTATAAAATTTACAAATTGATCCATTAATTTGTTTTCTTTCAAAACTCCTATAAGTTATGATATTGTTTAAATTTAACCATTATCATATAAAGAAAAACATATTACACCACATAAAAATAACAAAATAAAGTATATTTTAATTTAAACGTTATCATTTAAATATTTTTTCCACAAATGATCAATTAACGCATTTCGAAGTGAGGATTGAGCATTTTTATCTTTGATTTCTCTGAATCGAGTAAGAAAATTTTGGAACCGAATATTTTCGTCCTCCACTACTTATACCTCTTGAGGTGAAGCTTCTCTTCCCACTTCAATCGGAGCATCGAGATCGCTTTCATCCTCGATTATCATGTTATGTAAAATTACACATATAGTCATTATGTCATGTAACACATTATTTTTCCAAAAATGAACCGGTCCTTTCACAATAGCAAACCGCAATTGGAGAACTCCAAAAGCATGTTCTACATCTTTCCTACATGCTTCTTGTCGCGTAGCAAAATATTTTTTTTTGCACCCATTGGTTCGTGAATAGTTTGCACTATGGTAAACCATTTCAGATAAAATGATCTTGGTGAATCCGGAAGTGGTTTACCGGATCATTATTAGTCATTGTTGCATTAAATTTATTTTATGTTATTTCTAATTTCAGTGTTTTATGTATTTTTAAATTTATTATCAGTTTATATCATTATATTTTTGTTTTCAATTTTTTAATTTACCTATCTTTTTTTAATTTAAATATATATAGTATATTTAATTTGTCAAAAGAAAAATGTAAAATTTATAAAATGTAAATTTTTGAATGATTGTTTTGTAAATAAAAAAGCTCATCTCCATTTTGGAGTAAAAAATGGAGTTACTCCATATTTGAAAGAACAAATAGCATTTTTTCATTTTAGAGTTGAAAATAAGATATGATTAGAAAGAAATTTACTCCAAAATAGCATTGGAGATGAAAATAGGTTGGAAATGATTAATAACGAAGATGTTGCCTTATGTATAGAGAACTTCAATATTCTGAAAAAAAAAAATAGTGTTACATATGCAAAGTTGACAACAATTGATGATTCTACTATCTATTTTACCAATGCATTTATATTTTTCATAAATCATTCGATGGAGATTTGTCAAGCAAAATTTAGTATGAGTGGTATTGTAGAAAGGGCTTTATAATAAGATAATATATATTTATGATCATGCATGTCCCATACTTGTTGAATTAATAGAAGAAAAAATGCTTTTTTTTTTTTTCATCTGAATAATTCATATTAGAAACGGTGTTAAAACAAAAGTTTTACAAAAGGATCAAAGCAAATCACACAGCTAAAAATTTGAGAAAGATTACAAAAAACAAAAGACTCTCTCAACATCGAATAGATCATGTAACCATGCCGGTGTGCTTACCGCAACATATGATTGTCGACGATCCTCAACCGTGACACTACGAGTAATAAGTGAAGCACCCTTGTTTGTTATCGGTACCTCAAGCTCTATTCTCCAATCATCTATACCAATTAGAGAATTCAAAATTTCAGATGACATATACCTTAACGACGGCCACGCTAATGGTCTAGAAACAGCTCCAACTAGGTCTGATGCATCTACGGCAAAGACGACATTTGATACTTTTAAACTTTGCATGCTCTCAATGGCCCACAAAAAACTTTGAAGTTTAGCATCTAGAAGACTTTCAATACGGCTAAACGATCTTCTACTATGCATAATCCCTTTTCCATTTGCATCTCTTGTTACCCAAGATGCTCCTCCAACTTTTTCCTTCTTCGACCAAGCAAACCCCACATTGCACTTCACCCAATCTTGTGGAGGAGGAGATCAACATTTCTGCACTAATTCTCTTGAAACCAAACCAGAATCTTCAATGTTTGACTCCATGGTTTGTGCCAGACTCCATTGATTCACTTCGTCCTGCACCTTTCCCACAGTTTCTATATCCAAAAAAACTTTTCCTTCAAACAACAGACTATTTCTGTTTTTCCATAATATCCATAAAATCCATGGGAAGCTCAGCCTGATCACTAGAGGTACAGCAAAGTTTCTTCCCGTTGATAGAAGATGGTTTAAGTTTGCAAAAACAGAGGGACAAAAACCATCTTCAGGACATGGGAAATTTGAAAGCGCCCATACCTGTCTAGCAACCGTACAAGTGAAGAGAACGTGATTCACAGATTCACCATCTAAACCACAGACCTGACATCTTGAATCCATATGCATCCCTCTGGTTACTAGCTGATCAACACCGGAATAGCACCACACATCACCTTCCAAATGAATGTTTTGATCTTTGGAATGGTCTTGAGAGACCAGATTTGGATTTTTAAATCATTCAAAGAAGGCTGAGCTGATGCTTCTCGAATAACTTCTGCATTTTTCGATTGGCAGGCCAACCAATACCCAGATTTGACAGAATAATCACCACTTTTACTATGATCCCACGAGCAGAAATCTGGCATAGACACAACAGGCTTAATAGCTTGAATAAGCTGAACATCTTCAAGATAAAATAGCTCCTCTAATTTAGCTTGGTTCCATTTTTTAGCCGAGGTATCTAAGAGATCACATACCATCAAGTTCAGATCAGTGATGATATTCCTCATCAAAGGGGCCCTCTTCCTTTCATCTTGTAACCATGGATCAATCCATACTCTCAAAGATCTTCCATCACCAACCATTTGCTTAAGACCTCTTCTCAATAAGTCTCTCCCATGTAAAATGCTTCTCCAGGCGAACGATGATCTTGTTCCAATGTCAGAATTCAGAAAATCCCCTTGATCAAAATATCTGCTCTTCATGAGTCTGGAAAACAGACTAGATGGAGCTTGAAGAATTCGCCAAGCCTGTTTAGCTAACAACGCTTGGTTGAAGCATTCAATATCTCTGAACCCAAGACCACCCAGATGTTTCGGTAAGCACAGTTTCTCCCAAGCAATCCAATGAATTTTACTCGTGTGATCTTGAGAACTCCACCAAAAATTAGCCATGGCACTAGAAAGATTAGCACATGTAGTCTTAGGCAGTTTGAAGCAAGACATTGCATGAATAGGCATAGACATAGCAACAGACTTGAGCAAAATCTCTTTACCTCCTTGAGAGAGTTGTCTAGCAAACCATCATGTCATTCTCGACTTCATCTTATCCTTAATGTAAGCCAGTAAGTCTATTTTAGATCCACTAAAACATTCAGGGAGTCCCAAATAGGTTCCAGCGCCTCCCTCGTTGAATATGCCCAACTTTTCTTTCACTTTAGATATAGACTCTTCCTCCACCAGATTACCAAAAGTGATTGAAGATTTATTTAAGTTGATGATTTGACATGTTGCCTCTCCATAGGTCTGTAGAATGTTCTGAATCACACAACACTGATTCTCCTCTGCTTTGCACATAAAAAGGCTATCATCTGCAAAAAGCAAATGGTGAACCGCTGGACCAGAAGGAGAGAATCTGATTCCATCAATCAAGCCATCCTGTTCCGCTCTATTAAGGAGATGCGTTAGACCTTCAGTACAAAGCACAAAAAGAAAGGGAGAAAGAGGGTCTCCTTGTCTTATTCCTCTCTCAGGCACTATCATTCCATGTTCATTGCCATTAATGAGCACTGTATAAGTCACTGTTCTAACACAGAACATGATCCAATTTATCCACTTACAATGAAAGCCCAAAGCTGATAGCAGAGCCTCTAGAAAAGGCCACTCAATCCTGTCATATGCTTTGGACATGTCAGTCTTAACTGCCATGTATTCCTTAGCAATACAAGGGACAGTTCTCAATCCATGCACCACCTCATGTGCAATTAATATGTTATCAGATATTAGTCTTTCCGAGACAAACGCAGATTGTGTTGGAGAGACTAGCTCAGGCAAGAACGGTTGTAGCCTTGAAACCAGAATCTTTGACACAATCTTGTAGGATACTGAGCAAAGACTGATGGGTCTAAGATCAGACATTTAAATAGGATTCACAGTCTTTGGTAGCAAACACAGCTGAGTGTAGTTCCATTCCTTAGGAAAAAAACCTTCTTGAAAAAACCTTTGTACTTCCAAAGTGACTTGTGCTCCAATAATTTCCCAATAGTGCTGAAAGAATAAACCTGTCATACCATCAGCCCCAGGCGCACTTGACGGTTTGATTGAGAATGCTGCCTGTTTAACCTCCTCTTTCGATACTGGCCTAATGAGATGATCATTCATTCTTGTTGAGACTTTAGATTCAAAACCGCTGAACAACCTATGGAAATTGGACGGGTGAGATGATTTAAACAAAGAATTGAAATAAGCTTGAGCTACTTCTCCCTTTGCAGCCTCAGATTTTTGCATATTCCCATTGACATCCAACAGTTTTTCCAACCCATTTCTAGATATATTGCTCTTGACCGAGGCATGAAAAGCTTTTCTATTACGGTCTCCTACCACCAGCCATTTGTCTTTGCTTTTCTGCTGCCAAAAATACTCTTCTTCTCTATAAGCAATTAACAATTCCTTCTTCAATCTATTCAAATTGTTGAAGGAAGGTTGATTGGCTGATTGTTCTCTTTCAAGATCAATCTTCAACTTGTTGATTTTATCCAGAGAGTTTAGAGGATTTTCCCTTTTCCATTTACTAAGAGCCTTTCTACACTTTCTTAGCCTTTCTGCCACACTAGAACCCTGACCATAAGCACTGTTCCACGCAGAAGAGACTGCTTCTTTGACTAGAGGTTTGTGCAAGAATCTTCGATCAAATCTGAAAAAACCTTTGTAACTTTCTTGAGAAGCCATCATTTTGACCAAAACAGGTCTATGGTCTGATCCTCTCTTTGCTAGGAAAGCCTGGTTTGAAGCCGGAAATTGTTGAAACCAAGCTTTGTTACCAAAACATCTGTCCAATCTACACTGTACCCAAAGCTTATGCCTTCTACCACCCCAAGTTAGACCATTCCCAGTACTAGGTAGTTCACTCAACCCACAACTCTTTAACATATTTGAGAATGGTAAAAATGAGGCATCACTTCGTCTTGGTCCACCTGTTTTCTCACTGTTGTTCAAGATCTCATTAAAATCTCCTAGCATATACCAACAACCTTTCCTCTGTACACCAATCCTTGAAAGCCTTTCCCAAACCACCTGTCTGAGATAGGCATTCAGATCACCATAAACGCAGGAAACAAAGAAGGAAAAAGCTCCAAACTGTACATTGAGATCAACCACATTTTTATTAACAAAAAGGACCTCCACATCCACACTTCTTTTCCAAAAAACAGCTAGCCCACCACACTTTCCAACAGGATCCACTGTACATACTCAAGCCATTCTTGGAGGTCCACTAACACATCTCTACTATGCATAGTTTCTATAAGAAAAAGAATCTCAGGGAAATGCTCCTTTCGCAACTCCTTAAGACGAGGAATCGTCAAGTCTTGAGGCCGTCCTAAACCCTGACAATTCCAGCTTAGAAGACTCATTGGAGTTTGGACAGTCCCTCCTTTGGGACTATCTCCGGTGTGTTTGACTTTGCAGCCTTGGAAACACCATCCATTTCTATTACCGCCTTCCTTTTCTCCAGTTTCCCTTCCAAAAGACCTTCTTTCTTTGCAATCTTCACTTGGTCAACACTGGTTTCTTTTCCTTTAAGCGTTCTTTTGCTCTTATTTGGCCTCTTCCTTTGCTTTATCTTTTTCAGACTTGTCCCAGAAGAACCAGCATTAGGGTAGCCGATCCTGTAAACCGTTGGACCAATCTGAGAAGGATTAGACTCCCCACAATAGCCTGAAGCGACACTATCAGGTTGCAGAGGCGGAGAGACTGCAATTCTTTTAGAGACAGAACCAGCTTGAATAGCAGATGCCATTTATTTGTGACCACGAGGATACACAAGCTCTGTTCTGGTTGTAGAGTCATCCGAATCATAACCAAAAACCAGACCTTTTCCTTTATTGAGATCATGAGAGATAATAGGAGGCTGCTCCAATCTCAAGACTGTTTTCTGCGTTAGCATATCTTTTTCAGCTTCACGAACAGAATTCTTGACTCTGTCTTCCCTCACTTTTCTCTCATCACCATTAACCACCATCAAATACTGCCGCATACCCTCTAAGACTTCTGGAGCAATCCTAGGACGACCTGAAAGAGGATTTAATCCAACCTGCTCCTTAGCTAGAACTCCAAAAAGGGGATCATACTCTTTTAGAAATGGAACTGGCTTCTTTTTTTCCGGAGCGTACCCCAATTTTCTTTCAAAAACTAACTCCTGTCTTTTCTTCACCAAAAACGGACACACATCTTTCTCATGAGTTAAACGATGACAAGAGTAACATCGCTTCTGGACTTTCTCGTAGAAGAAGAAAACTGTAGTTGACTCTCCATTTGGTAAATTGATTACCCGTGATTTTCGCAGAGGCCTAGAAACATCAAACTTTACCTTCACTCTGACAAAACCTTTACTTTGAGACTTTGAATGGTCAAGAGCCACCTCCTTAACTAACCCAATAAGTTCTCCAATAGCTGTTATCGCTTCCGCAGTGTAGTGATTAACTGAGATGTTACTGATCTGGACCCAAATCATAACATACTGCAGATAATCACTTGGAGGTCGTTCCACCCACCTCTCTGTTGCAAGCGCCCATTCATTGAAAGTATGAAGACCTTTCTCTAGAATCTCAACCAGATCATGCTCAGATTTGAAGATGAACTGGAATCTTTCATTCGACAAGGCTACACCTCTCACTCTATCCTGCTTTAGCCACTTTCTAGGCATATCCAGAATCAGATTCGCCATCCTTTGACAGTCAGGATTAAGAAGCCGTCCTATCAAACTCAAAATATTCTTTTCATTTGAACAATACTCTGGCAGATCTGGAAGGTTAAAAGGCTCTTCTTCCTTCTCTTCCAGACTCATCGCCATTAACGTCTTATCCATCGCAGCCGATATGATAACTCAAACTTTTGAGGGAGTGAGAATAAATGTTGCTGAAAAAGGAAAGCTCGTTGAACACAGACCCAAAGATAATCGAACACAAAGAGGAATCTTCAACCTGTAGTATTTTTCCTCTCACACTTTGAACTGGATTTATTGAAGAAAAGGATGAAATTAAGAGGAAACCCTTTGTCGAAGGAGAGATTCGCACAAAAAAAGGACAATAAAGTTGTATTCATGATAAGATTATAAAAAGGGAAATTGTTTTTCCAATCACAAGCCCTATAAACAAAAAGATCAAAGCCTCTTAATGAGATAGAGAGACCTAAGCGAACCCACCATTTTTATATTCAAAATGCTTTGTTATATCAAACGAAATCCTAAATTTTTTTAAAAAAGGACAATCATTCCAAAAACTTTCTCTCACCTGTTCGCCCTAGCCGCCTACTTTTTTTCTGCGATTCCGAGGCCTCTCCGGCGAGAGGTCCTCTTCGTTCCGATTAGAAGAGCTTAAAAGCGGCTTGTGGTTGCAACGTGGACCTTGGAGACTCGACCTCTTCTTCTCCGGCAGTGCGAGGCGTGGAGTAATCGTGGCTTCGTGTCGATGTTGACCCGAGATGCGGCGGAAGACGAGGCTACGATTCGGAGGGCAAGCCGAAGGAGACGCGGTGGTCAGTTCGATCGTAGTGGGTTTCAGGCGGTAACAGCCAGCGTGACTAGTGGGCCCCTGCTCCCCACCGGTTCGCATGTCGGAACGCCTTGGAGCTTTCTCCTTTGGTCGGAATGAGGGTTAGGTTCTGAGGATCGGAATTGGATGGAGGTGCGGCGAGCTTAGATCGGGATCTGGTGTTGGAAGTTGAGTCGAAGTCTCTCCGAGGCGTGGCTTCATCCGGTGTTGACCGTGGGTACTCGTCAAGTGGACTTAACCGGCGTCGGGAAAAAGTAGTGGGGACCAGGTGCCTTGACGGACTCGAAATCGTCGGCCGGAGTCGGTTCTACGGTCCGATTGAGACTAGAAACGACGAGGAAGCCGCAAAGCTCTAAATTCGCAAACGTCGGTGCTCGGCGTCGATCCGCTTCCGGAAAGACCCTAAAACAATCGCGATTTCCCTTCCGGTGACCATCTCAGTTTTGTTTGGTTTATTTCCTCAATTTTCGGTTTGCTTTGGTTCTTTGTTGTAAACCCGGTCTGGGTCGATTTTAAACATAATATAATATTTAACTACAAAAATATCCTAAATTTTGATGGTATTTAATTTACTCTAGTTAATATTACGTCAGACTCTGAATTATAAAACGAAATTTAATTTCATCATTCTCTTAAAACGAAACCTAAGAGCATATGCAGCGGTTGTGTCTTCCGTTTTTTTTTTTTTTTTTAATTGATTTTTTATTATCGTGACGAATCACGTCGCGACACTTCATCATTTTTTAGAAAGATATTATGTTTTGCGGAAGACACATGTCTTAGATGCGGATGGTCTAATATACACACAAGCACATTCGAGAACGGATCAAAATTAATAGATACAGAAACAAATGGGTTCTAAGTCCTTTATCAATCTTTTATTTTGTCCTAAAATTTTAGAGAATATCTTCTCGTCACTTCGACAAAAAAACAAGAACTTGAACTTGTTTCTGTTCACATTCGACAAAAGAGAGAAAAACATATATCAGGTAACATTCTTTTCAAGAGTAGCAAGGCACAAGAACTTGTATTGATTCAAGTGGATTACCTTCAATATACACATAAATATATTTATATATGTACGCCCATTTGATTACGATATAAATAAACGAAAGAGTATACTACTACATCTACAAGCTGTCCCAATTTAAAACCAAAAAAATTATCGTCACAAAAATAACTTAGCGAATCATTTACTCGCGGTGATAAACTGATACTAATTACACTTTAATGAGGAGTCATCTGTATTAGTTTATTAAATCCCTAGTCTTTTGTTTTTACGTGATCGTATTGTGTTGGGTTAAAAAGCATATTATCAATACTGTCGTTTTGTTGATTTTGTCTATACTCGTTTGATTTTTTTTTTTTTCTCGTGAACACACTCGTTTGAATAAAAAATATTTGTGTGGTATTAGTTAATGTCGGGATCCATGTAATTAAGGTTAACGATAAAGATACGGGGGCAGTCTCATGGTAAAGAAAGCGATGGTATCCAATGAGATTGGAAGCAAAAGCATCTAAACTTTTCTTTTCTTTTTGTTTTAAATTTTATTTAATTTAAACTGGATAGTTAATTATGTTATTAAAACTAAAATATGAGAGACACTGTTAAAATTAGGTCCGACATATAATTTTAAATCTTTAGGTGGCGTTTGTACATTTTTTTATAAGAAACAAAAATCCCTAATAAGTCCAGATAGGGTTTATTTTATTACACGTGGATGATTATCAACCAAGTCAAAGACGTATACATATCTTAAAGATAAGTATCCCATTCTGGTTGCCACAAATAAATTATTCTCTTTTGTAATATCTACTCCCTCCATTTAACAACAATTTAAATTTTTTTTGTTTCAAAAAAATTATCGTTTTACATTTTTAATATAATTTTTAATTAATTTTCTAAATTATATTTTATCTAAAACTAATAATTTTTATATTTAAATCATTTTAAAGTAGTTATGAATATATTAATAAAAATTTAAATTTTTTAATACGTTTGAAATATGTTAAAATGATATTTTTTATAAAATAAAACGAGTATATATCTTCAAATCCATAATTACGAGTAACCTATTTGTTACGATTTTTAATATATACTATTATTATCTTACAATAATAATCATTAATATAATTAAAACGTAAAAGAGAGTCAACACTCAAATTTTATATACGAAAAACTCGTTTTAGTATTAAATTAAATCTCTCATATGAAAAATATGGTTCCCCCAAAATTCGATATATATATATATATATATATATATATATATCTGAATACTTAAAAAAAAATATGAATAATGTTTTTACGGTTGTGTTGATCATAAGAAGAAATGCAGTTCTGCGAAATAGTGTTTTCGTCGTACAAGAGAGATCTAATTACTTATCTTTATATGTATTCTTAAATAAATGATGTTTTAAGTTTTTTTTTTAAATAAGTGATGTTTTCAGTTTTCAATACAAAATTAAATGTTTTCGCCGTTCTTAAATAAGTGATGTTTTAAGGGGTTTTTTTTACTCTCAAATAAATGATGTTTTCAGTTTTCAATACAAAATTAAATAACTTTTTATTGTTTTTGACCATTTGTATTATGTAGATTGAGACATGATTCATACACAAAGCTAAAAATGGGGAGATTGAAGATGCAACTGTCTTGAAGCAGTCGATGTACTAGTTGAGAAGTAGCACATGAAGTGATACAGGCAAGCAGCTCAAGTCATTGGATGATCTGGAGCGAAGGAGATGACTTGGACTAAGCTATGGAGCCACGTGGATGCACCAGGAGGCAGTAGCTGAGCTGGATAAGTATTTTGGAGAGGATTACTTAGCATATTTGGAGATAAGTAATACTTCCTAGATCTTAGCCTAAAAAAAGGAAATATGACTTATTGCTAGAGATTTGTCTTTATCGTTAGTATGACGGTGTAGGCTTGTATTGGCCACGACCTATTGTGTATAAACATGTGTGTCTAACCTTTGTATGAGGAAAACACGTTTAGAACAATATCTTAACAAAGGGTTTTTGGGGTTTCTTGTAAGAAAGCTAAATCTAGGGCTAACAGGTTTATCTATGGGGTTCTTTGATCATGTATAAATCCTTGAACGTGTGAGGCTGGCTAGACAAGACAATGTGTGTCTTGAGCTTGTTGTAGATCGTTTTGAGTTGAACTTGTATGGTTACTTAAAAGATTGGCTAGTAAAATATCATTGTAAGGAAAACCATGTGTCAGATCTTGTTCCTGTCTCAATAGCTCTTGCGTTTTCAATTGTATGGATCAAAATTTAGATCATGTGTGCAAAAACCTTAAACATCACTTATATTAGAACATAGGGAGTAACTTTTTCTTGTTTTTGATCATTTGTATTCTGTAAATTGTTTTCTTATTGATTGAATTGTGTTTAAATAAATAATAAATAATGTTTTTAGTATGGAAAAAATGAATTCTTAATATGTGTGAAAAAACCTTAAACATCACTTATATTAGAACATAAGAACATAAGGAATATTAATTAATGTTAATGTATATACTAATTGAAAGCTCTCTTATTCAATATTGCATATGTTATTTTGTTTGATATATATGGCTTTAAGATAGTCTGAGACGCATTTGAAATTTATTAAATTATTGACATTCAAATAAAATATCCAAATTAGTTATTTTAAGAAACAAATCCATATTTTGTATATATATATATTAAAGCAATACAAATTCAAATCACTATTCCGCAAAAACAAAAAAATTATTGAAATTTATGTTTTTCAAAAACAAATAAGTACTATATAAAATTTAGATTTTTTTTTTTGGGTAAAAAAATTTAGATATTTGATAACTTTCAATGATATTAATGCTCTTTCATGCAACGATATTGTATACACAGATACACATATGCTCATTGCAAACATATACACTCATACATATATGAATAGAAATATGTCGACGTGAGTTATGGGGTGGGGTTAGAACTGGCCAACTGAGAGACAAGATACGGGAGGACAATCTCTAGCTATATGATGAATATCATAATTATTCTGGTTTGTGACATTTTGGAAAGCGATGTAGAGAGCATTATGTGAGGAGCACGTGCATGGGTGATGATGAAGATGATGATGCATGTGCATGTCCATGTGTTATGTGTATTACTTGCATATTACTTCTTTTCCATAAATAAGTTTGGATTTATTCGTTTTAATTAATGTATGTGTGTAGCAGCAATAACACCAATTAAGCTTTTTACCACAAAAACAAAAAAAAATACCAATTACGCTTCACCTTGATACAAACACCAACAAAGCCGAGTGACATCATTAAGCCTTGTTCCGACAATATTGTCGTGTGAGATCATTTTATAACCACACAAAATTAGTTATGATTCATTCCTAAAACTCAATGTCAGTATCATTTTAGTTATTTAAATCGAATACCTAATTGTTATGAATTTTTCTCGTTTGGTATTGATATAAATAAAAAAATATATATATATATAACTCTTGTGTCTATATTTTTTTTACAATAAATTGATTATTTTTCACTAAATGGTTCCTGTTTAATTGTAGTTAATTTTAGTCATAACTATTTAATTAAGATTATCGGAAACAAACAGTGGGCATTAATGCGTTAATGTTCTTCCTTTATAAAACATATTGCGTTAATCTTAAGGACTAGTGCTTGAGATAAAATTAAGGACCCACGTGATGTTACTTCTTGTCGTTTTGTAGATATTTTTTTTTTTTGGAGTCTAGCTTAGTGAGAGCCAAGTAGGATAGAAGAAGACAAAAAAAAACAAAAGTAGAAAAATAATGAAAAGAATAGAAAAAACAAATGTAGTAAATAAGACGGAAATGACCAAAATTAAATAAATTAAAAAGAAATTGAATGGGGTAGAGTCTTTCCCTTCGTTATGCCAGTGGAAAAGAGAATCATCCACGCTTTTCATTGGTTCCCAATATTGATTCAATGTTTGATCCATTTAAAGTAATTAGTTTTTATATAAGAAAGTAATGAAAACTGGAACTATTTATTTCCTTTATAAAATTCGTACAATTAATCAACGGGTTCGTCGAAACTTATCATGTGGGTCCTTGATTTGTGACGTACGTGAAATATGTCAAAAGAAAACAAAATTAGATTCGGGAGTGATTATCATCACTAATCACTGCTAATCATTTTATGTATATAGGAATTTGAGTTATTTTCATTATACGATTTAATATATTTATAATTTTTAAATATAAAAATGATGTGATGTCAATATATATGTACTTATATACACACCAACACATATTAGAATCTATATTCGTATATCTGTAGAATAAAATTTAGTTGTGAATGTTTTTATTTGAGATCATGCTATCACTTTTGGTTAATGAATTATATAATATGTTTTACTAATGATTATAAATAGAATTGTCAAATCAGCTAATCCGCCTGTTTAATATGTTTTGTAATATACTAAAATATTTTTTGGACTAATACGTAAAAAACTACAATTTTGAATCTTGAAAACACATTTCTATTTTTTTTTTTAAAAAAAATTGAAATAATTTTTGAATAGAATACAAATTAATTATAAAAATACAAATGAAAAAAAATTGTAAAATTTTGAATAAATTTTTTTTTTGAATATATATGAATTGAATATTATTTAAAATAATATAATATTTTAAATATCTTAATAAGTAAAGAAACTAAATATACTATTGAATTCATGTTGAAGGGAAATTCATTTTTTCATATTCTCTTCAATAATTTTCAAAGAAATTTATATATTATCTTATTTCAAGTATATTTTCTTATTTATAATGGCATAATATGTAATAAATTATAAAATAAATGTATTTTCTTAAATAATTCCTTAAATAATAATATATAGATTTTATATATGCTGTAACTCTACAGCATATACAGAATCTATACATACTATCGAATGTCAAATTTGTCTTTAAATTGATTAAGGGATAAGAAATAAGGTTGTCATTTAGTGAGAAGCCAAAAACAGTAGAGGCTTAAATAGGTCGCGAAAAGGCAAGTGGTGTTAGCAAAAAGTGGTCATTACACTTGTAATTGTATTACTGTTCCGGAAAAGGACATTGTATTCAACGAGAAAGACGATTTTTCTTTCAATAAACAATTCCAATATTTTAGACATATCATGTTGGTTACCATTTATTTACTTGTCGAAATCTAGAACTCACCACTATAAGTTTATATCAATATATTATCAAAATTTCAAGTTTTGATTATCGATTAGCATTTTTTATTATTTATAACATCATTACTTACCGTCAATAATTTACAAATTTAGATAAACTTTATGCAGTACTATACAAGTTCAGACCAACTACAGAAACGAAGCGGTCCTTCCGTAACCAATTTTAAATTGTACAAAACGTTCCAAACTATTTATTTGGAAATTTATTTTGTTAACAATAGATACAAAACAAATGCACGTGTGTTATATATAAATCAATGTTTGAATACCTTCTTTTATAAAATTTAGCTTTGAACTTGCCTTGCCGTCTAAATCTGTAGAATCCAAATTAGCATAAATCTATAATCCCTCGAGTCTGCATGATTTTAATTAAACGTTGGGAATAGTATATAAGTTGATAAGTCTTCTCCAACATTTGACACATAAAACACATGAGAAAGTGCATTTAAAAATATTTAAATTTTTCAAATTCATTTTTCTTATAGTTGATAAGTCTTCTCCAACTTTTTAAAATTCATTTTTCTTTAGCAAAACCAAATTTTGATCTTAAAATAACTTTTAAATCCCATAAACACTGAAAATCAGTTGAAAACTAATTATATCTCATGGATGGCTTTATTCCAAATTTTCAACAACGTAACTATCTTAGTTGCTATACGAATGTTAATGACTTTTCCTAAACGTCATAATTTTTCTAATCAGCAAGACTTTTACCAAAAAGCATGCATGAACACACAGAATCACAAACAAAACTATTTTAATTGCAACAAAACATCATGGATGTCTTCATAAAGAACATAATTTTTTTCTGAATGATAACGAATATTTGCTGAAAGATAAAGATTTTTCTGACAAATCAATTTTCCCTTTTTAAATGGCTGAAACAGTGGTAAGATACTCATGATTAAATACCAAAAATTTTAATTAGATATACAGTGGTAAGATATCCAACACCATATATCTAATCTATTTTACGCCGTCATTATCTTTGTTAAGAGGATACAAGTTCGACGATATTTGTTAAAATACCAAAAATTTGTTAGAATATAAAAATTTTATGGAACTTGGATCTTCTTAACAAAGATAATGACTGCGTAAAATAGATTCCATACTATCATATCAGGTCTTAGACATGAATCTGGTCTACATATAAGAAGCTGCTCTAATCTTAACAAATATTAAAGTATAAGATATTTTAGAAATTTCTCAAAAAATAAAAAGAAGATATTTTAGACATGAATCTGGTCTACGTATACGAAGCTGCTCCAATCTAAACAAATATTAAAATATAAGATATTTTAGAGATTTGTGAAAAAAAAGAGAAGATATTTTAGAGATATTTTATTTGTTTACAAATATAAGATATTTTAAGTAAGTTTTAAATCTATTGGATACTTTATGACCAATTGTATTTTACAATATTTTTCATGATTGTAAAATTATATATTAAATGATATCTTTTAGAAGAAAACAACTTTTTTTATATTTTTGTGCTTTCTACTAAAACATTTTATTCTTTATAACCGGAAAATTACTCACGTTAAATGTTATCAGTTCGTACAAGCACAAACGCATTTATGGCGGATTATGCAGGCTCAACGCACTTTCAACCGGGATTTGCGCCTTTAATACTCAATTTGGCATACTTAGACGTCACTAATGATCATTCAATTGATAATGTTTGCTTTGTTAATTTTTTAATCAAACAGTAATTAAGCATTTAATCATGAAAAAGTAAACGTTATTTAGAGATCGGTTTGCCTCTTTATCGTCGGCATGGTGTCTATCCTTTTAAAGTTTTAAGCGAGTGTCACATATCTCTCATTCTCATATATACGTTTCCTTCCAAAGTAGGAGTACTATCTATGTCCAAGTAATTTTATATATATATTTTTCTCCAAATATATATAAAAAATCTTTTAATTTTTCTTAGTGGAAAATTTAAAGAAGATAAGCTATTTGGTTCTTTGCTGCAGTTAGCTAGATATTGTTTGTAGAGGACAACATTGGCCCTTTCATTAACCCAAAAAAAAAAAAAACATTGGCCCTTTCCATTTTTGTTCCTTCTTTTGTCCCAGACAAAAACACTCCTCTTTATGTCTCCCCTCCTTTTACAATTATAATGTCAATCAATCAACGCTAACTTGACCACAATCGCAAGAAAGAAACAAAAAGTAATTTGTGGTGGCAAAATCATTTATATATAGTTTTTATAGTTGTGTATATAACTTTCTTAATATTTGATTTGAAAGAAATTTAGACATTTTATTTTGTCAATAATTAAAGAAAATCAGGAAGCGTGTCATGAAGAAATTGTTTGATCTTATTCCAATGACCAAGGAAATAACCAAATCAAAAAAAAAAAAAAAAAATTAGCCACAAAAAAACATTTTGTCTATTTTTTTTTTCTTTTGCATAGTTTATCTTAGGCCTTGATTGGTATAACTGATAGTAGAACATTAACATTAAGCAGCAGAATCATTATGCTGCTGAAGGTGTATGTTCTGATTAATGTACACATTTTAATTGATTGACAAAACTGTAAAATATTATATATAAAATTATTTAATATATTTATTCATAACCACTATATCTATAGTTATATTTATAATATAATCTATTATTTTTTCATATTTTAATTATATTTATTATATTAGATTTTTATTTATTTTTTTTTTGAAAATTTTAAAAAATAAAATAATTGTAAATATTGGTTTTAAAGTATTAAATTTACACTTTAATATAAATATAATTTTTTGATATTATTTAACAAAATAAATTAGTTATATAAAATTATTTTAATTTTTTAAATATTTTATAGGTTAATACTCTACCAAAAACTTCATATGAAATCATATGAGAGGAGCATTTGCAGCTTTAAAATGTTTTCCTGAATGCTTTGTTGATTGGTTGATAAAAGGCTTAATACTTTTTTAATGCTCTACCAATCAATGCCTTAGGCTTCGACAAATTACTTGAACTCAATAGAATCAAACCAAATCAACTCAAAATTCTGGTTTTCGGTTTAGATTCGGATAGACCAACATACCCGATCCTTTTTCAAAATTCGTGTATCCGAACTAAAAGCCTAACAATTATCCGAAAACCCCAAAATATAATTTTATATCCAAAATATTAGTTATATTTAAAGTTTAAACATTAAATAATCGAAATATCAAAAATTACAATTATACACCCAAAAATATTAGTTATGTTTTAACACAAAATAACTGCAATACCTGAAATAACCAAAATATATGAATGTCATTAGTTATATTTGTCAAAACTAAATAATATTTTTGCAAAATTGAACCAAAATTCATTTTAAAAACTTGAAATAACCAAAATACACGCAATAACCGAATTACTGATTTTTTATTTTATTTTATATTATACGAATTGAGAGGTATTCGAACCGACTGAACCAAAAAAAAATTGGTTCCTATATATATGGTGTCTAAAATCATATATTCGAACTACCCAAAAATTGAAAGAATCGAACCGATTATCCTAATTCACATATTGATGCAGCGAGATATTTGGAATATTTTCAGATATCTTCATTATTATCTTTTATTTAATTAATCAAGATTATTCTAGATTTTATAGGTTTTAGGGTTTTATGATTTATTATAAATAAATCGTTTAGGTCTTTTATTGTATTCAGTTTATGATTTGATTAATAAAGAGATTTTAAAGAGGTTTTGATAAACCACTGTGAAGAGTATTCACAAACCCTAGTTTCCGGGTATTATTAGAATCAACGAATCTAGTTATATCCCTAGAAGCTTCCGCTTCATCAGTTGGTATCAGAGCTGCGTTCTTTGATTTCTTAATCAGAGACCGATTCTGGATGTCATGGTGAGTGACAGCATCTATACTTCTGAGGACGAAAGTCCTTTTGTCGAGAGAGAATACCATGAGATATACAAAGAGATCTATGGCGATCCGATCTACGACACCTATGAAAACGATGTCCTCGTTATCGATTTTGTCTTTGAAAAAAATTTGAGGCGTGCAAAATATCCTAATGCACATATCTAGCTAGTTTGCTAACCGTATAAGGTCTAATTGTCACATCTTATCACTTCTACACATTAATCACTTTCTTAAATTCAGTTTTTTAAAAATCAAAAATGTTTAACTTCTAGATAGGAAGACAATAAATATCACAATACCTTAACTTCGATTTGAATTATATATAGTTTGACAACCCATCTTGTGTATATATATCTTATCTTGCATAAATCATATAACAAATAATAGATTTTTTCTTAGAAACAAAAGGAAATGGCGGGACCTCCATATTTTTCTAGAGGTTTGGTTTGTTCGTATTGTATTAATCGAATAAATTAGTCGAATAACCAATACGAATGCACCAAAACGAGAGCTTTAATTTAACTTATGTGATCTCGACTCCACCACTATAAATAAACTCTCTTACTCTTCCTTTATCTTCCACCGGCCACCAAATATCAGATATATATCTCATAGGAAAAAAAATACACAAAACATCTATCAAATTTATAAAAAAACAATTTTTCTTGCAAGAACAAGATGCCTACAATGTTAACAGATGTCTTTAGAGGCCATCCCATTCACCTCCCACACTCTCACCAACCTGACTTCACATCCCTCCGTGAGCTCCCGGATTCTTACACGTGGACCCCCAAAGACGATCTCCTCTTCGCCGCAGCGTCTTCCCCTCAGGCCACCGGTGAAAACATCCCTCTCATCGACCTGAACCACCCGGACGCGGCCAACCAAATCGGCTGTGCATGTAGAACTTGGGGTGCGTTCCAGATCGCAAACCACGGCGTGCCTTTGGAACTCCTCCAAGGCATTGAGTTTCTCACCGGTAGTCTTTTTCGGCTACCTGTCCAACGCAAGCTTAAGGCGGCTCGGTCCGAGACTGGTGTCTCCGGCTACGGCGTCGCTCGTATCTCATCTTTCTTCAATAAGCAAATGTGGTCCGAAGGTTTCACTATCACCGGTTCCCCTCTCAACGATTTCCGTAAACTCTGGCCCCAACTTCACCTCAACTACTGGTACATATCTATATATATATACACTCCATCTTTCATATTTAATTATAGTTTTGCTTCTTTACAACTCACACACGCACACTTCCAAATTTCAACCCAACGGCAATCACTAATACAAATCAATATGCTACAAGTCACGAAATTTGTATATTTATTTATACATATTGGTTGGGTAATAACAGGGAGCACGAATAACAGAAGCAACCAAAATTTTGCCATGTCGTTAAAGTCTAGTAGTATTAAGAGCATAATGAAAATCTAGTGTAGTGGACCCACCTCAAGATTTGAAGATATATTTCTTTTAATCGTATCGGAGAAAACAAAAAGCCCAATTTTTTTTGTTTTTTTTTTAACATTAAAAAGCCCAACTGGCTCTTTGTTTTTTTTCTTCTATTTATTCAAAAAAGGTCGTACAAATATTAAATATATGTTTGTAATTAACAGCGACATCGTTGAAGAGTACGAGGAACAAATGCAAAAGTTGGCATCGAAGTTGATGTGGTTAGCACTAAATTCACTTGGCGTCAGCGACGAAGACATTAAATGGGCCAGTGTTGATTCAGATTTAAACTGGGCCCAATCTGCCCTCCAGCTAAATCACTACCCGGTTTGTCCTGAACCCAACCGGGCTATGGGTCTAGCCGCCCATACCGACTCCACCCTCCTAACCATTCTCTACCAGAACAATACCGCCGGTTTACAAGTATACCGTGATGATCTTGGCTGGATCACCGTGCCACCGGTTCCAGGCTCGCTCGTGGTCAACGTAGGTGACCTCTTCCATATCCTATCCAACGGACTGTTTAAAAGCGTGCTTCATCGCGCCCGGGTTAACCAAACCAGATCCCGGTTATCCGTAGCTTTCCTTTGGGGTCCACAACCTGATACCAAGATATCACCTGTACCAAAGCTGGTTAGTCCTGTTGGATCGCCTCTATACCGATCGGTCACATGGACAGAGTATCTTCGAACAAAAGCAACTCACTTCAATAAAGCTCTTTCAATGATTAGAAATGACAATGAGGAAGGATAATAATAATAATTGTGATCGGCTAGTTAATTTGATTATTAATATCATTGTTTGTTCCTCATTGTATTTGAATTGCATTCCACAAAAACAAAAAACAAAAAAAAACTGGCATTTCTCGAATCCTCTCATGACATGTTGCCACTAATGAGAATCTCATATTTTTTAAAAGATAAATTTTGCAATTATGCGTTGAGGGTCCCAAGAAATTTTATGATTGAAACGCTAAATAAATCTGTTTAATAATAACATTAAAGACAAACTACACGGTGTTATTTTCAGAATCCTACACAATTCATGTTGTGTGGTTGCTATTTGTCAGATTGTCTGAAAATAAAATGACAGAGACTTTAGCCCCCAAAAAAATGACAGATCACATCTAAGATGTGGCTATGCCTACTGTAAAAAGGAAACGAAAATGACCAAAACAACTACATTATATTATCTTATCTTAATTTTACAAGCAATATCTATCTTCTTTCTCGATGTGTGCAGCTGAATATGGCCAAGTCTGATAATGGAGACTTGCAAGTCGAGTGTTTTTTTTTAATTACCACAACCAAAAAAAAAAAAAAAACACTTGACTTCAAGGGCCATGTTTGCAAAAGGATTATACAAACACACTCTACTTGTAGATCATTGATAATCTTGAGTTTTTGTTTCAAGGAACCAAAAAAAAAAGAGGCAAAAAACACACACTAATTAGTTAAAGACACAATAAAGCAGACATCTTACTACGTAACAAGATCACGAAAGGGATAGACTTTGGTTGAATATAGTCAGGTTTGCGTATGATTGTGATTAGGGTCACACGCTTGTGGGATGCCACAATAGGCCTTGGTCATGGTACGGTGGGCCTTGAGATGAACCTCCAATGTTTCATAGAAATCAAGAAGTCCGTCATGGTGAAAGGGCTTGTACGCTAAAGGATGGTCCTTGTCCACCATCTCATCTGGTGTCGATATCATCCCTTCTTGGAAAGAGAAGAAACCAAATGAATACCTCGTTTCCACGCTCTCCATCTCCACCTTGTGGTAACACGCCTTGATTCTGTCGTTGCTCCACGCCTGATGATTTATTTGCGCACATGATTCGTCAAGCATATAAACTCGAATCTGTTTATAACATGTGGCTTGTTGGCTTACCATGATGGCATCGCCTGCTATAACAGCAAACCTAGTTGGTGAAGGGGTAAAAGGATACCACGCATCTTCTTTCTCGGATTTCAACATGAGTCCGTTGATGTGGTTCTGATGGAGAATGGAGATGAAGCTCTTGTCCGTATGAGATATGAACTTCCTGTTGGGCTCTCCATTAGGGAGTCTCCTGTATTTCAGCAAACGAAGAAGGTACCGTGATCCTCTTATGTGTTTATCTGCATACCTCTCTAGGTTATAGCTCTCAAAGAGCATCCTTATCACCAGTTGCTCCAGTTCCGCTTGCATTTTCGCATATGCGTGAACGGTTTCACTATAACAATCCGTCAACACATAGTTCTAGTAAGCAATTACAATTTGTTACTAACAAAGACTTTTTTAATTGTGTGTTAGATTATTTGATTGATGATATATAATACCAGAAACGGTCATTGTCATGATCATTAGGCCACATGAGATGGGAGAATCGGCGGCACTGTTGGATGTCGTTGACTTGGTCAATACCGAGACCTTCATGAACCGGCTGATCATCGGAGGTCATGGTGATGTAGCCGTGTCCGGCCTTGTGGTTCTCGTTCTTTAGCTTGATTTCTGGAGGAAGATCAAGTAGTTCCTTGGCGGCCTCCAAAATTGACAGGTGGAGTTCTGTTGGAAAGCTGTTGTAATCGACCACGAACCATCCATGGTGTTCCATGGCTTCACGGACGCTGTCTCTCGTCGAGTTCCAGAGCTCTGTGTCTTGTTTCAGGTTCTTGTCGGAGAGGTTGATGATCGGAAGCTCTCGAGTTTCATTCCCACCCATTTAACTATCCTAAGCAATCACAGTTAGATTAATCAGAAAAAAATTATAAAAATCATACAATGTGATAAATGGTTCATTGTTCAATCTTTTTATAATCCAAGAAAATAAACTACAATACAGAAATTTACCTGTGTATACTCTCACTCACTATTTTTAAGTGATTTGTGGAGTTTGGGAAATATTATAGTTTTTACGACAAATGTAGAATTAGATGATGTATATATACTCGCATTGAAATATGCTTCAGAGAGAGTTTGAATAGAATCATAGATGCTTTTCGTTGGCATTTTGTTTGAATCATTTTAAAAATCGTCAATGCTTTTCGAGCCTTGTGCATTATATTGGGCTATAGAGCCTTAAAGGCCTACTCAAGTTAATTCAACCAAAGCCCATTATTTTATTCTCGAATCGAGTGGGGTCTAATCTAATTGGTTGGGAGTCTGGGTTTGACATTTATCAAATTTCCGAAATGTACCTTTGACTTTCTAAGCCGCCGACGTTGACTAGCTTCTCTCTCTCTCTCTCTCTTATTTTCTTTTTCTTTTTGTGTCTACAGATAAGAATAAAATCGACGGTCTTCGCTTTTCCTTTTCCCAAATTAATTATTCACACCTCACCGGGAAACTCTACAGAGATGTGGTGGCGATGGCGGCGGCGACAGTGGTCAGCCCCACTCTTCCTTATACTCATAGTTGCTCCTCTCCTCCCTTCCTCTTCCGGCATTGATTTCCTCTACAATTCCTTCAGCTCTGCAGCAAACGGGAGTGACCTCATCCTCATCGAAGATTCCCGCGTAGACTCCACCGTAATCCGTCTCATCAACGAGTCCAATCAACTCTCCGTAGGCCGAGTTTTCTACCCACAAAAGCTTTCAATTATACCCGATCCAATCCGAAACCCGACCCGACTCTCCTCTTTCTCCACTTCCTTCGTCTTCTCCGTTCTCCCTGACATATCCACCAGTCCTGGCTTCGGCCTCTGTTTCGTCCTCTCCAATTCCACCTCTCCTCCAGGCGCTATTGCCAGCCAAAACTTCGGTCTCTTCCCCACTGTCCCCGATCGATTCCCCGCTCCTCTCCTCGCCGTCGAATTCGACACCGGTCAGAATTCTGAAGTCAACGATATCGACGGAAACCACATAGGGATCGACCTTAACAGCATCATATCCAACCAATCTGAATCCGCCGGCTACTACGATTCTGTTAATGGGAGCTTCGTCCCCTTTAATATGCGTAATGGACAGAACGTCCATGCTTGGATCGATTTCGATGGCCCCAATTTCGAGATCAACGTTTCTATCGCCCCCGCCGGTGTCCCTCGACCTCGCCGGCCTACGCTCACCTTCCGTAATCCGGGAATCGTGAATTTTGTGTCGGCCGATATGTACGTCGGCTTCTCCGCCTCCAAAACGCTTTGGGTTGAAGTTCGGAGAATTCTAGCTTGGAGCTTTAGTGATACCGGAGCTCTTCAAGAGATCAACACAACGAATTTGCCGGTTTTCTTTCTGGAATCTTCGTCGTCTTCTCTTTCAACTGGAGCAATCGCCGGGATTGTTGTCGGTTGTGTCGTCTCCGTGGGTCTACTTGGATTTGGAGGTTACATGATATGGAGGAAACTATTGAGAGAGGAAGAAGAAGATGAGATCGAGGAGTGGGAGTTGGAGTTTTGGCCTCACCGCTTCAGCTACGAAGAACTTGCCGCCGCTACGGAGGTTTTCTCCAACGATAGGCTTCTTGGATCCGGCGGATTTGGCAAAGTTTACAGAGGGATTCTGTCCAACAACAGCGAGATCGCTGTCAAATGCGTGAACCACGATTCGAAGCAAGGCCTGAGAGAATTCATGGCGGAAATCGAGAGCATGGGTCGGCTTCAGCATAAGAATCTGGTTCAAATGCGAGGATGGTGTCGCCGGAAAAACGAACTGATGCTCGTCTATGACTACATGCCAAACGGAAGCCTCAATCAATGGATCTTCGACAACCCTACAGAGCCAATGCCGTGGCGGCGCAGGCGACAGGTGATCAACGACGTGGCGGAAGGGCTTAACTATCTCCACCATGGATGGGACCAAGTGGTGATCCACCGAGACATCAAATCAAGCAACATCCTTTTAGATTCCGAGATGCGAGGGAGGCTAGGGGACTTCGGCCTCGCCAAGCTGTACGAGCACGGCGGGGCTCCCAACACGACGCGCGTGGTGGGCACGCTCGGGTATCTAGCGCCGGAGCTAGCGTCTGCGTCGGCGCCGACGGAGGCGAGCGACGTGTACAGCTTCGGTGTGGTGGTGCTAGAGGTGGTTAGCGGGAGGAGACCGATAGAGTACGCGGAGGAGGAAGACATGGTGCTTGTGGATTGGGTTAGGGATTTGTACGGCGGAGGAAGGGTGGTTGATGCGGCTGACGAGAGAGTGAGGGGAGAGTGTGATACGGCGGATGAAGTCGAATTGTTGCTTAAATTAGGGCTGGCTTGTTGTCACCCTGATCCAGCTAAGCGACCGACTATGAGAGAGATTGTCTCGCTGTTGATTGGCTCGCCACCGGAGGATTTGTTGAGTGGACTCACGCCGGCCGCCGCCGACTCTGCCTCTGCCTCTGCACACGCCTGAGTAGCTTGTGCTGTTTTTGTTTAGGAAGAGTAAAAGTTGAAGAAGATTGACCTACAAAGTTTAATCAAACTCCAAAGTTTACATGTTTAGTCCATGGGCCTTTAGGGCCGTTAGTATTATTCAAAAGCCTATTAAGATGCAATGTCATTCCTGATTTCCCGCTATATCGAGAGCCATGTAAGAATCGTCCAAGAAAGCTATTTGGGTTGCGTTGCATAAATGAGTAGGGACGGGTGGCATTAGATTCATGTTTTTGTGGTACAAGTTATTTTTTTTATTAGTTTTGGGAAATACGTTTAAACTATTATCAAATTTTATTTCGGTCCGGGTTTAAATTATTAATATTACATATTTGTAGTATACTTGTATTTATTAAATTAAATTATTAATTCTCTCGTGAATTTTGGCTTATTCAATTTATTTGTTCGGTTGCACAAAGTTTGGTTACAACTCGGTAGAAAAATGTTTCTCTACCATTCAGATTATTTTTAAAATTTGGTTTAGTTTGAGGTTGAGGAAATTTCGGTTATGCTCAACTTAATAGCTTACCAATAAATGGTTTCACTAGCCAGTCTTACTGCTCCACCGAAGCTATGTTCTGGTTTGGGACGTATTTTGTTGGTTGAAAGAATTGCCGTCCTAAGTAATTAAAGAGGACAAAATAAATACTGAAGAAAATAGGACGGTCTCGATATAATTGGAAGGCATACGAATATGGAATCTTCCAATAATGTGGTTGTGTCATTAGGAGTTTTGAGGAAATTAACGAACACCAGCTTTCAATTCATCTTCGTTGATTCATGGGTCCAATTAGAATCTTCGACTGAGACTTTTAACAAAAAAGAGTAACGGGACCTTTAAAATAATATCTCGGCTTCTCTGGTTAGTACTTACGCTCTCTGTTTCATATTAGTTATCGTTTTATATTGTTTCATAGATTAAGAAAACAATTCAATTTTCTGTTTAACCTCTTATTAATGTATTATATATTATGATTACACTAATTAATAAACTAAAAAATAAAGATAAAATTGGAAATATTATCAAACATTTGCATTGAAATTCTAAAACGACAACTAATATGAAACGAAGAGAGTATACATTTAAGAAACAAGAAACAAATATACATTTATACTTACACATAACCTAACTCTGTGGTTTTAAAATCAAACACATATGACATAACATTATCTGGTTAAACGCAGGTTTAGTTTTAGGGAAATCAAAAGAAGATATAGTATTTTTTTGGTAAAGATAAAGTCCAAGCGAATAAAATTCAATTAAATACTGGCGGTTCAGGAACAAGGGGCTGCTCAGGCTACTTAACGAGAATCATCAACGTCACCTCAATTCACTTGTATTTTGTAATAAAATTCGGGATTTTTTTTGTACCTTTGAGAGAGTAAAACTGAGTTAAAGAATCCAATTTCGCTTTTTCTATCTTTATTCGTGACTAAATTTACTACGTAATTCTCAACCATTCGCAACATACATAATTTTTGTTTTTGGTCTAACGCAACATACATTTGCTCCTAACATGGTCTTTGGACCTTGTGCTTTTGTTTTGTTTTTGGTCTAACCCAAATTTAAGTTTTATTGTTGTATTTATAATGGCAGAGACAAAAATAAACCGTTCAATATCATTGGTGTATAAAGTATGGATGAAAAAATCATGATTTATGTCCAAACCTTTAAATATTCAGTTCCCACTTATTCATGAGAAAAGTTTTAGAATTTAAGGTGGGATAAGACCCGACTCAGAGGCTATGAGGTATCAAAAATTAATGATACCCACAACAGGCCATATCCTTACAAAGATATAGGCAGAGGGATAAGGTCATGTAATTGGAATTGGAATTACGTATTAAAATTTTTATTTTATACATTTTACAAATGATCATATTTTTATTCTTTGTATCAGACCATCATTTTTGTTGGGCCGGGCCTGGGTGAGATCAATTAACTACTTAATTAATTCCCAAAGCAGTGCTTCTTCTAGAATTCCTAGACAGAGTCACAGCTGACGTAAGGTTTTTTTTTTTCCTATTTGCAAATTCCAAAAATACACAGAGAAAAAGCGTAGAACGTCGGTTTCTTCGTCACGTTCCTATTTTCCTATTTTTCCTATTTTCCACTTTGGTGAATGAAAAGACATGCATGTGCGTATACACGAATAGTGAAGTCTCCTCTGCCAAATATGTATATATACGAGAACACAAAGACTACATTTTATTACATCTTCCATCTCCGATTTCTCTTAGAGTTTTTTTTTTTGTTCTTTTCAGATCTTTGAAGAAATTATTCTTTGATTCTTGATCTGACATAATCAAAAACAAAAAGAACAGAAGAGAAGAAAAAATAAAAGGCTTTGATTTCTGGGATTCACTAATCCGGGAAAATGGAAGGAACTAGTTTTCAAAAAGCGAGTAACAGTTTGAGAAGAAACTCCTCGGTGTGGAGGAAAGATTCAGGAAAGGAGATTTTCTCGAGGTCGTCTAGAGAAGAAGACGATGAAGAAGCTTTGAAATGGGCTGCTCTAGAGAAGCTCCCCACTTTCGATCGTCTCAGGAAAGGAATCCTCACTGCCTCACACGGCTTCAACGAGATTGATATTCAGAAACTTGGGCTCCAGGATACGAAGAAACTGCTCGAGAGGCTCATCAAAGTCGGTGACGACGAGAATGAGAAGCTCCTCTGGAAACTCAAGAACCGTATCGATAGGTAAAAAAAACTTTTTTTTTAAAGACTAGTTTCCAATCGAAACAGAGGATCTCTGTTTTATTTGATGTTCATCTCGGAACTAAATCAAATTACTATATGACAGAGTTGGAATCGATCTTCCGACAATAGAAGTTCGGTTTGATCATTTAAAAGTTGAAGCAGAGGTTCATGTCGGAGGCAGAGCTTTACCCACTTTCGTTAATTTCATCTCCAATTTCGCAGATGTGAGAATGCTTTTTTACTTTTATTTTCTTTTATATCTAAGAAACAAATATCTAACAGTCTATTTCTCGATAATAATATCAACAGAAGCTCCTGAATACTCTGCACCTTCTTCCCAACCGGAAGAAGAAGTTCACTATACTCAACGACGTCAGCGGAATCGTCAAGCCCGGCAGGTGAATTTTCTGATTCCGTTTTACTATTCTTAGAAATTCAAAATCTGTCAGTTATTTTATTGGGGAATTATTAAAAAAAAATAAGAACTTGTTGACCACATTAAGACAAAAAAAAATGAAACTTTGAATTCTTCAGGATGGCTCTGCTCTTGGGTCCTCCAAGTTCTGGGAAAACGACCCTCTTGCTTGCCTTGGCGGGAAAGCTTGATCATGAACTAAAGGTACAAACTTTCTCCCTCTGTTTCAGCTTCATGTATTTGCTTTTCTCTTTTAACTATTTGTTTGTGTGAAAACGGAATCAAATGTAAATATCGTTCTTTGCTCTGTAGGAAACTGGAAGAGTGACATATAATGGTCATGGAATGAATGAGTTTGTGCCACAAAGAACAGCTGCGTATATCGGCCAAAACGATGTTCATATCGGTGAAATGACTGTTCGGGAGACTTTTGCTTACGCAGCTCGCTTCCAAGGCGTTGGTTCGCGTTATGGTGAGTTTTAAAATTTTCTCAAAACATTCGATTTGGTATGTGGATTTTGCTGACAATTGAAGTTTTGGTGGTGCATATTAGATATGTTGACGGAATTGGCAAGAAGGGAGAAGGAAGCAAACATCAAACCTGACCCTGATATTGATGTCTTCATGAAGGTTAGCTATATTACTTACTTAAAAACTTCAACTTTGTGAAAATTTGCAGAACCCAATCGGGCTTTTTCAAACTATTATCCTCATGGGTTATAACTTCATTATTCCAATACAGGCAACGTCAACAACAGGTGAAGAAACAAATGTGATGACAGATTATATCCTCAAGGTATAGTTTCATTCGAACTTTTTTTTGAAGAAATTTTCAATGTCTTGTGCTTAAAAATCATCTGAACTCTTTTGTAAATATTACAGATCTTAGGGCTTGAGGTCTGCGCAGACACTATGGTCGGTGATGATATGTTGAGAGGCATCTCCGGAGGACAAAAGAAGCGTGTCACTACTGGTGAGACTTTGAGCAAAGGAGTAACCCTATTTCATGAATACATTCTTGTGATTTACGTTGGTGGTGTGTTTGTTTATATGTAGGTGAAATGCTTGTTGGACCATCTAGGGCTCTGTTCATGGACGAGATATCGACTGGTTTAGATAGCTCAACGACGTACCAGATAGTGAACTCCCTCAGAAACTATGTTCATATCTTCAACGGAACGGCTCTGATCTCACTCCTTCAGCCTGCGCCCGAGACATTCAATCACTTCGATGATATCATACTCATTGCAGAAGGCGAGATCATCTACGAGGGCCCTCGTGATCACGTCGTGGAATTTTTTGAGACCATGGGATTCAAATGTCCTCCAAGAAAAGGCGTCGCTGATTTCCTTCAAGAAGTAAGGCTTGATTCATAAGAACATTCCGGGCGGTTTTGTTTCATGTCTCATACTAAAACGAACACTACTCTTGCAGGTGACATCAAGGAAAGACCAAATGCAGTACTGGGCACGATCTGACGAGCCTTATAGGTTCATAAGAGTGAGGGAGTTTGCAGAGGCGTTTCAGTCATTCCATGTTGGGCGGAGAATCGGAGATGAGCTCGCTTTGCCCTTTGACAAAAAAAAGAGCCATCCGGCTGCTCTAACCACCAAGAAGTATGGAGTTGGGGTTAAAGAACTCGTCAAGACCAGCTTCTCCAGAGAATACTTACTCATGAAAAGAAACTCCTTCGTTTACTATTTCAAGTTCGGACAAGTAAGTGTACACAAACTAGCAACTCTTCTCATAGTCATACGTAATGAAATCTCCTCGTCTTCAAGACAGATTCATGAAAATGTTGTTGCTTGCTTCCATTGGTTTACAGCTGATAGTTATGGCATTTATGGTAATGACGCTGTTCTTTCGGACGGAGATGCAAAAGAAGACTGAGGTGGATGGGAGTCTCTACACGGGAGCCTTGTTCTTCATCCTTATGATGCTCATGTTCAATGGAATGTCAGAACTTTCAATGACCATTGCAAAACTTCCTGTGTTTTACAAACAAAGAGATCTCCTCTTCTACCCTGCCTGGGTATACTCTCTGCCTCCTTGGCTCCTCAAGATCCCTATAAGCTTCATCGAAGCCGCTCTCACAGCATTCATCACTTACTACGTCATCGGCTTTGACCCCAACATTGGAAGGTACATATATACACCAAACAACTATAGATGAAAACTTTGGCTACTATTTTGGAGGAACAGCTAAGAATGCTCATGGGTTCTTATCGGTTTGTTGCAGGCTGTTTAAGCAGTATATTCTGCTCGTGCTCATGAACCAGATGGCTTCAGGATTGTTTAAGATGATAGCAGCTTTGGGAAGAAACATGATCGTTGCAAACACATTTGGTGCATTTGCGATGCTCGTGTTCTTTGCCTTGGGTGGTGTGGTACTTTCACGAGGTATGTGTTCATGCATATGCTTTTCTAACATACTTAAATCAAAAGCTAATCATTTTTTCATCAAAACAGAGGACATTAAGAAATGGTGGATATGGGGATACTGGATCTCCCCAATAATGTATGGACAAAACGCGATAGTGGCCAATGAGTTCTTCGGACACAGCTGGAGTCAAGTAAGTATCAACCACCCATGTCTACTACATATTTGGAAATCATTTTTTCATGGTTTTGGTATTTCTTTTAGACGAGACTGATAGGTTGATTGTATTACAGGCTGTCCCAAATTCAACAGACACACTTGGAGTTACTATCCTCAAGTCACGTGGGTTCTTACCCCATGCATACTGGTATTGGATCGGAACTGGAGCCTTGCTTGGATTCGTCGTGTTGTTCAACTTGGGTTTCACGGTGGCTCTTACGTTTCTGAACTGTATGTAATCAATCAGTTTTGCTTGATCACATCTTCTGATACAAGACTGTATTTTTAACCTGTGAACTTTCTTTATGTACAGCCTTGGGAAAGCCTCAAGCTGTGTTGATGGAGGAGCCTGCGAGTGATGGGCAAAACCCGAGAAACGAGACAGAACTCCAGTCTGCTCGGACAGGAGGTGTAGTTGAAGCCAACGCCAACAAGAAAAGAGGAATGGTGCTTCCATTCGAGCCACATTCAATTACCTTTGACAATGTTATATACTCAGTTGACATGCCCCAGGTAATATCCTTGGTCGAGGGTTTCGAATCCATCAATCCAAGAAACTTCTTACTAATCTTTGTTATGGATTCTTTCACACAGGAAATGATAGAGCAAGGCACACAAGAAGACAAACTTGTCCTGTTGAAAGGTGTGAATGGTGCTTTCAGGCCAGGCGTGCTTACGGCTCTCATGGGTGTCTCTGGTGCTGGCAAAACCACTCTGATGGATGTTCTGGCTGGAAGGAAAACCGGTGGTTATATTGATGGAAACATCACCATTTCCGGCTATCCTAAGAATCAACAAACATTTGCCCGTATCTCAGGATATTGTGAACAAACCGATATCCATTCCCCACATGTCACTGTTTACGAGTCCTTGGTTTACTCAGCCTGGCTTCGATTACCTAAAGAAGTAGATTCAAACATGAGAAAGGTTATTCAAAGATATTATCATTTCCAAGAGACAAATGAAGAAATCGAAATAATAATACTCACAAATGTTTTGGTTTGTGTTGTTTTGGTGCAGATGTTCATAGAGGAAGTGATGGAGCTAGTGGAGTTAACACCGCTGAGGCAAGCACTAGTGGGACTACCTGGTGAGAGCGGTTTGTCAACGGAGCAAAGAAAGAGACTGACCATTGCGGTGGAGCTGGTTGCAAACCCTTCCATCATCTTCATGGATGAACCTACTTCAGGATTGGATGCACGAGCTGCTGCTATCGTTATGAGGACTGTGAGGAACACGGTCGACACGGGCAGAACAGTCGTGTGCACCATTCACCAGCCTAGCATCGACATATTTGAAGCCTTTGATGAGGTATTAAAATTAACTTCCAACACGAAAAATGAAAGAGAACTTGAAACCATTGGTTAACATGTTTGGGTATGCGTATATATGCAGTTGTTCTTGCTGAAGCGTGGAGGTGAGGAGATCTACGTTGGACCTCTCGGCCACGAATCAAGCCATTTGATCAACTATTTTGAGGTAATATATAAGACAGAGTTAATCACATTATACCTAAATCTGTTTGGAACACGAAGCAAACATAGACTTAACATGTTAACTCAATAACAGAGTATTCAAGGAATCAGCAAGATCACAGAGGGGTACAACCCAGCAACCTGGATGCTTGAAGTTTCAACCACTTCTCAAGAAGCCGCTTTAGGCGTCGATTTCGCCCAACTCTACAAAAATTCAGAACTTTATAAGTAAGTATATTCACAGTCAAGAAGGTAGATAGTTTACAGAAAGACGCAGCAGAATCTGATCTCACCCATATACCTTTCTCTTTTGTAGGAGAAACAAAGAGCTGATCAAGGAGCTAAGCCAACCAGCTCCGGGATCAAAAGATTTGTATTTCCCAACACAATACTCGCAATCGTTCTGGACACAATGTATGGCTTCTCTATGGAAACAACACTGGTCCTACTGGAGAAACCCGCCTTACACCGCCGTGAGGTTCCTCTTCACAATCGGCATTGCTCTCATGTTCGGCACAATGTTCTGGGACCTTGGAGGCAAAACGTAAAGCAACCCTCAGAACAAAAAAAAACCTTGATTCTGTGTGTTTCAGATAGATAAAAAACTCTTTATCGACCTGATTCGATTTTTTCACTTACAGGAGAACGCGACAAGATTTATCCAATGCAATGGGTTCGATGTACACAGCTGTTCTCTTCCTCGGGTTACAGAACGCCGCCTCAGTGCAACCAGTCGTCAACGTCGAGAGAACCGTCTTTTACCGAGAACAAGCCGCCGGAATGTACTCCGCCATGCCGTACGCTTTCGCTCAGGTACTAAACTAAACAAAAATCCGAAAAAGGGGATTCACGATTTTTCCACCAGAAACCCCTAAAATTCATGCAATCTCCTCCTTCGATTTCTCAGGTTTTCATCGAGATGCCATACGTCCTCGTCCAAGCGGTGGTGTACGGTCTCATAGTGTACGCCATGATAGGGTTCGAGTGGACGGCGGCGAAGTTTTTCTGGTACCTCTTCTTTATGTACGGGTCATTCTTAACTTTCACCTTCTACGGCATGATGGCTGTGGCGATGACGCCTAACCACCACATCGCCTCCGTCGTCTCCTCCGCTTTCTACGGCATCTGGAATCTCTTCTCAGGCTTCCTCATCCCGCGTCCCGTAAGCCCACCAAAATCTCAAAAATGCCCTTATATAATAACTATTACTATTTAGTTTCAAAATGGGCCTTAAACCTATTTTAGTATTACGTTTAGACCCTAAACTTTTATTTTCTTTTTCTCCTTCTCTTTTCCTTAAAAACAGAGTATGCCGGTATGGTGGGAATGGTACTACTGGCTTTGCCCAGTTTCGTGGACATTGTACGGACTAATCACATCACAGTTCGGTGACATTACGGAACCAATGGCAGATGGTACGAGCGTGAAGCAATTCATTAGAGAATTGTATGGATACAGAGAAGGTTTCTTGGGAGTGGTTGCAGCCATGAACGTCATCTTCCCATTAGCCTTTGCCATCATCTTTGCTGTTGGAATCAAGACTTTCAATTTCCAAAAGCGATAGACAGTTTTTTTCTTTCTTATTATTTGATATTTATATTATTTCCTCATGTAACACAAATAAAATGACATTTTTTTGTTTTTTTGGTAATACCATATTGATATCAATAAAAGGGTGATCAAAAACACTTGATTAGATTGAATCTCTAGCTAATGTTTACATACATACAACTCCTATTTCTATTAGAAATGTTACAGACAAAACAAAGCTAAATATAATCCAGGTTTCCTGTAATAACATTAACAATCCCATGATGTATGTATTCCTTCTTTTTTTCATTCTAATCTCCACATGAACATTCTCCATCTCTAAAGTGGTGGAAATGCTCAGCATCTCTAACAGAGATTTCTCTTCTTACTGTTTTGGAGATGAACTTTACTGTATCATGGCAACTCTCACACATATTGAGATTCTTTGTCACCCAAATCGGCATTCCTGGGACTGTGTTGATCAGTCCAAGAGCAATGGCCTTTCTCTCGCTATGTCCACAGAATATCTCATCTCTCGAAATTTCAGTCTCAGTCATAGAACTAGATTCTGAACTTGTTGTAGTATGCCCGAGCTCACGCATTTTCTCATAGAACGCCTCTAAAACAGTGTTGATCTCTTTTGTTTGAGGATGGTACTTGTCATCGCTAAGAAAGGCGTGAACTTTACCCTTCACTTCCACCCAACTGCATCCTGCATCAACGGTTAGCCCATTTTCTTTCATCATTCTTCTCACTTTTGCAACTTCTCTCCATTTGCTACAATCAGCATACAGATTACATAACAGAATGTAGTAGCCAACACTTTCTTTGTCCAGTTCAAATATACGCTGCGCTGATAGCTCACCGAGTTCAATGTCGCGGTGAATCCTACACGCGTTAAGCAAGGCTCCCCATACCGCCGGATCTGGTGTTACTGGCATTTTCTGAATAAACTTGTGCGCTTCTTCTAACTCGCCTGCACGCCCAAGCAAATCAACCACACAAGCATAGTGCTTCAAGTTTGGGGTAACACCATACTCCTCCATTCTGCTAAAGTACATCAAACCTTTTCTCACCATTTGGGATTTGCTACAACCACATAACAGTGAGATGAGTGTAATCTCATCTGGTCTTACTCTGGACTTGACCATTCTCTCAAATAACTCCACCACCACCGACCCTTGACCCCGTTCTGAATATCCGGTTAGAAGAATGTTCCATGATGAGACATCTCTTTTCTGGGAGTTGAACTGATTCCAAGCAATGTTCATTCTCCCACACCGTACATACATGTCTAAGAGGGCATTTGGAAGAAAATCATCAAGCCCCACTCCTGTTCTCAGTACATGGGCATGAATCTCTTTCCCACACATCAGAGCCCCGATTCTAGCACAAGCTGCTAATGCAGCTGTCAATGTTATTGCATTCGGCTGCAACGTCATTTTCATTTGCCGGAAGAATATCAAGGCCTCAAAACATCGGTTGTTGAGCCGAAGCCCAGCAATGACTGATGTCCAAGATATTACATTCTTGCGGGGGATGTTGTGAAAGATGTCCAAGGCCTTATCAATGCATTTGCACTTTGAGTACATATTAATGAGATTGTTTGCAACAATCACATAGGATATGAGCCTTGCCTTAATCGCAAGCTTATGGAGCTCAACACCTGTGTCAATATCACCTAGAGTAGCGCAAGCAGATAGAACAGCAGCTACTGCTATCTCATCTGGCTTCACACAGTCTTGATCCATCATTCTGTAAGTGTCTATGGCCTTCTCCGGCAGAAAATTATACTCATAGCCCGAAATCATAGTGGTCCATGACACAATGTCTTTGCGCTCCATTCTGGTAAAAATTTTCTCAGCTTCACGCCATGACCCAGCATTTAAGTACATCTGAGTTAAAGAGTTGCAGACAGATATGTCAACAGCGAAACCTGATTTTATCACATAAGCATGAATATCCCTTCCTAACCTTCCATCTCCAAGAAGCTCACAAGCAGAGATCACACTAGTCATGGTCATCAGATCAGGATCAACGGAAAGCACACGCATGGCAAAGAATAACTTCAGACCTTCATGACACATTCCATTCTCGAAATACCCGGAGATCATTGCGTTCCATGAGATTATATCTCTCCTAGGCATTCTATCAAAAAGCAACCTCGCGCTCTTTACATCACCACACTTCACATACATAGTAATCAAAGCGTTTACTACATCAATATCCAATTCGTATCCGTATCGAAGCACGTGAACATGAACCTCTCTTCCTCGAGCTAGATCAGGTATGCCTCCACAGGTTCTCAATACACAAGGGAACGTATAGACATCAGGTTTGACCCCACCAACCCACAACATTCTATGATACAAACACATCGCCTCGTCGAAATAGCCTTGCTTTGCGTAGCCACCGACCAACACATTCCAAGAAAACAAGTTTCGCTCGGACATTTTACCGAAAACATACCAGGCATCAGCCAAATTACCAAACCTCACAAACATAGCGAGAAACGCGTTACCGAGATCAAAACCCAGGCTGCTCATAGAATTTAGAGCAATAGAATAAACCTTAGAACCTTCTTCGTGTGCTCTCTTCCACTCGCACAGCCTGACCAAAGCCACATACGCATCTTCGTCTACCGCAACCCGCAACTCCTGCATAGAATTCAGAAGCTTCATAGCTTCCTCCAGCTTCTCGTTCGCGCAAAGCCCATGTAATTGAGAATTCGAAAAGTGGGTACTACTAGAACTCGAGCTAAGAACTGATAATCCTTGAGATTTTCGCAAGAAAAGTCTCCGAATTCCAAAATTCCAATAGAAATGAACGATTCTATGCTTATTAGCCTTGCTTTGAAAAGAGTTCGAATTGCCTGGATTGATATAAAAGTGGGGAGTTTGAGCAGAAGACGCCATCGTTTGAGAGACAGAGCAAAGAACATGGTCACACTCGTAGAGGTTTTACATTGGGGGTTTTAAGGCGAGAAGATAAAATGGACAAAAATCGTCTTAGTTAACAGTGATCGTCCCACTTCAATACTACGTCGTTTTAGCCTTAATTTACACGAACCTTTTTTATTGATGTTAGAAAATTGTCGTCTTAAAAGTACAGAGATTATTCAAGAGTTATTGACTCGAGAGTTCCAATTCCTCTAGGCTTCTCTCGTTGTGACACACCCAGTGGCTTGTGATCTTGTAGCTTTTTCTTGGACTTTCTCATGAAGAAGAACCCATCATGGGCAAGTTTGGTTCGGTTGCCCATTCAGTCCAAGACCCATCATAGATTGCCACATCTGTTTTTTCCCAGACGATGAAGTCCCTGACCAGTAAGAAAAAAGCAATCCGTCTGAGTTTTTTACCATACGATCACAGTAGATGAGTGATTTCTCTATGAGCATATAGTTACCAATGCCAAAATGATCAAGTGCGCAAACAAGATGTGACTGGAACTTCGTCTGAAAAGTTATTGGACTAATCTGTGCAAGCAGCAAAGATGTGTATAAACCATAAGTAACAGGTAAACAGATTGAATTAGCAATTTGTAGATACATCAAACTGGCAAACCCATTTCTATGAATGAACAAACTTACTGTTTGTCCTTGATAATTTTTTTTGACAGCCTCACTGGCTTTCAAAATGGCATCACTCGAAGCACTAGATTGTACGTCATAACCAGAAGCTTGCCATCTCGGTAGGCCTCCATCAAGTAGCCATACTTTGTCATGTCCAAAAACTCTAAACATCATGTTTTGATAAAAACGAGCATTCATTGATTTGATAACACTTAAAAAATATATTGAGCAAAGAGAAAAAGCTTAGGGACATGAGATCTATACTCACCACCATACACGAGCTGCACTAAAGATCCCCTTTCCATCATACACAACCACTCCATCTTTGTTCTCGATGATTTATAAGCTGAATAGGGGGCAGAGTGTAACTCTGTGCTGAATGCTCTCTTCTGTAATAATGCTCGTTAAAAAACGCCACACAATAAATCAGCACAAACAACAATAAAAGAAGAACCATTTTCAAACCTGATTCTATAAAAGAGAGGGAAGACACTCAAATGCAAAATAGAACATTTTATATACGTTTGCTTATCACTACCGGAAAAGTTAAGCAGGCAAAAAAAAAATGCTTTCTATGCAATGAAATTCACCAGAAATCACAGTGAAAGCAGTCGAAATCCATAATTTCAGGTTAAAATCTCAGAATGAATATAGTGGGTTAAACAAGTGAGAGAAGAACACCGATTGACGCAGACATTACTTGTACTAGGCAAATTATACAAGAGTTCGAATCGCTCATTCGATCTCGATATCAAAGCTAAGGTAAAGCTATTTTCTTCTCAGTTTTCAAGAGTTCGAATCGATCTCATTATTCCCGTTCTATTGTACTGTTTTAGTGACTGATGTTTTACGAAAATGGAACCTAAATCGTTGATCTTTCTTGGAATCTTTGCTAATGTGATATAGCTTTACCATCTTTGGATATCAACAAATAGTAAACGATTCTTATGATTCACTAACTAATGAAATCTGTTTTTTTCACTCAGTGAAGGTTTCTCTAGTAGTCTCTTCTTAGTTCTTATCAGTCGTTGAATTGGTCACACGGCCACTTCCACCTCCAATCAAGAAATTGCAATTTCTAAAACTAATTTTGTTCCATTTCTTTCAACACAATAACGGTCTACAAACAGAATCATGCATCCTTTTGAAGAAAAATCCAATTTGACGAGTAATGCTTACAAAACTGTTGAATCTCAAAACTTTAACCAAAGAATCCTAGAATGAAACTTTTGTGAGCTATGCTGTACAGAGTTGTAATCGAGCTTCTTCTTCTTTCACCAGTAATCCTTACAAGAACACACACCACTCTCAAAATGGTGAAACCGATAATGATCTCTCAACACGATTCTACGTCCTATGACTCTACTAACAAACTTGTAAACAGAGTGGCAATCACCGCAGATGCGAAGGTTCTTAAAGATTCTAACTGTAGAACCTTCAGGAGTACTCATCAGTGCGTAAGCAAGAGCGAGTCTTTCGCTATGATTCAAAAGATTGTGCTCTTTTTGTTCTTCATCTGTGTCTTGCAACGCCCTGGCTTGTATCCGCTACATACCCAGATTCTTTGATCAGCTTCTTGATGTCTTGTAGCTTCGCGTATATCTCCAATGTTTGCGGGTGAGTTCTGTCTCCAATGCCAAACGTACTCACTTTGTCTTTTAGTTTCATCCAACTGCAAACTCTTGTTTCTTCTTGATGTTCTTGAAACCCGTTTGCTTTCTTACACTCTCTACATCTTCCCATCTACCTGTTGTTGCAAACATATTTGAAGACAAGACGTAAACAGAATCATCCTCTGGTTCTAGCTTCGTGAGATGTTCTGCTGCTTTTTTCCCACGGTCCAAATCCCTGTGGACTTTGCATGAAGCTAACAAACTACGCCATACGAGGTCGTTTGGTTTCATTGGCATTTTAGATATAAAGGTTTCAGCTTCGGCTAACCTCCATGATCTTCCAAGAAGATCAATTACACAAACGCAATGTTTTATACCGAAATCGCCGGTTTTATACCGAAATCGCCGGTTTTATACCGAAATCTCTAGCAATCATGTCGTAATACGCAAGGCTTTGGTCTACCTAACCCTCCATGGCTACAATCATAAAAGATAAAGTTATTAAAAAAAAAAAAATATATATATATATATATATAAATTTATATTAAAAACAAAAGAATTATAACTGGTTCCTAATTTTAAGTGGTAAAGTTTTGTTGTCAAAGCCCAAGAGATAACGTTATTAAACAAAAAGAAAATAAAAAACAAAATTTAAATCTATCCTACAAAGTAAAGTTAATTAAAAAAATGAAAAATAAAAATTCTTTAGTTTTCCATTTATATTATAAAAATTAAACAATAAATTACTAACCCTAAAAATTAAAAAATTCTAATTTTTCAATCTCTATAAAAAAAATTTAGTAATCTCTCAATTACACACCAACAGAGAAAAAATTTCTAAAACTATTTACTGTATTTGTTCAACCAAATTCATCATTCAAGGTAATATATTTTTTTATTTTGTTTCTTTCAAGGTAATCTTTGATCCGCTTATCCATAATCTGATCCACCTATGAGAGGCTTGGCCGACAAGACTCTCTAGGTTTTACATCTTTGTATATATATTGTGTATCCGCCGTTTGATATCAATACAAGAACATATTCTCTTATTCTACAAATAAGTGTGTGTAATCGTTTCCTCTTAATTTGTATCATTCAAGAAAATTCTTTCAAATCTCTCTAATCGTCGCGGCCGATTTACCATATGGATCTCATCTCACGGCTGATAAAGATGGGGATGACCATGTCCAATTCTCGAAACGACGAAACCCTGTTAGAGAAACTGGGAAACCTGCCGGGGAAACTGCCAGAACTGCGAGACCTGCCGGAGAGAGTGCAAGTTCAAATACAAGCGAAGGCGGAGGATACTGTAGAAATACTGTATAGGGAGCTCCATGCCTTATTTCCCCCCGAAACAAAGGAAGGAGACACAGAGAGGGACGAAGAAGTAGAAGTGCGGTTTGTCGAATTCATGAAAGGAGGTGGTTGCAAAGAATCATTTACGCATTTGGAAAATTGCTTGCAGGAAAATGAAAGGATCTTTAAGTGTAGGAAACATATACCGATGCTGATGAAATGTATGCGTGCTCACTCTGCTTACTATCAGCCCATTCTCGCTATTGCGAAATCTGCTGAGGAAAAGCTCACGAACGAGGCCTTAACCTTGTTCTGCGAGGAAGAAAGCTGAGGGGTGACTGAGAGGATTGACTTAGTTTTTCTTGTTTACGGGAATACCATTATTGGATTTGAGGATAAATTGTTCCTTTGGTGCACAAATAATTTCGTTTGTTTGATTCCTAACTTATAACATCACTTCTTCGATCTGCCACTTTTATTTATTTATTATTACTATATGATTCGAGAGATGATTTGGTCTAAAGGTCATTACTTTGTTGATACCCATGAATGTTTCTGTGAAGAAATCTTGTCTTTGCTTAGCTATTTCCTCACTTGAACGTGATTTGTTGCTTCTGAAACAGAATCGCTCAGACCTATATTAGTTGTTGCTTCTAGTTCCAACCTTTTTCTACTTTGTCTATAGATCAGGTTGAAAAGTTAACTTCTTTGTTGTTTCACTTTGTGTTTAAGATATACACTAGCATTTGTTTTCCCACTTCAATTTGATGACGACGAGGTTCTGTTTGGTTGATGATTGATCGGATGCTAATTTAACGGTTGTTAACCGATTTAGAGGTGACACCAATAAGGATAATCAGAGTATATTGAGTTTCTTATGGCTTCATTAATGTATCAGGAGCTCGTAACTCTCCAAGAGTGATGATGATGATGATTCTTCTTTGGCTTCATCATTATGCTGTTGTTGCTGGCTATCGTTTTCTTCTAATCCGAGTTCCCTTTCCAGGTGCTTGAACCATTTCTCAACTTCATCTTCTTCAGATTTTTGGTGAGCTCTTGGACTCAAACTGTTCTCAGGTTGTTGGAATGAATCTGAACCATCTATGAAACTCCAAATGTCAGTCTTTAAATCAAAAGGTATTTCCAGCAGCTCTGGTTTGTCTACTTCTTCTAATATCCCCGTAAATTCGCTATAATCTTGAAAATACTCAAACGCTTGACCCATCTGTACATCATCTTCTTTACTTGAAATGTTGGAACCACCAAAAGAAGCATTAGACGATGATTCTTGAGAGGTCTCTTCTTCATTCAAATAACCTTTTGTAGCCGCCTCATCATCGGCATTATGATCAGTGTCCGAGCTCAATCTTTTCTTGAAATGAGTATGCCACACATTTTTGATCTCATTGTCTGTTCTTCCTGGCAGTTTAGAAGCAATGTTCGATCTCCTGAATCCATAATGCGAAAAAGCTATTGTCAAAACCGAAACTCTGAGCCACACAAGGGATTATTAACAAGATAACACATCATACTTGTTCCCAAAGCTCTGGTGGAGTTTAGTGATGGTTTCTTCTTCCTCTGCGCTGAAATTGCCACGTTTCACATCAGGTCTGAGGTAATTAATCCATGGAAGACGACAACTCTTGCCACACCTCAACAATCCTTCATTGCATGCATATATAGATAAACACAAAGAATCATAAGCAGAAGATTAAGAAAAGCTAAAGGAAGAGGCTTTTAAGATCAGAAACATTACCAGCTTGTGTGGGGTGAGACCTCCAATTCTCGTGACAATACTTGTGAATGAAAGAGATGAGTTTCAAGTCTTCATCTTGGCTCCATGGTCCTCTCTTCACTTTGGTTTTGTCACAACATGGCGCTCTTCCTTTGCCCATTCTCTCTCCTCTCTCTCACACACACACTTTTGAGATTCCTTGTTAGCAAATCTAATTGGTCCTGTGTGTATTTATTATACAAGGAAGTGGTTTGTGATCCTGACATTGAGAAACATCTTATAAACAAAAGACAATGACAATTGTCAAATCAAATTTGTTTAAGTTAAGAACTTGTCTATATTGTGGGTGAGTATCTGGAATGATTCCATCTTTTAAAATTGTATACTTTCATTTATATATATATTTTAAAAATAAACTATTTTGGAAATACTATCACATTGAAACATACATGAAATAAAACATATGTTTGAAACTTCAATATTGAGTCTCACATTTTTTTGTTAACAGAATTGAATTAAGTAAACAACTTCATGTTTGTTCTATGAAATATATTACACTAAGTAAACAATGTTTCTTCTATATTAAATGTTATAATTCTTCAATCTAAGTTCCTCATAACCGCTACTCCATTAGGTAACTGCATGTTCACAATGTCTTCTCTAGGAAGTGTTTCTACGGTCTGATAGTTACTGGAGGGTAGGAAACGTGTGGAGGACTCTCTGTTTTTAGGGAGGACAAGGTAACCAGTAGCAGCTAAGTAAATGGTTGTGCCTGAGAATCCAAGAAGTCCTAAGAAGACGATGGCTACAGGCTTCATGTGACCATGGAGAAGCAGCTTGATGAAGCTGCTTACTAGATAATATATGTTGATACCCATAAGAAGTCCACCAATGAGCCAAGTCACAGATGAAATCCACAGAAAAAGCCACGAGACATAAATGAGTTTTCGTTCGTCCAATCAATGTTATGATTCATGAATAGGGAAGTACAAGTTAATCCCGGGAGTGAATTGGCGTGTGAGCCCATTTTGGTTTTGCTGCTTGTGAATTTGAGAAGTGTGACTAAAGCAAATGGGAGCTCAAAGGATAAGATCATATGCAAACAGATAAGATGATTAATGTTAAGAATATATAATATGATTTAGAGAGTGGACTGAGATATCGGGTTACCGAGGCAATGATGATTAACTTTCCGGCTCCAGCTGATCCACCTATGAGAGCTACAATCAAACTTGGGATTATAGCTAAAGATCTTGTTAAGAAGTTTCTGAGCCATGGCTTAAGTCTCAAATCAAGAAACCCCTGTTAAAAAAAGAAGAACAGAACAAAAATTCAGGCAACAAGTTAGGACTTAGCAGCATTTGGCCGAGGTTTGATCACCTGCATTACGTATTGTCCGGCATACGTTCCAGTTATTGTTGAACTCTGACCCGAAGCAAGCAACGCAATTGCGAAAAGCTTTGAGCTCCATTTACCCACAACGTTCTGTGGTAAGCATAAGAAGGCAACAATTATATATATATATTCTTAAATCTTTTGAAAAATTATGCAAGAAATTGAAACCAAAACTTGTAGGATTTATGTTTTTACTCGTAGAAGAAACGAGGCTTTGTTTAAGTCCAAATCTTCACAACTCGCTTGATCTTCTGGACTCAAATCTGAGGCATTACAAACAGCACCACTCACTGATATGACAGAGACATTTATGAGAAATGCCACCATAAGTGCTAATCCGCTTTCGATCAAGTAATACCGACAAGCTTCCTGTAAATGAAAACGAGGAACTTAAGACTCATAACGTCCATAAACATGCATGTATGCTAGGTGATTAATTACCTTGATGCCGGTTACTGAACGAGGAATATTTCTAGAGAGAACTAAAGCTGAGTGGAGAAATAGATTGTGTCTGTGAAGAAGAAACAGACTAGAATTTTCGTAATTGGGTTGGAGGGAGAGAGAGAGAGAGACAGAGAGCTTCTTACGGCATAACCATGGCACCGAGGAGAGAGATCGCTAAACCAGTTGCACCATTTCCCTTTAACTGCGGAACAAAGAGACCATAGAGGACTTCTTTTGGGTCAGGCTTTGAGTAATGAAGCTCAACAAAGAAGCATAGAGCAATAGTTAACACAAGAAACGCGATCAAGAACTCGAGCTTCCTAATCTGTAAAGATACAAAAAAGAACAATGTTACCAATCTAAAAGCCTCAGATAAGAATCAAAAACCAATATATGTAACAGTATAAAACATATACCCCATATTGTTGAAGTGCTAGAAGAATCAATGTACTAAATCCTGTGAGAAGAACACCAATCCAAACCGGGATATTGAAAAGCATGTTTAAAGCAAATGCTGTGCCAATAACTGTATACAGAGAAAACCAATAACTGATTATTAATTGGCATTTGCTTGAGAAACCAACAGCAAATAAGCCCATCAAAAATCATCAGTGCAACAACAAAAAAAAGCATGACTTCTGGAATGTCACAAGCGACTACAGCGATTTCCGCTACTACCCATAACATAAAGTTTGGAACTTTGGAGTATTCAGCTCTAAAATGCTCTGCTAAATGCTTTCCTGCAATGGGATACTATAAGCAAACTAATGTATAGAAGAAAGACTTTGTTCGGATTAAGGGCTTAAACCTGTGACAACACCAAGATTTGCAGGTAGAGATTGAATCACCAAAGCTGCACAAGACGCCACAAATATGATCCAGAGTAACTGTTCAATGTGACCAGAAACGTTTAACCAAGATCAGCAAAGACTAAGGTCTAGATTGTTCCAATTTAACAAAGGAATTTTGTTTAAAAGTGATTAAGGCTGTGGATTCATTTGAAAAAAAATACCCACTCAATGTAAACCGTAAACGTCAACAAACAATCGAAGCCTAAGGAAGTAAAGGTTAATTAAACCAATAATATAACGTACCTCGTACTTATACTGAGCTCCTGACTGCAGATCAGTCTCAACTGTAACAAAAAAAAGTGCATAGCTTTGGTTCCTGGACAAAAGGAAGAGCGCCATGAAAGTGGAGAGAGGAGCATGGAGCCAAGATGAAGACTTGAAACTCATCTCTTTCATTTACAAGAATTGTCATGAGTATTGGAGATCTCTCCCCAAACAAGCTGGTAATGTTTCTGATCTTAAAAGCCTCTTCCTTTTAGCTTTTCTTAATCTTCTGCTTCTGATTCTTTGTATCTAAAACAAACTTCTAAATTGAATACATCCTCTTAGGAATCAAGATACTTGTCGAATTTTGGTCATATTTCGATAATTATTTGGATCAAAAACGAAAAGATTAGGAGAGAGTTACGGACCCGACCCGGCTCGTTTGTTCTTCTTCCCAGGTTAGCTTTCTTTCATTACTTATCTGTCTAGTAAAGAAATTGATTTAACTTAGCTTCCTCCCGTTCTGTTGTAGATTATCTGGGATTATGATTGGAATCGATTTTTTTTCTTGTGATCGATGTTTAGGTAGCCAATCCCCAGCTTTGGAATCGTCGGATCGATTAGGAAGCCTAATTTCAGGGCCTCCCTGCAGTCGCACAGTATGAAGGCCCCTGGATAAGGACCTAGACGAAGAAGAGGAGTTCGAGTATGACGAGGAAGATGTTGATTTCAATCCGGAAACTCCTTGCTTCTTCGAGTTTGAGCTCTGAAGTTGAAACACTTACTTGATGGTGAAATTGTTAATAGAATTACTGTTTCGCAGAGCTTAGACGGCAACAGGAAATCAACAGAGCCATAAAAATGTAACTAATTGATAAAGATGAAACCCTTGGGCCGTATTTAGTTAGTAGCTACTAGAGTACTGTACAGCAACAGTCTCACCTGGACGTACTGCCCCAAAGTGAGACATGACCTCAGTGGTCAACCCTGAAGGAGCAAAGGTCACAACCATACCAGGCTTGAGCATACCAGTCTCAACACGACCCACTGGCACCGTTCCAATACCACCAATCTTGTAGACATCCCGAAGTGGGAGACGGAGGGGCTTGTCAGATAGCTTATTGGGCTTGTTGATCTGGTCAAGAGCCTCAAGGAGAGTTGGTCCCTTGTACCAGTCAAGGTTAAGAGACCTCTCAACCATGTTGTCTCCCTCGAACCCAGAGATAGGGACGAATGGGATATTGTCAGGGTTGTACCCAACCATCTTCAGGTAGGAAGACACCTCCTGGACAATTTCCTCGTACCTGCCCATGGAGTATTTGGGGGTAGTGGCATCCATCTGCAACAAGAAAACAGTAGTAAAAAGCCATTAGTTAGCATCAAATCAAGAGTGTACAATAACAATCAGCAGAAAATAATTGAAACGTTAGTTCACCTTGTTACAGCAGAAAATCATTTGCTTGACACCAAGGGTGAAAGCAAGAAGAGCGTGCTCACGGGTCTGACCATCCTTAGAGAAACCAGCTTCGAAACCACCAGTGGTGGAGTCAATGATCAGGACGGCACAATCAGCCTGGGAGGTACCAGTAATCATGTTCTTGATGAAATCACGATGTCCTGGTGCGTCAGTGACTGTGCAGTGGTAGTTGGTGGTCTCGAATTTCCAGAGAGAAATGTCAATGGTGATACCACGCTCACGCTCGGCCTTAAGTTTGTCCAACACCCATGCGTACTTGAAGGACCTCTTGTTCATCTTAGCAGCTTCCTTCTCGAACGTCTCAATCACACACTTGTCAATACAACCGAGTTGGTAGATCAAGTGACCAGTGGTGGTCGACTTTCCAGAGTCGACATGGCCAATGACCACAATGTTGATGTGAAACTTCTCTTTACCCAAAGCTGCATGATGAATCATACCTCCAAAGATCTCTCCTAACACATTCATATTCATGTGAAACTTCTCTTTTACCATAGCTGCATGAGGTTCATACCGTGTTTGAGGTGAAACCGAAGTGTTTGCCCTCAGTTTCGGAACCGGATGCTGAATTCTTGCATGACAAGTTTTGGCTTCCGGTTTCTTTTTCTTATACTTTGATATTTGTTCCCAGATGAAAAGTAGAACGTCAATAACAAAATCTTGAGAACGTGATTTTTTCTTCGTGAATCCCATCTGTTCTGAAAATCCTGTCTCCATCTGTTTTGACATAATTGATCAAACAAAAAGAATCGTCTTCAACACACATAAGAACACACATAAGAATCTATCAAAACGATCAATCAAAACAAAAAGAATCATTGTCGTGCATCTATTTTGAAAAATCGATAACACATATAACTTCCACAAATCAAGAATCTATCAAAACGATCACAACAAAAAGAATCGCATCGTGGTGTTCTTCAGTACCTTGCAGAAGAAGCGACCTAACAAGACGATCAAAAACAAAAAGAATCATTGTCGTGCATCTATTTTGAAAAATCGATAACACATATAACTTCCTCAAATCAAGAATCTATCAAAACGATCACAACAAAAAGAATCGCATCGTGGTGTTCTTCAGTACCTTGCAGAAGAAGCGACCTAACAAGACGATCAAAAACAAAAAGAATCGCGTTGTGTTCTTCAATGCCAAGCGGCGATTTATACCGTGATTTCTCTTGCGATTGATATTCAGAGAAAACAAGAAAAAAGAAGATTCAGAGGAAACAAAAGATGAGCGCGAGTCTTTAAATTTGTGTACTCAACTCTTTAGTAGGCGCTGTCAATTTAATCACAAACCATTGGGACCCGCGGGACGGATGCGGGTCGAAAAAATTCACACAGCAAAAAAGCGGGATGGGTACGGATCAACTTAGTAAAATGTGGGTTTTTGCGGGTATCCGCTGGTTTATAAAAAAAAAAAACAAATTATATATATTTATGTAGTTATTAGAACTAAAATTTTAAAATACTATATAATGTATATAACTTAATTAACATATTTTGACTTTTAAAAATTTATTTTGGTATTTGTATTATGTACTTATTATTATTTATTTTTTTGGGCAAACATTATTTATTATTATTAACTATATATATATATATTTAGCTAGATTTTTTTAATTAATATACCCGCGGGTACACGCAATTTATGCGGGGCTGGTGCGGGTTAGCTTATTTTGTCTTGCGGGTTTTGCGGGATGGCTCGTCGTGGATCGAATTTCTTACAGGTGTTGCGGGGCGGGTTTGACCCGCTTGACAACCCTACTCTTTAGTACTCGTACTAGATTCTCACACACGCGCCTGCGCGGGATAATGTTTTTAGAAATTTAATATAATGTTTTTAGAGTCTGAAAAACTTGGGATCCAGACAACAATCCGATCCGGATATAGCTCTCAAATCCGAACCTATAAAATTTGGTAAAACACATAAACACTCAACAAATAACCGTGAACCGGACATAATCGTTGATCCGGATGGATCATGGTTAAGTAAAAAATTACAATGAAACAAAGAGCTTTATTTATTGTTCTTATTGAGTCATTCTGATTTTAAAATATGGTATTTTATGATATTTTTTTGTTTATGAATAATTTTATAAACTACAATAATAATTACTTTGTCAATTTAACATATATTTTTTTCAAACATATCTTAGAGATTTAATAGTTTTCATATATATATATATATATATATATATATATCACTAATTGTTTATTGCAATCGGACTGTATAGAACCGGATCCACCCACGGATCCGGTGACCCGAAGGACTCTCTAGTTTGCTCCCCGGGTCAGATTTCAAAACAATAATTTAATGTATTAAAATAAATTTTTATAACATAATTTTATTATGATTTAAGTTAAAATCAGAAAATTTAGCGGAATTTAAACAATTTCATTTGATATTTCTAACTTAAAATCTTTAAAATTTAATATGATTTAATATTTTTCCAAAATTTAATATTTTCTGATTTTTTTTATTGGCTACAAAATAATTTATGTTTGGCAATTTAATATTATTTCTAGAAAATCTTTTTTTAACATTATTTATTTTATAAATTCATGTTTGGCAATTTTATAAATATTTTTTTCTAATTTCTTCTTTAACATTATTTATTTTAAATATACTAAACCAAATGGGATTTAGGGGTTTGGCAAAATTCAATGACGCACTATTGGCAAAACAAGCATGGAGATTACTAACTCAGCCGAATTGTTTATTTTCTCGTCTTTATAAGGCTCGATATTTTAACGATCATCATTTATTTGAAGCCAAAAATAGACCTTACCAATCATTTGGATGAGGATCATTATTACAAGGTATTTCCTTTTGAAAAAGGAATCACGTTATATAATTGGCGATGGAAGCACAAAAAAAAAAAATTCATGACAATTGGATACCAACGAATCCTCCAAAACCGGCACAAACGAATGAATTACCTAATCAAAGTACGATTGATGAACTAATTCAAGGAAATAGTGCAGCAAGAAGATGTAATGATGATGCTTTGAGACAACTTCTTACGGAGGAAGATCGAGAACTCGTTAAAACACTATATTTGGCACATCGGGGTAATTGCGACAGAATCAAGTGGAACTACACAAGAGATGGTAATTATTCGGTTGCTTCAGGTTATTGGTTTTCAAGACATCAGACTAATGTCGATTTACAAGCACCTCCTCCACATGGTGACACTGTTCTAAAATCTAAAGTATGGAATTTGCCAATAATGTCAAAATTAAAACATTATCTATGGCGAATTTTAACGAAATCATTGGGGACAGCCACACGTTTAACCACGAGGGGGTGAAATTGGATCAAACTTGTCAAAAATGTTGTCTAGAGCCCGAAATTATTAATCATATGTTATTCACATGTCCAATGTTGATCGCTACATGGAGACTCTTCATTTTGCATGTTTTTTGTCTTTTTAATCCATCAGATGATGTAGAAGAGAATATACGATATATTATGCATCTTCAAAATGTACAAGGGTTAACTATTCATCAAAAACTTCTTACATGGTGGTTAATGTGAAGGATATGGAAATCCTGAAACAAGATAACCTTCACCAAACAAAACATTAATCCGAAAAAAGATGTTGATTTTTCCAAAATCATCTACAAATGATGGAAACATGAAGCACTGCCAAACTAAGGTTTCTAATTGGAAACGCCCAGAGGTAAGACAATTTAAATACAATTATGATGTTGTGTTCGACCCAAATACGAGGAGGGTTGTAAGATGATGGATAATAAGAAATCATGACGGTGTGGCTCAACAATGAGGTTCAATTAACTTAGAGACTTCGATATCAAGCTTGGAAGCAGAGGATAAATCCTTGTTGTGTCCAATGCAAAATGTGTGGGTAAGAGGATACAACTTGATGATATTAGAAAGAGAGGATACAACTCGATGATATTTGAAAGAGATAATGCAAGTTTAATCAAAGATATTCAAGGGCAACAACATGATTTGTTGTCTAAATGCCGGTCCAAGTAGATTTCTTCGATAGTTGACTCGTAGATTCTCCTGGTGCAGCTTCCTCCTGAGATACAACAGGAATCTTGAGTGATGAAGCTCTCTCCATTTCCTTCTCAAGCTCTTCTTCAGACATCAGTGTGTTGAACTGTCCCTCCAGCGACTTAGCTGCGGCTAACCACGCAGTGACTATACCGAGCAGGATGACTCCAAGGTAAGGAGTGGAACTGGCGAGTGAGCCGAACGTTAGGATCATGAACTGCTGGATTAGAGCACCGCCTGATTTCCCCAATGGGTTGCACACCACATCAATTGCCGCTTTGCCTTTAACCTGAAAATCAATGGCACAAACCGCAACCCGTAAAAAAACCAGAGATCAAAAGAATGCAACTACTTCCTTCAAGAGAAAAGGCAGAAAACCTTGGTGTCCTCATCCAGTGGGATATAAGCCATTTCTTTGCAAGGATCGAACAAACTGTATTTGGCGCTCTTGCTGAAGATATTCTGGAGGGCCCCGACGTACACAGCTGCGAGTAGCGGTGTCATACCAAGCTTGGCAACCAGTGGTGCGAATGGGCCACCGAAGAGTATTAGAGAGAAGAAGGCCACCCCGGTTAATAGCAGAACGGTTGGCGTGATCTTTGCAGCTACCCCCCAACCATACTTATCGAATACATATTGGCTGAGAAGCATCATTGTGAATGTTGCAATACCCGTGCAGGTTGAGAAGTCGCCCATAAATGCTGAGTACTCGTTCGGGCTAGGGAACTGTCTTCAAAGAAATGATTGTTAGGTGCTAAGATGAAAGCATAATAGTAGTAGTAGTAACTTTTCCATGAAATTTTTGCTCACCTGAGCTTTAAGCTTTGATTTCCATGTGACTTCAACAAGGTTGATACTAATTCCATATGCGACAACCAAAGTAGCAAGATCCCTGATGTATGGTGATGACACCAAGAACTTCAAGCTCTCCATTGTACCCATCTGTGGCTTCACCTGTAACAAATCAGAAGAAAACCTCATAAGCTACGCATTTTATTACATACCATAAGTATTTTGTAAGTTCAACCAAACCTTCTTCTTCTTGCTACGGGTTGGGAGGGGGACGTATCTATTGACCCACCAGTAGAGGAAACAGATGGCTAGCCCCATCCCCACGACAATACTCATCATGGCTTTCAATGAAACAGCCCAGCCATCAACTCCAGGACCAAGATTCTTTCTCATATTAGAGAAATATTTCACAGTTCTTCCTGAGAAAATAAGGGCAACATTGGCCCCAAGTCCAAACAAAGGATAGAACTTTTTGGCTTCGTCAACAGTTGTTATCTGCCAGCAAAAAGGTTGCATACTAGTTAATTCACAAATAGAAGATAGTTACTGACTCAAGAGTTCCAATTCCTCAAGGCTATCAAACCTAATAGTATGAGTCTAATGACTAGAAGCAGCAGAATCAAGAGTGTACTCACCTGATTGGCAAATCCCCAGAAGAGAACTGAAACGACGACGCTACCCCAAAGCTCAGCCATGACATAAAACAAACAGAAACTCCAAATCCGCATGATTGCGAGAGGACCCATGAACCTGGGGCCGAGAGTTGCAAGGAGCTTATCAGCAAGAGCTTCAGGGTGAATTAAGTTGCTGAGAGGGTACATCACGAAACCGAAGGCTCCGAAATAGACAATGAAAGGGACAATAACAGTGTAAAAGAGAGCCTTTTTGGAGAGAACATTGGAAAGTTTGGTGTAGAGCAACATGAACCCAATAGCCATAGGAAGATTGACCCATGTCTTCAAAAAAGGTATAATCTCAGCAGAACTTCCTTTCGCCGTCACCACCAAAACATCTTTCGTGTCCCTCAGGATTGTGTAATTGAATAGAATGCAAAAGAACATTAGCCCTAAAGGGATAATCTTCTTCAGGGTCGTAACATCCACACCGAAAATCTTAGGCGTCACCGCCATCGCCGCCGAGTCTCCGTCGCCGAACACATTTCCGTCTCCGGCGGCCGCAGCCTCCGCCTTGCAGAAGAAACCTCTGCTTCTCTCCTTGTGGGAAATCGAAATCCCATGTGGGTTTGGCTGAAAGGCTTGAAATTTGTTATGCCCATTAGAGGAAATCGACAAGGCAGGTAAGTTTCTGGTGAAAAGTCTTTGCTTTAAGCCATGAGACGGTTGGAGAAGACTTCTCACTCCGATGGGTTTCGCGGGTAAAGAGAGAATTCCTCTGGTTTGATACAGACCTTCCATCTCTCTGTCTCTTTCGCACACTCTCCAGCAAAACCCAGAGAGAAATGGAATACGAAGGAGGAGGGGATACAGAGATGATAAGGTGACTCTGGCCTCTGGGTAGAGAAGAGAAGAGTGTTGTTTATAAACAATGTGTAGTGAAATATAAGGGCGGATTTTTGCACCGTGAACAAAAAACCCTAATGGGGAACTTACCGTCAAAATGTTTGAAGCTAATCGGCGAAATTAAGGAGTAAATAGATTTGCTTTCGGCGAATTCTTTGGGAAATCGGCGGTGTTTTGTCAAAACAGATGATGACGTATTGTAACTTGCTAGAGAGTTCCCCTTATAATCGTATTTGTTTTTTGAGAAAAGACATGTATTTTCCCACTTAGGACCACACCAACTTTATTATATGAATATAATCTCCACTTGCATGTATTAAACAGAACTATTAAGACAAACAAAAAATATTAATATTAGAACGCCTGTGTTTAGTCAGAAGACGCATTATTTTGCAGAAAACGTAACAATAACAAAAAAACAGCTTATGCATGTAACACTTTATATAAGATCTCAAACTATCAAATTAGCTCATAAGTTTGCACCGCCAAATAATTTAATGGAACTGTTCATTTTCCGTTAAAAAATAACGACGTGATTTTAAATATATATTTTTAAATAAAAAATAATTTAATTATAATTTATCATGATTAAAAAATATTGAAAAAAACAAAATCTTCATCTTCTTCCTCTATTCGAGCAACGAATCTGGAAACAAAAAAAATGCATATTATTTGTTTTGTATGAAGAGACTCTTAATTAAGTATTTAGCCAAGGGAAAAATGAGACCACGTCGCAGATTATTTTAAAAGCAAGCAAATCGATAATTTAGATGAAAACGAGGGGCTTTCATTTACGTGCACCAACTTGGGAAATGGCTCAAAATAAGGAGAGTTGGGAGACTGTGTAAGATCCTTCATCCTATTCCCTCAAGGGAAAAAACCCGAAAAACACCCAAACTATGCTTAATTTAGAAAAAAATACACCAATTTTTTGACATCCATAAAAATACACAGATTAACGTTCACATCATTTTTAATACTTAAACTATCAGTTACTCTTTTTTTTTATACATAAACTATTAAATTTTGTGTATTTTATAATATTTATATTTTGAAAACTCGATTTTACCTTCGTGTATTTACCAAATTTGATTTATTTTATTAGAAAAAAAATTAATAATTCAATTTTAATTATTTATTTATTTTAATTAAACAATTAAAAATAAAAATAAAACAAAAAAATCGAGATCGTCGCCGTGAATCATCAGAACACAGTGTGTGTTAGATCAAATTCGATCGAGATCTTTGTCTTGCTGCTGCTTCTATTCGATTGTTGTTTGTGTTGGGCGTTGTTCTGTTCCTTGTTAACTTCCTCGAATCAGTTTCACATCCGAAATTACGGAATCAAAAATCTGCAAAAAAGAATTTTAGACAGCAAGCATTCGTCGTCCTCATTACACCCAAAAGCGAACAAGACTCTTTGCAGAAGAGGAGAGATTGAAAAGAGTCAAACTTTATTAACCTCTTTGCTTCTTCTTCTTTTGGGCCTTTTAATTGGTTTCGTGTTCCGCTCTTTCCTTCTCCCTAAATTTCTCGTTCTCTTAGATTTACCTTTCTTTGGAAACCCTCAATTTCTTCAAAGCTCCAAGCTTTAAACAATTCGTAAACCGCCGTTTCAAACCACTCCCACCGCCGTCTCCGGAACCGAGATCGTCGCCGTGAATCATCAGATGCAGATTGGTGTTCGTGGTTCGAGCAAAAACTAGAAACGGAGTTTTGGCTCCGACACCGTTACTTTTTGGTGTGATTTTTTTTCGGTGTTTTAGAAGTGGATGATGATGATTTTAAGAAACTCTTCATCGATCCGATTCGTTCGTTGGTGATTCTCACCCAGAAAAATATTAATTTCGAGACAAAAAGAAGGAAAATTGGTGACCAGATCGAAGTTTCCGTGAGAGTGAGAAGTCTAAGAAAAATGAAATTATGCACCTCACCAAACCTTTGATTTGTAAATTGACAAATTGTTCGATTCTAATATGAGCATAAGTTAATTTAGCGCATAAGTTAATCCAATCATAAGAGAAACTTGGATTGGTAAGAAATCCATATTGAGAAAGCTTGAGAAAATGGAACAATTTGTCAATTTACAAATCATTAATCAATTTGTCAATTTACAAATCATTAATCAGGTGGTCGCCGGAGGAGATGGATTGTTTTTTTTTGTTTTTTGTTTTTCTTTTATTAATTATTAAATTTGTTTTTTTAAATAAAATAAATTAAATTTAGTAAACAAAAGAAGGTAAAATTGGGTTTTTATAAAATAAATTTGGTAAAATACATGAGATTTAAGAATTTGAGTATTTAAATATGAATGATTAATAATTTAAGTATTAAAATGGATGTCAACTTTAGTCTGTGTATTTTTCTGAATGTCAAAAAAATTCGTGTATTTTTCTTTCAAATTAAGCATAGTTGGTGTATTTTTCGAGTTTTTTCCCTTCCCTCAATTAAACTAAAGTCCAAGAAAAAGTGGGGTCCGCTTTGAGAGGGATATTAAAAGTTCCACGTCGCAGCAAAATCAGACTCATAATCATACATAGAAAAATTGTCAAGTGGATTTGAACCATGCGTTACTCCGGTTATGCGCTAATCCGATCCTATGCTAATCCAGCCATGTGCTAACCCAGTAAATTATAGAAAAAAAGTTAGCAATAAACTTTGCATTAGCCATTGTAAATTGTATTAGTCTTTTTTCCTTTATAATTAGAACAAAAATTACATTTGTTTTTAATGTCATTTTATCTTTGTATCATTCAAATTATTATTTTAAAAAATAAAACAAAATACAAAATCACATTTTTAAAGAAAAAATGAGAAAAATGCAATTTTTGTATTTCAACAAAAAATAAGAGTTTGCGTTTTTCTGACGAAAAACGAAATTTTACGTTTTTGTGTGAAAATAAGATTTTACGTTTTTGCCGAAAAAACAAGGTTTGATGTTTTGGCAGGAAAACAAAATTTAACGTATTTGACGGAAAACAAAATTTCATTTTTTTGGCCGGAAAACAAAATCACGTTTTGGCTGAAAAACATGATTTTACGTTTTTGGCGAGAAAACGAGATTTTACGTTTTTGGCGAGAAAACGAGATTTTACATTTTTGGTGGGAAAACCGAATTTTACGTTTCGGCGAGAAAACATAATTTTACGTTATTGGCTAGAAAACATAATTTTACATTTTCGATGAGAAAATAGAATTTTATGTTTCCGGCGAGAAAACATAATTTTATGTTATTGGCGGAAAAACAAAATTTTACGTATTTGGCGGAAAACAAAATTTTACGTTTTTAGCAGAAAATAGTATTTTACGTTTTTGACGAAAAAACAAAATTATTGGCTTAATTTTTTTTATAGAGGCGGGGAGCTGTTTAAACCCATATTAACATCCCTAATAATACAGGTATAGTTGAAATGCACATGAGCCTCTCTCCTTAAACTTGTAAACAAACTGGGCTTTCTCTGTAAAACCCATACGAAGCCCATTAATTTGTCCTCTTCGAATTAAGAAAGATGATCGTTTTCTTTTGTAAACGGGTCAAAATGATATGAACTTTAATAGTACCAATCAACTGCTATCCAGAACAATGTTTGGCCCGATTTCAAATAGGTGAAATGGTATCAAAGAACACCACCAATAAGTACCATAAAGTTTTGCTTTCGTTCGTTGTCGGATCCCTATATAAACGGAACATTTTAAAGAGATTTGAAAATTTGAAAAGTTGGGTGCTATTATGTAGCTAGATTAATGAATTATCCAAAGTTTCAAGATTAGTCAAAAAATAATAATAATACGACCCGACCCGTAAATGCCACCTCAGCAAAGCTAATGAGTAACGGTTTTCTCACTTTTGTTTCATTAGTCAATATTAAATCCTTGAAATTCATTTTTTGTTCTTACTAATAGAGTATTTGAAATTTCAAATACTGCCAAATTTCGAACGGTGGTCGTGTTAACATGTTATCATACTACTTGACGTATATATATATATATATGAAAGTATTGCTTTATTGCCCAAATTGGCCGAGTTTTCCAATCACAGATCTATATTAGTAAAGTTACTTATTTTGCAGAAAAAAAGTATGTGAATAGGAAAAATACGCCCTAAATGATATTTACTTATCTGTTTTTTTTGTCGACTAAATTATTATTTCTGTCTCATAATAGGAAAATTAGGTCACAAATATATATAAATTACTTTGGATATTTGCGGTTTACATTTTTGCTATGCTCGCTTTATTACCAAGGTATCATTTGTTTTCATGCTAAACTGGAATAAAGTGGAAATAGTCTTTCGGCGACAGAGTAAATTTCTTATTTTTTTCCCGAATATCTAAATAGTATTTATTTTGCTTTTAAACAATTCAAGTTGTCAAGTTTTTTTTTTTCCTTGTTATTGTCAAATTCGTAACCAAGATAAATTAAATTAACCACTGGCAAAAATGGCTGTTTAATTAGTCAGCTAATTTATGTCGTCGTGCAATATTATTAATGTATTAGTATGTGTTTAAAAAAGAAAGGCCGAAGAAAAAAAGAAGAATCAGAAGAAAGCGGAGGTTTTTGTTTCTGGAGAAACCAAAAAGCTAATTTTGTGTTTTCTTTTCCTCTCGCCTTTCCTGCGATTCTGAAAACCTCTCTGCTTCATCTCATATCAGAATCGTAGCAATGGCCTTCTTTTGATCCTATTTTTTTCTAACATTTGTGATAGAGAGTAGTATTTATCGTTGTTGTTGTCGCCGCCGATCTGTCTCCGGCAGATGGCCAACCCGTCGTTACTTTCATCTCGAATTTACCCGGATTCGGTAGATTGTTTGTCGTTCCCGTTTCTTGTATCTAGGGTTTCGACTCCGACATAGAACAAGGAGGGAAAATATCTGATTTGGTTAACCAAAGCCCCTTTTGAAGACACGGGAAGATTATTAGCATTGTATTTTGAGTTAGAACCGCCCGATTGATTGGGGTTTGAAGCGGAGACCTTCTGCGAGGATGGCAAAAAGTTGGTTTTTTGTGGAAAAGGCGAGAAGATGCTTGCGGACGGTGTTCTTCATGGTTGCGATGTTGGCTTCGCTGCTAGTTTCGTCGTTGCCGTTGCTAGTAGCTATAGGCGATGTGCTGGTTCCGAGCTTCCTGTTGTCGAGCTTTACCTGCGTCACGTGCTACGGCGCCAAGGAGCATCTGAGTCGATACGGTTTCAAGAGATCCTTGACTGATATTCCTCTCGTCTCCGTTGTCAGATCTTTCCTTGTCATCTGTAAGAATAATCCCTACCTGTCTTTTCTTCTTGATTTTTGCCATTGTGTTTTCTTTTAGTTTCGATGCCCCAGTGTGATACGTTATGGTGGGTGAGGATTACAATCTGCACGAATGTTAGTCAAATTATCATATTCAAGTTTTCTTCTTTGGCTCTTACTGTTCAACCTCTATGTGTTGAATTTTAGCACTCATGGTTGCCATTGATTGATGACCAGTCTGCTCTTTTAAAAACGCTCATTAGTTGTATCACTTGTTAACAGGTATCTATTCACTCTCGGACGTTCCTGCCCTCTCGCACGGTCCTTACCTCGGAACTGTATCTCTGTGTTCTGTAGTTTCAGTTCTTCTTCTTTCAGTTAAAGCTTGCGTTTTCACTGTTAATTCTCAACTCAACACCGAAGCCTCCTTCTCTCCATCTAGGCAACGGCTCCACCTGAAGAAGTCGTGGGGGATGCCGGTTTTGTTCCTCTCATCCGTGGTTTTTGCACTTGGTCATACGGTTGTAGCATACAGGACAAGTTGCAGAGCAAGGAGGAAAATTTTGTATCACAGAGTTGACCCTGAAGCTGTGAGTTTTTTTCCTTCTTCCTTTCGCGTAAATCTCGTAAATACCAAACATTTGCTTTATCTTTTTGCTTAAATGAAGTGTCTGGCAGGTTATTTCATGCAAGAGCATCTTCTCTGGCCACCAGAAATTCCCACGGTCTCCAACTCCTTTGGTTGGCAAGGCCTCCAAGTTTGATGGAGAAGCAAGGCGAAAGCCTTTGTCGCATGATGAAGGAGAGCTTCCAGTGAGATTGCTTGCTGACGTTGACAGTTTATTCATTACAATCCGAGGGCTCACTGTGCATTACAAGCTCTGTGCACCTGGTTCACCTCGGCAATCTACCTGCTCAAATGTTCTTGAAGCCAATTCTAGTTACAACACGCCGGAGACAATGGCAAGAAGGTTGAAGTTTGACAGGAAAGTGTTGAGCATGGTCGCAAAAAGCCAGCATCATCACCACCACAGGAGCTACAGCAGCCTCTTTAACAATTCTTCCTTGCACGACCCTCTTCTTGATGGTTCTCATACTTCTCCTATTCTTTTTGAAGAAAGTCAGGAAGGAACAGGGCAAGAGGATGGCATACATGTGTTCAATTTTGGGGTTGAGGAGAAAGACCTGAAAGATGAAAGTGGTCAGTTTGGTGTGGTTTTGGTTCATGGATTTGGGGGAGGAGTGTTTTCCTGGAGGCATGTGATGGGTTCACTGGCTCATCAGCTTGGCTGTGTTGTCACTGCATTTGATAGGCCTGGTTGGGGATTAACACCCAGACCACGTAAAAAGGATTTGGAAGAAAGACAGCTGCTCAATCCTTACACACTTGAAAATCAGGTAGTTGTCTGCTCAGTATTGAAACTTTACCTTAGTGGGAGGATTTGTGTTTTATCAGACTTTCTCTTTGTCTTGATCTTAATAATAATTTTGGGATCTTCCAGGTAGAGATGCTTCTTGCTTTCTGTTATGAGATGGGGTTCTCTTCAGTAGTATTTGTTGGTCATGATGATGGAGGTCTGCTTGCCCTGAAAGCTGCACAAAGATTGATGACAACAAACGATCAGATGAAAGTGAGTAGGTAGACATATGGTTTCCAGGCTTCTCTCTTTCTCTTTGTAGTCCTAATTGGTCATGTCTTTTGCTCTAATATTTCTAGGTCGTGGTCAAAGGAGTGGTTTTGCTTAGTGTTAGCTTGTCAAGGGAAGTCGTTCCAGCTTTTGCAAGAATTCTTCTGCATACATCACTAGGGAAGAAGCACCTCGTTCGCCCTCTTTTACGTACCGAGATAGCTCAGGTGGTGAATCGTCGCGCTTGGTATGATCCTGCAAAGATGACAACAGACGTCCTCAGGCAATATAAGGTACCTTTTCTCCATCATTTTCTGTACCTCAAAGATGTCTAGAAAGATTGCAAATTCGGTGAACATATGTAATCAAGTAATGCGTTTTCCCTCTTATTAGGCCCCGCTCCACGTAGAAGGCTGGGACGAGGCACTTCATGAGATAGGCAGAGTCTCATCTGAGATGGTGCTTGCACCTCAAAATGCAGCTTCGCTTCTGAAGGCTGTGGAAAACCTGCCAGTATTAGTCATTGCTGGAGCCGAAGACGCCCTTGTCCCATTGAAGTCATCCCAAGCAATGGCTTCTAAACTCCTAAACTCTGTAAGTCCCTTATTTACACTCAAGCTCTTTTATCTCAGCTACGGTTTGTTTTCATGTCAAAACAGGAACTGACATTCGTTCATGTCAATGACAGAGCCTAGTAGCAATCTCAGGATGTGGGCATCTACCACACGAGGAGTGCCCCAAGGCGCTTCTTGCAGCAATGTCCCCTTTCATCACTAGACTTGTACTTAGGCCAGATCTCCAGAGTCAATAGCCAGATCACTTCTTTTTCTTGTCGTCCTCTTAGCTTACAATCCGATTAGTGTAGGCCCACAAATTTGAGGCCCTGCTAGATGAATTCATCATAGGATTGTTGTAACCTTTCGCTTCTGTTCTGTGATCTTTGAGAGTGTTTTTCTTTATTAGTCAATTGAAGATGAGTGGCACAAAATCGTGCAAGTCTCTGTAAAATTATCCGGTTTGGAATATAAAGTAAAATACTTTTGTTGGCACTCACCATTGTCATTGGTATAATAAATGGAAAGAACCGGACTAAAACAAACACCATACCATCCAGCAAAGAAGCAGCCAAAAAGAGTTTATATATTAGGAGGCTTTATTTAAAACAAAGCTACTGAAGTCTCTACTAACATTGATAAAACGCGGATTAATCAAACCAAGGATTCACAAAAGGTGGAATATGTTGTAGCAGTAGTGCAACTCAATCCAGGAGATCGGAGAGAGGCGTCTTCTTAAAGGGATCGGCTTTAGCGAGCTGAGCAGCCAATCCCTTGTTGGGGAAGACGTTATCAGCTTTCATTCTGTCCTTCATTCCATAAGCTGGAGCTTTGGCATTGACATAAGCCTGGATAAGGGATTGGAACTGCCTGAAGCGAGATTGATAGCCAGCTTGCCTCATCCTCTGGAAGATTTTCTCTGTGTTGTGAACATCACCTTTACTTGCATACTCGTCCATCAGGTACATAAAGGAGTTCATCAATGGTTTTATCTGTTTCGACTCTGTTGCCTTGCTCAGTGAAGAATCAGCCTTTTCTACTTCCCCAGCTTCCACATAGAGCTTGATTAGTGCATCCCATGTTAAGGCTCCGATATTGCACCCGCTGTCCAACATCCGCTTAACAAGATCCTTACCCTCTGAGACCATCTTGTGATCCACGTAAACCCTCAAGAGAACGGAGAACATACTAGAAGAAACTCTATGGCCCATCTTCACCGACTTCTCAAAAACCGCCTCTGCTTCTTTAACTTTATTAATCTTTCCAAAAGCCAGGATTGCAGCAAGGGACTCGTTATAAAAGGGGTTTTCTTCACAGATCCTCCAAATTCTGGTCACCTCATCCGCCCTCTTGAGAGAGCCATAGATGGAAAGCAAATCCTTGCACACATGCCGATTAGCCTCCAAGTTTTCACCTTCCATCTCTTGCAGCACTCTCTCTGCCTTCTCTTTAAGGCCAGCTGATGCATAGTGTCTTGCAATGATAGATTGTGCACGAAGGTCAAGCTCAACACCTTCTATTTTCATTGTCTCCACAATCTGTTCCATCCCACTTATGTCATTTGATGCTCCTTTGGCGTCAATCAGGATTTTGTATGTGTAAAGACTAGGCTTCAGATTTTCATTCTCCATCAGCAATAACACATCGGCTATTTTCTTCTTGTCGACCCTCTTGTAAAGCATAAGCATCTGATCACAAGCATATGATGTCCGAGGGAACCCCAAATCCTTCATTCTGTTGAAAACTGCTTCTGCTTTCCTCACATTGCTTGTTGCCGCATAATTCGACAGGAGAGTACGGTAGACCAATTCCCCTCTAAAAGATTCCGGGATTCTTTCAATATAAACTTCTCCCTTGTGCAGACCACGTATCTTGGCAATCAGATCAAGCCGAGAAGCATAATCTCTCTCATCCAGTTCAAATTGCTTATTTTCTTCCAACCATTCTGCCATCTATAAAAACACAAGACAGCGCATAAACGAAAGAATAACACTTAGAGATCTTAAAGCAGATAGATCTAGACTCTAGAGACCAAACAGAAAGTATTACTGAGAGCCAACCAAGTTTCTTTGATACTCAACAGATTGATCGACATTAATATTCAGTCCATGTTGAAATAAAATGTAATATGTACCTGCAATGCTCTCCCATACATCCGACGCCTACGGAGTTGTAGCATCGCATTTGCGATCTCTGTGCGGTTGATCTCCCTTCCTTCTTCAACCCATTTATCAAGTGCACTCGCTACAGACAGACCTGAGACAGAAACAATGTCCTTAAACAGCTCCGATGATCTCTTACTTGCCGCTTTTTTACCAGCCTCAGAGTGTAGTAGTTCCAGTTCTGCTCCTTCAATGTCACCATCGTCACCGGACAACTCCTCCTCAGACTGAAGCCCAACTTCACTATCACCACTAGTCTCGCTTGGAGTTTCAAGGTTTTCGAGGTCATCTTCCTCTCCGGCAGTTTTAAAGCCAGCGTCAGAGGAAAGTGAACGTCTTCCAGTAGAGGAACTCCATGAGAGCTCGTAAAATCTAGGGAAAGCTTCGTATCTATCATGTATCAAAGCGTTTGATTCAGTAGCACCATTCCTTTCTCCCAATGGTATCTCCAGCTTAGAGTAGTACACAGAATTGCAAGCTCGTAGTCGGAGACTTTGGCTTCTGAGAAATCATAATTAATAGAAGCTAATCAATCTCCTTACACTATGTATACCACTCAAAACAGACAAGAAGCATTCTCAGTGGCGTATCTAAAGTTTGGAAACCAACCTCCTTAAAACCTTGGAAAGAGCGAACATATCTCCTCCTCGGGAGAGATCGATTCACCGGCACTGATCTGCTATTCAAAAGATAAAACACACAGAAAAAACAGAATCAGAAGACAGAAAGAACAACAAAAAAAACAAGCTAGGTCGAATTAGGAGAAAATGGTATGCATTTCACTCGCAAAGATCAGACCCAGTAAGCAAAAAACTTTAAACTTTGAAAAGATTACAGAAAATTCAAAAGTCTAGGGTTGTTGGGGAGGATGAGATATTACAGAGTGTCACTGGAGAGCAAGCGAATTGAGGACGAAATAGAAAGAAAATAAAAAAAAAAGCCAAAACCAGGAGAACAGAGAGCTAAAGAGGAAGGGTTTAGGGTTTTACACTCTTTGCGTTTGATTTCTTCAATGTTTGCCTCATTTTGGGTATTGAGAGATACAAAGGCCAAATTGTAAGCTATCTCAAATTGGGCTCTCTATTGGACCCAGCTAGTAACAAGGCCCACTTGTTTTTAACGAAATCGCTAATACAACTTCTTCTTTTTTTGTCAACGGTCCACTCTTTCTTTTTGTCAACGGTCACCCTTTTTTTTTGTCAATATCAACGGCCACTTTATGAAACTATGTTTTTTATTCCTGCCAAATTTCTAAGTTTCCTTTCCAGTTGATTTTGGATCTGCGAAGGTGTGTGTGTCCAAGATGGGAGGTTGTGTCTCAGTATCAATGTCGTGTGATCAAACACTGAACCACGTTGGCCTGAGAAAACAAATTACATGCATAAGCTCAAAGAAAACGTGGAAACTCTGCAGATGGCAACGCAAGAGCTCAAGGACCTTAGGGATGATTTGCTAAAAAGAGTGTTTTTGGAGGAAGAGAAAGGTCAACGACGGCTTGCAACGGTTCAGAGATGGCTTTCAAATGTTGAGACAATCGAATCCCAAGTCAATGAATTGCTTAGTACTGCAGGGGCCACTAGGAATTTCAAATCGAGGTTTGATTATGGTGCAAGGGTCTTCAAGAAGATCAAAGAAGTCAAAGATCTCAAGTCTAGAGCGGATTTCAGAGTCATGGCAGAGAGATTCCCTAGATCTAAAGTCGAAGAGAGGCTTATCCACCCTGTGGTTGGTATGAAAACAATGGCTGAAAAGGTATGTAGCAGTCTCATGGGAGATGAAGTTGGAACATTGGGTCTTTACGGAATGGGAGGTGTCGGTAAAACCACACTCCTCTCTCAAATAAATAACAGTTTTGTTGATACAGAAAATGATTTCGATGTTGTGGTTTGGGTTGTGGTGTCTAAAGATCAGAAGATAGAGAACATTCAAGAAACGATCTTGAGGAGACTTGGTCGTTGCAACGAGGAATGGAAACATAGAAAAGAAGACGAGAAAGCGTCCGAGATCAAGCAAATCTTAAAGGGTAAGAGATATATGCTGTTATTGGATGACATTTGGAGTAAAGTGGATATTCAAAAGATAGGAATCCCTTTACCTACAAGAATAAACAGATGTAAAGTAGTATTCACCACTCGTTCTGAGGAAGTGTGCTCGGATATGCGGGTTGATGCTGAGATAGAAGTCAAGTGTTTGGCATCGGATGAAACATGGGAGTTGTTTCAGATGCGAGTTGGATATAAAACCTTAAAGAGTCATCCGGACATTTCCAGAGTTGCAAGTGTCATAACTCAAAAATGTTATGGCTTGCCACTGGCGCTCAATGTTATTGGGGAGACCATGTCATCTAGAAGAACAATACAAGAATGGTCTCACGCGCACGATGTCTTGACTTCGTTTGCTGCTGACTTTTCGGGTATGCAAGACAAGATTCTTCCTATCTTGAAGTTTAGCTACGATAATCTAAAAGATGAGAAACTTAGGAAGTGTTTACAATACTATGAGATTGAGAAGGAAGAGTTGGTGGAGTCTTGGATATGCGAGGGAATTATAGATGGGAAAAAAGACAGAGATAAAGCTAAGAACCACGGTTATGAGATTATAGGTACTCTTGTTCGTGCTTGCTTATTGATGGAGTACGAGCATACAGAGTACCTGAAGATGCATGATATGGTTCGTGAGATGGCGCTGTGGATAACAGCCGATCTTGGCAAGAATAAAGAGAGCTTCATTGTGAAAGCAGGTGCCCGATTAAGCCATGTCCCAGAGGTGGAGGATTGGAGCGCTGTGCAGAAGATGTCATTGATGGGAAATCAAATTGAGAAGATTAGACCAAGTTCTCATGGGACAACAAAACTCGTAACACTCTTCCTCCAAAACAACAAGCTGGTGAATTTCTCAGAAAAGTTCTTTCAGTGGATGACGGAGCTTAAGGTTTTGGATTTATCTTCCAATGAAAGTCTCACCGAGTTGCCTGCAAATATTTCCAAGTTGGTTGCCTTGCAGTATCTTAACTTATCAAGTACAGGGATCGAGATGTTTCCAGTTGGTATAAAGGAGTTGGGAAAACTAATACACCTCAACTTAGAGTACACACACAAGCTTAAGAGTGTTGTTGGGATATCGAATCTAAGGAGTCTGCAGGTACTAAGACTATTTGAGTCCAATATTCCTCTGAGTAATGGCTTAGTGGAGGAGGATCTGAAACTTTTGACACTAACTCTAAACGATGCCTTCGTGATGGAACGGCTCCTAAACATTCACAGTTTGGTGAACTTTACGCGACACTTATCTCTCGATAAACATATGCCAAATTCCATCAGAATATCATTAGTGGCAGTGTCGAGTGCTCTCTGTGGCCAGGAAATGACATATCCTAATATCACAGAGATAACGATGGATAGGCCAATGCAGCACATGCCAAGACCAAATCCTATGTGCTTCCAAAGCCTCACACGTGTAGACATTGTGAACTGCGAAGGTTTGAGGGATTTGACATGGCTGATTTATGCTCCAAGCCTGACTCGTCTGCGTGTGGAAATGTCATTCCAGATAGAAGAGATAATAAGTAGAGAGAAAGTGGTGAAGATTGATAAAGAGGAACTCAAGTTTACTACGCCGTTTCTTAAACTAGAATCACTCTCACTACTTTTTTTGGATGCAGTCAAGAGTATCTACTGGAGTCCTTTACCTTTTCCGGCACTCAAAGATCTAAAGATACTCAGATGTCCAAATCTGATGAAACTTCCACTCGATTCTGCAAGCGCCAAGGGCTGTGATATTGTCATAGATGCTGATAGAAGATGGCTGCGAGGTGTTGAATGGGAGGATGAAGCTACGAAGAACCGGTTCTGTCCACCCTGAAAATTATTACCGGCATTTACATTTGGTTGTACTTCACAATGTTTTATGCTTGTGCCATGTTGTCTATGTTCGGGTTGTGTTCTCAACCTCCTCCCAGAATCAGATACACAAGAGAAAAATGTTCCTTTTTATTTATTGGAAAGAAGATAACAGGCCAAAACTTCTTGCGAATTTTTATAGGAAGCCAAAAAAATTGAAGGGATCATTCTCTTCTCCAACTATGATATCATATGCTAATACGTAACGATTTTTCATTTGGCTTCTGAGGCTTTCTCATCGATACGCAGACTTTCAGCTTTACGCACAACCTCCTCTGCCACAAGCTTTACGTGACCGCTCAGATTGCTCTCCTCATGGTTCACTGAACCCACCAACCATATTCGGACCGTCCCGTCTTCTGAGCCTGACGTGTATGACTCCCCTCCTGGTGCATACCTCACGCAATGCACTGGTCCGTGGTGACCCTTGTTACACCCTGCATTCACCGGATTGGCTTAAAAAGGCTACACACAGATTCCTAAAATAAAACCCAACTAATCATTCTTTTCTTCAAGAAACTTACCAATCTCCTCTCCAGTCTGGAAATCAAACCTATGGACCCACATATCTTCTCCTCCAGCAATGAAAGTTTTCCCATGTTTCGGTTCCAAGGATGCCGATTCAACGTTGCAAGGCATCTCATAGCTCTTCAGCAATCCAAAACTAGGAGAGCAGGAGAAAAGCTCTAGCATAAAGGGGACAAAGAAAAACAGTAAAACTGTATCTGAGGATGTATATCTATATCTGAAACTTACTTATTGGCGTCCCAAAACTTAACACTAGATCCATCAGCAGTAGTTATGTATCGCCCATCCTGACTTACTTCAGCACTAGTAACTGGGGACTTTGTTTCTAATGTTTGAACAATCTTGTCACTTCTTATGTCCCATAACCTACAGAGCACATATACAAGAGGACGATGAAACTAAGGAATACTAAAGGACAGAGTCTAAACCCAGGAACGAGGTGGTGACATACCTAATGTCACCGGTATCTGTGCAAGAGCTTAGTATAGTATTATCGCTATGAAGCCATTCGAGCGTTCTGATTGAACCAGGAGAATTTCCAACTTCTTTTGGAGGTGCGTCTGGCCGATTCATATCGAATATCCGAAGAATTTTCTCCATTCCACCAGTGAGTAAAAGGTGAGTGTCCTAGAATGTAAATATTTGTGCATTAAGACCACAATAGAGACACAAATGACACCAACGATTCCAGACCCTCAACTCCTACAAGTAATTTTCGAGAATCCCACCATCCATATCCCTTATATCAGAACATTTGACAAGGTGATCGAATCACTCTTTGCTGAAAAAGAAACTAAAGCTTACCTCTGAGAAGGCACATGCACGAACAATGTGCTTGTGTTCAAAGGAGTGCAATTCATCTCCAGTCAATGCATTCCATATTTTCCTGAAGTGTGTTATAATCACAAAGAAACAGTGTTAATCCCCGGGAAGTTACTGGTTCCCATTAAACTCGCTAAACCATTTTCTCTGGAAACATAATCCTCATAGCTTTAAGCAGACAACCCATCAGCAGTGGCTATAAAACTTGGAAGAATAAATGATTAACTAAAAGTCTTAAAACACAATAAGAAGAAGAACATACGCAGTGAAATCTGCAGAAGCTGAGGCAGCACGCATAGCATTTTTGTCAAGGCCACAACTCCAAACAGCTCCCTTGTGTCCTTCAAAAGTCCCTATCCAGTCACCAGTCTCCCCATTCCTCAGCATCGGGTTCGAATCTAAACATCAGAAGTCGGAGACGACTCAGCTAGAGTTACAACAATGAAGGCAACTCATAATCCAAATTTCTCCATCAGATCAGCAATAGATTATTAAAAAAAATCAGACGATAAATAAGAGGCAGCCCAAAATAATTACAGCAACAACGAGTAAAAGAGACATTTGCCAAATGTAAATCAAGAAATCCTCCTGAAAGCACATCAGCTATGCAATCATAATCCATGAACAATACAAGAAAAGCGCAGTTCCACGAGCAGATCATGGATATTCAAATACAAAATCGATCGACCCTGAATCATATCAAGATCAGAGAAACAGGATCGTACCTTTGCTGGCGCTAATGAGAAAGTAACCATCTGGAGTCACCGGACTGTACGACACATCGACGACGGGACGAGAATGCCCGTGGCAGATTAACGGAACACCCATCTCTTTCTTGTCTATTCACTAAGAACCCTAATGAACAAAATCTGATCAATAAGACGATTTACTCGTTTCGAATCAATTAACTTCTCCGCTTATAAACTCGGGAGAAATCTAAAGTAATAGAATACCCCAAATTTATGAATTCGCGACAAGATTGCGTTGAGGACCAAATTCGAATGCTTTGATCGGTGCGAATGTATGACCTGCCAGGGAAATCCCCTTGAAGAGGATCACACCTATAATTTTTTTACAAAATTAGGAAGAGAAAATTGAGAGAAGAATAGATGATAAAAGGAAAAAACGCTTTTTTTTTTTTTTTGGGTTTGTTCGCAGAGAAGAACTCGCGGAGACGACGATGGTAGTACGCTCAGAAAGCAGAAAACATGAAACCTTTCGTAATTTACGAGAAAAGGCTTATATTTAATACTATTTATTATATGGCCCCATAACTTCAAAATAGTTCCTTTACCAGTTTAAAGTTTAACAATAGCTGTTCTTTTTTCTTTTTCTTTTTCTTTTTCTTTTTCTTTTTTTGGTCGAAGTTAACAATAGCTGTTCAAATGTCCCCATAGAAACAAATTTGGTCAGTCGCTTCCCAATTACGTGAGAGGATGGAGTTACGTGCGAACTTAGAACTTCAACAAATGAGTAAACAAGTAATCTGATTGAGATAAGTTATCGACGGAATCAATATTTGTATTTATGGTTTAACATACAAAATCTTTGTTTATAGTATATGGTTTTGATGTTTGACTCAATGATTCATCAATATAAAACTATATATACATACGTCATACCTAATGATCTCATGGTACGGCGTTTAGAATCTCGAATCCTTTCCAAACCTGGATTTTCATTAGTGTTTTTCAAAAAGATGTTGACCCATGTGCATGTAATTATTATTATTATTATTATTTTATGATTTAGGGTAAATTTTAAGTCTATGGAGAGATCTAGACTAATCTTTTGGGGTATATCACCAACGGGCTAAGCGTACACCCGAATTTGCAAATAGGGTCTAGACATTAGCCTCATATTTCATACACTCGGGTTTGCAAATGGGACCTAGACATTAGATTCATATCTCATTTAGCCAAACTAACAGAAACTTAGTTCCCAGCGGGAATCGAATTCGGGAGGACCATTGTTCATAGATTTCCAAGTTGACCCCTACTACCAGGCCACCACTAGTTTGGTTATGTGCATGTAATTATCCTACTTAATTATTTTATTATTTAAACCTTATAATTCTTGATAAGTTTTTTTAACTTTTTGTTGTTTTTAAATGATTACTACAAAAAAACACAGTTTTACCAATGATTTATTTTCGTTGTAATTCACCATTGTTTTAATGACGATTTTACAACGATTTTGAAAATCGTCATATTCCAACGAATATAGATCATCGGTAATTCATCGGTAGTTACCGACTATTTTACAACGATTTTGATAATTACCGAGGAATATACCAACGATTTACCGAGGAACATTGTATTTTGAGTAAAGAGTTTAAAGGCATTAAAGCAGAGAAGATATGCATTTGATATATATTGCAAAGAATATAGGAAAATGACGATGAAGGAAACAAAATTAAAAGAAACTAAGAAATATATTATTTGAGCACAGTTCTTGTTTTCTCCAAAATTCATTTGTTTTCTCCAAAATTCATTTTGTTGAATAAATTTGACATTACAAAAAAGAAATTATTGTTTTAAAATTTGCAAGAAAACAAAAATTACTGTATTCGTGACGGTGTCCTGGGAAAAGAAGGCGTCAAGATCACAGGATGAACGAGTCCACCAATAAATAATTGACACGTGTCTGTAGGTCCAGCAAAATACGTGGACTAGTGGGCCCCTATCTCAATTGCCTATATATTCGCTTAGTTAGCACTGCCGAAGAAGACCGTTGCCTCTCGTTTTTGACCTACAAATCTTCCAAAAACCCTATTTTGTTCGCTACGAAGCTCTCTCGGAATCCACGGTGACGCACCACTTTTTAATCGATTCATATTTTTACTATTATCATTCCTAACCGGTTGTGTTCTTGTGAATGAGTTGCGAATGAATTCGAATTGCTAATATCATCAGTGTCAAACCTGCAAATTTTGTTTTTTTTAATAAAAATATTGTTCTTTTTTCCTTTCTCTGTTGTTGATTAAAAAGGGGTAGACTTAATTCACGTTGGACAATGGGTATTAATTTATTGAGTTGTTGATTGAAAAAGTTGGATTTTTTTTTAATAGGGAGGAGACGAAGAGACTAATATCTTTGTCATAAAAAGAAAAATTTCATTACTTTTTTGCTTGTTTTCTGCATTGTGATGTTTCTCTAATTGTAATTGGGCACATTGCGTTTTCCCTTTCTCACAAAAAGCTAAGAAAATTGACATTGCTACTAAGTAACAAAACGAAAGCTACCAACTTCTTCTTTTAGTGGAAAAAGACTGAATTCATCACAACTTAGAGAAATACAATACGAAAACGACTTTATTAACGTGGTCAGTTAAATGGCCCAAGATTTAAAGTAATGTTAATACATTATATATAGCTTCCTTTTTGTGGTCTAGGTCATTAAAACACAGGACCAAGAGGCTAAAAATCTTAACAGAGCGGCCGAGTTGTGGAGCCTCCGAGTGATTCTGGGAATGGAGGAAGAAAGAGTGGAAAGCTTGAGGAGTCTATTTCGAGGTATCGTAGCAGATCTTAGAGGAAGAGCCTTGTGTTACAAGCAAGACTGGGTCACTGGTCTCCGTTCTGGTTTCGGGTACTTTTAAACCTGATTTCACTCTCGAAACACTCAGATTTAGATTCTTACTGAGACAAAACACGAACAGAATTGTTACTAGTTTTTTTGAGGTTTTGCAGGATTTTAGCACCAACAACATACATTTTTTTCGCCTCTGCACTTCCGGTCATCGCCTTTGGCGAGCAACTCAGCCGCGACACAGGTCTATTTCTTTGGGTTTTCTCTCTTAAAATCTCTCATCTTTCTTTGGTTTTTTTGTTTTCTCGGTTTGTTGTTCACGTTTATTTGGTGGAACATGAGTCTTTAAGTTGCACACGTTTGTGCCTTCTTTTTTTTTTTTTGGGTTTTTTAGTTTTGCATTCTCTGATTCATAGAGAAACCTAATTCAAATTTGTTTTTTTTAAAATATATTTGGGGTAATTGTAGAGGGAGAGTTAAGCACAGTAGATACGTTAGTATCAACAGCGTTGTGTGGAGTGATACACTCGATATTGGGAGGACAGCCATTATTGATAGTTGGGGTTGCAGAACCAACTGTCTTAATGTACATTTACTTGTACAATTTCGCTAAAGGAAGACCAGAATTAGGCAAAGAACTCTACTTAGCTTGGGCTGCTTGGTAATATACTTGCTTCAAAAAAACACTCTTCTTTTTATGTTTTTAATTTCTGTAAAGTTATGGTTTTCTTTGCTGTTACATTGAAGGGTTTGTGTGTGGACGGCTCTGTTACTGTTCCTAATGGCGATCGTCAACGCGGCTGATATCATTAACCGGTTTACGAGGGTCGCTGGTGAGCTGTTTGGTATGTTGATATCCGTTCTGTTCATCCAACAAGCCATTAAGGTATAAATACCAAAAAGCTCAATCACCTTTGAATTGTGTTGATAAGTCAAAGCTTTATATACATATATGTTTTCATATGACATTGGCAGGGAATGGTGAGTGAATTCGGGGTGCCGAAAGATGAAGACTCAAAACTTGAAAAGTATCAGTTTCAGTGGCTCTACACAAACGGACTTCTCGGCCTCATTTTCACCTTTGGCCTTCTCTACACTGCTTTGAAGAGCAGAAAAGCGAGGTCTTGGCGATACGGAACAGGTAAGAGGGACTGATCTTGTTGTAGCTTGGTGGTCTTTATGTGTAAAATCAAATCAGGCCTTAAAACTCTGATTTCTTTGAAAAGGATGGTACAGGAGCTTCATCGCAGACTATGGAGTTCCTTTGATGGTTGTGGTTTGGACAGCATTGTCTTTCAGCACGCCATCAAAACTCCCCTCTGGCGTCCCGAGAAGACTCTTTAGTCCTCTTCCATGGGACTCTGCTTCTTTAGAACATTGGACTGTCATCAAGGTTACAACACAAAAACACTGAACTTAAGATTTTGATTTCATCATCTGAACATCTTTAAGACCTGGCTTTGGTCTGTACAGGACATGGGGAAAGTCTCTCCGGGCTACATTTTCGCAGCATTTATACCCGCAGTGATGATTGCAGGGCTCTACTTCTTTGATCACAGCGTTGCATCGCAGCTCGCGCAGCAGAAGGAGTTCAACCTCAAGAACCCTTCTGCATATCACTATGACATTCTCTTGCTGGGTTTCATGGTATAATCAATCAAACTCTCTTCCTTTCTCTGCAAGCTCACCTTTACAACATTGAATATCTGGTTAAAATCTTTAAAACTGTGTTTTTTCTTTTTCTTTTTCAGACGTTGATCTGTGGATTGCTCGGTCTTCCTCCTTCCAATGGAGTCCTCCCGCAGTCTCCTATGCATACGAAAAGCCTCGCTGTTCTCAAACGACAGGTTTAATTAATACTCATTTAACCAACACTCAATATTCAGATTAAGTTGGTCTTGATGAACCTCTTTTTTCTTCTTTGTTTGGTTGGTTTCTTCGGTTCAGTTGATTCGGAGAAAGATGGTGAAGACAGCAAAAGAAAGCATTAGGAAGAGAGCAACTTCCTCTGAAGTGTACGAGAATATGCAAGAAGTCTTCATAGAAATGGATAAAAGCCCACTTGTAAGTAGTTCAATTTGTTCGGTAAAAACTAAAAAGAAAAATCCAGAATTCAGAATCATATATAAACTCTTGTTTAAGTACAGGCTCCTACAAACAGAACAGTGATAATTGAGCTCCAAGATCTGAAAGAAGCAGTGATGAAGAGCAACGAGGACGAAGGAGAGAGAAACGAGGATGGTGGTTTCGATCCAGAGAAGCACCTTGACGCTTACTTGCCTGTTCGAGTCAACGAGCAGAGAGTGAGCAACCTGTTGCAGTCATTGCTAGTGGCAGGTGCAGTGTTTGCTATGCCGGCCATAAAGCTCATACCAACTTCACTCCTATGGGGATATTTTGCTTACATGGCCATCGATAGTCTCCCGGGAAATCAATTCTACGAACGCACAATGCTTCTCTTCGTCCTACCAAGCCGGAGATTCAAGTATGTGCTCTGAAAATGCTCTGGTTTTCGGGTTTTGTTTCAAAGACTGATCATGTGACTGTTGTTGTCAGGGTCTTGGAGGGAGCACATGCGTCGTTCGTGGAGAAAGTTCCGTTCAAGTCAATGGCTGCGTTCACACTGCTGCAGATATTCTACTTTGGGCTGTGCTACGGAGTGACGTGGATTCCGGTGGCCGGAATCATGTTTCCGGTTCCTTTCTTCCTCTTAATAGCCATCAGACAGTACATTCTCCCAAAGCTCTTTAACCCGGCCCATCTCCGAGAACTCGATGCGGCCGAGTACGAGGAAATCCCAGGCACTCCTAGAAACCCGCTCGAATTGTCTTTCCGGGTGAGTCCATATCTATATAGTGTTTTTTATTATAACCATGGAGTGATCCGGGCTTTTACCATCCGACTAATCTCGCAGGGTGAGTGTAGCCTTCGAGTAAGCCCATTCACCGAGTATATAATGTCCCCTTTTTTTAATAACTTGACTAATCTTTAGATTCTGTGAAGAGGCCAATATTATTTAAGACGTCTACAATAACCTTGAATATTTAAATTTGTCGATATAATGCCGAGTTAACCTTGTTTTAGTCGACTGAGTCGAAGAGAGGCGTCCAAGAGAACGATGCTGAGATTTTAGACGAGTTAACGACGAGCAGAGGGGAGCTTAAAGTCCGCACCGTCAGCATCAACGAAGACAAAGGCAACCAGGTTAAATTTGGTTGTTTCGTATCTTTTGTTATAGAAATCATCTTTTGAGTTGAATCTTAACTTTGAAAACAGATTTTCACACTCATTTTTCGTTTTTAAAAACTTGCAGATTTATCCCTAGGAAATCGTAGAAGCAGGGGATAGGGACATGAGTACTGCCAGAGAGCGAATGATCTATCAACAACATGATCTAAAAATCATGATCTCACATAGTTTTGTAGATCAAAACACAGATGATCTGTGAATTATTTTTATTTTCTTCAAATCAAAGATGATGTGTATTTATCAAGATATTCTTCTTAGCAGTTAATAGATTAAATATTAATACATAGAATGTTATATGTACACTGGTTATCATTTCTTTTTCTTCTCTTACAGAAATATCTAAAACACTAGTGAGTGTACTACGCTAATTTGATACGAGATAAAAATGTCGTAACAAAGTTATGAAAATTACGTACCTCTACACGAAAAGTCAAAAAATCCAAATTCACTTTTTCTGTATTATCCTCGATTAACTCTCATGATTTGTCTGTAATTGGAAATTCACTTGATTAAGTTTGTGTGTATAGAAAGAAAAAAGCCTGTAGTTTCTGATAGGTATATATTAAATTTTGTACGAGTACTTTAACACCAAGGATCCGTGGCGCAATGGTAGCGCGTCTGACTCCAGATCAGAAGGTTGCGTGTTCGATTCACGTCGGGTTCATTCCCCCGAACTAGGTCCTTAACTTTTTTTTACCTTTTCTACGCCTCAAAAACTTAAAAATTCCAAATTATGCCCATACTTTTTCCTCCTTCCAATTTCCATGCTTCTATACATGCCCATTGAAACCCATCCTTAAACCCTAACGCCGTAATCCTCGCCTCCGGTTTCTCAATTCTCTCCAGACTTTGTTGGGATCTGAACGCCATGAACTACCGCTTCCAGAATCTTCTTGGCGCCCCCTACAGAGGCGGAAACGCCGTCATCACGCAGAACACTCAGCTTATTTCGCCTGTCGGCAATCGTGTCTCCGTCACGGACCTCAACAAGCACCATACGGTTACTCTTCCGATCAATACCTCTTCCAATATTTGTCGCATCGCTGCCTCTCCCGACGGGACTTTCCTAATTGTTGTCGATGAAAAGAGCCGATGCCTCTTCATCAACATCCCTCGAAGGGTGGTTCTTCACAGAATGAACTTCAAGGGAATAGTCGGCGCCCTGAATTTCAGCCCTAATGGTAAGTATATCGCTGTCGGGATAGGTAAGTTGGTCGAGATATGGCAATCACCTTGTTTCAGTCGAGCGGTTTTCGCCTTTGAGCGGGTTAGGAGTTTTGCTAATTCTGATGATAAAGTTGTCTCCTTGGAGTGGAGCTTGGACTCTGCTTATTTGCTTGTTGGCTCAAAGGATTTAGCAGCTAGGTTGTTTTGCGTTAGAAAGTTGAAGGGTGTCTTAAATAAACCTTTTTTGTTACTGGGTCACAGAGATTCTGTTGTGGGTTGCTTCTTTGGTGTTGATAAATTGACTAACAAGGTCAACAGGGCTTTCACCATTGCACGGGATGGTTACATATTTAGTTGGGGCTATAGTGGAAAGGATATCAAATCGGATGAATCAGGTGATGACCACTCTGAGCCACCCTCTCCTGATACTCCAGAGAGGGCTGATGAGGTGATGGTAGAAAATGGTGGTGGTATTGGCACTGATATTAAAAAACGAAAAAAGTATGACGGTAGAGGTCGTGATTCAGAGGATGAAGAAGATGGTGATGATGAGGAGTATATGCATAGAGGGAAATGGGTTTTGTTGAGGAAGGATGGTTTTAATCAGGGATCAGCAAAAGTAACAGCGTGTGACTATCATCAGGGGCTCGACATGGTTGTGGTGGGGTTCTCAAATGGTGTTTTCGGGCTTTATCAGATGCCAGATTTCATCTGTATTCATTTGCTGTCCATTTCTAGGGAGAAGCTAACAACAGCTATCTTTAATGAGCGTGGTAATTGGCTGACCTTTGGCTGCGCGAAACTTGGGCAACTGTTAGTGTGGGAATGGCGTTCTGAAAGCTATATACTGAAGCAACAAGGACACTATTTTGATGTGAACTGTATCACTTACTCACCTGATTCACAGTTCTTGGCAACTGGTGCTGATGATAACAAAGTCAAGGTATTAAAATCTCATAGACTTAGCTATTATGTTCTATACCATGCTTCTCATCTATTTCTGAAGTTAACGAACCCCTGTTTTTTAATGTTGCATTTTACAGGTGTGGAACGTTACATCAGGATCATGTTTCATCACCTTTACAGAGCACACCAATGCAGTCACTGCTCTTCATTTTATGGCTGACAACCACTCACTCTTAAGCGCTTCTCTTGACGGCACTGTCCGTGCTTGGGATTTTCGAAGATACAAGAACTACAAAACATATACAACCCCTACACCCCGGCAGTTTGTTTCCTTGACAGCAGACCCAAGTGGTGACGTCGTCTGTGCTGGGACCCTAGATTCATTCGAGGTAATATAACTTAGGCCTTTACTGATTTCACTCACATACTCACAAATACAGACTCGCAGTTTATTAGGGTGAGGTGATTCACTTTCTACTTGCCTATGTGCAGATTTTTGTATGGTCCAAGAAGACTGGGCAAATAAAGGATATTCTGAATGGGCATGAGGCTCCCGTTCATGGGTTAATGTTTTCTCCCTTGACGGTAAATAAACTGTAGTAGTCTCTTATGTCTTTTGGTCCAAATATATTTTGTTTCTTGACTCAAAACAATTATGTAAAATCTAGCTAATGATGTTGAACTTGGAGTTATGTATACTTCTGGCCTATGGTCCATGCCTTATCTAGATACATATTTCTTTCTCTGCAGCAAATTTTAGCTTCATCCTCATGGGACAAAACGGTTAGGTTGTGGGATGTGTTTGCTAGCAAAGGCACAGTGGAGACGTTTCAACACAACCACGATGTTCTAACAGTTACTTTCCGTCCTGATGGGAAGCAGTTAGCCTCGAGTACGCTAGATGGGCAGATCCATTTCTGGGACACCATTGATGGTGTGTTGATGTACACCATAGAGGGGCGGAGAGATATTTCTGGAGGTCGCAACATGACTGACCGTCGGTCTGCAGCTAATTCAACTTCTGGAAAGTGCTTTACAACATTGTGCTATTCCGCTGATGGAGGTTATATTCTAGCCGCTGGAACTAGCAGATATATTTGCATGTATGACATCTCAGATCAGGTTAGCTCATCAGCTCTTTTTGGAATTCAGCTTTTCTTGGCCTCAAAAGTTTGATGCAGATATTGAGAGCTTGTGTTTTGCTTATCAAAGAAACTTAGTCAAAAGGTCTGGAATATTTACCTTTTTCAGGTTCTGTTGCACCGGTTTCAAATATCCCTTAATCTCTCATTAGATGGGGTTCTTGACTTACTGAACTCCAAGAAGATGACAGAAGCAGGACCAATGGATCTGATTGATGATGACAACAGCGATGAAGAAGATGGCATTGATAAACAGTCTCGGGGGAATTTGGGTTATGATCTGCCTGGATCCAGGCCTAACCGCGGCAGGCCCATTATCCGGACAAAAAGCCTCAGCATTGCCCCAACTGGGAGAAGCTTTGCAGCTGCAACAACGGAAGGAGTTCTTATCTATTCAATTGACGAATCCTTCATCTTTGATCCAACCGATCTGGACATAGACGTGACACCAGAGGTGAGCCTTTTTTAAATCGATTTGATGTGTTAAGTTTCTTATCTGTATTAGCTCTATAAGCGGGTGATGTTTATAGTTGCGATTATTGGTTTTGAAAAGCAAAGGTAATGTGTTGTTTGTGTAGGCGGTTGAGGATGCCATAAAGGATGATAAAGTGAGCAGAGCACTTGCTCTGAGTATGCGTTTGAACGAAGACAGCCTCATAAAAAAATGCATCTTTGCTGTAGCCCCTGCAGACATAAAAGCTGTGGCAATCTCTGTCCCCCAGAAATACTTAGAAAGGCTTATGGAAGCTTTGGTGGATCTGCTTGAGAACTGTCCTCATCTGGAGTTTCTACTTCACTGGTGTCAGGTACGCTCGCTTTCCTTTCTCCGTTAATCTCTACCCAACTGCTCTTAGCTGATCAAACTTTGTATTTCTTTGCTCAGGAAATCTGCAAGGCACACGCAAGCTCCATTCAGCGAAACTACAGAAATCTACTGCCAGCACTGAGATCACTGCAGAAGGCAATCACCAGAGCCCACCAGGATCTGGGAGATATGTGTTCTTCCAACGAGTACACACTTCGCTACTTGTGTTCTGTTCCAAACAATCATTAATTATGTTTTATTTCTTTTGATCGGAACTATTTGTCACCTGAAATTTTCATCTTCCTTTTCGGGGAATCATTTATGATATATGAGTTTTGAATGCAAAAACAAAATGGAGCTCAGAACTTAAGCAATCTACAGGAATGCATACCATAACAAGTATGAAAAATGTGAATGTTTTGATTAACTTTTGAATATGCGAAGATGAGCTCGCAGCTATGGATGCTTGACTAACAGACACTTAAATACAAACAAAAACAAAAAAAATTATGCCTAGAACAAGAGCTGATGTCGCTATAAAATCTAAACACTGAAGTACATTATGGATAAAAAATCAAGAGAGACATCAAAACTTTGATCGAAGTCATCCATCATACATGGCACTTGAATCTTCACGGAGTCCATCTGGGATACATGGGGGGCGCATGGAACTCCAATCGGGGCATGTTAGCTGGGTAATTGGCAGCACTTGCTTGGCTCCTTGAACCAAGAAAAAGATTGTGCATGAAAGCATCAAAGTTGAGATCGATCATAGGATGGCGGTATGGAAGCTGATTGAGAGAGTTGGTCAACAATCTCTGTTCTGCTTCCCATCTCTGACGAGCATTGAGCATTTCAATGTACTCCGCCTCTCTTTCCAGTTGCTCCCACATGTGTTGCTCCCAAGGGTCCAACTTTGGCGGTGTAAAACCGGGATGCTCAGCTTTCAAGTGAGTTTTCAGCTGAGAATAGGTTCCCGAGAAATCACACTTGTCCATAGAACAGCACCTGGGTTTAGCATTCATGAATCTCCGTGCGCACGTAGACTTCATTGTCCCGTAAACCTCTCCTCTGCAGTAGGGACAGTTTAGAGTCTTGCCATTGCAGCGGCTTGTGCTCTTGTTTCTGCGGAACTGCTTGAAGCAGTTGGAGTGACGGGCGCTTGTGTCACACATGTAAGCACGACATCCTTTGGAGAAGGAAGCGCATTGCAAGAGGACCGCATTGTGTGGCGGCTCCATGCAGATAACACACCTCACATCCTCCCATTCACTCACACTCTCTGACTCGAGAGGTGACTCCACTTCTTTTTGTTTCTTGCTCCTACAAGAGCGAAGCGGGTATGGCGATACCCTACTCCTGTTGCTTGAAACCGGCAAAATCCGTCTTTCCTTGAGCATCTCACACACTGAAAGCAACACAAAAGAGTTAATTCGACATATCACACAGACCCAGCTTTCTAAAACACGACATAAAAGCCAAATAATCTATTACATTTGAAACAGGACAGGGACAAGGAAGAGCTCAAATAAGTCTCTATTATCCGGTGATTGAACGTTACATTACCGACAAATGATAAACGCATAGCAGAACTCAAAACAAGACCGAAGGGGTTTTCATTTACCGGTCAATTAAATTGAAACTATTCACTTATCACAAACAGTCGTAGACTTGTCAAAAGACCTTTAATCAACGGATAAACATTCGAATCTGCGGCAGATTTCAAAGCAGAAAAACAGATCAAATCGATTGCAATTCAACGAGTCGATGGGAATCTTCGCCCAGGAAAGGAAAGAAAAAAAAAAACAAAACCAAACGCGAAATTGATGCCCAGAAAATTCTGATCACATCCACAAACCGCTAAACGACACAACGTCATCGGATCGAGAGAGATTCGGCAAAGAGTAATCGCCGGAGGAAGAAGAAGAAGAAAAAGAAAATATACCTGGCCGGAGAAATGAAAGAGGCTTTTGAGAGAGAGAGAGAGAGAAAAGTAGAGAGGCTCGTAAAGAGAGAGTTTCGTATGAAACGGTGAATGAGAGAAACAATAAAATTGGATGCGCGTGCGTGATTGTGAGGTTGCCCGGTGGGGTTTTTATAGGCGTCTGTCTCTTTTCATTGTTCAAACATGACGTAAATGCCCTTCCCTCGTTGTAAGTCCACCCCCCCCCCCCCCCCTCCCTCTCTCTATTTAACCACATTTGTCTTTTTGACTTCTTTGCCGTTGCTTTTCCTTTTAAACGGCTTCTAAAGTTTGTTTCTTTTTTGTGTTTTTGCCAACATTTAATACGTGTCTTACCCAAAAAAAACCACATAATTCACAGACATGTATGGTTATGGTATTTCTTTTTTTTCATTCAAATCTATTACAAGTATAATATTTCATAGAGATATGTAAGCAAAATAGTTTGTTTATAATTAGTCAAACCCAAAATAAAATCAGTCATATTTTGTTTCTATAATATATAAAGTTCTGTGGTTATCTATTATGTCCCAATTCCCATATAAATTGATATGACTGATTTTATCGAAATGACTACATCTCATATCAAAATCATATATTATAGAAACAAAATATGACTGACTACATCTCATATCAATTTTACAGATCCGTATAGATTTTTATTTTTTACTTCTCCTATTCGAACCATTTTACAATACAAGTTTTATAGGTAGCTTTTTATATGTCTATATATGTTGTTTTTTCAAAAAAAAAATAGATAAGAACAAATCATAACGTTAACCTTCGCTTTAGCAACAAAATTTTCTTTCCTATTTCCAAAATATGCATCTTTATTCTCTGTATCTTTTTTCAAAAATATTATCTTTCTTATTAAGTGGGGGTGAAAGAAAGAAAATATATATTCAATATAGCTGTCATATATATTGTCCTTTTGACGTGTGTATGATCTATCACATTTTAAGGTGTAAGATTACATAACATACGTGCAAATAGAAACGTACATATATACCACAATCCAAATTCCATCAGTTGCCACTAATATGCAGGAATTAGCCCGTGTCAAAATCAACGACAGACTTCCAATTTTCTCATGGAGAATTCTAGTTATTGAGAAAATATTAAATACCATTTTTCTTGTTATAAAGTTAAGCAAAAAACATAATTATACCACATTAGAACAGATTACACCGTAAACTCAGCCCAACTATTGAGTTAGTTCAGCCCAATAGAGAAAAAGCACTTTAACCCACCCGTTCTGACCCGACCCGACCCGCAGCTTTTAACTGTGAAGTTGTTGAGACTAGAACCCTAAACCCGCGTCGGCTCTCTTTCTCTTGCCGCCGACCATGGCCAAGGAGAAACTGAAGCCTCTACCCACCTCTGATGGAGGTTCGCTTCATTCTCTCCCCTCTCGTTTACCGATTTCTCAATTTTGCTGCTCGTAGCTCTTTCACATGGTGAAAACTCCCTTCTGTTTTTTTTTTTATGAATTCAACAGGTGAAATCGCCGACACTCCTTCCCAAGAGAAGAAGCATAAGAAGAAGAACAGGAAGCGAGCTGAACCTGATCCCGATTTACCCGTAACGAGAGAGGTGCGGGATTCCGGTAAGAGATATCTAATACTTGATACCCAGTTGCTAGAAATTCACCTTTTCTTTAAGGCTAGATTGTTGAGGATAAAGCTATTGGATGGCTCCAGCTAGAGATTGCATGACTTGATTGGCCAATCTTATATTAGGGCTCCTATTTCATGATATTTATAGGTCTTGATGAAGATACAGATGGAGTGCTGGTAGATGATGCTCATAACGAGCCGACCATGGGTGATAAATTCGAGAGTCTTAACTTATTAGGCGGAGAAAAACTTAGCAGTGAGGAGAGTAATAGAGCTTCTGCTCCGACCGATCATAAGCCTCCTACCGCAGCCTCTGTTAGCGTTCTTCTGAGACAAGCATTGCATGCCGATGACCGGTCTCTTCTACTGGATTGCTTGTACAACCGAGATGAACAGGTTCGGAAGATATTTTCTGTCTGTTTCTTTACCTTTTTGGTTGTTTGTTTCATTCTTGGGTTCTTCTTAATTCTTCCAGTTCTATATGATTTACAGGTTATTGCTAATTCGGTTGCTAAGTTGAATTCAGCAGACGTACTCAAGCTTCTTAATTCCCTTCTACCGATACTACAATCAAGGTGAGAGTTGAAGATATAGTTTGTTGTGTGTGTGTGTTTAACTGTTTATGTTTTTGTTGAAGCTGATTTTCAAGTGGTGATTTTTATACTTTCTTGCTTTGTAGGGGTGCAATTTTAGCTTGTACGATTCCTTGGATAAAGAGTCTGCTACTTACTCATTCCAGTGGGATTATGTCCCAAGAGTCATCGTTGCTAGCATTAAACTCCATGTATCAGGTTAGGAACTGCAGGAGTTTATTGTATGACTGTGCTTGCCATTGCGGCTCGGTTAGAAAAACAGAACAGAAAGTCGGGATAGATGAATCATTGATATGCATTTTATTGGTTGTGTGTGCAGCTCATTGAATCTCGGGTATCGACTATTCATACTGCCGTAGAAGTTTCAAGCGGCTTGGACTTGGTATGTATTGTATTGCCCTAAAACGAGGAAGAATTTTGTTTTCAGCCTGTAGCCTAGGGGTAGCATTAGATCTGGTGTTTGATTCTATGGATCACTTTGGGAAATTTATAACACAATGAAAGTCCTGGGGTCGCTTTGCATGGATAACACTGACATTTAGACTGTATAGTATGTTACTGATTCGTCATTGATTGTCTTAATGGTAGATTGTGGAGGACTTAGATGAAGAAGAAGAAGATGCAGGTCCTGTGATCTATGAGGACAAGGATAGTGATGAAGAAGAAGAAGGAGAAGGATCAGAGGAAGCAACGGAGACGGATGAAGAGGCAGACGAATCGGCGGATGAAGCAGCTGATGGTGTCAATGATTTTGAAGGTTTTGACAGCATGAGCGATTGAGATGACTCCTGAAAACGGTTTAAAAGTGGAGCTAAAAGGTACAATCTCACGTCAAGATGTCTCGGCACGAACTCTGTAATACGTAATGGTTATGGACGAGACTTTGTATTGAGAACTGAGTTTATTATTATTTAAAAAAATTGAAGAAAATAGGGAAGGTATATGTAACAAAAGGAAAGAGCAAGGTTTTGGGTGGAGGTTGAAAAAGTCAAGCCTGGTTTAGAAAATGATGGATCATAAAAGCGAAAAGGTCTCCTTAGAAAATGGAACACCATCGAATATAGAAGAGAAAATGTTTATAAAGACATGATTGTAAATAAAAGAAGGAAATTATTTGAGAAGAAAGGAGAATAAGTAAGAAATGGCGAGCGGACAGAAAGAGGAGTTCAGTGTGAAGGCCGGCCAAATCGTGGGCCAAGCTCAAGTCAGTGGTCTTGTTCAATTTCTCCATTACTTGTGACTTTTTGCAATCGTATTAATATTTGCGATAATTCCAACAACAAAAAAATATATAGTAAAGGTAAGAAGTGTAAAGTTGAGAAATCTGATGTTTGAATCAGGTGAGGAGAGAGGATTGCAAAGTGGACAACACCAACTCATCAGGCTTTTTCCAGCAGGTTAACTAACACAATAATTCTACATGCTGTGTTGTAATTTTGGTTTTTTTTTTGTTGTGTGTAAGAAATAAGAATGATGATATTTCAGAAAGGGGAGCAAGTGAAGAGCATGGCGCAAGGAGCATCAGAGGCAGTGAAGAACACATTGGGGATGAACAATGACAACAACAATGAATATAAGAACAAGAACCCTTTGGACAGGAAGAACCCTAACAACACAACCAGTCCAAGCATGCCTGGTCTTCCTCCTTCCGATATTTAACTTTTTCCACAAAACTCATCCTCTTTTCTTTTAATCCTTTTCAATTCCACCAATGATTGTCTGTAATAATAAGGGATATTACACATCGCAATCCAAGCCAACACATGTTCACACTTGTGTTGACCAAAAAATAAAAACAAGACATATCGAGGACTTTGGTTTTAGTTTTGGGAATGATCGGTTTACACTTGGTAATTCCACCCCAGCTACTTTTCTTTTCACATACTCAATACACACTCACAATTCACAAACTCCAACTATGGATTCTTTTTTTAAGATCATCGACTCTCTGCCCATTTGATGGCAGACCTTGCAAGTGCATCCATTGGATTAACGCACTTCTTTAACAGAGGATCATCTCCTGGCAAGAGGTCTCGCATCTCATCTGACCCGAGCACCACCACATTCACCGCCTGCACCAGCAGTACCTGCAATGCTATCCTCAGAAGGTTCCGTGCGCCTTCCATGTCTTCTCTCTTCATAGCTTCTATGGCCGGGATCACCGTGTGCTCCATTGTCGCCTTGTCTGGAAGCACCGCCTCAAATTCCTGTTTATAAACAAGTATCAGACTCGCTTAGACATAAATGATAAGAGATATGCTGTTCCAATGGACACAACAGAATACTGACATTTCTCTGTAGTCTCTCCTGGTAAAACCCTGCGGATAACGTGGCACTAGTGGCCATCACACCTACACGCAGAGGATTCCCAGCTTCAAGAGGCTTCATTTTCGCCTCTTCCAGCTCTTTAGCAATGCATTCACCCATGTGAAGCAGTGGAACCGAACTCCCTTCACAAACTTCCTCATACCATGTATGTGCAATATGACAAGGCATTAAGATTAACTTAGCTCCACATCTCTCAAGAGATCTCCTCTTGTTCCTTAGATTTTCCACAATCTGCTTTGGATCCACCGGAGTACCCTCTGCTCTATGGTAGAGAGAAGGATAAGAGTTCACCTCGTATAAGAGAAGCTCCTTGTTGAGTGCAGGATCGGAACAAAGCACGAAGGGTAAGGAGCTTTTACCATCTTGTGAGCTCCAATCAACGAGTTTCTTCACAAAATTCAGAGTGGAACCTGTTGAAACACCTCCGATAATCCCCACCGTGTTGGCCTGCCTGACCAAAGAATCTTCAGAAAGACTGTTTAAACTGTTTCTCGAATCTTCACTCAGACAAAAACCCTTCTTGGACTTGGGAAGATCGCTGCTTTCGTTCATCTGCAATAGGACTGAAGACGGTGGCGTGGCTAGAACACGACTCAGTCTTACCCTACACGAAATCTGATTGGAGTAGCACACATGAGCTAAACCATGAGATGGGTTTGTGAAAGTCTGAAGATACATCACCAAGCTTCTGTCTAAAAGTGTATTTGATAGTTAGTACTCCAGATGACAGAACTAGCCAAAGTTTCCAACTTGTTCCTTCCCTACAAACCTGAATCCAGCTCAGATTCAAAAAAAGGAAAAAAGGAAGCAACTTTAAGGTTACAGGCTCGCAGGTATTCTGGGGGAAGAAGCTCTGTCTGGCTTTTTGGAATAAGATCCTAGAATCTATAACATCAACTCACTTTCTGCTCTTCCCAGCTGAAACACTAGTTCTCCTCAATAATACAGAAGTTATATACAAATAAATCTTTGTAATTCGTTGGGCAGGATGATTGATTGCGTTTATGTTTTGAGATGGCAGAAACAAAAAGGAAATAGTACTAGAGGAACAGGTGGGGGCATCAGAACAACGGCCTCAAACAAACCAATGTTGTTTTCACGTCTATCAAACAAACCCATCAGATGAAAACCCGACCAGTAGTGGTCGCATCAAGTTGAAATGAGGATCCTTCGCCTCAGATTTACACATGGAATATATCATTTTCTAATGGATTTTCACAATCAGGCAGTAAAGAAGAAGAGAGTGGAAAATCAATCCCTCAATGCAAGACGATAAAACCAAGGAGAGGCGTGTCTGTCTCTGTCTGGTTCTTTTTCCGTTTCTTGTGATATTTTTTATATATTACCTGCAACTTGTGGGTTGTCTCTGTTAGGTCTTCTTGTCAGCTACTGAATCCCACACAGTCCATCAGCCATCTAAGGGTCCAGTCGAATTTTATAATCCCTCAATCAATGGAATTCTCCAGAGACTTGTGTTTTGTAAGATATGTGCATCAGGGAATGATCTGATGATGCAGAAACAGCTTAGGGTAGATACGAATGGAGTTTCTTTGCTCACTTGTATTAAGAGGGATCTGGAAATACAATCATCGTAGCCCCAATTGTTTTTCCACCAAATAATAATTTAAATTACGATTGTAGTCCCACAGGGATATATTTCTCTTTCGTCCCACATCGGTTTTTTGAGTTGATATTGTTTTGTTTATATAAGTCGCTGAACAAACATCTGTATGTCGAGCTCAGTAACGAGGGCTTGTGACCCAAGTGGGGACAATAAGTTGGTGGAACACGGGCTCGGCCCACGGGTCGGATTTGTTGTGGCACTCTTCTGGGCTGCCCAGTCCAAGCTGAGAGTGTTCTGTGTGTACTGAGCGAAGGCTCTCCTCAGGCGGAACCTACAGTTGGAGGGTAATGCGTGAGGCTGGTTTCACAGAGCAGCGATTACCTCCCGCTCTTAGCAGTGGACGGACCACGGCCCGACGCCACCCAGATCCACAATGGTTTGTTGGCTCGTACCCTGCTGAACCACCCATTTTTTCGAAGATAAAATTCTAAGATTAATTATTCCCTTATTAAATACACTATACACTAGATATATTTAAAATGAAATTAAAATTATATCAAATTCTAATTTGTTATTTTAAAATGAAATGAAATATCTATATTTTTATGTCGAGCTCAGTAACGAGGGCTTGTGACCCAAGTGGGGACAATAAGTTGGTGGAACACGGGCTCGGCCCACGGGTCGGATTTGTTGTGGCACTCTTCTGGGCTGCCCAGTCCAAGCTGAGAGTGTTCTGTGTGTACTGAGCGAAGGCTCTCCTCAGGCGGAACCTACAGTTGGAGGGTAATGCGTGAGGCTGGTTTCACAGAGCAGCGATTACCTCCCGCTCTTAGCAGTGGACGGACCACGGCCCGACGCCACCCAGATCCACAATGGTTTGTTGGCTCGTACCCTGCTGAACCACCCATTTTTTCGAAGATAAAATTCTAAGATTAATTATTCCCTTATTAAATACACTATACACTAGATATATTTAAAATGAAATTAAAATTATATCAAATTCTAATTTGTTATTTTAAAATGAAATGAAATATTTATATTTTTAAGCTTTTAAACTTCTTTAATGTTTTGGTTGGTCACTGTAATTTAATTAAATAAATTCAATATTTGTATTTTCTATGTTTTTATATACTTGTTTTTGGCATAACCTACATAGTATTTTCCTTATATTTATGGTTAAAAATACATTATATTTGCCATCATTTTTAAGATAGGAAATGTATTGTCTTTCTTTGTGTATGTGATGTCAACATTGTTAGACGATATTTTTTTGTACCACAATTGTTTTTCACTTTTTTTACACATTAATAGTACATGGATAATAAGAAATTGGAACTAACTCAACATATTAAATACCAAAATAGCTCGATATAGGTTTTGATTTGATTCTCTTTTGCTAAAAAATTGCATGATCTTATGTCCTTGTGCGCTTAGATACTTTAAAAATAAAAAATAAAAACGCGCGCATGCGGAAAGCCGCCGGAGAGGCAGAAAACTGGGAGGAAAGATCAAGGAATGTGATTTTGGTTTCCAAAAAGATGAATAAGGCAATGATTATTCTCATTATTCTTCGCCAAAGACGATCTCAAAAGAGAGGAGATGGAAAAAAAAATCAAAAAATTTCTTCTGAATTTTTTTTTTTATAATTATTATTATAATAAAGAAGAAAAAAAATTATTTGTTTTTCCGGGTTGGACCATTTTTCATGTTGGATTTAATTGTAATCGGATCTTAATCAGGTTTATGGTTAGTTTTACGTAGCTTAGGTTTGATTGGAAAATAATAAACCAACTAAAACCAAATTTTATGGGTCTGCTGTTTCGAACTTTTATTTTGTAGAGATTTAAACACGGGCTCGGCCCACGGGTCGGATTTGTTGTGGCACTCTTCTGGGCTGCCCAGTCCAAGCTGAGAGTGTTCTGTGTGTGCTGAGCGAAGGCTCTCCTCAGGCGGAACCTACAGTTGGAGGGTAATGCGTGAGGCTGGTTTCACATAGCAGCGATTACCTCCCGCTCTTAGCAGTGGACGGACCACGGCCCGACGCCACCCAGATCCACAATGGTTTGCTGGCTCGTACCCTGCTGAACCACCCATTTTTCGAAGATAAAATTCTCAGATTAATTATTCCCTTATTAAATACACTAGATAAGTGATCCGTTGCGCGGAATTAAAATTATATCAAATTCTAATTTGTTATTTTAAAATGAAATGAAATATTTATATTTTTAAGCTTTTAACCTTCTTTAATGTTTTGGTTGGTCACTGTAATTTAATTAAATAAATTCAATATTTGTATTTTCTATGTTTTTATATACTTGTTTTTGGCATAACCTACATAGTATTTTCCTTATATTTATGGTTAAAAATACATTATATTTGCCATCATTTTTAAGACAGGAAATGTATTGTCTTTCTTTGTGTATGTGATGTCAACATTGTTTGACGATATTTTTTTGTACCACAATTGTTTTTCACTTTTTTTACACATTAATAGTACATGGATAATAAGAAATTGGAACTAACTCAACATATTAAATACCAAAATAGCTCGATATAGGTTTTGATTTGATTTTCTTTTGCTAAAAAATTGCATGATCTTATGTCCTTGTGCGCTTAGATACTTTAAAAATAAAAAATTGTTGGAGTGTTATTTATCATAATATTTGGCACATACAACGACATGCAATCCATTGTTTTATTAAAAATATTTAATTGTGGAATTCATCCACGACTTTTTCTTCACAAAACATTGCATGTTTTAAATATTTCGCTTCTTAGAATCCATTAAACTATTAGAATTTGATACGAAGAAAGAATTCTCAAGCATGTGTTTCTGTTGAAGTATGGTGTAGAATCGCATTTCCACTCGCGATATTGTACAAAATAATTGTCCTTGATTTTCTTTTGAATTTAACCTGATAACACTCATTTTTATTTAGTTATGACTATTTATAATCATTTAGTCACTTTTTGAATCTATTTTTTTATTTTCTCTTCTATCGTTTATCCATAATTTTATTTATTTGTTCTTATCTTTGTCATGTTTTACATATTTTTCGCTTAGTAAAATTAATTGTAAAAACTTATATTTACCACAAATTTATAGTATTTTGTGACTATCAAATGATGTAAATTTTATTATAAAAATTATATATTCTCGGACCAAAATTATATAAATTATTTTTCCACTATATGTAGTAAAATTTATTTTACATTCTTAATTTCATAATCACATTCTAACATTTTAAATATGATAAATCTTCAATTCAAGTTATTTGTTGAAAATCTAACAATATATCATTTTCAATAAAAGATTTCATTATTTTTTATCCAATTAGTATTACAATTTTCTTTGATTTTTAATATCGAATTATCAATTTTCTATTTTTTTACACTAAGTTTTGTATTTTTTTTAATTTGTATTAAATAAAAATATTGATAAATAGAAATATACATGTATTAAATGAATATTTTAAATATGTGTTAATGTTAAAAAAATTGATAGTGATGAGGTGGACACAATAGATTGAAAGAAAACTCTCCCATTATATAATAGATTTTACATGTGTAATTAAGAAAGAACTCAAAGAAGCATGTCCATAGCCAATATTGTAATTACTAGAAAAATCAGAAGACATGTTCATGTAAGAAGAATGACGAGGCACCACTATTATCTCCCTCAGCTCCTCGAGTGCAGATTTCATTTCCTGTAACTGAAGCAAACTCATCTCCTCCACCGACCATTTGACAATCTCACTCGCTTTTTTCATTGCATCACTTTTCTTCTTCTCCTCCTCCACCTGAGTCAACACCAAACTCAACTCGCTCCTCACAACTGTGTTTTCCTGCCGTTGCGTTCCCAGCGCAAAGGATGCATTGTTTCTGTAGCGGTCCAATACGGAGTAGACATTTGGATGGCCGAACGAGAAAAGCTTTTTTTGCGGGAGAGAAGACTATGATTGCGACCTCTACACCACACAAAGTGCATAGCTCACTGCTGGCTTTTTTGAAGAGATTGGCTCTGCGTTTTGAGAACGTTACTTGCCTGTGGCTCTCCTTCTCTATCTTAGCCATCCGAACCCTTTGCCTTCCGATGCTTCCTTTCTTCTTTGAAGTCATTGCTTCTTGAGACATTTCGATGGAAGGATTGATTCTTTATCCCTTTTATTATATACACATGCTTGACTTTTGAATGTGGTGTGGCAATATCAGACTTGCATTTGTAACAGCCATTTGTCATTACTCAGTTTCTATTTAATTTTGTTGATAGATATTGAAATCACAATATTTGTGTGAGTTATAAAAATCACAATTTGTTAATGCTGTGATAAGGAAAGATTTAGCCATATGTAATAGCATTTGTCGACCGTTTCCCTAGCTAAATGTTTCTTTGAGAAAACCGATTTGCTAATCCCACCACATACATGTACAGGTTTTAGACTTTTAATTAGTTTAATCCTGTGGGCAAACAGAAGATACATAACATAAGAGGGTTAATTATTTGCTTGAATAAAACTATATACTATAAGATGAAGTTGACTTATTTACAAATTGGCACACCGAGTTTCTTTGACCCACTTTCACCTCTTCGTATTATTTTGTTCCTTTCAAATTTAAAACGAGAGATTTGGCATCTAACGTCTCACTTACGCACCTAATATATTTGGTTACCCAAACGAGAAGAAGATTTCATTTTAAATTAAATCGTGTCCTATAAAGTCAATTCTCGTGTTCGTTTCAAACCTATTATCTAATCCACGCCATCTGTTTTTATATATATAAAACAATAGTAATTAATAAAAAGTCTACGCTATTTGAGCTCAAAGAAACAAAAAAAAAAAATGGAGAAAATAACAGATATAATCTTGAATGATTTAAGAGGATTTAAATCCGAAGATGAAATTTTTTTCCGCCGATGAATCTCATATGATTATTCAATATTCATGGTTTTTAACATTTCATATACAGTAGTTGTATTTCAAATAAGTTTGGTTTTTAAGATTTTTTTTTTAATATGTTTTAGGGTTTTATAAAGTTGATTTTGAGATGAGTAAAAATAAAAATTTAATTATATATTATCCTAATTTCACTGAAAATTAGGTTTGAATCATCCGGTTGAAATGTAATCGTTATTTCTGCTCTAATACATAAATTATGATCCTAGTTGTTACAGAAATGAATTCAAATTGAAAACATGATGATCATAATAATAAATAGTAATGGATAGTGGACCGACCTCATTTAAATAGTGAGGACAGAAATAAAAGGAAGAAAGTCCGGAACACAATGATTAATCAATCACTTTTTTCTAGTCTTTTTAGCTGAGAAAAGCGAAGAAAGAGAGAGAGAAAGAGAGATCCATGGAGGGTCTTCAAAGATCAACCATCTCGTTCCGCCGCCAGGGATCTTCCGGTATAGTCTGGGACGATCGTCTCATCGCCGAGCTTAACAAACAGGCCAACGAGCAGAAAGACGAAAGTCAACGCGACGAACAGCCTAAGCCGATGTCGGAAGGCTCGGAGCAAGGAAAACCGATCGCCGGCGATGAGAAAGACAAGCTCAGGCCGATCAAAACCACCGGTTTACCAACAACGGGGGGAATCGAGAGGAGTCGATCTAACGGCGGAGGAGCCCCACGACATCACCGAACAACCGGAAGAGTGTCTCCTGCTGTGGACCCGCCGTCTCCGAGACTCTCGACATGCGGTTGCTGCTCTGCGTTTGGGAAGAAACCGCCGGGGAAGAAGAATAATCCGAGGAAGAGGCCACCGAAGCGCAGATCGAAGTAGGCGCAGGATAAAATTGAAGAGAAAATAGTATACTGTCTTTGATCCTCTCTTTTTTTTTTTTTTTTTTCCTTGTGTGTGCTCTGCTACAAACTTTTCGATTATACTTTGGATTTTCTGGGTGATTGTAAATTAGCAGTCTTTTTTTTTGTTTATCGGACAAATTCCATTTCTGTACAATTCAAACCGACTTGGGGATCCACAAACATCATTCTTTCTCGGGGAGAGATTTTCGATCCGACAAATAAAAAGTCAAAGCACTTCAAGTTCATTCCGATGTCTCACTGAAACTTCTTACGGTTTCAAACCTGGCAGCTGCCGGCAGAGAAGGCGGCGGATCGTAAACAAGGGGAAAAGTTTGATATTGCTTTGAACAGATGTAGCAATTTGCGTTGATTGGAAAACGGACGGCTATGAATGGATCATTACTTTTATTTAATGTTAATATTGAGCTCTAATTATACATGTTTACTGGCTTCACCGCCGCACTTCACGGCTTCGCCACCGTGTCTTGTCCTGATCGAGCAAGACATCACCTCTACAGTTTCAAAAATTAAAAGATCTGAAGAATAGCTGTCTTAAATTGTAAACTATAATATTTTCTTAAATGAAAATCTTCAATCCATTACAAAAACCAAAACAACCTCTCTGTCATTGAGGCCCGAGCTTAGGACAGCCATCTGCCAGAGGCAGGTCCAAGTTGTCGACTGTCCTAAAAGTGCGTGGCATCATCTTATCAACATAAAGATTACCATCCAAATGATCGCACTCATGTTGCAGAATCCTTGCTTGCCAACCTGAAGCATTCACTTCAATCCGCTTTCCTTGACGATCGTAGCCTGTCACTACCACTTCAAGATATCTCTCCACCACAGCTCTGAATCCATCCACACTCAGACATCCTTCAAAGAAGAGAGCTTTCTTGTTGCTCCTCTCCTTAAGCTCCGGATTCACCATCACCTAACAACAACCCCAAAATTCAATTTTCTAATCTCAACAGTAACAACACTCCAAGCACTAATTTTCTACTCTTTACCATGAGATCAAAGGGACGCCTTTCTTGAGCAAGGATCTCTTCCTTTGGTGCGTAACTTATATACTCTTTTGTATCTTCCAAAACAATAATCTGCATCACCATGAAAAACGAATCAATCATTCGAATGTTTTAAAAGGGGAAATTAGGAGAAGCATCAGGCTTACTTACTCTCAAGGGGATACCAATCTGAGGAGCAGCGAGGCCAACTCCAGGAGCCAATCTCATAACTTTGACCATATCATCAATTACCTTCTGAATACGCTCCGACCCGATTTCTTCCGGGTCAACTTCTCGGGCCTTCTCGTGAAGAACCGGGTCTCCAGCTGCCACTATATCCGGTAAGTCCACTTTCTTCTTCTTGTCCCCTAGACCCAATAGCCAACCGGCCTTCGTAGTCAAAGAGGAGGAAGAAGAAGAAGAAGAAGAAGAAGAGGAACTATACAGCTTACGGTTCAACAAGACTGAGGAATCGGGTCTTGAAACGGGGAACCGAATCGAGCGACATGTCACGGCGGCGGAAACCGGAAGTAGACGGAGTGAAAATCTGAAAAGGGTATCCATGGCCGTCGCTTAGTCACAAAGAGTTCCATTGGTCATTTCTTGAAATATGGCTCTTTGGGCCTGCTTCAGATAACGTCTGCGCCTCTTTAGGCCCATTATATTAACAGCCCAATGTAATTTGTCTCCAATAAATATGTTTTTTTCTTTTCGAAATTGGTTTACTTGCTAGTTTAGTCGTCGTGGTTAGTTTTAGTGATTTTATGGGATGATTATGAAAATTTACATTTTTATATAAAAATGACTTACCAAACTAGTTTAAATTTGAAGCTGACAAAAAAAAAAATTGAATTCTAAACTCAAAATTTTAAATTCTATAAACTAATTAATTCTAAAGTCTAAAACTAATCATAAACCTAAAATCTCAAACTGTAATTCTTAAAACTTCAAAAGTGTGCTATTTCAGAGAGTCGCCCTACTTCAAATTTTAATCTTAAATCTAAAGAATATGGTATATTTTCTCAACTTTTAAAAAGGTAACCTACAAGATAGAATTTCTAAAACCTTTTTATAGATGCGTACGTTAGTGAGGTTAAAGACCTACAAGATAGAGTTTCTAATGTTCAAAAAACAAAAAACAAAAAACAAAAAACAAAAAACAAAAAACAAAAAACAAAAAACAAAAAACAAAAAACAAAAAACAAAAAAAGATAGAGTTTTAAAAAGATAAAGACTTTAAAAAAAAATGTATTACTTATTTTATTTTCATATATGCGTTAGTGATGTTATACGGAGCAATCCACCACACGTACATAACGTAACTAAAAAGAGAAACTGTAGTAAATTATTCAAATTGGAATAACAAAATAACATCATAAACTAGTGATCCAAATATACTTTAACAAAAAAAAACTAGTGATCCAAATATTTAGTTATTAATGTGTGTATAAAGAATGGATTGATGTTACTTGTTAGATAATGGCCAATAACAGTTCATAATCAAATCGTAAGCCTAGCAGCATGCACGTACGTTGGCTTTGAACCAAAATTTAATTAAATGTATGGCATATGTATAATGTATGATATACAATTCAACGAACCTGCCGAAAATTTATTAGTTCGGTTTGGAGTTAGGTTAAATGCTAAGTGCGTAAGTGCTAACTTAAGCCACAAGATATCTTCGTTGTTATTTTATTGTTTTTCTTTGTAAAAAAAGCGGGAAGGGTTACCGGAGCGGCGACAATGGGAAGAGAGGTGAGTTAAGGAAGCTAATCTCCGATGCTTAAGCCGTAATTCTTGCCGTATAAACAACTTTGTGAAAACAAAATTAATGGAAAATGGTCAATTTTTATTTAGCTTTTTGGAATCTTGCTTCCTTATTTCTCCTAATTAACAAAGTCAAAATTAATAGTTAGGCAACATCTTTTACATTTCGTCCAAGCAGTATCTTATATTTTATGCTGTCTTCCATTAATAAAACAGGATTAATGCATATATATACATTTCTTATAAATATAAAATGTCCGATTTACTTTTGTATACATATATATATACAGTATATTATGTAGTATACATATATCAAAATAAGCTGAAGTTGTAAAATCAAAATAGTTAATCTCTTTGTTGGTCAATTTCATAGCATAATATATATTTTTTGCAGAGGAATTAATAAAGATAAATAAAGTAGAGGCGGTGGTTTGTGGATGGTTCCTCTGTCTCTAAGTCGCGTATGTAACATGAGATTCAAGATTCCATATTTTTTATTCCTTCAACATTCAAATTTGGTTTCCTTAGAGAGAAAAAAGTCTTCTCGTTTCCTTCAAATCTAATTATTTCTTATTAAAAAAACTATCAAAATTCCCATATAAATACGTAGGTCTCTTAGCATTAAAAAAAAAACAACTCGTACCCTCTCTCCAAAATCAAATCAGGAAACACAAACACTCTTACACATCCACCATGACGAAGAACAACAACAAGAACAATATGAAGATGAGGTCGTCACAAGGAAGTGGTCATGGACCTCATGGTACTACTAACATCGTTATTTCAGAGACGATGAATAAGAAAGTAGAGAAGAATGCATCGATGGACGTGGACCAGTGTGCCGAAGCTTTCATCGCAAAATTCAGAAAGCAGCTTCTTCTCCAGCGTCTCGAATCCATCGAAAATATGCTCTCCCGAGGCCTTTAATACTATTTATCAATACAAACTTGTATGTATGATTCCTCGTGTATTATTTATTTCTTTTATATACGCTAACTCCGAAGGTCTAGTACGCATAATGTATGGTTTGAGAGAGAATAATACTCATTTTAAGTTGGATGTCAGTTTCATAGATTTCCCTAGTTGGTAATTAATGGATTCATATATGTCATTTATATTGAGATAAATACCCTTCGTGTAGATTTTTTAAATTAATGTGAATAATTCAATACAAACCTTTAAAACCCTTCATATATAAACCTACAATTAGGTAGACTAAAATGTTTTTTTCTTTCTTAGATGTACCGTACTTTTTGGCATGTGACATTTCTCTACACATTTTAGTAGAATTCCTTCGAAATCCAATATGATTTTAAATCGCTTTGAGCAAAACAAATCGTATTTTGGACTTGTTCTAAAATTTTTGTGTATTTCGTTTATTTTATAAACCGTAATTTTAAAATAAAATATAATATTTTACGATTGTAAAATCAGAAAAATTATAACAAACTTTAATTCTTGACTACACTAACAAATATTAGAGGCTTGTAAAATCAGAAAAATTATAACAAAATTTAATTCTTGACTACATTAACAAATATTAGAGGCTTGAAAAATGCTAATTTAGATCATATTTGATCGAGTAATTCACCTCTCTCACATAAGTTAGAAATCAAATGTCAAATGTCATCAAATTTATATAATCAATATAACATTATATCAAATACTTCTAGAATACCAGATTTAGGTTTTTCTAAAATGAATTTATTGATAGTTTATTTTTTATATTAAAATCTTATTTAAAATTTTGAAAAAGGAAACTTTGAAAATTTTGAAAAAGGAAAAATATGAGCAAAATTATGATAAATGTTTTTCTAAAATATATATTATTTTAAAGTATGTTTTAAAAAAATTGGGAGCTCAAAACTGATCCAACTGTAGGATCGGTTGATTTGAACCTAGATATGTATATTACGGCACAAAAGCGTTGTGTTACTTGATAGGAATTAACCAACTAAATCAATATACATATAAACATATGTAAGCATTAATTCCCTTGATTATATTATTTAGTAGGAGGAGCGAAGAGAATGATCATTTCCTCAAGGAGAATCACATTAACTGATTCACGTCGGTCTCTTATTCATTACACCCAAAATCAAGCACACCAATTCATACACACACAAACACAACAAAACAGAGACCGTTAAGGGTGAACCACTTGGTGGATCTGAGTTTGTGGTTGTGGCTGCACCATCTGGTGGAGCTTGACTCTCGAGCAGGACCGAACCATTTCTCCTACGAGGGGGACGACGGGGAGGCTGTCACAGTTGCAGATCTCGATCATGAAGCCATCAGGGTCGTGGAAGAAGAGCTGGTCGACTTGGATCCCTCCTTCTTCTACTATCGACCTCGCATACTCTATCTCCATTTCCTCCAGCTTCTTCTCCACTGCTCCCATACTCTCGCACTGCATTTCCACAATTAACAACTATTCTTTTTCAGACCAAATTTTCAATAATCTTATATTTTCCCCAAGAAACAGAGCAACCACTATATTGGGATCAAATTTCTGCTTGTAACCTCATTCTCACTCAAATCACACCCAACATGTACAAAAAATGTTTTGATTCTTATAACCGAATGGTTTATCGTCAATAACTGGAACAATGAACACAAAACTTGACCTTTGACCTCTGAAGTCTTCTATTGTCCTTTTTCTCTCTGTTTTTTAAAAAACTTGTTCTTGTCTTCTTTTTTTTATCTCCACATCAAACTCTACTAAACCTTTATAGTTTAATCAGGAATTTAGCAGCTCAGTATTGAACCAATTTAGAATTTTTCCCTTGATCAATAAATAATTCTGAAATTGTGTGTTTGCACAAAAGAGTCATAAATTTAGAGAAATTTCTGATGGCAACATCTAATTACAGAGCTGGTAAATAATGGTTTAGGTTTAAAATGCACAAAAGTGAAAAAGGTAACCTGGAAAGAGATGTGATTATCCTTGGGATTAATCGTAGTTTTCTTGGGAAGTTTCTCAGGTTCTGGGGAACGCAGGAGGTGTACTCCAATTCCATGTCCAAACAACCTAAATCCAAACATTTATAATTGTCTGTAAACATCATATCCCTTCATATATGTATTTAAACGAAATGATAATAATAAAGAGAGGGTACCAAGCGCCTTCGAAATTTAAGGACTCAGGCCTTCGAATCGGGATGAACCCTAACACCTTCTGGTAAAAGTTCATCGATTCTTCGATGGATCGGCACAAGAGAGAGACATGGTTCAGTGACGTGAGATGGAGAGGGTTTCCTACGTTTTCCTTCATTTTGATTTCCCGAGAAAACTCCTCTGAAAATATAAAAAAACCAATCTCCGATCAACAATCCAAAATACAATGGCGTCGATCGACGTTGATATACGCGAGATTGATTGATTGCAGAATGCTATATATATATATATATAGATATGTAGAAGGAAGGTAAATTGGATAACTACGGAACTTATCTGATAATAATCAAATACACTTGGCCATGATGGTGTATTTATAGCAAATGGCAAATTATATGTGTTTTTAAGGAAATTTAACCAATTCATAATTAAAAACTATAGTTAATTATGGATATTGATCATCACATATATATATGTGAACGTGCCAAATACGGTTTAGCATTTATAGATGTAGGTTTGATAGTTGTAAACTTTACACAATAGTATAAATAAACCTAAAATTCATCGTATAATTAATGCTTTTTTGGATAAAATGCAAATTGTTTAAAAGAAATTTGATATGTAAGACAATAAATGCAACTCATGATCGAAATGAGGATAATCTTATCTACTACGTAAAAGAAATGATTATGAAGTAATTAGGAATGTGATGAACAACAACAAACAACTACTACAATAGATAAATAAAGAAGAAACAACACACTGACATAAATAATTGAAAAAATGATGTGATTGGTAAAAAGGAAATATGTGAAATTGGGGCGGTTACATTACGGAAAATGTTGGCAGTGTGAGGATGAGTTCGACACGTAATAACCCAAACAAGCTGACTCGGACAATCACAACTTCACGTTTTTTCCTTAACTTAACAAATTTTCATGTTTTATAAGAAGATTAGGATGCTATTGGACACGTCAGCTATTATCAACTTTTGTTATTTTGTGTTTTGATTTTGGTCATGTGTTGCCGTGTCCAGATCTGTTTGCCATATTTTTGGGATGGTTGAAATTTTTATAGGCAGGCATAAATGAGTAATTGCAACAAATGCTATTTAATAATTGTATAATTAAGTTCATTTTCTTTGTCAAATTACTGTTCACACTATAAAGAGTCTCATCCATATTTTTTTTAATTAATCCGGTGAGAAGATGACGAAGAAGAAGAATAAGAAGAAGAAGTTGATGCCGGCGACAGAGGCGAGGACAGCGATGCCGTGGAAAAAGATTTCGACGGAGGCGACACCCACTGTGGTGGTGTTAATTATTTTTTTTCTGATTTTATGTGGTAATTACGTTGAATTCTTTTTCTGATATTATGTGGTAATTACGTTGAAGTTAATCAATAACAAAGTTATCCAATAGATTATCAGTATAAATTTGTGATGATAATAAAATTAGATAACTAATAAAAAATAGTTTATATGATAGGATAACCGGATTATTACATTAGTTTTTATATTTTCATATTTCACATTTTTCTGCCAAATTATAACTGAATTAACACGATAATTTATGAAATGATAACTGGTTTAACATGATAATTTCATAAAAATAAACATGATAACTGGGTTAACATGAAAATGTTAACGATACTAATTATATGTTAACGATGTTAACAATGATAATTGGGTTAACATAACAATGTTAACGATGATGATAACAATATGTTTTATGGTTATGAATAGTGGTCGTCGAGTTTCGATGAATAGTAAGTTTCGATGAATAGTAACATCAGCCGTTAAATGAACAATGTCGCCGATTATTCTATCAAAAAATAATTTTTTAACCAATAGCATTTCTTTGATTATTAAAAAATCAAATGATATTTTGGGTTTTCTCTTTCCTCCTCACCTAATTTCCAAATCAACTTCTAATTTTTTGGTCAACCTTTAATATTCTTTCAATTAACCTTTAATAAATTACCTTAGGTGAAACCAAAAATAAAAATAGAAATGTATTATTTTCTCACATATATATCACTATTACTTGATTTCTAAATCCATTAAACTCCATAAGTACCCCAGATTTTTAGCTTTCACAACTAACATTGTTTGGGTCGGCCGGTTATATTTTGGTTTAATGATCATTTTTTGGTGTGTCAAAATGATTTTATTATGTTTTAAAAGATAATTTTGAAACAAAGTTTTTTTTTTAAAAAATGTTATTTTTTTATTGTCGTCTATAACTTACACATGCACATTATGTTATCGTATTTGAATTTAAAATATGATAAAGCATTATCACAAACTAATAGGCTTCTTGCCTCGGTAAAAAGTATATTAGTTTTGTAATTTGTATTTTTAATTATATTATTTTTTGATAATAGGGAGTCTAAATTGTCAATAAATAAAAACACTTTTTAAAAAAATAATGGATATGCCAAGTTAACTATACGAGCGGAAAGAAAGAAAAACATGTACTACACTGTATGAAAAAGAAAGCCGGCTGAGTGAGTCCCTTTGAAATAAATTTTAGCCTGACCGTTACGTCCTACCTAATCTCGCTTGATTTTATTATTTCATTTTATAGTTTATTATTGCTCCATATATAACTCTACTATTTAGAATTTTAGATAATATTATATCAAACTTTGTTCTTTAATAGAGAAGTGAAAAACAATTTGTACGTTTTTCTAATGCTGAAATAGCTTTTAAAGTGAGTGTAGATTTGTCACTTATTACTTCATCAAGCACCCCAGACACTTTTTAAAATCTATCCTGCCTTTTTCTCTTGTCGAAGGGCCGATAAATTCTAATCTGAAATCCAACTCAAGATTAATAAATCTTTTTAACCTCTACTCTCGTTTTCAAATTTGATTTAAATAGTTTTGTTCAACTACATAGTTGAAACAGCTAGTGCGTACCGCATTCACAATTAAACACATGTTTATCAAGCAAATGGTAGGTCGTAGGCGGCCGATTAATGAAGTGGCTCAACTTTTTTCCTCCTTCTGTGAAATGTAAAGTATTAATTTCACTTTCTATGGAGTTTCCACTTCAAATCGCCAAGACACATTCTTTCTTTTATTGTATGATTAGAGAAAGTTTCAATCTTTCTTCTTCTTCTTTACCAACAAGAACGTCTGAGATTCAGCAGATTGATACATTCCCTTCTTTTCCACGCTAGCAGGAAAGCCACTGGACTGGATATTGAGTTGCTATGTTGCCTGTGAAGAAGAACACAGACCGTTTCTTTAGTTAAATGCTTTTGGTTTGTCTGGAAGAAGAGGCAAACATCATGAACTGATTGATTGTTCGAAGCGCATGCAGTTTGACTGATCCGTATAGCTTCTCCAGCACATGACATCGACTGGTCATAACTTTGCGTTTACCAACTTTGCTCTCCAGCTGAGATTACAACTAAAATACATCATATTTCAATTCCGGGAGGCTTTTAGATGAAAACCAACAATCAAAACAACTGTATTAACATAAAGAGGTAGCATAGTGGATCTTGGTCTCAGGACATGTCTATGCTACCTCTTTATCTTAATTCAGTTGTTTTGATTGTCAGCTTTCCATCTAAAATCATCTCGGAAATGAAACCTTCACGCCTAGCATGTGGAAGAGTTCTCTGATGAAACCTTCACGCCTAGCTTGTGGAAGAGTGCTCTGATGCTCAAGCATATAATCAGCCCGACTTGCCCCAGTTAATCGAGAAACTGTATCCTCAAAAGCAAATCCATTTTCAATGGACAAGCTGTTAGTGGGATTGGCTTCAAGGAGATTGAAAAGCTTGTCAGGGTCCCGCTCCGATTTGAGCATGAATAGTGTAGGCTCCGATTTGAGCATGATTAGTGTAGGCTCCTCAAGCGTATCAAATCAATCCCAGTGGCTCCACAAGCAGAATCTGTAAATGGGTCGCAGAGATAGCATCATGGTCCAGGGCACCCCTCGCCCCTACAATCAACCCAATAATTTATATGCTACTTTCCCCTCAACGAACGTAAAAGCAGATCACATGCGAGAGTAGTAGTCAAAACCAGCTTCTTAGAGGAATTTTAACGAACTGTTAAAACCAGCTACTTGGGTAGAATCCTCAAGTTAAATTGAAGATTCAGTAACCATCACCACACCAAATTGCTTCGTGTCTGATGGAACAACAGCAGTAGTTGATAGTTTAATATATGATAGAGAGAAGTGATTCAACAAACGACATATCTCATGGAGAGTGAGAAATGTATTATATAGACTAGAAGAGGAATGTGTGGTTGATTGGACCAAATCAAAACTCAGAAGGAGGTTTCAATCTAATGAGTCGCTTGATCCTGTCTTTGTCGGTGTTCTCCAGAAGTCCATTCCAAATGATTTCATCAAGACACAAACAAATCCTTCCATATTTATCCAAAAACACACGCTCTGTTGGAGGTTTTCCGCATATGTCTTTCACCGCCGCTGTTATGATAAAGATGGCTTCTGCCACTGCGCCACAACACCAAAAAAAAAAAAAAAACCAACACAGATTCAAACTCTGAATGAATCACAGATCAGCTGATTTACAAAGAGGACAAAAAAGGCTTACAAGCAAGTTCATCGTACTCGTCTTTGCCAACAAGGAAGATGCTAACATCCCCTAGCATTGTGTACACGATATAAACCGACCTGCACAAAAAAACCCTCTATTACTTCCATAGCCAATGCTGGTAAGTTGGATTTAGTGATTTTCTCCAAAATGCGACAAGGAAACTAGAGGTAGTTTGATGTACTTGTGGCAAGCGACGAGGAGCTCCTCGTTTTTAACACCTTTGAGATTCTCTGCTCCCAACTTTACCAAGAAAGATCGCCAGGTCAGCCGTTCCTCAGCTGGCACTCCATTGAACCTGCCAGATTAATGCTTCTGATGATTTGCTACTAAAACTCACATGTATCATACACGATACCCACTTCAGCTACAGAGATTTACAATGCGATAACGATAAGGGAGCACAATCACATACTAATGGCATCAAGAATTGGGAAGGTTGGGACAAAAACAATCTGCATTAAAACGTGAAACCCTCTTCTCTCCAGAATTCGTATGCGAGACCAAATGATTGGGATATCTCAAATCCTAGTATGTACAGAGGGAAAGAGAAATCTAATTTCGATAAAACTTTCTCGCTCAATCTGGGATGAAAAATCAGAGACACACAATTCCAAGGAAACATCAAGGTATCGAAAGCTTAAATCTGACAGGCAACAACTTTAATAATTTGATCGCAAATTTTAAACATGAAGGCATCGAAAACAAAGTGTCCAGATCCATTAACAAGAACAAGAGCTGCGGCAATGCTCGATTTTGATCTTTAGAGAATCAAACAAAACAAGTTTGCGATCAAATGATTGATACAAGTTGCGAAATCGACGATAATATTGGAGGAAAAGAGAAGATGGGATCTGAGTGCGAACCTTTCGATCAAAACGTTCCCTACGGAATTGGCAAACAACACGGCTAGGATCATGATCTTCCTCTGGAAAATTTTGCGATTCCTTTTAGCGTTTCTTCGCCTTTTTTTTTTTTGTTTTTATCGATTCTGCTTCAACCTCAACATAGTAGTATTCTCTTCTTCTCTTTTAACTTTTGGGTTTTTAATTTTTCTTGTGTAATTTTCGTAATTACTCAACATAAGAATCCGACAGTGGGCCTTTACGTAATTTCAGTAGTTATAATATTTGAACCATTTTTCTCTTTTCACAAACTTGGACCTCATGGATTCACTTATTGACAAAAGTCTTGTTAAACCCTATGAATTCTTGTGAACTCAACAAACTACACTCTCTTATATGAATACACCCATCTTTCTTGTTAAAATGATTTTTTTCTTCTCTAAGATAGTATAAGTCGTAAAATATTAAGTGGATGTACGTAGAATATTGTAGATAAGTTAGATGGAAGATGTTGATAGTTAAAAGAAAGGGAAGGTCAACATCAATGGAGAGTTAACGGAAATGTGTCACTGTTCCAAATCTATCAAGAGAAAGTAGAGACCACCTTTTTCTTTCTTGTTACCTTCATTATTTCATTTCTCCCTCTTTTCCAATACTTATATGTTTTGTAACCAATTTATTCGTACACGAATTTCATTTAAGGAACAAAATTAAACTGGTGAACTTGGGAAAATAAAAGTAAATAGAAAAGTTATATTATATTAGTATTAATGGTTAAGTGCAAGTTGAAGTGAAAAGAGGACAAGTCATAAAGATGAGCACAAACAAGTACCAACAAGCTGCTGTGGAAGTTAAAGTTGAAGCTCTTCTTTAACCTAATTTGTTATGCCTTCACCTTCAATTGTACTTTTTGAAAGTTAAAGAATCCTAACTTTATTAATACTTACTTTTTTTTTATGTGTGATGGTAAAGTTAATTGATGTATTAGTTAAAACAATTAACTCGTCGCCATTCTTTATAAACTATTTTGTTATCACGTTTGTGTTACAACTTACAACACTTTTGGAAATTTATCAAGTCACTACACTTCTAAGTTTGCATATGATGAATCGTACATATTTTGGTGCACAACAAACAAATAACGCTCGTTGATTTGGAAGGTTTAAGGATTCAATCTTTGATCCAAAACGTCACAATTAGACGTTGATATATTTTTCTATAAAAATTGAATAAATACATGCTGATGCTGGCGCACCATTTATGATTTATTTACAAATTAATACAAAATTCACAAATTTTTGCTAAGTTGAAAGTTACGTTTCTAATGAATCAAAAAATCCTTTTGTTTTAATGAATGCACCTTCCTCTCTCGGTTAGACAATCAACGTTTTATAATTTGTAGAGACTATAGAGTAGTCGATTTTTCTTTGTGTAAGCATCTTTTTTTTTTTTTGTGAAATGATAAGCATCTTTTCTTCGACTCGTGAATTTCATAATATATCGATCTTCTCTATATAATATAGTTATTACGGTTATTAAAGTCACAATTACTCATGTTGAATTCATAATTCATTTTGATGGTCTTGTGATCTTAAATCATACGTATTATTCCGAGCGTAACTATGTTTATACCCCATAATAAAGATTCAATAACGGTAATGTGAACTCTAGGCTATATATGAAACCCCCCAAAAAATCATTTGATGTTGTATTTATATTAAATTTATTATAAGTTAGGCTAAAATTAACAATTATCTTCATCAAGATTAGATACGGCAAAATACAAGATTCTATTGCGGTGGATTCCTGGGAATTCATTATTATCATTATTGTCAAGTCTTATCATGCGTGCAAAATAAATTTAAAACAATCCCTCTAAAAAGAACAAAAAATCTGGATGCATGTGTTTTGTGGGGATACATAACATATTACAGACCTAATTTCATCAACTATTCAATTTCCCTTGTATTATTATTTCTTAGACCCTTGAAACAATGACGGGAGATAAACTCATTAATCAACCCTATATAGATGTAGTTTATTAATTTCACATACAAATTTAATTAGCTAGAAAGTGTATTGTCTGCTTTAATCAGGAGACAAATTCACCCCCATTAGGAACTTTGCTATATAAATTCATGTTCTCTTGTAATGAATATATCGTACGTATATTATCTATATACTATTAAAACAGAACAATGTTTATAATTCATTTTCAAATACTCTTTATTTATTTTAATAAATTGAACATGTTATCTACTATTTAAACAGTCTTATTTCTTATTATTTCTTACTTCTATATAATATCTCTATAATATTATTTAAGAAGACATTTTTTAAAATGAACTTTGTATTGTAAGTTATTACATAAAATGTCATTACAAATAACAAAAAATAATTGAAATAGGAAATGATATAATAGTCTTTTAATATATATATATATTTTGCATTAAAGAGGTTATTTATTATTTAATATTATTTATTTTAAAATAATAATCAATTCGTATTCAAAATCTTGCTATTACAAATGAATTCAAAGAAAAAAATATATTCAAGATCTTGCTAAATTTTTCATTATAATTTATTATATTTTATTTGAATATATATCAAAACAAAAGCCCAAAAATATTTTACTAATTTTATAAAAAGTTAGACACAAAAAACTATATTTTATTTAAGAGTTCTTAAACTAATCACAAAAACTAGAGTCATTAACGGTGCATATTAGAGTTATGTTTTCAAGATTATAAGTTTTTTGCAGGTTAACCCGAATAATATTTTAGTTCACTGCAAAACGGGTTAAATAGACAAATTATTACAAATTGACATATTTATCTATAATCATTAGTTAGCTATATTTTAAAATTCAGATAAAAGTAATTTTTATTAAATTTCAAAACAATTTTTTCAAAAAAAAATTACTTCGCGCTATAATTAGCGTGGGTTAAATCCTAATTTAAATTATTTCTTATTTCTCATTTTACATTTTATATATTACAAATTTTATTTTACAAAAAAACTTGTGCAGTGTAACATTATTTTATGAATGCAATTATAAGACCAACAGAAGATAGGAAATTAAAAAGGTCATTTCTGGATTGTAGTTACAAACACTAATAGTACTTTATTGGATACAGAAGAGGAAATATGGGAAACCATATATAACATAACTAACACATTTAAACATAACAACATATAAAATATACGGTATAATTGATAATTATGGCTGTAAAACAGCAATGAAAATAGGTATATATATAAGCAAATGATGATATTTAGTTTGTATTGAGAAGCTCCTCAATCATTTGCAAAGCAACCTTCTCTTCCTCGTCCATTAATCCTTCTTCTCCGCCACCGCCGACAGCCTCAGTGGCTGGAGCAGCATCGTCTTGTGAAGCTTTACTAGTAGGCTCCTGCAGGGAGGAGCTCGCGGGACCGAGTTCCACCGTCATGACCCAACTGGAATCAGATTTGGAACCAGCGCGTTTCTGCCAGACGCCGATGTGGGAGCTGGCCGTATCCAGGCGGAGGCAGGTGAGTGAAGGGGAAGGAGACTTGCAGCATTTTCTCAGTTTGGCGCTGAGGATAGAAGAGAGTGATGAGGAGGATGAAATGTCGGTTTTGCACTCAGATGAGTCTCCGGTATTGTTGTTGTTGATGGGAAAGTTTGTCTTGGCGTTGCGACCGCTCATTAAAACGGCGGCCTCGTCGTAGGCTCTTGCTGCCTCCTCCGCAGTCTCAAACGTCCCCAGCCAAATCCTCCGTTTCCTTTTTTATTTTATTTATCATGCATATTATAGAATATAAGCAATAGATTAGTCAGAATTAAGTACCTAAACTATAGAGATGTTAAAAAGGGTTTCATGTGTTAGCTAAGGAGAGGAAAACAACTATAGAATATGAACGAGAAATGAGTAAAACGATCATGTATATATATGTGTGTGTGGTTGTGTACTTAAATGTATCAGAGTAGGGAAATAAATAACTAACGCAGAAAAAGAGGAAAGAAAGAAGAAAGGTACAAGAGAGGATGACGAATCTCAGCGACCCAAGAACCCCAATGGCGTTGCCTGACACCTCTGAACTTCTTCGTCTGTACCATTCTTACTTACTCTGTGTTTTTTGTCAGAGAGAAAATAGGAATTCTTGATGATGAGTAATATATGTATGATGGATGTTTGGTAAATGGTAATGTTGTATATTTATATACATAGGTTAAATTTTGGTGGATGAAAAGAGTTGTACTTGTTCCTACTCTTATTACATTTGACGACCTCGCTATTATATGTGTGAGAGAGAAAGAGAGAGAATTGAGTTGAATTTGTTGGTATAGAGTGATTGCTAATGCAAATTGGATGGTTATAAGGGTAAAACCAGTTAAATTTCGAACGTTGGATCGTATATATGCAGAAAAGGCACAAGTGGTACAAGTATCACATGGCAGTGTACATTGTTTTTAGCATACCTACGTACATTATAATCAATCGTCCACATCATATAGCTACGTACGTACTACGCCTCTCTCTGTTTAATTTGATGTTTGCTTATATTTGTATACAACTTCGTACGTACGTCTAAGCCTTTTGTGTTCACCATTAATTGCAAAATTTTATGATTAAGGCGGAGTGAGAATTATGACCCAACACCATTCCATATTAATGTCTCATTTATACTAGTATGATTGTTGGTTAACAACCAACACTAACCATCGTCCACAATCAGTATTATCAATTCCGATCCTATATGTACATATGGACTTCCTTCACATCTTAATGTAAATATTATATACAATTTTATTAATCTTACTAATAGATCTAGCTCTATAAGGCTTGGTTGGGTTGAGTAAACAACTTAAAGTTGTAAAATTTTGGAGGGTTAATCAATCGTAAAAAGATTGCCACATAAAGCAAACACGTAATAAGCGCTGAGAAAAGTGGTTGTTCACTCGCGATCAAATATTACACATGCGATATACATAGATGACGAAGTTATAAATATAAATATAATATATTAGACGACACAAGTTAAAAAGTAAAGAAAGGACAAAAAATAAAGGGAGGGTGGTCCATATATGTATATATTGTGTAATTAGTATAAGGTTTTGTCAACATATTTAGTTGGTTACTGCCTAAGCCCAAACTCTTGGGTTGGGTCCAAAATTAAGGCTGTTTAGGTGTCAATCTCAAATCTATCTCGTTTAATTTTTGAGCAAACATCTTTAACCTAATATATGCTTATATTTAATATGATAATTTGGTATATATAATACTTTTTTCGTTTCTTTGGTGCTAATGGCTGGTTGTCGTAGGGCCTACACTTCCATGAGTCCGTCACTTTTCATCACTATATAGTCTCTTCATTAATTCCCGTATTTGGATCTTGCATGTGAATTTTTAATTTTTAATTTTGTTTGTGTAGGACCAAAATTTACACTACAGACAGGAAAGATTTAATCACAGTAATATGTAAATAAACAGTTTAAGGAACAGACGATTTATAAACGATAAAGCAATACAAGATCTGAGGAGGCGAGATAAATCTCTTTCCTTAACTCTAAGAATCTCCCGTAGTGTGACGGGGTTTTATAGATCCATGAGTCCCAGGATACAACCAAAGTTTAACTGAATCATCAACACCATGATTCAGATCTATCGACCATTATTCTACGATACTCTCGAAATTAAAAACTTACTCTAAGCAGTAGGGAATTGAAGAAACGATTGCTAGAACTTTTAGTAAGTGTTTATTGTGTATCAGAGGACAATCTTTTAGGTGAAAATCGTGTTGTATATATAGGAGAGAGGCTAGGGTTTTTCCATGACAGAAAAGGAATATTTCTAGAATAACCTAGGCGGCTGCGATTTTTTAAGTCGGCCCGCTGGGTATCGATCGATACCAAGGGGTATCGATCGATACCTCAAAAAGTCCACGGGCCCAATCAAGGCCCAAGATGCGAACGTCGCACGTATGGCTTTTCTTCTCTCATGTTGTTCATTTAAGACACAACCATTCCAACATATATACACGAGAAAACATTTCTCGGTTAATGAAAACATTTCATTAGAAAGAGCTTAACTCATTTCTTTTCACACTAACATAATTTTATCAAACCCTCAGGCTTTGACAAAAAATTAGTTCCAACAATCCCCCACATGAATAGAAATGACTCTAGAACATATGAAAATTGTACAGACTAGACTTTACTAGACATACTTGACTAGACTCATCTAGACGTAGACAGACTTTCGAGAGTATACGAAAATGTAACTGTATCTGAGAGGTAGCATTTTCCAGCTTTGAACCAAACATTTTTAATATCTGTCGAGTTTACTCGGCCAGGAGGTGAACATGATGTCTTGAACCGCCCGGATTTTTATGTAAACTTAGACAACAGGTATCGCACAGAGACATCTTCTCGTAGAACTTTGTTCTCTATTGTGTTCATTTTGGCCTTGAACATTCCTGGTATTCGTGAGTGAATTTGGAGAATATAGCCTTCTCTTTCATTCTCCTAGAAACGGCCCCATTTCACACTTCACTAGGTGATCTTTTATTAGCTTGTTTTTCAGAAGTGTCCTGTCACACTCCACTATCTACATAGCTATGCAATCATTAAAAGCCAACGCTTATCCTTACTATCCACAGGTAGCACTGTTATATCATCCTAGGAACTGGGCAGAGACATAGTCTCACAGTGCTCAATTCGAATCAGTTTAATTTTGTTTCCCTTTGAACCTAGATCTTGGGATCTCCAGTCACATAGGTGGGGTATCTGTCAAACATCATCTTTTTCTATAGGCTTTAAACCCATTCCTTTTGATGATTTTACAATTTGATCTCGCGGCAAACCTTTGGTAAACGGATCCGCTAGGTTATCAGCCGACTTGATGTAATCTATCGTTATTACACCAGTTGAGATCAATTGTCTAATGGTCTTATGTCGTCTTCTTATATGACGAGACTTGCCATTATATAGATTACTCAGTGCCCGAGAGATAGCCGACTGACTATCACAGTGTACACGTAATGCTGGCACTGGTTTCTCCCACATTGGGATATCTTCCAAAAAGTTTCGAAGCCATTCTGCTTCCTCAGCAGCTTTGTCTAAAGCTACAAACTCTGACTCCATGGTTGATCTGGCCAGGAGTGTTTGTTTGGAAGATTTCCAGGATATTGCTGCACCAGCAAGAGTAAAGACATATCCACTCGTGGATTTGGAGTTTCTTGAATCTGAAATCCAATTGGCATCACTGTACCCTTCCAACACTGCTGGTTCTTTACCAAAGTGCAGCCCATAACTTTTGGTGTATCTTAGATAATTTAATACCCTAGTTATGGCTCTCCAATGGGTATGACCTGGATTGCTCGTGTAACGACTTAGTACGTTTACCGAGTGTGCTAAATCGGGTCTAGTACAATTCGTTAAGTACATTAGACTCCCGATGACTCTTGCATACTCCACTTGTAACTCTGCTTCACCTGAATTCTTTGTCAAGTGAAGATGAGGATCAAGTGGAGTTTTTGCAGTCCCATTGGAGTAGGTCTTAAACCTCTCTAGGATTTTTGTAGCGTAATGATCTTGAGACAGAATTATTCCTTTTGAATTTCGAATAATCTTAATCCCTAGAATTACATCAGCTAATCCCATGTCTTTCATATCAAACTTTCCACTTAGCATGTTCTTTGTTTGAAAGATTATATCTTTGTTGCTTCCCATGATTAGCATGTCATCTACGTACAAACACAACAACACATAACCTTGTGAAGTACTTTTGATATAGATGCACTTATCACATTCATTGATGTGAAAGCCATTTGACATCATTACACTGTCGAATTTTTCATGCCATTGTTTCGGAGCTTGCTTGAGTCCATATAGCGATTTGACAAGTCTACAGACTTTCTTCTCTTGTCCGGGAGCAACATAACCCTCAGGTTGATTCATATAGATCTCTTCCTCTAAATCTCCGTTTAGAAAAGCAGTTTTAACATCCATCTGATGTATTTCAAGGTTTCTTAAAGCTGCGATTCCAATCAACATGCGAATCGAAGTAATTCTCGTCACTAGAGAATAAGTGTCAAAGAAGTCCAATCCTTCCTTTTGACGAAATCCTTGTACCACAAGCCTGGCCTTATATTTGTCTATAGAGCCATCGATTTTTAGCTTAGTGGTGAAGACCCATTTACAACCCAGAGGTTTACAACCTTGAGGTAGGTCTACCAACTCATAAGTATGATTTTGCATAATTGAGTTGATTTCACTGTTAGATGCCTCCCTCCAGAAAGGTGCATCAGGTGTAGACATCGCTTCCATGAAAGTTCTTGGACCACTTTCCGCTAGGAATGCCATTATGAACTCAGAGCCAAATGTCTTCTCCTTACGAGCTCTCTTGCTTCGTCTCGGTTCAGCTTCTTCTACTTCTGTAGAAGTGCCTGAAGTGCTTGCCTCATTGCTAGCATCTTGTTCGTCACGAGTTCGTTTAGGATTTCCTCCATCCTTACATGGAAACACATTTTCGAAGAAGTATGCATTCCTAGACTCCATTATTGTGTTTACATGAATGTCTGGTATATCTGATTTATGTACCAGAAATCGATAGGCACTACTATTGTGCGCGTATCCGATGAAAATGCAATCTACCGTTTTAGGTCCGATGGTGACCTTTTTCGGAAGTGGTACTGCAACTTTTGCCAGGCACCCCAACACTTTCAGGTATACATACGAAGGTACATTACCTTTCCAAAGTTCATAAGGAGTTTTTCCTGTGACTTTGTGTGGAATTTTGTTCAGGATATAATTAGAGGTAAGCAGAGCTTCCCCCCACATGTTCTGGGCTAACCCAGATTCCTGCAACATTGCATTCATCATTTCCTTGAGAGTTCTGTTTTTTCTTTCAGCAACTCCATTGGATTCCGGTGAGTAGGGAGCAGTTGTTTGATGAATAATGCCATGTGCTCTACAGAATGCATCAAATGGTTCACTATATTCACCACCCCTATCACTTCTGACCTTTTTTATGGTCTTGCCGAGTTGGTTTTCAACTTCCAGCTTGTATTCTTTAAATTTGTCCAAGGCTTCATCTTTACTTCGCAGTAGAAAGATGTAACAATATCTCGTGCAATCATCTATGAAAGTCACGAAATATTTCTTGCCTCCTCTGGTTTGAATATATTTCAAATCACATAAATCTGTGTGAATTAAACCTAGAGGTTCTGTTGTTCTTTGAACGCTGGGTGATGGCGTTTTAGTGAGTTTGGCTTGGACACAAACCTCACATTTGTCTTTGCTTAATTTGCATTTAGGAATCATGTTCATGTTCATTAATCTACTCATAGACTTGAAATTAACATGTCCTAATCGTTCATGCCAAATATTAAAAGACTCAGCGAGATAAGCAATTGGTTTCTTATCATTAATCTTAGGGTTCTTTGAGGTGGAAGCCTCGGTTACATTATCCTTTCGGATTACTGCCTCAACAGACATCTTAAACAAATTATCCCAAACAAAACCCTTACCCAAATACATCCCATTCTTCGTTAGGATCAGCTTATCACCTTCCAGCTTCACAGAGAATCCATGCTTACTTATGAGCGATCCAGAGATCAGATTCTTGCGCATATCTGGTACATGTACGACGTTCGTGAGAACTAGTTCCTGTCCAGAGGTGAGCTTCAGAACAACCTTCCCGTGACCATCAATTGTCGACGAGGCTGAATTACCCATTAAGAGTTTTTCACCATTCTTGGTCTTTGTGTATGTGGAGAACATCTCTCGATCCATACAGATGTGTCTGGTTGCACCAGTATCAAACCACCAAGTCTTTGGATGGCTTTCAGCAACATTGGCCTCAGTGACCACAGCACACATGTCAGCTTCTGTCAAGTTGGCTTGAGCCTTCTTGCTACGACACTCGATGGATTTGTGTCCTTGCTTCCCACAGAAGTTACACAATCCTAAGAACCTTTGAGAAGTCTGGCCATTCTGACCACTCTTGTTCTTGAACTTTTGGAAGTTCTTTGGTGGCATCTTCCCTTTGCCTTTGTTAAGGCGACCTTTGTTCTGCCACTTGCCTTGATTGGGGTTTTGGTGTTCAACCATGTTCGCATTGTGTTCGCGAATTTTCACACCTACATTGATCTGTTGTTCCCGATTTGTAGACTCTACGCGGAGCTTAACAATCAGATCTTCAAGGCTCATCTTCTTTTTCTTCAGCCTGAGGTAGTTCTTGAAGTCCGTCCAACCAGGAGGTAGCTTCTCAATGATGCAGCAACCTTGATAGGTTTCACACAACCGCATTCCCTCAGCAAAGATATCGTGTAGGAGCCTCTGCACCTCATCGACTTGTTCCATTAGTGGTCTTGAATCCACCATCTTGTACTGCTCGAACTTCGCCACAGTGAATTTCTGAGTACCAGAATCTTCAATGCGGTACTTCTTGTCTAAGGAATCCCACAGAACCTTAGATGTCTCAGCATTTTCGTACACCCCAAACAGAGAGTCCGAAAGGCTATTCTGAATATAGCCTTTGCACAAGAAGTCAGCATGTTCCCAGGCGTGGACACTCGCAAGCGCACGTGGATCTGTGTTATCTTCTGGGAGAACAGGTTTCACCTCACTGGTGTATTTCTGCAGATTCAATGTTGTCAGATAGAAAAACATCTTCCTTTTCCACATCTTGAATGCTGTCCCATCAAATTTGGTTGGAGGAGCGACGTGATTCCCAGATGGAACTTTGACCGTCTCGATCTGACTCGCAGTCGATTCAACCTTCTCACTGGTTTTCTCCACCAATCCAGAGTTGTTTTCCACATCAATTGTCATTCTGTTAAGACAAAAGAAACAACTTTTAATTAGTATCGATATATAAACTTTAAGAATCGCAATTCTAATATCGAACTAAATCGCATTGGTGTCGATCGATACTCCTTGGTATCGATCGATACACATTCAATGTCTATTGATGCACCCGTATGGTGTCGATCGATGCACCGTAGGTGTCGATCGATGCTCGATGCACATACTGTGTTAATCGAAGCATCTTGGTGTCGATCGATACACATTGAGTGTCGATCGATACACCCTGGGTTCCGATTGAAGCTCGATGCACATACTGTGTCATTCGAAGCAACCTGGTATCGATCGATACACGCTCAGTGTCATTGTCGATCGATATACCCTGGGTGTCGATCGATACAAGTGAATTTCACAGGATCGATCATAGCACCAGTGTCGATCGATACCTGTGTCTTATACACAGTATCGATCGACATAGACCAACTTGGTCGATGCAAAGTATCGATCGATACACTGAGGTGCCGACCGATACACTGTTTGCATGGTATCGATCGATACACTTAAGTGTCGACCGATACAATTTAGTCCAATATCGACCGATACCATAGGGTGTCGATCGATACTCACAAGGCCTCGATCTGAATCGAACCTATCAAGAACAGATGTGTGTTCGTTGATTATACCGTTCTTTAATCGCAATTAAAGACGGTTTTTTAGAAGATGTTTAAGCAGATCTGCTTCTACTACACGTTTCAAGTTGCTAAACAGCTGTTTGATTTACGTTTGAGTATCACTAGCAGAAGAACATCTTCTTAAAAAATAGAGAGAGATGAAGATTGCCTCTACTACACGTTTCAATTTGCTAAAAGCTTTTTGACAACGTTTGAGTATCATCAGCAGTAGAAGAATCGTTTAAAAACCGTTTGAAAACGTTTATTTACTCGTGATTAAAGATCCAATTGAAGTAATAACAAAAATTGGATCTTCTTAGAGTTAAGATTGTAGGACCAAAATTTACACTACAGACAGGAAAGATTTAATCACAGTAATATGTAAATAAACAGTTTAAGGAACAGACGATTTATAAACGATAAAGCAATACAAGATCTGAGGAGGCGAGATAAATCTCTTTCCTTAACTCTAAGAATCTCCCGTAGTGTGACGGGGTTTTATAGATCCATGAGTCCCAGGATACAACCAAAGTTTAACTGAATCATCAACACCATGATTCAGATCTATCGACCATTATTCTACGATACTCTCGAAATTAAAAACTTACTCTAAGCAGTAGGGAATTGAAGAAACGATTGCTAGAACTTTTAGTAAGTGTTTATTGTGTATCAGAGGACAATCTTTTAGGTGAAAATCGTGTTGTATATATAGGAGAGAGGCTAGGGTTTTTCCATGACAGAAAAGGAATATTTCTAGAATAACCTAGGCGGCTGCGATTTTTTAAGTCGGCCCGCTGGGTATCGATCGATACCAAGGGGTATCGATCGATACCTCAAAAAGTCCACGGGCCCAATCAAGGCCCAAGATGCGAACGTCGCACGTATGGCTTTTCTTCTCTCATGTTGTTCATTTAAGACACAACCATTCCAACATATATACACGAGAAAACATTTCTCGGTTAATGAAAACATTTCATTAGAAAGAGCTTAACTCATTTCTTTTCACACTAACATAATTTTATCAAACCCTCAGGCTTTGACAAAAAATTAGTTCCAACAGTTTGTTGGGCAAAGATCTTGCATGTGAATTTTTAATTTTTAATTTTGTTTGTTGGGCAAAGATCTTGCATGTGATTTATTTCCGAATTATCCATGCCTTTTAATATTCTTCATTATTGTTTTAGTTATTTATTTTTGTTGTCGACTTCTAGCTGTAGCTACTCTACTTATAGAGTGATCATTAATTCTCATAGTATCATACTGTAATAATTTGGGTCAGGTAGTAAAATTTTGGATCCATCGACTGAAATTCGTGGAGGTATGACCCATCCTCGTGGCTATACACACACATATATATATATATATATATATATATATATATATATATATATATATATATATATATATGTGCATAATTTGTATCCGGATGATGTTTTTTTCAAAAAATGAAATGCTGGATATTTTGAACACAAACTTACATATATATATATATATATATATGTTTTGAAACACGAAAAATCACGTGACTGAATCTCCGAAAAGTCCAAAGGGTGAGAAAAATAATTTACAAGAGGCCAAAGGTGTTTCAACCAAAAGGCGAAGTACCAAATGCTCCAGTTGGAGAAAAGATTCCTCCTATCTGCGAATTTTACGGGTTTATGAAATACACCGTTTATAAAAAAATGAAAATGTGGTCTCAATTCTCGTGTCGCTTTCAAATAAACAAAAACCCTGTGAACAAATCGGCCCGATAAAATTAAGATGGGCCTAAATTGGGCCATACTGATCCCACAAGGTTTATTAGGTTTTACAGCAATGGCGCGAAGGGGTCAACCCCGAAATAGGAGTGATCTGTGATTTAGATGTCAACGATCATTGCCACCTTAATTTACCAACCAAAAGGCGTTTCCTTTTTCTGTATTCAACCGATGGACGGTCAATCGTCAATTTTCCAAGTTACTGTTCATCCCAAGTTTCGTGGGTTTGCTCGTTTTGTATTTTGTTCAAAGAGTATGAGTGGTCATCAAGTTGCCAATCCCAGGAGGGAAATCTTCCTTACATCATCATCTCTGTCTTTTTCTACACTGTCTTCCTCACCTCTTGGGACGATGCAATAGAGCTAAATACCAAAGAATCCAGAACATCTTGTGAGGAGCACGAGGGGAAACTTTCAAAAGCTCCTTCTCGAGGCTCTGGAATCTCGAATGAGTCTTTGTTTAGTCTGAGAATGTCCACCTGTCAAGCATTTCGTCGAAGCAATTTAAGACCTGAAGAAGTTTTGATGTCGGGTGAGTACTCCCCGTCTCTACTAGTCAAGCCTGAGGAGGATGCAAAAGAGAAGAGATCTGAAGTGAAAGAGGTCAAGACTAACAGTCATCAAGACAAGTCAGAGTACTGACCCCATCAGTTTTTATCAATTATATCAAGCGCCGCCCACAAAAGTTCAATCCTTTTCCCCGTCCTGTCCTGTCGGTGAGAAAAAGAGCAAGAAGAGAAAGAAGACAAGAAAGAGCAAGAAGACGAACAAGTGTTGCGTATGGTCTTGGTTGTTTTCAGGATTTTCAAAGTGCGAGTTTAACTTGTGTTGCTACAAATGGAGAAAGTTTGGTTGCTGCTGCAGAGGGCCAAACGCTATAATAATAAGTCATCATGAGAGTTGTGTTGACATCTAAACAATTATGCATCCTTAGTGTATTCTTGCAAAATGGTTATCAGTTCACACCAAACACACTATCTGATTTTATTCATCAACCTGTATGGAAAATATGATGAGTGGGGTCGACTATGACAATGGAGAAAATGCACAATTATTTTGACCTTTAATTATCACTTCACACTATCTATATAATTTACAAGACATAATATTAATACAGTAGATACATTCTTCAATTATTAAGGGGGTTTATCAGAGTTGCAAGTTTTTGATTTGGTTGATTATGTAAATGACAAGAATGGCCTTAGTGCCAGGAGATCCGTATAACGGCTGGAGGGATGAATAATAACTTGTCTGGTCTTCGAAAAAAGCAAATCATTTCAAAGCGAAAGGGAAAAGGGAAAAGGGAAAAGGGAAAAGGGAAAAGGGAAAAGGGAAAAGGGAAAAGGTCAAAGGCAGAGCCCTTCTTCTTCTTCTTCTTCTTCGTGAAGAAGTTGCAACCTCAAGGATTCTTTTGATGCCCAGTTTTAAAAAGGTAACGACTTTATCTAAGCCAACGAGATTATCATCAGGTAAGCTAGATTTGATTCGTAGATTCTTGTGTTTGTATTTATGATCTCATGTTTATTGATTGGCTTATCTCTAGGTTTAATTGAGAAGGATCATTGATTGATTACCCCCTGAAAATCTCGAGCTTCCAGATCTATCGGAGCTCGTGGGTTGATAATCGCTTACTTCAACCGATGGGGTGCGATTCTTCTTTCAATTTCTGTTTCTGTTTTATAAAGAATATATTGAGTTTTTTATTGATTCGGATTTGAGATTCTCTTTGATGGGTTTTGTTCCTGCGTTATGTGCTGCTGGGTTAATGGAATCATGATAGATAAACCCTAATTTTGTTCCTCCTTTACAAAGGAAGAATTAAAGTTGTAGATAGATAGAGATATCTCTGAAGAACCAATAGCTACTATCTGAAAACAAGGATGTGTTTGGGCAATGATCAGAAGTTGTGGTTTTGTAACAGAGCAGTGGCTGCGTGGCTTGCTACAGAAAACCCACATCAACTGGAACCCTGAAGGATCCACCCTCCAATTCCATAGCTCAAACCTTTAAGAAACCGACCGTCTCAGAAGATTTCTGGTCAACAAGCACAGTTGACATGGACAACATCACCTTCCCTTCTCAGGGGAGTATATCATCCAACCAGACTTTTGATTCTCAATCCGGTGCCAGAAACTCAAATGCCCCTCCTGAATTTGTAAACCAAGGTACTTTCTTTGCGGGATTGTAGATTCACGGCAGGAGGGTATGGTCTACTGTTTTGTGATATGAACTGGGTCTCTGTGTTTGCAGGTCTTCTTCTTTGGAATCAGACCCGGGAGCGTTGGGTGGGGAAGGAAAGACCCAATAACCCACCGGATCGCAATCAAGGAGCCAAGTTAAAGTGAGTGGTTCCATTACACACTATTGTTTCCTCAAAAGCCAAGGCTAAGTATGAAAATGTTTAACACTTTATATGTGATTATCTGCAGTTGGAACGCAGCATCGTATGATAGCTTGCTGGGGAGCAACAAGTTATTTCCCCAACCCATTCCTCTCACTGTAAGTAATCAAATTCTCCCGAGTGCAGGAAATTAGGAAAAAATCCCGGTTAAATTATTTATGTTGCTGCTGATGAAAACAGGAAATGGTGGATTTTCTAGTGGACATTTGGGAACAAGAAGGTCTATATGACTGATGAACAAGACTTGAAAGACACACACACACACACTGGTTCGGGCATTTCCGATTTTTTATTTTTTGGTTTCGGTTTTGTTTTCGTTTCTGAAATCCCTTGTTGTAACCATCTTTCATTTGGAATTGATCGAGAAAACGGGGATTGTGGCTCTTACGTTTTCACCGTAAATGAGAAAACCCCTTGTTGTACCATCTTTCAGTCAAGGCTTACGACCAATCGGTATCTCAATCTAAGATACGTCTTGTGTCTCATGTCCAAATTTACACATTGATGATCTTTCATGTGTTTCATTTTGTCGTTTTGATTATATATACATACAATTATTAAAAGACGGATTTGATGAAATTACCTGATACTATACTAACTTTTATGTTAGGATTAATGCTTAATTGGTTAGGGATTAGATGATTCTGTTAGCAACTAATTGCTAATATCGGTCTTTCTTCTTCAAATCTAAGAGAATTTGCTCAGAGAACAAACTAAGACATAACATATATTTTTTAGATAGTTAAGACTATTTTTTATGGGGTTTTCACTGATTTAAATAGAGAAAAATTATAATAAACAAATGGTGGAGTTATGGCGCCTAAAACAAGGAAATAATGGGAAATGGAGAAGGTGTTTTCCTCAACACAAGGAAGACGGATTCTTCTCTTATCTTGCAACTGAAACAATTAAATAAAATAATAAAAAGAAACAATTCGTTTGATGCTCTCCGGTTTAGTATATCTCTGATTTTGTTCATTGGTTTAATGTCTGCCCAATTGCTATCTCATCAGATTCCAACAAAAGAATCTATATTTCTACACCTAAGTTTCACAAGAAAGAGTTGTAAAACAAAAAAAATCCGAATAGTAAATAATTGGGCCCGTTAACATGGGCCTTTTTTGGTCAACGCATGGGCTTTTATTATGTAGATTAGGACTAGGAGAGTGGGAATAAACAAAAGGGAAAAAGCATATTCTCCGTAAAACTAGCGGTCACGTAGCGGACCTCAACCCCACCCTGTATTCTACATTATTATTCTTTTGTTATGAGAAATCGTATAAGCGGGAAACAGATGCCACCTTATCCAACGATGAAAGCGTCGGCAAAATAGGACACGTGTCGAGCTCAAAGAGGTCTGTCACTGAACTATCACGTAGCCCCCAGTGTAAATTTATCATCGACGTTCTCGTGGATTACGTGGAGAAAGGAAAAAGAAAAAGAAAAAGAAAAAGAAAAAGAATAAAATATTATTAAAAAAGAAAGAAAGACAGAAACAGAAGAGACACGCAAACACATATCCATTAGGGTCACAACGGTTCTTGCAGCAGCTCTTACTACCAGAAAGGAAAGAAAGACGAATTTTGTTTAAAGAGAAAGGATTTAAGTGAGAGTTTGTTTCTGGGTACTGTGTCATGTCAGGTGAAAGAGAGACAAAGATGGAAAACACAGACGAACTCGTGTCCATTGAGCTACCAGCTCCTGCTTCATGGAAGAAATTGGTATCTTCTTCCCTCTATCTCTTGAAATTCCTGCTGTAATTACTATTTTTTTTTTCTTCCTTAAATTGATGTCTTCTGTGTACCAAGGGGTTGTTTGTCTGTTCTGGTTTCTATTTCGAGTTAGTTTTCTTATGCTTATGCTCGATTTGGGGAATTCAAGGAGATAACTGGTTTCGAGGTGGTTTGGGGCTCTTTATGTTTTCGATTCATGTGGGAATTTTCTAATTAGATGAGAATTTAACGCTTAGGTATTTTATTGGGTATCGAATTAGGGTTTCGAATGAAAGACTCTCTGTCTAAGACCTAAACCCTAGAATTGGTTGATAAAATTTGGGGCTTTTCTATAGATTGTGTCTGGAGAAGTCATATGTTGCTGCTAGTTCATGCTATGTGCAGAAATGTGAATAAATGGAAGCTTGTTGTTTCAGTTTTATCCGAAGAGAGCAGGTACACCGAGAAAGACAGAGATTGTGTTCATGGCTCCCACTGGGGAAGAGATCAGCTCGCGCAAGCAGTTGGAGCAGTACCTCAAGGCTCATCCTGGGAATCCTCAAATCTCTGAGTTTGAGTGGACAACTGGGGAAACTCCAAGGCGATCTTCAAGGATCAGCCAAAAGGTGAAGGCAACAACCCCCACTCCCGACAAAGAACCCCTCATGAAGAAAAGACGCTCCTCTCTCACAAAGAAGGACAATAGAGAGGCCGCTGAGAAAAACGAAGAGGCACAACCAGTAGAGGCTGCTGTTAAGGAGAACGTGGAGGCTGACAAGGACAGACAGACTGAAATCGCAGACGCTGCTGTGAAGGAGAACATGGAAGCTGACAAGGTCGGACAGACAGAAAACGCAGAGGCTAAGAAGGAAGCTACAGAGGGTGCTGTTAAGGAGATCAAAGAGGGTGCAAAGACTGAGGCTGAGAAGGATGGTCAAGCAGAAATTGCTAAGGCTGAGGCTGAAAACAAAGAGTCTGAAAAGACTGAGGCTGAAAACAAAGAGGGAGAAGTTGTGACGGACAAGAAAGAGCCCATGGAAGTGGATACCTCTGAGGTGGAGAAGAAGACTGAAGAACCTCCCAAAGTTGAAGACCTCAAGGACACTGAAATGAAAGAGCCACAGCAAGTTATTGCTGAGGGTGATGGAGAGAAGAAGCCTGCAGAGGAAGAGACCAAGAACAAGGGCAGCGTTACTACAGAAGCTAACGGCGAACAGAATGCGACTCCTGGTGATGCAGACGCAAAAGCTAATGAGGGAAATGAAATCAAAGAAGCTGATGAGAAGAAGACAGATGGTGAGCCTAACCTTGATGCAGACGCGGAAGCTAATAAGGGGAATGAAACACAAGAAGCTGATGAGAAGAATACAGAAGCAGCTGCAGGTGTAGCTGAGGAGAATAACGACGTGAAGGGAGAAGACACAAACAGAAGCTTAGAGGCGAAACAAGTTCAACAGCAACAGGGTGCTGCAGCGTCCGTGAGCTGTTAAAAACCTATCGTTCTGTACAGAGCACAGAACGTAAAGAGTTTGTTGTCTGATTTCAGGTGTAGTATTAACATTATGAGTGGTTGTTGTATGTGCTGGTAGAACTAATGTGTCTATGTAGTGCAGTTCATTATCATTAGACTCTTGTACTTTTGTACTCTGGTGTGTTGTAATGTTAGGCATTTTAGTCTGTTTCTTTTCTCATACTTTTAATTAGATGCATGAAAAGTGATTGCAAATAAAAAAGCAAAGCATAAGATTACATAGCAAGATCAAAGAGGTTAAAACAGAGCGAGGTCATAAGTTACAAAAGAGCAGCTCTTATGGAGCGTATGATATCGGTGAGGGAGACAACCCCTTTAAGCAAACCCTGTTGGTCCACCACACACACTCTGTGCACTCCTCTGGTCAACACTTTCTCTATCGCTTCCTCCATCGTCGCATCCACAGTGCAACTCACCGTCTCTCTCCCTTTCCCCGAAGCTTTCTCAGTGAACTTCAGAGCAGTGAGTGGCAGCCACGTCTGCAGCTCCGGTAAACGACATCCTTTTAAATCCGTAGCGGAAAACGTACCTATCACGTGCCTATGCCTCCCCTGCAGTCTCAAAACACACAAAATAAAGCATACATTCTACATAACCAAGCCTACATTCTACATAACCAAGCCTACATTAATAAGCTGTAGATGATCCTCGTCCACTATATCAGGGGCGTGAACGATGGGGACGGCGTTGAGCAGAGCAGCCTTCATAGAGTTGATAGCACTGGAAACGGTTGTTCTCTCGGTGACTGCGTAAACGGAATCGTTAACAGCTCGGAGAGTGGAGATGGAGCGTGAGAGAACAGTCTTGAAGTCGTCGAAGTGATGGTCTCTGAGGAACCGCAAGAGATCCATCTGAGTAAGCATCCTGTAAGCAGAGGCCGACTCAACCAACTCAACTCCTGAAATGGTGTTATTGCTCTCTATGCTGCTCTCCACTGGCACTAAAGCTCGATGGATCCCTTTGCTAAACACTTCCATACACTCCACCAAGCTAGTATTAGGATTCAGTGTCCAGAGACTGAGTCCCTCGAGGCAATGACCGATGAGGGAGGACACCTGCGAACCCATCTTGCGATCCAAATCAGAGAGATCCGAGAGATTTCCTCCGCCGGCGATATGAGCAAGTATGTCGAGCATAGTGAGAATCCCGATTGTTAGATCCCGTGGATCACTAAGTGTGTTTAAAGAATGATTAGGAGATGGAAGGTGAGATTTTCGTTAATAGAGCAATTTAACCACATTTAAGACAGGTCGGGAGAAATATGAGTAGGCCGGGGGCCGTGTTTCGTTTTATTGATGAGAGAGAAGTAAACGCTTTAGAATTACGAACTGGTTCCGAAGGACGTCCAGTTCGGCGTTCTAAAGTGTTGTCTTGTTACAAAGAGAGAGAGGTCGGGTAACTTGTGGTAGGTGAGAGAGTAAAAATCCCAGTCCCCCTCATTAATGACATATGAGGGGTATATATAGTCGGGGTCGGCTTCCTGCTCCCCGGGATCTCGGGCCACGTGTCGTCTGCGGCCTCTTTCGCGGGTAAGGTGGCCTAGGAGGCGTGTCCCGGCTTTCGAGGAGAGAGGTCATGATGAGCTCGGCGTGGCGTGTTGCAGAGCAGTGCACTGTTTTACCAACTCTGCTCCACCTGCTCCTTCCTGCCCTTGTCAGCTCTGTAGGGTTGGTGGGACGTCGGGTCGAAGGCACATCCCTACGCGGGTAGGGTACTGCCTTACCAACTCCCACTCGCCTATTCTTCTGACACTCCCTGCTCTGGCGGGGCATCAGCGCGGGCCCGGGGTACGTTGCTTTCAGGTCGGCTACCGAGCTGAAGAGCGGTCTTGTAGGTCGGTGACATTAAGTCCGGTGACCGTACCGAAGAACGGCCTTTCCTAAGATGGGCCTAACTAATTGGGGGTGCTAGGCCCACCTCCAACAATAGGCCCTCCCCCAGTTCGGTATCGCGAGGCGAAGTGAGCGTGCCGAAGTTGATCTAATGTTAGTTCGGCGCATCTTAGGACGGTCTTTCCGGGCTCAACTGTGTTTGCCTTTTCCGAAAAACCCGTAGGAGGTTGGCGCGTGCTCACCACGTGGGACGACAAAGGACGCTTCGTTTTTTGCGTGGACTGCCCACGCGCGGCGTGTAAAAGACGCTTTGCGTTTATCGAGGCGTCCTTTGCTTTTTGGCGTGGGGAAACGAAGAGACGTCATCATTAGGTTTTTTGGGCAGCCGTGCTTCTTTTGACACGTGTCCAGGCGTCGCTTCACTGTCCCCCTTCCTCTATTTAAACCTTCTTCCTCCTACTGTTAAAACCTTCTGCGCATACTCTTAAGGTAACCTCCTTTCTCCGATTTCCTCCTTCTCTTCCTACTTTCTTCCTGTCTTTTCGATTTCCTCCTCTCCGTGCAATGGCTCCGATGTTAGACGGTATCAGAGTTGAGTCGAGCGAAGAGTCGGCGTCCCGTGGTGGCGGTAACGATTCTCCGAGTTCCTCCTCCGGTGATTCCGAACATGCCTCTTCTCCGCGACGAGGGGCAGACAGTGGGGAACAGTTGGCCCCCTCGACTTCGGGGGCCGCCCCGTTGCTCCCGGGGACCCATCTCCGGCCGAAGACGGTGGTTAGATCCTCTGGCGGTCGCGGTGTTGGCCAAGCTGAGGGTGGAACCGGGCGTCTGGGCGACCGTGGTGGCCGTCAGGGCGGCCGTGGAGGCGGAGCTCGAGTGGCCAGGGTGAGGTCCCCCCTGGTCCTCTACGAGCAGGGAGGGTCACCGACCTGGAGCACAGCGGAGTCGGTGACCCTCCTGGGGAATCTGTGGTTTTTCCGCCGGCGTTGAGCTCAGGGTACCCAGGGCGGAGGAGCGCCCGTGGACTCCTCGGCCGGGCTTCGTCTGCTTGTACGAGTCGTTCTTCCAGAAGTGCGGCTTGCGCCTTCCTCTCCCCGAGCTGTTCGTCCAGTATTGCCGGGCGCGGGGCTTGGCCTTCTCGCAGGTCTGCCCGTCCACGGTCCAGGGGATGATCGTGCTGCTGACCCTAGGGCACGAATGCGACGTGGAGGTGACGTTGCCTATGTTCGAGGCGTTCACCCAGCAGAAGGCAAACCCCGGGATTCCTGGGACCTTCTATGCCGCTTTCAAGCCCGCGGCGAACGTTCTGGAGGCACCCAGCTCGGGGTCTAGGGCGAGCAAGCTGTCGAAGGTCGAGGACTGGTCTCGCAGCTACTTCTACGTCCGGGCTACCGCCGTGGCTGGGCTCGATCCGTTGGCGAGATACACCCGGGATTGGAATTTTTCCCCGGGTAGGGATTTGCAGGTCGAGCTGACTTCTCCTCTTTGGTTGTCTGACTGATGATTTTTTTTTTTTTTGTCTTGCTCTTCAGGCCCTCACTCCTCCAGATTCAAGCTACCGGACTACGCAGGTCTACTTGCCGTGCTCAGGACAGTGCGTCGGAGAGAGTGGAAGTCCTTCACCGCTGCGAGAATCGAAGCTGCAATGACCGGAGGTGGTTTTTTTTTTTTTTTTTTTTGTTTTTTTTTTTTTTGCCGAATTAACGGTTCTTCCTTCGCAGGTAGAGCGAGGTTTGCCAATCCGCAGTATGCGGACTCGTTTGTTGCACCGCCGCCGCCGATACCCGAGGTGCCGGTCAGGCGAGATCCGGCACCACGGGTTGCGGGGGATTCCTCCGCGGCGACTCCCTCGAAGAGGAGGGAAGACCGGGCTGCTGGTGGGGAGACCGTCAGAAAGAAGAGGAGGACGGGAGAGTCCTCTTCCGGGGGTCGGGAGGTCATCCGGCCTACACTGCCCGTGCCGGAGCCCGAGGTGCCTTTGGCCGTCGTGCCGGCAGGGGGGGTCGATGAGACCCGGGCTCAAGGGGGCGATGGGGTCGGCGAGACGACCGTCGTCGCGGAGGATCCTGCTGCTGTGCAGAAGGCCGAGGGTCGCAGCGCCGAAGTGGGCGGCGCCTCGGGAGGTTCCGACGATGGGCCTCGGGACTACAGCTTCTCCTTTACCCACGAGGATGGAAGCAACCAGGTAATCGTCGATCCGGACGAGTGCGCCGAGCTGGCGCAGGCCATGATGTTCGGGCGGGGGTACCCGCACTTCGTCCCGCTGGAGATGGCGGAGTCCGACACCTTCCGTCAGGTGGCGCGATCCGCAGCTCGGGTAAGCTTCTGCTCTGGTCTAACTGCTTTTAGCTAGACTTGTTGCGCGTTTTTGTTAACAATTTGTTTAATGCAGACGATGGCCCTTAGTGCCTTTCTGGCGGAGGCCTACGAGAAGAGGCTCGCCGAGCAGGCCGCCTCGATTAACTTCCTCCGGGAGTGCCGGGAGTCCAGCTCGCAGATCCAGTCTACCCGTCTCCACGGGCTCGAGAAGGAGCTGAGAGATGAGAAGGCCCGATCTGCGGCGCTGGAAGAGGAGGCGGTGCGGTTAAGAGCCCGGGCGGTCGAGGTGGCCAGTCTGCAGTCTGCACTAGAGGCGAGAGGGACCGTGCTGCAGCTGGGTGGGATCGGGCGTCGGGGCTCGAGGAGGAGAACGGGCTCCTGAAGGGGGAGCGGGAGACACTCCGCTCCAGGGTGAAGGGGCTGGAATCCGCCATAGGCCGGGCCAAGGTGGCCGTGGCTGCGGAGAGCGATCGGGTGTCAGCCCGGTGGGAAGCGCGGAACCGGAAGTGGTCCGCGAAGATGGAGAAGATCAGCGCCCACCTGGACGGGCGCCGCCGGGCCTTAGAGCCTCACCTTCTGTACAGCCAGGTGACCGGCGTAAAGGCCTGCCTCAAGAGGATGGAAGCAGAGGACGGGGTGTCGGTACCGTTCTACCGGTATCAGAAGCTGGACGAGGACGAGGCGGCATTCGGTGCCGTACTGGACGGGATGGACTTTCCGGATTTGACCCCGGAGGATATGGAAATCCCTCTGGACCGTGCTCACGGCGTTCTGCTTGAGCACATTATACCTGTCGCTCCCTCTAGCACCCCCGTGGTGGATCTGACCTTGGAGGCTCCGCTGGCTGCTGAGGACGTTCTTGTGGTCGCTGAGACCGTCCAAGCAGATCCCTCGATCCCGTCTGCTGACGAGGGAGTCCCCGAAGCTGCTGGGATTGTGCAAGCAGATCCCTCGGTCCTGTTTGCCGCTGAGGCCGATACGGACGCGCCGTCCGGTGAGACCGGAACCGACGTGCCACCCGGTGGAGTCGTGGTTGGGGAAGAGGGGTCTGGGCAGCCCTTCCTTGGTGAGTACGGGACCAACGCGAGGATGGTGGCCCCGGCTGATTTAGATGGCACCCGTGCTGACGGGAGGGAAGACCGACCGGCCGATGCGGCCTTGTTAAAACTTTTTTCCTTTTGTTTTCTTCTTTTTGTAGACTGGGCCGTAGGCCGTTTCTTTTTGTAAGGACTGGGCCGTAGGCCGTTTATGCGAAGAGCGGGCCGTTGGCCCCTCTCTCTTTTTTGTAAGTGCCGTTTCGAGGCTTTTGTAACGATTAGGCCGTGGGCCATTTTTATAACAGACGAGGCCGTTGGCCCTTTGGTGATAATCGAGGCCGTTGGCCCTTTCTTCTCCCTTTTTTTTTGTAAGTGCTGTTTCGAGGCTGTTGTAATCATTAGGCCGTGGGCCCTTTTTGTAATAAACGAGGCCGTTGGCCCTTTTGTCTAATGAAAGAGGCCGTTGGCCCCCTTTTTTGTGTAAATGCCATTTCGAGGCTTTTTTGATCGGTAGAGTAGGTCGTAAACCGTACTCTGTCAAGTAAGCAGGTCGTGGACCGTGCTCTTGTATTGGGTGCGAGGTAATCTCGGCTTAAGGCACTTATTGCTTGTGTACCTTGTTTTTTTGGTGCGGGTAGCGAGCCCGGCTTAGAGACACTTAATGCTTGTGTGTCTAGTAGAGGTGCGAGCCCTGGGGCCCGGCTTTGGCACTTATAACTTGTGTGCCGGGGAGAGCGAGCACCGGAGCTCGGTCCCCTTTTTTTTGTAGTGCGAGCGTTTGGAGCTCGGCTTTTTTTTTTTTTTTGTAGTGCGGGCGTTTGGAGCTCGGCTTTTTTTTTTTTTTTTTTTTTTTTTTTTTGTATTGCGAGCGTTTGGATCTCGGCTTTTTTTTTTTTGTAGTGCGGGCGTTTGGAGCTCGGCTTCTTTTTTTTTTTTTTTTTTTTTTTTTTTTTTTTTTTTTTGTTGTGCGGGCGTTTGGAGCTCGGCTTTTTTTTTTTTTGTAGTGCGAACGTTTGGGGCTCGGGAGCGTTTGGAGCTCGGGAGCGTTTGGAGCTCGGCTCTTGTGCGCAGGTCGGGGACCGTTTTCCTTTGTTTAAAAGGTTTTATTAGATTAATAGCTGAGCCCTGGTTAGGGGTTGCCTACGTACCCTTTAGTAGAAGGGATCAAGCCAATCGTAGTTCGTTTGTTTACAAAGGCGGAGAGCGGATTGGAGCCCGGGGGCTTAATAGTAGAACCGTTTGAGGTTGATCGAATTCCATGAGCGCGGGACTGCGTCGCCGGCCATCGTGACTAGCTCGTATACGCCGGGCTTGACGACCTTGGAGATAAGGTAAGGGCCCTCCCAATGTGCACCGAGCTTGCCCGCGTTCAACTCGGCGGTGTTTTCGAAGACTTTGCGGAGGACCAGGTCTCCTTCGGCAAAGAACCTGCCTCGAACCCTCTTGTTGTAGTACTTGGAGGCGAGCTGCTGGTAGTTTTGGATTCGGAGGAGGGAATGGTCCCGTTGTTCCTCAAGGAAGTCCAGCTCGCTGAGGAGGACGGTGTCGTTCAGGGCGGGCTGCTGGGTGAGCATAGCGCGGCGGGGAGTGGGGAGCCCGACTTAAGAGGGGGCCATTGCCTCCATTCCGTGCGAGAGGCTGAACGGTGTGCGTCCTGTCGACGTCTTCGGCGTTGTGCGATGGGACCAGAGGACTCCGTCGAGCTCATCGGCCCAGGACCCCTTCTTGTCGTCTAGCCGCTTTTTGAGGCCGTCGAGGATGGTCTTATTGGTGGCTTCGGCTTGTCCATTCCCTTGTGGATATCTCGGGGTGGACTTGCTCAGCCTGATTTTCCACTTCGCGCAGAAGCCTTCGAAGAGGGCCGACGTGAACTGGGCACCGTTGTCGGTGACGATCTCGTAGGGCAGTCCGTGCCGGCAGATGACGAACTTCCAGACGAATTTCCGGACGTCTTCTGCCGTGATTTTGGGGTAAGCTTCGGCTTCGACCCACTTGGTGAAGTAGTCGGTCATGACCAGAATGAAGCGCTTTTGCCGAGATCGGGGTAGTGGTCCGACTATGTCCATGGCCCATCGCATGAAGGGGTAGGGTGCTACCGCAGTGGTGAGGAGCTCGGTAGGGCAGTGAATGAGTGTGCCGTGACGCTGGCACTTCTCGCACCGGGCTGCGAATTTTTCACAATCCTGCAGCATTGTTGGCCAGTAGTGCCCTTGGTTCCGGATTCGCAGGGCGAGAGCCCGGCCGCTGGAGTGGTTTCCGTCGGCACCTTCGTGCATTTCTTTCATTACGTCGAAGGTTTCCTGCCCGTGGAGGCACCCGAGCAAGATTCCCGAGGCGCTCCACCGGAACAGATTGCCGTCCAGCATCGTGTATCGGGCACACTTCTTTCTTAGCCGTCGGGCGGTCCACCGATCTGCGGGAAGGACGCCGTCTGCGATATATAGCAGCAGGTCGATTCGCCAGTCCGGCAGTTCGGGCTCGGCCGGGGGCGGTGGTAGGTTCTCGGGAGGTTGGGCGTCTTCGTCAGGGTCCGCGACCTGGGGACCGATCAGATAGGCTCCCTTTGGCAGCTCGATGCTGGGGAGGTCGATACTTTCCACCGGGATTACATGTCGTTGCTCTGGAGCCGAGGTGGAGGCTAGTGCTGCGAGGGCGTCTGCGGAAGTGTTATCGCCTCGGGGGATCTTTGTCAGGGTGAACTCGGAGAAGTCTGCGGCCATGCCTTGAGTCACCTTGAGGTAGGCGTTCATGCGATCATTCTTGGCCTCGTACTCCCCGCTGAATTGATTGGCAACGAGCTGGGAGTCGCAGTAAGCCCGGATTTTCTTTGCGCCGACCTCTTTGGCCAGGCGCAGGCCGGCAATCAAAGCTTCGTACTCGGCCTCGTTGTTCGATGCCGGGAAGGCTAGGCGGAAGGACTGCTCGAGGATCTCCTTGGTCGGGGATTCGAGGCGTATGCCGACGCCGGACCCGTGCTTGGAGGCCGATCCGTCGACGTGCAGAGTCCACACTTCGGACACCTCGCTGACTGCCAGCTCGGGTGCCAACTCAACTAGGAAGTCGGCCAGCGCTTGAGATTTGATCGCGGTCCGACCCCGGTACTCGATGTCGTATTCGCTCAGCTCGACAGCCCACTTCATTATCCGGCCGGACCGGCTCGGGCTGTGGAGGATGGTCCTGAGGGGGTACGTACTTAGGACGGCTATCGTATGGGATTGGAAGTAAGGCCGGAGCTTCCTAGCTGCGACGACCACTGCCAGGGTGAGCTTCTCCAGAGTCGGGTACCTGCTCTCCGCGTCGTCTAAGGACTTGCTGATGTAGGAGATAGGTCTCTGGTCGCCGCGGTCTTCCCGTACTAGTACCCCGCTGACTGCCGACGTAGAGATGGCGATGTAGAGGCAGAGGGTTTCCCCTTCCTCTGGTTTGGACAGGACGGGAGGAGTAGATATGTATTCCTTCAGCTGCTGGAGGGCTTCCTCGCACTTCTCGTCCCACTCGAACCGTTTGTTAGCCCGGAGCAGCTGGTAGAACGGGAGGCACTTGTCGGTAGAGCGGGAGATGAAGCAGTTCAGTGCGGCGATTCTCCCGGTAAGCCGCTGTACTTGGCGCGTGCTCTCAGGGGATTTGAGCTCGGTGATCGCCCGGATCTGCTTTGGGTTGGCTTCGATCCCGCGCTGGGTGATGATATAGCCGAGGAATTCGCCCGAGGTGACGCCGAAAGAACACTTGGCCGGGTTCAGCTTCATGTTGTATTCGTTCAGCGTCCGGAAGCAAGAGCGGAGATGGGCGACGTGGTCGGCGGCGACTAGAGATTTCACCAGCATGTCGTCTATGTACACCTCCATAGTGCGACCTATTTGGTCGGCGAACATCCGGTTGACGAGCCGCTGGTAGGTGGCCCCGGCGTTCTTGAGTCCGAAAGGCATTACCTTGTAGCAGTAGATGCCTCGGTCTGTGATGAACGCGGTCTTCTCCTGGTCGTCGGGGTGCATGGGGATTTGGTTATACCCCGAGAAGGCGTCCATGAAGGAGAGCAGCTCATTCCCCGCGGTGGCTTCGACGACTTGGTCGATCCGAGGGAGGGGAAAGCTGTCCTTTGGGCACGCCTTATTGAGGTCGGTAAAATCCACACAGACCCTCCATTTCCCGCTCTTCTTCTTGACCACCACCGGGTTGGCCAACCAGTCCGGGTATCTGACCTCGGTGATCGAGCCGGCCGCGGTGAGCCTTTCGACCTCGTCGTTGACTGCCTGGGCGCGCTCCGGGCCCAATTTTCGGCGCTTTTGCTTGACTGGTCGGCAGGTCGGATCCACGTTGAGCTCGTGGCTACACGTCGCGGGGTCTATGCCGGGCATGTCGGCGGTTGACCAGGCGAAGGTGGAGACGTTCTCTCCCAGAAAATTGACCAGCTCCTTCTTGATGGTCTCGTCGAGGTCGGTTCCGAAGCCGACGCAACGGGCGGGGTTGCTCGGATCGATGTTGACCTGGGTGACGAGGTCTTCCCCCGGGATGTCCCGAGCAACTGTCTCGCCGGGCTGATACGTGCTGACGGCTAGGCAGGCCGGCGCGGCGCGGCGCAGCTTGTGCTCAATGGCGAAGCAGGCGCGAGAAACCCTCTGGTTGCTTCTGAGAGTGTACGTCCCGGCCTGGTTGGGGAACTTGAGGCACTGGTGGTACGTCGACGTGACTGCCTTCATCGAGTGCAGCCAAGGAGTTCCAAGGATGATATTGTAGATCGGGGTGGTATCGAAGACCACGAACTTGACGATTTTCGTCACCCGACCTACGTAGACCGGCAATTCGATGGTGCCGATTCCGTTGACGGTATCCCCGGCGAAACCGGTTAGCGGGATGGAGTGCGGCTTGATCTCGACCCCGTTTAGATTCATCCTGGCAAGGGTGTCCTTGAAGATGAGGTCGACCGAGCTGCCCGTGTCGACGAGGACTCGGTTAACGTCGCAGTCGGCTACGCGGACTTGCACGACGAGGGGATCGTTGTGGGGCTGGTGGACCCCGGCCGCATCGGCCTCGGTGAAACATATCCCCCTTTTGCTCGTGTCCTGAGCGTCGATCTCCGGCCCGGAGTGCCACTTCAGGGAGACGTCGGTCTTCCTCTCATGGCGCTTGATGGACCGCACTGAGTCGTTGCACGAGAGGAGGCCTCCCATGATCATCCCTATCAGAGTCCGGGCCGGGGGAGGCGATCTGCCCGTTTCCCGGTCTCGCGAGGGAGATCGTCGCCGCCGGTCGTTGTTTTGGGCGTGGTGATAAGGCCTAGCCCGGTTATCCTCGCGACCTCGGTTGTCACGGGGTTGCACTCGATCGCCATCCCGGGGATGTGGGCGCAGCCGCTCCGGTACGTCGATTTCGCCCCGTTGAAACTGGTTCAGCAGGACCTCTTGGAGGGCGCGGCAGTAAGAGGTCGGGTGCCCCCTTCGCCGGTGGAAGTCGCAGTAGGCCGACCTGTCGTACGGCTCGTCTGGTCGGGACTCCCTATCGCTCGGGTCGTCGGGACGCCGGTCCTGCTGGTGGGGGTCCCGTACGTACTTGTTCCAAGGCAACCCCGGCGCGGGGCCGGGAGGAGGTACGGGATCGCGCATACGGGGTCCTGAGGTCGGCCCGTTAACAAGTAACGCAGCGGCCTGCTTTCCCTTGCTGCGCTGGTACTCGTCATCATAGTGTTGACGAGGCTCCTGGTATCTCTCCTGGGGCCGCTCCTTCGCGGCCGGGGCCTTGTGAGAGGCGCTGTTTCTCGATTCAGCCGCCTTCTCCTCTTCGAGCTCGACGAAGAGTCCAGCGCGGTGCAAGGCGTCCTCCAGCGAGCGCGGCCTGTTGAGCTTCATGTCGTCCTTGAAGGCCGAATCGGCCCGTAGCCCCTTTCTTAGAGCAGGCAGCGCGGACTCATCCGTCACATTGCTTTGGGAGGCCGTGGCCTTGAAGCGTTCTATGAAGGACCTGAGCGACTCCTTTGCTCCCTGGTTCATCGCCCAGAGGTCTGCGCTGGATGCGGACTGCCGGATATAGATGGAGTAGTGCTCGAGAAAGGTGGTTGACAGGTCTCTGAAACTGTCTATGGAGTGCGTCTTCAGCCGAGAGAACCACGTGAGAGCCGGGCCGGTGAGGTTCTCTACGAAGAGTTGGCAGTGGGCGGCTTCCCGCTCATCTGGTGAGAAGTGGGCGCGGCCCATGGCGATGGTGAACGCCGTGAGATACTGGGCCGGGTCGGTGGTTCCCGCGTAGGGCTGGAGTTTGAGCTTCCCGAGGTGCTGGAGCGGGACGGAGGAGATCCGGCGGGTGAACGGCGTGTTTTGCGTCTCTCGGAGGACGCGATCTATTTCCGGGGCCGCACTGGTGGCCTGATGGATCTTAGAGGACATCACGCGGAGTGTCTCCTTCATAGCTTCGAACTCGGCGTCCCTGGCGCGTTCGGAGCTGGATCGGAGATGATGGGCTTCGTCGCCCGGGGAGCTCCCTACGGCTGGGGCGAAACGTCCGCCCGGGCCTTCGGAGCCTGACGGCGAGTCGCCGGGCTGGCCCCTTCGGATACGAGGGGTTTCTTCCCGAGAGGCCGGCTCTCTGAAATGGACGTCGGGGGATCCGGTGTTGTCCGACCGGTCCCGGGAGGCTGCTAGCGTGGCGAACCGTTGGTCGGTCGCACGCGTCAGCTCGTCTATTCTGGTGAGTAGGGCCTGCATTACGGCGGACAGCGTGGGCTGGTCCTCCGGGGGGTGAGGCGCGTTGTGCGCGGCGGGGCCGCCGGGAGGAGTGGGCGCTGGGGCCGGTGGCGGAGCCCTGAAGGACTCCTGGGGAGTCATCCGGTCGGTGGCTGCCTGGGCTGATGGCCGGGCTGTCGTCGTCGCTGCTTGAGTTGGTGGCGGGGCCGTTGTCTGGGTCTGGGCCGTTGCTTGGGCCGGGGTCTCTAGGCCTGATAATACTCTTGGGGGCGGAATAGCCATCGTTGCTGCGGTTGCGGCGGTGGTTGAACTGCTCCTTGCGTATAGAAGAATCTCTAAACCCCCTCCTTCTAGCGCCAATTGTTGATCCCGTGGATCACTAAGTGTGTTTAAAGAATGATTAGGAGATGGGAGGTGAGATTTTCGTTAATAGAGCAATTTAACCACATTTAAGACAGGTCGGGAGAAATATGAGTAGGTCGGGGGCCGTGTTTCGTTTTATTGATGAGAGAGAAGTAAACGCTTTAGAATTACGAACTGGTTCCGAAGGACGTCCAGTTCGGCGTTCTAAAGTGTTGTCTTGTTACAAAGAGAGAGAGGTCGGGTAACTTGTGGTAGGTGAGAGAGTAAAAATCCCAGTCCCCCTCATTAATGACATATGAGGGGTATATATAGTCGGGGTCGGCTTCCTGCTCCCCGGGATCTCGGGCCACGTGTCGTCTGCGGCCTCTTTCGCGGGTAAGGTGGCCTAGGAGGCGTGTCCCGGCTTTCGAGGAGAGAGGTCATGATGAGCTCGGCGTGGCGTGTTGCAGAGCAGTGCACTGTTTTACCAACTCTGCTCCACCTGCTCCTTCCTGCCCTTGTCAGCTCTGTAGGGTTGGTGGGACGTCGGGTCGAAGGCACATCCCTACGCGGGTAGGGTACTGCCTTACCAACTCCCACTCGCCTATTCTTCTGACACTCCCTGCTCTGGCGGGGCATCAGCGCGGGCCCGGGGTACGTTGCTTTCAGGTCGGCTACCGAGCTGAAGAGCGGTCTTGTAGGTCGGTGACATTAAGTCCGGTGACCGTACCGAAGAACGGCCTTTCCTAAGATGGGCCTAACTAATTGGGGGTGCTAGGCCCACCTCCAACACCGATGTAGTGTTTTCGTACGGCTCCAGTTTGTTTATCAGACTCCATGATCATGGAACCGCCGGCGCCGATCCAGTGTCCCGGTGGTGCAGCCACTGGGAGGGCGGAGATGGAGTTAGCCACCAATGTGTTCATTGCGTGGGAGAGTGTTGCCGTGTAAGGAACCTCCACTAGCCGTTTGTTTCTGGCTGCTAGATCTTTGGCCGTGACATTGATCAGGCGGCTATGATCTTCTTGGCTCTTCTCTTGTTGCATAGTGCCTAGTGGGTGGTGAGTCTTTGAAAGTGGGTGGAACGTGTTGCTTCTCGAACCTTTTAAAGTGTTAGATCTTTGGCTCGACTTTTCAAGTTAATGGATTAGGACTGCGTGTGATGATCCAAACCCACGTGGCAATCAATACTTGCTCGTGACATGCAACACGTGGCATTTCAGCAATTCTGGATGAGAGAGAATTCTTAATTTTTTTTAAAAAAGACTATTTGGGCCTTATCGTACGGCCCTGTATTGTTAATGACTAAAATAGCCCTTCCTCTCTCTTTTGTTTTCGTTGTTACCCGTTCTTAAATTCCATCTCCCTCGCGTCCGCGGATGAAGATGAAGATGAAGATGAAGATGAAAATGACAATGACTTAACAATCCAAGAACGTGGGAAAGAAATCAGTGCTGAAGAACCACGAAGATGACGAGAGCAGTGGATGTGGCGCGATTGTGAGTATCTTATCTACGCATTTTTCTTCCGTCTCTCGTTTTCTTCGCTGCATTAGTCGGCTTCAACGAGCTTGATTGTTCGAAGTTTCTGTTTGGAGATTCTGTGTTTCCATGGTTTAATTGCTTGGGTTTAGGGTTTTCTTTATTTTGTTTAGAAGTATAAGTAAGGTTAATCAGATTATTTGCTGATGGCTAATTGGTGTTTCTTCCTGAAACGTAGTGAAGAGAATGGATTGGAAGAACCCAACTATGAGGAATCAGTTTCATGGGATGATCTGGAGAGAGACGCTGCTAGTAAGGCCGGTGGATCGTCTGAAATATTTCAGGCCAGGAGACCTCACGAGCACGACTCTTCTAGAAAAGGTTTCCATTCTTAGACTAGTTTTGAGTTATGTGGATGGGTGAAACTTTTGCTAAACGGCATGGTAATGTTCTCTGTTTTGGCATCATACCAAAGTAAGTGATAATATCTCTGATGGATCAGGTGAAGAACCTTCTGGAGACTTGTACGAACTGTGGAGGCAAGAACAGAACAGTATAGCCGCAAGACTAGACAAAGAGCTTAAATCCAGGTGGGAACTATATGAATTGATTGAAGAACAGCTGAGCAGATACCAGTCCCATTACTACAAGGCCATGGTTTCAACGTCCTTAAAGGATGTCTCTAACCTCCTCATGCCCATGTGGTTACCACCTCAAGAGCTTGCTGCCGTATCCTGGCTTGGAGACTGGCGTCCCACCTCCATTCTTGACCTTCTCCGCATTCTGGCTGCTCACAACCCGTCCTTCTCTCTATCTGAGTCGAGTGAACGTGTCCTCTCTCAGCTTCTTCGTGAGATACGCATTGAGGAGGCCATTATCGATGAGGAGTATGCAGAAATTCAGGCCACCTGTGTTCTGCACCTTCCCTTTTCACCACTCTGCAATGCTCAGTCGCATGAAGAAGCTCTGCATTCTGTGCAGGAGCTGTTTGGGAATATCCATAAAGTCATATCAAAGGCACAACGACTCAGGTTTACTTTCCTCTCCCTCATAAATAAAGGGAACTGTAGAGATGAAGGAAAACAAATAGCTGACACCAGTAGATGGTGGTTAATGTCTTAGTCTGGTTAGGTTAAGGGAAAGCTTTGATCATCAGATATGATAAGGTATTGAGATATGGTGTGCAGGTATAAAGTGTTGGAGTTGGTGATGAAGAAGCTGCTGAATCAAACAGATACAGCCGAGTTTGTGGTCGCATTTGCAGGGATTCAAGACGCCATCCACCAGTTTGGAGAGCAGAAGAAGCTAAAAAAGCTTTACCCGGCAATTCCTCTGAAGGGACCAGGATCATCCAGCTAAGAGCTATGTAAGAACACAGTGAAGTCTCAATTTGAGAGTAAAAATCAAAGCTGTGATGTTGGATCTGCCTGCTGCTCATTTACATTCTTGGAAATTCGGTCTTTTCATTAACTCATATAGTCTAGTTACATTAGTATGAATCTGTTTGGTGTCACCGACCATTATGTCCTTTGGAGCCATTGGTATTTGTAATTACGTCAGTCCTAAGTAAGAAGAACGATATTGACAATGATAAAACTAGTTCTTGCAAAAAAGTTTTAGGCTCTTCTTCTATATCTTGTTCCTATTAACAGGCAAATTTTCTCCATCAGTTATATAGAGAATCATATTTCCAAAAACATTAGAGAAGAAAAAACAGGTGACTGAAGGAGGTTTTGTAGAAATTGGATTTTTATGGAAGGCATTATCGCTTTTCCTTTGGAGGGAAGTGGAAATAGAATCGTAGCCATGGCCAAGCTCTTGCACTTTATACTGCCAAATCTAAAAAAAATTTGATTTTTTTTTTACTTATGTTGATGATGTGATGATTTTAATTGCATCTTTTTCTAAAGAGGTATATATGTATGTAGCTGTTTGATTGAGGCATGTGGCCCGTTGGGCCTATCAAGCTTCTTTTCGCCCATTCGTTTTGATCTGCTTCGTAACGGTTTTATGGATTTTGGAATTAACGGCGTTAAAATAATTATTAAAAAAATACTATATAATTTGAAATACAAAATTTATTATAATTGTTATTGAAATTATTATCCGTTATATGCTAAAACATGTTGTGAATTATGATTATTTTAAGTATTTTCAAAACTTACGATTATTTTATATATTTGAATTATCGATTATTAATTATTTTTCAAAATACTTAATTACTTAATTGTTTATAATTTCACAAAAATTAAAATAGTTAACATCTTAATTTTCATACTCTTAACATTTTTATCATGTATTTTAGATTTTGGTGGTTTCTATTCATATTTACAGCCGATGTGGCACTTTTAATACATATTTTTTATTTATAAAGTGTGTAAATTATGTTGGTTTTAAATCATATCGTACACGAATTTTTTTTTGATTTTTTTAATTATGTTGATGATGTGATGATTCAATTTTTAAAAAAAATATGATTAAACAAAGATGATACCAAAAATATAATAATTAAAAATTAATATGACATAATTGGAAGACAAACATAAAAAATAGAGATAGCATAACTGATATAATTTAATTATAGTAACATAAAAAATAAATTGTAATTAATTAAGTTGTTGGTGATTGGGTGGTTCTTTTCTTGTGGTGAGTGTCGGCTCTGCTGGTCTAGGTCAGGGATCGATTCCCCGCGAGAGCGAATAAAAAATGTAAGTATTTTAGTAATTTAAATTTATTTTTATTTTTTTGTATAAGTTTTCTGGTGTTGACATGTGTCATTTTTGTAAATAATGGAAGGTTAGATTTTAATAATGTTTCTCAATTGATATATAAGGAACAAAGATCACCGGATGAGCCTCAACGTCTCCCGCCTCAATCGTCAAATATCCGAACAAAATCTCTGATAAAAAATTGAGCCCTAATTCCTCGAATCTGATTCTTTTCCTCGAGAAGTTTTTGATTGCCTGATTTTTGTTGAATCCCGGGAAAATATACAGCAGAGAAAATGGTGTTGGCGGATCTCGGCGGGCGGATTAACCGCGCCATACAGAAGATGAGCAGTGTGATGGTTATCGATGAAAAGGCTCTGAATGAATGCTTGAACGAGATCACCCGCGCTCTGCTCCAGGCCGATGTTTCTTTTCCCCTTGTGAAGGAGATGCAGACCAATATTAAGAAGATCGTCAACCTCGACGATCTAGCAGCCGGCCACAACAAGCGGCGTATCATTGAGCAGGTTCTAATTTACCGCAGATTATAACTCTTGATCGATTTTCAGAACTCGATGAAATCGGGTTTATTCTTTATGTTCTATAGTTTTTGTGACTTTATTGTTCCCGATTCGCGTATTGTTTCTCTCAGGCTATCTTCAGTGAACTCTGTAAGATGCTGGATCCAGGAAAGCCTGCCTTTTCCCCCAAAAAGGCCAAACCTAGTATAGTTATGTTCGTTGGATTACAAGGTTAGGTCTCTGTAAGATGCTGTTTTTTTTTTGTCCGTGGTTGATTGAGTTTGTTTGTAATGTGTAGATAGATTGCAAGCATGTTTCACTTTTAAAATTGTCTCAACTTTTTTGAGTTTAGGTGCTGGAAAAACCACCACGTGTACAAAGTATGCTTATTATCATCAGAAGAAAGGTTACAAACCAGCTCTAGTGTGTGCGGATACTTTTAGGGCAGGTGCTTTTGACCAGCTTAAACAGAATGCCACTAAGGCTAAGATCCCGTTTTATGGAAGGTACTCACATCAAACATCTTTGTGGTGTTACTGTTATGAGATCTTATACATGTCTATCCCCCTTTGTATGAAGATTTGTGCTTTCTTGGTAAATTTGTTTGTGTGCATTCTGGATTAAAACCATACCATACTCGAGGGCGTACTGTGTTAGCAGAATGTGCTAATGTTGAGTTGTGATTCTTTGCAGCTACACGGAGTCTGATCCTGTGAAAATTGCTGTTGAGGGAGTTGATATCTTCAAGAGAGAAAACTGTGATCTTATTATTGTTGACACCAGTGGTCGCCATAAACAAGAAGCTTCTCTCTTTGAAGAAATGCGTCAAGTTGCTGAAGCAACGGTATGCTCTCTTTTCGGTGAAGTCTTCTGTTTGTTCCTTGTTTATTTTTTGAGGTGCTAATCGTTGCTTTTTCACTTTACAGAAACCAGATCTTGTCGTATTTGTTATGGATAGCAGTATTGGTCAAGCTGCATTTGATCAAGCTCAAGCATTTAAGCAAAGTGTTGCAGTGGGAGCTGTAATTATTACTAAGATGGACGGCCATGCCAAGGGTGGTGGTGCTCTTAGCGCGTAAGTATCATAGCTACTGAGTCGTCCTATGTACTTGAAATGGTCGATATGAGAATCTTGCGCGCTTTTCTTATTTGACAATTGAATGCGACCTATTTTCATTTTGTTAGTGTTGCAGCTACAAAAAGTCCTGTGATATTCATTGGAACAGGAGAGCATATGGATGAGATTGAAGTGTTTGATGTCAAACCATTTGTCAGCCGTCTTTTAGGTAACGTTTATGTCATTGATTGAAGATTAGTAGAACTACTATGAGGAGTAATCAAAGTCTCCCCATGGGTTTTTGACTCAGAATCTTGATAATAATGTTTATGTACAACAGGAATGGGTGATTGGTCTGGATTTGTGGAAAAACTACAAGAGGTGGTTCCTAAAGATCAACAGCCTGAATATTTGGAAAAGCTCTCTAAGGGTAATTTTTCATTGAGAATCATGTACGACCAGTACCAGAGAATGCTTAACTGTGGCCCACTTAAACAGGTCAGAATCTCTCTTGTCAAATATTAGCCTGAAAAGCTGATGATAACACAAAATGAGGTTTTGGTGTGTAGTTTTACTCGAAGCTGCCTGGAATGAGTGCTGAATTGATGCCGGAAGGACACGAGAAAGAAAGCGAGGCGAAGATAAATAGATACATGACAATGATGGATTCTATGACAAATGAAGGTGAGAACAATATCTTATTTGTAGGAACAGTGTAGAGTGGAGGTACTAACAGTTTTGAGCGAACATGGTGATGTTGTGCAGAACTGGACAGCTCAAACCCAAAGGTGTTTAACGAGTCAAGGATGATACGGATAGCGAGAGGGTCAGGGAGGATTGTAAGAGAAGTGATGGAGTTGTTGGAAGATTACAAGAAGCTAGCAAAGTTATTGAGCAACATGAAAGGGCTCAAGATCCCAAAGAATGGTGGTCTCCAAAGTCTCATGAGGCAGATGAGCGCAAGGACATGATGAGAAATGTTCGGTTGCTGAGACGACTAGTTTCTTTCTTTCTTTCTTGCACAGCCAAAAAAAAAACACACTTTTTTTTTCACGACGAACAATGAAATTGATTTCAAATTAGAATTACAAATCATACAGAACTTTTGAAAATTAATTTATTACATAAGCACATATATGCGCTATATAGTGAAAAAGATACAACAAAAAAGTGACTTTGACTATCATTTCCGTAGATAAACCTTATTCGCTAACGAAATAAAATTCGTTATTTCATTTTCCGTATACGATCTTAATCTAATGCGAATTGTGTGCGTATATAGCATTTTTTTTGTTAAACATTTGAATAGCACACCGCATAACTTCGACAATCTGATACCAACGCTTCTGTATCAGAACTTTTTTAAAATATTTTGATTTTTTTTGTGTCTCCTGATTCGATATATAGAGTATCTTAATCCTATTAAAAATATTTTGTTTCTTCTTTTCGACTTAAAAGTACAAATAATAAACCATTAATTGCCGAAAAAAGTTAGAAATAATAACTATAGTATATTTTATCTTGATTAAGGCGTGTATTACAGTTGAATATATCTGTTTAAAAATTTATGTTGGATATAGTTAATTCTTTTTTTGTGGCACTAATACTACTGCTTCAACAAAATTTGTATTTCCTTTTTTTTTTTTTGTGATATAGGGCAATTGCCAATAAATGGAAAAAGAGAGAGAGAGAAACAGAGGGTCCAGATTAAAGTAAGATCCGTAGATCAACGGTGGGGGAGACCTCAAGGGGTTAAAAATAGAAAACTCCATCTTCCCGATTATATAAGTGAAACAAAAAAGGCCGACGGAAAAAAGCTCAAAACCCTAATCTGAGCCAAGCTCCTCCAAAGCCCATTACTCGCGTTTCATTCTTCCCGCCGTTGCTGCCTTTCTGTGTGTGAGTATATCAGTTTCTATCCTCTTCTTCTTCGCGATTTCGTGTCCAAGTATTTGCAGTTTGTGTGTCCCCTCGATCGATTTCGTGGTCTGCGATATGTGTCTTCGATCTATGTGTCGTCTTCTTCCCTCGTTTTTTCGTTGCTCTGTTAGTTAAATTGTGACCAATCTGCTTGTATCAACGAATAATAATTGATTCGATTTCCTTTTCTATGTTTCAGGATTATGGATACTAACACTTCCGTTCTTGTTGATAACAACGTTTCTCTTGAGATTGATTCTTCTGATACACAACCCACAAAGCGTAGGAAGAAGAAGTCTATGGTGTGGGATCACTTCACCACTAAAACTGCTAGCCCTGGAACTACCAAAGCTTTTTGCAATCACTGCAACAAGTCCTACGCCTACATAACTGGTGCCAAGGCTTCAGGAACTAGCCACCTTAAGCGTCACATTGAATTGGGTATTTGTCATATGTGCCCAAAGACCAATCCGCTCCCGCAAATCAAGGATGAAACCACCTCTTGCCCTCCCAAGAAACGTCAGAGATCTCCTGCTACCGTCCCTTTAGATCAAGATCGCTGCAACCATGAGATGGCAAAGATGATCATCATGCATGATTACCCTCTTCATATGGTCGAGCATCCTGGTTTTGCTGGTTTCGTGAAGGCTCTTCGTCCCCAGTTCAGTATGGCAAGCTTCGATACCATTCATAGTGATTGTGTCAGTATCTTCTTGTCCCAAAGACAACAACTTTTAGACTTCATTGGAGAGATTCCTGGGGCAGTTAACCTTACTGTAGACTTGTGGTCATCAACCCAATCAATGTGTTATGCTTTTGTGACTGGCCACTTTGTTGATAAAGACTGAAATTTGACTCACCGCCTTCTAAATGTTGCCGTTGTTGCTTCTCCTGATTCCGATTTTGCGTTAAACCAACCCGTCGCAGCTTGCTTATCCGAGTGGAAACTGGAGGGGAAGATTTCGAGCCTCACTATCAGCCAATCATTAGTAAATAAAACCTGTATTGATAATCTCAGAGGTTTCTTGTCTGTTAGGAACCAACATGTGTTGAATGGTCAGTTGTTGATGGGGAAATGCTATGCTCGCCTACTAAGCAGTATGGCGCAAGATGCACTTGCAGCTGAGCAGCTTCAAGCACCCATAAAGAAAGTCCGAGATAGCATCAAGTATGTTAAGACAAACGACACTTGTGGAGACATATTTGATGAACTGAATAGACAGTTTCCAACCCCTTCTTCTTACAAAGATCTTCTCATTGACAACCAAACGAGATGGGACACAAGTTACAACATGTTGTTGGCTGCCTGTGAACACAGACAAGTTTTTTCTAGTTTGGAAACCTGCCATCCTGATTACAAAATATCAATATCTCCTGAAGAATGGAGAAAGATTGAGAGTCTCTGCTCTTACTTGAAGGTTCTTTTCGAAGCTGGTAACATCTTGACTAGGCCAAACCACTTGACAGCAAACGATTTGTACCATGAGATGACCAATCTTCAGCTAGAGCTGAGCCACGCAGCCATGGTTGAAGACCCGGATGTCAGAAACCTTGCAAACTCGTGGAGGGAGAAATTCGACCTGTACTGGAGAGATTGCGTCCTTGTTTTGGCGGTTGCTGTGGTCATGGATCCTCGGTTCAAGATGCAGCTCATTAAATTCACCTTCACTAAGTCTTATGGTGAAGATGCAGAAAAATGGATCAAGACTGTTAGTGCTGCCGTCCAGGATCTGTACCTTAACTACAATGAACACGACCTGCTGGATGTTTATGTGGATCATGGTTTTTCCGAAGCAGAGGTGGCCCAAGAACCACACTTCCATCAAGACATGCGTCAAGATGCCAATACAGGGAATGGACAATCAGGAGATAAGACAAGTCCACAAGTAGAGCAAACCACAGAGACACATCCAGTAACAGAAGAGGAACAACAAGTTGGTGATGATCCTCGAGCACATCCAATAGCAGAGGAAGACAACACGTCATTTACGGTAGAGCAAATCACAGAGTCACATCAACATAAGAGACAGCCTAAGGTAGAGAAGCAGAATGTGGAAGGGGTATGGGAGGGAGTGAGTGAAGAGTGCCAACTAACAGAAGAGGACCAGCAACTTGGGGATTATTCTCCAGCACATCCAATAGCAGAGGAAGACCACATGTTATTTACGGGTGACGTGCTTCTCCAGGAAGGGTCTACTCTAGTCACAATAGGAGATGAGACAAGTCCACAAGTAGAGCAAACCACAGAGACACATCCAGTAACAGAAGAGGAACAGAAAGTTGGTGATGATCCTCGAGCACATCCAATAGCAGAGGAAGACAACACGTCATTTACAGTAGAGCAAATCACAGAGTCACATCAACATGAGAGAGAGCCTAAGGTAGAGAAGCAGAATGTGGAAGGGGTATGGGAGGGAGTGAGTGAAGAGTGCCAGATAACAGAAGAGGACCAGCAACTTGGGGATTATTCTCAAGCACATCCAATAGCAGAGGAAGACCACATGTTATTTACGGGTGACGTGCTTCTCCAGGAAGGGTCTACTCTCGTCACAATAGGAGACTCGTTGTCAGACTTTGACATTTACATGTCAGAGATAAAATCGGAGCTGAATCAATACCTAGATGAAACATTGATTCCGAGTTCGGAAGACTTTGACGTTCTGAGCTGGTGGAGGCTCAACAGCACCAATTACCCCATCCTCTCTAAGATGGATGCCGATCTTCTCTCCATCTCCTTCAGCACCGTCTCATCTGATTGCGTATTAGACACAGAGGTGAAGCAGATGGACAATTATAGGACCTCTCTTCCTCGTGTAACCTTGGAGGCTCTCTTGTGCACCAAGGACTGGCTCAAAAACCGAACATTATGAAAATCTTGAGGTTTTAACTCCGTTTTTCTTTTTAGATTTGTTTTACTAGTTTTGAAATCAGTTACCTTTTGATATCTGAGATCATTTTGTTAGTGGAAGCAAACTATCACTCTCCTTTTGATTGCATTGACGATGATGTTCTACATTTCAATTTAGGATTAAAAATGTCAAATTGGAGAAATATTTGTACTTACCTGTCTTGTCGATTAGCTGAATATTGGGGGGGAAAAAGAGTAAATTCTCGTAAACACCATCAGAGATAACGCAGCAACATCGTCGAACATCTCCTCTGACTTTCAACGGCAGAGAACCCATCGGGAATTTCAAGAACCCGTAAGGATTATCAAGATGATCCGGTGGTCTCGGATCCTCGTCTTGCTTTCCGTCGACAAACAATGACCCGTATTCGTTATTCGGGTCGAGCCACGTGTTCTTCTTCTTGAGGTTGACCGATACATGGGAGGGTTTCGAGGTTAGCCGGGTTTGGAAGTTGAGGAAGACGAGTGGTTTGGTAGAAAACGGTGGCGTTTTGAAGAATAGGGGATGGGTTTGGGTAATTGAGGAAGTGAAGCCATTGGAGGTTTCTGAGCCAAAAGAATGAAAGTTTGGATTTTTGAATGTTTGGAAAAGAAAAAGAGATCTCTTTAGGAACTTAGGATAAGTGGGTCCCTTTAGTGGCTATTTAAAGAAAATTTGGCAATTAACTCACTTTTTTTCCAATGAAAGCCTAATCATTTTTGTTATGGCAATTTCGAAAATATTCTCTCGTCAAAAACGGAGAAGTATCCATGATAATGACATCATTACTGATGTATTTATTGAACTGTGATGTACTAAGGTCTTACGTACGTCGTTGTTGTCTCATGTATGTATAGATCGATGAGTGTAAGTGTAAGACGGGTAAGAAGGAAAAAAAGGGTGGAACTCGTGCATTTTATGTAGACACTAAAGTAGGTGGTTTATTTATTAATTCAAAGAGAGAATTGGACTTGAGTGGGTAATCAGTACTACTAAGACAACCACTGCACAGAGCAGACGATTGGAACCGTTGATATTTAAAAAAAGCGAAAACAAACAAAACGGAGTCGGACAAGAGCCACTGTCCCCACCATTCAATAGGGCCACGTGCCTCAATCTCAACGATCTCCTCGTCTCGGTCGAATTGCATGGGACTGGGATTGGGGCCTTAATAAAACTTTAATGTGAACATCAAACTCACATGTACCCATCTTAGTAGTATAGTCATAGAGATAGAGATAGAGAGAGAGAGAAATAGAGATAGTTGGCGTTAGCGAGAAGGAGAGGCCAGGATTGGTCATATATCTCAAAAACCAAATTTTGTAAACCCAACCAAAACCCTTATCCTCCTCCTCTTTTTATATCTCCTCTTCACCCTCCTACTCTCTCTCTTTCTCTCTCTCAAGAAGGCTCTTTCTTAGCTCTGTTCGGAATCTTCGCTCCAAGGTTTGGAATTTTCTTTTTGGTTTTGTTTGTTGTGTTTCTTGGATGGAACAGAGCATGTGTGGATGTGTATGATTCACCTTTTTTTTATAAAAAAAATGAGTTTTTGTGTCGAAATCTCTTAGATTATAGCCTTTATTTAGGTGATCTTCTAATTATGTTAATGTGTTTCCATCAAGGATCAATGGCACCAAGATCAACAAGCAAAGGGAAATCGAACAGAGGGAAAGGAGAGAAGAAGAAGAAGAAAGAAGAGAAAGTGTTGGTGCCGAGTCTGGTGGAAATCACAATCACGACTCCGTACGAAACACAAGTGATACTCAAGGGAGTATCTACTGACAAAATCGTTGATGTGAGAAGGCTCTTGGGATCTCACGTTGACACTTGCCATTTCACCAACTACTCTCTCTCCCATCAGGTATATTTATTTATAAATAAATACATCAGTGTTTCCATCAAATAAAATGTGACGTACTGAGATTTTGCAGGTCAAGGGGCATAATTTGAGTGACAACATCCAAGTGGTTTCCCTCAAGCCTTGTTTCCTCCTCCGTATGATTCCAGGTTTGTGGTGGAAAATATTACTAATATATAGTATATAGTTTCTTAAGCCAACACTAGAACATATATTAAATGTATTATCAGTGTCAGTTAGAGATATGGCACTAATCATTGTTTAATTTTTGGAATAAACCAATACCAAGAGTTGGTTAATTGCCCTCAGAGTTTGTATTATTTACCATTGTGCCACAGATGACTACCTAGAGGAAAGCCAGGCTTTGACTCAGGTACGGAGAGTCGTAGACATCGTAGCATGCACCACCAGGTTCTTCTCCGCTTCCAAGTCTTCCAACAAATCCCTCGCCGCCGGAAATGGAAATCCGCCGCCGGAAGGCCTGGACATGGTCGCTATCCACCCCACGCCCAAACTCTCGCACTTCTACGACTTTTTCTCCATTCCAAACGCCTCTCCTCCGATTCTTCGTAACTTACTCGTTTCCTATTGTTGATTGCCATTTTCGGAATTAGCTTTCCACTAACGACTCATTTCGTCTTTCTCCTTTATATTACAACTCGCAGATTTGAAGAAAGTCGACGACGAAGAAGCTGGACTGATGCGTGATGGCGACTATTTTGGACTTAAGGTGCCATTATCTTCCTTCTCATTTCCTTCTGGGCGTCTCTCATTACTCTCTCTTTTGGATTGTCTCACCTGGTGATGTTGATGGCTGCAAATTCGTTTGTCTAGACCTTGATAGTTGCTGCTCTCTTCCTAACTTCAACATACTGCTCTTCCTGACAATTTTGTTTTGTTTCAGGTCAAGATCTGCAATGGGAAGATTATACATGTAATTGCATCTGTAAAAGGGTTCTTCGCCGTTGGAAAGCAGCTCTCACATAGCCATTCCATTGTTGATTTGCTTCATAATGTCAGCAACGCTTTTTCCAAGGTTGGGGGCTATTACATTATTTACCTCTATGTTTTGGTTTCTGTTTCAAGTAGATTCTACCTTAACGATGGCATTGTATTGTGAAAGTTTATTTAATTGTTCTCCCAAAAAAATTCATGTTCCACACGAATATTTTATACTGGTAATTGATGCAGGCATATGAATCTTTAATGAAAGCTTTCACTGACCGGAATAAGGTGAATGCTGTTTTGCGTCTACTTCTTCGTTAATGATTTCGAGGATTCTTTTCAAGCTCAACGATTTGAAGTTTGGTTTCATTCGTTTTCAGTTTGGCAACCTTCCCTACGGATTACGCACCAACACATGGCTTGTACCTCCTTCTGTTTCTGAGTCTTCTTCAACCTTTTCTGCTTTACCAGCAGAGGATGGAAATTTGGGTGGGAACGGTGGTGGTCAGGGGAGAAATGGTGAATATGATCTTCGTCCCTGGGCGGCAGAGTTTTCTGTATTGACTACGCTTCCTTGCAAGACTGAGGAGGAGAGGGTTATTCGAGATAAGAAAGCTTTTTTGCTTCATAACCAGTTTATTGATGTCTCTGTTCGAAAAGCTGTTAGAGCTATCTGCGACGTGATTGATACTAATCAACACACAAGTGGAACTAGTGACTTCCCTGCAGGCTCGATCCTTCTTGAGGATCGTGTTGGAGATTTGAATGTTGTTGTAAAACGTGATATAGCCAGCCTTAACCCAAAGCCTGAAGCTACGTTTCCAAATGAAGCATTTGCTCTATCATCTAAAGAACTTAGTGAAAGGAATCTGCTAAAAGGGATAACAGCTGATGAGAGTGTAATTGTTCACGTAAGTGATTTCTCGTCCTCTTCTCAGCTATCTACATGCAAATGGTATAGGGCTTTACTATCTATCTTTTGCGTCCATCTTCTTAGGCTTAGCTCGATTGCCATAAATAAAGTAATGATGTTTTCAAAGGCAGGGCCTAAAGTGAACACCAACAACAGTTTCTTTCTTTGTTATTACACTCACCACCAACAGTTTGTTTCTGCCCATCAGCATTTTGCTATGATCTTAAGAATGACTGTTTGTGCACTGCAAGATTTTGTTATCATCACTATGACACTATCATATGAAATAACAGTTTTCTTAGATGACTGATTAGAGTGGAATTGTAACCGTTCACAATAGATATACTTTTCATGTTTTATTCTAAAGATTATATCAATGAATATTTTTTTTTTTCAGGATACTCCGGCTTTAGGCACAATTATTGTAAGACACTGTGGATATACAGCGGTGGTAAATGTAAAGGGTGAAATTAAGAACGGATTGACTGATTTCCGTGATATTGTGATCGATGACCTACCGGATGGAGGAGCTAATGCTCTTAACATTAACAGGTCTGTGCACCCAAGTGGATTTCTGATAATATACCTATTTTTGCAAATTGTACATGTTCGTATAAAAAAAATATTTTGTTGCTGGCCTCTCTTTCTTTCATTAATTTTTCAGTATTAATTTTTAAATGAATTTATCAATGGTTGTTCCTGACTGTATCTATAACATTACGGTGCTGTGTAAAAGTAGATATAGACAATTTAACAACAAGCTTTCCCACAATTTACTGTCATCCCTTGCGAAAAGACAATTAAATATGTCAGCATCTAACTTGTTGTTTTCCACCTTGGTTTGTAAATTTATTGCAGCTTAAGGGTTCAGCTACACAGGTCCCTTAGTGTCGGAAAATCTGGAGGGAACCAGCCTTCACAGTTTGATTCGGATGATTTAGAGTCGTTTAGATGTATTGTACAGGAATTAGTAAAAATTAACGTAACGAAGTTAGAAGAGAAAGGGGCATTTTCCAAAAGGCCCATCAGATGGGAGCTCGGTTCTTGCTGGGTTCAGCATCTACAAAAGAAAGAAAAAGCAATGGAAAACGTCTGTGGGAAGCCTGCAATGAATGGTGAGACTGAACTTTCCATTAAAGGTTTGGGAAAACAGTTTAAAGTTCTAAAGAGCAAAAATAAGAAATCAGAAAATATAAGTACCGTGAAGGAAAAGGAAGAAAATATCAGTCTATGCGCGTTAGATGGGGAGGCTGATCTAGGGCAGAAAAGCAATCAATACTTTGAGACTGAACTGAAGGAACTGCTTTCTAAAGAAGCTTTCTGTCGCCTAAAAGAAAGTGGAACTGGTCTCCATTTAAAGGTTACCTTTTCTTCTAATTTGCACTTTTAACCATGAGAGCATAAGTTCTTTATGAAATCTATTTTCGCCCTTCTCTGTTTGTTTTATGTATGATTACTTTTTTATTTTTTTAATCTTGTGGAGACTGGTGCTTGCTCTGATTTTTTTTTTTTTGGTTTTTGGTGGTACAGTCTAAAGAAGAGCTTACCAAGATGGTTTATGGATACTATGATGAAATTGCTTTGCCAAGGCTGGTATGTATTTAGTTAGATAACGAATATAAATTTCTGAAATTATCTATAACCATATACTATATCAAGGAATTATTGTAATGGTTTATTAGGTAGCAGATTTTGGGTCCCTGGAGCTTTCTCCAGTTGATGGTCGCACATTGACCGACTTCATGCATAGAAGAGGACTCCAAATGCGTTCTCTAGGACATGTGGTAAGAATCCTTTACCTCGTCAATAGCGCCTTTCCTGTTGCCAAGTTATTTTGATTTGAAAGAATAAAGCTAGCTTGTTGATCTAAAGGGACTTTGTTGAGCTCGGAAGTAGTGTATGGTAGAAAGTTGTTAATGAGTATTCTGGTGCACTATCCCTATGAATCAGGCTAAACTTGCTGAGAACCTTCCTCATATACAGTCCCTCTGTATTCATGAGATGATAACGAGAACATTTAAGCATCTTCTTAGGGCGGTTATTGCATCTGTCAATAATATGGCAGAGCTACCTGGGGCAATAGCTGCTTCATTAAATTTCATGCTTGGCCTCCGTGGGTTGGAAGCGAGTGATAGGATCTCCAGTGAAGAGTATTGTCTCAGATTACAGTGGCTACAGAAATTTCTCTCCAGAAAATTTGGTTGGACACAGAAAGATGAGTTCAGGCATTTGAAAAAAGTTTCCATTCTCCGAGGACTTTGCCAGAAGGTAATGTAGCTCTGTGTTAATGTATTGCTGCTTGAACAAGAATTATAGTTCTCTACACATGCTTTTACAGGTTGGGTTAGAACTAGTTCCAAGAGATTATGACTTCGATTCTCCAAATCCCTTTAAGAGCTGTGACGTGTTCGGCTTGGTACCTGTGTGCAAGGTTGGTGTCTCTCTCCGCATGATCCAATATTAGTTTGACTAAAAGCGATTAGATCACAACCTGTTGGCTGCTTGAATCTTGGTCTGTTGATACATGGTTCAAATTCTAGACAATAATCTCTAAGATATGTTCGATTGAACAGCATGTGCTATGTGTTTCATCTGACGGAAGGACACTCTTGGAGTCATCAAAACTTGCTCTTGACAAAGGAAAACTTGATGATGCTGTCAACTATGGAACAAAGGTACCAATTCATTTGATAGCCACGTTATCTTCATGCTTTAACCATCTGAATTGTTATCCAAGAGATGTTGACTTCTTGCATTTCCTAGGCATTAGTCAAGATGATAGCTGTCTGTGGACCTTATCATAGAAATGCTGCTTGTGCGTACAGCCTTCTCGCCGTTGTACTATACCATACTGGCGATTTTAACCAGGTATCATCATTTCTCATCTTCTTCCCAAATGGCACGTTTGATTATCAGTTCAAGTAGCAAATATAGAGTTTGTCGAGCTTGATAATAAGTTTTTCCAATCTAATTTCCAATTATAAACAACAATAGTACAGAAAAACCAATGAGAGGCACTGTTATCTCTGATGTTTTTTTTTCCTCTCTTGATCAGGCAACTATATATCAGCAGAAGGCTCTGGATATAAATGAGAGAGAACTTGGTCTTGACCATCCCGACACTATGAAAAGCTATGGCGATCTTTCTGTATTTTATTATCGTCTTCAGCACATTGAATTGGCACTAAAGTAAGTGATGCATGATGATCTTTTATAGTTATACGGTCACTAAAGATGGAACCTTGCTACTTTGCTTTTCCATCACCTTGTCTTGTTGCCTCAGAATGAGTTACGGTCCAACCTTTCCGCTGATTGGCTCTTTTTAACTGTTATCCGCCATCTTTCTAACCTTTTTTATTTGTCATCTGTTTATAGATATGTGAACCGTGCATTGTTTCTTCTTCATTTCACTTGTGGGCTATCTCACCCAAATACTGCTGCCACATATATTAATGTGGCTATGATGGAAGAAGGAGTAGGGAATGTTCATCTAGCTCTAAGATACCTGCATGAAGCTCTAAAGTGCAATAAAAGATTGCTGGGAGCTGACCATATTCAGGTTCGTCCCTTATCTATTTTGCCCCATTTTGTGCTCATTCTTAAACTAATCATAGCTTTTGTGTTTACTTTGCCAGACAGCGGCAAGCTATCATGCAATAGCCGTGGCTCTCTCTCTCATGGAAGCATATTCCTTGAGTGTGCAACATGAACACACAACACTTCAGATACTTACAACAAAACTTGGATCAGATGACCTTCGTACACAGGTGATTGATGCGGTCCTAGTTTTTAGTCTACTGCATGGACTGCAATTTCGTAGTTCATTCACATGAAAACTTATTGATTCCTAGGTTTCTGTCATAAACTTTTGTCATTGAGGATTAGGAATCATGCAATCTCAGCCGAATATTGTTTTCGTACTGGCAAAGTAACAAAGTTAATGTTTTGAACTCAAAATTCTTTTTGTCTCTCACAGGATGCTGCTGCATGGCTTGAATATTTTGAATCAAAAGCCATAGAGCAGCAGGAAGCAGCCCGAAATGGAATCCCAAAGCCTGATGCTTCTATTGCGAGCAAAGGCCACCTTAGGTACTAAAATGGAAACTTCCAGAACACATAAAGGATATGGTAATTAATATATTGGCACCAAAGTCCGACCTTTTATGCAGTGTATCAGATCTCATGGACTATATAAGTTCTGATCCAGACACTAAAGGAAGTGTTGTTCACAGGAAACAGCGGCGTGCCACGGTAATTCCTAAACTTCTGCGATCCTTATTTTCCTCTCGTCACTCATTCTGGAAGTTGTTGATGAAACAATTACCTGAATAAAACCTGTCAATTGTTTAGAACTCTGCTAGAAGAGATTGAAACTCTGTTTAGATGTATGTATCACTCTAGGATTTCCTATCAAAGATTTATGACATTACTTCTATTTCAACAGGTAGTCCAGGTCAACGATAGTGTTGCATCAGCTGATGATGCCACCCACAGCATTGCATCACAGCATGGCATGGCTACATGGAATGACGTGGCAGAAACAAATGTCACTAAGAGTAGGACCGAAGTAAATGATCCTAATGCAGTTGTGGATGAGGTCGAAATAGAGACAGATGATATTGGAGTACATAGGCTAAATGTAGACAACCAAACTGTGGAAGAGTCAATTTTGGATGAGGGCTGGCAAGAGGCATACTCAAAGGGGAGATCTGGAAATGGTGCTGGAAGGAAATTTAGACAGAGGCAGCCTGATCCTATGGAAAAGAGAATGTCGCTTAGTAGAAATCTCAATGGGAGACGGGATGTTCAACAACAGTATATATCTTCTCCGTTGCAGAAAACAACTCTGAGACCCTCCCTCTCTAAGTCATCATCCCTTAGGGCTCTGAAGAATGCAGAGATAGATGTCAGTACAAATACAATTAAGCCACTGTCAAAGGCTTCTGGTTCTTCTGCTGCGACCACTAGTCCCAGTACTACACTGGCTTCAAAGTCTCTCTCATACAAAGAGGTTGCTTTGGCACCACCAGGTACAGTTCTGAAGCCAATGTTGGAAAAATTAGAACTGAATTTGGAAAGAACTGAAACTCAGATATACAGGATTTCAAGTGCGTCTACTGGAGCAGAAAGTAAGTCTGACACTGTAATGTTGGATTCGCCAATGGAAGGCACAGAGCTTCCCTGTGAAAAACAAGAATCTCAAGCAAGTGTTGAGTCAGTAGAAAAATTGATGTCCGAGTCTGAAGGAGATATTGGGTCCTGTCGTGGACAAAAGGCTTCTGATATAAGCAGGAGAAAGCTATCAGCTGCCGCAAAGCCTTATAGTCCTGGAGGTTTCTTGGTTACTGATCCACAAAGCTTAGCAGCAACAACAGGCCACTCCCAGAGTATGGTTGCAGAGCCTGTTTCCGTTGCTGGAGTTTCATGTGGGATTCACTCACCACCATATTACAGTGATATTCACTCAAATAGAGTTGAGATGCCAAGAATCATGAATCCAGATGCACCAGAGTTTGTTCCTAGGAGATCCGTGCAGAATAGCTCTCAACATGCAGGAAGTGTATCCGCTGACTCCAGCAGTTGCCTAAAGGCTGAGAAAAACGCAGCTGATTTGAAGAAGCAAGAGCTGGCGAGGCAGATCCTGCTTAGCTTCATAGTAAATTCAGCTCAGAAGGAGGTTGTAGCCACTCCGAGAAAGGAAACGAAGCCTAAAGATCAGTTAGAAGATACCTCTGCAAAGGATAATGCAGTAACAGAGATAGTTTATAGAAGAGAAGTGGAGAGTAGAGTGAAAGAAAATGAGACGAATGGAGGCGAAGGGTTTGTGATTGTGGTGAAGAAGAGGAGGAAGAACAAGCAGCGACTTACAAACGATGATGCCGCTGGGCTGTACCATCAGCAGTCGTCGGTTTGTGCATGATCTGATAAGTGAGTTTGATCAGTCAAACAAAATAAAGCTTCTTGTGAAGCAGAGAATCTTGTCATCTCATTTGATTTTTTTGTTTTGGGTTTATTTACGGGATTAGCTGGCTGGTTGCTTCTGTTCTTATGCCGCACTTTCGATGCAGCTTCAGCCTGTTATGTTGTAAATTTCTCGTAGCTTTTTCCTTTTTGTTTTTGAGTCTGTATAAACGTTTGTTGCATCCGCATTTGGGTGATTTTACTGCCTTATTACAGACTAGTCCAGCAAGTTGCAGCCTAGTTCGTTGGATCGCACCGGATTCGCAATCCAGCCCCTGCCAAAAAACCGGACCCTGTGACGCAGCACTGGGTCACCAACAGGCGAGAGAAAAAATAACCATGCTAACGTTTCAGAGCAACCCAGATTTATGACAGTCGAAAAAATTACTGTAAAAATTCCTAAAATGTAGCCGACATCTATTTACATGTCACAAGTCTAGACCATTGACCATTTTTTTTTTTTAATATCGTAGCCTGTTTGGAAACTGCGTTCTACAGCGAAAAAACACATTCGACCAAACCAAAATCACAGAACGAAAGTTAATATATAATAAACAGAAATAAATTACATACGAAAATCGGAAAGAAGAAACACAAAACAGGCTGACCAAGGCTTGGGACAACGACTTTCCTGAAAATAGCGTCAAAGGGTAATACCAATGAAGCGGATGATCGAAAATAAGAAACAACACACGCATAAATACCCAAAGAGTTATATGAGCCACCACATCCTTTCTCCACTTCATTTCTATTTGCTAGTGGTAGTCTAGTAGTATTGTCTTTTATTCTTTCCCTCCCTTATAAAACTTCAGCAACAACAACCACACTCCAACATCTATTCCCTACTACTCTATTACTATCCCCCGTAATTAGAATATAGTTTTGAATCACTTACCTAGGAAATTCAGGAACAATTGCGGCCTAAAGTGCTCTGTAACGAAGCTTGGAGAAGCACCAGGGCTCTTAGCCAAGGAGTCCCTAACCCCACTTCTTAGTTTCTAACAAATGTAATCACTTGCTAAAGCTCATCTCCGAGTACCTGCATATACACCAATGACAAATCAAGCACCTATTCTTTTTCATGATAGGATCAAATTCCACATAACTACCTCTACATAAATCCTATATAGATATTCGACCATAGGTGCATGAATGCAAGTCAAATCCGTAGACATAATGCATCATGGTCCCTAATCCTAAATGGTTCCATATCAACCGGTGATCAATTTGAAAGAGTAGCTCCGAGTTAACTTAGAAAACTCACCTACGAGGGTGCTTGCTTGGGTTGTTGTTCTGCCGTTTTGTAACCCCACTCTCTGTAATCTCTGCATAGAAGGAAAGTAACTTAGCTTAAAGAGAATGATCCCAACAATCAATCTTCATATAAGAAGCTGAATCTATCCTTCATTGGCCATTTTTTTATTCTAACAGAAAAGACAGCTTTTGAGAAAAGTGCCGGTTGAAACGATATTCATCATATATATTTTTCTGAACTAGTTATCCCCTAATAAAAGCCAATAAATGCAAATTTATCCCCTAATAAAGGTGTTAATATACCCAAACACCTGATGTGTAATCATTAGAAGAATAAGACAGTGTTGCAAAATGACTAACCAGGCCTCTCCGTGAGTTTCTCCAGGTCATCAAGGTTATTAGTACTATTCTCTTTGCTGCAAAAAGGTAATTTGAATAAGCAAGCTAAATATGCATGCTTTGCAAATATGAATATACAATATGTGCCAAGCATATGCTGTAGGTATAAATAAGAGAAAAATACAATGAAAATTTACAAATATCAGATGGTTTTGGGCTATTTAAAGATCTACACTATTCACATTGTTTTTGGATTAAAAATATTCAAGAGAACAATGGCAAATTACTCTCTATACCTGGAGGATCCTGCAGAGGAAGGTAGCTCTGGCTTGTGTGCTTGGTAAGAGCCATCAATAGCAGTATAGGGTGGACTGTATGAAGCCCCTAAAGCTCCTGGACCAGTCAAAACTGGCATCCTGCCAATCATATAAACAAATCTCAACAGCAAGCAGGCGAAAGAACAAAATCAGGAACTAGATATAGATGGAGAGCCCAGAGCATACGAACAGCACAATATTCAAAACGAATGAAATAACGTCTTCGTTGGTTCAGAATTTCCAACATGCAGACCCAAACAAAGATTATCAAATGGGACAGCATATAAAATCATGAAAAACACGGCAATTCAGCTAACAATATGCACAATATCTAGTTCTTTAAAATGCTTACAACCGAGAACTCTGAGAACTAGCATCCACAGTGTTCACCGAGAAGGGGAAGGAGTAAGCATACCATGTCATCTCCGGATTTCCAACACCATTTTCAGGCTGGACGTATCCTGGAAAAGCCATTCCAAAAGTTGGAACCCCACCATGCTGACCACCGAATTGCATAACTGCAGTTGAAGAACTAGTCAGATACAGAAAAAATAATAGTAAACAGATTATTCCCAAGTTGGTACGACAGGACTCTGACAATACTATCCACAGACATACATCCCAAGTGGCTCAGCATCAATACCTTTCATATTCAAAAACGATGCATGGTTTGATTCTGAAAAAATTCAATCGACTCGTTCATTGCAGAAAGAAAAGAGTCATCCAAAAAATTTTACCAGGCAGAAAAGCTGGGAAATTAGAATTGTCCCCAGATGGCAGACGTTCTGCTCTCCCGATCACTTGAGATCCACTATACATCAAAGAGCTGCTTCCACTAGGCTGGATAGTCCTTTTTCCCTTAGCGATCCATGCACCTGTTTCCAACGCAGATTCTATTTCACCAGCAGAATACCGATTTATTGATGAGCTAGTTTTCTGGGAAGAGGAAGACAATGATCTGATCACAGCAGAGTGCTGATCAACAGCCTGACCGGAATGTCTAATACCGCTTTGGCCAGTGCCTTTTGAATCTCCATTGAGTTGCTTTGGTGATGAAAATCTGACACCTTGACTGTGAGATTGGGGGTAAAACACATTCCCAGCAGCAGGTGCACCTCTACCTTGACTCGTGGACTGAAAAGTCTGGGCAGTATAAACTGGTGAAAAAACGGATTTCGTATTCCTATACTTCTTCCCAGAAGGCGCGACACTTTCTTTCGTGTCGAGTCTTTCCATACCAACTTGTATACCCTGTACCAAGTTACTCGAGGACACTGAAGGATAAAATGGAGGAGAAGCAGAACTTAGACTTGAAGCAACTACATTCTTTTTGGTATGGGCACCATCATTCCCAGTTTTAGTAGGGGGCCGTGAATGTGAGATTTTCTCATGAGAATTTCGTAACCTACAAATTCAGAACACAAGTACATTATATTAGAGATAAAACCTTCACTCAGCTAGAGAAAACAAAATGTCAGAACTCACTGTTTGCTCTGCACGGAATGTGCTTGATTACTTCTGGGTCCTCCCCCTCGTGTGATAGTTTTAGGAACAAAAATTTGCTGTCCATTGCTGGAAGATGCATTAGAATTCCCTCTAGTGTGTCCACGCCCTTGTCCCCTACCTCGACCACGGCCTCTGAATCGGCCTCTAGAAGTCTTCTGCTGAATCTACAGAGTGCAATAAGTCAACTATATAATACATAAATACAAAAATAGTAAACATATGTGGCATATACATAAAGAGTAGGAGGGATCTAAAATATATATAAAAACCATAGACAGAAGCTCTACATCATAATGGTTTTCCTGAGTATTCATCTCTTCAAATTTGTCATGTCCCCATTTCCTTCCATCTCCAGATACCCACGGTTGCCTTCCACCACGCATCCGCCTACGAAAACGAATTAAGGATTATATCAATCGTCCATTACCGTGAATCAACAGACAGAAGGGCTGACAGGAAGAGCTAACTAGTATTTTTTTGTTTCTATTCCCAATACTATAAACTAGGCCAAATCTAGCATAGCAAACCCAAGTGCAGCTATTCAATCTCTTCATACTTCACAAAATAGCATGATCATCTCTCCATAAATGCAATTGCAGTTGAGAAAAATGTGAAAAGCAAACGCAGTAGAAAAAAAAGTGCACCTGCTTCGGGCGGAAGACATTTCCTGAAATCTGTCATCATGCATATAAAAAGCTCCACCAGTGGGCACTGCAGACGATTGCTTCTCCTTTTCTTCCTCTCCATCAATATGACCTGCCGCATCTTCTGCTGACTTCATCATATCACTCCTGTTGCCATCATCGACTGTATGCTCATCTCCCTCCACATAACTATCCCCTCCATCTTCAGTCTTGTTTTCGTCGTTATCATACTTCACCTGTTCATCTGATTGGTCGGAATCAATCTGATTTTGAACATCTTGATCGTCGTCGTCGTCACTCGCTTCCCTCCTCCTCGTCGCCAAGGAGCGCTTAAGCTCCTCGGGATCACTCTCATAGTCCATAAATTAGCTCTAGAAACCTGAAAAGGAGAGCCGCCTCGTAAATCCGAGACCTAGATGAAGAAATTTAGTCGAGTAATCGAAGAATCGCGGGAAAACTATGTACAAAGCTCTCTCACTGACCTTAACCCTATTTACCTCCGGAGGCGGTCTTCTGCGATTTTGGGCGTTGACCAAAACATCGAATGGAGCGGAAGGGCCCTTTTTAAGCTTTAAATCATCTATATATATAAAAATAAGATTTTCTATCTTCTTATGCTGCAACCTCAGCATCCTAAAAATTTAATATACATACTAAATACATATATTAATTATAAATTTTATTCTAACATTATGAAAAGAATTTGAAAAGACATTATTCATATTCTAAATTAAACCAAAAAATAATAAACTTATATGAATATAGTTCTTTGAAATAATAACAGGTTTAATAAATTTGATTATCATGATATATTCCAACTTTTATAAATATTTAATTAGGTTAACTTATATTGCAAATATTATTAAAAAAAACTAAAATATCAAACAAGTCTTAACAATTAAACAAATAAGTTAAATATGTAACTAAATTCATAAAGCAAAATATAAGTTGACAAATTTTACATCTAATAAAGAGACAAATAAATAAAATTAAGGTATACTTAACATAATAATTGCAATTATACATAACTATGAAAAAGAAAATTTCTATATATATAAAGTAAGCTTTTCTCTCTTCTCATGCTGCCACCTCAACATCCTACAAATTTAATACACATACTAAATACATATATTAATTATAAATTTGGTTCTAACATTATGAAAAGAATTTGAAAATGCATTATTCATATTTTGAATTAAACCAGAAAATAATAAACTTATATGAATATAGTTCTTTGAAATAATAACAGGTTTAATAAATTTGGTTATCATGATATATTCCAATTTTTATAAATATTTAATTAGGTTAAGTTGTATCGCAAATATTATTAAAAAAAACTAAAATATCAAACAAGTCCTAACAATTAAACAAATAAGTTAAATATGTAACTAAATTCATAAAACAAAATATAAGTTGGCAAGTTTTACATCTAATAAAGAGACAAATAAATAAAATTAAGGTATACTTAACATAATAATTGCAATTATACATAAGTATGAAAAAGAGATTAAGAACCAAAAAATTAAGAAATATATTAAAAGTGTTTACACGAAAATATAAATTAAGTTTGAAAATTTAAGATCGTTGTGTTTTGTGATATTATTTTTAACAAAAAAATAAAAATAAATGTAAATATAACAGGAGAAGAAAATAAAAGTTTTGTATATGCAAAATATATATCATGTGATGTAAATATATTTCAATTCTCATAATAATTATCATCCATTAATACAATAGTTTTCCCTAGAATTTGAAAAGATATTTACTTAATAGAAGATAGATTATATTGAATTAATCTACATAATGTACTTTTATCAGTTTATTTATATAGTTTAGAAAACTATATAATTTAGTGTTTATAAATTATGGATTAGATTTATTCTAAATAAAATCAAACAAATGTTGTGACTTCAAACAATCAGTTATATATGAAAAAACATTTCAACAATAAATAGGGTTAAAATCATACATGGAACACACCAAAAATAATAACTTCACATGAAACAAAATTAAAAAAAATTATTATGCAACTTTAAAATGTAAATATCTTCCCTTTAAAATGAAAATATATTTCTTTTAAAAAACTCAACTAATTGCATAAAATTGATCATCAAAGAAAAAAAAGAGAGGTAAAAATGTGTACCATCCAATAAATAAACACATAGATGATCATAAATTAAAAAAAAAACAAAAACAAATACACAGATCTTAAGCTGATAGAGATAATTAAATTCACTACGAGACCAAATAAAATAAAATATAATTAGCTTAAAAATATTGTTTACCACGTCCGCGCGGATCACACCCTTTGTGATTGAAATTGAAAGTGAAATCTCACCGGCGATAGGGGAAGATATCGAAGAAGACGAGGGTTTTAGAGCAGTGGGTAATGTTTTTTTACAGGATAATCCTATTCACAAGAACTCTATCTCTCTCGCTCTCTCTCTAAATGTTTGAATCGACGCTCGACCCCATATTTCTTATATTTTTCCAAATCGGCTCATATTATCTCAAATATTCCCATTAACGTATACATTTACGATGATTTTGATAGTAAATTAGTGATAGAAATTAAATTATTTTTCAAATAAAATTAAATTCATTTTGTAGTCACTAGCACTGGATCATCGAATATGAATAATAGTAAATTTTGAACATTTTATTAGTATTCAGTTTTAGGTAAAAATAGATAAAAATACAGTGACTTATTTCGAAGTATTTTTTTTTAAGTACGGAGAATTCTAAATTCACAAAACTAACTTTCCTTCTATTAGTATTCGAAGTAACTTTCGGAAAACTAACCCTATTTCGAAGTATTTATTTTATTAGTATTCATTTGGGTTAAAAAATATACAATTTCCTAAACTTTAAAATGACAAAAACTTAACTTTTAAAACCAACTAATTGAATAAATAGTCAACAAAAAAATAAAAATTCAAATTGTGGATCACTCACTAAACAAATACATAAATAAACATAAAATTAAGAAAGGAAAAAAAAACTTAAGAATAAACAATCCACATTTCTTAAGCTAATAGAGACAAATCCATTAACAATCATACTAATAAAACTAAAATAATATTATACCAATTTTAAAAAAAAAACAAAATTGTGTTCACGTCCACGCGTAACGCGGATAACACACTAGTATATAATAAAAAAGAAGTGAATTTTTGGAATGGAGCTCTCTCATTCACTCTAAACCGTAAAACTCGGTTAATACTCTTTCTCGGTTCAAATTAAGTTTTGTTTACAATTGCAAGTTTATCGTACCGACTGTGATACCGAGTTTTACTTGGGCCGTTTTATATGGTGGGCTCGGTCTGGACTATAGCTCTTTAGTGGTATTTAATCCTTTTTAAATTAAGTTTAGTTAAAAATTATGTTTATGTCGTACCAATTTTGTTACCGGGTTTGATTTAGTGTTGGGTTGTTTTACGTTGTGGACTCGGTCTGGGCTATAGCCCATTGGTTTCATGAAGTTTTGATGAGTCTTCGTTAATTAGCCTTAGATTACTAATATTAATTATGGGTGTGTGTAGAGGGCCGTCCGCCGTTTTGGCTAGTTTAGGGTTTTTGCGTGAAAAAAGGTAACTGAAACCCTAGCTTTGTTTTTGGGTTATAAATATATCTTTGTTCAGCTGCAGTTAGAGCATCACGAGAGTACCTATTTCTTTGTTTATGTTTAGTGTTTCCGTCTTTTATATGTTTTTTGGGCTCTTGCTTCTTACCTTGGTTTGGAGATTCGTTAGTTCTTTCTAATTGCTAAAATATTGATTGATTTGGATTTTTGAACGTGTAGGTAGCTCTGATTCTGGAGAAAATTTTACCGTGATGTGCATCCTTACGGCTCTGTCGAGATATACGTTTCGTATATGTCACGTCAGCGAGCTTGTATAGTTTTCATTTTTTTTTGTTCGGATTTGTTATCTATACTATTGTTGTTTTGTTTTATCGTTTTCTTGATCTAATTATTGACTTTGGTGTTGATAATGATATGATTAATTTTGTATGGTTTGTGCTCTTCGTTTCCTCTTCGCTACAAGGTCGACTTTTTTTTGTTTTCATATTTTTTTATTTTATCGTGTTTGTTTTTTTTTCTGAGTAGGTGTTGCTTATTTGGATTAGATTGCCTGAGTAGTTGATTATTTCTTTTACCGAGATGCCGAAAGGTAGAGTTTAGGTTTTACACATTTGAGTTTGTACTTGGTTTTGTGGTTATGTTCGTTTGATACCCTTGATAAATATCACGATTTAAGTAAAAACATTTGTTTGTTTGTTTTAGATGTTATGGAAAAATAAGATCATAGATGGCTAGGTTGTACTTTAATCATCGCTTTCTTTTTTTTTTGTTTTTTTGTATAAATTCTTAGATTAAAGATAAATCAAAATATCAACTTCAAGCATGACAACGATTTTGGTTAGTCTTTTTCTTTCACTTGATTCAGATGTTGTGATCTTAGATTGGAATTAGTAACAAACATATGTGTATCGGCGTTAATATATATATGTGTGTATGTATGTCTATATGATTCTTCGAGATTGATTAATTATGTGAAGAAAATAGGAAAGCTAAAGCTTGAAGGTTTAGGGAGAAATATCCTCAAACGAAGAGATTGGTTTGATACTTCCGTGGTGAATTGCTATGGGAGCCGCAGTCGAAAACAGTTGGAGAGGCCGAGTTTCTCAAGGTAAAAAGTTGAGTAGACTGTTTCAACCGTTTTTGACTTTTCATCCAATCAAAAGGTCACTCTGATCAACTCCTTTGATCGGTAATGAAACATGTAAGTGACTGCTAATGTTGTGTTGGGACATGGTTGACTCTTTGATTTCTGCTAGATTTCTGCTATGGTGATGCTATATGAAGATGATGATTGTCAAGTTTAGCTACTAATTACTCTCTGCTTTTTTGTATGTATTGCGTAAAGGAGGAAAATCACTCTAAAAGGATTCGAAGAGATGTCTTGAGAATCAAGATGGATCGAAGGTTCTTTCGTTTGAGTTTGTTGCCTGCGTGTGATCTTTATTTCGTTTTGATCTACATAAATTTATTTTGCGAATATAACATTCAATTTTGTATCTCTTTTGTGTGTTTAAATCTTTTATAATACTTGTCAAAATAGCAGATCTTTTTATTTAATTCTACAAACTTATTTTGCAGTTTTTAAAGTTTTATTTGCGTTGTCGTTTTCCTATACTACAATGCGCAAACGATTAAAAAGGCATGTTCTTCCGATTATTTGGCTAATCTATTATATGATCGATATATTGTACAAGTCTTATATAAAAAGTATTTTTGATTCCATGATGATATCTTTTTCTGTTTATTTATGTATTTATTTTTTTGAATAAATATAAAATTTATTCACACAAAAAAATCATTTTTACAATGATTGTGTTTTTGAATGAACGAAAATAAACTTATAACATGAAAATCTTCAAGACAATTGGTGAGATTTTGGTGATGGTACAAAACTTGATATTTCCATTCTAAAAGTTTTTCTGTTTTAAATGTGTTAATAACTACTTGGAGTCACAAAACTTGATAGACCAGTGTTCGCGATTTAAATATGTGGTCTTTCCGACTATGTGGGAGTCTAAAGTTGCTTAGCAATAGAGAACTTTTGCTGGAAAACACATGAATACTAGATGCAGTGGTTTGTACCATTGGGAAATTACCTTAATATATCAAGTTTTGAATGCTACCAAATACTTTAGCATGGGAATCTCGAGGTTTGATGTTTGGCCTTACCTGGAGACTTTCGCAGAGGTTAGCACATACTTTAGCATGTATTTCCATATTTTAGAAAAATGCATAATTCATTGGTGTAACTAAGAAGAAATTGGAGCTGGAGTTCCTTTTTTTCTTGGCTTCTAGAACTGTCATCCGATAGTGGATCTCAAAGTTTAGTTAACCAACCTTAAAGTTGAGTTAAGGGAGATGATGCTAGGTTTACAAATGGAAATCGTGAAGCGGAGAAGCATAGAAACTCTAGAGAAAATGCAAGTTCATTAGTGTAAGCTCCGATAACAATTGGCCGATGTGGGTCTTTTTCTTCCTCTTGATCCTACAAGCAGCCAATACATCATGAATTTATGTTTTCAACTCGAGGTCGCTAGGTTTGTCTCTGAGTTAATGAGCAATGACTTGGTCAAAGCAGTGGTAGAGATGGAGATGGAATCAGAGGTCTAAGCTAAGAAATTTGAAATCTCTCGGTTATATAATCGTCTTCGTTGGAACGAGACATGTGAACCAGGAAATGTCTTAACGTAACCAAAATGTAATAGGTAGAAAGAAAGAAACTCTCAAGTTATAACTGAAGAACAACATGGTGAATGAATTCTTATCCCACATAGAAGAGAAAAGTGAATGGTGGGGTATCACCAAGTAAAAAATGGTAGAAAATTTTCTTATAAATAGTTATACATTTTCGTCCAATTTAATTGCAAGTGTGCTTTAACTAAAACAAAATACCATCAATATTGAATCAAAAGTCAAAATTTTGTATTAGAAGTTTTAAATCATGTCGAGATTCGTTAAACAGTATAAAAGGATGTTTAGTGGAGTATTGAGTTTGAATTACCTTGATCGAGCAATTATTCTACTTAGGTGGTTAGATAAATAGTTAAATCATTTTTTTCTTTTTCAAATATACCTTTTGTATTTCTTTTTTTCTTCCCCTCTGAATATGAGACATTTTGTGAATTGACAATTTGAGAAAAGAAAAATATCCTCACGCATGAGGTAATTGAAATCAAAGCTGTAGGCACAACCAAATAAGCTCATACAATATTAAATCATAATCATCCAAAAAAAGAGTACGAGAATTGGATAAACTCGAACCATGTAGATAAGAAAGTTGTGGCGTTTGAAGACTGAATTTGCGGCGATTCGATTGAGCTTGATCTAAACATGTTATTCTGTGTATTTTTCGGTTTTATGTTGTTGTTTATTTGTTGTTCGTTGGTCTTTTGGGTGGTTGATTGAATAACCTTTAGTGTTTTTTTATGTGTGGTTGGGTTTATTTGTTGAGATGTTTAGGTATATATACTCAGGCCCGCTCCCAATCGTGTGGAGTATCAGTTTCTGAAGTTTTTATGTTTGTGTTTTTGTGTCTTTTGCGTTTGTGTTGTTTTGTTTTTATCTCTTTTGTGGCATTTTTATTGTTTTTCTTTGGGTGTGTGACCTGCTATTCTTTGTTTTTTACTCGGGAATTTTTTTTCTTTCTAAACGTGTTTCATCTGATTTTGATTTTAATGAAAATGAAAAAAAAAACCAAAGTTTTACATTTTACAAAACCAGAAAACCTCCATTAGAGGAAGCAGAAACAAAGCAAAACAACGATGAAAAAATACCAATCACCTCTGATCAATTACACAGAGGTAATCGATGGATCTGCTTCAAAAATCTCTTGCAACCAGGAAGGAAAGCCAACGGCAACATAAGATTGACGTCTAATTTATGATGATTGTATTTATTATTAGTTTTGACTCATATATATACAACACTCGAGATTTTGGATCAAAATATTAATCCTTAATGGATTAATCTTACTACAATTCATTGCTATTAACAATTTATTCGATTTGATCGATTAAGTTAAACCAGTTTTATTCACTTTTTTTCAATTCAATCGGTTAAGTTATAGCCTTTTAGTCAATTCGATCGATTAATCTATGCCAGTGTTAATTGTTTTTTTCAGAAAGATACACTACTCTCATAATTTTAATTAGGTACATGATAATAGCGAGAAGTAATTAGTCAAATAATAACTTTTTAACAAAATTACGATAAGAATCAAAATAACAATGGAAGTTAAAGACGAAGAAAACTGAAAGATGAAGAAAACAAAGTAGAAGAAGAAGAAAACCGGACGATGGTGTAGACGGAGTAGAAGAATGTGGAGATGAGGAGAGCGGCCAAGAAAAATTAGAAGAATAAGAATTCAAATAAGACAAAGAATATGAAGGAGAAGAGGAAGAAGATGAGGAGTAAAAATTCGGGAAAAAAAAGAATAAGAAGTTGGGGAATACGAATATGGTGAAAAAGAAGTCAAAGAAGATGAAAAAAGAAGAAGGAAAATACGAGAAAAAGGTAAATCGAAAGATAAAGAAGAGTAAGTAGATGAAGACAAAGCAGAAGATGAAGAAGACGAAGACGAGATAAGTAAGAATAATAGAAAGCAGAAAAGTCCGAAAAACCGAATGAGAAAGAAGAAGCATAAGTCGGAGAAGACAAAGACGATAAATAAAGAAGAAGTAGAATTCGAAGACGATGAAGATGAAGAAGGAAAAGACGAGGAAGATGAAAAAAAAAAAGAGGAGGAAGAAGAAGATGAAGTTATTGAAGAAGAATTCAGAAAATACAAAGACTCACACGTTAAAGATGAGGAAGGAGACCGAGAAGACGGAGATGTCAAAGTATGAGAAGGTGAAGATGAGGGAAGGAGGCTAAGAAAAACCTGAAGAATAAGAAACCATAGAAGACAAATGCAATGAATTAGGAGAAGGAAGAACAAGACGGATAAAAACCAGAAGAAAAAAGAAGAAGAAGAAGTCGAAGAAGACGAAGATTATGAAAAAGAAGAACCTCAAGATGATGAAAAAAATAAGGAAAATATGAGGAAGAAGAAAAAGCAAAATATAAAGAAGAGGAAGAAGAAGAAGATAAAGCAGAAGTAGAAGACGAAGAAAAACTGGAATAAGAGGATGTCGAGAAGACGAAGACAATGAAGAAGGAAAAGGAAGAAGGAGACGAAGAAAAACTGAAAGAAAAAAAAATATGCCCGAGAAGACGGGGCAGTGAAAAAGAGGAAAAAAAGTTGAAGATGTTGAAGAAAAAGATGAGAAAGAAACATATTTTAGGATTTCGTTTTTTATAAATATTTTTTGTATCGAAGCTAACATAGGTTATCATTTATTTATATATGATACTATAATGTAGTCAATATGAGAATTATATTTTGTTTTCAAATTTAGATATACAATTTAGATAAGTGGTTTTGTACCCGCGTTTGGAAGGAAGGTAAGAACTGACAAGAAAAAGAGCTATTGGTGGCAAAATAGGAAGAGAGTTCCATCGAGGGAGAGAAAGCAAGAATAAGTCAGAGGGAAAGAGAGAGAACTATTCGTGAATACATTGTGTAAGTAAAAAACCAGTATTCATTACGTCCATATGTTACATGATTATGTGGAGTGAATGATAAAGACCGAGTATGTGTAAAAAGAAGATTTCAAAAAAAAAAACTAATATTTTGTTGATGCTGGTGAACATAAAACCTTTAAGAGTCTTATAATGACATTGAGTGTTTTTGAAACTCTTTGTACTTATAATGTTATTGTCTCAATCGTATGATATATACAATATCATGGGAGGGAGGGAGGGAGGGAGGGAGGGATGGAGAGAGAGAGGGGGAGAAATAGAGAGATAGGAGGAAGTTAAGGAGGGAGAGAGGGAGGGAGAGAGAGGGAAGGAGGGAGGGAGGGAGAGAGAGAGAGGGAGGGAAGGAGAAAGAGAGGGGGAGGGGGAGGGAGAGGGATAAAGAGGGGAGAGGGAGAGGGAGAGGGAGGGAGTGGGGAGGGGAGAGAAAGATAGAGAAAAGGGGAGAGAGAGTTAAAGCTTCCATATACATGTAATTGATCGATATTCTATCTTCGTTAGTTCGTCTCTTCTATGTTCCTGATTTTTTGTTTAATATGGTTTACAAAGAAATTCGAGCTTTCAGGGAAATGTAAGTGTAGTTTTTTGGTAATGATGGTCTTACTTTTTTAATTTTTTTTTTATATGTATATGTCTTTTCTTTATTTTATTCAGATGTATGTTTCTTAATCGGCCAAAATTGATAGACTTGCTATTATGCGTTTTGGTACATCTTCGATCATGACTTTGGACCAAATCTATTTTATTTGTTTGGGTTTGTAATATTAAGCCTAATTAAATCTTGTGTTACATGAGAGTACTTGAAATGACAGAGTATTTAGAGAAACAAGCATTGCTCGAGGGGAAAATGGCAACGACCCACAAAACATATTTATGTATGATCAAATAAATTTCAGAGGTATTGAATTCGAAAATACTAAACCAGTTCCAAACCCTCTTTGAAATGCTTGAGGAAAAGCACGGAAGCACAAAGAAACATTGGTTGAAACGATGAAAATGTTTTGAAGGAAAAGAAATGTGTGATTGATATAAAGAATGAGAAATAATAGATGGCGAAGATACTTGAAGGTAAAATAAGAGAACAAAAGGGGGAAGTAGAAGTTGAAGGAGACAACACTAAACATATCTATTGTGTTCGGATGAGTCGAAGACAGTGAACAAAGAAGAATGAAATGACGAATTTGGAGAGGAAAAATAATATTCAAAAGAAGAAGTTGGAGAAAAAAAATGACTACATGGTAGACGAAGTGGAAGAAGGATCGAAAATACGAGGAAGAAACAAATGAATAGAGAAGAAGAAGAAAACCAGAAGATGAAGAAGACAAAGTAGAATAAGGTGACGATGATGAAAGAGACGAAGAAAAATCAAATGAATAAGAAGTCCAAAAGATGAAGACGATAAAGAATAACAAGTTGAAGACGAAGACGATGAAGAACAAGAAGTAAAAGGCGCAAAACAAAAAAAACAAAAGGTAAAAAAGAGGAAGTCGGAGAAGACGAAGCTGATGAAAAAGAATTCGAAAAAACAAGGAAAAAGACTAGAAAAGGAAAATATAAACCATAATAGGAATAAGAAGACGGATAAGATGAAGACGTTTAAAAAGAAGATGATGAATTTGAAGAAAGGAGGAATAATCGTAAGAAGAGGAATAAGAAGACGGAGAAGAAGGAGAAAAAAAAACCATATCTATTGTGGTCGGATAAGTCGAAGACAGTGAACAAAGAAGAATGAAATGACGAATTTGGAGAAGAAAATGAATATTCAAAAGAAGAAGTCGAAGAAAAAAACCACTACATGGTAAACGAAGTGGAAGAAGGATCAAAAATACGAGGAATAAGCAAATGAATAAAGAAGAAGAAGAAAACCAGAAGATGAAGAAGACAAAGTAGAATAAGGTGAAGATGATGAAATAGACGAAGAAAAATCAGATGAATAAGAAGTCCAAAAGATGAAGACGATAAAGAATAACAAGTTGAAGACGAAGACGATGAAGAACAAGAAGTAAAAGGCGCAAAACAAAAAAAACAAAAGGTAAAAAAGAGGAAGTCGGAGAAGACGAAGCTGATGAAAAAGAATTCGAAAAAACAAGGAAAAAGACTAGAAAAGGAAAATATAAACCATAATAGGAATAAGAAGACGGATAAGATGAAGACGTTTAAAAAGAAGATGATGAATTTGAAGAAAGGAAGAATAATCGTAAGAAGAGGAATAAGAAGACGGAGAAGAAGGAGAAAAAAAAACCATATCTATTGTGGTCGGATAAGTCGAAGACAGTGAACAAAGAAGAATGAAATGACGAATTTGGAGAAGAAAATGAATATTCAAAAGAAGAAGTCGAAGAAAAAAACCACTACATGGTAGACGAAGTGGAAGAAGGATCAAAAATACGAGGAATAAGCAAATGAATAAAGAAGAAGAAGAAAACCAGAAGATGAAGAAGACAAAGTAGAGAATAAGGTGAAGATGATGAAATAGACGAAGAAAAATCAGATGAATAAGAAGTCCAAAATATGAAGACGATAAAGAATAACAAGTTGAAGACGAAGACGATGAAGAACAAGAAGTAGAAGGCGCAAAAAAAAATAGAAAACCCAAAAGATAAAAAAAGGAAATCGGAGAAGACGAAGCCGAAGCCGATGAAGAAGAATTCGAAAATACGAGTAAAAAGACTAGAAAAGGAAAATATAAACATGAATATTAATAAGAAGACGGATAAGATGAAGACGTTTAAAAAGAAGATGAAGAATTTGAAGAAAGGAAGAATAATCGGAAGAAGAGGAATAAGAAGTCGGAGAAGAAAAAAAACCATATCTATTGTGGTCGGATAAGTCGAAGACAGTATACAAAGAAGAATGAAATGACGAATTTGAAGAAGAAAAAGAATATTCAAAAGAAGAAGTCGGAGAAAAAACTACTACATGGTAGACGAAGTGGAAGAAGGATCAAAAATACGAGGAAGAAACAAATGAATAAAGAAGAAGAAGAAAACCAGAAGATGAAGAAGACAAAGTAGAATAAGCTGAAGATGATGAAAGAGACGAAGAAAAATCAGATGAATAAGAAGTCCAAAAGATGAAGACGATAAAGAAGAACAAGTTGAAGACGAAGACGATGAAGAACAAGAAGTAAAAGGCGCAAAAAAAGAAAAATCAAAAGATAAAAAAGTGGAAGTCGGAAAAGACGAAGCCGATGAAGAAGAATTCAAAAATATGAGGAAAAAAACTAGAAAAGGAAACTATAAACCTGGATAGGAATAAGAAGACGGATAAGATTAGGACGTTTAAAAAGAAGATGAAGAATTTGAAGAAATGAAGAATAATCGGAAGAAGAGGAATAAAAAGTCGGAGAAGAAGGAGAAAAAAAAAACCATAAGATAGAAGACGAAGTTCGTACATTGGTTTGTTTGTAGTTAATCCTTTTTATTTTTTTTGGGAAATGTGATGCACATGAATATATTTGTTCCGATAGTATTGATACTTCAGACACGAGTAAGATGAATGGTATGGTTTATACCCATGAATATCTAAACAATATTAAAGTATATGGTTTGCCTAACCACTGTTTAAAGTTAAAGATTGGTGTCATGCTGCTGAGAAATATTGATCCTAGGGGTGGATTGTGCAATGGTACGAGGTTGCTGGTAACTCAATTAGCTAACCATATGATCGAGGCTAGCCTTATATGCAGTGATAAAGTAGGGAAACGGGTTCTGATCCCTAAAAATGTTTGTTTCCCCACCATAACTTCCTTTTAGGATGCGTCGTAGACAATTTCCTGTTGCTATCGTGTTTGCTATGACGATAAATAAAAGCCAGGGCCAGACTTTGCAAAAGGTTGGTTTGTTTTTGCCTAACCCAGTATTCTCACATGGTAAGTTTATGTTGTTGGTTCTAGGGTTACATCGAGAAAATGATTGCAGATTTTAATAACCGATCAAAAGGGGAAAACACAACGGAAGACAATGAACGTTGTTTAAAAAGTTGTTTTTTCAAAGCATTTTCACGTCCTCATGTTTGGTTTAGTTTAAGCTTTTATTGGATTTTATAAACGTAGTTGGGTTTTTTTATTTTTAAGTTCTTTGTATTGGTTACGGTTTTAGTTTTAATACCTTTGTTTGACTTTCATATGTTTCGATATCCTTTGTGTTTTTAATTAATAGTTGCCTTGGAACCGATGTCATGTTCTCTAAGACGAATGCTCCTTTCTTTGTTTATATCTTCAAACTGCATTTTAATTAGCATATTCTCAGTGTATTCTATCAATCTATGTTTTTTTATGTTCGTCTACTTTAGATTGCTTTAGTTTGTTTTGATAAGTCTGTTTTAATCATATCGAATTGAGATCAATAAACACGTTTCGATTCAACATCCATAAAACTTGGAATGGCATAATTAAAGTTTATGGATGGAGCTCTCTGCCCGCGCAAGGCGCGGACTACCCACCTAGTATATATATATATATATATATATATATATATATATAAAGTAAGCTTTTCTCTCTTCTCATGCTGCCACCTCAGCATCCTAAAAATTTAATACACATACTAAATACATATATTAATTATAAATTTGTTTTTAACATTATGAAAAGAATTCGAAAAGGCATTACTCATATTTTAAATTAAACCAGAAAATAATAAACTTATATGAATATAGTTCTTTGAAATAATAACAGGTTTAATAAATTTGGTTATCATAATATATTTCAAATTTTATAAATATTTAATTATGTTAAGTTGTATCGCAAATATTATAAAAAACTAAAATATCAAACAAGTCCTAACAATTAAACAAATAAGTTAAATATGTAACTAAATTCATAAAGCAAAATATAAGTTGGCAAATTTTACATATAATAAAGAGACAAATAAATAAAATTAAATATTTAACATAATAATTGCAATTATACATAATTATGAAAAAGAGAATAAGAGCCAAAAAATTTAAGAAACATATTAAAAGTATTTACACAAAAATATAAATTAAGTTTGAAAATTTAAGATCGTTGTGTTTTGTGATATTATTTTTAAAAAATAAAATAAAAATAAATGTAACTACAACATCAGAAGAAAATAAAAGCTTTGTATATGCAAAATATATATCATGTGATGTAAATATATTTCAATTCTCATAATAATTGACATCCATTAATACAATAGTTTTCTCTAGAATTTGAAAAGACATTTACTTAATAGAATATAGATTATATTGAATTAATCTACAGAAATTTCAATTTAATAATTTATTTTTATCAGTTTATTTATATAGTTTAGAAAAACTATAAAATTTAGTGTTTATAAATTATGGATTAGATTTATTCTAAATAAAATCAAACAAATGTTGTTATTTCAAATAATCAGTTATATATGGAAATCTTTTTCAACAGAAAAAGATAGATTTAAGAATCACAAACATATTGCACACATAAATAGGGTTGAAATCATACATGAAACACTCCAAAATAATAACTTCACATTAAACAAAATAAAAAATTATTATGCAACTTTAAAATGTAAATATCTTCCCTTTAAAATGTAAATATCTTCCTTTTAAAAAACTCAACTAATTGTATAAAATTGATCACCAAAGAAAAAAAAGAGGTAAAAATGTGTACCATCCAATAAATAAACACATAGATGATCATAAATTAAAAAAAAAACAAAAACAAATACACAGATCTTAAGCTGAGAGAGATAATTATATTAACTACGAGACCAAATAAAATAAAATACCATTAGATTAAAAAAATTGTTTACCACGTCCGCGCGGATCACACCCTTTGTGATTGAAATTGAAAGTGAAATCTCACCGACGATGGGGGAAGATATCGGAGAAGACGAGGGTTTTAGAGCAGTGGGTAATATTTTTTTACAGGATAATCCTATTCACAAGAACTATCTTTCTCTCTCTCTCTCTCTCTAAATATTTGAATCGACGCTCGACCCCATATTTCTTATATTTTTCCAAATCGGCCCATATTATCTAAAATGTTTCCATTAACCTATACATCTACGATGATTTTGATAGTAAATTAGTGATAGAAATTAAATCGTTTTTCAAATAAAATTAGATTCGTTTTGTAGTCACCAACACTGGATCATCGAAAATGAATAATGGTAAATTCTGAACATTTTATTAGTATTCGGTTTTAGGTAAAAATAGATAAAAATACAGTGACTTATTTCGAAGTATATTTTTTTTTAAAGTTCGGATAATTCTAAATTCACAAAACTAACTTTCCTTTTATTAGTATTCGAAGTAACTTTCGGAATATACAAAACTAACCATATTTCGAAGTATTTATTTTATTAGTATTCAGTTGGGTTTAAAAAAATATACAATTCCCTAAACTTTAAAATGACAAAAACTTAACTTTTAAAAACCAACTAATTGAATAAATAGTCAACAACAAAAAAAATTCAAATGGTGGATCACTCACTAAACAAATACATAAATAAACTTAAAATTAAGAAAGGAAAAAAAACTTAAGAATAAACAATCTACATTTTCTAAGCTAATAGAGACAAATCCATTAACAATCATACTAATAAAACTAAAATAATATTATACCAAATCTAATCTATTAAAACAGAGTGCTATTTTGTGACCAAATAAGAAAAAATGCATTTAATACTATTCCTATCATGGATAACTTTTAAACTTTCAATTTTTGTGGATAACTATCATTTTTCCAAACATAATAATTTTGTTTACAGGATATGAATAGTTTTGTGGATAACTTTTAATTTTGGTTATATTTTATTTTTAATTTAATTCCGAAAATTAAATATTTATTTCAGATTATTTTAGATTTTGTTAAATAGAAGTTAGATTATTTACCAAAAATCAGAAAATTAGTTATTATCTTCAAAAATAATCAATCATATATTAATTTAGATTTAATATAAATATTTGAATTTAAATAATAATCTCAAACAAGAAAAAATGCATATAATACTATTTCTATCATGGATAACTTTTAAATTTTCAATTTTTATAGATAACTATCCTGTTTCCAAACAGAATAATTTTGTTTACAGGATATGAATAGTTTGGTGGATAACTTTTAATTTTGGTTATATTTTATTTTTAATTTAATTCCGAAAATTAAAAATTTATTTTAGATTATTTTAGATTTTCTTAAATATAGGTTAGATTCTATATATATAAAGTTAACTTTGCTCTCTTCTCATGATGCCACATCACCTTCCACCTAAGCAATAAACATTAAAACAAAACAAAACACACACACATAAAACAAAAGAACCAAAAAAAACTCAAACATAAAACAAAAATTCCAAAATATACAAAAATAGACCCATTAAGAAATTAATTATAAAAAAAGAAAATTCACATAGCTTGACAATTTGAATTATATATAATTTCTACAACTCTCACTTTCGATTGAATATCATTTAAAAAAATACCACATGTACACAAAACAAGGACATCACAATTAATCTCTAGTTTTTTTTTTTTTTTGGTCAAGCACCATTAATCTCTAGCTTTGATTATAAATTTCTGAAAGCAAATTTCGGATAACAACACAAACTAAATCTTAAATGGCCTAACATGGGCCATTATTTGACCTTACTGAGCTCAAATATGTCAACTATCTTTTACCCAAAAACACATATGTCGGACTCACCGATGGAGAATCGCTTCTCAAGGGCGACGGTGACGATATACCCGAAGAAATATCAATCGTTGTAGATGAGAGAGTGCAAACCAGATCTTATTATTTCAATTTTAAGTTCTAGGGTCACACCCGCCTCTTCTATCATCTCATTCCCGCATGCCATATTCCTAACCACCAACAATCAACAAATGCTGTCATTGGTCTGTGATTAGTTGGACAATCAAGAGGAAATTTTTTCTTCGACTGCCGTCAATATAACCCTACGATGATGACGGCGAGAATAACGAACTTCTCAATTACTTTTTCTGGGGGGGTTCAAAATTTTAAAAATAATATAGTTAAGAAACACGTAATAAAGAGGATTAGAATCCAACATGAAACACGATTACAAAAAATGATGTTAAAATTGATTAAAAATAATATAAATAGGAAAATAAAATAAAATAAGTAATCATTCAATATTAAACTATTAGAAACAGTTCCATTAACTCCAAAACCAAGAAAATAAAGTAATATTACACAATCAAAACAAAATTTAAAAAATGTGGACCACGTCTGCGCATAGTATCTATACATCCAACATATTTTTAAAAAAAATTATCTTATAACTAATTTTTTTAAAAGTAGCCCAAATTCCTAAATTCCTTAATATTAAAGGGAAACATATTCTACAAGGGCTTCAACAAATAGGTTTTAGATGAAAAAAAAAAGAAAAAATCAAAAATTATGAAAAGAAAACATTAAATTGTTAAGATATTCCCTTAGAAAAAACAACTAATTGCATGAAATTGACCAACAAATGAAAAAAAGAAGTAAAAATGTGTAATATCCACTAAACAAATACATATAAGATCATAAATTTAAGAAATTATGAAAATAAACCAAAATTAAAAAATACATATAATTTAAGCTGATAGAGACAATTCAATTAAGTACCACATTCAAAAAATAAAATAACATTAGACAATCAAAATATGTTTAGAAAAAATATTTACAACGCCCGCGCGTAGCGCGGATCAGACCCTAGTATATATATAAAGAGGGCAAGTTGTCTTATCCAAACTAGTCTATTTTTTTTTGAAAGAATTTTATAGGATTCGAGGTATAATCAATTCGAGAAACTCGAATTTGGGGAAGTCAATTTGAGAAAATTGATATCAATAAGTGTAGGGTTTGGGAAAAAAGTGATTATTGGAAATCGATTTCGAGAATTCAGATTCGGAAATTTTCTATTTGAATTTTAGCTTTCGAGAACAAAATTAGAGAGATTTAAATAATTTAACTAGTTATTATATTTTGCGACCCAAAACAAAATCAATTATTAGTGTATAACAAACTGGAAAGTACGTTAGTCTGTGCAAGCAATTTGAGATTCTGTTGGAGAGGATTTGCCTAGAGTTGGATGAGGAAATATAAGATATTGACAATAGAGCCTTTTAATCTAGAAGCCACACCTCTAAAATTAGATGCATACTGCCCAACAAAACATCGCGTTAGTAACAGTAACCTTCAAACGTACAACATATAGAAAGCAACAAAATTTTAAAAAAAAATTTTGTTTTTTTTTGGGATGATGATAATTATAGATCCAACGGAACCGGATTTTTCATTGACGAGAACACGATAGTAACGTGTGTGCATGTAGTTATCAACGAGAAATTGTGGAAGGATGAAGCATACGTAGACACAGAAAAACAGGTACCGTATTCTTAATCTTACTTTTTTTGTTTAGCCTTCACTTAAGTACGTATCTTTTTCTTAACATGTAGAAATAGTTCTCGGCTAAGACGATGACACAGTAATGGGTGTGGTTTCGGAATTCGATCTGGAAAATGATCTAGCCTTGGTGAAAATTGACCTATGCGATGTCGAGAAGTCCTCTTATTCGCTTGCTAAACTCGGCATCGCACACCAAACTCGTCAGGGAGATTAGTTGTGTGCGTTTGGTGCGCCCGCATGTCTTAGGTCCAGTATGACGGCTTGAGTAATCATGTAATACTTTTATTCTCTATTAATTTCACATTATTTTATTTTTTATGATTTTCTGATAATATAAATGTATCTCGCAAATACGCTGAATTAGGTATGAAACAGACATGGACACATTTTCTCCAAATAAATTGTGTTTATTTTCTTCTTATGTGAATATAATTGCAAATGATATTGCATGTTAACTTTTGTTCATCACAAAGTTACTCTGGAAAGCCTCTAGTGAATATAAACGGTGAAATCATCGGAGTTGTGAATATGGTCGGGGATGGAGAAGATTTAATTGGATTTGCTATTCCCATTGACACGGTGTGCAGAGCATTGAAGTTAGGAACTTATAAACTTCATCACTGATTATGGATTTGTGATTTTAATTGACAAACTCTATATTAGTTTTTTTTAATGTTTTCCTCAAGTTAATTAATTAGCAAAATGACTTTACTGTTTATAATATTATGCTAATATTTATATGCGTAGAATATTTTGTTGGAACTAATTTTTTGTCAAAGCCTGAGGGTTTGATAAAATTATGTTAGTGTGAAAAGAAATGAGTTAAGCTCTTTCTAATGAAATGTTTTCATTAACCGAGAAATGTTTTCTCGTGTATATATTGGAATGGTTGTGTCTTAAATGAACAACATGAGAGAAGAAAAGCCATACGTGCGACGTTCGCATCTTGGGCCTTGATTGGGCCCGTGGACTTTTTGAGGTATCGATCGATACCCCTTGGTATCGATCGATACCCAGCGGGCCGACTTAAAAAAATCGCAGCCGCCTAGGTTATTCTAGAAATATTCCTTTTCTGTCATGGAAAAACCCTAGCCTCTCTCCTATATATACAACACGATTTTCACCTAAAAAATCATCCTCTGATACACAATAAACACTTACTAAAAGTTCTAGCAATCGTTTCTTCAATTCCCTACTGCTTAGAGTAAGTTTTAATTTCGAGAGTATCGTAGAATAATGGTCGATAGACATGAATCATGGTGTTGATGATTCAGTTAAACTTTGGTTGTATCCTGGGACTCATGGATCTATAAAACCCCGTCACACTACGGGAGATTCTTAGAGTTAAGGAAAGAGATTTATCTCGCCTCCTCAGATCTTGTATTGCTTTATCGCTTATAAATCGTCTGTTCCTTAAACTGTTTATTTACATATTACTGTGATTAAATCTTTCCTGTCTGTAGTGTAAATTTTGGTCCTACATATTTATGACATAGTTAACCCAATTTATTAAATCTCTGTTTTTGTTTGGAACTTAATCTCATATAATACTCCAACCGACAAAAAAATCTCAAATAATATGTTATAAAATTATGTTCTTTTTTATCTATCTTTTAATGGAAAATTGAGTCATTTACTTTTGTATCCAACCTAATTTCACCTATTTAGTTATCCTTACAATTGTTATATTTCCTTTTATTTTCTTTTACTTACATAATATATTATAAAGATGTACATTCTTTGTACATGATAATATAAATACAGTACAACTAGTATAACTGTACTAAAAATATATAATTTAAAAATTCTATTCACACTTTCAAGAAAAATATGTATAAAAATGTAATTTTTAAAAATATTACCTTTTTAACTTGATGTTTCAAATTTAGCACAATTTTTTAATTTTTTTCTAAAATAACCCAAATTTTACCTTTAAAATGCTTTAAAACTATTTCTAATGGGGAAATCTAAATCCTAAATTGGAAAAAGGGAACCCAAATATAAAGTTTTAGCTGTATTTTTTTGGGTAAATATGTTTTTCATAAAATTATTTGTGCTATTTTATTTAATTTGGAATATTTAATTATCACTTGTACAAACGTCTCAAGCTCTGGGAACTTAAGTTTGTACTTGAAAAAGATAAAGTTGTGGACGCGAGGGATGTCAATCGGGCTAGCCCGGCCCGGCCCGAAATCTGTAAAATCCGCATATATTTGAGCCCGGTCCGACCCGATCCGACCCGATCCGAAAAAAAATCGGACCTATATTCCAAAACTCGGCCCGGTCTGGACAGGGTTCTAGGGCTTTTCGGGTTTTTTCGGGCTTTTTTGTTCTTTTATTTACAAACACAAAAATTCACAATTATCAGATGAATAATAAAAAAAATATTTATCAAAATAAATCTAAATTGAAATGTATTATATCAAATCATATTAAATTTAAAAGCAAAAGTTTGACAAAAAAACAAATAAAATTCAAATAAATTGTATTACCAAATAAAACATAAAATCAAAATATTTCAAATCTAGGTAGTTGAGTTTAGATTAGAATCTCTTTCATCGTCTTCTAAATCCTCATCACCATCAAGAGGTACATATACAAAAAAAGTAAAATAATATTAAGTTTTGACATGTATAAATTATATAGAAATGTCATTGAAAATTTATAGATAATAATTTTAAAAATATGAAGTAAATATGGATGAATGATAATGGTACATGAATCACGAAATGTATAGAAAATATGTCAAATTATTATTTTTAGAAAGATAAATGTTTAAATAAAATCTCTAACTAATTAAAATATAAACTATCGGGCTTTTCGGGCTAGCCCGAGCCCGATCGGGCTAAACCCAAAAACACACTAGCCCGAATGGGCTTTAGCCCGAAAACCCGATTTTTCGGGCTTATATTTCTAGGCCCGAGCCCGCTGTTTTTCAGGGTCGGGCCGGGCCGGCCCTCAGGCTTTGGCCCTAATTGACACCCCTAGTGGACGCTGACGATTTCATTCTCGATATCAACTGAGAGTTGATTGCAATCCATGATTAGTTTGTATACATGACCACCATTTTCTGACATAGTTCCATTGGAATCCTTCCCGAGAACCTCTTCCACTTTCTACATTATATCAACATATCTCTGAGTTTTCTGCAGCGTAGAAACGCTATCAAGATAATCAGAGTTTAGGGTTTCTAATTATGCCATGTTCATGTCAATATCTTCTTCCCCCGATTCTGCTCCTTCATTGTCAGATAACTTGTAACACCCCGACCGCCTCTACTTGTGGGCCCCACGCCTTCTCTCGGCCCCTGGCCCCCACCCTCGTCTGACGGCCGGTGCGTTAGTCCGGGAGGCTAGTAAGATTTGTTTACTGACCCTACAAATCACCACATGATCTTTCCCTGTGTTTTTTCCTCACTCGCACGGTACCGCGAATCACTTTCCGGTAGGTCACCCATCCTTAAATTGCTCCAGCTCAAGCACGCTTAACTCTGGAGTTCTCTCAGGACAAGTGACCGAAAAGATAAGTGCACTTTGGTGACATAGGTAGCCAAATCAATTCTTATAAGCCTCTCCGCATATACCAGAAACCGGGATGTTACAATCACCCCCCCACTAACAGAGCGCAACGTCCTCGGTGCGCACCAGGACCGTAACCTTTGACGGTGTGAGCCCACATGACTCCACATACATTTTTGGGTTCGGCTCTGATACCACTTGTAACGCTCCGACCGCCCCTACTTGTGGGCCCCACGCTCTCTCTCGGTCCGTGGGCCTCACCCTCGTCCGACGGCCTGTTTGCTAGTCCGGGAGGCTAGTAAGATTTGTTTACTAACCCTACAAATCACCATATGATATTTCCCTGTGTTTTTTCCTCACTCGCACGGTACCGCGAATCACTTTCCGGTAGGTCACTCATTCTTAAATTGCTCCAGCTCAAACACCCTTAACTCTAGAGTTCTCTCAAAACAAGTGACTGAAAAGATAAATGCACTTTGATAACATAGGTAGCCAAATCAATTCTTATAAGCCTTTCCGCATATACCAGAAACCGGGATGTTACATAACTCGTCAAGCTATGCGAGGAAAGAATCTTCAAGAGTTGCCATATCTTCGCCGTTTTCTTTCTTTGTTACGGGTTTGGTAATAATAAAGAAGGAGACTACAAGTCTCTTGAGAGAAACACACGAAGAGGAAGACTCGAACTTCTCTTCTAAAACTTTGTATTTTCGGATGATCCCGCGTATTTATACGGTCCGTCGATGTCTAGTCGGTTAGCAAACGACTCTAGAGTGGGCCCAAATATTCAGTGGGCTTTTAATCGGGCCACAGTCTCTCTGAGCCCATTTTATGGGTTGCGTCATTACTACGAACTCGATATATATAATAGCAATCAGAGATTCTGTCGAATTCAGGTCATCGTCTGAAAGTCTGAGTTCCTTTTCCCCCAAATCTTCAGATCAGCATCAAACCCTAGCTCTACAAACCAGTCATGTCGTCCAAGCAAGGTAAGGCAGTTTTAGTTCTCATGATTGAGGTTCTTGTTTATGATAATTTATGTCGTTTGCGATAAAGGAATAAAAGACATCGTTTTCCGATCTGTTAAATCGTTTTCGTTAAAACAGGAGGAAAGGCGAAACCTTTGAAGCAGCCAAAAGCTGACAAGAAGGAGTACGACGAGGTGAACCCCTTTTCAAAATATTTTTCTTATGACTGCCATTTTCTGCCTCCATCTGAGAGAAAGTGTGCATCTTAAATCGTTTTATATCGGTAGCTTTAGACCTCGGATGAAACGATGGTATTACTTTCTGGATCTGGTTTTGATTGTTGAAAACCCAGAATCATGTTTCTTTCTCCGGTCTAATGATACATACGCAAGTACCCAGTGTTTAAAGAGCATACTCTCTCGGCTCCTTCACTTGATTTTAGACATTTTTTTTACACTCTCTAATTTCTGGAATTGTTTCCTCGGCATTAATGCAGCACGATATGGCTAACATTCAGAAGAAGAAAGACGAGGAAAAGGTGAGTTCCCACTTCGATGCTCTGGCTTGGTTCCTCTCTTGTTCATATAAAGTTTTGTGTTTTGCAAACCGCATCTAGTCTATGGTTTGGCTCCTCTTTTCAAGCAAAGATCGAGAGCTACTACTTTAAGAGAGATTGATCTTTTTAATAAACCAATAGATTTTGGAAATGATATGGATTATGACGCTTACTTTTCGGATACTTGGGATGAAAAAGTGAATATTAGGATGCCTACTGTACTTTGTTTCCACAAAATACTCTTTAGCGTCTCTTTTGCATGAGAAGGACATACAGTGCTAAGAGCCAAGGCATCTCTTTTGTTATTGAAAGCCTGACCCATATTTTTTAATGGAAATGGTAAAACAGGCACTTAAAGAACTAAGAGCCAAGGCATCGCAGAAGGGATCCTTTGGAGGCTCTGGACTTAAGAAGAGCGGCAAGAAATGATCCGTTTTATCCATGAAGCCTGTTTGACACTGCAAATTTATCAACTTAAAACAGATAAATCATGTGTTGATGTAACTTTTATCATATATCTAGGAGAGTAACTTCGCGTCTCCATACATATGTTTGCTTTGGCCACTTTTTCATGGAAAAAAATGATAAATGGTTTCTATCCTAAAATCAAATATTGTCATATTTCTCCGGATTCAGGATTTAGTAGTGGACTGTCTTATCTCTCTATCTCAGCATCCAGTTTTAGAAACTGTTATTTGTCATAGCTTTTGGAGTAATAATATGTTGCATTGATAACGTACATACTACATAGACTAAGATGAGGTAGTAACTGAAGGTGACAGGTGATTTTACCAAAGAGGTAAGTAAAATATGTATGTGCTGCGTAATGGATAACAAGTCTTCTTAAGTAGTGCATACTCTAAACGAAAATAGCTTCGCCCTGCCCTGAAATCAAAGCTGATCGAGAGGGTCTTAGAGCCTGAAGGAGCCTGCTTTTCTTCTTGAACCGTTGTTGATACTGGAAGAGGTGCGTGGATCAGAGAACTCGTAGTACATGTCTGTGAAGAAATTGTCAACAATGTCAAGGTAGACAGGGCTTCGGATGCTTGAATAGCATCGAAGCGCTTCCCGTACATCCAATGCGTGCTCCACGTCTCTCAGATCCACCATGTTGAGATCTTTCATCTTTTGCGCCAACATGTCACCTCTTCTCTTCGCCTCCTCGAATGGCTCTGAAACTTTTTTCTTCTTCTGTTTCTTTTTAAGTTGGTTCTTGTTGTTGAGACTCTCATCTCTAGTTTCTGCAACAGCCTTGCTCTCACAAGAGATAACGCTGTAGGTTTCTTCGGTTTGGGAATCTTCTGGACAGCGGCGGCGAAGACTGCAAGAGAAAGGGCTCAAGAGAGGAGTGTTGTTAGGTAAGTTGTGGTATTTGCCAAAACAGATAGTGGACTTGATGCTTCCAAGGCTCTTCCTTAAGAAACGACCAACTCTCTGAATTGATTTTGCTGTAGGATTCATCATCTTGGCTTTTGTCTCTCCTGCTGTTCATTTTCTGAGACAAAAAACCATATTTATTTCACTTGGGGAGCTCAAAACGAAACCTAACATTCATTCAGTGGCATGTAGTAGTTGAAGAAGGAAGCTGATATGATACGTCAGAGTCAGGCTTAAAGAAGGTGTCATCTTTGATGAGTGTCCACTTTTATAGGTAAGAAATCGTCATCGCATTGATAAGCAGTGTGCAAAATGGTCCCCTACTTATCATTGCCACCACTACGCATCATAACATACCAGTTGACTCTGGCTACATTATCAGAACTAGGCCCATAAAGCCCATTAACAAAGGCCATTTTTTCATAGGACAAAACCCTGAAAGCACACTCCATGGTCGTCTTCTCGGAGCCGCAAAGATTTTCTACAGAGCGAGCTTCGTTCATCGTATTCCGTGTAAGCTTATGTGTGAAATACGCATGTATATAACCGGTGATTTGGAAATGGCAGGGTAAGGGAACGGGGAGTTTCGGTAAGAGGAGGAACAAGTCACACACGCTCTGTGTGAGGTGTGGTCGCCGGAGCTATAAGAAGAACTGGAGTGTTAAGGCTATAAGAAGAAAGACAACAGGAACTGGTAGGATGAGGTATCTACGCAATGTCCCTCGCAGGTTCAAGACTGGCTTTAGAGAAGGTAAAGCTACATTAGCTCTTTTCTTCTCTTTAAAAATATGTACTGTTACTTGGATTGCACTATCTGATTGATTTAACAATGGTTCAGGTACCCAAGCCACCCCAAGAATCAAGGCTGCACCTGCTTCTTCCTAGGCATGGTTCAGTTTGCGTTTGGCCATTTTGATTCCTGCTTCTGATGTAGCTTTTTAAAACTTAATTTATTATTTTTTTTTTTGAGGAGAAAGCGTTGTCACAATTGGCTTTGAAAGTACTATATATATACTCTTGACCCAAAAAAAAGTACTATGTTATTCCTTTTTAATGCAAGCAAATCTAGCAAACTCCACGGAATACGCAAAGGAGTTGCAAACAAAATCTAAGTATCAGGTCTGTGGTGTGAATTGACCAAAGAGGTGTTTTTCGGCGTGTAACTGTTTGAAAGCCTGTTCCATTTCTGGAAATGCCGAGAGTAGCAGCAGCTCCAGAAGGTCAAATGCCAATTGCTTCAGACACACCGATGACTGGAAACAACAATATTTAAACTATCAAACCCAATTCTTGAGATTGGAAAATCAAGACAATGCGGAATGTTTTTTACCTGAAGGAAGAAGTAGAGATCTTCCGCACATTGTTCATACTCCTTATGTCCCACAAGACTCACTATAGTCGCTGGGGCTTTTTCTGTGCGTTCAGTGTTAATTCAAACATTTATGTTAATTCAACAAAGCTTACATATCACCGATGCCAAAAAAAGTATCAGATGACAGGACGCTCATTACCGATCATCAGCTCATGAACAAACTTGGCCCGTCTCTCTGCTTCTTGTTGCTGCTCCTCGTCAGAACTGCTGGATTTTTGCTGTCTTTTTGGATGCTTTGTGATGAATATCCCATCCGGCCATAGTATCTGAGAGGTCATACCAAATATCTCTTTAAAATCTCTCACCATGGATTGAAATATATATCATCAGGCCAGAGACATCACAGGGATGTCACTGTTAGGCATTCTTTTTCCATTACTCACTGTGACTTTCGCCACTTCCTCATTGTGCAAAAAGAAGTTCACGTGAAGGGTCTCACCTGTTCTACCCGTTGAATTCCAGAAGCAACTACAGTTCCCCGCCGCAGAAGACAGATTTTCTCAAGTACCCAATCGTCCAATGCATCCCCCATCCCAAGATGAAGTATCTGTTTGGCAACCCAAAAAGCTTTCCGCCTTGTATTGTGCAAATATAGATGATCAAAATTACTCCGCTTTCTTCACTGAGAAACAAATAAACCTAGTATGCCCCCTGGTTATTATATTATGTACCTGATCCACCCACCCTCCTGGAGCTGAAATACAACATCTACCAAGTCTAGCAGGGGTAATGTAAGCTTTGGAGGAACCCACTGCAAGAAACACAGGTTATAACAAGCACATGCATCATGGTTTCCCACAATGCAAAAGACAGAATTATCAGAAAAAAAAAAATCGATTGGCTTATGCTAGGTGTGGATCTGATATATATACCTCTGTGGGCAGTCCTGCAGAGGCCACAGCCTCAGCATGTCGAGTACCCACTTTTAGCCCGCCATTCTCTTTGCTATTTCTCACATCTGAATCAGGCGCCTTCATCTGATCATTTCCAGGAGCTTTCACTTTTGACTTCAGATCATCCACCATAACATTATCTCTCATATGTTGACCCGATTTCCCATTCTCTGAACTCAGATTTTCTCTCAAAGGAAGAGGAACTGGTGTCGCTTCAGTCATATCGGCCATAATTGTAGAAACGGTAGATGTCTTACGGACAGGTTTAACTGAAACGATTTACTAGTGACAATAAATCTCATTGTGTTGTGTTGTGAATTACTCACCGGTCAGTGTCAATAAATCTCATTGTGTTGTGAATTACTCACCGGTCAGTGTCTCAATGATTGAGAAAGAACTTGAGAACGCATAAGTCTGCACAGCAGCAACATTTTACTCATTAAAAATCTGTTACCATTAGTGATTTTTTAGTCAGTGGAAGAGTACCTACCTGGGAATCCACACTGAGAAAGTCCCAAACTTCAATTGACCCTGAAATTCTTGGTAGCTGCAAAAGCTTCTGAACAAAGTAGAGAAAGGATAATTCGAAAATTAAGGAAAACTGGGGAGTCACTTACAATGCAAAGCTTTTCATTCACATTTTAGTTAACGTGGAAGAATAAAAGGCATGTGAAAAGCAACTGAGTACAAAGCTTCAAGCATTAGAACTATCAGCACTAGTTACTTGAGCAGATCGAAATACATAAGTACATAACTTCAGTACATCAAAGTAGGCCAGACTATATTTCAGACTAAATACAGAGCAGTAGCTTAGGAGAAAATCCATGGTGTAGTTTCATGCATAAGACCATCCAGCATTAGCTTCTCAGAGATCCAAAAATAACTACCAAAACAAGAAAACACAAAAGCTAATTCACAGTTAACCTACTCATCAAAAAACCTAATCCAGTAGAAAAACAAAACAAATCCTTATACAAAGTACCATGTATAAAGCATCAAGAGAGACTAGAAAACAAGAGACATGACGTTTGACCTTGAGATAGTCATCAAGTAGTACACTTCGCTCTTGGATAACAGGTATGTCCACGCCTGTTGATAAGAAATGCTTCGGCGGTAAATGAAGATTATACTCAGGAAATACTTTAAGCCGCCGGTGAAGCTCCTCAAAATGTCGAAATCTGAAAGTTCACATAAATAAATATTATAAAAAAAAAAACAAAGCACCATCATCAGATCCGTAACAGTCATATTCTATCACCTTCTTTTGATAGACCAGCTATGATTACTTTCATCTGTAACAGCAATTGAATACACAGAAAACATCTTAGAACTGCTCTTCACAATATTGGCACCCAGAACCTGCAAAAAGAACCTAAATTTATCCATAATATGATACGGCATACGGAACATCATTGTCTGCAGCTTTATAGGTGCTGGATGCACAATAGAGATTTAACTGTACCTCACATCTCAACTTGGCAAAGGAATCAACCAACAAAGAGCTTCTAGGGGCATTGGGAAGGTCACTTTCCGCTACTGAAATGTATGATGCAGATGACGTTGCAGATATCCCACTGTATGATCTACCCAAAGAATCATTTTCAGAATCATTACTATCATCATCGCCTAGAATGCGTCCAGAATGTCTGGATCTCTTCCTGCTAGATTGATGCATGGGTACTTGCTGATAACGTTCATGCCCTTTACTGGTCTGTTTGAAATGGCGTCCCGAATTTTCAAGTGGATGGTGTATCCGTGAAACACCAGGATTTCTGTTCGTTCGACCATCCCAGACTCGAGTCCCAGGACTGTTTAGACCTGTTACCGTTTCCTCATCCTCAGATGTATAAGAATGACTACTTTTTATTTGCTCCTCGTCCTCTTCAGCAGAGGAATAACTTGATAAGTGACTGTCTGTATTTACTACCTTATGCTGACTCGATCCTTTTGCATTCGCAGTATTTTCGTTGAAGTTGTTAGGCCCCGCATCATCACCATCGTTGCACCATTCCTTGCTAGACCATCTCGGGGGCACCCGCTCAACAACTTTCTCACCTTCCTTTTTTTTATAATTTCTTCCCTTTGCCCACACGCTTTCAAGATTCTCGGGAGCAAGGGTCTCAGTTTTCCTTTGTGACATCATGTCTAATACGTCACCCCATCCCTCTCCTCCACGATGTCCTTGAAGATATTTACTATCATCCACTATTTTGGAAGTTAAGGGGACGGAGTTCCACGATCGGGAAGAACGAGTGTCCATTGAAAGCAATGGATCTTTACTATCATGCTGTTTATCTGTAGCATTCTTCCTTTTCTGCTGTTCATTTTTCAATTGCACCAGCTCAACACCTGTGACAGAGGGGTCCAGATCTCTAGAAAAATGATCAGGATAAACTTTAGAGAGATCTTCCGAATGAGAAGTCTCTTCTGCAGCACTTGATCGGTCATTAGTCTTTATCCTTGATATCACAGCAGCTTCAATCCTCTCGTTTATGAACCTGGTAGAGGATTCGAGGACCACTGAGGTGAAAATAAGAGGAACCAAATGTGATCTAAAGAGGTAATAGCTTACCGAGGATTGGCTAAATTTAGGACTGGTCGCATCACACAGCAAGCAAGAAGCTCCCTTACGGTATAATGGAAAAAGGCACAGTGCAGATCCTCTGGCCTGAATGTTAGTGAAATGAGACTGTCCATTATATGCTGCAGAACCTGCAAAATAGAGACCATAATATCACCACCTGATAGCGATAAAGTGGTAAAGCATACAACATAAACTCTACATAACAGCTCATCGCAACTTAGACTGCAGAAAACCTTATGCTCGGAATCAGGAGAGAATAATGCAGGGTGCAATTTATCTTCAGTGGCCATCACTCGTCTTAGTTCTGAGTCTCGGTCTTCAAAACTGAGGCTTCTCCTTTGTTGTCTCTCAATCTTTGCTTGACACTCACGGAAAAGCTCCACACGACGACATATAATATCAATTAGATCCCTGAATCAATCCAACAGTTTAGTTTTTTTTTTTTTTTTTTGAGAGGCGATTGTAAGAGAAACTCAACCTGAGAAGAAAACACTAAGAAAAACAGACCTTGTCAATAGATCAATGAGATTTACGTTTCTAAACCGCCGTGAAAGTTCCCCAAGAACATCGTTAATAACAAACACCAGTTCTTCAGGACCTTGCTTATCCGCTGTTATGCGGGAGTACCAGAGATCCAGTACCCATTCAGAAATGAGGTGACGGGTGAAGTGATCCATGGCGTCTTCAACGACCTGGGAGTTCACTTTGCTTCTCCAGTCAGACCGTGGAGCTGCTTTAGGGAGTTCTGGAGGATTCTTTAGAGATGGTGCATTGAGTGACGAAGGTTTGCTGTTGTAAGCTGCAGCCTTTCTTTTCATTTCAATATCGAATGAGAAATAACGGAGGAGGATGATCAAGCACGCAGCAGCAGGGAGATTGACCAAAACCGATGAACTTGTCACTGCAGGCGTTTAAACAAACGTGAATATTCATTAGAGATTGCTGAAGGAAACACTAACATCAGTAGCTAGTGAACAATGCCTCCTAAATACAAGAAAGCCTACAAAACCGAAAGTGAAGATACCCTTGAGCATGATCAAATGAGAACATCAAACTTACGCGAGAGTAGGTAGGAAAGTCCGACGACGCATATCACCAGGATTACAATCCGCTTCTTGGCTTCATCTACCAGGTCCCGAACTGTCACCACCTGCTTCTGGGTGCTCATAGTTGAATCAAACCCTTTTTTCTCTCAATCCGTCCTTCAATGAACTCTCCCAAACCCTAAAGTCCCATTCCCTATATGAGTGCGAAGCCGGATTTGGACCCAATTTTCGAAATAACTCGGGATCGAAGAAAGATGAGCTGATTCTCGATCGATGCCTGAAAAAGGAAGGAGAAGGAGAGGGAATCGATGTCTGGAAAATTAAAAACGGTCGAGGAATCGATGGAATCGGCGGTAACGGATTCACTCCCGGTGACGCTTGTCGATTTCGTAGGTTTCTCCGGCTAGCGTTTCCCGGGAAGATGGTAAGATCTTTAGTTCTATCTCTTCATGGTTTGCATTTTTTATTAATCTTACAATTGGTGGCGATCAAAACTCCATATGATATCGCTAAGTGTCGAACCTTGGGTTCCCTGGGCTATTTTGTTAACTTGATCCAACCTTTACGTATAGTGACAGAAATGCCCTTGTCACCTCCCCTCGAAAAGATTAAAATTATCCAAATTAGGGTTCACAAATTATCCAAATTTGTCCCTCCGAATCTCTGCACCTATGGAGGCTGCGAAAGAAAGGGTCGGCTTGAAAGCGCATTTGTGGCTAGATCTATGTGTTTGACTATACGTATGAGCATAAGGTAAATAACACATAGAATTTTTTAACGAGGTTCGGTTTCCCTACATCCCCGGGACCTAGTCCAGAACGAATCCACTAGAACTAGATCACAACATACAATTGCATATGGTATCCAGCACTACGATGCCTACCATTCTTTTCTAGATGGACAAACTGTGGATACGGTATCTCTACAAAGTCTACCGCTCGGCTACTACCGATACAAGCACCATCTCACAGATGTGCTTGTACTCCAGCAACCATCACCAACGGATCTACAAATCCTGTATGATGGGGCGACGCCACACACACCTGTGTGCATCTCATGATAAACCCTAGACGCGCGCACGTTTCTCTGGCCGTCTCTTGGTATTTATATGGCTAGGGTCGAAACCCTAAGAGCCCACACGATTTCTTCATCATTTTGGGCTTCTGGGCCTTTTCAATAAACCCCTGTATTAGTTCCTGTACTACTTCTTAAACTGGTACAGCAACTGCATCAACTGCATCAATTGTATCAACGCCAGATATACATTCCAGCGATTTCGTCCAGCTTAGCAACTCACTTGCCACGTCAGCTTCTGCGCCACGCCAAGTTCTTGCCTCCTGGTACAACGTCTAATACATCCTCTGATGCATCTCATTCTGACTCACTGACTCAGGTCCTGATACATCCTCGAATGCATCCAGCTCTAGTCTTCTTGATCACCACATTGTATTTCCATCATGTGTCGATCATTGAGCATCACTTACATAAAGCGTTGACTTCGTAACTGCTCCACAAGTGCCATCATCAAATACTGCCTCAGCAACTGTGTCAGCTCCTTCCATTACTCATGTCTGAACTGTCACACCATGTATGACGCATCTTCTCAAGTCAGTCATCACAACACTTTCAATCTCTCCCTTGATGACTGAGTTGTAGAGCTCAAGCACACAACCAATACTACATCGCTTGATGTATCAAATCTTACACTCCTTTATAGTTGTGTCACACACGTTCCACCACTTCCTAAACTCAGTCAAACACCACACTAACAATCTCTCCCTTGTTTACTGAGTTGTAGAAAGCTTTTCCATTTACACACAGCTTGATGCTCTTCAAACTCTCCCTCAATCTTATATCATCGGTTTGTGCTATTTCTCTGAAACACAACCTTGACTTGCTGAGATCAGTCAACACTTAGTCATGCTTTTTCTCTCCCTTTTTAGCTTAGTTTGATACTCAAGCTACTTATGCATCACAAGAGTAATCCATGTATTCAAATTCACACAACCTTACTCTCCCTGAAACCAAGGTGTGCATTATAAGAATGATTACTCTCATGTATCTCATCAAGACTTCATCTCCCCCTGCTTGAGTGCACAACTAAGTTAAAACCAACAGAAGACTCATCCTCGAAGCATATTGCCAAGCATACCTATTTCCAAGTTGTTAGAACTAAGAATTGCACATTTGAGTCTTCACATTCACCTCTAACTACCGTGCTTGATCATGTTCTAATCTTGGGTCCAGACTCTGTTGTAGACATTGATATAGTCTCTTGTCCATCAGGTTTCTTGAGAGTAGCTCAGAAACAGCTGGCCCAACATCAAAAAGTTACTGCTGTCGCCAATAGAAACAAGATCTAAACTTGCCGTACGCACAGAACAGTCTCTTACTGATGTAGTAGCAGTTCTAGAGCAATCACATAGATAGTATAACACAAACTGTAGCACAGACTGATTTATACCTTTGATGCACAAAAACTATCTTCAATAAAACGCCCATCTTTCATCCAAACTCCAAATGAGCTCTCCTTTGGTCAGAAAATAGTTCCATATGTCCAGAATATTCCTGCAAAAATTCAGCTCAAGACGCTATTGTTTCATGATCCAAACCCATTTTCTTGTCAGACTGGTCGTAGCCTTTTCTGTACAGATCCGTCTCGGAAATGCATGAATAAATCTCAAACCAGCCGTTGAAATTACAATCCCACCGTTGATCCTCAAGACAACAGTGCCACGAGGCTTGACACAAAATTTCAGCTCGATCAGACAAGTTTCAAACCTCCAAACGTTACTCTGAAGTTGGTTCGATAAAACTGTCTCCTGCTTCTACTTACACACTTCCACCAGCAACCTTAATTTTTCAGGATTTTTGTGCCTCTTCACCTTAATCTCTGACATTCCCTTAACTATCTTTGGATTCTTTTCTTCATGACACTTGTTTTTCATCAACCTCTCTAAGACTCTTTCTCTATTTGAACAACTTGTATTAAACTTGCTTCATACCTGCACTTGCTTTTCCCTTCTTAGAATCAAGGACGCCTGAATTCAAAACTCCAACTTGGGCTCAGGCCACTTCAAGTCATGGTATTCAACTTCCTCTGGACACTCAGTTTGAACAGAAGGATTTCACTCAAAATCTGAGTTGTAACCGTCAATTGATTTGATCAAAGCAAGATCAATGAAATCTCATCAGCCTCTCTGCAAATTCCGACATGCTCTTTGTCGCTACCCAAGAAAAATCGAACTTCATCCTCCTCTGGTTATGACTTAGATATTAGCAGAACAAATTTACTGATGATCACAACTGCAGAGTTCTTCTTCGATGTCAGATGCAAGTTTTTCTGATCAAAATTCTTGGTCCTTTCAGCAATTTATCTGTCACAGTCTTTGTGTTTCTCGGCGAGTTCTTCTTTCCTGAGAGCAACTCTAGTTCGCAGACTCATAGACTAATGGCTGAGCCTAGGTGTCCATGATTTATCAAAAATTCAGCCTTTCAATGACTAGCATCGTTTCTGTCTTAAAAGGCACAACACCATCTAGAGAAGCAACAACTAGTATCTCCTATTCCAAGTCAAGACTTTGCAACAACTACAGTATCTCCTCCTCCAAGTCTTTGACTTTGCAACAGTTATTGACTCTCTATGGTGGTATTCAACGCTGTCAATAAAACAGGGTGACATCGAATGCGATTCTGCTTCGTGAACTTATCCTCTTCAAAAACGACTCAAACCATTATCGTCACTTAGCTGCCCCCAATCATAGCTAGAGAACATCTCTGAAACGACATCACCACAAAACAGGCCAATAGGAGTTGACTTGAAATCTACAAATCCTCCACCGTATAATCATGTTGCTGCATGAAACACAAATACCCCCATGACTTTGAAAGATCTCAAAATTTTTGTCTTCAGGTCACGTCCAATTTGGTCCAAGAAATTAAAAATGAGGACTTAAGTTTAGATGGTCCAATGCTTTAGTCATTATCCTTCACGATGGCAAGTGACTCAAATTTTTGCAATCGTGACACACAGACGAATCCGATACAGTCTCCGAATGATTTAGCCAACATCTCTGCAAATTTCGATAAGCCTTTTAGTCAAACTTTATGCTTCCTGCACGTACTCAGTTCACCGGAACCCAAATCCGCATCTTCTGAGGATTACTCCTTCGTCGATACCCTTGGACAGCCTCCGAAGCACGCTGCTCCTTTTACCGAAGAACTTCTTCAAACTCCGATTTTGAAAACCAAAAGTAAGATATCTCAAACAGAATCTCTGAAACTTCCAGCGAGACTTCAAATCAATTATCGAGCCTCACACCAACTCTTCTTCTTTCAGGGTTCGAAGTCTTCTTTGAGCTGATTTTGCCGATCAACGCATTAACTTTCCATGAACACCACACGCCAAATTTTCTTTGAAAACTTAAAAGCTTATTGGGCTTTGCTCCACCAATCGACATAGGCCCAAATTGATAGAAACTCCAACTTGCTTCAATTAGCCCAATCCACAAACTTCTTCTCTCCCGAGGGTTTCTTTTCTTGTCACGCCAGCCACATCAACTCGAACCAGAAGTAGTTTTCAAACCCTAATTCGCAGTGGGATCTTTATTGCTCACCAGCGCCGTCTCTTAGACTTCACGACAAACTATTTCTCCACTAGCCACAAATCCAGGATCATACCCGAAAATAAGAACGAATCTCTATCGAGTCCCTCTCTGATACCAATTGAAAGCGCATTTGTGGCTAGATCTATGTGTTTGACTATACGTATGAGCATAAGGTAAATAACACATAGAATTTTTTAACGAGGCTCGGTTTCCCTACATCCCCGGGACCTAGTCCAGAACGAATCCACTAGAACTAGATCACAACATACAATTGCATATGGTATCCAGCACTACGATGCCTACCATTCTTTTCTAGATGGACAAACTGTGGATACGGTATCTCTACAAAGTCTACCGCTCGGCTACTACCGATACAAGCACCATCTCACAGATGTGCTTGTACTCCAGCAACCATCACCAACGGATCTACAAATCCTGTATGATGGGGCGACGCCACACACACCTGTGTGCATCTCATGATAAACCCTAGACGCGCGCACGTTTCTCTGGCCGTCTCTTGGTATTTATATGGCTAGGGTCGAAACCCTAAGAGCCCACACGATTTCTTCATCATTTTGGGCTTCTGGGCCTTTTCAATAAACCCCTGTATTAGTTCCTGTACTACTTCTTAAACTGGTACAGTAACTGCATCAACTGCATCAATTGTATCAACGCCAGATATACATTCCAGCGATTTCGTCCAGCTTAGCAACTCACTTGCCACGTCAGCTTCTGCGCCACGCCAAGTTCTTGCCTCCTGGTACAACGTCTAATACATCCTCTGATGCATCTCATTCTGACTCACTGACTCAGGTCCTGATACATCCTCGAATGCATCCAGCTCTAGTCTTCTTGATCACCACATTGTATTTCCATCATGTGTCGATCATTGAGCATCACTTACATAAAGCGTTGACTTCGTAACTGCTCCACAAGTGCCATCATCAAATACTGCCTCAGCAACTGTGTCAGCTCCTTCCATTACTCATGTCTGAACTGTCACACCATGTATGACGCATCTTCTCAAAAGTCAGTCATCACAACACTTTCACGGCTTGCTCGACAAAATCCTCCCGCCGGCATTGGCGGACGCCGGCCTCGAAGATTGTGCTCTGCCCCCGGAATCTATACAGGAAGCCTTTCGTAAAGCCGCCGACGCCGTGAAATCGCGCGCGGCCTCGCTTTTCGAATACGAGGAGGAAGGCTGTTGTGTAGCGGATCCGCGGCCAGCACCGAAGGGAACTGAGACGATTCCGAGACCGGGAGCTTCTGACACGATCATCGTGGGCGGGGAAAATGAAGGGGATACTGTGCCGTGTCTAGTCGGGAAGGGCAATGGGAAGTTGACTGGTTCGGAACAGAGCGGAGATGCGTTGGTGGTGGCAGGCGAAGGAGGAGAAGGGAAGAGCTGCGGTGATGGTTTGAAGGATTTAGACGTTGAAGGTTTGGAGAGCAGCAGTGAGAAGAAGAATCAAAGTGAAGAAGACGAGGAAGAGGAGAAGAAACCGATCTTGGTTGAAGGATTTGTCTGAGATTCGAATTCTGAACCTTTAGCAGCTTGCCCCTAGAACTCTGATCTTGGTTGAAGTATATATATGAAATAAAAGCATTTTGACTTTAGCAGCTTGCCCCTAGAAGTCTGATCTTTGTCTCCATAGGCAATGCTTATGTGTATCGCCTGTTTGACATGAAACTGGATGATATACGATTTTGGGTAATAAAGAGGCGACTCTCTCTTTCGATTTACTTTTCCTCCTTCTATCCCACGAACAAATTATTGTTTTTGCTATTCAGTTTCAAATTCAAGAACCAATGATAATAACAACGATTAAGGGACATGCTAAGCGTCTGAATGAGATCGATGAAGAGGCATGTCTCTTCTCTATTTGTTCTTGCAGTTCTCGCTCTGTCAAAAGCATTCACAAACAACCCTTCTTGTTGGTAGCTTCTGTTGTCTGGAGCCAGTGCCAGCAAATAGGAGGAAAGAGATTGATTGGCTTCTCTCTGTTGTTGAGTTTGCACCTTCCCTGCAGAAAAGCAAAGATGGAAGCAATATGGAAGTTAGGATATGTCTGTATAAATACACATCTTTCACTGCATCTCTTCTTTGTCTAACATGCCATGCTTTATTGGTCTTCACATAACATGCCACGCCCACTTAAATATCTTCGTATGGACCGAATTGAGGACTGCATCGCAAAATGAATCAGAAAGACAGCAAATCATTGGCACCATGGGGCTCCGGAAGAGAGAGCTGAGACCATTGTGCTCATATTAGGGTACACGAGAGAGAGAGGGAGGTAGATCAAGCATCTCTAGCCTCCATTCACCCATGGCTCCACCACACCCCAAGTACAAGAGACGAGTGTTGAAGAAGAAGAGCAGACCCATAACCAACACCAATTCAGCTTAGAGAATGAGAGTTATCATCGTGGTGCTTTTGTTTCAATCTCACTTTCTTCTACTACAGAATGTGTTATATTGTATATACAGTTTCATTTTTGTTGTACATATGTTCCTTCATGGCTCCAGTTTTATGTTTTGGTTCCTCTCATACTTTTGGTTTGGTCATTTTTTCCATTTTTTGGTCCAAGGGCTGTTTGTATTCTCTTAGTGTAATGCAACTACGAGGCCCATGTTTATTATATATATTTGAAGGGCCCATGTTTATATTCCCTCGAGCCATACTACACGCGCGAATCTCGTCTTCCAAGTTCCAACACACGTTGCACGCTCCGTCACGCGCCTTCTCGATCTCACATCCACCCGCCGGAGATCCACCGCCGTCTTCTCGAAACGGCTCTGGCTACTGTGTTGACTTTTTACAGTATTTCTCGGAGATTCGCCGGGAATAAACGGAGAAATTTCACAAGCGAAAGGTTTCATTTTTGAGCTGCAGGTTGATATCTGGGAGTAATAAGCGGATTCTCAAATCTCCATCGCTTCCTCTCCACCCAGGTTCTCCCTTCATGACTTAATATAAGTTCCGTTCTTGTAGGCTCTCTTAGTAGTTTATGGCCTGTTTGTCCACAAAGTGTTTGACGAAATGCGTGTGTGAAAAGTCACAATAATCGGTATCATGAAATTTTCATTTTCAGCGCAATGGAGAAAAAAGACGAGGACTTGAAGAAGGCTCAGATGCTGGACGCTCGAGCCAGAAATATTAGCCACAATGTTCGTTGCACTGAGTGTGGGAGTCAGTCCATTGAAGACTCGCAGGCAGATATCGCTATCCTCCTTAGACAGGTGAGTGTTTTACTCAAAAGGATGAGTTGAAGATAGTTTTGCTGTCTACTCTCCTCTGACACACACCTGAGTTTTGCAGCTGATCCGCGAGGAGATAGGAGCTGGAAAAACTGACAAAGAGATCTACAATAAGCTCGAGGATGAGTTTGGGGAGACGGTGCTTTATGCCCCAAAATTTGATCTGCAGACCGCGGCATTGTGGCTAACTCCGGTCAGTATAAGCGGTCAATAAAAACTGAAACCCTTCAAGGGGACACGTTTAGTTTAATGGACTGTGGTGTTGTGTGACAGGTTATAGTTGCTGGAGGTGCTGCTGCTGTGTTGGCTTACACGAAGCACAGGCAAAGGACAAATGTACACATCATGGCGCTGGACCTTATTAGAGGTGTTTCATTGACTCCAAAAGAGAGAGTTACCATTCTCGATGTTCTTATTCCACCTCCACCTCCTCCTCGTGGAGTGGCTTCCCGGTTGAGGAGATGGCTTAACCGGTAGTTCCCCTGTCTCCTTAGCTCTGTTGTTCTTGAGTCAGATATTTTGTTCTTAGCCAAATAAACAGTATGTGGAAGGAGTGAGAAACAGATCGGGGACTGGTTTGCGTCCTTTACAAGCAATTTTCTTGCCTATAAAGTTGAAAATGGATTCGTCCATAAAATATCATTAACCATTTTCTTGACTTGTATCTTTTATGTGGAATTGAAAACAGAGAGCGGGTCGTTGTGTTATTAAGCTTCCGGCATTTGTATCTCTCTTTCCAAATTACTTTTTTAACATCATCTTAATAACCCAAACCCCACAAAACGTATTGACCTAATTATTATACCAAGTAGTCCAATTTCAAAGTTTTTGTATGTACGTAAACCATTATGTATTTGTTTTTCTGAAGTTTGGAATAAAACAAACCTTGGCTCTCCAACGAAGGTGTCCGATGACATAAAAATGAGGCTATAAACATACTGACACATAGAGCGCCTGTGATTTTATGTCACAAATGGCCTTAACTGCTTAAGCATTTGGGTTTTTGTTACATAGTATCATCGTTCCCATTTCAATCCTAAACCCTTTTTGCACTTTACTCCCCATGATTGACAGCAAAAACTAACATACAATGGCAGGACCCTTGGGCAACCCTTGGGTCAGTTATATATTATCAGTGGGTCTGATTACTTAAAGACCAAACAGATTCACTCATCAGGGCGACGACAAATTCTTTCTAGTCCCAGCGGTTCCTGTTCATATAGTAAGAGACAGCTTCGTGAATACTTCCCACACCACCCAACATAAAGGCAGAGACCAAGCTTTTTAGTTTTACCTCTGTGTTGTCCTGGTCGTAGCGAACAAGAAACATGCAGTTACATCTCCTGTTGTCATGAATCTCTCTCGTGATATTCACAACATGAGCATCACAGTACAGTGCTTGATCCTCCCTTTCCTGCTCATTAACCACCCCAAGTTTCCATTCTCAAATTTAAAGTTTTACTAAAGGTTCCATCCTTTATAATTAGATCAAAGTCAGCCTTACCTGGAAACATAGCAGCAGGTCTCCAACATTCACTCTCCCACACTCTGATGGTTCTACAGGAATAGACCGCTCACGCACTGACGTTCTGACGTTTACCCACTCATCGTGTTGGTTGTCGAACCCAGAAAATCGTACACGCACTTCCTGTTGCAGACACTCTCAGCTGCAAACAAATCAGGCCATTGAACAAAAGAGAAGAACCTTACCAGTTCACCAGTGCGAAGAACTCTATAAGTTAGGAATGAAGACACATCATACCTGAAAGACCAGAATTCCAGTAACTAAGCACAGATATTAGAAACAAAGGTATGTTACATGTTTTAAAGTTCAGACTGAACATATACTTAGGTAGGGGCATTGCTTGTTAAGTTTAAGAATCAACAGTGAATATACATTCCATGTTTTTTACATTGGCCAGTTAACAAAGTCATGTACTAAGAGTTGCGCCCAAACGTATGTATGTTATTACTTGTTCTGTTTGCAAAATCCAAGAGTTAAAGCAAATATGGAAACATGGTATATTCAATGCAAGGAAAGCGTGCGTACCACGCGTAATCCCTTGCTGACTTAGCCTCAAAGGCGAGATCAGATACATCAGAGGCCTTACCTGTGTATCAAAATGTTAAGAAACTAAGAGAGGATAGGTAGTAAAGGAAACTAAAAGAGCGCACAAGAAAAGGAAACCAGCCTTTCCGTCTTTGACCACATGCAGCATTTCCGGCATTTCCGGCATTTCGGGCAAAACTGAGATTTGATAAGTCAAAAATCTGCAAAGGGGGAGATGGCACAGTCTTGAATTTGGCTTGATTTTGCTGCTTCAGCCTCCCTTGAAACCAACTCTGTACCTAAAAAACCTCAATCAAAGAGGAAGTTACTTCTGGCCTAGTTGAGTTTTATCAATTGGATGAAGAAAAAGAGACGCACTTGTTTACAGGTTATTGAGGATTTTCCATTCCGATTCACAGAGCAACTTTGATTCCCCGAAACAAAAAAAATGGAACAAACATAAAGAATTTAGATATCCAGCATGAAAATTAAAACAGATATACGAACAAAAATCTAATCTCATAAATCCTCCTAGAATTCAGAAAATGTTTGCAGCACCACGCACGGACTTGCATCTCTATTGTCTACCAAACACATTCACAGGATAAATCCTCAGAATAGAAATACCTAAAAGTGGAGGCAACAGTTTGACAGAAGTCTTTGTGGAGAGATTGATCACCGAGCTCCTTATAGAGATTCTCCATGTCTACAATCTTCGCAGAAGAAGAGCAATAAGGTTACATCGCATGAATCTCTAATCTAAGAAAACGAAGGACAGAAAACGAAAGAGACCTCGGCCAATGTGAAATCGGTGAAATAGTGAGAGGAATCTTCGGGAGCATCCATTAGCGAAGGAAGAAGAAGAGAAGAAGAAAAAGAAGAAGTCGATGTGCTATTTTGCTACCGAGTTCTGCTGATTAGGGCTGGCCACAATTACCTCATACTTGTCCCATATCACTTACTTGTCTCGTATTTGTCTTGAAAAAACAATCCCGTATTTGTCTTGCAAAAATAATTTCGTACTTGTTTTTTCAAATCGGGTAACAAGTAAACAAATTTTATTACTTGCAAATACGGGACAAGTATCAAGTTTCGTTTTTTTTTAATACTTATCCCATTACCTTTTCCGTTATTTGGTACTTGTTATTTATCAACATAAATATTTATTACTTGTTTGGTTTTAAAGAATAGACCAGTCCCATTTTAAAATTGTGGACAACATTTTTTTTCCAATAAACCTAGATCTCTCTTTATCTAAGAAATAGAACGTCGAACCTATAAACGGGAAACCAGAAACGGCGATTCTTCTTAAATACTATCAGTAGAGAGTTTCTTTGTCTCTATTGTGATGGAAAGTAATTTTGGTCTCATGATTTCTATTTTTTTTCTCAGGCTTTTAAAGATCAACGAACTCTACAAGTTAGAAGAATAATTATGTGATTTTAAAAATCTTCTATATGGGCTGAGATGAGATGGGCCCAAGATGCGATGAGATGGGCCCAAGATGAGTACTAATCTTCTATATGGACTTCCTCGTTTCTATATAGGCCCAACCCGATAATAAAACTTTAAAAATCGCTAAACATTGACCATTAGATGATTCATTATTTTTTTGGTCAAAATCGCTGATGTTTTAATCCACGTCAACAGCAAAAGTCTCGAATAAATTTATGTTTCAACGTAACGAAAAATGGTCAGTGAAGCCTGCCTCGGGGAATCTTCTGCGTAATGAGCTGGTAGTGGAATGTGTATATATTAATAATTCATTACTGACATGATTAATCAAATATCATATTTTATTTACTCACAGCTATCCCTCACTTCAGGCTCTTCCTTTTTTTTTCTTTTTTTTTTTCTTCTCGACAATCGAGCCCCTTAATTTCTCCCATACAAGATTTAAAATTGAAAAAAAAAAAAAACATATAGTACACGTGCTTTTAAACATTTAAAAGCACGTTTGACCCAGTTGAAAACTAATCCTTTTACATTACATAGTTGAAAATTATGACAAATGGACTGAGCGATTTGACGCGAGGCACATAGCTGTCATTGACTAAATGGGGTAAAAATGTTTGAAACTCCATCTCCATAAGGGTTAGTTACATATTAACCAAATAATTAAGCATAGTAGACTAGTTAAATTTGTACATACTTACTTCTCTTTATTTGTTCTCCATTGTAAATTGTAATTAGTGATTACTAACGACTCTCATCCTTGTCATTACCACTGTCATGTCCCCCATCCGTATCAATAATCCATGAATCTTATAAAAAGATAAAAACACCTTTCTCTATTGTTTACGAGAGAAGGTGAGGAAAAATTAACAAATAAAGTCAAAAAGAAACAACCTGGCTTAACCACCAGCTACATCATTTGGCACCATACTCTTACAAACGTATATTATATCAAATATTTAAGTGGTGCGTGATTGATTGAGCATCCTTTATTTCCCACATGGATTATTCTGTTAAAAAGAGGTTCCATTATCACACGGATTATTAAAATAATCACAAACTTTTATCTGTTTTGTGTTTGTTAGAGAAAGACTGAAAAAAAGTCGCTGTTCCTATTTATCCTCGTCTCTTCACCATTTGTCTTAGTCTCCCTCTCTCAATGTGGCAGAAACACAGACAAATACATCATATCTCTCTCCCATCACGTTCTTTTTGGCCTTGACTCGAAAAAATCTTTGCTTGTTTTGCTCTGTTTAGTATAATCAAGACAAGTGATTCGTTCATCGGATCTCAAGATGGATTACGATCCAGCTCAGGCTATGAGCAGAGGAGGGAGTATGCGGAGAAGCATAAGCCGAAGTGTGAGCAGAGCCAGCAGAAACCTTGAGGACATATTCTCACCAAGCTCTAGACGAACCAAATCAGTCAACGAAGACGAAGAAGCTCTCAAATGGGCTGCCATCGAGAAACTCCCTACCTACAGCCGTCTCCGCACCAGTCTCATGCCCGCAGTGGGGGAAGACGACGACGTCTACGGTAACCAAATCCTCAACAAGGAGGTCGACGTCACCAAGCTCGACGGCGAAGAACGCCAGAAGTTCATCGACATGGTCTTCAAAGTCGCAGAGCAGGACAACGAAAGGATCTTAACCAAACTCAGGAACAGGATCGACAGGGTCGGGATCCAACTTCCGACAGTGGAAGTGAGGTACGACCATTTGACCGTGAAAGCCGACTGTTACACTGGCGACAGATCTCTTCCATCGCTTATTAACTCGGTGAGGAACATGGGAGAATCTATTCTAGGCATGATCGGAATTCAGCTTGCCAAGAAAGCGCAGCTTACTATTCTCAAAGATGTTTCTGGGATCGTCAAACCTTCAAGGATGACACTCTTGTTGGGTCCTCCATCTTCGGGGAAGACAACGCTTTTGTTGGCCCTTGCCGGTAAACTCGACAAATCTCTTGACATCTCTGGGGATGTAACTTACAATGGTTACCGCCTCAACGAGTTTGTTCCCATCAAAACATCTGCTTACATTAGCCAAAACGATCTTCATGTCGGTATCATGACCGTTAAGGAGACTCTTGATTTCTCTGCTAGGTGTCAGGGCGTCGGCACCCGTTACGGTATGATTATATTCATTTTTATCGATTGTTTTTTTCGGTCGATTGAATAATCTTGTATTTGTAATAACCGATGGTAGATCTTCTAAATGAGCTGGCAAGGAGAGAAAAGGACGCTGGGATTTTCCCAGAAGCTGATGTTGATTTGTTCATGAAGGCCTCTGCTGCTCAAGGCGTCAAGAGTAGTCTCATCACTGATTACACTCTCAAAGTCAGCCCTTTTAAACCTTTTTTTAATCGTGTGATTACACTATCTTTTCCTAGTTACAAAGCATGCATATATATATATAGGGTGTTGGATGAATGTTATGGATAATACTTATAAAGCTTCTAAATGGACAACGTTTAATGATACAGATTCTAGGGCTTGACATTTGCAAGGACACTATAGTTGGAGATGACATGATGAGAGGTATTTCAGGAGGTCAGAAGAAGCGTGTGACAACCGGCGAGATGATCGTCGGGCCAACTAAGACTCTGTTCATGGATGAGATATCCACCGGGCTTGACAGCTCCACGACTTTCCAAATCGTGAAATGCCTGCAACAGATCGTTCACCTCACACAAGCCACCGTTCTCATATCTCTTCTTCAGCCTGCTCCTGAGACGTTTGATCTATTCGACGATATTATCCTGTTGTCGGAGGGACAGATTGTGTACCAGGGACCTAGAGACCACATTCTAGAGTTCTTTGAGGGCTTTGGCTTCAAGTGCCCTGAAAGAAAAGGAACAGCTGATTTCTTGCAAGAGGTAAAATATAGATCTGCCTAAGCTAGCTTGGTATTCATATTTGGATCCGGGAAAATGACATTATACCAATTACATTTACGTGTGCAATAGGTTACCTCTAAGAAAGATCAAGAGCAGTATTGGGTGGATCAAAGCAGACCTTATAGATACATTCCAGTGCCGGAATTCGCCAGCAAATTTAAGACATTCCATGTTGGAAACCAGCTTTCCAACGAGCTATCGGTACCGTTTGAAAAATCGAAAGGCCACAAAGCAGCTCTAGTGTTTGACAAGTACTCAATGAAGAAAACAGAGCTTCTCAAAAGCTGCTGGGACAAAGAGTGGATGCTCATGAAGCGAAACTCCTTCTTCTACGTCTTCAAGACAGTCCAAATCATCATCATAGCGGCAATCACGTCTACTGTTTTCCTCAGAACAGAAATGAACACAAGGAACGAGAATGACGCGAACATGTACGTGGGTGCACTGCTGTTCGCAATGATTGTCAACATGTTTAACGGTCTTGCGGAGATGGCGATGACGATCCAGAGACTTCCTGTGTTCTACAAGCAAAGAGATCTTTTGTTTCATCCACCTTGGACATACACAGTTCCTACTTTCTTGCTAGGGATTCCAATCTCCATCTTCGAGACTACGGCATGGATGGTGGTGACATATTACTCCATAGGATTTGCACCCGATGCAGGCCGGTTCTTCAAACAGTTCTTGATCATTTTTCTGATCCAACAAATGGCTGCAGGGATATTCAGGTTCATTGCATCCATTTGTAGAACCATGACCATAGCCAATACTGGTGGTATGCTCGCTCTACTAGTCGTGTTCTTGACTGGAGGTTTCCTTCTTCCCCGACGTGAGATCCCGGTTTGGTGGAGATGGGCTTTTTGGGCATCCCCTCTTTCATACGCTTTCAATGCCATCAGCGTCAATGAACTGTTTGCTCCTAGATGGATGAATAAAATGGTAATTATCTTTGTTAATTATTTCTGTTAAATCATAAACAAAGTAAAGTTGCAAAGCCTCATTTTGTTGTATAAATGCAGTCTTCTGACAGAAGGACGAGGTTGGGAACAACGGTGCTTAACATGTGGGATGTATTTGATGACAAGAACTGGTATTGGATTGGAATTGGAGGCTTGCTTGGTTTTACTGTCCTCTTCAACTGTCTTTTTACACTCGCACTTACTTATCTAGACCGTAAGTTTCTTTTGTATTCGATCCCTTTTTGCTGTTACCAGCTCAAAAAATATATTAACATGTCTTCTATGCATCATAACATAACAACAGCCCTTGGAAAGCCACAAGCTATAATTCCAAAAGAAGAAGAAGAGGCCGAACAAAAAAGCAAACTTAGTAAGTATTCCTCTGTTTACACTTTTTTTTTTTTTTTCAGCGTATTCCTCTGTTTACACATATTAAGAAAACTAAAAGTATATTAAGAATTTATGTACTCATTATCTCGCCAGGAGAGATTCCGATGGAGATTATGAGCACCAAGAAAGGAATGGTTCTTCCTTTCACTCCTCTAGCTATGTCCTTTGACGACGTTAAATACTTTGTTGACATGCCTGCGGTAATCCTTTGAAAACTAGTTGAATTTTTTCTTTTTTTTTTGAGGTAATGTAATACTTTTTAGAATGTAGCAGAGGAGTAATTACCAAAACAGAGGAGTAGTTGAACTTTTTTTTTTATCAGTATTTGTTACAAACGAAAATAAACTCATATAAAACTTTGATGGTGCAGGAAATGAGGGACCAAGGAGTTCAAGAAACCAGACTGCAACTTCTAAAAGGAGTGACAAGCTCGTTTAGGCCAGGAGTGTTGACAGCATTGATGGGAGTGAGCGGCGCGGGCAAGACAACTTTGATGGATGTTTTGGCCGGAAGAAAAACAGGTGGATATATAGAAGGAGACGTAAGAGTATCTGGATTCCCAAAGAAACAAGAGACATTCGCTAGAATCTCTGGTTACTGTGAACAAACAGACATTCATTCTCCACAAGTTACCGTAAGAGAATCACTTATTTTCTCTGCTTTCCTTCGCCTTCCTAAGGAAGTAAGCAAAGAGGAGAAAATGATGTTTGTGGATCAAGTGATGGAATTGGTGGAGTTGGTTAATCTGAGAGAGGCAATCGTGGGTTTACCGGGGGTCACAGGGCTTTCCACGGAACAGAGAAAGAGATTAACAATCGCGGTCGAGCTTGTGGCTAACCCTTCAATCATTTTTATGGACGAGCCTACTTCAGGGTTGGATGCTAGAGCCGCGGCCATTGTAATGAGGGCGGTGAGAAACACGGTGGACACAGGGAGAACTGTGGTTTGCACCATACACCAACCGAGCATTGATATTTTCGAGGCGTTTGACGAATTACTACTAATGAAGAGAGGAGGACAGGTGATATACTCGGGTCCATTAGGCCGAAACTCTCACAAGATTGTTGAGTACTTTGAAGCCATTCCCGGAGTGCCAAAGATTACAGAAAAGTACAACCCGGCCACTTGGATGCTGGAAGCCAGCTCCCTTGCAGCCGAGTTGAAGCTTGGAGTTGACTTTGCTGAGTTATACAAGTCCTCTTCTTTATGCCAGTGAGTGAACACAACAAAATATATTTATATTTGTTAATAATGATGTGATACATCCAATCTAACTAACATATGAATTGTTGACACAGGCGAAATAAGGGGCAGGTAAAAGAACTAAGCGTGCCTCCGGAAGGAGCATCTGATCTCTACTTTGCGACGCAGTTTTCGCAGAACACATGGGGACAATTCAAATCATGTCTGTGGAAGCAGTGGTGGACGTATTGGAGATCTCCTGACTACAACGTTGTCAGGTTCATCTTCACATTGGCAACAGCTCTTATGATTGGTTCTGTCTTCTGGCAAATCGGAGGTAAAAGAGATAACGTGCAAGACCTGACGATGGTGATCGGAGCAATCTATGCAGCTGTTATATTCGTGGGAGTAAACAACTGCTCGACGGTACAACCAATGGTGGCAGTGGAAAGGACGGTTTTCTACAGGGAAAAAGCAGCTGGTATGTACTCAGCAATACCGTATGCTATCTCTCAGGTGACTTGTGAGCTACCCTATGTCTTGGTTCAGACCACATACTATTCGCTTATCGTCTACGCTATGGTCGGATTCGAATGGAAAGCTTCCAAGTTCTTGTGGTTCCTCTTCATCAATTACGTGTCTTTCCTCTACTGGACTTACTATGGCATGATGACCGTCTCCCTCACGCCTAACCAGCAAGTTGCTTCTATATTTGCATCAGCCTTCTATGGTATTTTTAACCTCTTCTCAGGATTCTTCATCCCTAGACCTAAAATTCCCAAGTGGTGGATCTGGTACTATTGGATCTGCCCTGTCGCTTGGACCATATACGGCTTGATCACCTCTCAATACGGTGACGTGGAGACTAGCATCGATCTCCCTGGTGGTCCTCCTGGCCTCACTGTTAAACAATACATTAAAAACCAATACGGTTTTGAATCAGACTTCATGGGACCTGTTGCAGCCGTCCTCGTTGCTTTCCCTGTCTTCTTTGCCTTCATCTTCGCCTTTTGCATCAGGAGTCTCAACTTCCAGACTAGATAAAACTCTCCTCTCTGTTTTTTTTTCTTCTTTCTGTGAAATATTGGTTGCAATAAAACTCTTTCTACATTTTTGTTTTTGTTTTGCTTAAATGTGATATATTGAAACAATAAAGTATATGTACACGATCCATTTGAAAATCGGGTTTCTAGCAATGAGAAAAAGCAAGCATACACAAATTAAAGATCCAACAAAATTAAGGAGTTGTTGAACAATCAAGTGAGCAATTCTTCCACCTCAGTCTCAACAAATTTGTCGAACTCGACACCACTAAGATCGCAGCAGAAGTGTGGCAACCAATGACCCACTTGCTCGTTTTTCGTTACATATGATTAGTATTTTACTAATTAGCTTTACTTTTCATCTCAGTCGTTGGTTCTCTGTTAATGAGTTTTTTTTTTTTTTTTTTTTCTGAAGTTATTGTGTAAATGGACACTTAGCGTTTGTAAGGCCGAAACTACGGTACTGAAGAAAGCGTTATAAAGCCCATATAAAGATTTCACCTCTTTCTAGGAATGTGTTGAAGGGTTTCGGGTGAATTTCTTTCTTAGCAGCGGCGACGATGGGAGACACCGCCTTGGAGAAGACCGCGGATGAGCTGAGGCATGAGATCGATGAGCTTCACCGTCAGCAGCGCGAGGTACTATCATCTCCACCTCAATCTCATTATCTGTTTTACGGCGATGGTTTATTTATTCTATATCGTTATCAGATTACGGAGAGGCTTCGTGACCCTCGTGGACTCCGCCGAGGAGGCCTCTCAGGCGCTGCTCCTCGCAACCAACCCCGTAGAGGCTTTCTTAGACCTGTAATTTCTCCTCTCTTTCTCTCCTTTGACATGAAAGAAATTGCGTTGATAAATTATCGGATTTTGAAGGCGGATAGGAATGACGTAGAAGATGAGCCTCCTGCTAAACGGAGATTGTCTTCCGCCGTTGTTAAGGTATCTGAAGACTCTTGTTCGGAATGTAATGCATTCTCATTAATAGATCGTAAGAAGTGGTTCTCTCTATTGGGTAAACGTAGGTCGTAGGTGAAGATGTTAGTAAGGATGAAGAAATGCCAGTTGATGATGGCAACGAAACCCAGGTTTCAATTGGTGAAAATGGGACCTCTGATCAAAGTGACAAGAAGCTATATGGTCAGCATCGTGGAAGTTGGTCCCATAGGGATGCCGAACAAAGAGGGACTAATAAGGTAATCAATCCCACATACTCTTTTTTACAAAGAGCGACTCTCTACTCCTTTACTAGTAGGAGATTTTTACTCAATATTCTTCGTCGCTATGCTCTTATCAGGGTTTTGAATCTATTGCATTGCCTGAGCCTGCACCAAGAAATTTACCTAAGAATGAGGATCCTAATCTGGTTAATAGGAACAGAAGAATGTTGGGGAATCTTCTAGGGACTTTGGAGGTATTTGTCAAAAATTACGTTGAGATAGCTCTCTTGCTCATGTCTCTAGTCTCTCATGGATTAGCTTCATTCATGTCAGATGTGTCCTTTATTTATTGTATTCTCACTTGTCTACATACTTTTCCCTCCTGCAGAGGTTCAGAAAGGAAGATAAGCAGCTTTCTGGAACAGATGCATACGCCCGACGGTCCATTGCTCTAAAAAGGGTAAGCTTACACTTCATATTCACATGGCTTGTTTCATGAACTGAAAAATAAGATAAGATATTTCACGATGCTGTTACTGTTTATTGAGGGAAACATCACTCTATTGTACTTGGATTTGATAATCTTCATCTTCTATCCAAGACAGCATCTTCATCCAGTTTCTTTTTACTTGACTAGCGTTGTATAAGAGCATAAATCTATTAATATAGGATTTATATTTTTGGAATTGGGTCCTCTTGCCCTTTAATTTGGAGATAATAATAATATTGCTAATATAGGCGTAGGTATCATAATATGTCCAGCTACGAGTGCGTTTATTTCTTAACTTCACTATTAGTACTACAATGCAATAACAGTGTTTGTACGCCGTATCCTTCCTACTCGTATAGGCTGAGCAAAAGGCTCGTGAAGAAAGTGAACGACTGAGGCTGCAAGAGCGTGAAAATCTGACTGAAAAGAGGAGAAGAGATCTTGTAAGCTGCTTTTTTCTGTTTTACATAGTATTCCAAAGGGCAGTCTTGTGTGGTGGTGATCTGATATACACAATTTAACTGGCAAAACAGACTCTTCGAGCACGTGTTGCTGCTAAGGCAGAACAAAAGAAGTTGGAACTGCTATTCCTTCAGTGGAGTGAGCACCAGAAAAAACTTAGCAATTTTATAAGGTAGTGTTGAGATACTGTTTTTATTGCCATAGTGTAACCTAACTTTCTCTGTAAGATGAGTCTTAATGATGAGTTTTCAATGTATTTGATTTGCAGGTTATTTTTAATTTCGGTCCAAAAAGTGTGCATATTCACAATTTTATAGAGACAAAGATAAGTTTCCATTCAAGTGCATACAAATGTTGATGGGCAAGGCAATGTTTTGGTGGTATATGGCTTGCCATAGGTAGAAATTGCTAGCTGATATATAGGTTTCTGTTTTAAACTTATTTTATTTGATTGCATGTGGACGGCTGTTTCAGGACTAAAGCAGAGCCACGGATATACTATGCACTAGCGAAGCCTTTGGAAGATGACACAACGGAGGTGGAGCAACAGAAAGAGCAGGTAAGGTGTAATTTTGCGAATGAATGTTTTGACATGCATGCTATAGGATATTGATATGTGATTGGTGAGGTGTGGGCGCAGACATTCTTAGAATGGAAGGCAGCAAGGAGACAAGAAGTGAGCGAGTATCAAAAGGAGATAGAAGAGAAATATGTGGGTAATGTTGAGAAAGAGCTGGAGAGGTGGCAAAACGCAAGGAAGGCGAGGAAAGCGAACAACAACGAGGCTATGAATTTGCAGGAAACGATGGATAAGGAATTAGAGACGCATAGGATGGAGCACGGGCCAAAGAAAAGAAAGATACCTGGAGGAGGAGATGAAGAGGAAGAAGAAGAAGAAGAAGTAGAGGATATCAATGGTGGGGAGGATGAAATAATAATGGATGATTTACTGGAAGAGGGAGGAGATGGAAACAGCAAGGAAGTGGCAAGTGATACAGCAGAAGCAGTGGAGGGCGACATTAAACATGAGGTTGTCGAGTCTTAGTGTGTTTGTTCTTGATGTGTGTGTTGTAGTGCACCTTATGAATGTGCTGGAGATTACGAAAAACTGAGATATTTTAGGAAAATCTATTCTGGAGTTATGGTAGTTTGTAGTAAGGATTTGCCTTAGTGCTATAATTTTAATTTGATATCAACTAGTGTGGCCTCACCTTTCTTACATACATAAGATAGTTAAGAGGCCAGTATACTTACATTCAAGCTCGAGAGAAAGCTACCTGCATTGACATTGATGTTGATTCAATGACATAATCATGATTCATGAGCAATGGTATCTCAAATTGCGTACACATGATGGTAGCGTCAGTGAAATTCGATTCAAACAAAACCAGGAGGATATATTTCAACTTTCGATCAAAAAGAAAAGGACTCTTTGGGTACAAGAACTCTTGTGTCTCTTTACAAGAAATCGTAGGACTTTTGGGTCTCTTTACAAAGAAAGAAATCGTCTACCGCTAAACCTCCCCGATTTCGACACGTGTCCATCAAAAGTGGTGGTTACTCATCATATCTAACGGATCTCCTCCATCGCCTACGATCATGTCTTCTCTCCACGGCGATGGTGAAACTTCTTCAACTCTCAGCGACTCTGCTGGTGTACGACCATAAAAGGCGAAGTAAGGCTCTGGTGCCGGTGAAAACCTTGAATCTACAATCCACGGTGACTCTGCCGGCGAATCCACCACGGGAACGGGAGGCAGAGCAACGAAAAGTTCGGGAGACGAAGGGGCAGTGAGTGGAAGAATCTCAGCCAGACCGTGGACCGCAAGATGTTGGCCATAAAACAAACCAGGGAGGAGAAGGTGTACACCGTCGAGATAAATGGAGTCGTTGGAGGAAGAAGGCTTAGTGAGGAGGAGGTGGTGAGAGGGAAGTAGCGTCGGGAGAGAGGAGGCGTTGGGGAGGGATCGGAGATCGGAGAACGGGAGGCGGAGGGGAACGGAATGGAGGCGGAGGGTAGAAACGTAGAAGGAAAAATAATGAGTCATGTCGAGATCGAAGAGCATTGAATCGGTGGGGGCGAAGAGTGTGAGAGACTCGACGGAGAGTAAATCGAAGAGCAGATCGGAGGTGATGATGGCGTTGGCGAAGAGAGCTCGGCCTCTGATGCGGAGGACTGTGATGGCTCTTTCCAATTCTTCCAAAGGAAGTCCAGCGGAAGGAGGCGTAAGGGAGAGGATGAGAGCACCGAGAAAGATGGCTCTGAAACAAGCGCACGAGAACGAGATAGTCGCCATTGTTGCGACCTGTAGGGTAGAAGAGAGAGAAAGAAAAGATGGAAGAAGCAAGAAAAAAGCGGTTACGATTTGTTTATATAGAGAGAAGGGAATCTTCTTGGGAGGTTTTTCTGGAGTCTGTTACAGGCGAAGACTGTTTGGGCTTTTGATTTCTCCGCGCGTCCTAAATTGCTAGATTTGATTTTGAGCTATTGTATTTGTCTGTCTACTAATTCAGCTAATTCACACAGTAAGAGCCATTGATAAAAAAAAATTCACCTTTTCAAAGCCGTAAATTACCATCCGATTTCAGTAAATAAACAACACTTGGGACTTGGGAGATATGCTGTATCAGCTGTACGCCAAAAGTAGAATGCAAATGTTTTTTTTTTTTTTTTACTTGCCGGAAAATTATTTGACTGCTACCAAAATGGTAAAACCGGAGGAACAGATGGTCCCTGTAATCTTTAGATGCAAAGTTCTGACCCAGTTAAGTGCTGTTCTGTGCATAACCCTTAGGCCAAAGCCATTCGCTTCCTCGCTTCAAGGGCCTAGAGTTCAAACATGCAAACAAATTGAATATCTATCCCTATGTTTATTTCACAATAGAAACAACTCATGAAGAAGGACAGAAAGAAAAGGAAAGGACCTGAGTTTCCCAGTTTGTGCAGCCCGTGAAAAGAGCCAGCAGAAGAGTTTGCAAAACGGCACCGGCTTGTATTCCCATCCAAAGGCCAACACCTTTCAGATGAATCCAGAAGGCTAAAGTTGCTGCAATGGGTGTCCCCCAGAGATAGAAAGCTCCTAAATTTATGTAAGCCCCTATATGTTGCCATCCGCATCCCCTTGCAATACCTGCAAACCATTAAACGACAGTTAGGAATGGCAGAGAAGAGTAACTTTGTGATGGCTTAACAACTTTGACCCAGGACTATAAAGGGAACAACATGAATAGACATGAAGATTTGTACCTTCTTTGAGAGATCCATTAGCAAATTATAAGAAAAAGAAGACAAATGACTTCCAATTTAACATAATAAAGACACTCCATTGTGGAGCATTTGGCAGTTGTACTATGCAGAGGAGGAACAAAGCGTAAATAATATCCGACGATTGTATTTATTTGAGTAGAGAAATAGGACCTGAGAGAACCCCTTGTATACCATCCAGTATGAGAGAAATAGAGACCAATGGAGCCATATTTGCAACATAGTCTACTGTTTCCTTGTCACTGCTGAAAACATAGCCGAAAACATTCCTGCCGACTAACAGAGACGTACTCACTATCAATGCTTCCATTACTGCAAGAGACATTGCCGCGTAGACCACGATATGTGCTGCTCGAGAGTTTCCAGCACCTAATTCATTTGAGATTCTTGTGCTGCACAAGAAAAACTCTGCTTACGAACATGAAAACATATGATTCCTTGCCACAAACACTAAGAATGCGTCAGCTCTAACCTTGCTGCAGTCGCGATCGCAAGTGGTATTGCATAAATTGTCGCAATTGTTTGTAGACTGCCCATAGATTGAATAAAATTATGTTTAGCAGATGCAAGTATTTGACAAGAAATTAAAATGTAGATGCAAGGGGGAGTACCAGACAGAGAGCACAGAAGTCTCCAGTTGTGGGTTGGGTAAGAGACCAGAGAGTAATATTATGAGTTCATATGACCACCACTCTAGGCTGCAACCCACGAAAGAGTTTTTTTTTAACAAAAGATGTGGAGGCATTGAGAAGTGAAAGGCATACAGAAAAAGGAAGTACCAAACCATAGCCGCAGAAGGAAGAGCATATTTGAAGAACTCTCCAACGCCGTTGAATATCTCCATGGAAAGGGGCGCACGAGTCTCAGAACAGGCGGAGGAGAAGGACATGATAAATCCAAGAAGAATGGCAAAGAGCCAGTTTGACAAACCGAGAGCCAAAGCTCCTCCGAGAAAACCAAGCCCTGACTTGTAAACCAAAAGCCAACAGAGTGGAACGTGGAGACAGAATACAAAACAAGAGGTAATGAGGAGAGGTCTGATCAAGCTCTGGTTTTGGAAGTAGCGAATGAGCGGCGCTTGAACGGCGTAAGAAAATAATCCGGGAATGAGCCAGGCAGCATACCTGCCGGCTTCGTGTGCGATAGAGTGGTCTTGGCCAAGGAGCACAAGAAGCTTTTCCATGTTGAACCATATGATAGAAAGAGGGAAACACACTAATGTAAGACAGAACATAGCTGTGTATGTCTGAACACCTAGTTTCCGGTATAGCTTAGCTCCATAAGCTTGACCGCTCAGAGTATCCAAGGCACATGACAATCCTACCTAGCATCACCACATGCAAAAAAGAAAAGAAAAAGAGTAACAATCAATTGGTGAGGGAGATGCGATTTCCATAAGTATAAAGAGGGATAAATGTGGCAATTTATAGGAGGAAAGAAGGAAAGGGAGAACAGACGATGAAGCTGAAGCCAGTGACGTTACAGAAGGAGGAGGCGAGGGAGGCGCTAGCGAGAGAGAGGTTTCCAAGGTGACCCACCATCACCATTGAGATGATCTGCAACATGAACTGAGCGATAACCACAGCCGCCATAGGAGCAGCGAAGCAGACAAGCCGCTTGAGTTCTTCGGTGAGTGATCCGTCTCGCAGATCTCTCCATGTCACTTTCTCAACTCTGTCTACTGGCAGCAGCAATCTATCCTTGGTGCTTCTCTCTGCGTCTCCCATGGCGAACAACAACAATCTATCCGCAGAGAGAGAGAGAGATTGAGAGAGATTTGGGTTATTTATGGCGAAAGGGTCAAACAAGGAGGTTGGGTGATATTGTGTGACTTTACTACATGTCTCCGTTCAACGAATTTTCCCAAACTCAATAAATAAATAAATAAATAAATAAATAAATATCTTGGCCTACATCCCAATCTTTTTTTTTCTTATTCAATTGGCCAACATATTGTTTTTTTCAAAAAAATTCTGTATTTTTTTTTTTTTAATTCTGTATTGTTGTTTGTCATCGTCGTATGGCAATTTTTTCATTTTGTGTGTGTTAAAAGAGGAGGAACACGTATTTGAGGAGGAACTCTCGTTTTTCATTGAAATTCAAAAATTTGCATTTTTTCGTTTTTTTTTGGAAAAATGTGATTTTGTATTTTTCCGTCATAAACGTAAAATTCGATTTTCTGTCAGAAACCTAAAATCATAATTTTCATTTGAAAACGCAAAATCACGTTTTCCCGTCGAAACACACAAAATTTTACTCTTTATGTTTTACAATAAGTGTTATTTTAACACTTTACACACAAATTAATAAAATATATTGAAAGTTCAATTATACCCTTCAAATATATAATAATTCTTGGAATTCTTTATTAAAACTGAGGTTAAATTAAGTATTTTGTGCCAAAATTTGTATTAGAAATTTAAAATGACACTTATTATAAAACAGAAAAAAATCCTTAAACGATACTTATTTTGAAACGGAGGGAGTAATTTTTAGTTTTTCGTTTAAAAAGAAAACTAATATAATATGTTTGTTTTAAAAAAAAAAAAACATTTCAGGGCTAGACTAACCCTGATTTAATCTATTTTTATATAAATTACATGGTTAAAAAAATGTTAAAGCTAACATTTAAGACTGAGCTAGACCGAAACCTTTATTTAACATCCCTATGTGTGATACTACAATTTTGATTGACTCAAATACGTGTTCCTCCTCTTTTCACCACCGCTTTTTACCACACTTTGTTTGCGTACTATGAATTTTTTCAATCACTGTTGTTCCATTGATTGGACGAAAAAAGTTGCGTAATAGTTCCATGATTTTGTGATCGTCTTGGAAAGAATAGAATATAACCCAACAAATCTTCAAGAAAGTCAGAAAGAGTTGTGTACAACTTTAGAAATGGATACGATCGAAGCTGGTAAATTTTCTTGGAGTTTTCCCCTAAAAGATTTAACTAAAAAATCTGTTATTGATTATTGTTTGTTCTCTTTATACAGTAGTACACAAGTGGCTGGGAAGAAGATAGCAAATGATATAGTATTGAGCGTCCACGTGGCACAGCATACAGATTTAGGTGTTTGTTTAGGAAAACTCCTCGTGCCACCGAACCCATCGGGCCGCCCTTTCCTGCCGCCGGCTATATTTGACGGTCAAATAGCCCAAACTCTTCCACCATGTCTACTCTTTCTTTCGCTCCCTGTGTCACCCATGCGCAGTTTAGCCACTCCCTCTCTCCCATGTTTTTCCTGCGCCGACTCCCCCTTACCCGCCATCTCCGCAATACCCGCGTCGCCTCCGTCGTCTCCGCCGCAGCAGTTCGCCAGGACGCCGCCCTCTGGACCCCAGCTCCTCTCTCTCATGTCGAATCGGCCGCCGAATCGCTTTTCCACATCTCAATCGATATTTCAAACTCCCCCGATCTCGTAGCCTCCTACACGCGCCCCGGCCAGTATCTCCAGCTCCGTGTTCCTGATGTCGAGAAGCCTTCTTTTCTGGCAATCGCTTCTCCTCCTTCCTTCGCGGCTGCTCGTGGTGCTTTCGAATTTTTGGTCAAGAGCATCGCTGGATCCACCGCTGAGATTCTCTGCGGGTTGAAGAAAGGGGAGACCGTGGAGCTTAGCCCTGTGATGGGTAATGGTTTCGACATCGATCAGATCCATCCTCCTGAGGAATATCCCACGGTTTTGATTTTCGCCACTGGATCTGGAATTAGGTTTGGGGGGCTTTGTCCACTTTCTACCTTGTTGGATTGCTAAAGTAGAGTCTTTTACTTCAAGTGTGATCGCTCTTCATTTGCTGATATTCAATGCTCTAAGTATGGTCTAGTTTAAAGTCACATCTAACGTTTTCAAACTCAGTATCTTGAATCTGGTTTAGTTAGTGGTATATAATCCTCTCTGATGCTTAGCTCAATTGCTTTTGAAGTTTGGGATCCCCTGCTGCTGATACGCTGAAACTATTTTTCATTTGCAATTTGCAAGTGTATGAATTCAACCTTATTCAGAGGAGCCATGGACCTTATTGTGTTGCTTTTCTCCTCTGTGTTTAATTTAACACTGAGACAGAGTTTATGTGTTTCTGTTTGCTGTTCTGGGCCTGGTCGAATCAACAATGTCTAGTGATGGTGATAGGGACTAAGTTACCGTCTTCACTTGGAATGTAATCTCTCATGTTCTTATGTGCAGTCCCATCCGCTCACTAATTGAGACAGGGTTTGGCGCTGATAGAAGATCTGATGTAAGACTCTATTACGGGGCTAGGAACCTGAAAAGAATGGCTTACCAGGTTTGCTTCTTTCTCCCAGTTGTTTTGAAATTCATGAAAATGTGTGCAGCTGAATTGTAAAAAACTTTTGATGATAAGCGCTGAGCCTAGCTCTCCCTCTGGATCTGATCTATAGAAGGATTTACCTTGGAAAACGCTATCGATTTGTAGGAAAAGTTTAAAGAATGGGAATCATCGGGTGTCAAAGTTGTGCCGGTATTATCACAGCCAGATGATGGATGGAGAGGGGAAACCGGATATGTGCAGGTGAGATTGAGTAACATCAATCTAAATGCTAAACTCAAGGTGGATCAAACTAATATATACATCACGTGTTGTATAGGCTGCTTTTGCAAAGGCTAAACAAGTTTCAAATCCCGAGGCCACAGGAGTGGTGCTGTGCGGACAGAGACAAATGGCTGAGGTATGCACTCTTTTGTTGGGGGGAACCTACTAAATGCTTTAGAAGATGTGTGTTCATTGTTCGATTTGTGTTGTTGCAGGAGATAACCGCAATGCTTGTAGCTGATGGAGTCTCAAGTGACAAGATGCTCAAAAACTTTTGACAGATATATTTCTTGTATTATCGTAACTTATACTGTGTCGTCATCATTATTCTTTTGCTACCAAAGTCTTTTTAAGGCTCCTCTAATTCATAAACACAGATTTTTGTAATCCCTTAAAGATAAATAATACTGTGTTGATTGTCACAACAACATTCATCTTAATGATTTATCCTCTTAATGTCCATCTCCTACTTTAATAGTATAAGATAAATCGTACATATACGGATATACCACGAAGAAAAACGTGTACAGCTTGTATTGGAGAAAATATTTAGAAATTACAAATGTATTCTGGTTAGAAATAATAAAACGAGTAACAAGCTTATATAGGAATCTGTGTAATTAAAATAAAAATAAATTGTTTGTATACAAATTTATGTTGATTTTCAAAAATATCTAAAATAATTGGGTACTCGATCTATTTTCTCCTCGAATGTTTCATATAATAACAGATCCCCTGAAATCGGAGCCTAGTTCTATTTCTACACCGAATCAAAGTTTAAAACTTATTTCCCCACCAAAACAAAGTTTAAAATCTATTTCTCCCCAAATCAAGGTTCGAAATCTATTTCCACACATACCACGATTAAAGTCGGTTTAGTGTGGACCAATTAATTGTTAACCAAATTGAAACCAAAATTAACCTGATTAAACCCGATTTCAACCCATTAAACCCGATTACTCTATTCCCACCCGAAACGAAATCCCTTTAACTCTAAACCCAAAATCCCTAATTCTCTTAGAACCCTAGCCCTATCAATTCATGGATTGAGTTCAACAATTTGACCCAAATTATTCCCATAATCAATTGGAGAGCAAACCCAAATTCTTCTCCACCAATCATACGGGCTCTAACCAATTAACAAGATTCATTTTTTTTTTCATAAATTTCGAGAATTCTCCATGGCCACCGTGAATCTAAGCTCATGGGTACATCAAATTCGAATTCGATTTCGACTGGAGGTGGCGGTGGCGACTTGAGCGCCGCCGTTCCAATTCCAATTGGGTACGGTAATACAAAAAAAAAAAAATCTCCACCACCGCTTTTTCTCTTATTCTCCGATCAACCACCGCCGCCGTGGTCTGAGGATCGACACCGGCAACTCCGATGAAGCAGAAGACGAAGAAGTCACATGGTGATAAAACCGACATTTGTTCCTTTTTTTTTGGGTCGGATCTGGTCGGGTCGGGTTATATTCTAGGTCGGGTTAGGTTTTCTAAATTGGTTTCGTTTCGGGGTTGGTTTAAAATTTAGGTTACAAACCGTTCAAAACCGACATCAAACCGATAAAACCGATATTTGTGGGGAAATAGATTTTTAACTTTGATTTCGTTGGGAAATAAGATTCGAATTTTCAAATTGTGTGGAAATAGAACTAAGCTCCGATTTCAGGGGATCTGTTATTATATGAAACATCCGAGGGAAAAATAAATCGTTTACCCAAAATAATTGGAGATTTCTTACAGAATTTCTTACCCTGTATCACTGTCTCATTTAATTAAGCCATCCACTCCTATTAGAGTTAGGACTGCTCGCCGTTTCCATACAAAAGGGCAGGAGTTAGTGCCGTCTCCTTTACGAGATCGATTCTTAGTCAATAAGAAACCAAAAATCGAAGAAGGGAAAAAAAATCGGAAGAGCGATCAAAGGGATTTTTTGATCCGCCATGGCTTCTTCGGCGCTCTCTAATCTGATGCTCGCCATTCACGAGAAGAAGACGAACACAGTCGATCTCTACCGTCCTCTCCGCAACTACGTCACTTTCACCTACTCTGAGCGCGAGGCCCAGCTTCTAGAAGACGATCTGGAAACCGTGAAGCAACTCCGCTCCGATGTAGAACGCGTCCCCGATCCGTCTCCGTCCGCCCGGCGAGACCTTCTCATCTCTTATTACAAAGCCCTTTGCCTTGTGGAGACACGATTTCCAATCTCCCCCGAGAAGCATCACGTCAACGCCGTGTCTTTCCTATGGTACGATGCCTTCAAGCAGAAGCACAAGGCCACTCAGCAGAACATTCATCTGGAGAAAGCCGCTGTTCTCTTCAATCTCGGTGCTACCTACAGCCAGATTGGACTTGGTCATGATCGCACCACCGTGGATGGGCGTCGTCAGGCTTCACATGCGTTCATCGCTGCGGCAGGGGCGTTCGTGTATTTGAAGGACAACGAGTCCACTAAGGCAACGATCGGGCAGAGCAGCACCACCATAGACGTGTCGGTGGAGTGCGTGGGTATGTTGGAACGGTTGATGTTGGCGCAGGCACAGGAATGTGTCTTTGAAAATACCATTGCCAAAGGAAGCACTCCTGGTGTTTCTGCTAAAATTTCTAGGCAGGTTAGTGTTGCAATTTTGTGCACATTTGATTTAATAGATTTTTCATAGCCGGATTGATTATGCGCATATATACTACAATCTTACTTAGTTTTTTGGTGGATTTTACTGAACTTTGAGGATGTGACAAGGTCGATTGAATTTGCACTTCTTGTTTGCTTGTAATCAGGTTGGCATATACTACGAGGAAGCTTTGGCTGCGTTAAACGCTCCACCATTGAAAGATCATTTTGAGAAAGGATGGATTTCTCATGTGCAGCTGAAAGCAGCACTCTTCTATTGTGAAGCTTGTTATAGGTATGGAATAGAAATGCACGAGAAAGAGGAAATTGCAGAAGAAATCGCACGGCTGAGGAGCGGAAACAGCCGTTTGGCAGAAGCAAAGAAGTCTTCAAGGGGAGCTCCTGCTCAGCTTATAGAAGCGATGAACAAACTAGAGGCGAGCATTAATTGCAATTTGGATAGGGCTGTCAAGGAAAACGACAGAGTGTACCTCATGAGAGTTCCTTCTCCTGCTTCTTTGTCTCCACTTCCCACCTTCTCAATGGTTAAGCCAATGAACATGACTGAGATATTGGATGCAAGCAAGGAGAAGATGTTTGCAATCCTTGTTCCAGACAGCAGTGCAAAGGCTCTCTCTAGATACACTGAGATGGTTGATGATGTAATTAGGACTCAGGCTGAGAGATTACAGCAAGCAAGCGAACTAACTCGAGTTAGGCTCAAAGAGATGGATCTTCCAGATTCTATTCTTGCGGTGGATGGTAATTCAACTCTTCCTGTTGATCTTAAAGAAGATGTAGAAGCTGTTCAGATCAGTGGCGGTCCAGCTGGCTTGGAAGCTGAACTCCAGCAACTTAGAGATTTGAAGAGGGTTAATCAGGAACTGTTGGTGCACACCGAAGAGCTTTTGCAGAAAGAAGCAACTGAAGACGCTCAGTTCAGAAGCCAATTTGGGAATCGGTGGACTAGGCCTCAATCTAGCACACTGACAAAGAACTTGCAGGATAGGTTAAATCGGTTTGCAGTCAATTTGAAACAAGCTGGAGAAAGTGATGTGAAGATTGAGCGATCCGTGAGAGAGAATTCTGCCCTCATGTCAATTCTTGATCGGCGGCCGGTATGTACTTCCTATTTTTTGTATATGCTAGTATATTTCTCTTGCTGAGGCTCAAAATGCTGCCGGAAGTTGTCTCTTAGGGGTCTTCATTTCGGTTATCCTAGTACATGAAATCTTTGGGTACAGGTTATTCAAATCGCACACTTCGGTCGGCTTTAGCACTCTCAAATCTGGTTTACTAATTCTTAGACGTAATGGTTTCCTGTTTTAATCATCAGATAGAATCTGCCGTCCCAACTCTAGCTAGGCCAATAATGTCTCTGGACGCAACAGAGGATGCTATTGTGGGAACTCTGAAGCAGAGTCTGGTATTCCCTATTTCTTTTGGAAGCTGCGAGTATATACTTTTCGGGGGGTTTTGGACAGTGCTTTCACGAATCATTATTCTCACAATTTTGTTTCCTTTTGCACAGAGGCAACTGGAAAATCTTGGTGCTCAGCGGGCAAGTCTTGAAGACATGCTCAAAGAGATGAAAAGAAAAGTGAAACTTTTTATTGATTGATCATCATTGTATTTCTTGAGTATTGTATGATATTTGAGTCAAAGACTCATTAGACTTTTACTTGATTCTTGGTTTTAGGATGACATACTGCCAAAGCTGATGACATGCACAGGCTCCTATGAAGATATGTTCAGGAAAGAGATATCAAAGTATGATCACATCTGTGAAGATATTTCCCAAAACATTGAAGTTCAAGAACAATTGTTGATGCAAATTCAGGTCTACCTTTTTTGTCCATTCTTCTAGTAGCACTTTACTTTGCATTATGGGTTTTGTCCTTTTGTGATAACCAAAGAACGCATGGTTATGGTAACCAATATCTTAGAAAATTTAGTGTGCTAGCTTCTACTGGGACTGAAATGATCATGTTTCACTGCTGGTAGAAACTGACTACTTTTAATGGGTTTCTTTCCTTGGTTATAGGCACAAAATGAAGAGTTCTCAACTCTTTTCAATCTTGAAGATTATAAAGGTGAGCAAGTAGCTTCTCTTGCATGAGCTCTCTAAATGCTCTATATGTTGGTTGATGTGTAATCCATGATAAATCTGGCCCATTCGACTTTGAAGAAATTGAATTTCTTATGTTCCTGTATGTCAGTTCTTTTGCTCCCACTTACTTGTTTTCTGGGTTTCCCTGTTCTTCAGCATCCAGAGAGAAGTGCTACAAGCAGATTCAAGCAGCTATATCCAAGTATCGAGAGATCAAGGAGAACCTCAATGAGGGCTTAAAGTTCTATGTCACTCTCCAAGTGAGTTTCTTTTCTGTATATAGTCGCAAGCTCTTCACTGTCTGAGCTTTTCTACATTTTGCCACTAGTCCGGTGTGGCACTTCAATTTTAATTTTACACACCTCATTGAGATACCAAAAAACTTTCATGCAATCTGAGACATTGTATATGTTGCTTTCAATAGGATGCAATCACGAATGTGAAGCAGCAGTGTAGTGATTTTGTGATGACAAGGAGTATCCAATGCCGAGAAATGATTGAAGATGTGCAACGACAGATGTCTGGTCTGAGTTTTCAGGATCATAGAAGCTCCGGTCCATACCCATCTGTGCATCAGCCAACGGCTTCAAGTTCGCCTCCTCCACCAGAAACTCAGAATCCATCTCATTCCCACCCACAAGCACCATACTATAGACCGCCTGAGCAAATGTCAAGGCCTGGCTACTCTATCCCACCCTACGGTCCACCTCCCCCATACCACACACCTCATGGCCAGGCGCCACAACCGTATCCTCCTCAGGCCCCCCAACAGCCTTATCCATCATGGCAACAAGGCTCGTACTATGATCCCCATGGACAGCAGCCTCGACCTCCTTATACTTCCCAGAACCCGTACCCGCCTCCTCAACAAGGCGGCGGGTACTACAGGCAGTGAGTTGTACCTTGGAAGCAATAAACTGTGGTGTTATTGTTCTTATTGTTGTGTTTCCTGTGAGTACTTGATGAATATCTACCTCTTTTACATGTTTCTTGAATGAAATTGAAATATTGCTTAATAGTGACTCAAATTCTTTGAACTGTTTTTTCAAAGTAGAGACGATGTGATGGATGAGAGTTGTGTAAAGCACATTATTCATATATATATAATCCATATATAAATAAGGTCATTTGCATATTTATTGAAATTGGAGAACGTATATCAAATGTAACGAAGGCGAGTGAGAAGGGTAAAGATCATGATGGATTTGTGTGTTTGAGGATGGAGGATGAAAGAGGAATGAGCAAGTTTGAGGGAATAGCGATCAAACAGGTCATCGAGGATATGGTGGCCAAAGTGTGTGCGAATGAGACCTTCCAGCACCGCTCTGAGGTACAGAACCCTCGACTTGAGGTCAGGCATGGTATCGTGTGCGTACATACCCTCCAGTGTCTCCATTTTCTCGAATTTCAACTCTCCATTGCTTCTGATGATGTCTTCCAGTTCCTTTGGAGTTGTGTAATATATGGGCAGGTTGAAACTGTCTACCTCCTCCTCCTTTATTCTTCCCTGCAGTCAAAGTGTTTTAGGTCATTTTAATCTGTCATAAGTTCCTATATCTAACCACCAAGTACCTCTTTGGCCATGTCCATGAGGCATGAGCCTAACAAAGCAAACTCGGATCCTGTTGAAGCCTGAGAATCGAGAAACCCATCTGGTACACCGGGCACGATCAGTGCCATCAACCCGTCTTCTGCGAGCTCATGTGACCTTGCACGCAAAAACGACTTGAGACCCTTCTTGTACTGACAGGAGTAGGCTTGTGCAACCTCTGCTGATGCTCCCGTGTAGTGAATCCTGCCTCTGTTGTAAGCAGGAGAGTTTGTGTCTCTTAACTCGGGTGGCAAGTCGGAGAGCCAACAGAGGGCGCAAGAGGAGTATGCCAAGTTGAGATACGCCTTGGGAAACAAGTTTCCATAAAAAGAACCGGGGACACCTGCAAGCGATGGACCTAATATTAAGTAAAGGAGTTACTTATGCCGATTTAAACTAAGTAAAGTAGTGGACCTGCAACGAAATAGGGACGTTGAGAAGGGAGCAAAGCAAAGAGTGCATTGAAATCAGTTTGCAAGAGGTCGTTGAAGAAGACTTGAAACTCAGGGGTTCTAGCATTAGGCATAGAAGAGCTGAACTTGTGGTGGAGGGCCTGAATGATGATGTCTACAGCAAGAAGGGTGTTGGGGCCAGAGGAGCATCCAAAGTCTGCGATGGTAAAAGAAGAGAAGGAATGGTTGGTGAGGTCGAGCCGTTGGTGGATCTCCTTCCTAAGGAGTGCTTCAGCGGCGTCAATGGCTCCCCTCTACGCGCACACAAACATGTTGGTATGCTTAGAGAAAAGGAAGTGGAAGAGTGATGTAGATGGAAACCTGATAGGAAGAGTTGCGAGCGTAGCTAGAAGGACCATCTCCACCGTTCATGGTTGGGTGATGCTATATGGTATTAGACTCTTTCTAAACCCTTAAAAAAAGGGTGAAATGGGAGAATCTACATTATTGGTGTAGTACTTGTATTGACAAACAAACAAAAAAAGATGATAAGTTAGGAAGAAACGTAGTGACATGAAAAGATTAGATTCAGTTTATGCAGCCGCCATGGGCCATACATCCCACACTCCTCCAAATTATCCTTCAGTCACATTGAGATGTCATTTTACGCCATCACATTGGGAAATCTCTTGTAGCCGCCTAAACTTTGTTGCGCTATAACTAATCCAAATGATCATCGTACGGCTAATATACCAGAGGCCTGAAAAAAAAAATCTATTTATTGAAGCTCCAACCCTTGTTCAATGCGTTATGGAAGACAATAAGGCACATTCTTGTTATTAGGCATGCAATTACTCAAGTAGCACAATAACAACATCTGTAGCAAAAAATATAATAACCGCAAATTGCGATAGAAACAAAACCGAAAAGCAGAGCCATTTGGCATTCAGGTTTGCAGTTAAATAAAAGTTCCAAGATCCACTGCGTTTTATACATCCTTTCAAACCACAAGAAGCAGACTCAAGACAACATAATCTCCAGCTTCACCTCTTTTCATTTCAGTTTTGCAAAAAGCTTGGGTGCAACCTGAAGATCCAAAATCCAATTTCCTCTCAGTATCAAATTGTAAAAAGGAACATGTGATTCAAATACTTACACATTTGTCAATGCAATGCCAGTAGTCGAAATACTGCCCAGTGCAATGCTTGTGACCAGAGTCATCACCTTGGATTCTCTTGACACACGCCTGAGAAGCACAACAAGACTTGTATTAGTCAACAATGGTCTTCACACAAATGGCAGTGTCTCCTCACACATCATATATCGTCAATTCACCTGATATTCGAGTAGTGGCTTCACACATTTTGGTTTGCAAGATTCTTCAAGGTACTTCTTTGGATCAACAACTTCATCGTCTGCCCTGAAATAATCAAATATGAAAGGGGAAAAACAAAAAAAAAAAAGCTACTGAGCAGTGGCCAAAAAACTAATCAAGGATAAACGACATCGCAATCAGCAAGCTAACCTTAACATATGGAAGAAGAATAGTATTATATGCAGGTAAACTAAATCTAGATCATTATGGATTACTTACTAATAAGGGAGACGATGATTCCAGTCTAGAGAATTACATGAGATCCATCTACTCAACATGATGTGGAGATTGGTAATAAAAATAAAAGAAGAATGGAGCTTACATGGCGGAAAGTCAATCGGAAGGTGTAAACTGCAAGACAAAGGTGAGATTAATGTCAGAACCGATTGGTTTGAGGGACGATAAAATGAAGGAAAGAAGATCTCAAAAAATGGTGAAATCGAAAGAAGAAAGAAAGAGAAACAGAGATTGGCCATACCTGATTGAGAGATGAGATCGAGACCCGAACGAGGAACCCTACAGATGTTGTTTTGAGTCTTGAGGGTTCTCTGGATTCATTTCATTGCGTTCTCGACGGGTCTCTGATGCAATTTGGGCCCAGTCTACGTAGAATAGTGAAAAGCCCAAAGCCCATTAAAGACTCGAGATGCAGAACCTCCCACCCAAAGATTCCCTATAATGACATTCTTTTTTTAATATTCTGACAACATCTTTTTGGCTTTTAAGGAAGTTGGGAATAGAATATGATGTTGGAAGATGGTCAATATTGTCGTCTAGATCCCAAATTTACCATTTTGCTAACCTAATAAACACATGTGAGATGTTGGGCGGCACGTCATATTATCCACCAGTAGTCTTTTTTTCATTTTCTTCAAGAAAACACAAAAATAACTAATATCTTTGATTGAATGATGATTATACAAAATAATAGGGAGATAGGACTCGATTGCATTTAATCTCAGACAGCCTGCCACTGTTGGCATCTAAATATGTAATGTACAAAGAATGTTACCATGTTTATGTATATGATACAGGTATGTATGTATATATCACATACCCAATAAAAAGAAGACAACAGCTTTGAATGATAATAGCATTAGTGTCAGTGTTAGACCATCTCCAACGGGGTTTCTTAACAAAATTTGGCACATGTTTTTAGGATTTTTTTGATTAAAAATAAATGGAAATGGTGACAAAAGTTAAGGAGCGCTCCTTAGACCATCTCCAACGGGGTCTCTTAAGGATCTCTTAGGGGGAGTTCTTAGAGTATTTTATTATTAAAAAAATGTACAGTTGTAAAAAATTCTAAGAGTCGCTTCTTAGATAAGAACCTTAAGAAACGGTTCTTACTGGCCACGTGTCATTTTTTTCTTCGACCAAATTTTTTTTCCTTCTCCTTGTTCTCTCCGTCGACGCCTATCTTCTTCTCCGATCAAATCCTTCTCTTCACCGCTGCCTATCTTCTTCTCCGATCAAATCCTCACTCCTGTTCTTTGCCTCAATCATGTTCTTTGCCTCAATCGCTTCAGTTTCTATGGATTGCGCCGCCTGGATTTGGCGCTCGACAGCTCTGGCTTGCTTTCACAGTTCTCTCTGCCTTCTCCGTTTGCCACACCATCTGGTCAAATGGAGATTAGGAGCTGCTCTCAAGTTTGGTAATCTTTTCTCGAGGTGAATTCTTCTTCTCCATTCGTCTGAAGCCCCTGTTTTCATCTGATTTTGGTGATAATCTGATTCTTCCGATTGATTGGTGTGGCTTGAGTAGTTTTGAGGAGATACGAATCGTTATTGGTCTGATTGTAGTGTTGAGGAAATGCAAAAATTAAGCAAATAGAGATGAATTGTAAATCATCGGAAGTTGTGAATTAATCTCTGTTTGTGGCTTCCATTGTCAAGTTTGCTCAGTGCTACTTGAACTCTTTGAATTGCCATTTAAACCAGAAACATAACAACATCCCGGGATCCAGAGCATGTTCGAAATCACCGATTGCGTTAAGGACGGGAATTTTGTGAGTATGGTTGGATGTCCCACGCTTGGTCACGGGATTAAGGTTTTGCTCGATTCTCTTGGCGCAAAGATCTCGAGCTTGAAGGAGAATCAAACTTCTGTGCTTTTACTCATTGGGGCAAGTTCCAATGATCTCTTGTTTTGGATCATCAGATTCGTTGAGCATCACTTCCCCTTGATTCGTTAGGAGAATGTAAACCGAGTGGAAAATGTTTGATGTTTGAATAATATTTTGTTTTTAAGGACTATGTAGAAGACTATGGGATCAATGTACCTTTTAGAGCACTCCAAGCTTTAGGATGTAAAGTGGATGCAGTGACACCGAACAAGAATAAGGGAGAGATGTGTGCAACTGCGGTTTATGACCTCGAGGCGGGAAGACAACTTCCTGCGGAGAAGCGGGGACATAACTTCCCTGTGACTGCATCTTGGCACAATGTTTGTGTTGATGATTATGACTGTGTAGTGGTTCCGGGAGGGAGATCACCTGAGCTACTGGTGATGAATGAAAAGGCTGTTGCTTTGGTCAACAAGTTTGCAGAGAAAGATAACGTTTTTGCAGCCATTGGACATGGTCAATTGCTACTTGCAGCCACCGGTGTTCTTAAGGTAATTCATTTGCTTCTTTTGGGATAGTGAACCTGTAGTGAATTGTGATTTCTTTGCCTTGATATTAGAAAATGTGATTTTGACTTTCTATGTACACGGTAGTTTGATGAATACAATGACGTTCTCAATCAAGTCTTGTTTCTCATATTGTTTATCAAAGTCGTGTTACATGTAGCTTTTCTTGGTCATGTGATGCTTTTCTTTTTTTTAAGAACCCCACTTGGGGTTCTACCATTGGAAGAGAGAAAAATTATAATCTCTTAATGAGGTTCTTAAATTAAAAAATTTCAAAATTATTATTATAAATAATGGTAAGAACCCCAATTGGGATTCTACCTTTGGAGATGCTCTTAACGGAGAGTTTTAAGAGACGGTCTCTTAAGGAGACGTGGCCATGTGTAATTGGATGAAGTAAAAAAAAATTGTCTCTCTCCTTTTTTAATCTATCTCCATGTTTTCATGCTTTTCTTCCTCGGATTCATCGAATTCCTCTGTTCTGGGTTTGTGTTGTTACAAACCTTTGATTTAATTATCCTTTGATCACCCATCTGCACGGGAATTCAATAGTTTTTTTTCCGACTATGATGATGATCGGTTAGGGTTCATCTTTGTTTGTTTTTTTCCTGGGAATCCGATCAAAATTTCAGTTTTATACCGTAAAGCGATGAGGTTTCTGAGCCTCGTCGGCGATTTACAGGAAGCCAAGGCTCTCTTAGATTACAACCCAAGACTCGCTCGCTACTCCACTTTCGGCGTTCGTAACTCTCCTCTCCATTACTCCGCCGCTCAAGGCCACCACGAGGTAACCCGAATTTTTGGAATCGAAGATCTCACAGATTCCAAAAGTTTTTGACTTTTATGGTGTTTGATGATGATCCTGATCCTCAATTTGGGTTTGTTTTTCTTCAGATAGTTTCTTTGTTGGTTGAATCAGGAGTTGATATTAATCTCCGGAACTACCGTGGACAGGTAATAGCTGTTTTACTTGATGTCTTGTTTCTTTACACTATCGATCCATCTTTTGAGTAAATTATGAATACAAGAATTTCTGAAAATTTTGGACACAGACGGTTTTGATGCAAGCTTGTCAACATGGTCATTGGGAGGTTGTTTTGATTCTGATTCTTTTTGGTGCTAATGTAAGGATTTGATCAACTCCTAAATGTGATCTCTGACGGATTCTTGATTTCGGTGATTGAGTACATACCAAGTGTCAGGATACTTCTTTCGAAGTACATACCAAGTGTTCCTAATTGCTGGAGCCTTTTGAAGAAAGGTTCAAAGCTTAACATTGTAGTTTGTTTTACGCTTTGGCTCTATATTAAAGGTGCTGGGAGTACAGCTCTCTATTATATATATATAATTTTTTTAAGAACCCCAAGGGTTCACTAATGGAGGAGTAAAAAAAAGACAGATTCTTAATTATTCAATAAACATAAAAAAATTATTAAAATAATCTCAAGAACCCCAAAGAATGGTTCATTGATGGAGATGCTCTTAGTGTTGTTAATGCCATGTAAGGATTGACAGTAGAAACACCATAGTGTCATTAACGTGCGTTAAGTACTAAAATGGTAAAGGTGTGAATTGGTAACCAAATCAACATTAATGATATTAAATGTCATTAACATGTTTACCATTTCAAACCAACATGTTTGTCAGTTTGAGTGGGAAGAACAAAGATGAAAGCAATTTTGATGCATGAAAGAATTGATGGAGAAGCTCTGTAATGTAAATATCACACAACTAGTACTAAAGAAAATTGCATTTACATTCTTCTTCTCCCTATTTACAAATAACCAAAACCTACAATGGCATTTTACTGTCTCACCTCACTCTGTCTCTCATCTGCTGCAACAATAATGACGAGCTTAGCGTCTCTTTCTCTCGAGGATCTTCTGGATTTTCCATGTCCAACCCAGCAAGAAGGCCACGAGTCCAAGTCCCACACTTCCCCAAAGTGTCACTACCCACAATGGCATTTCTGTTGGGTACAATCCTGTTTTTGTGTCACCCCACAACCAACTTGTTACACTATGTAACTGTTAACCATAAATAATAAATATATCAAGCAGAGCATATGTAAGCAACCCCCCACTTACCACTTCCAAACTTGATGCAGATGAGAAGTTCTACTATGCATATCCCCAGTGACAGCCAACAGAATGATCCCACCTTTTTCACAGGTTCCCTGTGAACAACCAAATCTGCCAGTTATATATAAAACCCCATCTCAACTAACACAAACCAACATCACAGTGGCTAATAGCTAATACCGGTCTTGGAGATATGAATTGTATTCCCGTGTTGTTGGTATCGCTATGAGCCACCACAAGATCAGCCTATACAGAATCACTGGGTTTCGAGGAGGGATCCACAGGCTAAACTTGAGAAAGAATGTATTCAGCTCCACTGTCAAGAAGACGATGCATAGAGTGAGTACTTGAATAAAACGCCAAGGTCCCTGCAGCGGATGCCACTCGTCTTTGTCCCAATGAGCTGGCGTGAACTGCCCCAGTGTCCTTTTCACCTGAAACATTCAACACTCTCAGCAAGCTTACAACGGCTAGGACCATGTGTATGCACTCTTGAGGTTGAACAAAACCTTACTTTGCCAATAATGTTAGGCTGCCGGCTAATGCCAACCCACTCGTATGTTTTTCCATCAAAGTAGCGTACTGTATACATTCCTGCCCAGATCCCTACCAACATTAAAACAATATATACTGTTATCCACGACATCTTGGAAGCAAGACATATAGAATGGCAAGGTGGCTTAAGAATCATACCAAACCAGTTGCATATCAAGATATCAAGAACAATACTGTCCCACCAGCACTCGTTGAAATTTGGTAACATGTGCCGAAAAGTAAGCTGGAAAACATAAATATACATAGTTTTGGTGACACAGAGGAAGCCATATCCTTATATTTATCACACTGAAACCTGGAAAACATAAGGGAACGAAGACAAAGACCAACCTCCAATAACTCAAAACCAATTGAAAGCACCCACAGAAGGGGCTGATTCCGGATCAGAATAGCTTTTCCCCACCATCCAAAGATGTGAGCCAAGAAAAACTCGTCAAATACTGTGTCCTGGGAGATTTTTAGCCAAAAGCATAAGCCTTTAGATGATATAAAGATTATGTCCAACAACATGAAAAGCGGATGCTAAGACAAATTTGTTTTGAGATAAAGGGGAGTTGTTGAGAAGATACCATACATAAAGATTTTTAAACCTGTTTGTTGGGTGATCAGGCAGATAAATACGGCAATCAGCACCGTATGACCTCTCAGGAAGTTCTGCAGCATAAACAAACTCAATAAGAATGGCCAATCATAAAATGGTGAATAAATAGCAATCCATTCTGAAAATATTACCGATTCCAAGGTCAGGGTGAAGAAACTTCATGAACTGCCGGGCATCATCGCGTCTCTGGGAGGAAGAACTCAAAAGAGCTATAATCACAGGTATAGTCAATGGTAGTGTATAGGGAGGGATATATAGAGAGAGGAGAAAGTGAACCTGGAAGAGTAAAAAAGTAAGTGCAACTAGGTAAATGACGGCCATTCCATGAACTAAGCGCCAGATTGCAGGATGTGGCCTGATTAGAACCCTGAATAAAGCAAACAACTTGATTAAAGACACAGGAGCACAAGTATCACCATTGACAATCTACAATAAAAGAGAAGCTGGTTACGTTGAAGGGGCCTGGAGCAAAGAGTAAGCAAGAAAAACTGCAATCATAGCACACACTCCCCTAGAAAAGAAACATAGTAGAGTAGTGTCAATTAATGGATTCAAGAAAGAAAGAAAGAACATACATACACATAATGGGATGTAGGCAAAAGGGAAAGAGAAAACCTTTTGACGGATGTGACAAGATCATCAGATGTAGTGCTCTCGGGATCAAGAGCTCCGCTTGCCCAACTAAGTCAGTTCAAACAAAAAAAAAAACCAATTTTGAGGATTACAAGAAATGGCACAGAGGGGAGGGGGGGGGGAAACGGGGAAGAAAGCAGGAGGAAAGATGACTCACATGAGAAAACATGCGCCAATAAGGAGAAGAGAGATTGTGCGAGGCTTGTAAGCCCATGCAGTCCATGGATCAAGATCAGTCTCAACATCACCATTCATTCTCCCAAGATGTTCCTTCCTTCTTTCTTTCCTGTACCCATTGGGTTCCATGGATAACCAACCAGCTTCTGAAAAGAATTCAAAACCAACAAAAACAAAAAAGAGAGATAATTTTAGTTGGAGATGAGATTAAGAGGAGCAACCTCGAAAGAAGCAAGAGAAATTAGAAAGGTGAAAGAGAGAGAGAAGAGAAAAGGAAGACAGTGGAGTGTTAGGGAGAGGAGGGTACAAGGTAGAAGCAGAGACAGAGAAAGGGTCTGTCTTTGCAGAGGTAATCAGAAGATTAAAGTAAAAATAGGCCAGAAAAGAAAACAAAAACGAAATGGTTTGGGAAAAGAAAAGAGAGTAGATTTGTGATGATACCTGAAGAGAAGAGGAGGAGGAAGAAGAAGAACCCTAGCGCGGTAGAGAGATTGATTGGAATGGGAGAGAATGAGAATCGGAGAAGAAGGAAGCTCGACGAGGATGATGATGAGGAAGAAGAATAATGAGAAAGAGGAACGGTCAAAGTAGAGAGAGAGAGGAATAGATACGCTTCTGCTTCTGCTTCTGCTTCTGCTTCTGCTTCACGATCTGAAAACGACTCTGCTTTCCTTCCCCCCACGATTTCCCATTTTTATTTTCCCCGAATTACCCCTTCTTCCTCGATACTACTATCCAAACAAATTTTATTTCATGTGGAATTCGGTCCTATTCACAATTAATTCCCATTTCACCAGATTCGTCTTTAAATACATTTTATTCGTTTTTCTTCGTCTTTAAATACTACATTTTATTACAGGTCAAAAACTCTATTATTACGATGATCCTAAAATAAAAAGATGGTCCATCCAAGTCGGAACCAACAAATTTACATGGGAAAAGGTAATACAGTGTGCTAATATTTGTGTTAATATCTTCATTGCATCACTACCAATTCCAAATCCACACGATTTATATTGTTGACAAAATCAAAATTAGTTTATTTGATAGATTACCATATACATTGTCAAAATTGGCGAAAAACAAAAGAAAAGGTGTTTCTGGTGTGATTTAAACAAAATAATATATATATAATATCTAAAAATGATAAATAATAACTCGGACGATTTAAGGTTTGAATAGAATATACCCAGCAGTTATGGTTTCGGAATGATGTACAAATGCAATAATAACTCAGGTGATTGTGTAATTGCAACCAAAAAAAATACATGAGTTGCGAAATATATTAATATTCTTATTTAAGTAATTGATTTGACAGATATTCCCAAAAGTACAAACAAGAAGCAGGGAATAATAACCCTAATTAGTATAAAATACTTTCTTTTTATTTTAGTGAATGACAAAAACAAAATAGAAAAAGGGGGAAAGTCATAGTATGAAATTTATGAGAGAACGAAGAGCATCTCAATCAAAGGTTCTTAACCAAATTTGGCACAGGTTCTTAGGATTTTTTTGATTAAAAATAAATGGAAATGGTGACAAAAGTTAAGGAGCGCTTCTTAACTAAGAGGTTTAAGAGACGGTCTCTTAAGGAGATGTGGCCTTGTGTAATTGGCGGAAGCAATTTTTTTTTTTCCGTCATTCTCGACGATCTCACCGGCGAAATCGAAATCGAATGCGGTGTTTCCGGAGGTGGGTCTACTAGTTCAACGGTTAGTTCCGGCGTCACCTCCCAAACGCTGGTTTTGCTTCGGAGACTGTTTGAGATTCAGGAGCGTCGATCCCAGGCTTACGCCAAACTCAAAAGGTTCGTTTCGTTTCGGTTTTGTTAAGTTTCGTTTCAGGTTTGCTTCGGAAACTTCTTTCGTTTCGATTTTGTTAAGTTCCATCTCTTTTGGATTCACTTATTTGGTTACTGTTCTTGCGAGATGTTGGAATTAAGTGGCAATTAGTGTTAAGATTAAGTAAAGAGATGTCTCATAAATTCTAGATTTTTTTTCTACTTGATATGTAAAACCAATTAAGATCTTCCTCCATTAATCTGATATGTAAAACCAATTAAGTGGCAATTAGTGTTTCAGATGATTGTCTCTCTTGAATCTCTTATTAACAAAGTCGTTGCTTTCAGTTCAGATGCATATTTACGTTTGTAGGTTCTATTATCCGGATTTATAGTCTCTTTGTTTGTTAGTAACTCTGTATAGCCTCGTGGTGGAAGAAGTTTGCTCTTTGATGGCATTGAAGAGGGAGGAAGCAGAGCTTCTTCTTCTTACTTTCATGATCAATGTACCATTTAGAGCATTCCAAGTTTTCTTATGGACTTATTTGTGAAGCCTGCTCTTTTCAGTGTTCCAACATTTTCCTTACAAAAGATAAGAATTCATGAACGTCTCTAGATTCAAGTGTTTTGTTTTGATGCATCCAATATCTGGTAAAAAAAAAGATACACTAGTTATATAAATATAACCTTTCAAATAACATAGAAACTATATTTTGTATGTCTTAAAATTAATGTAATAAACTAGTAATCTTGTTTTATAATTATTGTATGTTTAAAATTAATATTACAATAAATAAAAAAATTAATGTAATAAATTAGTAATCTTGTTTTATTTTTAAAAACTCCTAAAAGGTTCATCAATGGAGGAGTTAAAAAAACAAAAGTTCTTAACTATTTAATAATAACAAAAAAATTATTAAAATAATCTTAAGAACCCAAAAAAGGTTTAGTAATGGAGATGCTCTAAGAAGTGAATTGATGATATAGACATGTCTTTGTGTTTCCTTATTATTGCTGTCAAACAAAATTTTTTTTAAAAAAAATACATGTCTCTGTGCTTGAAAATGATCACAATAACTCTAGCATACTTATATAAATGTACAAATGTGAAGATTGGAAAACCTAAGTAATTCATCAAGCTCTTGATTAAGATCACTTAACTGCGACTCAAAATAAAAGCACTAAGGAAAACTGGAAAATTTTAATTTTGAATAGAGACAAGATGAACAGCTCATTCCTATAAAAAACCATGCAGATGGAGACACCACTTGTGGTCACTTTTTTTTTGGTTTAAATCAATTGTGGTCACTTGTCACACAACATTACCCTCCTCCTCTCTCTCTCTCTCTCTCATATATTTATATCTTTTACCTTTTCATCAGTAATAATAATAATAACTAAATAATTAAACAGTGGGATTTGAAAACACAACAAAAAGAAGTTGTTGTAAAGATGGAGTTCGTGGAATTGAAGTGAGGATAAATCACAAGTAAATAAATAGTAGCGGGAGAAAAGCGTGTGAGAGAGAGAGATAGTAATGATTAGGGTCAAAGTAAATGATGAGATAGAGGGATTAGGAATATCGATTTGATGATATTCGAAATCATTGAGGTAGTAATGATTGGCAGAATAAAAAGCATTACAGCTCTGCCTCTAACTATATATTATTATCACAAACATATCAAATATCGGTTGACACCAATAATAGTGTGGTAATGCTTTCGTGATAAAGTACATACACCTGTAAGAAGTATAATGATGACCGTAAATTGTAACTAATGACCCCATCGATTAATTGTTTTTCACCACGAGAGTTATCGTAAACTTGGAAGAATTAATCTCATGTAAGTGGTAAAATGAGGGAGAGAGAGAGAGGTGTGTGGTCTACATCTAGAAATGATGCGAGGAGGACAACCTCAAAATAGTCAGTCTCAAGTATAAGTGTTAGCATATGAAGACAAGCAGCAAGAGTGGTCCATTCTTGTTTCTGAACTATGGTTTCTATTCTATGCATATCACTGATCCACCACATGCTCCTAATTGCTAATTAACACGACCAATCCCTATAGTAATTTTGACTTTTTATTATTATTATTTCTCTAAGATAATAACTAAAGATACTTATAAGTTTCAAAGTTTTCTGATCAGTCAAAGCTCAAAAACACACGAGAACTGAAATCAAAATGTTTTACTCGATCGAGTCGAACTGGATTTTGATTTGTACAAAATCCACCGAATACAAGAGAATATAGCGACCACCCAATCCTACACTAATTGTCCTGCAATGCGACCAACAACAACACATCTTCTTTAACTTGCTGCGCTTTCAGGTCAGAACAACCACCAATTGCTTCTTGTTAGATCCACGCAGAACGTCCAACTGTCATGTGATGTGATCCCTTTTCATTTCCTATCAATTTGGTAAAATAGCATTTTTGGAAACTTTTTTGAATGATTTCTAGAAAAACTAACAATTTTCTTTTTCCTTTTTTGGGTATACTGATTTACCCATACTTTACTGGAAAATGAAAACGATTGAAAGTTTTATTAATTTTTTTTTTTTCAGAATTAGTAGACGCATGCTAAAACATACTGTATTTACATTATATATATGAACTTATACGCATCCACACTAAATTAAATATATGTATTAACATCAAGCAACATCGCAACACATTTTGCATATGTCTATGTCACTTATGCGACTTCTAGAATGACCAAACAGTCATCAATAGTAAAAAAACAATATTTGTTTTACAGTTTCACTAGAGCTGTTGGATAAAAAGAAAAACAAACTTTAGAAAATGTTATAAAACCCTTTAATTTGTTGTTTCAAAGAACGTAGTGATGAATTGATAACGAATTGGGCCTTAAGTACTGTAAACTAAAATGATAAAGCCCATGCCGTAGGTATAATAGGCCCAAGCAGGATTCAATAGAGATTATTAGTCTGGTTGCATCAATTCAACTATGACTGCGACTACTTGCCTTCTCTACACCACTATTCAAACTTGTGTGGTCTCACTTTGGCCACATCATGCTTGAAATGAATGGCCTCTACATTACCTGTCTCTTCTCCAAAGATGAAAAACGAGAGATGCTCTTTATAATACTTTTATTATTAAATGTTTTGACACCCACTCAATGCTCATCTAATTGGACTTGGTAATCACCGATTAATTAAATAAACCCTTGCTAATTATGATATACAAGACAATACATCTTTTTCGTCAATTACTTTTAAGCCTTCCCTTTTTGGAGTTTCTCTTTATTTTAACCCCATATCATCAACTATATCAATGGTATGCTTTTGTTTGTTGCCTAATTAATGTGTTAATCAACTTTCTTAATCCCCAACTTGTGCCCTTTTTTATCAGTCGGTGGATTCCCACATCTTTTTGGACGGCGTAACACGAGACTTCTTTTCTCCCACTTTCCTTTAAAAATATATAAACCAAACTTATAATTACTGCAAAATTAATAATTTGACCATCACTAATGTTTACTTATCCTTCACTCTTTTGTTTAAGTTTCCTTCATTATGATCATGTGTTTGCTTTGATTTTCATTAACTACATAAAGTAATGTTATGTTCGATTCAAACTACACGAGCACTTTTCACGTATTTAATACTTTTAAAACTGCTTATAGCTTTTTATCTATGATAAACCTTTTATTAAAAAAAGTATGCCATTTCACATCACTTTTAGTTTTAACTAATTTATTAGTTAATCAAAATAAAATAAATAAATATTAGTTTTAAAATATGCAAATAAAAGAAAATTTTGTGTCTAATTTTAAAATAATGTTTTCACCAGTTTACAAGTATTATAATCGTATTTTTTTTAAAAAAATATGATGTTCTATTGTTCTTTAGTCCGTTATTTAATTTGTTGCTATCTCGTTTAAAAAATTGGTAGAAGAATGGATATGATTATTGGGGGTCAGAAACGTATAAAATATGGAAGATGGTGAGACAACAAGTTAGCGAGGATCGTGCAAAATCTTCATCAGTTCAACAAATTGTTTTTTTTTTTTGGTAAACATATTAAGATTATATTAATATTGACAGAAATACAAGGGGAACAAAAAACAGAAAAGACTAAAAACAACATAAACAAACTACGACAAACAAAAATAACAAGCAAGACTATAAAAAAACAGTCTATCAACATAACATGAAACAAAACCAAAGGAGAGGTTGCGCGAGGAGGAAAACGCGGAATGGGGAAGCTCAGAAGCCTAAAACTCCGAGGAAGTTGCCACGAGATCCGAGTTCCTGGCCCGTCCTCAAAACCTAAGAAACACGAAGCTTACAGCTTCACCACGAGCAAAATAGACCCTCTTTGTGACTTACTAGCAAGCTGCGGTTATAAACCACTCACGGGTAGAAAGCGCCGTACCCCGCACTCGAGAACTAAAAACACTTACTAGAAAAGCCTCGCTGAAGCCGAGACCACCAAAAAAACCCCCCGCGAGCCAAAGACCACAAGGGACAGGAGCAAAGGGGCCACAAACCGAGCATTTCCACCAAAACACAAACCAACCTCCTTGAAGACCGTCGCAGGAGACTGAAGACGATCTTGACATAGCCGCGCACCGCTGTTTCCGAACACGCTCCGATGAGAGACCTCGGGCCACCCAGAAGAGAAGACGGTCGAAGAACCCCTCCACCATGGAGACAAATCTCCAAGCCACACCACCAAACACCTTCCGCCTTAGGAAACCCGTCGGAGGAGCAGCTTTGATCAAGGAGAGCCGATCACCAGTAGATCAGAAACTATTTTCCGATCCAAGGACCACTGAAGCAGAGCCGGACTTGCTCACCGCTGAAGACGCCTACTGCCACGCGTCACCATTGCGAGAAGCCTGATAGCCACCACCCTCCAAGAGCTACCCTAAAACAATAACGCCGAGAACAGAGCCGATGTTCTAAATCGTCAAGGAAAAAATCGGAGAGCAACAAATGGAAATGAGAATTGCAACGAGTTCAACAAATTGTTGTCAATACAAAAACGTCATCTTAATAAATACTTAGTATTAAACATTCACACCGCCCACTACTTTTCTATTTCACTTATTGCAAAATGCATTTCATTTTCTATAAAGAAAAACTCCGAAAACTAGAAGAGGAGACTAACTTCATTTGATTTAATTAGATATTCATCAGAGTGGTAAGAAAAATGATAAACACAGGAGTTCACAATAATATGGAAAAAATTTGATTACTAGGAAAAAAATATAAAAATGACAAAAGATATATAATGCATATAAAATAAAATTTTCATCTTTTTTTTATAGAAAAGTATTCTAAAGCATTAAATTTGGTGTATTTGTTAAGTATTTATATATATATATTTAGATTAGAATCCCGATTGACCAATTTAGTGATGAATAAAATAGGGAAAAATAAAGGAACAGTGTGATTAGGCTTAAGCAAAGACAGCTATATATATTACAGAAAAGAGAGAGAGAGGAAGAAGAAGATGGGGCTACAAGGTCAGCTCAGTGACGTCTCTTCCGATTCGATTCCTCTGATGCTCCTCTCTGTCCTCGCCGTATTACTGAACCGTATCCGCTCTTTCCTCCTCCGTCCCTGCACTTCCAATTCTAATATCCCCGTCGACGATGGCTCCATCACAGCGTCGGGACTGGCCAACATCATCGTGCTCGCCGATCAGCTGAGCCTTAATCGGCTCTTCTCGTACCGGTGCGCAGACGAAGGCGGTTCCGAATGCGTGGTGTGTCTGTCGAAGCTACAGGAAGGAGAAGAGGTGAGGAAGCTGGAATGTCGCCACGTGTTCCACAAGCAGTGCTTTGAAGGATGGCTCCACCATCTCAATTTTACCTGTCCTCTCTGTAGATCTGCTCTGGTCGCCGATGCTTGCGTCTCCCAAACGCAGCGACGCGTCGGGAGGGATTTGATCGCCTGCTTCTCTCTCCACTGATGTATACAGGAGATGATCGGATCGGAAGATTCCGATCCAACGGCGGTGATTCACCCATCTCCAAATGTTCTTTTTTTTCTTCCATATATATATTTAAAAAAAAAAGAGGTAGAGAGAATTACGGTGGCTCGCGCCCTTATTTTCTCGCATTTTGTTTGTATTTGGTTTTTGAGGTGTCTCTCATCTGAGATGGGAGAGGAGGACCTTTGTGTTTTCAACTTCATATGTAAATTTTGAATGTACAAACTTGTCACAATTTGGATTTTGGTTTCCTTAATCTCATAGAGCCTGGATAGATTTAGGAGGAGGGGTATTGATTACAAACTGTGATAGACATTGGAATAAGGATAAGTTGGACAAAAGTTGTTTCCATCCGGTTCATTTTACAGACAAGTTTTCAATCAAAACTATAACGTTCCGACTGCCACCGTCCGTGGGTTTCCACACTCTCTCTCTCTGTGGGCTCCACCCTCGTCTGACGTTAATCAGGGAGGCTCGTAAAAATTGTTTACTGATCCTACAAATCACCACGTGATCTTTCTCCGTCTTCACTCACACGATATCGCAAATCACTTCTCGGTAGGTTACCTATTATTAAATTGCTTCAACTCAAACATGTTTAACTCTGAAATTTTTTTTGGACTAGTGACCGAAAAGATAAGTATATTTTGGTGACATAAATAGCCAAATCAATTCTTATAAGTCTCTCTACATGTAGTATCATATACCAGAAATTTTCAAAAACAAGAAAATTTTCACAAAATTATGGCTTTAAATGGCTACGATCTTTGTTTTACTTTTTAGTTTTTTTTTTTAACTCATTATTTCGTCCAATCAAGATTTTGTTTTCGTAAAAACTAGTGAAACTGTTTCATTTTTTTTATTTTATATATATAGAATTCGAAAGAGTGAAGAGGGCTCATATTCCAGTCTCAGTTTGGAATGTTTCATCCCAAAATTCCGTTTGTGTAAAAACTATGGAATTTGACAGAGTGGAAAGGTTTTGTTTTACTGTATTTTACCATTTACCAACTTAGCAAATCCAATTGAGTCTTTCCTTTTGGAGAAACCGTGTGAGCTTGTTAATTTGAAACGATAACAAACAAAATATGTGGGTTTAGAAAATTACATCTCCGAATACAATAGAGGGAAAGGCCCGTTAACATTACAGACGAGGATTTGTTTTGGGCTTCGATTGATGAGCCTTCTAACACTATAGAATCATTTTTCTTTTCTTTTTTGAACAGATAATTGTATAACATAGAGTTGATTTTCTTACCGACTCAAAACGTCGTTTAAGTGTTGTTTTAGTTGGGGTAAACAGAAGAGGAGACACAAAATCAGTTTAATTCCTCTAGATTCAACTCATAATCCTTTGGATATTAACGCTGCTACAGTCTCTTAATGTAAACTTTGTGATATAGTTGATACCATCACTACAAGGACACTTCATTTCATAACATAACATAACATATAAATAAGGGTAAGGAAAATAATCGTAGATTAAACACACACACACACACACACAAACACTAAGAGTAAGAGATATAAGAATGATTTTTTTCGAAAAAATCGGACCAGTAACCTTCGATTCCCCAGCAGAAAGCAATGCAATAATCTCGCTCTCCCCAGACTTACTTTTCTATGAAAGAGCGTAAACTATTGCAAAGCCCATCTTTCTCCAAACCATCCACACCTGTTATCATCGTTGTTTCATATATAAAACACCTTCCATCATCTTTCTCCGACCGTCGTCTTCTTCTTCGGTAGACACCATATCTGACGTGACCTTCGGAAGCAAGGACTTGGCTCTATATATATATAAAAAACAGCAAATTAAAGAAGAAGAAGATTGATATAATTATAGGCAATTAATGTGCAAAAGGATGGAATGATGAGTGGGTCTTATATAAAGGGTCAAGGAGGTTACGTCCAGGGCCGGCCCTGAGCCCAAACAAAGCAAGCATGAGCTTGCGGCCCTCATTTTCATAAAAAAAATTCAGCCCTTAAATTTCAAAAAGTATATTTGGTTTAGTGGTAAAATTATAAAAGTTTTTCAGAAAATCATAAGTTCGAAATTTAATATAGTAAAACGGCCCAAATTTTGTTTTTAGCTTGCGGCATTCTATAATTCAGGGCCGGCTCTGGTTACGTCCCTCCTCCTTTTTTATATATATTAAAAAAGGTAATATGATTGTGTGTATTACTATTAGCAATGATATACAAGTGATTGACACATAATTTGGGGTACGGTTTGGAGTTTAGAATGGCGTTGAGGGGCAAAAGTGAAATTATATTTTAAAAAACTTTGGGAATGTGAAACGAATTCTAAATTATATTGATCTCCGAGCCTCTTGGGTATGTTTTCCCTAAAACCCTTTTTACAATTTTAAGAGGAAGCATAGAAATACTTGTAAGGAAGGGATGCATAGAAAGGCTCGTAGATGGGGAAGATAGTGGAATAGTCTTGGCCTTGAGTGTTGTGCAGCTGAATTAGAACATAGCTGAATTACAGCACGACGGCCTTGAGTGTTCTAACATTTAATGACTCACAAATTTTTTGTTTTTTCATTCATAACATTCATAAAAATATTTACCTTTTATGTTTTTGAAAAACAACTCCGTTATATATGATACTCGCATCACCGCACATGTTAAAAGATAACTACAAAAGAAGAAAATTTACCAATCTACAAAAAATAGTTCAATTTCATGATTACTTATATAAAAAAATTGTTTATTTCAAGCGTTTTCGCTATTTTATTAGTATACTATTACACTTCATTTGACATACTAGTCATTTACTCATTGCAGACGCTTTTTTTTCTTAATGTTAACATTTGTTATTAGAAAGTAGTAAGTTTTGCATATAGAAACAAAACAAAATGCGGAGAGAAATGAATATAGATTTGGATGTTAGGTTAAAAGCAGACAAATAAACGGGCCAATTCCTCATTTGGTCATCATGTCGCCGTACATTCTCTTTATATTGTACACACGCATGACACATGTATGATTTTGTGTGCTATCTGTGATCCGTATTCATCGCCCAATGCACATATATCCATCATCCAAATCCCAACCAATCTTAATTCCACCGATTCGCAGAGCTGATCCATTAAGTAGATTCACTAGTTAATCTCAAAGTATAAATTAGACTCATGATCTTTGTAGCCTCTCTGATTATAATCGCATTAACCTTTTTGAAAAGCAATTAAAGATTATTTTTTTATCAAAAAAAAAGTAAGAGGTTGTGGTCGAGTGGTAGTGGGATTTGGGTGTGGTATGCTTTGCGCTTTCCACCCGGGTTCGATTCTCATCCATGACAAAAACTGCTTTCTCACATGACACCAGCGTTGGCGGCCCGTAAGGTATTGGATGGAAAATGGTGGACGCGCCTCGCGAGGACGCGCCTCGCGAAATTAGTTTTGAAGTCTAGACAGGCGATAGGATTCCCTCGATAAAAAAAAAAAAAAAAAAAAAAAGAGAAGACGTGCAGATGGTGGGTCTCAATTTCATCGTCTCGTAAATTTTTGTCAAACATCTTTACTCGTCAGCGACTAGATAGACAAAAAGGTGACACCTTTATATCTCTATTTACGTTGACCATATACTCTTACGTAATATTCCCACCGTAATTAAGTAGGACCACTATCACGCCGACCCCTCAATCTTGGCCGTCCACACACCGCACTACTCAGATTAGACTGTATTACATCATCACAACGCCACTTTCTGCGTCATTCATTTGTCTTCCTTTTTTTTTTTTGCCTCTCTATTAACTTGTTACTTTAAATGATATACGTAATATGAGCATATACAAATACAACACAAACCGCTATCTTTCCATATTACTCGTAGGAGGCCCGTGTGTGTAAGGGAAGTCAAAGGGTTGCTTTAAGCCATAATCACACAGAAAGATATTACACGTTGAGTTTTCAAGATGATAACAAGAATCAGGCATAAGGATGAAGAAGAAGAACAGTTTCTCAGTATAGTTTGTTATAGAATCAGGCATAAGCCGGATATGAAGCTATTCAATATAGTTTGTTATAAAATAAAGTAGTGTAGATTTTGCATAATTCAACAAAGGTAAAAGTAAAAAGAATGACTTTTAAGAGGAATCCAAGACATAGAGTGCAAACTTCATTGGACAAAGTCATCAAAAGCCTAAATAAAATGGCTCATATTTTATTATTTGCTCGTTAAAACGGCAATAAAATATAGAAAAACGCAAATCATTGGATACTCAAAGGGGGAAAAGGGTGTGAATTGTGAAATAAGAAAATAATGATGATATCCTAAAATTAAGGAAAAGGCCAAACGGCCGAGGGTCATTTCATAAGGGCCGCATGGGCCTCGAACCCCACAAATATCCTTTTGCATTGCCTTCTGACAAGAAGAAAATAACATGTATACGGGCCAATGCCATTGAACAAAAGAAAGAACAAAAATATCTATCTATCACTTTCATAAATCTTATCATATATTATCCTAGTTTTTTTGGGTTCAATGTTAATCTAGTCCTAGTTTATATCATATTCCGGTTTGAAATTCGATAGTGCGAGTTTTCGACCATATTTATGAGTCCAAATTATTGATTGATTTTAATAATTATTACTGTAAACTTAGAACAAAAAGCTGGAATAGCTCAGATGGCTAGAGCGTGTGGCTGTTAACCACAAGGTCGGAGGTTCAAGCCCTCCTTCTAGCGTTTTTATTTTCCTCCGTTTTAGGATATCCACTCTCTACTTAGTACTTACTATTTAGCTAATGGTCTTCCAACAAATACAGGCCATTTAATTGGTGCGACTCTGTTTTTTCATTTAACTCCGAGCTATATGGCCCTTTTAAATAGAGGCCTACGCAAAAGAAAATCAACAGAAACACACACCAAAGACTGATAACGACTACAAGACAGTTCAGTTAATGGCTCTCTAGCATCCGGGTGGTGTCCCGCGTGTTGCTTCTTGATATTTCCATGGAAGTCTCTTGTTGATCAACGTACACGTTCTCTAGCTCCGCTTGCCTCACGCTTAGATGATTCATTCCTGCTGAATCTTGGACATCGTTTCTGGAGTCTGCCAGCATCTGGAAGTACGCATGAGTCCCCCAACCTGTAAGCAATCCATAGAGAGATCGGTGTTTGGTACTATAAAATCAATGTGATTTTATCTCAAGAGAAGAGGGTTCAAGTCACACACCGTCCGGATCATACGGAGGGGGAAAAAATTGCAGATAACAAAAGGAGGACACCGTTAATCCTGGACAATGCAAGAAAGATGGGATCTCCGTCAGTTTTGTTTCTCACATAATGTTGAGCGGATGAGTTTGAAAAACAAACCTATGATAGCTCCTCCAAACACATCTTGCCAGTGATGCCAATAGTCATCAACTCGGGATACAGCAATCAATGCTGCAACCAGTAGAGGTAGGATCACAATGCAGAGCTTTGCAACATGCCCTCTGCGGTCAAACACCCTGATTTTTCCAGACATGTACAACGCTAGAAAGCCTAGACCAGCAAACGACCCTGCAGGTTACATGAAGTTTTAGGATCTGCAACGTGCAATCCTATGAAAACATTAATCCTACTACAGCATAGAATTATCTCATGGCACAACAAGCCCAAAGGTAACCACTTACAAGATGTGTGCCCGCTGGGGAAGCTCTTGTGTCCCTCTTTGATTACGTCCTTATCTCCAGAGCACAGAACATCCCTCGTGACATTGTGAAAAAACTACAATTTTTATGGCGAATCACAACTTCAATCGGCTAGTTAGAGATTATTCACAGTGTTATAAGAGTAAGCAATGAGCTGAGCTGCTTACCCCTCTACCATCAGGGAAACAACGCCAAAAGAAGTCAGGACGAGGTCGACCTACAGCGTCCTTTATAGCATCGGTTATGACAGCGGTTATGAGTACAGAGAACAAAAGACCTGAAGACCCAAGAACAGACCACAAAATCAGGAGCTGCAAAGAATTCGAAACAACAAAAGCACCGCTGGAAGAAGAAAAGAGGCACCCAATATTGCATGGTGCAAGTCATAAACATCCCTTCTGATGAAGTAGTAAACAGAAATGACAGCAAGGGGGAGCACAACTGCTATCAACTGTCACTTGTAAAGACTTAGAGGAATTAGACAAGGTCCAAGGCTGATTCTTGAATAATATATTTCAGAAAATCTTAAAAAACTATGTACCGGGACAGCCCAGAAAGGAACGGTGTTGTCTTGCAGAGGGTATCTGAGGTCAGTGAGCATATCCTCTCCAACAAAACGGTGAAAGGGTTCGATGACATTCAGAACAATCTCGATGACGATAAGCAGCAGAAGAATAAGCCAGTCATGCATGTGGAACCTCGCGACAGTGACTCCATGGGATCTTATCGTATGAGCACCCAACTGAATTTCGGGCATAGCTTACCTATAACCCCACAAGAGAGGCAGTTATGCATAAATTGGTCCATGAAAATAGGTTCAAAACTAGGGCTTCGCTGCTGAAACCTACTAATTTAGGAAAAAAAGGGAATTTGCTCGAGCTCAATCGAGCTTTCAAGTTTCACGTCCGCTTATAGCAATACCAAATGCACAATGGTCACAAACAGAAACACCAGGATACCTGAATTCCACTATAACATGCTTCTCAAAACCTATCGGAAGACGATGAGTGTACCTTTGGCGTTAGAGATGATAAGCGGAAGTCCGACGCCGGAAACGCACAGGGAAGCGTCTCTACTCACTGTGAGTCGCGTGAATTGGGGAAAATAGGAATGGAGGAAGCGGGAAACGGAAAATCTCTTTGGAGTTTCTCGGGAAAATTCAAAGGGAGGAAAGGTAAAGGTACGTTTGGTCCATAAAGAAAAAGTTACCTCCGCTTTAGCTTTATGGCTTCTTTTTTTTTCTTTCCCAGAAGAAATAATAGAGTTCAAATTCAAATCCAGAATACAGTATTTCTTAATTCCTTTATTTTTCTTGTTCCACTAAAGGCCCAAAATCTAAGTTTGAAATTGGGTTTGCAATTTGGAGGGCCCAAAGTATTTGCGGTCAAAAGAAGAAAGTCACATCCGGTCGTCCCTCCACGTGTACCGGAGATCCTTAAAAGTTCCGGAGGGAAGCGAGGCACCATTTTCCAAATCTGTGATTGATGGCTACGATCCCTCCCCAACTCCCTTTGGAGATCCGCTCGGCTCTTCGCTGGGCTTCCTCCACCGTCTACTTCCTCCGCCCAATCGGCACCGCCACTCCTTCGTTCCGTCACCGCACGACGCTCTTTCGACCGAGGGCCTTCTCCTCCTCTGTTAAGCTCCCCACGAAACCGCCGCTTTGCACCGCAGACGAGCTTCATTACGTCTCCGTCCCCAACAGCGATTGGCGCCTCGCTCTCTGGCGCTACTTGCCTTCCCCTCAGGTTTCCGATTCACCAACCATCCTTCTCTCTGCATCTAACAATCTTCTGTTTTTGTGATCAAGAACTCTCTTCTCTTCAGGCCCCGACGAGGAATCACCCGCTCTTGCTGCTGTCTGGAGTAGGAACTAATGCCATCGGATACGATTTATCTCCCGGTGTATGTTTGCCTACATTTCTCATTCGTTTTAATGTGATTCTGTTTCTACATTCACGCTAAGGACATGAGCTGCTAACCCATCGCTTCTGATTTTCTTTCATCTTCGATGAGGAAATAGATTATCGTTTACCAAACGCTCCCAAGCTCAAGAAAGTCTTTGATTCACGCGTTCCTAACAAGGTTGCTGTAATTGCAGTGCTCTTTTGCAAGACACATGTCTGGTCAGGGATTTGAGACGTGGATACTTGAGGTTCGTGGAGCCGGTTTGAGTACACGAGTATCCGATCTCAAGGATGTTCAAGATTCTGCTCACAAATTGTCCAATCAGATAGAATCTACTGCTAGAGCTGCAGCAGCTAAAGAATCTGGTTCCGCTGAAAAGCATGCTACTGATATTGTGGACAGTGCACCAGCTTCGGATGTTTCAATTGTTGGTGAAGCCTCTGCTTGGGACGAATCGCAACTTGTGGCGAGATTAACAGCAACTTTTATGCGTTTGTCAGAAAGACTTTCTGGCTTTCTCAGTGAAGGTCAGTCTGTGCTCATGTCTGCTAAGTTATTTGACAAAATTGCAATGCTTTTAGAAGATTCACAGCTGTACGAGCGCTTTAATGAAATAAGATCAAAGCTTTTGAGTTTGATCGAGTCAAGACAAAACTCAGGACTTGGTAACCAAATCAGAGAATTGACCCAGCGCCTTGTGAATCTTTTCGACGATGGTCAAAGGTCTGTCTCGCCTCAGTTTATTGATTTACAAGAGCGCCTCACTTCGACCATTGAAGATTTTCAGAAGCAACTGGATTTGATAATTCAATATGACTGGGATTTTGATAACTACCTGGAAGAGGATGTCCCTGCTGCGGTGAGGCTACACTGATCTTGCTAAATATCTCACGTGCTTTTGTTACTGAACTGGGTGTTCTGTTTTTTGGTTTGCCGTAGATTGAGTATGTAAGAAGGCAAAGCAATCCCAAGGACGGTAAACTATTCGCAATTGGCCACTCCATGGGAGGTATCCTACTCTATGCAATGCTGTCACGTTGTGGTAAGTTAATATTCATCTTGATAATGGGTTTTTGATTAGATCTCATTTTCGTGAAAACAGAGGCTCATAGGTTTAGGCCGTTACTCATTCCTTCTATTCCATTTCAATAGCTTTTGAGGGACGAGAACCTTGCCTGGCAGCTGTGGCAACTTTGGCTTCATCGGTTGATTACACAACTTCAGATTCTGCCCTCAAATTGCTCATACCTCTTGTACGTAATTCCGGTTTTACCACTTTGAGTTGGATTCTGTTAGAATTGATGCGCTACTAAGTTCTTCTGTGCCAAACTTACTAGACACTTCTTCTACAGGCCGATCCTGCACAAGCTCTGAGTGTTCCAGTTGTTCCTTTGGGAGCTCTATTGGCTGCAGCTTTTCCCCTTTCGACACGCCCTCCATATGTATTATCTTGGCTTAACGATTTGATATCAGCTGCGGATATGATGCACCCTGAACAGTTAGAAAAGCTTGTCTTGAATAACTTCTGTAAGTACAGATATTTTATCCCATCTGCGTATGTGGGGTTTTAGTGCTACATGTGTAAATGTGGTCCAAGTGGAAAAAAAATGTATCCACCTTAAGAAAAAGAAAATGTCGAAGAGTTACTATTAGATGCCTTGATGTGTTGCCATGAGATGATTATGCAAGTGATAGTTGCTTCCTCTGTTTCTTGCTTCTTTTATGGAGATTTTAAAGGGTTTCTCTGTTTTGCAACCTTTAGGTACCATACCTGCAAAACTTCTTATCCAGCTGACAACAGCCTTCCGAGAGGGAGGCTTACGGGATCGTAGTGGTGAATTTTACTACAAGGATCATCTTTCCAAAACAAGTGTCCCTGTCTTAGCTCTTGCAGGTGATCGGGACTTGATCTGTCCTCCTGCTGCTGTAGAAGGTATGCTAGATTGGTGTTTATTATGAAATTGTGCGTAGATGAACAGCTACACAATATACATGAAACAATTCATATGCCCAGATATGCACTTCTTTTAGAATCCTTCGAAGCTGTTACTAAATTGCTTGAGTTATGAGAGGCTGTAGAACGTATACATGGGTTAGCTTCATGATACTTTCGACACATACCAAACAAAATGTTAAGCTACTAAATACATAGTTGATTAATTTGCACATACATGAATTTTGTTTTCTCACCATTACAATTGCTTGTGAATATGGCAGACACTGTTAAGCTGTTTCCCGAGAACCTGGTCACTTATAAGGTACTTGGAGAAACAGACGGACCACATTATGCACACTATGATTTGGTTGGAGGACGACTGGTATGTTGCATTTCTAAGTCTCATATGTTGGAACTTTGTTCAATGCCCATATTATGTACATGCTTGTTTTCTCTCTCAGTCGTTTTTCTGATAATCTCACTGCAGGCAGTGGAGCAAGTCTATCCTTGCATAACTGAATTTCTTAGCCACCATGATTCCGCATAAGTGAAACTTTCTGGGCTTTCTGTTCCTGGCGTGCTATATGCCCATGTAGACGTTGCGCTGAGGTGGTGTCCAGTTAGTGCCTAAAAAGTGTGTATATCAGAAGCGCCTGTTAATAAGGATGTCGTTTACGTTTAAAACATGTACATTTCGTATCCGTGCAAACTGTACATCAGCTTAGGAGGCATTTTTTTCACGTAATACACCTGTGAATTAGGGAAATTATCGAATTATATGCTGGAAGCTCATGTCTCTGTGATGATTTCCCTTGTTTTGTTATGGCGACAAGCCTTTCTTTTGAAAATTTTATCTTTAGAAGACTGGGTGTGTTCCTTTGTACCGCTTCTTTTGGAGGGCTTAAGTTATCAATGAGAGCAATTGTATAGACATGAATTCATGTGTATATTTTCTGTCTCGGATCCACCAACCACACAGCCCTACTTCTCACTAAGGTGTGGGAGACATGATGTAAATATAAAACTGAATTGTCTACTATTTAACAACAGAGCTCTCTCTTGAAATATATCGTTTTTCTACCATCATGTAAGACCATACTGAGTTCTTTTCTTTTTCTGTCCACACTTTAATTCGTTGGATTATCTATCTTCCAGAGTCATTTAACAGGATTTTATCTATTTTCTGTATCATGTTTGATGTTGAGTGATTTCAGGCTTTGACTTAGTTGAGACATTGAGTTGGCTACACTCTCAGATATCATTGAGACGGTTCACTAGATGGAGATATGTGTCTGCTGTGTTTAGTAGTACAATCCTGGCTTACTGATGATTTCAGGTTTTTGTGCCAATGTATGCGTCACAAATTCTGAACCTGAGATGACCTCCCCATCCCATTCCTTGCACTTAGTGTCATCAGACAACCAACAAAAACTACCCTTGCGTGATTGGTAATGGGTTCTTGTCTTTTTGTCTCTTCCCTGTCTGCAATTATGTCTCTTAACTCTCACTCTCAGCCTTAGTTGCTTGCTATAAACCCACATCATTCAACTCACCTTTTTATTCCATTTTTTTTCCTGTTCTGTATTGTATATCAGTATATGCATTTGTTATAGAAAGCAACAATGGACTCAGACCCACCGGGTGTTCTCCTGAGTTCTTTCAAGTATCATCCATATTATTCTCAGACCATGAAGTGTGGCGGCGTGATCGATTTAGGTCTCAGCCTTAGTTCCATACAACATGAGTCTTACCACACATCTGGCCAAAGTGAGCGTCTTTGCTTCTTCCGTTAGTATTTCCATTACCTTACAGCTAACATATAATTAAAGTGATAAAATCTCTTTTGCGCAAAGTGGATAACATGTTTCCTTTGCTAGATTTTATCAACTCTGACACGACGTGAGCTGTTTACTATTACATGTATGATCATTCTCGCTCGAATAGTGTTTCAACTTATGCATGAATCATAACAATAGTTACCCCCAAGTGGGCAGGAATGTTTGCGCTTCGTTATTATCTTCTTCACTTTCACAGCAAGCAACATCCTGGTTTTTTTTTTGTTTATTTATACGTGAATCAAAGTGATAGGTCTGGATGGGTATAGAGAAGTTACAGATGGATCGCAGTCCAGCTGTAGCAATTTTCAGCTGAAGAGTCAAGAAAGTAAAAATGGAACATGTGGTAGAGAATATTGTGAAGGAGGCAGACGGAAGTGGGGTTATGTAAAGGTCACCATGGATGGGTTTGTGGTAAGTCGCAAAGTCTGTGTTCTTGATCACGGGGGCTATTCAACTCTTGCTCAACAACTGGAGGACATGTTTGGTAAGGTTTTGATGGGAAGCCTTTTTCCTCTGTTTCCCCCAAACTTGGTGCCAGTTTCTTTAGTTGCACACGAAGTATTTTCAGATATTTCTACTCCTCTTGGGATTCAAAGTTGTAATGTTCCTAATAGGATTATGCCGGATGATCGATGATCATTTGGATTATAATCTGCAGGGATGCAGAGTGTGTCGGGGTTGAGGTTGTTCGAGGCAGAGTCGGAGTTCTCTTTGGTCTACAGAGACAAAGAAGGTACTTGGAAGAATGCTGGGGATGTTCCATGGAAGTAAGCTCTGAAGACTTTTTATATTAACAAACTTTTAAATTACTGAAATAAAGCGTTTACATGGGCTGTGATTGTAATATGGCGGGGAATTAATAGAAAGCGTGGAGCGGCTGAGAATCACAAGAAGAAACGATTCTCTACTTCCCTTTGAAGCTCAAAAACTTTGAAACTTCTTCTCTCCTTTCACTGATTTCTGAATCTTGTATCTGCAACAAAACCAAAAAAAATAAAGGTTCATGTATATTTTCCTTACCACGGATTTTGTTGGAAGTCGACGAGGTTATCTACTTATCTTCTTACACGTATGAATGACTGAAGCCTAACTAACAAGATGAGGCTGATTTGATTAAATAAATAACGTGGAACATGATATCCATAACACTTTCCAAATACAGAAAACATGCAATATATTGACAATAAAGACCTGCCTAATATTGTTACAAGTCAATGAGTCATCCATTCATATCTAATCCTCCTAAAAGTTAAACCCTTCATCCGAAACCCCATTTATTACTAAGAAAATACATATGGAAACGTATTATAAGTTAACCTAATAAAAATGAGGAATAATTTGGAATATCCAGATAAAGTCCACGTCAGCATCTAATCGAAAAGCTTTGACTAGGGGTGGGCATTTTAACCGAACCGAACCGAACTAACCGAACCAAACCAAACTAAAACCGACCCAAACTAAACCATAGTTAATATCCAACCATTTGGTTGAAGTTTTTCTCAACCCGAACGGTTCGGTTTGGTTCGGTTGAAAACCGAACCGAACCGATAAACCAATGTGTTTTAGTTAATTAGTTAATTAATAATATTAAAAATAATAACACATATGGTGATAGTTTTATATTAATGCTATAAGCCTATAATGACTCATATAAGAGATGAATAATCATTGATTTGTATAATTAACTTATATTTAAATTATTGAGTTGTTGTAGATTCAATTTAGTGGCATGAGAGAGACGAAACCATGAATTTTTTAATTTTTTTAATTTTGATCAAGTGGAATAATTTCAGTTTGGTTTTAAAATTTTAGGGAATGATTTTTTTTTATGACTTCGTTTTGTTTACGTTTCGTTAGGATTCTTGTTTTTATAAGTTGATTTTTTTTAAACCGAACTAAAACCAAACCAAAGTACAACCGAACCGAACTAAACCAAACCGAACTAAACCCAAACCAAATACAAACCGAACCAAACTTATTTCGGTTGAATTCGGCTAGAGTTTTATTCAACCCGAATCAACCGAACCGAACCAAACCCGAACCGAACCCAAAATTAAACCGAAATGCCCACCCCTAGCTTTGACCAGAAACGTACAGATACAAATGATGAGGAGAGGAGTCTGCGTCAGCTTGTGTGTGCATTGTATTTACTAGGTATTTACGCTGCGTCTCGACGCCTCCATTCCAATCTATATAAATAAGAAAAGAGACTTCAAGACTTAAACATACAAATAAGAAAGAGAATTAGCTTAAGGCAATAAATAATACAAATTAATCAAGAATGGTGGTCGCTAATGATCTCTCGTCCAAGATTCTCCCTAGAGTTCTCATCGTGTCTCGTCGGACTTTACGCAAGAACAAGTTCGTGGACTTCGTAGGAGAGTACCATCTCGATCTCATCGTCTCCCACGGCGCCGTCCCTGTCATCGTGCCACGTGTCAACGGGATCCACTCTCTGCTACAGAGCTTCGAGCCCGTCCATGGCGTCCTCCTCTGCGAAGGAGAAGACGTCGACCCTTCCCTCTACGCAGACGCTGAACTCCCGGGTCTCTCGCCGGAGGACATGGAGGAGATCAGTAGGTTGCACGCAGGAGACACGACCATCGACCGAGAGAAAGACAGCATCGAGCTGACTCTGGCCACACTCTGTCTCGAAAGAAACATTCCTTTCTTAGGCATTTGTCGTGGCTCTCAGATTCTCAACGTCGCCGGGGGCGGAACTCTCTACCAAGACATTGACAAGGAAATCGGAACTACGACGAAACATATAGACTACGACAACTACGATGAGCACAGGCACGCGGTTAGAGTCTTGGAGGAGACGCCGTTGCACAAGTGGTTCGAGGAGATGGATCAGATAATGGTGAATTCTTATCACCATCAGGGTGTGAAGAGACTGGCGAAGCGTTTCGTTCCCATGGCATACGCTCCTGATGATTTGATCGAAGGGTTCTATGATCCAAATCGATATGATCCAGAAGAAGGTCAGTTCTTGATGGGTCTGCAGTTTCATCCCGAGAGGATGAGGCTCTCAGGCTCTGATGAGTTTGATTATCCGGGATGCGCTTCTGTTTATCAGGAGTTTGTGAAAGCTGCGATCGCTTTCCAGAAGAAACAACTAAACGCAACAGAGATGGTGATGGAGCTGACGAAGAAGAAGACGCTCGTCAAAAGCTTCTCCGGAACTGAGTTACTAGAGGTCAGCTTTTTCTTCTTATACACACACATGCTTCTATTAATTGGCCATTGAGTATTGGATTTTCTGACATGGGTGAAGCACGCAGGCAAACACGGTTCTAAGCAAGCAACAAGAGAATAGGCTGAAGCAGATGGGAGCAACGGTGAGGAACTCATGTGTGTATATGAAAAGGATGAAAAGGAAAGAGGAGCAAGAGAGAGCAATGGACAAGTTGTCCGCAGAGCGTTTGTCTGATCTGCTTTCCTTCCACCGTATGATGGCCCGTCTTTGCTCCGATGCCATCAAAAGAAAGCTACTAGAACCTGCAGATAGAACCATCGAGTCCTTCTCTTTCCTCAACTATTAGCTTTTATTGCTTAAACATGTTACAAATAAAAAAGAGAATTAGCAATTCTGTGTACATTACCAACTGAGAAGGGTTCACATACAGAAGCTCTATATGTATGTATATATGGGTTCCTCAGGACAGTAATTATTAAGAGTTTTCTTTATGAGACTTCCTACATCTTTTTTCGTCATCATCGTATAATCATATCTGTAAGTGTAGGTGAGACACAAATAAAGCGCAGGAAATAAAGAGACACAGAGTTTTTTAACGAGGTTCGTTTCCTACTCCCCGGGACCACGTCCAGTATTCGAATTCACTAGAATTAGAAAGCAATTACAACTTAATCGCAAACGCGTAGATCAAGCACAACACTCTTGAAATACCGCTCCATTCAATAACATGAACTCTTCAGGATAACCTAATCCTGAGCTAAACTCTCCCAAGCCTAGACTTCAATTCACACACGATCTCTCCATGAAAACAGCATCAAGCACGCATGCTTAAATACCATCCGGACGCACCGGTGCAACAACGCCCTTTATGACGTCTGCAGATCTCACAGATCAATACCACCTGTGTGTAACACACACCATCACCTTTGTGTAACACACACCCAAAACCCTTTTTTTCTTTTTCTTTTTCTTTTTCTTCTTCATCTTTTTGTACTTTTAAGCTCTCTCTCTCTCTCTTGCTTCCAAAAGACCACGACCTCTTGTATATATTGCCTCAAACTTGCACTCCAAGTTCTTCCAAATAACATATTCGATATCTCCAAATCTTTTAGGAAATATTCTCTTTTCCAATATCTTCTCCTAAGAATATGGAAACACTCTAAAACAATAATATCTTCTTTATCCAGCTCATATACCCCTCTTGGCACGTCTCTAGAATATTCTAGAAGTTTACTCCAGCCCACACTGGCTCCAATTCATCCAATGACCACGATTTGATCGCCTGTAGCACTTCCTGTATCGCTTGTAGCACTTCCTGTACTACTTCTCAATTGGTACAACAACACTTCAAACACACAAATCTTCATTACAATTCACCAAGCAACTCTAGATTCGAATCTTATCACCCATATTCGATCATATCTCAGCAATCTCATATATTCACGTCCTGTACCACTTCCTGTACTACTTCGTGATTGACACAGCAACACTTGCATCTTCATTCTCCCCCTTTTTGACTATGTATGTGAACTCAAGCTCTCTTAGCTTCAAAATCTTCATCACTAGTAACACAACAACACTAGCAGCACCCATTCTCCCCCTGCTTGAGACAAATCATGGTCAAAAACTAATAGAAGAACCGTCTCCCTCCAAATTGAGGATAAACTCCCACTACACCATCTCTGTAATGATTATCTTTCCGAGTCCAAAAAGCCCCTTGAACAAACCTGGAACAATTACGTTGAACATGTCCAACAACCCCACAATGATAACATGTTGGACCATGAAATCTCACACCATTAGCTTGCTTCATTCGATTATTCTCCCTCAATAATCTCAAACATCTTGGCCTAAAATGCCCAACAACTCCACAGTGATGGTACACAGGTCAAAAAATTCGTCGAGGTGCACTATGTACTTCTGGAATTTTCTTTTTTTGCAGGCGCTGTAGCAGTTTTTGTACCAGCTGCCTTCTCTGTAGCACTTGCATCTTCTGTAGCAGATGTAGCTGCAGCCTTCATTTTTCCACCAGAGACAAAAACACAATCAATTTTTGAAGATTTCCCTTTAAATCCAAGACCAAATCTTCCCGAGCCTTATCCCTCCATGATAGAACTCCATCAGACTCGATTTCAATCTCTGTCCTACTTCTTGTACTACTTTTAATCCTCACCTTCGATCTACCCGAAACAAGACTAAATCTCTATCGAGAACCCGCTCTGATACCAATTGTAAGTGTAGGTGAGACACAAATAAAGCGCAGGAAATAAAGAGACACAGAGTTTTTTAACGAGGTTCGTTTCCTACTCCCCGGGACCACGTCCAGTATTCGAATTCACTAGAATTAGAAAGCAATTACAACTTAATCGCAAACGCGTAGATCAAGCACAACACTCTTGAAATACCGCTCCATTCAATAACATGAACTCTTCAGGATAACCTAATCCTGAGCTAAACTCTCCCAAGCCTAGACTTCAATTCACACACGATCTCTCCATGAAAACAGCATCAAGCACGCATGCTTAAATACCATCCGGACGCACCGGTGCAACAACGCCCTTTATGACGTCTGCAGATCTCACAGATCAATACCACCTGTGTGTAACACACACCATCACCTTTGTGTAACACACACCCAAAACCCTTTTTTTCTTTTTCTTTTTCTTTTTCTTCTTCATCTTTTTGTACTTTTAAGCTCTCTCTCTCTCTCTTGCTTCCAAAAGACCACGACCTCTTGTATATATTGCCTCAAACTTGCACTCCAAGTTCTTCCAAATAACATATTCGATATCTCCAAATCTTTTAGGAAATATTCTCTTTTCCAATATCTTCTCCTAAGAATATGGAAACACTCTAAAACAATAATATCTTCTTTATCCAGCTCATATACCCCTCTTGGCACGTCTCTAGAATATTCTAGAAGTTTACTCCAGCCCACACTGGCTCCAATTCATCCAATGACCACGATTTGATCGCCTGTAGCACTTCCTGTATCGCTTGTAGCACTTCCTGTACTACTTCTCAATTGGTACAACAACACTTCAAACACACAAATCTTCATTACAATTCACCAAGCAACTCTAGATTCGAATCTTATCACCCATATTCGATCATATCTCAGCAATCTCATATATTCACGTCCTGTACCACTTCCTGTACTACTTCGTGATTGACACAGCAACACTTGCATCTTCATTCTCCCCCTTTTTGACTATGTATGTGAACTCAAGCTCTCTTAGCTTCAAAATCTTCATCACTAGTAACACAACAACACTAGCAGCACCCATTCTCCCCCTGCTTGAGACAAATCATGGTCAAAAACTAATAGAAGAACCGTCTCCCTCCAAATTGAGGATAAACTCCCACTACACCATCTCTGTAATGATTATCTTTCCGATTCCAAAAAGCCCCTTGAACAAACCTGGAACAATTACGTTGAACATGTCCAACAACCCCACAATGATAACATGTTGGACCATGAAATCTCACACCATTAGCTTGCTTCATTCGATTATTCTCCCTCAATAATCTCAAACATCTTGGCCTAAAATGCCCAACAACTCCACAGTGATGGTACACAGGTCAAAAAATTCGTCGAGGTGCACTATGTACTTCTGGAATTTTCTTTTTTTGCAGGCGCTGTAGCAGTTTTTGTACCAGCTGCCTTCTCTGTAGCACTTGCATCTTCTGTAGCAGATGTAGCTGCAGCCTTCATTTTTCCACCAGAGACAAAAACACAATCAACTTTTGAAGATTTCCCTTTAAATCCAAGACCAAATCTTCCCGAGCCTTATCCCTCCATGATAGAACTCCATCAGACTCGATTTCAATCTCTGTCCTACTTCCTGTACTACTTTTAATCCTCACCTTCGATCTACCAGAAACAAGACTAAATCTCTATCGAGAACCCGCTCTGATACCAATTGTAAGTGTAGGTGAGACACAAATAAAGCGCAGGAAATAAAGAGACACAGAGTTTTTTAACGAGGTTCGTTTCCTACTCCCCGGGACCACGTCCAGTATTCGAATTCACTAGAATTAGAAAGCAATTACAACTTAATCGCAAACGCGTAGATCAAGCACAACACTCTTGAAATACCGTTCCATTCAATAACATGAACTCTTCAGGATAACCTAATCCTGAGCTAAACTCTCCCAAGCCTAGACTTCAATTCACACACGATCTCTCCATGAAAACAGCATCAAGCACGCATGCTTAAATACCATCCGGACGCACCGGTGCAATAACGCCCTTTATGACGTCTGCAGATCTCACAGATCAATACCACCTGTGTGTAACACACACCATCACCTTTGTGTAACACACACCCAAAACCCTTTTTTTCTTTTTCTTTTTCTTTTTCTTCTTCATCTTTTTGTAATTTTAAGCTCTCTCTCTCTCTTGCTTCCAAAAGACCACGACCTCTTGTATATATTGCCTCAAACTTGCACTCCAAGTTCTTCCAAATAACATATTCGATATCTCCAAATCTTTTAGGAAATATTCTCTTTTCCAATATCTTCTCCTAAGAATATGAAAACACTCTAAAACAATAATATCTTCTTTATCCAGCTCATATACCCCTCTTGGCACGTCTCTAGAATATTCTAGAAGTTTACTCCAGCCCACACTGGCTCCAATTCATCCAATGACCACGATTTGATCGCATGTAGCACTTCCTGTATCGCTTGTAGCACTTCCTGTACTACTTCTCAATTGGTACAACAACACTTCAAACACACAAATCTTCATTACAATTCACCAAGCAACTCTAGATTCGAATCTTATCACCCAGATTCGATCATATCTCAGCAATCTCATATATTCACGTCCTGTACCACTTCCTGTACTACTTCGTGATTGACACAGCAACACTTGCATCTTCATTCTCCCCCTTTTTGACTATGTATGTGAACTCAAGCTCTCTTAGCTTCAAAATCTTCATCACTAGTAACACAACAACACTAGCAGCACCCATTCTCCCCCTGCTTGAGACAAATCATGGTCAAAAACTAATAGAAGAACCGTCTCCCTCCAAATTGAGGATAAACTCCCACTACACCATCTCTGTAATGATTATCTTTCCGAGTCCAAAAAGCCCCTTGAACAAACCTGGAACAATTACGTTGAACATGTCCAACAACCCCACAATGATAACATGTTGGACCATGAAATCTCACACCATTAGCTTGCTTCATTCGATTATTCTCCCTCAATAATCTCAAACATCTTGGCCTAAAATGCCCAACAACTCCACAGTGATGGTACACAGGTCAAAAAATTCGTCGAGGTGCACTATGTACTTCTGGAATTTTCTTTTTTTGCAGGCGCTGTAGCAGTTTTTGTACCAGCTGCCTTCTCTGTAGCACTTGCATCTTCTGTAGCAGATGTAGCTGCAGCCTTCATTTTTCCACCAGAGACAAAAACACAATCAATTTTTGAAGATTTCCCTTTAAATCCAAGACCAAATCTTCCCGAGCCTTATCCCTCCATGATAGAACTCCATCAGACTCGATTTCAATCTCTGTCCTACTTCTTGTACTACTTTTAATCCTCACCTTCGATCTACCCGAAACAAGACTAAATCTCTATCGAGAACCCGCTCTGATACCAATTGTAAGTGTAGGTGAGACACAAATAAAGCGCAGGAAATAAAGAGACACAGAGTTTTTTAACGAGGTTCGTTTCCTACTCCCCGGGACCACGTCCAGTATTCGAATTCACTAGAATTAGAAAGCAATTACAACTTAATCGCAAACGCGTAGATCAAGCACAACACTCTTGAAATACCGCTCCATTCAATAACATGAACTCTTCAGGATAACCTAATCCTGAGCTAAACTCTCCCAAGCCTAGACTTCAATTCACACACGATCTCTCCATGAAAACAGCATCAAGCACGCATGCTTAAATACCATCCGGACGCACCGGTGCAACAACGCCCTTTATGACGTCTGCAGATCTCACAGATCAATACCACCTGTGTGTAACACACACCATCACCTTTGTGTAACACACATCCAAAACCCTTTTTTTCTTTTTCTTTTTCTTTTTCTTCTTCATCTTTTTGTACTTTTAAGCTCTCTCTCTCTCTTGCTTCCAAAAGACCACGACCTCTTGTATATATTGCCTCAAACTTGCACTCCAAGTTCTTCCAAATAACATATTCGATATCTCCAAATCTTTTAGGAAATATTCTCTTTTCCAATATCTTCTCCTAAGAATATGGAAACACTCTAAAACAATAATATCTTCTTTATCCAGCTCATATACCCCTCTTGGCACGTCTCTAGAATATTCTAGAAATTTACTCCAACCCACACTGGCTCCAATTCATCCAATGACCACGATTTGATCGCCTGTAGCACTTCCTGTACTACTTCTCAATTGGTACAACAACACTTCAAACACACAAATCTTCATTACAATTCACCAAGCAACTCTAGATTCGAATCTTATCACCCAGATTCGATCATATCTCAGCAATCTCATATATTCACGTCCTGTACCACTTCCTGTACTACTTCGTGATTGACACAGCAACACTTGCATCTTCAATATCATCACTGGCGGCAGAAGAAGATGAAATCATGATGGCTGACTTGATGCAACCGCAACCAATTGTGTGCGGCTTGGAAGAGGGAGTTCACGAGCTGGTGCCCAGAGCCCTTGATGCTTGTCCATACAGAACCTCTCAAGTTGTATGAGGCAAGGCCAAAGACTGGCAGCGCCGTCTTCTCAACACTCTCCCTTGTCTGCACCTCACACATAGACTGTGTTGTATAACGCCTGGACCTACAAGGGCCAAAGGTAGATAGTGAATGAAGAATCTTTACCCCAGAGTTAGTTATCCACAGAACACATGGGCCATGGCTAGCATATTGCTGGTTGATCTACATAAAAAACTGTTTGAACTAGTGTTTCTTACTATAAATAATGCTGAACACTAATCTTACCTTGAAAAGGTGTGTGAAGGGAATGATACGTCAAGAAACAAGCATACATATCCTTGAGCGTCCGTCCTGTGGGTACCCACAAAGTATAGTAATGGATTCTAAGAGACAAAGCACGGGAAATTGCTCATTTAATTCCTGAACTATTTCTGCTGGCTCAATTTATTCATCAACTATCACTTGTTCAAAATAATTCCTCAAATTGTAGTTGACTGCGCAAAATCGGGATTAACAAAGTCAAACGTTAATTACTAAACACTAATTACTAAATAGATATAAGTACATTAAATCGGATGTAACTCCTTCAATTCAACCGCAAATGGGTTGAAATCATTTTCATTGGAATTCTAACTCAATTGCCTATAACTTTTATGAAGAGCACCATATCTAAATTCAAAGAGAAGACTTCCATCCGAGTCGATCTTATAGACATATATTCTTGATGCAAGATTAACTCGGATATAAGCCTTCCCTTTAGATTTACTTTTGGAGCTCTTCATCAACGTTATATAAAATTGAATGATATAAAATTGAGTGAGTTTTCCAATAAGAATAATTTCAACTCATTAAGAATACGGCATCGTTGCATAAATTAAGCCAAAGTAAATAGTTCATGAATTAAATGAGCAATTTCCCGACAAATCACATGCATAATTAAACGTGTTTTTATCCGATAACACAAAACGGTTCCACTCATTTGGAAACAAATTTGTTGCCAACTTTTGGTTGAATATTGACTATCGAGTCAATTTCAACTTTGAAATATTTTATCCACTTTCCATCGGCCCAACCAAAACTTCTTTTTCAGGGTTAACAGGAAAATATTACTATGTAATTTGCCACACACACCAAAAAACATTAAATAAAAAATTAAAGGGTTGTGATAAGTTGGAATATTAGTAATGGGCTTATAATGATATTACTGAAGCCCATTATGAAACGTGTCGGAGAACAACTACCGACGCCGGTCAAAGCGATATACGGCGTCGTTGCATAACTAGAGACCTTCGTTTCTCAACGGAAGGAGGAGGGAAGCTCCGTTTCTCTTAGATCTTCCCTCTGTAACGCTTTCTCTCTCGGATCAGGTCACCATTGATTTTTACTCTATTGGATTTGATGTCTTTGATACACCTGTTCTTGTTCGCGGGTTTGGTAAGCCTTGAAGCTGCGGCGTCGTTTTCCCCGGGATCGCGCTCGATTCTCCGGGACATCGGCAGCAACATCGCCGATCAGAAAGTTAACGCTGTCGAATTGAACGCTACCAACTTTGATTCAGTTTTCCAAGATACCCCCGCCAAATATGCCGTTTTGGAGTTCTTCGCTCACTGGTCAGTTTCCTTATTCTCTCTCTCGAAAAAGAAAAAAAAAACTCCATTTTTGGTTATTTAGTGTTGGATCTTGAGTAGAATGAAGTGTTCTTCATATCCCAACCTAACTTTACGTTTTCCAATTCCCTGGAAAATAACTTTAACTTTACCAATTACCATCCTTGCTTGTGCCGTACTGACATTGATGATTTCGTCTGGCCAAATTGATGATTCAAGGTGTCCTGCATGCAGAAACTACAAGGTAAAACAAAGCCATTCAATATGTCCTCTCTTTCGTTATTCAATGCCTTGTCTTGTCAAATGCTGTTTGTATTCAATGCTTGAATACTGGTGACTCTGCAGCCTCATTATGAAAAAGTAGCAAGGCTCTTCAATGGAGCAGAGGCAATACATCCTGGTCTCGTTTTGATGACCAGAGTTGATTGTGCAATAAAGGTACTTGCGCCATCTCCCCTGATTTATAGAGACAACGTGTATTATTAGTCACTTTTGTTCTCTGTTTTCTTACTTGGTGTGAATCGTGTGACTCGCAGATTGGGGCTTGAAAACTAAATCTTATTGGGTTGTGTATACTTTCATTCTAATTGTTTCTTATGACTTTTCTGGCAGCGCAGATGAATGTCAAGCTCTGTGACAAGTTCTCCATCAATCACTATCCAATGCTCTTTTGGGGCCCTCCCAGAAAGTTCATTGGTGGCACCTGGGAACCAAAACAAGAGAAAAGTGAGATCATTGTAATCGATGAATGGCGCACTGCTGATCTTTTGCTGAACTGGATCAACAAGAAGATAGGCAGGTATAGCTAGCCATGTTGAGGTCATATCAGCAATCTATTTCTCTCTATCTTCTGGGATCAACAACCATATATGGCCTGAAATTTCATGTCTACCATTAAGTTGAGGTCATATCAGCAATCTATTTCTCTCTATGTTGGGTAACATTGCACTCAAATCTGTTTACTTGTCAATGTTGTGCAGCTCTTACGGCTTGGATGATCAGAAATTTGGAAATGAGCATCTCCTGCTAAATATATCTGACCACGAACAGGTCTCCCAGAATGTGTTCTGCCCCCACTTTGCTATAATGGTAGCATTTGGTTTACTTCCAAAATACTAAATAGAGCTGGTTGTTGATTTATCACAGATTTCTCAGGCCATATATGACATCGAGGAAGCAACTGAAGAAGCTTTTGATCACATTTTGACACATAAGGTAGAAAAAATTCTTATGCTTTTTTTTGTATGTAACTAATCCCTTTCAGCCTTGTTGACGAGTAGTGTTCATGGCCACAGGCAATCAAGTCATCTGAAACCGGTGTTTCATTTATTAGGTTTCTGCAGCTTTTAGTGGCACATCATCCTTCAAGAAGGTAGAATCGCATCTTCTTCTTTCTATTCACGTTTTACTGCTCATTCATTTCTGTCATGCCTAATTAACTGTTGGAAATTTCCTATAGGTGTCGTAAAGGAAGTGCTGAAATTCTCGTGAATTTTGATGATTTATGCCCGTCTGGCGAATGCTCTTATGACCAGGAATCTGGGGCGAAAGATACCCTACGAAACTTCCATATTTGTGGAAAGGATGTTCCGCGTGGATATTACGTGAGTCCGGCCAACCAACGATTTTCTTTCTACTTGTGGTGCTTAAACGCAAAGAAATCTGATTCTCTCATTTTATATACATAATCATATTTGGCAGATGTTTTGCCGTGGCAGTAAGAACGAAACTAGGGGATTCAGGTAGTATTTTGCAGAATCGGTCCTTTCTCAAATTTCGTATGGTGATAGGATCTTTCAATTCAAGCAGATGTGCCAGTATTTGAACTCTTTCAAAATGATTTGACTACAGCTGCGGATTATGGGTCTTGATGCATTCACTTTCTGTGAGGATTGAGGATGGAGAAAGTCAGTTTGCATTCACGGCCATTTGTGATTTCATCAACAACTTCTTCATGTGTGATGATTGCCGCCGGCATTTTCACGACATGTGCTTAAGGTAGCGACAGATCCGAAGGTTGGTTAACAAGCTCGATTGTCGCATCCTTTCTCATCTAACAGCTTATATGTTTCACTGACAGCGTCAAAACTCCGTTTAAAAAGGCACGTGATATCGTTTTGTGGCTGTGGAGCACACACAACAAGGTCAATGAGAGACTCAAGAAGGACGAAGCTTCTCTTGGAACAGGAGACCCCAAGTTCCCAAAGATGATATGGCCACCAAAGCAGCTTTGCCAGTCGTGTTATCTTTCGAGCACCCAGAAAAACATTGACTGGGATCACGATGAAGTCTACAAATTCTTGAAGAAGTATTACGGACAGAAACTGGAGTCCTCTTACAAGAAAAATGGTGACGGTGCGAGCAAGGAGGAGGTGGTTGCAGCTGCAGAGGAAATGGCAGTGCCCACCAATGCTCTGGTTGTGCCGGTGGGAGCTGCATTGGCTATAGCACTTGCAAGCTGCGCATTTGGGGCGCTAGCCTGCTACTGGAGGACACAGCAGAAGAACCGGAAGTATTACCACAATCCGCACTATCTAAAGAGATATAATAGTAACTATATGGTTATGAACACGTTAAGTAACAATAAAAGCGAAAGGGAAAAGGAGAGATGATAATTTTAAAGAAGAAAAGCGAAAGGGAAAAGGAGAGATGATAATTTTAAAGAAGAAAAGGCTCACCTGTTTTAACTTTCAGGCAGAGGAACTGAAATTGAGCTTTGTTTTTGTTGTAACTTTCAGACTACAGATACAAAGACGTTGAGGTTGAGATGCCAAAGTCGCCTGCTTCAGGTCCTCTTCTCCTCTTACAGATTGTATAGATTCTTCTTTTCAATTTTGGAATATACAATACATCCTCTTATATCCAACGTATCCCCACCTCTACGCTGTTTGCAAATCCAACATCCGCAACGCACGTCTCTGTCGCGTTCCACTTCACCCACAAAATATAATTTGAAAGTCTATATATGTTTACACTGTCTTAATAGAAGAAACGAAAGCAGATACAAATTTTTGAATGTAAAACATCAAAACAATTAACTTTGTCAAGAAGTTTTAAATAGTGATTATGCAATGGCTGTCTTTTTCCGTTTCCAAAAATTTGTACAATACCTTCCTGATTGAAAGCCATATACCACAAAACCAGACGCCTCTGTTCCAATCGTAATTATATTTCCATATTATCTTTGTATATGCCTCTGATCTTGTCTTTACCGAACCCAAGCGAAGGGAATTCAGATACGAAAGGACCAAACGAATGGTAGTCTTGAAGCACTATTGCTTGTGGAAGACTTCTCTGCCATCTCGTGGGCGGATTCATCACACACGAGACACTTCAGCTTTTCAAGTTCGTATATGCACACGAGACCGTGGCAGCTATAATAAATTTTTCTCTAAATTTTACTATTACTCTTTTATCACTCGCTTTTTTTATAACTGCTACTCTGTTTTCCCAAACCATATCAAATTACTAATTATTTTAAACATGTACAATCCTTGTAAGTTGGTTGTTTTTATCTTATGAAAAGAAACAATTAATTATGAAGAAAACATAACACATTAAGGTTACATGTACACACGATCATCCTACGTGAGTGGCATCCAGAAGCCAAATAACGATGTCAAGGATGCGAGACGCAAAGACTGCGGTGGAGACAGGAACGCTGACGAGAAGAAGAATCAGCGTTCCAAACGCAACGCTGGGACGAGAGTTCATGAGGAAAGTTTGGAGAAGAGAGAGCGCGTCACATATAGTAGCGTCGTAGTTGCAATAGAAACGCTTCTCCCAGAGCATCCAATGAGAAGGTGGTTCATAGTTTCGCTCAACCATCTTCATCTCATGGATACGTTTCCTAAGGACCACCATGTTCTCGTCCACAACTCTTCCTCCTCTGTAGTAGTAGCCGTAGCCACACACGGTGGTTTGTTTTCTTCTCTTGGTTCCGGTGGCGATCCTTTGCGACGTCATCAATGGGTGGAATCTGAGTGGCGACGACGAGATCAGCACTGTGGTTTCCATTTTTTGTTTTTGTTCTTGTTGATCATGAGACAAGTTGATGGATGTGTATCTTATTTATAAAGGAATTATTTGGATAATTTTTAAAATAAAACGGCTAAGGTTGCTTTGGCTTTCAGAAAGAAAAAAAAAAAATAGATAAAAGACAAATGATTAGCGCGTTGCCTTCTCGTAGCATTGATGGGGACCGCATCACTCACGTTCCTTCCAATTTCACCTTTGTTTCTTCTCAATTTCAGCTACACGTCTTTTAACAGAATTGTCGACACCGACATTGAAGATTTAAACACTTGAAGCTCGAAAGCAAAAGATGATCGGAGTTAATTTGGGTATATATATCGTTAAATGTCAATTGCATTGCACTAACACTACTCACAATTATCAACCAATAATTATATATATATATATATATATCCATTGACCTCTCCTTTGTTTATGTATTTTTTTTTTATACACAAAAACGTACGAGACGAATCATAGGGGTTTAGTTTTATATACTTTACTAGTATTACCCCCGTGCTACGCACGGTAATATTTTTGCACTCAAATAAAACCAAAGTTTAGTTATATATAGATAACTAAAAATTACATGAATAAATTTAAATTTGACTTATTAGAAGGAGATGAGTATATATAAAAAAATATTAACACACTTATCATTGATTAACCACAAACATATGAAAATTAAGTTAGATTTGTTTAAAAGAAATTACATTGATCTAAATTAGCTCGTTGAGTACAAACATTAATTTTTTTGTATAATACAAATATTAGTTGGAAGCTCATTTCCTATTGATTTAGTCCCCTGGGCTCAGTGGCGAATCTAGAGATTATATTTAGTGTGAGCAAAACCAATATTTTACATTGGGCTGTGAGGGCATAATTTTAAAATAATAAAAATTTCCTTCTAAATTTTATAAAAATCAAAATTTGAGTGGTGGCAGCTGCCACCCCCTTGGCTCACCTGGATCCGCCACTGCCTGGGCTGGTGGACGTTTCACTTATTTATGTCTTTGTTCTTCCTGTATTTTTTCTATTTCTGAACATGATCTGATCATTTTCGTCTTACATGTATCTCCATCTGCAAACAATTTTACAAATCCAGTTAAAACAATAAAAATGTAAAAAATCAGCATGTAACACAGAAACATCATTATATGAAATCAAATCAAAAATTAAAAATCCGTACATAACAATGGAAAAATAAGTAAGTAATCGAAATTACTGCACCTATTAGTTTGAGAGTAGGCGATCTTTACTACTTAGTGTATGTTACACCTTTTAAATCTAAATGACATAAATGATAATATTTACATCACACATGAGTAAACCTTCAACCATCCATTAGATACTCTTATCAAAATAGATTAATTTGAAAAACACACGAAGAGAGAAGAGTGAAGCATAATGTTTTTTTCAAATTTCAGATTTTTCCAACCATTTTTGAGAGTTATATTTTAGTTTTTGCTAAAACAAAGACTTTGAAAAATTTCATTGACGAATTTGATTGTCTGAGTGCCTATTTTGCTTGGGTGTCAAAAGGATGGAATCAAACTTCAAATCGTTAAACTTGAAAAGAATCCTCGAAATCATTAACGAAGAAATAGAAGAAAAACAACATTCACCTAATTCCGGCCAGTGAAAGCTTTCATTATAGACTCATATGCCTGCATCAATTTCCAATATGATAAAGGTTAGTTTTTTTGTGGAACATGAATTTTTTTGGAGAACAATGAAATAAACTTTCACAGTACAATGCCATCGTTAAGGTATAATATTCTACTTGAAACAGAAACCAAAATAGTGGTAAATAATGTAACACCCCCCACCTTGGAAAAAAGCATTGCTCACATTCTGAAGCAAATCAACAATGAAATGGCTATGTGAGAGCTGCTTTTCCAACGGCGAAGAGATGCAATCAAATATGTATAATCTTCCCATTGCAGATTTTGACCTGAAAGAAAAAAGAGTTGTCAGTATGTTGAAGTTAGGAAGAGAGCATCAACTATCAAGGTCTAGACAAAGGAAAATCACCAGGTGAGACAATCCAATAGAGAGAGACTGAGAGGGTACCAGAAAGGAATAAGAATGTAGATAATGGCACCTTAAGTCCAAAATAGTTGCCATCACGCTTCTTCATTATCGACTTTCTTCAAATCTGCAGGTTATAATATAAAGGAGAAAGACAATATGAGCCATTAAAGGAGTGAGACAGCGTCACTGGCGAAAATGGGTCGCTGTGATCCGTTTATCCCTGAATCGAACTCGGCTCTGGCTCCGGACATTCAATACGGCCCCAAATTTGAATCAAGCTTTTGAAATCAAAGAAGAAGGAGTATAGAACTTTCATATTCTGTTTTGAGAGTTTATCTGCTGTTTGTTTGTTGAATCTGAGAGATATATCAGTATGGGAAAGAAAAGATCGTGTGCGAAGAAGAAGGATCGTGGCTCGTGGGCTGTTTCGAGAAACCGTTGCTACGCCTTTTTTTTTTAATTTAATCTCATTTTAATTGTTTTTTTTTATTTTGATTGAAAACACAAGCCATGTGGCAGAATTCGATTGGTCAGGTAATTTGTGCTTTAGTAGATAAAGATTTTATAGCAGCCATTGATTTTTGTTGACCCAAAAAAAAGAGGAGCCATTTGAGGGGATGATTAATCGAATGATGGACACAGAAGCCCAATGGGCTTATTAGTTATCTAACTTGAAACCCAATTTGAAGTAAGCCCAACTTAAACAACTATCGTCAGCCCTAACTGTCCCGCGATCGCACGCACTATAAAGTTTCGAGTTTCACCTATTGAAGAAGAGCCGTCTTTAGTGTTCCGTTTAGTTTCGTTTCAATCTTACGCTGGGAGGCTTCGTTTTATATGGTTCTTCTCCTCTGTCGAAGTTGTCGTAATGATCTGAAATACCTGTAGGTTTTCTACGGGGTGCCCTTCCTCTTCTTCCCTAAAACGAAAATGGCTTCATAGTACGGGTTTCTTTGTGCTTTCATTGTGTTTGGTATTTTCTACTCTTCACTTTGATTCTCAATCACAATCCCGCCTCCAATTGCCATAACATGCTTTTCTGATCCATGAAATTTGGTTTTTAGTCTTGTTTACAATTAATCCTTTTCCTATATAGTTTTGGGACGTTTCAGAAAAGGAAAAACAAAATTACATCTAAGTTGTAGATGTAGATACCAATTCCAGAACAAATTTATCAATTGCCGTACAACCGAATTTCAAAGTACAATTACAATCAGACTCTTATTCAGTGACACACAACTAGGGATGAATTTCAGCTGCGGATAGAATTTCAAATTCTTATATTCATATAATGGTCAGTGATAGGTCCCAATCAAGAGCTTAAGAAACACAACACAATTCTCTGCAAATTTTCTTCATATATCACTTAATAGCTGATGATGCTTAAATACACAATAAAATAAAGAAACTAACCACTAACTTTACAATAATAAACGTGAAAAAGTGGGGATGAATCCCATTAATTTAGGAAATAGAATAAGGCACATCTTTGAATAATCCAACTTCGGTTTATTCCGGTTATGTTCTCATCAATACTCCACCGCCGGAAAGAACCTTGTCCTCAAGGTTCGTAACTGACGTTTGTGTTTTTAGCTCTCCTTGGATGTGCCGAGAACATAATGTGAGGTCTGGTTCCAACTCCCCTGTTGTTGGTGTTTCTGGACTAATTATGATTATAGCCAAAGTTTCTCATGTTTGACCAATGGAAGTGCACATCTTTATGAATCTTTCTTTTTCCTCCTGTTAAAACAGTGGAGACGGGTATCTTTATCTCCACGATCACCACTCAAGAGCCTAGCTCTTCCTCGATCAAATGGTCGTTTTCCATTGATGCCAATTCTACCGGCTAGAGACAAAACTAAGCAGCACATAGGATGAAAATTGAAACTTCCACCATAAGGAAGGAGATCGAGTAAGCGTACCCTGTTTATGAGATTGTGTAAAACTAACTCCCGATTTGTGCTTAGAGAGGTACATCGGTTGTGCTTTCCTGGTTTTCTGGCCCGAGCAGTATGATGTCGGCGTCTAATCGGAATTGTTCGAGCTCGTTGGCGTTTTGGTGGTGAAGCCGATGATCGTTTGAGTGGCGACGTCACCAATTGTTGAGATTCTGGCAGAACCTGCAGATTCGTGACTGTATAGACTCTCACTTTTTGGCTTCTTGAGTCACGTCGAGCAGATCGTGCTCGTTGAGCGCTACCACCGCGGGCTCTTCCAAAACCAGCTTTGAGACTTCTTGTTATCTCCACCAGGCGATTCATTGTCTCCTGAAGACTCCTGAATCCTTCCATCATATCAAACTTCACCTTCTTGATCTCAGCCATCATATCGAACTTCGCCATCTGGATCTCATCACACACTTCACGAAGGAGCTTGTCTTGCACTACTCGGAGGCTGGCCTCCAAATCATCAGTTTGCTCCCTACTTCTTCCCATACCTTGATACCACCACCCAAAGTGGTCCGAATCAAAAGAATGATAGAACCGCTCTGATACCATTGATAGGTCCCAATCAAGAGCTTAAGAAACACAACACAATTCTCTGCAAATTTTCTTCATATATCACTTAATAGCTGATGATGCTTAAATACACAATAAAATAAAGAAACTAACCACTAACTTTACAATAATAAACGTGAAGAAGTGGGGATGAATCCCATTAATTTAGGAAATAGAATAAGGCACATCTTTGAATAATCCAACTTCGGTTTATTCCGGTTATGTTCTCATCAGTCAGCACTAATTTAAAATCACAATACACCAAAAATCCGAAAGAAACCAAATGAATTTGTTGTTTACCGACCTTGTATTACAAAAGTACCCTAACTCAACCTTTTTTACTTACTTTGGCATTTGGTGGTCAGATTTCAAATAATTCTCAATCTTGCTATAATTTGTTGTTTTCTCTATAAAAGAACAACACACATGGTTGACAAAAAAAAAACGAAGAACACACATTAGAATCAGACTCTTATTCGGTTACACACAACCCAACTAGTACAATCAAGAATCTAATCTAATTCACAAAGATTCTGTAAAGCTTGACGAAAATGTCTGCTTTACATCTCTACCACCCAACAAGCCTTCTCCCAAAACCCAACCTTCGATCATATCCCTTGAATTAACGGCTTTGTCTGTCGGAACAAAATGCCCAGCTCCTGTAACCGCCACGTGGGACAAATTCCCCCACCTCTGTACATACCCGGCGAGATCACCGTCGCCGTCCTTCCACACCCGTCTCTCCGCCGTCGAGAACATCCCAATCCCCGGCCAATTCATAGTCTTCATCCACTCCTCCGTCGAAACAACGCCGTCTCTAAGATCCAACATACCTTGGTACAGCAACACCTTAGTTCTCCCCAACGCGTACTCCACCATGAACTTCACGCTCTTCATCACGTCTTCTCGTAAAATCTCTTCCACTTCTTCACTGCATTCCTCAAACGGACCGTTTCGCTCACTCCAAGAACTTGTTTCGCCTCTTTCTGGTTGAGAAGGTCCACCACGAGGTCCGTCCTGTATGGAATCCTCCGGGCCGTATTGTAGAGCGTCGCGAGTCCCGTCATATTGGCCAGTAGCGTCAGCAGCTCGATTCTAGCGTCTGCTGCTTCACGCCATTTCTGGGCATTCACGAGAGCTACGGATGTCTCTTGCGCTTTCTCCAGCTCCTCTCTCTGTTTCGCGTTGACCAGACCCGAGTAATAGACGTTGACCGCATGGGTCTGGATCTGGGTCACCGGGTCGGTCAGCCCGTTTCCAATGGCCAGGCCTTTTAGATTCACCTTCCCGTTGGGTTTCTCTTAAAGGATATAGTATCCAATGGCCGGGACATATTTCCCGGCGTAGCTCTCGCAGGTGATGTAGACCGGTCGGTGTTCAAAACCTGGGTTCTGCCCGATGAACTCCCCGAGCGCTGCGTACAGGTGCTCTGCCATCTGTCTCTGATTTCTCGGTATGTCTTGTTTTGAAGCCGCGATGCTGAATCCGACCCCTATGGGATTATCCACAAAGAGTAGTCCGAATAGGCGGTTCCATGCACCGGGGTTGCGCTCGAGTTCGGTGGCGCGTGAGACAACGCGCCAAGGGCCGAGCTCGTAGAAGTTGCCAATCATGTAAGAGCAGCCTGGCCCACCTTGGAGCCAAACGAGGAGCGGAGTGTCAGCAAGAGGAGTAATTGGCTTCTGAGCTTCGTCGAAGGCATAGAAGATGGAGGAGCCGGGGGCGTGTTCAACCGGAAGGTAGCCGGATTTAGTGGGGAGAGCTTCATCGGGAAATAGTGGCGGCGGAGGAGACTCGACGGAGACGGCGAGGAGGAGAGTGGAGAGCAAGAAGAAGACTGTAGGGACGTGCTTCATTATCGCCACTAGCACTAGCTTCGTGGCTTTACATAGAGATCGCTTTGCATTATTTGACTGCAAAACATACTTTTGTGATTTGTCTTGTAACGTGGCTTGTAGTAACATTATTTTTTGTTTTTTTTTTAATTATCAACACGTGGTTAGTGGTTACTAACCTTAACTGCATAAACATGAATAAATTATTACTGGGCCAATTTGTTTTTTTTTCAATGACTTTCATAATTTATATTGTAAATTTAATGGCCCACTATGAAAAAGGCTCAGGTAAGCCCCACAAGAAGCTGGACAAGGCAACTTTCGCGACTCGTGAGAGGTTCTTTAATTGTGTGATGCGTGATATTTGTTAAAGTGGCCACAAGGTGTTCGATATAATACCTGAGAGAGTTTCCACAGGTTTTTGATTCTTACTCGGTTTGAGTGAGTTGGATTTTCGAGTGTGGAGATGATTGTCTTGGATGTTTGCACAGAGATTCTAAAGATCCAGAAGCTACGACGGGTTGTCTCTTACGCTGGATTCTACTGCTTCACTGCCGCCCTCACATTCTTTTATACAAACAACACGTAATGCTTCGAAGATTAGCTTCGGATCTCGATTTTCTTCATTTGGTTGTTCTTCCTTTTCAACTTCGAGGTCTGTGAGTTTGGATGTTTTTCCTTCTCCGGATTCGCAGATGATCTCGACGCCTTTGTGTCTAACTTCCTTCCTCAGCTTTGTTTGGGTTCTTCTCTAAAGTGTTTGCGGCATAGGTCTTGTTTGATTTTAATGTACGGATTCGAATGTTTTGTAGAACAAGAGCTGGATTCTCCAGGGGCGATCAGTTTTATGCATCTTACCCTGCCGGCACCGAACTTCTGACCGACACAGCTAAGGTTATCCCTTGTTTTTTTTTTCACACAGACATGTGAGGTGTCGTTTAGAGTTGATTTGTTCTGTGTGAATATATGTTTGTGTGGAATTGATGAGATGGTTTTGGTGTAAAGCTGTACAAAGCGGCACTTGGGAATTGCTACGAATCTGAGGATTGGGGTCCTGTCGAATTCTGCATAATGGCTAAGCATTTTGAGCGCCAGGGAAAATCTCCATACGTTTACCACTCTGTAAGTTTCTTCAATCTCTCTATATGGTTCTTAATTGATCTGAAGATAGTCTCTATGTTGTATATAATATTCTGTTTAAAGGTCAGTTTCCATAAATACTAGGTCCAGGCTGACTGTGCCATATGTTGATAGAAATGTTTGTAGAAACATAGCTCTTGAATACCAAACCAAGTGTTGAGTTTTTTGTTTGTTGTAAATGCAGCAATACATGGCTCACCTTCTTTCTCAAGGCCAACTTAATGGAAGTGGCTAATCTTGTTTATTGCAAAGTCGAACTCGGGCATCGGGAACTTAGCCGAGTTGTTCTTTACTCTTTTTCCTCATTTGTACGGCGATGGTATAAATCGACTATTGAGATTCCCCACTAAGAAATATAAAAACATGTCTACAAGAAATGTACGCACACAATATAATAAGTTGAGACTTTAGATGATATACAAAGCAAAAAGCAAGCCAACACTTGATCACTTTGAAAGGCTTAGCTTATAATCTCCCAGATCACTTTGAGTGTCTTGACAACGAATTTTAAAAACTTAATGTTTGTGAAAAAGAAAAAAACACAAATGGTATACGTTTTCTAATAATCAACTGCAGTTATGAGTTGCCGCCTGCAAGTAATAAACCGACACCGTTTCCCTCTGAAATGGGCTAGGCCCATTAGATACTTACCAAGATATCATAGGCCCAAATACGTGCGAATAATCCCTAAACCCTTGGCCTTTATCTGCTCCTCTAAACCCTAAGATCTAGAACCTTCCGTCCTCCGTCTCTGTCCAATTAAAAACTCAGAAAACCCTAGAAATCCGACTTGATCTTAGAGAAGAATTCAGAAATGATGAAGCGTCTGATCCCAACGTTCAACCGCATCCTGGTGCAGAGAGTCATCCAGCCTGCGAAAACCGAAAGCGGCATTCTCCTCCCAGAAAAATCATCCAAGGTAAGAGCGTTTACCTTACGATTCGATCTTCTGATTTGGCCTCAAGATCTGAAACGATGAGAATTTCCGGTTGATTACAGCTCAACTCCGGCAAGGTGATAGCAGTGGGACCTGGTTCAAGGGACAAGGATGGGAAATTGATTCCGGTCTCGGTTAAGGAAGGCGACACTGTTCTTCTTCCAGAGTACGGCGGTACACAAGTCAAGCTCGGAGAGAACGAGTACGTTAATATCGCTTCCTTTTTAATTTTATATTCAGGGCATTCGTATTTTTGATAAACGAGATCCATGATGTCTTCAGGTAGCTCACTGTCAGATAATTAGTATATGGAAATTTAAGGAATCTGACTGAAGAAGTTGGGAATTATGTTATTCGTTCTGAGTAATAGAGTTTCCGATTGGTGGGAAAACTCTTGATAAGTGAAAAAAATGCGAGTTTCAACACCATATTGATTCACGTGTAAAACATGTTGATTTTACAAATTGTAGAATTAGACCCATGTAAGGAACCTTTGATTGTTGTGATGGACGCAGGTACCATCTCTTCCGGGACGAGGATGTCTTGGGGACGTTGCACGAGGATTGAAATGGCCAAGTAACTGCGAGTGTTGTTGTTGGCGTTTGTCTTATGGGGGAAGAAAAAGTCGTTTATAAATTTAGTTGTCTTTTAACTTGTGGTTGGACCTTGTCGTTTATCATTGAAATTTACCTTTAAATGACTATCTTAATCCCATTCGAGTCCGTTCCAAATTGGCATCAATCGTGAGTGTTGCATCTTATGCTTTCTTGTGTTTTTTCGCAATTTCAACAGACAATGTGGATGCTGGCTTAGTTGAGTCTGCGTATTCTTTAATTAAATAAGCTTCATTTGTCCGCGTAATTTCTTCGATAGCGTCGACGTCTTTACATTTTGTCAATTGAATCAGGTCGAGATATAGCACCCATGCTTTAGCATTTAAAACTTGGCGTCTTTGTGTATTTTTCAAAATGGTTTTAGCTGGTCGTTTAGTCTTATACGTATTAGTATATTGTCTTGTCGTAGCTGCATTAAGTGATTTTTTATACCCAAAATTGTGTATAGCCTTCGAGTCTAATATTGGATAATTGCCTCTCCAATTTATACAAATGACCTTAAGCAGAAACCGGATTCAATTCTAATTAAATAAGAGTTTTCCATTAAAGGGAAATGAGATAACCGAGAAAGAGATTCATTGAACACAGAAGATCCATTAAATTGCATGTGATCGATCACGCTTCCACCGCACGATTGTACTCTTTGATTTTCTTCTCTTAACTTCATAGTTTCTCCGTCGCCGGGATAAATCTCTCCAATCGGCGTTTGCCACCTGGCATTGTTGCAATGCAAGTGTGTATTATCATGGCCTAGTGCCTTGACGAAGGAAGGAGGAGGGAAACCATGATTCCCCAGGTGGAGAGAGATCCGTCGATTCAAAACCGGCTTCCGGGAAGCGGCCACTCCACCCCCTCTCCGCCGGCGTCACCTCCTCTCTGCCGGAGCCGCTCAAAATCCTCCGTACAAACTAGTCGGACCTTCGCTCACCGCATCTCTTGGATCCTGTTATCGGTTCTTCTCCGGCGTCAGGGAATTCTACTCTTTGCTCCTCTCATCTACATCTCCTGTACGCTGTTTCACATGCGCACGGCGTCGTTTGATGCGGGACCCATCATCCCTCGCCGTCCGGCGCCGGGATCCGTCTACAGAAGCCCGCAGGTTTACGTTAAGCTGCGCGCGGAGATTGACGCCGATAATACCACGGCTGATGCGGTGAGGTTTGCCTCCGTTTTTTCTCGCTTTCCTAAAAACCCGTTTGAGAATGCGGGCATTGTTTTCTCTAGATTCTCCGTTTTGCTTGGTCGATTCGGTTGTCCTGGGCTCAATCACTTGCACGTTTCCTTCACCATAACCGTGTCATCTAGTTTCAGCTCTAATAGCGTTTGCCCATGAGTTTTAGGATTGATCCCAATAAGTCCAGTCACAAAACGATAGAGAAAGAATGAATGAGTTTGTCCATGAGTTTTAGGTTTGATCCAATTAAGACTACAATGTTTAGGAGAATGTATTACTCTGTTTATCATTATCCTTGCTTTGTTTATGTGGCTGATTGGCTACTGATACTGCTGTCTTCTCTATATAGCTAGCATTGCCACATAAGAAGATACCTGCTCGTTACATGCTATCCTTTCTCACCTATCGTCAATGCAATTGTATTCATTTTAGATATCAACAATTTGGAAACGTTCCTATAGAGGTGTGGAATGGAAGCCATGCGTGGACAAGTCTAATGGAGGTATTACATAGCTTTTGTAGTTTCCTCAAAAGTTTGCTTGTCCTATGTAATAAGTTACAGCATTGATGAAGCATTTCATGTTAAAAACATTCTCACTATTATGAAAAAACTACATCACTAATGAATCTCTGCCCAAAGAACAGAATTACACTGGCCTTGCGTCATAATCAATGAGGTTTTCTTTTTCTGTGTGTCTTTTGACAATTGTAGTTTTGCCCGAGTCAAATGGTTTCATATTCATTGAGGCAAATGGAGGTTTGAATCAGCAGCGGACTTCGGTAGGTTTATCTTACAGTAATATTTGATTTGTTTCACTCTAGCCTTCGTGCCTGTGTCTGGCGACCGTGTCTAAGTTAAAGTTGTTGACTCGTCTCTCCCATGTTTTGCTTAGATATGCAATGCGGTTGCTGTGGCAGGCTACCTTAATGCGACCCTTGTAATTCCCAACTTTCACTATCACAGCATTTGGAAAGATCCGAGGTTTCAGATGTTTTTCTTATCTTCTTCTGGGGTTGTAAATTCATCAATGCCATCCCTTTTTCAACTATTTTCTGACAGAGAGCATTCCTTGCAGTAAATTTGGGGACATCTATGATGAAGAATACTTTGTCAGTACCTTAGCAAATGATGTGCGGGTTGTCGATACAGTTCCTGAATACTTAATGGAGCGCTTTGACTATAACTTAACAAATGTCTACAACTTCAGAGTTAAAGCATGGGCACCCACTCACTATTACCGGGACTCAATCCTGCCAAAGTTACTTGAAGAAAAGTGAGTCACACCATGTTCTTAACTAAAAAAATTTGGTTTTTACAATAAGCGGCCTTTTTTTTTTGTGTGCAAGGGATCTTTGATTCTGTTCAGGTTTTTGAATTATTTGTTGTCTTTTCATGGCACAGGGTTATAAGAATTTCCCCATTTGCAAATAGACTTTCCTTTGATGCTCCTAGAGCTGTCCAGAGATTTAGATGTTTGGCGAATAATGTAGCTTTGCGATTTGCGAAACCCATACTGACCCAAGGAGAAACACTGGTGAAAAAAATGAAGGAGCTTAGTGCAAACAACGCCGGGAAGTATGTTTCTGTGCATCTTCGTTTTGAAGAGGTTTGTTACCTGTAAAGGAGAAACGCTTCACAAATCTGCCCCTAGTATCTATCATGTCTGTATATACTGAAAACATCTGTGTCTGAGGTGAAAGATATGATACATTATAAGAACATGTTTGCAGGATATGGTAGCTTTCTCTTGTTGTGTATTTGATGGTGGCAACCAAGAAAAACAAGACATGATTGCGGCGAGAGAACGGGGATGGAAAGGGAAGTTCACAAAACCGGGCCGTGTGATACAACCAGGAGCTATCAGACTCAATGGGAAATGCCCTTTAACTCCTTTAGAGGTAAGCATAAATTCTTTTGATTCTGGACACTGCTCCACTATCCACAATTGCTGTCTATATAAAGTATTAACATTACGAGAATATCTTTGTATTATATTCATCCATAGACACTGCTGTGGAATAATCAGAGTATCTGTGCAAAGTGCATACCCTTGTGAGTAATGATATGAGTAGAATAACTTGTTCCTGTTAGTTCAATTTTCTTTCTTGTACACCTATCAGGTGGGTTTGATGCTTAGAGGAATGGGCTTCAATAAAAGCACATATATATACCTGGCCTCTGGGCCGATATATAGTGCCAATAGAACTATGGCTCCATTACTCGAGATGTTCCCTAATCTACAGACGAAGGAGATGCTTGCGTCTGAGGAAGAACTGGCTCCTTATAAGGTCTGCTTGTGGTTTTCATGATCTTTCACTGTTTGCTCGTCCATGTAATGAATCTTTTCTGACTTATAAACTTATTTGTCTGTGTTCAGAGCTTCTCTTCGAGAATGGCTGCACTAGATTACACAGTGTGTCTCCACAGTGAGGTATTTGTGACAACACAAGGTGGAAACTTCCCTCATTTCCTCATGGGGCATCGGAGGTATTTGTTTGGAGGACATTCGAAGACGATTCGGCCAGACAAGCGAAAGTTGGCCATACTATTTGACAATCCCAAGCTGGGGTAACGACTCTCACCTCTTCCAGTTCCACCTACATACATGCTTTTTGGTTAATAGTATCTGGTTGGTTCCTCAATGGCTGTTTCTGGTTTCACCGGCAGATGGAGAAGTTTTAAACGGCAAATGCTAAACATGAGGTCCCATAGTGACTCCAAGGGGTTTGAGCTGAAACGACCTAGCGACTCCATTTACATATTCCCTTGCCCTGACTGTATGTGCCGCAGGAACAAAACTACAGGAACCACCTGACACATTGTTGCCAGAGAGTCGGAAATCTGGTCCATTATTTAATTTCACTTTATTGCTAATTCTTTCAATTCTTTGGCCACGTCTGCATTTTAAACAGAGCCATAGAGAGAGGGCTAGTCGGCGCTTGCAGGGCCTTACCAAGCATTCTTCCCTGGGGGAGATTGTTTGACACATCGAAGCTCATGTATCTAAAATGAGGAACTGAGATTAGCTCCCACCAAGACTCACCCTTTGTTTCTGGGCGAAGAGGATAGCATTTTGGATGTTCTTTTGTGCTTTGTAGATTGAAGCGTTTGCGTTTTGTACATTTGGTGTCTAGTGTTGGGTTGCCCACTAATAATAAATGTATCTGGAAAAAGTTTGAAATCTTTTAGCAGAAAGCTGCACAAAAAAGTTTGAAATCTTTTAGCTTCGTTTGACCAGCAAAAAAAAGATGGCCAAGCCCTAAAGCTCCTCTGTTAAATTTTAATATATATCTGGAAAAAAAAAGGGTCCTCTTAATTCACTGGAAAAATCTTTAGTGTATCTAATTGCAATGCCATCTCCATATCACTCTCTTTCAGACACAGTCGCAGATAAATTACAGAAGAAGAAAAAGACAGCCTGTTGAACAAGAAAACCCCATTTAATAACTCTAACAAGACACATCTAATTAAACTTAAATATATATATATATATTCCTTACACAGACAACGAAACATCAAAGCTTTCAGACACATAGTCTCAGCTCCAAACCTTAACATGCTCCAAGCATCACTTTAGGGTTATAATCTACCCCAACATTTACTACACGTCTCCATCTACAACCTCCTTTCTCTCTGTCACACTTTTCTTCATACGCATCACTTAAACCTTTTTCCCACAAAGCAACAAAACCTTCATTAAATCAATCCAACCGACCCTCTTTATTATCCACATGGGTTTTGGCTTCAGTTTATCAGAGGCATGAACTCGTAATAATAATAGTAGTTGCAGCACAACTGGTTTGGTTCTGTGTTCTTCTCTGCAAAACCGGTTGCGTCGGGTTTCTCTATAACCGGGAAGAGATTTAACGTTCGGCTTTTTCTTGTTTCTTCTTCTTCATTCAGATTGTACTGGTGCTGCTCTGCTTCTTGCCTTCTTTTAGAAGTAATGATCACATGGTAGTTACTGTTACTGTCTGAAGTGTTAATTGGGTTTATCTGGTTTTGCCACTTGACTTCTTTTTCCTCCAATCCCCTCTCATATTCTTTCGTCTTCCCATCATTGTCAGAATTATTGTTCTGATGAGGAGAAGAAAAAAAGAAAGCACATAAAAAGTTAAGACTATTGAGATATATGAGTCTTTAATAAAATAAATATAAATTAATAAAGCAAAGAGATCACATGTTTATGAGAAAGTGATATTTTTATCCTTATTATTCCCAACATGACATGAAAGAAAGCTTTCCTTGCTCTTTATGACTGTTCTTTGCTTCTCTTCCATCCACACATGACACATTTGTATAATACACCAAAACAAAAAAGTAAAATGCGGATGTTTTATATATATATATATATATATATAGCACTAATTTTAGGAAATTAAGAAAAGAAAAACAAACTAAGAAATACCTGTGGGTGTGGGGGTAAAGAAGAGAAGCAATTCTTTGTGTGAATAACTCGGTGATCGCCTCTCCTTCTCAGGACTAACAATGAGTTCAAACAGATATTCAATAAACCTCAAAATAATATTATTTGATACTCAAAAAGGTTAAAACTGAGATTACCTGATGATGAATCCTTGTTTCCCGTAGCTGCAACGACGTTGTCCTTACGTAGAGCTTCTCCATGAACGTTATTAATAGCAAATCCTTGTTGATCAGGACGGCGTCGTTTCAGTCTCTCCCTTGACTTATGGTTTTGGAACCAGTAGAAAACGTTCTTTCCCTCAATTCTCCCATACTTTTGGAGCTTAGATGCAATCTCTTGGATCTGTTGGGTCGTCGGCGTGCGCGTTCCGCTGCTGTAAACCTCTTCAAGCACCATCATCTGCTCAGGCGTGGGATTCCACCGTGACGGCATGTATTTTTCCCTCTCTTTGTTGGATTCCCCTGCGGAACCGGTTATGATCTGCTCATCATTTCTCCTCTCGTTAATATTGCCTGAAACGTATTAATCCAAGCAAATCATATATCACTTACACATTAATATATATATTTATAGACTTTAGACCCAAAAAGAATATATATTTATAGACATAGAGAAGCATTATCTAGTGGACACAAAGGATACGAGTTAGGGTTTTATTACAATGAGCAAGAGTCTGAGAAGTTGTGTAGTTGGTGCTATAGAGAAGAAGAGGTGGGATTAGGTCTTTGTTGTAGCCCATGCTCTAACTTTCCACGCTGACTTTGTAGAAAAGAAATAAAATGTTTGAAGTTTTTGGATATGGCTTTGGAAATGTGTATTTAAGTTTTAGTGTTTTGGAAATGATGAAAGGTTATTCTATCTATCTTTTTGGCCACTTTATATAGGCTAACAAACGTTTGTTTCTCGAATTTTTCATTTTCAATTAATGTCATATGAATATAAGATATATATATATATACATATATAATTCTTTCTCTTTTTTTTTATATTACGGAAAAATATAAGTAACCAATTTTTTTGGGTAAACCGATGATGACGAATAACCGGATGTTCTTGGCTGTTTTTGTAACGTATATGTATCTTGTGTGTTTCTCTCTAGCTATGTTACAAAAGCAAAACCGTCAATAATGTCGTGCCGTGAATTATTTTCTGTCCCAAGTAATTACAAAAAAAAAAATGATTTAATTAAGAATGGCCAGGCCACGTGGATATAAACATTATTATCTGTACAATCAAATCACGCATAAAGTATATCCAAAGGGGGTGACTTTGAAGTGCCTCAACAATGTCGTCGGGACGCAGGCAATTTCTTCATCTCTCGCATCATACTGCATAATTAAGTCTCGAACATAGAGATACTGCATCTGAATTGATTTATTTTATTTTATTTTTCATATATGATTTAAATACTTGTTCATGTGTAGCAGATTGGAGGGCAAAATCGTAATTCTAACTGGCGGAGCGAGCGGGATAGGCGCGGAAGCCGCGAGGCTGTTCACGGAACACGGCGCTAAAGTGGTCATCGCGGACGTGCAAGACGAAGCGGGCCAAAACGTCGCAGTTTCGATTGGGGAAGACAAAGCCAGCCACTACCACTGCGATATCAGAGACGAGACGGAAGTTGAAAACGCCGTTAAGTTCACCGTCGAGAAACACGGCAGGATAGACGTTCTGTTCAGCAACGCCGGCGTAGTTGAGAAGCAGCAATCTAGCATCCTCGACCTCAACCTCGACGAGCTCGACAGAGTCATGGCCGTCAACCTCCGTGGCGCGGCGGCGTTCATAAAGCACGTGGCACGCGCCATGGTGGAGAGTGGGACACGCGGCTCAATCGTGTGCACCACAAGCGTTGTGACGGAGATCGTGGGAACGACGCAGCACGGGTACACGGCGTCGAAGCACGCGCTCTTGGGTCTGGTCAGATCGGCCGCTGGTGAATTGGGGAAACACGGGATCAGAGTCAACGGGGTCGCGCCGTTCGGGATCGCGACGCCGATGTTGTGCGACGGTTCCGAGATGGAGGCGAGTAAGCTAGAGGAGATCTTCAGCTTATCAGCGAATCTGAAAGGTATTGTACTCAAGGCTCGACACGTGGCGGAAGCTGCTCTGTTTCTCGCCTCTGATGACTCTGCTTACGTTAGTGGCCAAAACCTCGCCGTTGATGGTGGATTCGCCGTGGTTAAGGCTTAACCCGAAATTTATGATAAGAATATGGGCCTTATTTATTGGGCTTTTGTTTTGTTCTTTTCATTTCAAGTTACTTTGGCTTTCCTCTTTTTAATTAATGCAAAACTTTTTTTTTTTTTTTTGCTAAAAGGTTTACTATTGAATGCAGAAAAGAAAAAAAAAAGAGTACAAAGCCCTGCCAGGCCCAGATTGTTTTTACATATTAAAACCCCTTAAAAACCAATACGAGAACCACAATTGAACCAATTAGTTAAAACTCAACCAGATAGAAACCCGATTTTCGGTTATGGTAATTAATGCAAAACTTCCATCTGAGAATTTGATGTTGTTTTGTTATTTTCAGTTTTAGCTAAAACGAATTAAAATTTGAAGTTATTTTTACTTAGCCATTTAGTTAATGTATTTCCCGGTAGAACCTTCGTATATCCCTCATCGAATCTTTGGACGAACCTTTTCAGCGTTTGTCTCCATGTCTACGTTTCACATCTTCTTGCTCTACTTTTAACGAGCTTAGAACTTTTTCTTGATTCCATAATTTGAAGGGGTTCTTACCAATTTTTTATTCATAAATTTTGATAAAATGAAAGTTCAGAACCTCCTTAAAATTGTTTAAGTTTTGGCTCCTTCAATGGTAGAACCTCACTTGGGATTCTTAAAAAAAAAAAAAATTTAATTAATGTTCTTAAGTTTTAAATTATAAACATACTATATTTTATAAAACCAAAATTTTATTGCATTCTATAAAATTTAAAACGTACAAAATATTGCCGAAACTTCATGAAAAAAAAATTTAGAATATTAGAATCTTAAAAAAAAATTTGGCGAATTAGGGGTTGACACATGGCATGAACGGTGTAAGAATCCCTCTTAAGAACCGGTTCTAAAAATTCTTATTTAAGAAATCGGTTTTTACACGGTTCACAATTATTTATTATTATTTTTTTTTGGTTAAGAACCTCTTAACATACTACCGTTAGATGTCCTCTTATATACCAACTTTGCTTTTTAATAGTGTTACTTGGTTATTTAGCAAGTACTGTATACGTTTATTTCTGCCATCATTAATTTCCGAATTCTATGTGAAAATTAGCTATGCTTCTTTACAAATGGAAACTAAGTTCAATGCTACTACATAAAAATCACTTAAAAGTCCGGTTTGGCTCCATAATCAATCTATTCCCGATCAAGTGAAAACGCAATTTCCGAGAGATTTGTCCGCCGGTTTGGCTCCATAATCAATCTATTCCCGATCAAGTGAAAACGCAATTTCCGAGAGATTTGTCCGCCGGTTTCTCTAACTTTCTCGTGCTTTCGCAAGTTTCCATCCCCTTATTCGGGAGTACCTTAGAAAGGAAAACTACATTCAACTTATTAATATTTTAGACATTGATTTATCATTACACAGTTGACTTATCTTCTTTTCGAAGATTTGTGTGAGTCAGCAAATGGCTGTCATCTTTTTCTAGTTTAAGATTTAGTGAGATTGAAAAGCGACATTAATATAATATTGGATGAGATTTTTATATAAAATAATTTCGTAGTCAGCAATTATATAATAGTATTAGATAGGTGTTATGATTTTTTTAATTTATTTACAAATAAATTATGAAAACAATTACAAGATAATTTTCTCCGCTCCACAACTATGATGTTTATGGTTTATAGTTATGACTATTTTAGTAACTCTCACATTATGTTTTAAGAGAAGTGAGAAAAATTCTATTTTTTCCTTTTTAGAGAATGAGCATTAAATTCATAGTAATTCCAAGTTTTTGAAGGAACGGATAAACTCATACACAAACCCGTACATAAGTGGAATTATAAATTCATGCACAACACAGAACAAATTACGCATATATTTTATTTGAGAAGGTAAAGGATTGCAAAGAATCTAAAGTAAGGAGTGGAGATGATGACACATAGACCACACGTGTGGATCACCAATATACCACAATGACGTTGAGGAGCATTAATAACCCTAAAACTGTCGACGGTCCACCTACCTTTCTTGTCCGTCTCTTTCGCCCAGGTAATGTTTTTTTTTTTTTGTAACTCAGAGTCATCCTAGATTTATAGAGGGATTCAAACTAATTCCTGGGAGAAATGCAATCTACGGATAGGTTCTTTCTTGGGTATTCAAATAGGCCATAAGCAATGGGCCTATATCCGTGTAATTGTCTAAAAAAAATGTTGTAGTTGCTTGGGTTCAAACTCAGGGCAAAAGTGGTTATGCACTCTACACCACATGTTCTTATCACTAGCCCACTCAAACCCGGACAGCTCTTCTTCGAACGTTACAATTTTTTAGTCGTAACGTAACATATTTTATAACTAAAAGACAAACAAGGTTTAATCAAAAAACTCTACAATATATATCTATCTCAAGCATTATTTTATTTTTATTTCTTGCTAAAATATCAAGCATTATATTTATATATATCTGCATGAGTTTATGTATAAACGAAGGGCGATAGTTTCATTTTTGCATCAACCAAAAAAAAAACAACAATTGACATCCAAAGAAAAGTAATCAAAAGCTTTTTAGAAGCTTCATCATGGCGATGTCAGGAACATACGTGGCAGAGGTTCCTCTTAAAGGGTCGGCGAAGAATCACTACAAGAGGTGGAAGAGCGAAAACCACCTCTTCCCGGACGCCGTAGGCCATCACATCCAAGGTGTCACGGTTCACGAAGGCGACTGGGACTCTCACGGCGCCATCAAGTCGTGGAACTATACATGCGGTCCACACTTTACTCTGTCTATCTCTATATGTAATTGTCTAGGGTTTCTGTTAATGCGCTAGGCATGTGTGTATGAAGATGGAAAGCAAGAGGTGTTCAAGGAGAAGAGAGAGTTTGACGACGACAAGATGGCGGTGACGTTTAGAGGGCTTGAGGGTCATGTGATGGAGCAGCTTAAGTTATATGACGTCATCTTCCAGTTCATCCCCAAGACTGAGCAAGGCAGCGTCTGCAAAGTCACTATGATGTGGGAGAAACGCTACGAAGACTCTCCAGAGCCCATCAACTACATGAAGTTCGTCAAGAGCATGGCTGCTGACATGGACGACCACATTCTCAAAGACCAGAATAAGGTTTAAATCAACCCTTGTTTCAAAAAAAGAATAAGGTTTAAATAAGTGTCTTTTGTGTTTGTCTTTCACGTAATCATCCGCCTAGTTCCTTTTCTTTGTAAATTTTATGCTGATAATAATGGCGGTCTTGTATGCTTGTGTATTATATCTGTTTTTCGTGTGATAAACCTTAAATCCTGTGAGATCCCTTCTTCTTAAATATATCATCTACCTTTGAAAATTTGATGTTGTTATGGTGGTACAAGCGATATTTTGCATAACTTAAACAAAATTAATCAAAGAGAAAAATCCATACACTACAAGAAAACAGGTGGAAATCCGACGGAAATTCCGACGGCAATAATTCCGTCGGAAATTTCCGACGGATTTCCGACGGATTTCCGACTAACTTCTCATCCGTCGGACATCCGTCGGAAATCCGTCGGACATCCGTCGGAAATCCGTCAGAAATATTAACCCGTCGGAAATCCGTCGGAAATTCCGACGGATTTCCGACGACAATAATCCGTCGGACACTTTCCGACGGATTTCCGACGACTTTTTGACGCTGCCGACATACTGCCGACGGATTTCCGACGACGTTCATCCGTCGCGGATTTCCGACGGATTTCCGACGGATTTCCGACGGATATCCGACGGATGTCCGACGGATATCCGACAGATGCCGACATGGCTGCCGACATGGTTGCCGACATCGATAATATCTGCTTTATATCCGTCGGAAATCCGTCGGAAATCCGTCGGAAATCCGTCGGAAAAGGACAAAATTTTCCTTATAAAAATGTTTCCACGCTTCATTTATAAGCACAACCAAAAAAAATCTCTGTTATCTAATTCCTTACGAAAATGTCTTCTTCAAATCCTTATAATTATTTTCGATCATGGATGGACAAGCCTCATCAAATTCCGGACACGGGCCTAGTTACGGAGGAATTCAAAAAAGGTCTACAGGAATTCATGGCATTTGCGGGTATGCAGAAGAAAGCAAAAAAAACCGGTAAAATCTATTGCCCTTGTACCAATTGTGGGAATCGTAGATTTATCGTGATAGATGAAGTATGGTCACACTTGTATTGTCATGGGTTTATGTCGGGTTACAAGATTTGGTATTATCATGGAGAAAATGATACAATGGTGGATAATTATGCTAGTACTAGTGAACATTATATTGGGGATAACACTAGCTTAGAAGAACCCGCAATGGAAGAACAAAGTACGGTAGGTCATGTTCAGATGGTGAACGATGCATATCGTGAAAATATACCATCGGTTGCTGAGTATGGAGATAGGGGAGAAGAACCTAATTTAGAAGCTCGAAGATTTTTTGATATGTTAGACGCTGCTAAACATCCGTTATATGATGGGTGTAGAGGTGAACATTCCCCTTTATCAACTGCAACAAGGATTATGGGTATAAAGACGGATTTCAATTTGAGTGAGGAGTGCGTGGATGCAATCGCTGATTTTGTGAAAGAAATTTTGCCAGAAGATAATCTTGCACCGGCATCATACTATGAGATACAGAAACTTGTTCAAGGTCTAGGATTGCCGTATCAAATGATAGATGTATGCATAGACAACTGTATGCTCTACTGGAGAGAGGACGCAGATCGTACGACATGTCGTTTTTGTCGCAAACCTCGGTATAAGGAAACAGGTGGAAGAGTGCCAGTGCCATATAAACGGATGTGGTATTTACCGTTAATAGAGAGATTGAAAAGGTTATATCAGTCAGAGCGCACAGCAGGAGCAATGAGATGGCATGCAGAGCATACAACAGATGGACAAATCGCCCATCCGTCAGATGCAGGAGCATGGAAACATTTTCAATCCATTTATCCCAGCTTTGCGTTTGAGGCAAGGAACGTATACCTTGGATTATGTACCGATGGTTTCAGCCCTTTTGGGAAGCACGGCAGAAAATATTCTTTGTGGCCAGTAATTGTAACACCTTACAATTTGCCGCCATCTTTGTGCATGCGAAGGGAGTTCTTGTTCCTTAGCATTCTCGTTCCTGGACCAGAGCATCCGAAGAGATCACTTGATGTGTTTTTGCAACCATTGATTTATGAGCTGCGAATGTTATGGGACCAAGGTATTGAAGCGTTTGATGTTTCTTGTCACCAAAATTTCATCATGCGGTCGGTACTTTTGTGGACTATTAGCGATTTTCCAGCATATGGCATGTTATCAGGATGGACAACGCACGGAAGGTTATCGTGCCCGTACTGTCAAGATAACACTGATGCGTTCCAATTGAAGCACGGACGGAAAACGTCTTGGTTTGATTGTCATAGGCGATACCTACCTAGCGATCATCCTTATCGTCGGAGCACCACATTGTTTAGGAAGAACCGGAAAGTATTTGATGGTCCTCCTCCTGAGTTAGATGGTGAGTATTTGTTGACTCAGTTCAGAGATTTTGGTGCAGAGAGGACCGTTGATTGTGGTGGTAACGGACATCATCCTGTTGATGGTTGTGGCAACGTTCATAATTGGCACAAGAGGAGCATTTTCTGGGATTTGCCTTATTGGAAGAACCATCTTTTGAGGCATAATCTGGATGTCATGCACATTGAGAAGAATTTTTTCGACAACATTATGAACACCGTTCTCAATGTCAAAGGGAAGACGAAGGACAATCTGAAGTCTAGATTGGACTTGCCAGACATTTGTTCTCGTAGAGCACTACATGTGACAGGGAACGGGAAGCCTCCGGTCCCGGCTTTTCGTTTCGATGAACCTTCAAAGGCCGAGTTTTTTGACTGGATTACCGAAAGTGTTAGATTCCCGGACGGATACGCATCTAACCTTCGGAACTGCGTTGATCATGGAGAAGGGAAGTTTACTGGGATGAAGAGTCATGATTGTCATGTGGTGATGCAGCGCCTCCTTCCATTTGCCTTTGCATGTCTTCTACCACGTAATGTCCACGAAGCAATTGCAGGTACAATCATGAAATTATTTATTTACTACTTTATACAATATATACTTCATTATTTAATTATTCATTTGTTATCCATATATTGCAGGGATTGGTGCATTTTTCCGAGATATATGTTCTCGCTCTCTTACATCAGACGGTATCCGCAATCTTGGGGCTAATATACCTGTAATCCTTTGCAATTTGGAGAAGATATTTCCTCCTTCATTCTTTGATGTTATGGAACATTTAACAATTCATCTCCCTCGAGAAGCAGAGCTTGGGGGTCCGGTTCAGTACCGTTGGATGTATCCTTTCGAACGGTATATGTTACATCTAAAGAAGAAGGTGAAAAATTTGAGTAGAGTGGAGGGTTCTATCGTCGCACAGACCATCAATGAAGAAACCTCACATTTTGCCGAGTCCTACTTTCCATCACAAGTCAAAACAAAGAGTCGTAGAGCAGCTCGACATGATGACGGAGGCGTCCTACCTTTCTATCCGGTCGATGTACCTCATATATTTTTACAGATTGGACGACTTAGTGGAAAAGGCAAGAAGAGGAGACTTTCACCACAAGAGCGAGAGCATTTGCATATGTATATTCTCACAAACTGCGACGGAGTTGATGAATATGAGAGGTATTATATATTGAACATAATTATTAATTACGTATTGGGTTTTTGATTATATATATATATGTACTAACGTGATAATTGTTTCAATCTCACAAGATGTATATGGCTTATCAACGTTTTTCATTTCCTGACAAAACAGAGGACGAGCTAATCGAGCTCAAACAGGAAGAGTTCGGACGTTGGTTAAGAGATTATGTAAGTCTTTTAATTGCCTTCTTTTTAGCAATCATCATATGTAATGAAAGATTTAATTATTTGAAGTATTTTTATTTTAATTGTGCAGGTGACGACAGAGAAGGCTAACGGACAAACATTTCCCACGTGGTTAGAAGAAATTGTGAGATTTCCACTAGCAACCGTGCAGTCACATGTGATGTATAGCACACGGGGGTACGCTTTTAAGATTCTTCGGGATGATAGGAGTGCTACAACATCAGATTACGGTGTATCAACTCAGTCAGGTGATCTTGTATACTATGGTGTCGTACGTGAGATTTTCGATGTTCAGTACCCGGGAATGCTCGGTCTAAGATGTGTTGCATTTTTATGCGACTGGAACGACCCATTAGTAGGAAGCGGTGTGCGACACGACCAATTTGGTGTTACATCATTACATAGCAGAAGAAAACTCCAGAGATACGAGCCATTTGTACTTGCATCACAAGCAGACCAGGTTTGTATTTCTTTTACGTTAATTTTTAATTAAGTTTTGTTGCATTCCCGTGGTTAAATTTGTACATGGTGTAGGTATGCTACATTCCCTATCCGCGGGTGACAAACAAGCAAGACCCGTGGGTTACAGTCACATCGATAAACCCGAGAGGTAGAGTTCATGGGATGTCTGATCATGAACCCCTCCAACAAAGCTCCGTAGGTTTGGGTTCAATCGAGCATTCCCTTGAGGTCGACCTTGTCGTTGATTTCACCATACAGTCAGACGATCGAGTATTTGAGGATTCAGAAGAAGAATTTGACGAATTTGGGGAACCTTCCGATTCAGGAGAATCAGATTACTCATCATCGGATTGACAGTAGTTTTAATTATAAAATTTGCACCGTAAAATATGTACATATATTTGAACTAGAAGTGTAATGTGTAATATATCAGTTATGTCGAAGTTTTATAAAGTTAGACATTTGATTAAGTGTAACAAAATTGTAATTTGGCAACAAAAAAAATATTATAACTTCTATATAAATTCTATATAACACATTTTCTTGATGTATATACAAGGTTACCTGTTTATATACATCATACAAGTGTTTGTAAACTTTTGCCACAAAAAAAACCTATACACTATACCCTAAACAAGATTTTTAAATATCCGTCGGAAATCCGTCGGAAATTTCCGACGGCTTTCCGACGGATTTAGCTGCCTCGGATAAAACCTGGGTTATATCCGAGGGATCGATTTTTTAGCCGATGCAACTCAATCCGTCGGAAATCCGTCGGAAATTTCCGACGGATTTCCGACGGATTGAGTTGAGCCCGTCGGAAATCCGTCGGAAATTTCCGACGGATTTCCGACGGATTCAGTTGCATCGGCTAAAAATCGATCCCTCGGATATAACCCAGATTCAACTAAATCCGTCGGAAATCCGTCGGAAATTTCCGACGGATTTCCGACGGATATTTAAAAATCTTGTTTAGGGTATAGGGTATAGGTTTTTTTTTGTGGCAAAAGTTTACAAACACTTGTATGATGTATATAAAATAGGTTAACCTTGTATATATATCAAGAAAATGTGTTATATAGATTTTAAAATTTTTGATGGAAGTGTTTGTATAAGTTATAGTATAAGATATAGTTGATTTATGTGAAACGATATGTTTTGATGTTGTATAATTTTTAAACTAATGCAAACCCTTTAATATTGATGAACTTAATATATTTATTGAATGAAACATGTAAATAACATGTCCCTAAATCATATAAAGAAACCCTAAACCCTAAACCCCAAATATACCCTAAATCCGTCGGAAATCCGTCGGAAATTTCCGACTGATTTCCGACGGATATGAAAAATAGACACGTGTTTGTTGACTGACCAATCGGAAAACATGCAAGGAATATACCTTATCCGTCGGAAATCCGTCGGAAATTTCCGACGGATTTCCGACGGATGCGAAAAATTAGACACGTGCATGTTGACTGAGTCCTTATCTTCTCCAATCCGTCGGAAATCCGTCGGAAATTTCCGACGGATTTCCGACGGATTTAGATATTTTCGAGACCGCGGGAATATCAACCGCGTAAATGAAATTATTTTTCGAAATCCGACGGATTTCCGACGGCCATCGAATTATATCGAAGAAACGTAAGTTTTTTTCTTATTTCTCTCTTCTTCCTCTCTCTCTTCCGTCGCTTCTTCTTCCTCTTCTCTCAAAATTTCTCTAATCGAAAATCTCTTCTTCTCCCTCTTATCTTCTTCTACTTCACAATTTCAGTTTTTATCTTCAATTCATCAACTCCTCTTCTTCAATTCCTCAATTCTTCTCCAACAAAACCATGTAAGTTTAATCAATTCCTTTAATTTTGTTTTATATCAATTTAGTTTTAGGGAATATATTAGTTAGGTTGTTAGAATTTTGATCGAAAATGTGAATTGTTAAGTGGTTATAATAGAATTTGTTATTTAGAATAATATTAGTGTTATGGTTTATGTGTTTAGATTGTTGATTTAGAATTGTTAGATCTAGATATTGTTTAAAAATATATGTATATATTAAAATCGTTTTTAAAATATTGTTTAAGTAATAATATTTAAGTTGATCTTAAAATATTTTTTAAATTTGAAAAACGTTTTTATAATATGTGTATATATTAAAATCCTTTGTAATATTTTATAACTAATAAAAACGTTTTTAATATATTTCTATATATTTAAGTTGATGTTAAAATATTTTTTTAATAATACAAACCTTTTTCAAATATTATTTTAGAAATAAAATCGTTTTAAATATTTTTTATAGTAATAAAACGTTTTCTAAATATTTTTATATATTAAAACTGATTTTAAAATATTTTAGCAAATTTTGTAATTTTTTGAAATATTTGAATTTTTAGTAAACTTTGAATTTTTCGGAAACTGTGAATTTCCGGATAATTTGAATTTTTCCTAAATTTTTTTTCGGAACTTTTGAATTTATTGTTAATTTACTAACAATTTTACCGTTTTCCGCAGGGATCACGACGATGTTCTTCAGTTGGGAGGCGGCAACCAAGGACGCCGTTCTCGGAGTTCTCGGTGTACGCCTCCTCCGGGACCAACGAGCTCGGGAACTCACATCCCAGATTCCCAGCAATCCGCTGCTCGGAGCCACATTGAGATCGAGGAGCTAGTCCGGCAGCCTAACCGGGGCCATTGCATTCGACTCGACCCGAAGTTTGAGGACGGCACTTGGTAAGAAATTTTTGGTACATTATTTCAATTTATTTAGATTTTTAAACTTAACATATTTATATCTTTTCATAATGTTTTCAGGTTTAAGCTGTCGACTCAGATCAACAAGGCGATATTACGGATGCTCCACAACATGTTGGACAAACCGTACGAGAAGTATTCCGACATGCCTGCCGAGGAGAAAGACGTGTGGCACCGGACTTTCGCGGTACTTTCTTTATTGATATATTATTTATTTTGAATTTCATTTTGTCAATTTTTCTTTTTGATATGTAACAAATTTTTTTAAAATATTGTAGCAAGAGTTCACGTGGGACTCTCATCATACGCGCAAAGTCATTGACACCTTCGACAAGTATGCCGCAAACTCGTACTCGAAGCACATGTACGAGTGGAAACAGAAGTGGAAGCATAACAAAGACAAGCCGAAGGACCTTGACGACGACGTCTGGAAAGGCTTCTGTGAGTACTGGAGTAGGCCTGCGACGAAAAAGACCTCCGAGCAACAGTCGAAGAACAGAACTAGCCAACGAGGCGGGAAAGGGGTCTACATCCACAACGCGGGCGCAAAGACCATCGAACGGGAAGCGATGGAAATGGTAAGTTTAATTTAAATTTTTTATTGTGAATTCTGTTTTTTTATTTATTTAACTTAACAAATTTTCGCAGGCGAGAGCATCTGGTTCCGAACCCGATTATCTTCAACTCATCGAGAATAGACACACCAACAAGAAAACCGGTCAGATACAGGACTTGGGGATGCGGGATGTTGTCGAGAAGAGCAAGAAGACGAAGCTGGATCGTGAACTATCAGCATCGCAGCTCAGTCTCGAAGGATCGACGTCCTCGACCGCTTTGTCCCGGGAAGAGATAAACCAGATTGTACTTGAGGTAAGTTTTAATTTCATTTCGTTTTTTTTTTATTTTCGTTATTTATTAATTATCGGTTTTAATTATTCGCAGCAAACCCGGCAAGTGAAAGGTCGATTCGCTGGGTTAGGCACCCTTCCGACCCAGGAATCTTCTTCCTCGCTTCCTCGTTATCCTTCGGAGTACCGGGTAGAAATCGAGAGGCTCACCCAAACGGTGATAGACCGTGACCGGCAGGTTGAAGAGCTACGGACGGAGCAACAGACTACCACCAAGAAGCTCTCCTGCTTGGAGAAGATGATGGAAAAATGCTTCCCGCATATGTTTCGGGATAATAATCCCGACGACGGAGATTCTCCAACCGTTTAAATATTTGCTTTTAATGCTTTTTTTTGAACACTTTATTTTAATGTGTAATGACTTTTTTAATTTTGTTTAATGAATTTATATATTTATTATTTCTATTTTTAATTTATATTTCAAATTTCTATAATTTTAATATATAAATTTCCAAAAAATAAATAATTAAATAAAATTCAAAATACCAATTCTGTCGGAAAACCGTCGGAATAAGTTACTGTAACATCCCGATTTCTTGTATATGCGGAGAGGCTTATAAGAATTGATTTGGCTAGCTATGACACCAAAGTGCACTTAGCTTTTCCGATCACTTGCCCGAAAGAACTCCAGAGTTAAGCGTGCTTGAGCTGGAGTAGTCTAAGGATGGGTGACATTCCGGGAAGTTATTCGCGGTATCGTGTGAGTGAGGACAAAACACGGGGAAATATCACGTGGTGATTGCAGGGTCAGTAAACAAGTATTACAAGCCTCCCGGATTAACGCACCGGCCGTCGGACAAGGGTGGGGCCCACGGGCCTAGATAAGGCATGGGGCCCACGGGCCGAGATAAGGCATGGGGCCCACGGGCCGAGAGCAGGCATGGGGCCCACAGGTATGGGTGGTCGGGGCGTTATAGTTACCGTCGTAAATCCTTCGGAACCTATTTCCGACGAAGAACCGACGGACTTCCGAGACAACTTCCGATCAAATTATCCGTCGTAACGCCGTCGAATATCCGTCGGAAATCCGTCGGTAATATATCCGTCGGACATCCGTCGGAAATTTCCGACGGAGTTCCGACGGCATTTACGACTGAATATCCGTCGGAGTATCCGTCGGAGTATCCGTCGGTACTCCGTCGGTAATATATCCGTCGGAAATCCGTCGGAAATATCCGACGGATTTCCGACGGCCTTTACGACTGAATATCCGTCGGAGTATCCGTCGGAAATCCGTCGGTAATATATCCGTCGGAGTATCCGTCGGAAGTCCGTCGAATATCCGTCGGAACTTACGCGGTCGGAAATCCGTCGGAAATGTCTGACGGCGTTCCGACGGAACAAATCCGTCGGAAATTTCCGACGGATTCCGACGGAAACCACATTTCCGACGAACTGTAACCGACAGCTTAAATCCGTCGGAAATCCGTCGGAAAAGACCCTTTCCGACGGATTTCCGACGGATTTGACCGTCGGAAATAGCCCTGTTTTCTTGTAGTGATATACTGTAATCAAGATGATTAAGTACATGGTTAAGTCTAAAATGTTTGCAATTTTGTTATTCCTGTAATTTAAAAGGGTGACTAGCTAGCTAGAACCTAGAAACACAAGCTTATTTCTAACTAAACCCATAAAAAGATGTAAATCCTAAGAAAAACATAATCCTAATTAAAATAAGATAAGTTGTATTTAAAATCACATAATAATAATACTAAATAATCATGATAATCTTATACATCATGTCTCGTCATCCAAATAGGTTTTCATGGCAGCAATATGATCTATATATGTAACACCTCCACATACTGATTTACAAAGAAGTGTTTGCATATATATATATACTATTAAAATAAAACATATTTTGTGTCTAAACAGGCAAATATTGAGATTAAGTTATAACTTGTATGGATGATTATATCAGCTGCCGATCTTTTTTTTAAATAATATACATGATATTTTTATTGTTATATATGAATATTTTTAAATAACATTTAATCACTATTTAATAAATTAAATTAGTTAAAATATAATAACATTAATTAATGATTGTAGAGATTAAATGTAAATTTTATGTTTGTACGTAGTTCATTGGTTGTCTTGGTATCTATGAGAAAAAAAATTTAATCAGGATTTAAAAATTTAAGTTAAATCCAAATTTAAAAATCCATGTTTGGTTTAATTTGGTTATTTAATTGAACAATAATTAGACCAAATGATATAAATTTTATTATTAAAAATATTTTAACATGATAAAATTATAGTAAATATTTATATTGTACGGTAATATGGTGTGGCATGTTAGGATTATTTTTTTACAATTACGGTCATTTGTGAGTTGGTTTGTCAAAAGATGCAATATAACATGCTGATTCGAGAGAGATTAAAATGATGGGTTAGTCCATTAGTCCATTTTAACACTCATAAATAAATAATTTGTGAAATTTGATTTTAATAAAATAATAAAACAATTAGTTGTGTATTAATCTAAATTCACATAATAACAAACTTTACAATTAAGATTACATCGATATATATTTAACTAACTCATAGTCATATTATACTAATAATATTCACCATATGATAACATCAGATAACTTTTATAACAATTTTTTTTTGTCAAATAACAAACTTTACTATCATTTAATTAAGGTTACAGAAATCACATATTCATAAAAACTTCATAAAAAATTAAGTCAAACTATTTCCGTTAGTGTTTATTCAATATAAATTTTACAAAAAAAATAATGTATAAAAATTATTGCCTCGCACACCGCGCGTATTAGAATCTAAATTTCGCATAACACGGTTTGGAAATATGATATAAATATCAAAACACATATTGCACAATAAATCAACAAAATATTATCATTTCACTAAAATTTTAAAAATTAAAAATTCAACATATTTAAATCAATAATAATTAAATTAGATCTTATTTTTTATTTTATCATTTGTATATTTCAAATTTTAGTCTATAAAAAAAATATCTCGTACTGATCCACAGATTATAATCTAGATATGATAAAGTTGGAGCGCAATTTATTTTATTACAACTGATTGAAGATTCGAAAACAAATCTATTTTGGCATATCTTAACAAAGTCTTCTGAATTTATCATAAAAAGTATTTATTAACTTTATTAATCCGTGTGGTAAAAACATATGAGCGATATGATAAACAAAGAACCAATATAACAATGATCATACCAACTGAAACAGCAACAAAAAATGTCGACAATACTAATTTTGGTTGATTTTTTAATCTGGAAATTTAGTTCTTAAAATCGTTATTGGAAGAAAAAAAACCCCTCAACTTTATCAATCAAATCATAACTTAAATAAATTCAAAACCATAACCAAAGAGATTACGCACAAAAAAGACTAAAACTTATAAAACCTGGAAACTCTGTACATCTTTTTTTATTATATATATCCTTAATTAATATATCAAATATAAATGAAATTTCATCATAATCCCACATTTCATCATATATAATAACCTCGGATCAATCTTAACATTCATAGGCATATCAATATATGCATTTTTTATCCTTAACTCGTATATCAGAATTAATATATACGAACATGATCAATTGACCATATAGATCTAAATGACTGGCAGATATGAATTATTGCATGTTCATCTTTTACACAAAAGCATTCTAAAATCGATTATGAGAACGCAAAGAGATGCGAAGAATCTATTAAGTGAGGAATAGATGGACATGACGACACATAGACCACACGTGTGCAGCACCGATATTACTATAACGTCGATGATCATTAAATAAATAAATATACCACGCCCGTCTCTTTCGCCCAGGTTTTTTTTTATCGGCATTTATCCAATTGAATAATTAATTATCCACTTATAAATCTGTTATAATGAAAATTAACTACTCTAAGCAAGTCTAAATTGAAAGACTCTAAACCATAATTCAAACGCATTTACAATCTATCTTCGCATGCATTTTTAGAATTGTTTATATCTTCAAGATTATGAGTTTGAAGTTGATATAGTATCTACAATATAGAGTTATAAACAATTAGAAAAATAATTAAATAAAAGGGAAAGTTAATAAAGATTAAATTCATTATTTAGAAAATAACAAAAATATTAATAAGTCAATCACTTAAAGAAGTGTTGATTGACTGTTGAAACTTGAATGGCTTCGAGTCTATTGCTATACGTTTGGAGATGTGGTTTAAGTTTTGTGACTCTTGTCATAAATTGTGTAAATTTAAAAACAAAAAAATTTAATATTAAAACTCAACAGTCTAACTCAAAAACTTAGTTCAAAAATAAACAATATATGGATGCAACATTTTTATATTAAATTTAAACTAAGCATTAAGATTCAAGATTATAGATCTTTAGATGTTGAACAATGAGATCTTTAACTTTGATTAAATTAAAAGAATCAAACCCTATATCTAAAAGATACTATATTATATGGTGTTTCATATATATATATATATACATATATGATTTTTGATAAATGTTTAGACTATATAGCTGTTTAATTAAATTTGTAGTGTTGTGGTGAGTTTGTATATATAAAGGAAGGGACGACACCAGAGTTTTTGCATCAAACACAAGACTTGACACATTTCGGAAGAAAACAATCAATCAAGAAATGGCGATGTCAGGAACATACGTGGCGGAGGTACCCCTAAAGGGGTCGGCGGAGAAGCACTACAAGAGGTGGAAGAGCGAGAACCACCTCTTCCCAGATGCCGTCGGCCACCACATCCAAGGTGTCAACATGCACCATGGCGATTGGGAGTCTCACGGCTCCATCAGATCCTGGAACTACACATGCGGTCTCTATATACATATTCTATACTCTCTTATATATATATACATATGTATTCATCAATCATGCGAGCTAAGGTTGTGTGTGTTTGTGTGTATGAAGATGGGAAGCAGGAGGAGTTCAAGGAGAAGAGAGAGCTTGATGACAAGAACATGGCCGTGACGCTGCGAGGAGTGGGGGGTCATGTGATGGATCCTTACAAGGTGTATGACGTCATCTTCCAGTTCATCCCCAGGTCCAAGGAAGGCTGTGTCTGCAAAGTCACTCTGATATGGGAGAAGAAAAACGAAGACTCCCCCGAACCCATCAACTACATGAAGTTTGTCAAGAGCTTAGCTGCTGACATGGACGACCACATCCTCAAGGGACAGAATAATGCTTAAATATACCTTCCATCTTCATCATCATCGTCTATCACCCATCCTTCATGCATGTGTGTCTTTTGTGTTTGTCTCGTACGTTCATTATCATCCGGGTCCTTTTCTTTTGTACATTTTATGCTGATAATAATGGCGGTCTTGTATGCTTGTACATCATCCTGTCTTTGATGATTTGATGTTGTTATGGTGCTAGTAATAAAACAACTGTGTGTCACTTTTACAATCTCATATGAAAGTGCATAATATATACTAGGATGTATAATCTCATAATCTATCACATAATTAATCTTATCAAGATTTTTTTTTTGCTTCCTCTATTGCGTTTTCCTTATTGATTGACCAAAATCCAAATAATCAATTAATTTAAAAAAAATCAGAAATACAAATTAAAATAAAACATGCAAATCTTTTGCATAACACAAACAAACCTAACCAAAGAATTGCATGTTTGTTTGGCAAAGAGAAAGAACCTCGTGACTTTGTGAGGCTGGGACATATATCTTCGCTTCGTGTGAGATTGCAGTTTCTCTTCGGTGAAGAGTCTTCACCCCTTTGTCTACACAGTCTGAATATACCATCACTTCACTTCCATTAGGCCATGTTCACATTTTCAAAATATAATTTGATCATAAGTGAAGTCAACGAGGAAAGATAAGTGCCTGTGTTGGAAGAGAATTTCTTATTGATTGATTTCATTTTCCAAATATCCTCTTAGTGACACAGGAATTATCACGAGGGTTTGCTTTGCTTGCGGTTCAAGAATCGGGTTTAAAGACTCTCTCAACGTCTCCTCTCCCTTTTCCATAAACCCTAGATTGTATAATTTTCCGTACAATATTGTTTACCTACTTTTCGGTCCGTGACACTCTTCGCTCTTTTCAATTCGAGTTTTCTGATTCATGTTTTTTAATTTCTGAATGTAATGGATTATTGATTGAGGCCCATTAGCACTTATATTTCGACCCATTTATGTAGGGTAACAAAAGTTGACTAGAAGCAACCATCAACCACCTAGTCGACTCAGTGGGACACCATCTGATTGGTGGAGAACTTGCAGCATTCCTACCCAGCTCAAAAAATATGAAATAAAAACTCAAAAGAGCCTGAGTTTTGTGCTGTGAATATAACTCAAAAAGAACCGGAATATTTCATTTTTGTGCTATGAAAAAAAAAAAAAAAAAAAAAAAAAAAGGACAACTTGCGGTTCATCCATCTAACAAAAGAACCTGAGGGATAGATGGACATGAGGACAGATAGACCACACGTGTGGATCACTAATGTCACTATGACGTCGATGATCATTAAATTACGCGAAACCCTCGAACTCCCACTTACCTTGTTCGTCTCTTTCGCCCTGATTTTCTTTTTCTTTTTCTTTTTATCGGTATTTATCCAATTGATTAGTGGGACAAAAGAAGAGATTAACCAATTATTACTCTGTTTTCTGTGGAAACTCCATTAGTCTAGTGGTTGACTTTAAGGTTAATTAATACTTCCTCAAAATGCAAAGGAAGCCAAAAAAATGTATATCGATAGTAACTTTTGAGTAACGACCAAAAAAACTAATTAAAACTTAATGTTCTCAAAAATACTTAATTGTATGTTCCATATATAATATAGGTTTCGGTTTGGGATTCTTGTGGTTCTAAAGAAAATTTTATGTTTGTTTTCTATACTTAGGGTTAGAGTTTATATTTCATTTTGAATTGCTTGCTTTTCAAAATTTGAATGTTGAGTTTGGGATTTTTAAAGTTAAAATCAACTAGCAAACTCTTGCAGCGATTTCAGTTATATCGTTTGCTATTATAGATATCTTAAATACCAAGAATATCCGACTTTTCCATAGGTTTCAAACTCCTACTTTATTAAATTTCTATAAATATATAGCCATTTTATGTTTTTGCAGTGTTGTGGTGAGATTGATTATATAAAGGAAAATGTAGGCCTGTCAAAATGATCAAAAGCCTCGATTGACCTGTTGCGGGTAGATGCAGGTCGAAAATTTTCTAACCACAAATTAGCGGGTCTAGCGGAGCGGGGTTTGTCAAAATCCAGAGCGGGTGCGGGTTATGTGTTTTGAATCCGCGGGGCCCGTAGGTACTTGCAAAAAAAAAAAAAAAACCTAAAATCTAAATTTATCTCCCTCTCCTTTTGGCCGCCATCGCCATTCTCCTCTTTCTCTCTCTCCCTCTCAGTTTTTCTCCCTCTCTCTCACGCTCGGCTCCCTCTCTCACGCTCGCCTCCCTCTAGCTCTCTCTCCCTCGACTGCCTCTCTTAGTCTCACGCTTGTCGTCTCTCTCTCGTCTATGCCTCTCACGCTCTACGCCTTCTCTCATGCTCTACGTCTCTCTTAGAATTTCGCCGACCTCTCCACTCGGATCTGGTCTCTCGAATCTCAGATCTCGATCTCCCCTCTCGGATCTTTGATTTTTTTTTTTTGTAATGTTGCGGGATACCCGCCCGATCTGCTTGACTAATGTGGGGCGGTGCAGGTTTACGATATGGGGATTCAAGGGTCGAGCGAGTAAAAAAAAAACCCCGCATCCGCAGCGGGTCAGGTCAGGCGGGACGGATCCGATCCGCTTGACATACCTAGGAAAAGGCACTCGAGAGTATTTGCATCAAACAAAACACTTGACACATCTTGACATATTTCGAAAGAGCACAATCAAATATAGAAATGGCCATGTCAGGAACATACGTGGTGGAGGTGCCACTGAGAGGGTCAGCGGAAAAACACTACAAGAGATGGAGGAACGAAAACCACATCTTTCCCGACGCCATCGGCCACCACATCCAACTATCCAATGTGTCAATATCCACCACGGCGATCAGGCCCGGCCAACATAAATATGACATTTGGGCAAAAAAAATTTTTTGGCCCCTTATCATAAAGAAACATTTTTTTAATAAAATTTTGAGCTCTTTTTATATGTATTTTTAAAAAAATTTAAAACCTCTTTACATGTAATTTTGTCCCTAAAATATATGGGCCTTTGGGCCATGGCACCTCTGCCCACCCCTTTGGGCCGGGCCTGCGGCGACTGGAACTCCCACGGCGCCATCATATCCTGGAACTACACATGCGATCCTTACATTATCCTCTCTTATTGTATGGTAATACAAGGATTTATGATCATCTAACCCGGCTAGGATTGTGTGTGTTAGTCTATTTGAAATGGTATACGAAGATGGAAAGACGGAGGTCTACAAGGAGATGAGAGAGATAGACGACGGGAAGATGACTGTGGCGTCCAGAGGGCTGGAGGGCCACGCGATGGAGCAGTGCAAGGTGTATGACATCATCGGCAAACTCACTCTTATATGGGAGAAGCGCAACGAAGACTTCCCCGAACCCATCAGCTACATGAAGCTCCTCAAGAGCTTAGTTGCTAACATAAACGACCACATCCTCAAGGACCAGAACAAAGCTTGAAAATCTTCCATGGTCATCAACGTATATATCATCTTTATGCATGTGTGCCTTATCATCCGCCTCCTTTCTTTTGTACATTATATGCTCATAATAATGGCGGTCGTGTATGCTTATATATATATATATGTGTGTCATCTCTGTCTTTGATGTTGTCATGATGTTCGTAATATATTAATTTTTGTGTTGGTATTTATACAGTTTTATGCAAGAGCATCTTTATTGGGAGTCTTTCACATGGATATCTTAACTTTAAAAAGAGCATAATATTATCTTAAGTGAGTATCTCACCGTCTCCTCTACCTTCTGTATAAACCCTAATTATAATCCTCTGTTTTGCCCATCCCCACCTCAGACTTGGTCTCTTATTTCTGCACCTTTCTTGCCACACTTTCTATTTCCGGCCCGTCACACTCTTCACTTTTTCCAATTCGAGTTTTTTTTAACTTGTACCATGACCATCATGTTAGATAGTATTAGCCATTTAACAGTGTTTTTGTTTGTTTTCTGAATTCATGTAATGGACTGTTAGGCCCATCAGCACTTATTTGGCCCATATATGCGGGGTAGCAAAAGTTGACAATAATTAACTATCAACTTTTGCATTAGTTGGTGAAAAACTTTAGTAAAGATGGAAAAATAAATTGTATGAGGAATGACACTTAAATCAAATTTTCTTATAAATTTAGTATTTTTTATTTTTTAGCTTATAAATAATGAAAATACATTTTTTTCTGTCTACATGTATACCATCTACATACCTACACACTATATTGTACAATAGCTAAATTATCATAAATATTACCAAAAATATTAAAAACTATGAATAGTCATTTAGATACTAACAAATTATTTAACATTTAGAAAGTGATAATTGTTGTAAAACTGTAAAACACCCACAGTGGAAGTGGAATGGATCATGGAATGGATCAATTGAACTATTTTTATCCCTTAAATTAATATCCATAACAAAGATATATCAATTGACCTCCAGGAATATGAATAAATGAAAAAATCAGAATCATGTAAGATATCATAAAAGATCAAATGTCACATTCACTCAACTATATACCAACCAAAGGGTCACGAGTGAAGCGTACGACCACCTCTGTCGAATTTTTTTTTTTTAATCTCTTATAAATCCTAATGCAAAATTATTTTTGATTTTACAAAGAACATCTACATTTCTTTTTTTCTGTAAAAATGTGCAGATAAAGTTGTACACATTATATTAATTAACAAAAAGATGGATATTTATAACTTTTTGGCTTTCTTTTGAGTACTTTTCCTATAGAAAAAAAAACATTGACATCGACTCGGAAGTTGTTAGAATAATTTTGTCGGCATATCCCTTATATATTAATTGAAAAACATTATAATCTAATATAGCATTGACGTATTATTTACAAATATATTATGGTAATGTGTTAATATCATAGAGCTTTTTAAACAAATATAAGAATATGTTTAAATTACTTGAATATTTACATTTATTTCATTCACATTATTGTATGAAAATCATTTATATATATCATTACATTAATCATAAAATATATCAAATATACTCTCGGTCTCTCTCTTCCTATTTATCTTCCAATTATACCATCTTCCTATTTTAATCATTATATTTCCGTATCATCTTGGTTTGATCACATATTTGTAAAAAATTGAATCATCAACATAATTAGAAAAAATTCCAGATTTTTGTTGCATATGATGTGATTTAATTTTTTTAAAACCAACATAAATTATCCATTTTAAGAATAAAAACATGTGTTAAAATTTTACTTCGAAATATTTTTAAAATATATGTACCTATAAAAAATTTTAAGTTGTTAAATACTTTTAAAAAATTTAACAATCACTAATTCGAATATATAAAATAATCATAAATTTTAAAATAGTTAAAAATAATCATTACATAGATAAAAAATTCATTACATGTTTTAATATATACAAACGTATTTCGGATAATAATTTCATCGATAACTATAATAGATGTACCTAAAATTATATGGAATTTTCTTGATAATCATTTTACCCCTACCTACCGCAGATAGGCGCATGTATCATCTAGCTAATGAGTATTAGCTCGTTAATTCGTTATTATAAAATTAGACAAATTAATCAAGCTCATTACAATGAATTTATAGGTGGATGAGTGATGACATTCAATATAATTTTATTTCCACCAACTACGTGCATAAACACTTGGTAACTGAAAAATTCTATATCTGCCTATCCAATTTACCCTGCATTGTCACATGAAAAAAAAACGGTCTATCTCGGAAGCGAGATTATAACTGACCTACCAAAATTTAGAAACAGGTGACAAAAGGGAAAACACTTGTATTCAGTTCGGTTCGGTCGAAACATCTGTAATAATAAACCGGTCTGCTGATCCATCGAATCGACTCAGTGGGACACCATCTGATTGGTGGAGAGCTTCCAAGCCGAAGTGGCTATGAGCGGCCTAGTGTGCCAACCCAACATCAGACAGCCGTCGCTCTCCTCCACACGATAACCTTCACCACCGTTGAACACAGCCAAGAGCATGCTCGCTTGCTTGAACGCATTCGAACCGATATGTGCCGCCGAAAACCCCGCAGAACCGAACCGGTTTCTCCATTGACTCAGCGTTTCGTGACGCTCAACTCGGTCAGGCCCATCACAAGCCACAACGTTGCAGATCTGTTTACCCAAGTAAACCTCCGACATGACCTTGTCTTGGCTACTCGGGACTCCTTCCAACGAGTCAAACAATGTCGAGTAATAATGCAGCGACTCGGTAAACCGGTCTAAGAAAACCGGACTATTATGGTTTGATTCTTGTTCCACCACAGTGAAAATATCCGGTTCAATCTGATTCACGACTTCAAGGACTTTCTCGATAACACCGGGTCGTCCCAAGAGCTTGTGAAGCTCAAAAACAGAGTTAACCGCAACAGATTCGATCTCACTTGGTCGAAGCTCCAGAATCGACGCGTCGAGATCCCCTAAAGTGTTGGCGACGAATCCTCTGTACTCGAACTCCACGTGAATCGCCTCCGCTAGATGGGCCAGCTTACACCCAACTTCATGGAGGTAATCGAAATTATCTGGTGCCGGAGGACCGATTCCCGTTAGCCGGAAAACCGGAGGACCACCAGGTCTAAGCGCTAGGGCTTGCATAAGCGCCGGCCATTGGAGACCCTGATTCATGGAGAAATCGATTACATGAACCCTTTTCTTACCTTGGAAAGCTTCGAGGATGGCTTGATTCGCCGTGAAGTGTGCGAATTTGAGGTAAGGACAGGTCTCGTAGAAGTGCATCTGGAGAGTGTCGGAGAGAGAGTGGTCGATCGGACTCCGCGACGGACGGAGACGGTAGATCCGCCGCGCGAGAGCTTCGGCGAAATAGGTTGCTACTTTTCTCATCGCGCCGACCTGAGATACAGCTAAAAATCCGATTTGCTTCACCAAAGCTTCCGCTAGAGTTAGATCGTCCTTTTGTACGGCTTCGGCGCAGGCCAGAAGCGCGTGGACGAGACGCACACCGTTCTCCTGTGAGTCCACCAGGACTAAAGCCCGAGTTGGCTCAGCCGTTGTAGTGGTCACCGTCGACCCTGCGACGCCGTTTCTCGTCGCCGCCGCCGCCGTGGGTATGGAATCAGAGCTGGAGCATTTTAACCGCTTGTTGGTATTCGTATCCCTGCCTTGGTTGGACGAAGAAGACGAATCGGTCGCGTATTGATTCAGAATCGCGTCACCGGGAATAGCTTTGAGATCGTAGTCATCAGCAGACGACGGAGGGTTGAGATCGGAGAGCATGGAGTCAAGCCACGTGTAAAGCTCGGATGGGTTGTAGTGTACGGTCTCCGTGGCGAGTTGAGAAAGATCGTCTTCCCGAACATTTGACATCATCACCTCAAGCTGCTCAAGCTTCTGAGCAACCTCCGCCATTTCCGACGACTGCACCTTGTAACCAAGCACGGCCAGAAGCTCATCCATGCCGTTACCGTCGTCTTCTTCCTTCATCGTCTTATCTCCCTGAAAGAAATGATTTTGATCTCTCTTCATGATGGTTTTTGGGTCGATCTTGAAACCTTCCTTCAATGTCGGATCTAGGTTTGCTTTTTCTGAGGGTGAAGAATCTTTAGTATTGGGGATTGGGTGATGCTACTACTACTACTACTACTACCACTTGTATCTATTATCACAACAACAAAGAGATTGTGAAAATAAAGAGAGAGGTCAAACGTCATAAAAAATAAAATAAAAAAATCATTACTTTATAGTAGTAAATATAAAAAAAAACAATTATTGAAAAGGGAAAAGAAAAAAGGCTCGTGATGGGGCTCAATGTCCGATGAATCATGGATCAGAGGGCTAACAGCAACATCTACAGCTCAATGCGATAAGGCTGAAAAACAGACCAAAATTGGTATTTATGTATATAGTTTTTCTAAATACATCGCATTGGAAAATATATTGTTTTTAAAAATCATATGGTGGAAGTTGAAAACTTTAGAGTTTAAAATGGTCTACAAACTTTGACAACTAGAAAGCTTGTCACACAACTAGTGTTACATTTTACTTTATGTCGCTTTTAATTTTGTATGATTGTATCTTTGATCTATTATAATATTTGTTTTTTTTAAGTGTCAACATCATTTATTTTAATCAATTATTCTTTTTTAAAAATAATACATCATTGAACCTATTATTAAAAATATTAAAATAAACCATCTACTAATGTAAGAAAAACTGCTTCATGGATAAAATGAAGAAATTATTTCTTTCTTTCTTTGTCAAAAAGCTGTTAACTTCAGTTTCAACCATAGAGTTTCTTAGGAAAAAAATCCGAATAATTTTGTTTATATCTTTTGCTTGTTATTTATCAGTGCTTCTGGAAAAGAATTATCTTTTGCTTAAACTTCATTTTAAAATACAGCAGACTTTATATATTTGGTTCTTTTGATGGAGAGAACTGATGAAGCATAATTAAAATCACACTTAAAAAGCTGAATTGCGCTCATCATACTGTTTTAGTGCCGTAGCTTCCTTTGTAATAATGTAGCCATGTTTCTGTAGGACCAAAATTTACACTACAGACAGGAAAGATTTAATCACAGTAATATGTAAATAAACAGTTTAAGGAACAGACGATTTATAAGCGATAAAGCAATACAAGATCTGAGGAGGCGAGATAAATCTCTTTCCTTAACTCTAAGAATCTCCCGTAGTGTGACGGGGTTTTATAGATCCATGAGTCCCAGGATACAACCAAAGTTTAACTGAATCATCAACACCATGATTCATGTCTATCGACCATTATTCTACGATACTCTCGAAATTAAAACTTACTCTAAGCAGTAGGGTATTGAAGAAACGATTGCTAGAACTTTTAGTAAGTGTTTATTGTGTATCAGATGATGATTTTTTAGGTGAAAATCGTGTTGTATATATAGGAGAGAGGCTAGGGTTTTTCCATGACAGAAAAGGAATATTTCTAGAATAACCTAGGCGGCTGCGATTTTTTAAGTCGGCCCGCTGGGTATCGATCGATACCAAGGGGTATCGATCGATACCTCAAAAAGTCCACGGGCCCAATCAAGGCCCAAGATGCGAACGTCGCACGTATGGCTTTTCTTCTCTCATGTTGTTCATTTAAGACACAACCATTCCAATATATACACGAGAAAACATTTCTCGGTTAATGAAAACATTTCATTAGAAAGAGCTTAACTCATTTCTTTTCACACTAACATAATTTTATCAAACCCTCAGGCTTTGACAAAAAATTAGTTCCAACAATCCCCCACATGAATAGAAATGACTCTAGAACATATGAAAATTGTACAGACTAGACTTTACTAGACATACTTGACTAGACTCATCTAGACGTAGACAGACTTTCGAGAGTATGCGAAAATGTAACTGTATCTGAGAGGTAGCATTTTCCAGCTTTGAACCAAACATTTTTAATATCTGTCGAGTTTACTCGGCCAGGAGGTGAACATGATGTCTTGAACCGCCCGGATTTTTATGTAAACTTAGACAACAGGTATCGCACAGAGACATCTTCTCGTAGAACTTTGTTCTCTATTGTGTTCATTTTGGCCTTGAACATTCCTGGTATTCGTGAGTGAATTTGGAGAATATAGCCTTCTCTTTCATTCTCCTAGAAACGGCCCCATTTCACACTTCACTAGGTGATCTTTTATTAGCTTGTTTTTCAGAAGTGTCCTGTCACACTCCACTATCTACATAGCTATGCAATCATTAAAAGCCAACGCTTATCCTTACTATCCACAGGTAGCACTGTTATATCATCCTAGGAACTGGGCAGAGACATAGTCTCACAGTGCTCAATTCGAATCAGTTTAATTTTGTTTCCCTTTGAACCTAGATCTTGGGATCTCCAGTCACATAGGTGGGGTATCTGTCAAACATCATCTTTTTCTATAGGCTTTAAACCCATTCCTTTTGATGATTTTACAATTTGATCTCGCGGCAAACCTTTGGTAAACGGATCCGCTAGGTTATCAGCCGACTTGATGTAATCTATCGTTATTACACCAGTTGAGATCAATTGTCTAATGGTCTTATGTCGTCTTCTTATATGACGAGACTTGCCATTATATAGATTACTCAGTGCCCGAGAGATAGCCGACTGACTATCACAGTGTACACGTAATGCTGGCACTGGATTCTCCAACATTGGGATATCTTCCAAAAAATTTCGAAGCCATTCTGCTTCCTCAGCAGCTTTGTCTAAAGCTACAAACTCTGACTCCATGGTTGATCTGGCCAGGAGTGTTTGTTTGGAAGATTTCCAGGATATTGCTGCACCAGCAAGAGTAAAGACATATCCACTCGTGGATTTGGAGTTTCTTGAATCTGAAATCCAATTGGCATCACTGTACCCTTCCAGCACTGCTGGTTCTTTACCAAAGTGCAGCCCATAACTTTTGGTGTATCTTAGATAATTTAATACCCTAGTTATGGCTCTCCAATGGGTATGACCTGGATTGCTCGTGTAACGACTTAGTACGTTTACCGAGTGTGCTAAATCGGGTCTAGTACAATTCGTTAAGTTCATTAGACTCCCGATGACTCTTGCATACTCCACTTGTAACACTGCTTCACCTGAATTCTTTGTCAAGTGAAGATGAGGATCAAGTGGAGTTTTTGCAGTCCCATTGGAGTAGGTCTTAAACCTCTCTAGGATTTTTGTAGCGTAATGGTCTTGAGACATAATTATTCCTTTTGAATTTCGAATAATCTTAATCCCTAGAATTACATCAGCTAATCCCATGTTTTTCATATCAAACTTTCCACTTAGCATGTTCTTTGTTTGAATGATTATATCTTTGTTGCTTCCCATGATTAGCATGTCATCTACGTACAAACACAACAACACATAACCTTGTGAAGTACTTTTGATATAGATGCACTTATCACATTCATTGATGTGAAAGCCATTTGACATCATTACACTGTCGAATTTTTCATGCCATTGCTTCGGAGCTTGCTTGAGTCCATATAGCGATTTGACAAGTCTACAGACTTTCTTCTCTTGTCCGGGAGCAACATAACCCTCAGGTTGATTCATATAGATCTCTTCCTCTAAATCTCCGTTTAGAAAAGCAGTCTTAACATCCATCTGATGTATTTCAAGGTTTCTTAAAGCTGCGATTCCAATCAACATGCGAATCGAAGTAATTCTCGTCACTGGAGAATAAGTGTCAAAGAAGTCCAATCCTTCCTTTTGACGAAATCCTTGTACCACGAGCCTGGCCTTATATTTGTCTATAGAGCCATCGATTTTTAGCTTGGTGGTGAAGACCCATTTACAGCCCAGAGGTTTACAACCTTGAGGTAGGTCTACCAACTCATAAGTATGATTTTGCAAAATTGAGTTGATTTCACTGTTAGATGCCTCCCTCCAGAAAGGTGCATCAGGTGTAGACATCGCTTCCATGAAAGTTCTTGGACCACTTTCCGCTAGGAATGCCATTATGAACTCAGAGCCAAATGTCTTCTCCTTACGAGCTCTCTTGCTTCGTCTCGGTTCAGCTTCTTCTACTTCTGTAGAAGTGCCTGAAGTGCTTGCCTCATTGCTAGCATCTCGTTCGTCACGAGTTCGTTTAGGATTTCCTCTATCCTTACATGGAAACACATTTTCGAAGAAGTATGCATTCCTTGACTCCATTATTGTGTTTACATGAATGTCTGGTATATCTGATTTATGTACCAGAAATCGATAGGCACTACTATTGTGCGCGTATCCGATGAAAATGCAATCTACCGTTTTAGGTCCGATGGTGACCTTTTTCGGAAGTGGTACTGCAACTTTTGCCAGGCACCCCCACACTTTCAGGTATACATACGAAGGTACATTACCTTTCCAAAGTTCATAAGGAGTTTTTCCTGTGACTTTGTGTGGAATTTTGTTCAGGATATAATTAGAGGTAAGCAGAGCTTCCCCCCACATGTTCTGGGCTAACCCAGATTCCTGCAACATTGCATTCATCATTTCCTTGAGAGTTCTGTTTTTTCTTTCAGCAACTCCATTGGATTCCGGTGAGTAGGGAGCAGTTGTTTGATGAATAATGCCATGTGCTCTACAGAATGCATCAAATGGTTCACTATATTCACCACCCCTATCACTTCTGACCTTTTTTATGGTCTTGCCGAGTTGGTTTTCAACTTCCAGCTTGTATTCTTTAAATTTGTCCAAGGCTTCATCTTTACTTCGCAGTAGAAAGATGTAACAATATCTCGTGCAATCATCTATGAAAGTCACGAAATATTTCTTGCCTCCTCTGGTTTGAATATATTTCAAATCACATAAATCTGTGTGAATTAAACCTAGATGTTCTGTTGTTCTTTGAACGCTGGGTGATGGCGTTTTAGTGAGTTTGGCTTGGACACAAACCTCACATCTGTCTTTGCTTAATTTGCATTTAGGAATCATGTTCATGTTCATTAATCTACTCATAGACTTGAAATTAACATGTCCTAGTCGTTCATGCCAAATATTAAAAGACTCAGCGAGATAAGCAATTGATTTCTTATCATTAATCTTAGGGTTCTTCGAGGTGGAAGCCTCGGTTACATTATCCTTTCGGATTACTGCCTCAACAGACATCTTAAACAGATTATCACAAACAAAACCCTTACCCAAATACATCCCATTCTTCGTTAGGATCAGCTTATCACCTTCCAGCTTCACAGAGAATCCATGCTTACTTATGAGCGATCCAGAGATCAGATTCTTGCGTATATCTGGTACATGGACGACGTTCGTGAGAACAAGTTCTTGTCCAGAGGTGAGCTTCAGAACAACCTTCCCGTGACCATCAATTGTCGACGAGGCTGAATTACCCATTAAGAGTTTTTCACCATTCTTGGTCTTTGTGTATGTGGAGAACATCTCTCGATCCATACAGATGTGTCTGGTTGCACCAGTATCGAACCACCAAGTCTTTGGATGGCTTTCAGCAACATTGGCCTCAGTGACCACAGCACACATGTCAGCTTCTGTCAAGTTGGCTTGAGCCTTCTTGCTACGACAATCAACGGATTTGTGTCCTTGCTTCCCACAGAAGTTACACAATCCTAAGAACCTTTGAGAAGTCTGGCCATTCTAACCACTCTTGTTCTTGAACTTTTGGAAGTTCTTTGGTGGCATCTTCCCTTTGCCTTTGTTAAGGCGACCTTTGTTCTGCCACTTGCCTTGATTGGGGTTTAGGTGTTCAACCATGTTCGCATTGTGTTCGCGAATTTTCACACCTACATTGATCTGTTGTTCCCGATTCGTAGACTCTACGCGGAGCTTAACAATCAGATCTTCAAGGCTCATCTTCTTTTTCTTCAGCCTGAGGTAGTTCTTGAAGTCCGTCCAACCAGGAGGTAGCTTCTCAATGATGCAGCAACCTTGATAGGTTTCACACAACCGCATTCCCTCAGCAAAGATATCGTGTAGGAGCCTCTGCACCTCATCGACTTGTTCCATTAGTGGTCTTGAATCCACCATCTTGTACTGCTCGAACTTCGCCACAGTGAATTTCTGAGTACCAGAATCTTCAATGCGGTACTTCTTGTCTAAGGAATCCCACAGATCCTTAGATGTCTCAGCATTTTCGTACACCCCAAACAGAGAGTCCGAAAGGCTATTCTGAATATAGCCCTTGCACAAGAAGTCAGCATGTTCCCAGGCGTGGACACTCGCAAGCGCACGTGGATCAGTGTTATCTTCTGGGAGAGCAGGTTTCACCTCACTGGTGTATTTCTGCAGGTTCAATGTTGTCAGATAGAAGAACATCTTCCTTTTCCACATCTTGAATGCTGTCCCATCAAACTTGGTTGGAGGAGCGACGTGATTCCCAGATGGAACTTTGACCGTCTCGATCTGACTCGCAGTCGATTCAACCTTCTCACTGGTTTTCTCCACCAATCCAGAGTTGTTTTCCACATCAATTGTCATTCTGTTAAGACAAAAGAAACAACTTTTAATTAGTATCGATATATAAACTTTAAGAATCGCAATTCTAATATCGAACTAAATCGCATTGGTGTCGATCGATACTCCTTGGTATCGATCGATACACATTCAATGTCTATTGATGCACCCGTATGGTGTCGATCGATGCACCGTAGGTGTCGATCGATGCTCGATGCACATACTGTGTTAATCGAAGCATCTTGGTGTCGATCGATACACATTGAGTATCGATCGATACACCCTGGGTTCCGATTGAAGCTCGATGCACATACTGTGTCATTCGAAGCAACCTGGTATCGATCGATACAGGCTTAGTATCAATTGATATACCCTGGGTGTCGATCGATACAAGTGAGTTTCACAGGATCGATCATAGCACCAGTGTCGATCGATACCTGTGTCTTATACACAGTATCGATCGACATAGACCAACTTGGTCGATGCAAAGTATCGATCGATACACTGAGGTGCCGACCGATACACTGTTTGCATGGTATCGATCGATACACTTAAGTGTCGACCGATACTATTTAGTCCAGTATCGACCGATACCATAGGGTGTCGATCGATACTCACAAGGCCTCGATCTGAATCGAACCTATCAAGAACAGATGTGTGTTCGTTGATTATACCGTTTTTAATCGCAATTAAAGACGGTTTTTTAGAAGATGTTTAGGCAGATCTGCTTCTACTACACGTTTCAAGTTGCTAAACAGCTGTTTGATTAACGTTTGAGTATCACTAGCAGAGGAACATCTTCTTAAAAAATAGAGAGAGATGAAGATTGCCTCTACTACACGTTTCAATTTGCTAAAAGCTTTTTTGACAACGTTTGAGTATCATCAGCAGTAGAAGAATCGTTTAAAAACCGTTTGAAAACGTTTATTTACTCGTGATTAAAGATCCAATTGAAGTATTAAAACAGAAATTGGATCTTCTTAGAGTTAAGATTGTAGGACCAAAATTTACACTACAGACAGGAAAGATTTAATCACAGTAATATGTAAATAAACAGTTTAAGGAACAGACGATTTATAAGCGATAAAGCAATACAAGATCTGAGGAGGCGAGATAAATCTCTTTCCTTAACTCTAAGAATCTCCCGTAGTGTGACGGGGTTTTATAGATCCATGAGTCCCAGGATACAACCAAAGTTTAACTGAATCATCAACACCATGATTCATGTCTATCGACCATTATTCTACGATACTCTCGAAATTAAAACTTACTCTAAGCAGTAGGGTATTGAAGAAACGATTGCTAGAACTTTTAGTAAGTGTTTATTGTGTATCAGAGGATGATTTTTTAGGTGAAAATCGTGTTGTATATATAGGAGAGAGGCTAGGGTTTTTCCATGACAGAAAAGGAATATTTCTAGAATAACCTAGGCGGCTGCGATTTTTTAAGTCGGCCCGCTGGGTATCGATCGATACCAAGGGGTATCGATCGATACCTCAAAAAGTCCACGGGCCCAATCAAGGCCCAAGATGCGAACGTCGCACGTATGGCTTTTCTTCTCTCATGTTGTTCATTTAAGACACAACCATTCCAATATATACACGAGAAAACATTTCTCGGTTAATGAAAACATTTCATTAGAAAGAGCTTAACTCAATTCTTTTCACACTAACATAATTTTATCAAACCCTCAGGCTTTGACAAAAAATTAGTTCCAACAGTTTCGAGTAAGGGGGTAGCAAAAAGTAAACCGCATCAATAAATTACATACTTTCATATTATATCCCCAGAAACAAGAAAAAAAACTCCCATTAAGCAATTCCTTTTTTTTTTTGGTAAATAAGATTTTGTTCCATTTCTATAAGACAAGGGTCGTCGAAAAATGCATTTTGTCGATAAAATTGTGTATATATATCCCCCGATTAATGTGTTTTATATATTCGAAATATTTCGGGAAAACCAGAACTGTAATAGCAAGTGAGGGCTCCACGTGTCAAAAGGGTCCCACAAACCATTGACGCGAGTAGCCTTCACAGTGGTCCCCACAATCCATGTGATTATTACACGTGTCGTGTCTTTAATCCGGTAGGCCTGCCTTGAGACCCTTCCCACCGTTGACGGCCGTCGTATGGACCATGTCAAATTACCGCTTCTTGTTTCATTTTTTTTTTTTTTTTTTTTTTGCATGGATGTATAATGAAATTATGGATTTTTTTCCTATGCATATGCTCTTATTAATGCGTATTTATCAAAAAGACTGTGATTTTAATAATACTTATTTGCAATTCACTTGTCGAAGGTGTGGGTCAAAAAAGTTCCAAGCAAATAAAACACTTGCCGGAAACACATACCATTAGGGCTGTCAATTGGGCTTAACTACAACCAAATGGGCTTGTCCAATTGGACAATTTTTTTTATGGACAAAAATGACCAAGACCATAAATAACCAAGCCCAAAAATGACCAAGCCCAAAAACAACCATGTCTAACTGGTCAAGACCATGGGCTTATTTTTTTTTTTGATTGTAATATCTAGATAAGAGAAGATGTCCATGTCACTTATTATTGTTTCATTATTTGTCTGATATTGCAAAGTTAAGGATGATTATTGTAAGTAAAAATTACAAAGCTACGATAATATCATTTGGAGATCTCATAGAGATAAAACCAGGCTACTAAAATACCAACTGCACTTCAAGAGATACCTTTGATCTTTCCTGCACGAGCAAGCTTGTACAGACCCTTTGGATCCCTAGCCTCACAAACTTTAAGCGGTACATCCATGAACACCTATTTGATCAAAACCAATTCTACTCAAAGCTTGAAACTTTCACATAGAGGCTACAAAACCCACCCTTGTTCTCAAATTACCTCAACAAAATCTACAAGTGTCCCTGTCTCTTCTGTAAGGAGATATTAAACTTGCAATGCAGATGATTCCAACATCTGCAAAAAGCTTGGCAACTTCTCCTAAACAAAGCAAATAACAACAGTATGTCAAAATACAATGCCAAACAACAATAGGAAACATTGGTTGTTTAGTTATGCTCACCGACCCTATGAATGTTCTCTGCACGATCCTCCGCTTTAAAGCTGAGATCACGGTTTAAGCCATGCCTTACATTATCTCCATCAAGAATATAACAAAGCTTGTGCAAACACACAAAGATTAGATTAATGCCTGTAACGTGTCCCAACTCTGACCACAAGACTTGCAAGTTTATACAACCACATAGTTCTAAGCCTTCACCAAACCCTTTTGAAACTCATCCATACCTAACAAGGTAAATCCGAAAACCTTTTTTGTTCCTAAAAGGGATAAAATTCCACAAAACAGAACACCTGTAAGTTGTTGAATAAACCCAGAATTTGACAATAGTCAAAATCACTACCGAGTTCTGCAATCATCGGTCGACTCTCACAGTTATCCAAAACCTAGCGCCGCATTTCTAAATTTTGTAGCTTCAAAAAGCTAATTTTAGATATAAAAGTTTTTTTCGACTAGTCAAATGATGAAACTAGAGAACAATCCTGAATTAGAAATCGATCTAAGAAGACCAAACAAAGAAGAAGAAGAGGCAGAGTCTTACTTGTAAAGAGGATCAGCATCTCCTTCACTGGCTTCAAGGAGACGGCCGCGAGAGAGATGATGATCGTACTTTGGGCGTAGACCAACTTGACCGCGGCTCAACCCGCTTTTGTTCGCGGGTTAGGTTGGGCGAAGACCATAAATGACCAATTCATGTTGGGCCTAAATTATGACCGCCCAATAAATTTTTTATTGGCCCACGCCCATGGTTACCCGCCCAATTGACAGTACTACATAATATGTAAAGTTTCGTACTAATTGGAGATGCTTATCGTCTTTGTATAAAGCACTGCGAATTCTATTAAAATCTGGACTAACCTGTAATTAGAAAGTTCTGATTCTCTTATGATTCACGCTAATGTATCTTTTTCTCAAATTTATTCTCCCCGATAAATCGATATATGAACGTCCTCTTTTTATCTGACGTGGCTTTATCAAGGATATAATATGCTCTGGCCCCTATATTATATATGTCTATCAATATGCTGTATGATTGTATCGTCTTCAAAAATGATCGGTTGATAAATCTATCGCTTATATTTATCTCACCTAGCGATTAATAAATTTAATTTATTTTACTCGGTGCTTAATTATATCTAGCTGTTATAAACCTGTCGAAAGTAGATACATATATAGTTATAAAAATAAAATAAAAGTAGATACATATGTCTATACCTCCTACAGTGAAATCAAGTGCTCTCGTTGATTATTATTATTATTATTTTTTTTTTGTCATCAATTGATTAGTTAAGCAAAAAGAAGGGTGCGCTCATTGATTCCTTTCTTTTATTTATATATATATATATATATAGAAGACAATATATGAAAATGGTGTCATATCACATGTCATGAAATTTAGTGTGATTTGATTGAAAATTATTTTTTGTTTATAAAGAAAAGAAAAATAATGGCCACGATACATGTAAGCATAAATACAACAATACGAAAGAGATGGACCAAATAATGTGTATTGCCATAAACTGATATGTGCCGTGGAGACCACTCGATCGCTACCAATTAGCGCGAATGTCGAAATTACAACCACTCTTTTTCTCCTTTTTTCCACTGATTAACACTTAAGTTGCATACTTATTAAAGAAGATTAATTAACACTTAAGTTAACTACTGGGAACCCCAAAAAAATGATAAAATGGGTTGATAAATCAGACTATAATAATTATAGGGAAAATCGCATTTTTAATCCTCATAGTAAAATTTATTAACACTTTAAACCTCAAGACTTTTGCACTATCACTTTAAACCATCAGACTAAAGAAAGTCACAGTTAAAACCATCAAATTAGCTATTTAATTTACGCCGTTAAAAAATTTAATGGAACTGTTCGTTTTCCGTTAAAAAAGAATGACCTGGTTTTAAATGTATTTTTTAATAAATAAAATTAATTTTAGTTATTATTTTATCATTATTAAAAAATCTAAATACCCAAAAATAAAACCAAATAATAATTCTAATTAAAAGTAATAATAAATGCAATTTTAATTATTATTAATATGTGATTTTAATTTAATTACTACTTTAGTTTTATACAACTAATAAATCTAAGAAGATAAAAGAAAATGAAAACAAAAAAAAATGTTTATTTATCTTCCTCCTCGATGGCTCGATGGAATCCATAACTAACTGTGGTGTTTTTTCTTGAGATCTGAAGTGTTTAGATCGGTGATGCCATGTGTAGATAGCGAATTTTTGATGTCAATCAACCGTTAGCCTCCAATTCCATCATCATCCTCTTCCCATATGAATCTCATTTTTTCCTGCCAGATCCAGTTATCAATCTCCGAAAAATTAAATTTCGACGAAGAATCCGAATCCAATTCTGTATATGATTATGGGTCTGAATCCGAATCCAATTATGTATATGATTATGGGTCTTTTTCACATGACACCGACGGATTCTCATCGTCTTCATCATCTCATCATCGTCCTTCAGGTAACACCTCCAATAGTGCTATCAAAATAAACTCCACAAAATCATTCATCAAATCGGACGACGAAATCACTAACCAAAACCTTAGATTCTTCAGTTTCATCGAAATTCACGTTTCCGGTTTTTCCTTTGTTGCTTTTATCGAGTCAGATATTCGATTATCGGATCGATCCGAGATAAGGGATGAGAGAGAAAAAAGCTCTGGAGATGAGAAAAACAAATGACAGAATGATTCGAAGCGAATCGTAAGGAAAATAGATGAAAATTACAGAATTAGACTGTAGAGAGAGTCCTGATATAAGATAATAGAGGAGTAAGAGATCGTCGATGAGATTTCTAAAAGTTATCTTCCATCGGAGATACAGGGAGGAAGAGAAATAGATAAGATTTTTTTTCATTCAATTTTCTTTTATTTTTTAAGTTTTATTAATTATAATAACAATTAATTTCCTTTCTTTATCTTTTTAGATTTTTAATTAAATAAATAATAAAATAATAATTTAAATTGATTTTATTGATTAAAAAATAAATTTAAATGCACATTATTATTTTTAACGGAAAACGTATAGTTCGGTTAAGTTTTTTAACGACGCAAATTAAATAGCTAATTTGATAGTTATAACTGTCATTTTTTAGTTTGATGGTTTAAAGTGATAATGCAAACTTCTCGAGGTTTAAAATGTTAGTGAATTGAATTTTGAGAGTTAAAAATGCGATTTTTCCAATAATAATAAGTTACTAATTAATAATCCTTTGCGAGTGGGCGCGTGGTGAATACAAACCAGCTATATCGCGTGGGTTGGAGAAAGTTAAAAAGACAGCCTGGGAATTGCATACAAGCATGAAAGTTAGCGTTCTTCTGTTACTATCGTCTGATCTGGTAACTGCAGCGTACGGTCAATTGTGGTCCATCCACGTGGCCCTCGTACCAGTGTCATACATATACGTATACCTTGGCCTGTATATTGTGTTTTTGATAAGATTATACTTACGTGTACACCACTAGCCAAACAAAAAACATCACGTATTACTAAGGAATATTTTTTTCTTGTTATACATTAACTCATTTTCTAGCTTTATCATTTTAATTTACTTTTAACCATAGCTGAATATTATTTTATAATTTTTTTTTTTGAATCATATTTTACCAGAAATTAATATTCGAATAACCAAACGATTAAATCGTATAGGAAAATAAAAACATGATCATATCAATTTGTCGCTCATGAAATTCGTATAACTTACAAGTTTCAGGCTCCACACGAGCCGAGTAATAACAAATAAACAGTGTCGAGAGAAGATCTGGGCATCCACACCAACAACTATAAAATTTTTGGATGCGCTTTTATGGTTTGGTAATTTATTTGAAATATTTAAAGAAGACAGTAACAAAAAATATAGAGCCGGCAAATCTGGAAAATGACTGACACAAGGAGTCGTGCGATGTCTTTCGGTGGGAGAATATATAAACATAAATGGTGTGAGACCATACGTACGTGTCCCTACATCGAATACCACAGATTCTCTTGCTTAGTTTTTATTTTTATATTTCTAATTTTTGCCACATTTATGCATCTCATCAGACCTCCACGATAGTCTGCCCATGTGAAGTTCACATTTTTACATCATGATGTCAAATTTTAGAACTATATATAGCTTTAGCGACTAGCTTGTGAAATGGCAATATAAACAACATATTACTTACTACGATTTCATTTTTTAGTCACATCATTTTGCAGATTCGTTATAAATAATAACATTATTTTTTTGCAGATTCGTTATAAATAATAACATTATTTGTTTTAAAATCGATTTATGTTTTTTCGGTTGATATATAATCTCACCGTTCTATTTCGTAGTATTTGTTTTAGTTGTACAGTGCTTTTTGTTGAACATTTTTATTTTATGAACAATACAGTATTTGAAGTACACTAGATGATAAAAAGTACTTACTACTACTTAATTAGTTATTCGTAGTACGTATATAACCCATTATATGAGAGAAAACATAATATTTTAAATATTATCTTCTCGACCCACGTACACGTTGCAGGGGAGGGAGAGAAAGAGAAGAAATAACATTTTGCTTTCGTTGGCGGCTGATCACGTGATAAGTAAAAACGAACTGTCCTTGTTTTTTTTATTCTGCTTGCCCATTCAATTGCATGGAAACAACGTATAATTCAATTCTATACCATCGTGGTTTCATCCTTAACGATTCTAAAATCTATTGTTTGTTGAACGAATTAAAAATACTTCACGTCATGCATGTTCACAAACAAAAATATCATGCATGCGGTATATGCGGATAAGAAAAGGACTATATGTTAACCAGTCACAATTGATATATATATAGCAATTTATAAAACGTTCCCGAAGAAAACCCGGTGCTAATTAATTGCCAAATTCAAGATAACAGCAATCGACATGCTTTATGCTTAACATATGTATTTTTCTTTCAAGTCATCTGATTCAGTTCAGAAAATAAAAAAACCAGCTAATCTTATTTGAATCAATAGTTAATTAGCAGTATAATGGTTTACGTTTATATAATTTCCATATGTCATCACCTGTAACCAACCCGATTCTCTGTTCATTTTGATTTCTATCTCAGAGAGGCTCAGAAAATATGGTCTATACGGACATTGGATATGAAGTGCAAAACTAGCAGAGTTGAGATCAGAAGCCTTTGGAGCTTGATGGGCTTGGTGGTTGCAAGCGTGAACCATTGATGGGCTTGGTGGTTGCAAGCGTAATCTTGGCCCATTATATACTAATTAAATGTAGGGTGAGAGTATGGTGACAAGTGACGACAACACATTTGCGCTGATTCGGTAAAGTTGCATTCATTACGAGTCTGTAATTTCAAACAAACAAGCCAACGAATTAAACATAGGAGGAAATTATGTTGACAACTACATCCACTGACTTGGTAATGTTATATTACAAACTAATAAAAAAAACGAAGAATAAACTAATATTGAATCAACCAATCGAAAATGTCAATGAGAGTATCAACGTAACAAGAGGTGCTGCACCTATAATACAACTCTATGACTATATGTTTCTGTCCCCCACCACCAGTGTTGGTGGTGAATGCTTTTACAAGATTACTTTTGCTTTTGAAAAAAGACAACCCCACATTCACTATTATTATTATTATTTTTGGTATCGATCATGATATGATCTGATTCACATGTCTAATGAATAATACAACAGCGGAATTATATATGAAATTGATATAGCGAAGTAGAATTTATAAATCAATGAAATGGTACAATATGACTTAAAAAATTTAATAGACGACTAAAGTTTCACTTTGTCGTTTATTTCATTTTGGGGGGGGGGGGGGGGGGGGGGTAAATTGTTAATGAATTGATTAGTATAATTTAAAATTCACAATGTCAAAACTGAATATTAAAAAGGTTATGTCAAAATTATCACCGTTTAATAGTTGAACGTGCAGTAATATTAAATAATCTAAATCTGGTTGGAAAAAAAAAGCAATGAAAAATTATAGGGATGGTACAATGTTGTTCAAGAAGCTATTACCAGGGGTGGGCACGGAGCAAATATCATGGATTTTTTTGGTATTTGCGATCCGTTCCGTTCCGTTCGGATATTTGCGTTTTCGATTCGCTTCGATCCGAAAATTTTTGGATATCCGTAAATGCGGATATCCGGAATTTCAATATATATCCGCGAATATCCGATCCGATCCGTTAAAAAAAAAACATAAATTTTAGAAAATTAGATAAAAAGAAAAGTTGTATTAACGAAGGAAGAGAGTAGATCTCACGCGCTCCACATTTTTTCTCTCTCGAAGGCTTCCTCGTTTCCTCCGCATGGGCTTCTCCGGTTGCCGGCGTTCATTGTCGGTGCCGCGAGGAGCCCTCCCTTTTGTTGTAGCTGCTCTCCATGATAGTGGTGGTTGCAAAGAGTAATCGAAGTAACAACTTTCTTCTCTTCGTTGGTGTTGTGGTGTGGCGAGGCGGCGTGGTGGCGGATACAAACGGCGACTCGTTTCATTACTTTCCAGAAACTCGGGAGCTGCTAGAGGCCGGCGGCGAAGGAGATCGGCGCTATAGAAGAAGTGAAGAACGATGATGATAGATCGCGGATCTATCAAGAAGAAGATAGAGGTGGGTGAGAAGAGAATTAAAGAAATAGATGAGAATTCAGAAAAAATGAGATGATAAGATAGAAGAAGAAGACGAGAGAGATGAGAGAGTTTGTGAATTGTTTGATTAATTATTTGATAAAGGAAAAGGTTTACAAACGTATTCTTTTACCCCAAAACGACATCACTTTAATAAAAGCATAACAACTTAATAAACATAATAGAGACCCTTCGCTTCTGCAGAACCTTTGCACTTTTTTAATCATTTTTAGCCACTACCGACATATATAAATATATAATTACGGAGCGGAGCAGATATCCGACTTTAAAAAAAAAAAAATTTTGCGATTTGCTCCGTTTTTTACGGATACTACATTTTGCTATTTGCTTTGCTCCGAACATTTACGGATATCCGGATTTTTCGAATCGAATCAAGATGAATACCGGATTGAAGCGGATATAACGGATATTTTGCCCAGCCCTTGCTATTAGTATTACAAGAAGGAACATTTGCTGAAAATATCAGCATAATTTCAAAGTATTGATAAGATTTTTGATGCCAACGTTTAGATAAGATCGGTTAGTCTAAAGCCACAAATCATACACTTGTAGTTTTAGTATAAGTAAGTTATGGAGACGTATATACACATGGCTTTGTGAACGATGAAATTGCTGATCACATAAGAATAGAGAGGGACAGATTCGCTCAAAGTCGAGTCAATGTTAGTCTTCCTCGGAGTGACATGCTTTGCGTCTAAATTAATCAAGAATCACTTTTATCATATTTTGTTGCTTCCTGAAAATCACGTCTAGTACTAAGAAATGAACAATCATAAACATAATTATGAGTATGAAGCTTTTTAAAAAACGAATCAGATGTTAGTTAAAAAAAAAAAAAACAGAAGAAATAAGGAGCGGAACGATAATTAAAAGAGATCCAATATTTGGCAAAGGAATAAGGAAACAAATATATAACATGTGAGGAATCCCCTCTTTTTGCTCTCCTTCTTCTCTTCCTTTCTTCTCAGTCTCTGTGCTTTCTCAGAGGTTTTATCGGCCGAGAAGATTCGAGAGAGATCTCTGATGGGAACGCTTCAGTCATGGCGAAGAGCTTATGGAGCTTTAAAAGACACCACCAAAGTCGGCCTTGTCCGAGTCAACAGCGACTACGCCGTACGCGCCTTTCGATTTATGTTTTCAGCAAATCCGATCGAATTTGTTATAATATCTTCATAATTTCAGGATATAGATGTTGCCATAGTCAAAGCTACTAACCATGTCGAGTGTCCTCCCAAAGACCGGCATCTCAGGAGTAAGCGATTCTTTCCATTTTTCTTTTTCACTCTTGAGGATTTCTTAGATCTTATTTTCCGGGAAAATTGTTGCAGAAATTTTCGTTGCAACATCAGCAACTCGGCCTCGAGCAGATGTTGTTTACTGCATTCACACGCTTTCTCGGCGATTGCACAAAACCAGAAATTGGACGGTATTGATTTACCCTTACGATCTCAACTTCTTAGGGAAGAAAACGATTCTAGTCATTCTCCTGAGAGTTTTTGTTATCAGATCTTTGTCAGTCATTGTTTCAAGTTGGTGTTTTCAACTTTGTTTCTGGATTGTATAGCTTTGGTTATGTTCCTCAAATCTTTCTGTTTGCTAATTGAATCACTTGTTTCATGTGTATTCTGATTCAACAGGTTGCATTAAAAGCACTGCTTGTTTTACACCGGCTTCTGAGGGAGGGCGATCCCACATTTAGAGAAGAGCTATTGAATTTTTCCCAAAGAGGACGCTTCCTACAACTTACTAATTTCAAGGATGACTCAAGCCCAATCGGTGAGTCCTTACTGCTACTACCTACATTCATGTGTTTAGAAGCCAAATGAGGTTCCTACCGCTGATTGGTTATCTGCTTTCTGTCTCTCACAGCCTGGGATTGTTCAGCGTGGGTACGCGCTTATGCATTATTTCTCGAGGAACGGCTTCAATGCTTCAGAGTTCTGAAATATGACATTGAAGCTGAACGTCTTCCAAAACTTTCCCCAGGGCAGGAGAAGGTATTAAATCTTGCGCTTACTTGGTTTGGTGGCCCTCACTTACGTGCTTTCTTCTCTGATGGTATTTGATTTTGGAAACTGATGGCCAGGGTTATAGCAAAACAAGAGATATAGATGGTGAAAAACTCTTGGAACAGTTACCAGCATTACAGCAGCTTTTGCATCGTCTTATTGGTTGTAAGGTGCTTCTTTAATGTCGTTTTTTAGTTGTGCACTATGTTTCTGTACAGCCCATATTCTTTTCCATTGTGACATTGTGTTGGAACAGCCTTTTCGGACGAATTAACTGATTTTGCTCTTTCGACTTTTTCAGCCAGAAGGTGCTGCTTACCACAATCATATCATACAGTATGCACTCGCTCTGGTACGGTAAACTAAGCCCGGGCACATAACTTACATGTTTACATATATCCCTAGTTCCTAGTGCCGTGTCAAATATTTTCTATCCGGAAAGAACAGCTTGAATCAAGTTTTGAGATCTTTTCAAAATTGTATTTCAGGTGTTAAAAGAGAGCTTTAAAGTCTATTGTGCCATCAATGAAGGAATTATCAATCTAGTAGAAAAGGTAGGCCAAATTTTTTATTTTCTCTCATAGTTACTCTCTCCCTCCATGTGTTGTTTGCCTTTTCCCTGTTTCATATATGCATATATTGCAGTTCTTTGAAATGCCAAGACACGAGGCCATCAAGGCCCTTGGAGTATACAAGCGCGCGGGTCTTCAGGTAATGTTGTTGGGTTATGTTCTCTGCTGGGTCCATTTAGATTTCAGTTAACTAGGGTTAGTCTACCGATGCAGGCTGGCAACATTTCTGATTTCTATGAAGTATGCAAAGGATTAGAACTTGCAAGGAATTTCCAGTTTCCTGTTTTAAGAGAGGTATCATATAAGAACTTATTTGTTACATCTAAATTTGTAATGGGAGGTACGTTATTTATTGATATGATTATAACTGTGTTTTTGTTTTTCTCAAGCCTCCACAATCTTTTCTTACAACTATGGAGGAGTATATGAGAGACGCACCTGAAATGGTGGACGTCTCATCTGGGCCACTGGTATGACTATATTCTCATATTTATGGTTCTACAGCAACCATGGTTTTTTTTGTAATTTATTTTCTAAAAACTTTGTCGACATACAGCTTCTAACGTATGGGCCGGATGAGGGGCTTTCTAGTGAAGGTTTTGAACGTTCGGATGAAGAACATGAACCATCGTTGCCTTCAGATAGTACTGTTATTCCCTCTGAAGAGACACAACCTTCTCCCCAACCCCCTGCTTCAGCAGAAACTCCACATAATATCATTGATACAAATGATCTATTGGTGAGATATGCTTATTACAGATGATCAGGATTTTTGATTTTTATGTCACTATTATTCTTCTGTCCTTGATTCTCTTCCTTTTTTACTCAGGGTCTGAACAATGACGCACCTGATCCATTAGAAATCCTGGACCAAAATGCACTTGCTTTGGGGTTAGTTTCTACTGATGGTGAGCTTCTTAGACTACATACTGGAAGCGCTAAGTTTGCCTTTCTTGTTTGTTTTTGGTCGCATTTCTGAGTTTGTTTCTGTTTCCAGTTGAAACTTCGATGTTTGGTTTTAGTCAAGCAAGAGATTTGGATCCTTCAGGATGGGAGCTTGCCTTGGTTACAACACCTAGCAATAATATATCCGCAGCCACGGGGAGGCAATTGGTAAGATGTATTCTTCTGTTATCGATAATGGCATGTATAAGTTAATTGACATTTTTGTTGTCTGCAACAAATGCTAGGCGGGTGGTTTAGACACGCTCACCCTGAACAGCTTATATGAGGATGGAGCCTACAGAGCTGCCCAACAGCCTGTTTACGGCGCTCCAGCTCCCAATCCGTTTGAGGTCCAAGACCCGTTTGCATTTTCTAACAGCCTTCCACCGCCTTCAGCCGAAAGCTACCCATTAGGTCCCTACGACCAGCCAACCTATCAGCAGCTTCAGGTTGCACCAAGCGCTGCAAATCCTTTTGGTGATTTTGGGGAAGTTCCGGTAGTCACAGTTTCAGAACCGCAAAAGCCCACCGGTTTTGAGGAATCTCCAGTAGTCGCGGTTTCAGAACCACAAAAGCCCACCGATTTTGAGGATTTTTCAGTAGCCGCGGTTTCAGAACCGCAAAAGGCCACTGGTTTTGGGGAATCCCCGGCTAACGCAGGTGCTCATCAGCAGCAGCAGCTTCAGGTTGCACCAAGTGCTGCAAATCCTTTTGGTGATTTTGGGGAATTCCCGGCTAACGCAGTTGTTCATCAGCAGCATAACAGCAACCCTTTCGGCGGCATTGGCCTCTTGTGATCGCAGCATATTCCTAAATGCGTCATTTGTCATTTATCTCAAACGATTCTATTAATTTTGAGTTATAGAATCTTGTAGAGAAAAACTCTAGGTGAATATATAAATGTAAAATTGTTCTTCTCTTTGGTGGGAAAAAGAAAGAAATAAGTCTCTGTGTTGCATTTAAACAAGTGTTGTATTATTTAGAATGCGATTTGCAGAACCTCTACCCTTGGTATGACGTGTTAGCATCCACAATGGTGGGTATCTCAATATGGGTGTATCAACAAAAAAATATTAGTATTTTAATAAAATTTAGTTTTATTATTAAATTTGTTTTTAAAAAAAAATGGGTGTAACTTGAGTGTCTCACACCCTCCACGCTCTTTCTTGTTTTTTTCATTTGTTTAATGCACTTGCTATTGCTAAGGCTCATTTGTCCTTTTTTGTGTGGTAGAATGAGAAAAATACTATTTAAATCCTCAACTTTCAAAATTTAACAATTAAAAGCACAAACTATCGGATTGTCCATTTAAATCATCAATTTTTGTTGACTTTGTTTTCAAATCACAAATTTTGTTTGACTCGACCAAAATAGGCACGTCGTTAAGTTCCTGTTTAAAATTTCCGTTAAACAGAAAACGACGTCGTTTTATTTTAAAATTAAAACGGGAAAAATGCCATTTAAATCCTTAACTTTCAAAATTCGGCCATTAAAAACACAAACTATCGGAAAAATGCCATTTAAATCCTCAACTTTCGTTGACTCGGCCAAAAAGAGCACGGCGTTAAGTCCATAAACGGAACGGATTAACGGGGTTACAATTCCGTTAAAACTTAAGGTTAACTCATACGATGTCGTTTTAAAAACTTCAACTTTCTTTGAATCGACCAAAAAAAACACGACGTTAAGTCCGTAAACGGAACGGATTAACGGAGTTACAATTCTGTTAAAGCTTAAGGTTAACTCATACGCCGTCGTTTTAAAATTCCAAAGTAAAACAAAAACAAAAAACTAGATCTATCGACATAGGAAAATCTCACCTCCAACGACGTCGTATGAGTTAACCTTGAGTTTTAACGGTATTGTAACCACGTTAATCACTTCCGTTTACGGACTTAACGTCGTGCTCTTTTTAGCCGAGTCAACAAAATTAGATTTTAAAACGAGGTCGTATGAGTTAACCTTGAGTTTTAACAGAATTGTAACCTCGTTAATCCGTTCCGTTTACCGACTTAACGTCGTGCTTTTTTTGTCCGAGTCAACGAAAGTTGAGGATTTAAATGACATTTTTCCGATAGTTCGTGCTTTTAATGGCCGAATTTTGAAAGTTAAGGATTTAAATGGTATTTTCCCGTTTTAATTTTAAAACAAAACGACGTCGTTTTCTGTTTAACGGAAATTTTAAACGGAGACTTAACGACGTGCCTATTTTGGCCGAGTCAAACAAAGTTTGTGATTTAAAAATAAAGTCAACGAAAGTTGAGGATTTAAAAACAAAATCAACAAAAATTGAGGATTTAAATGGACAATTCGATAGTTCGTGATTTTAATCGCTGAATTTTAAAAATTGAGGATTTAAATGACATTTTTCTCGTGGTAGAATCCAGTTAGACTAAGCCACGTGGGATTTCTAACGAGCGTAAACATCAAATTATTGGCCAATCCCCAATTCTTGTTTAAAAGTGTAAATAAAATTCAATTTTAGGGATAATTACGTCATTTCGGTAAAAGGTCAGCACTCAGCAGAAGTCATTCCCTTTTGTCCACGTCAGTAATCCTGCAGAAGAAAAGTGTTGTTATATACTCACAGCCGTTCGATCCGTCCATACGGTCGTAAACCCCAACCGTCCGATCAACTCAACGGCTTAATATAATCGATTTTTTTTTTAATTTAGAAATTGTTCTTGAATTCTGACGATGATGATGAGGAAAACCACTTTCCCAATAGTTTTTTTAAATCCTTCCGAACACAGATTCTTTCCTTCGCCAAGAAACACTTCTCTCTCTCTCCCCCTCACACACTCTCTCTCTCTACGAGTTCACTCATGGCGTTCGATCTTCACCATGGCTCAGCGACGGATCAGCAGCATTCATCAGAATTTCAGAGTCAGCCGCCGGTTACTCTCCCGCCTTATCCTCAGGTAACTCTCTCCAGATTCTCACACTATATTCTGAATTTTTGGCTGACATAATGGATTATTATACCTTTTTGCGTTTAGATGATAATGGAAGCGATCGAGTCCCTGAATGACAAGAACGGCTGCAACAAAACCACGATCGCAAAGCACATCGACTCAACTCAGCAGACCTTACCGCCGTCTCACTCGACATTTTGATAGACTTGGGTTATTGGGCTTCCATCTCAAAAACCAATTGGTCAATGAGAGGAGTGACCCAATACCCTTATAAACCACTTAATCTTAGGTCCTACTACCGATGTGGGATTCTTTCACTCACATCCCCTCTCACGCTCAGTATGGTTTTTCCATCTGATGCGTGGAGTTTATTTTGGGACGGGCGGCCCAACTATCGGTGTGGCTCTGATACCATGATAGACTTGGGTTATTGGGCTTCCATCTCAAAAACCAATTGGTCAATGAGAGGAGTGACCCAATACCCTTATAAACCACTTAATCTTAGGTCCTACTACCGATGTGGGATTCTTTCACTCACACACTTCTCAGCTACCATCTCAACCAGATGGAGAAGACCGGTCAGCTTCTCATGGTGAAAAACAATTACATGAAACCAGATCCAGATGCTCCGCCCAAGCGCGGTCGCGGCCGTCCTCCGAAGCAGCAAACTCTGTTGGAATCCGCCGGCGCTGCAACCATCGTCGCCGCAGATCCGCCTAGATCTCGCGGACGTCCACCGAAGCCGAGAGATCCATCAGAACCGTCGGTTCAGCCCAAGGAGAAGATCACCAGCGGATCCGGAAGACCACGTGGACGACCACCGAAGAGAACCAAAACAGATTCGGAGACGGTTTCAGATGCGGCTACGCCGGCGCCGGAACCGGCAGCTCAGTCGAGTGTTGAGCGTAGAGGACGTGGGAGACCGCCGAAGGTGAAGACGACGGTAGTTGCGCCGGTTGGGTGTTGAATTATTTTGGGGGCTTTTGCAACTCAAAAGCTTTACTTACTAAAAATGGAATCTCTCTTTGAAGTTTAGAGACTGTATTATTAGCCTTTGTTACGTTTATGTAATCTCTCTTTGAAGTTTGAACAAGCGCTTCTTTAATTTCATTATTGGTTTGCCGCTCTACGAGTTAAAAGCAGGCTTTAAAAGAATCGAAACGTTCTTTAAACAGCATCTTCAAAAGATACTCTATAGTTTAAAGTTTTATGCACTCCAAAAGATATCTAAAAGCTTTAAATTTTGAGGTTTTATGTTTTTTATTTCTATTTCAGCTCTTACAATTATATATTTCAAACATAATCTTAAAAATTCTTTTGTCTATCATCTTAGTTCCTATAATTTTATGTTTCATAAACATGTCACATATATCCTTATAATTTTGTTTGTACATATAAAATTAAAGAAACACTTAGAATAAAGAGGGTTATTTATCACTTCGTAATGTTTTGATTGATCATATAGATAAACATTACGATAGTAATTTTATTGAGTAATTTGGTATTTTACTTATAATTTATGACTTTGTTTGTGTGTTTTTATTATTATTTTATGTTATTTTTTATTAGTGTTTTATTAATTAATATTGCTTGTAATATTTTTTCAATATGTGTTTTATAGTTATTTATAATTTTAGTTAATTATGATTAATAGTGTGGACTATAATGCAATATATATATATTATAAGGTTTTATTTAAGATTTACTATTGGAGAGTAACACCCTCAAACCTTAAATTTGAGGTTTCCCATATCTCAAAAATAAAGTATTTCTTGGAGATGCTCTAATCATCTTTTTCATTTTTTCGTTTTTTCATTTTATGCTGCAGTTATGAGAAATTTTTAAATGGCATTCAAACAGAATAAATTGGTGCACTTAAATGGGTGTAATAAAATTATCAAATGGAATTGAAATAGAAACTACCAATGGAGTGTGCAAGCTTTTTGCTCTATTTGTTGATCAAAAGCTTATACTTTTAAAGCAAATCAGCAAACCTAGTATTCAGTTACATATATATATATATATATTGGGTGATTCTAGAGGCAAAATTATTGGAGATTCTAGCATGGTGTCATTCATCCTACGTACTCTCGTGTTATATGTAAAAATGTTTATAGTGGAGATGGTGTAAATAAATTGTGTCGTCGAGTGTTAGTGCAAATATAACTATATGTCATTGATTAATTAATGTGTTGCGGTTAATACAATCCATCGTAAAATCATCCGTAAACCCTTTATTTTAGTTGCATGTGTTGTATGTAGTCTGACTCGTCCATAACTGACGATAGATGATCATTTATATTAATTAAATCAAATCAATTATTTATAATAGCGATGTAACTAACATATGGCAAAAAGGAATTACATATTGATTGACCAATTAACGATGAAACAGATGATCCAACCTACGCATGTGTTTATTTTTCCAGACTCTAAGACCATTAGCATTGAACAGTTTTTGAGACAATGTCTCAGCATAAAATAATAAAGAAAATTGAAAAAGTAAGGAGAGAGAAAGACAATATCTCGCCGGAGACAAAGTGAGACATATGTCTCATACGTAGCAAGTTTTGATTGGGTGATTTTTTTGTTTTTTTACTTTTTTTTTTTATAGACATTGTCTCTCTCTTACCGTTGCTGATGCTCTAACACTAATGAAAATATCAAACGCGAATGATGTTTGTTCTAAATCCATTTGCGTTTCCATATTATAGTATAAAACCATTTTTTTTCTTTTATGTAGTTAAAACATATAAAAACAAAAATAATTGTATCAAACGATTCATACCTAAGAAAATTTCACAACTGTAATTGGTTTCTATTATTTGGGCACAGTTCATATATAATAACAAAAAACACAGTGCGAATTTGTATATTGGCATCTCCGTGAACAAAAAGGACAAGACCTTGATTTCCTAAAGATATGAGTGGGGCCACAAGTAGACAAACTTAGGGGTCAGATGTTCTAATCATCTCACGGGTTTCAATTCCCGAGATATGTCCAAATTCATCCCTTATCATATCCAAATTCATCAAAACCCAACTAATCGGGTTTATTTCGAGTGTAACCAAACTATTCATCAAAACCACTGTTCATCTCGATCATTCATATAATACACCAATATAAAACACATACGACATCTACTAATAGTCTAATACGAATCAAACTTAGCTTAATGCAACACACAAACTCAGAGTTCCAACTCAGTAAACTCGATTTCATCAGAGACTCGAATACACACACAAAACTAAGCACACTGATCATATATTATAGTTATATATATACAATTATTTATAACTTCATATAAAGGCCTAGTGCTAGGCCCCATTATTGGCGTATGTGTTAACGAGAGCAAGCGCATTACTCGTGAACCTCTTTACGTCGGCAACTCTCTCGCAAACTGCCGTCTTCGTCTCGCCGTCTTCCATCTCCTCCGTGATCCCATCAGTACACGTCTCCATGTCCGTCAACGCCGCGCTCATCCACGTCTGCACGTTACTCATCTGCAACCTAAACGCCGGAGCTCCGGGACGACGGTGGTTCATATCTCGGAGCTGCCGTAGGGAACCACGCATTTGCTCCACGGCGTCTCCCAAGTTGAAAACGCAGTCGTGGACGGCGGCGGAGGCTGAGGCGGCGGCGCGTGAGAGTTTCGAGAGGTAAGCCGCCGTGTATTTTGCGCGGGAGAGAGAAACGCCGATTGCGAGCTTAGCAAGTCTCGCCGGATTATCTTGTACGGCGGAGGCGTAGCCAGATAATGACGTGAAACAAACATCTGGGTAGAGCGTGGCGTTGCAGCTCGTGCGGATAAAATCTAGATCGTTGGTTGTTGTTGGTGCCGGAGGGAAACGGACGGCTGAGATCGTCCGGAAAATGAAGAGTAAGGTGGCTAAGTGAAGAAACGTCGTCGCATTAAGCTGCCTTCCCATCTTTTAAGACTAACTCTGCTTTTGTTTTACGGTTTTGGGAGTTTACATGAAAGATTGGAGGGTTTATGTAGGCATTGAGAATGGATAGATTTGACATGTTTACCCATACAATGCTCATTATAATCACGTTATTGCCACTAATCATTTTGTCTGGTGTATTTTATTTAATGGTTGGTAGCCCTGGGCGTTTGGATATCCGATCGGATTCGGTTCGGATCCATTCAGATTTGATTTTCGGGTTTAAGATTAATAATCCATTCGGATATTTTATAATTTCCGTTCGGGTTCGGTTCGGATCCATTCGGATTCGGTTCGGTTTCGGATATCCGAAAAATCAATAAAATAAAATAAAAATTGGTTAAATTTAAATAAAATTTGGACAAAACTTAACAAATATAACTAAAAACTTCTTATATTTTGGTTGTTTTGGGTCTCTCAATCATTTTGGTATAAAAATAACTCATATCTTCGGATTTATAATTATAATTTTGGGTTATCAAGTCTAAATATAATTAATATTTTGGATATATAATTGTATTTCAGATATTTCGGGTATCCATTCGGTTTTCGGTTCGGTTTCGGTTCTTCGGATATAGGAATCTAGGATCCGTTCGGATATTTTAATGGTTTCGGTTTCGGTTCGGGTTCGGTTCCTTTTTTCGGATCAGTTTCGGTTAATTTTTTCGGATCCGAATATTATGCCCAGGGCTAGTTGGTGTGTACAAGAAGGCTTGGTAGTTTCAACTCTTAGCCGTACCTTAAAAGAAACCGCATACTTTAGGTTTTATATAATGAGATATTTTTCTTGTGTATGGTTATCTCTTACATATTAAGCTTTTATTAGTTTCTATTAAAATTATAACACTTCAGGCAGTGGCATGGTGATAACAAAAATCTAGGTACATGGCGTTAATTCCTTCATTTGGATTTGATTTATACCCGAAACTTTACTATCATCGTTTGACTATTCAAAATAATATCATATTTTAAATTCATTTTAAAAATGGTAAACAGCCTACTCGATGACTATATTCACCAAAAGGAACAAAACGTAAAATATAAATGGTAAGACAAACATTTGATTTTTTGGTAACATGCGAGTACCAACACGATTGTTATATAGCCTTTTAATAAAACTATGGGTCGCAAGTGAGAGTTTGGATGAACATAATCAGTTGCAATCTCGACCACGACAGAATCGCACGGTGACTATTATGATGATGGGACTCGCCAAATTACGGATGGACTGTGTGGAGATTCGCCTACCCTCATTGTTTCTGCCATACAAAAATAAATTATCCGAGAACAAAAAAAATCCAAATCCGCACGCGTAATAATTAACATTCTATTTATATTTTCTAAGAATGCTCCAACGTAACTAATATTAGCGTTTTAACTAATACTCTCTTCGTTTTTTTTATAAGTAGTTTTGGCTAAAATCACAAATTATTAAGAAACTCATCTTTTACAAAAAATATCATTTAATATATAAATTAAAAATAATCCAGTCAATCATAAAAAAACTGCAGAATATTATTGGCCACACAGTATTCGATAAAGATAAAAATTGCATAGAAACATGAAAACAACTTATATTGTGAAACAAAATAAAATATCTAAAACTATTTATAAAAAGAAACGGAGGGAATATTAACTAATATTAGCGCTTTAACCCAAAAAAACTAATATTAGCTTCTTATGTTTTTTTTTGTAAGTGGATGCCTTTTAGATTTTACTCATCTTGGTGTTGGTTTAGAGTTGACTCACAAGGGACTACTCGGATTATTAAGGTTCCTATTCGTACTTTGTACGATCCCAACAGATTATCGATTCGATAATTAGAATATAAAAATACATTAAAACTGTTAGCACTATATACAAAAATAAAAAATCTGCCGTTTTAATTAGGAATGAAACAAATAGAAGAAACAATGCGGTGGTAGTGGGGTGGTTGCTTCATGTGGTGAGAGTAGATTATGTTGGTCAAGGTTATGGATCGATTTTTTATAGGAACGGAATTATTATTTAATCTATTTTGCCACCGGAGCTTTTACATGATTTTTCTGGACTCCAGGATTAGTCGGTATTGGAGGGATGATACACGGATCCTCGATGCAATATGATTTGCTATTCTGCATCGATCGGAGTTGGCAATCTTCTAATTTAGTCGGATCACTTGAATTACAAAAAAAAAAAAAATATATAGAAGATGCCGGTATTGCCATGATCGTTTTAACAAATGATCCACATTGCTTCTTATGAAGAAAAGTCTACTTAAAATGCCACTTTTGGAAAAAGAGTGTGTATACACACAATAGTGGGGAGGTAGCCGACTTAATTTTATTATATATTATATTCTATGATTTGATTGGTGTATTATTATAGGGAAAATCACATTTTTAATTTTTTAAAATATAATTTACTATCATTTTAAATTTCGAGATTTTTTCAATATCAATTTAAATTATTAAATTAAAAAAAAATTTCACTTTAAGACATCAAATTAGCTCTCGAATTTATGCCATAAAAAACTTAATAAAATTGTTTATTTTCGGTTAAAAAATAACTATGTGACTTTAAATAAATAAATATATATATATATATATTTAATAAAACAAACAATATTATTATTATTATATTATTTATGTTTTTTGTGTAACTATTTAATAAGGTGGTAAAAAAGAGGGTAGTAAGAAAATGACAAGGACAAAAATATTCCAAAAAAAAATATTCTATAGTTTCATAAAAAAAAATATTTTTATATTTTTCACATATAATTTTATTTTATTTTTTATTAATACATTAAATATAAAAAAATTTATAACTAATACATTAAAACAGTAGGTTTAAAATTGAATTTTTATTCAAAAAATTATACTAAAAATATAAAATGATATTTTTTGTAAAATAAAAATAAAATTTTAAAATTATACTATTTGTGAAACGTAGGGAGTAGTATATAGTCAGTGGTAGACTGGCGGTACAAACTAGAAGACTGTATACCACCTTTATTTTGACATATCTCTTTCCAATACACCATCTCTAGTGGTTCTTGTGTTAGTTTTTTATTTTATTTTAATAGGTGTTGGGTCTTTCATGTAACCGCTTTTTAAAAAAATCTCTGGTAAATTTTTCTTATACAACATTACAGCCCGAAATAATCATATTAGGCCTATAACTAAGAGGCCCATTACCATCAACACTTAGTTTATGGGAGCAAAGGCTTTCTTTCTCATCTCGATGCATCACCCAATTTATGATTATTGACTTATTGTGATGTCTATTAATGTTTTCGTCCGAAAGACATGAAAGTAAAGATGTGTTATTTTAATAAGATTTTTTTTTTTTTCATGAAAAACAAATCTTATTAAAATAAACTAACACATCTTTACTTTTTCTTTAACAAATAATATTTTGGATTTTCTTGGACACTTCTATTCCTAGACGAGTGCCTCTAATGCACTTTGTTCTCTTTTCAAACCCAGAGGTTCCAAAATTTAGTGAATAAGATTTTTAACAAGAAGCATCTCATCATTCATAATGAAGTTTAAAATTGTAGTATTTAGATAATGAAGTTTATCTCTTATTTATAATAATCCATGGTTATTATATAATGCATTATAATCCTTTAAAGTCATACTTTAATTACTTTATTGAGCCATTTCTTTTTTTTTTAGACTGTGTTAATATTAAAGTGATATTAGCTTCGAACATATGCGAAAAACATACAGATCTGGCCATTGTGGTCCAAACTTAAGTTGAGCCTATATCCTTATAGCGACTGCCGGTAGATCCACCAAGATCAATTTGAAATTTAATAGCCTTTGCACTATTAAAGTATATACATATATAAAAAATAAAAATAAGTTGGAATATTATCAAATACTCAATCTGTTTTATAATATAAGTTATTTGTTTGTTTTAAAATATAAGTTGTTCTAACGTTTTTATGCATTTTTATAACTATTAAAAACAATGTGACCAATTATATTATATAGTTTTTATTATGATTGACTGATTTTTTTTAATTTATATATTAAATAATATTTTTGAAAAATAATTTTTTTAATTTTTGTGATTTTAGCCAAAACAATTTATATGACGTCATTTTTGTACTTTTTGGTAATATTTATAAAAATATTATTTCTCTTCTTCGGCCTCCTCCTCGGTTTTCCCTTCTTCGATGGTGGAGATGAGTGTTCTAGATCTAGTTTTTTGGCTTCGGTTGTCTCACCGGCGGCGGATTGGACTGGTTTCAGCGTTCTCTGGTTTCGCGATGGTGGTTCCTAGGCCCTAGAGGACGGGGTCTCTGGCTCCGGTCATCGTGTTATGTGGTGTCGCTCCTTCCGATTTGATCGGTGGTTTGGTTTGCAGAGTCGTGGGTCTTCGGCTAGATCCCTCTTTGGTGGATCTATCGTGGCTCCTGCCGGCGATTTGTTTTTCTGTGTTCCGAGTCTCTAGTCTCCGAGGTGGCCCCTGTTTCTTCCGATGAGGTTTGTTGCTCACTCAGTTGTTATCTTTGTTGTTTTGCTCGGCTGGTGGTTTAGTTCCGATCAACTGGTTTTCGTGAATTCCATTTTGGCTGTGGCTGCCTCCTCCTTTCTCCTTGCTGGTGGTCGAGATGCGCCTCCTTCCTCCTTCAGTATCTCCTCGCCGGTGGCCTTGGTGGTGGTGCGCCTCCTGCTCCCTCTCGCAGCACACCTTGGTCGTGGTGCGCCTCCTGCCCCTCTCGCAGCTCAAGGATTGGTGCTTCTTGTTCTTCCTCTTTTCTGCACCTTGAGGTTGATTGTAGGCGTTAGTCTTTCTTGTACTCGCTGGAGCTTGTTTCGTTCCTGGTTGTGGAGTGTTCCTTGGTGGCTCATGTCCGCTGGTGGCTCTCGCTCAGCCGGGTCTGATGGTTCGTTTCTACTTTGCTGGTCTTTGTTTCAGTACTGATTGCTCTTATTGGTGTTTGCTCCCTCTTTGGCCTTTGGTGTCTCTTTGGCTTCTTGTCTGGCGGTTCATTGGCAGGTCAAGGTTTTTTCTTTTGATTATGTTGTGGGTGTTTTTGGTTTCTTCCTGTCTCGGAGGATGGTTGTGGATTTCCAGTCCTGTTCTTGGCCAGTTTCTGAATGCTTGTCTCGGCAAGTCAGCTTTTAGGACTGGTTTAGTTTTCAGATGCTGCCATTTTCTGTCCTTTTGCCGCCGTTGCAGTTTTGGTCATTTGGTTCTCGCTTCATCTCTCCTCAATTTGCTCCATCGTGTGTGTATCCAAGTCTGTCTCATGATAATCCTTTTAGTATCCTTTTGCTATATGATAGTTGCTCCTCTTGTGCTTTCAATTTCTGCTATGTTGTTCTTATTCCCTATTTTTGTATTGTACATTAAACAATTTATATTGAATGCCTTTACCAAAAAAAAAAAAAACATTTCTTTTTCTTTTTTCCCCCGAATTTGGTTTAGCCGTTTAGGTGATTTGATTTTGTTAGAGTTTGGTTCTGCTGTATTTTAATAAACGATTATGGTTAAGATTGAGAAGTGGGTAAGAGCTGGATAAATGCTACACATGTTCAAGATGGATGACACATGCTAATTTAAATAGCATATTTAGGGGTGGATACTTGAGTTCTTTTTTCTCCGATTTGGTTTAGTTTCGATTCAGTTCGGTTAACTCGATTATAGTAAGGATGGATAAACTGTAGCAGGAGCTTTATCAGTTAAGTACAATTCAGTTTGGATTAAGTTCAATTTGGTTGGTTCGATCCGGTTCAAATGCTCGGCGCGCCGTCTAACGTCTAATTAAATTAGTAGAATGACATAACATGACACGTGTGCTTCCACGTTGGGCTTACATTGGGCTCGTATGTATAAATTTGAGCCTTTATTGGGCTTTATATCATAGGTTTGGTTTTTTTGTTAATTTTGTGATTTAGCCATTCGGGTCGGGTCATGGCAACCCGAATATTCAGAGTTCTTCAACAATTGTGACTGCTCGATTCCTATTTAAGGGCTCGATAGATGACTATGTAATAATTTATTTGTTTTAAAACATAAGTTGTTCTCTTCCTGATTTCAATATTGCCATTTTGAACTTTTTGGTAATATTTATAAAAAATATTATTCTATCATTATGCAGTTATAATGTTATTTTATTTTCGATGATGAGTTTCATAATCTTATTCTACATTTCCTTTATTTTCCACGTCATAACGAGTAACCTTTAATATTGTCTGAATGCCACTAAGGACGACTTCATCAATATCACGCAGTGTCTAATTACAGATAGACATAGTCACATAAAGACAAAGCGACCAATTAGCTAGCACAATTAGAGCTGTCAAGCGGACCCAACCCGCCTTGCTAGATCCGCTCCACACGGATTATTTGTTTTTTCCATCCCGCATTGACTCACTTCGCTTGACTTATTAACCAAAATTGCTCGATCTGCACCCGTTCCGTTTGAACTCGCGGGTAACCCGCAAAAAAATAAATTAGTAAAAACAAAAAATTTCACATGAAAAAAACATAAATACACAATTTCTGAAAAAATAGACAAAATAATTAATTAATTTATATATATTACAAAACAAACCAGTTAACAACAAATATTGATATATATATATATATATATATATTACAAAATATTTCAACATTTTAATAGTATTTAGTAACTAATTTTATTATTATTTTTTTTTTTTAATTGTGGGTAATCCGCGAGACCCGAGGGAAAAAGATACCGACCCTCATCCGCTCCGCATTTGAAAAAATTCGACCCACACCCACCCCGTTTTTTGGTATTTTGAAAATTCTCGACTTGCACCCGCGACGGGTCAAAACCCACAAGATCCGCGGGTAAACACTCAAATTGACAGCCCTATAGCACATCATATATGATCCATCTTTAACCGAGCCAAAAAATTGGAAAACAATACAATCTTAAGGGTAGCGAATGTGGAGACTGTGGGTTTGTTCGTTTGGCAGCCGCAGGAGGCTGCGGCTGCGGCCAGCGGCCAAACGTTGTTCGTTTGCTAGACGCAGCCTCCTGCGGCCAAACGCTGCGTCTGGCCGCTGCGTTCTGCGATTGGAATTTTTGGACGCTGGATTTATCCAGCGTTGCGTTGCGACTAAACCTGCGACTAGAGTGGTAAAAGACTAAAAACCCCCTATTATTAATGTGAATTACGAAAATGCCATTTACCCTAAATCAATCTCCTTCTCGATCTCTTCTGTTCTTCGGCGTTGAAGTCTCTCTCTCTCCATGCTTCTTCTTACGGGTCAGGATCTCTCTCTCTCCATGGTGGGTCTGTTCGTTTTGATTTGTGTGAGTCGAGTCGAGTTTGGTCGTGATCCTGTGTAGTCTCCTTTGTAAACTCCACTTTCCCGCTCACGGTAGACTCGGTCTTGTTCTCGTCTTCACGCGTTCACTCTACAGTCCATTTTACTTAACCTCAAAGCTTCGTCTCTCTCTCACACTCTCTATATATATATTTCCCTCTCGGTTCTCTCCTGCTTTGTTTTGGGAGTCATGGCGAGGTAAGCTTTGAACCCTAATGTTAAGCCCCAGATATCGTTGATTTGACTTCACCCAATCGATTTTCTCTACGCTTATTCCCCCAATTCGTTCCATGGTTTCCGCCAAAAGGCGTCGAGAAAGGTTTTTTGATTCTCCTGATTGAATTTTTAGCTAATTTGGGCATTGTCTGTATCCTGTTTAGTCGAATTCAGGATTTCTGGCGATTTGGTGGACGTGTGGAGATATATTCGAGCTTAGTTTTGCTAGGAAACTTTTCTCTTTTGAAGGAGAATGATGGGGTTTCGATGGGTTTGAAAGGATTTTGTTTTTTCGTCAAGGTGAGATTGTTGGAGATTGCAAGTCATCTCATTCGTATTCACGGGTTTGCTTGATTATAGGACTTTGGAAGAAAAAAAAACTGAGGGTTTTGGTTGTTTAGTCTTGACAAGGTTTAGGTCTTTTAGCGTCTATTAAGCGATTTTTATTCGAGCTTAGAGATGGATGAAGAGGCTACTTCTTGGATTAGGAGGACTAAATTTTCTCCTATGTTAATGCAGCTAACAAACCTTTTGCTCCTCTAGTTTGGTTATAGCTTGTTCTCCCATCTTTACATAGTTGGAACTGCAATAAGAAACAATGAAAACCATGGTTCTAGCTTGTTCCTCCATGAACAAATATTGTTTATGTCTACCATGTCAAGTCTAAGATTTTCTAGAGACAAGTGAACAAATAACAACTCATTTATGTCTACCATGTCAAAGAACCTGAATTTTGGGTATAATGGCCCTCATTTCGTGAGGAGCCAAATCCCGGAATTGTGAACCTTCTATAGCTAAACCTCCTTCAGTAAATATGCCACATTCCTTTGCAATTGCTTTAGCTGTACTTATGTTATATGTACATCAGTAAATCTTACATGGTGATTAACCCAAATCCCAATTTTGTTTTGACTCCTGTAGATATGTCACTTTATTTGCAAACTGTAGTTTTCAATTTAATTCACAATGTTACTTTGTCATGTGTCGTACCTGTCCTAGTGAACAAAAAGGTATGAATCTGGTAAATTCAAGTACAGATTATTTTCATGGTTTGTTCCATGTTCTTGTTTTTACCTAACCTGAAACAGAATTTCAGGACAAGTTGCTCAGCGGGTTTAAGAATCTTGTTGAGTTGTGTTTCACTTTGAAGAAAGATCTGTACTTGCAACATAATAATCATGTTTTTGGATTAAACTAGTTGCTTCTCTTTTGATTAAACTATTGCACAGTGTTTTGGCTTCTTGTGTTTGGTATTTGGGCTTCACGATCTCACGCTTCTTCTCACTTCTTTTCAATCTTGTTTTTTTTGTCTTTTGCAGGTTGTTTTTAAGATTGCTCTACAAGATTTTGAGGAAGGATCAGAGATAAACAAGAAATATGGCTATTGATGTAAGTAATTTGTGGGTTATTTATTGGTTGATCTTGTGACTGATTTTATGAATTGGTTTTTAGATCTTGTGACTGATCTTGTGAGGAAGGATCAGAGATAAACAAGAAATATGGCTATTCATGTTCATGGTGATGAAGAAGGAGCAGGAGAAGAAGAAGTTGATGATAGTAGTAGTGATGATGATCATGGTGGACATATTCCATATGAGCCGACCGGTGATAGAGCGATGGAAGCTTTGCGTGACACCATCACAAATGAATATGGTAGAGGACGTCGATTACCTTATTAGATATTATAGTTTATGACTTTTTTTAAAGTTTATTTAAGACTTGGTGTATTACTTTTGTTTTGTTATATTTTATGATCTTATGTATTACTTTTGTTTTATGTCAGTTAAATGATTTAGTTTAATATGATTATTTTAATTTAGTTTATGATTTTTTATCATAAAAATTATAATGTTCTAATTATATTTAATTATAAAATTATTAATATGATTGTTAACTAATAAAAAATTATTATGGATGTACAAAATTTAAACTATATTGTTTATCAAAAATATAAATGTATAAAATTCATAAAAAATAATTTGAATTAAATGAAAAACTATGGCTAATATATTTTTTTTTTTTTTTTTAAAAACTATCGCTTGCGTCAGACAAACGAACAGACCTGCGGCCAGACGCTGCGTCTAGACGCGCGGCTATCAAACGAACAAACCTGCGACCAGTCGCAGAGACCAGACGCGCGGCTGCCAAACGAACAACAACCGCTGCGTCTGATCACAGCGTCTGGCCGCAGGCCGCAGCCGCAGACGCCAGCGGCTGCCAAACGAACAGACCATGTCTCAAACATTTCTTTTGTGAGCTTTGTGCCTTAACACAAGCCTATCGCGGTTTCGATGTCACCCTCAGTATTATTATATTTGTTTATTAATCCTGATTTAAAGCTTTAATATCTAATAATTTGTCTAGTGTTATGTCGCTTTGTTGAGCTAAAAATCTCTGTTTTAATATAACAACAAACTTGTTACGATGGCACGGAAACGTTGAACGTCAAAATGACGGTGTTGCGATGGATAAATTGTATACGCGTATATAACTTCATCTTTTATTTTCTGTAATAATAATATTGTTTTCTTGAAAATAATGAGATTATTCGGGTTTGTGTTTGTTTCTTTTAGGTCTGGACTGGACATTCGGGTCCACGGGTCGGGTTCTCGGTTCTCGGGTATCCGAAGTCGGAGAAGATATGAACCGAATAGTACCCAACAAAAATTCGGTTCGGTTCAGGTCTTGTCGGGTTAGGGTCGGTTTTAGGATTTTAAATGAAATTCGGTATGGAACCGGAAAAAAATCGGTTCGGTTCGGGTTGGTTTTGAACCCGAATTACTCGAAATGACCCGAAATAAATGTACCTGAATAACCCGAAAAACCCAAAAAAACCCGAATAATCCGAATTAAATGTACCAAAATAATCTAGAATAACCCGAAATATCCGAATAACCCGAAAATACCCGAATATATATATATATATATATATATATATTTTAGTGTAATTTTTTGGATACATGATCGGGTTTCGGGTAAAACCCGAACCGACCCAAGAACCGAAAATAAGTTAAGGCAGAACCATTCGGGTTTTAGGGAAAAATCGAAACCGACCCGAACCCAATTTTCTGGGTCGGTTCGGTTCGGGTTTTTCAGGTCCAGGTTATATGCCCATGCCTAGTTTCTTTCCCCTTCGTCTCTTGTGTTTGCTCGCACAAATTTTATTTAATAATTCGTCATGCATTTATGACTTTGTTACAGAATAAGTCGTGAAATTGGTTAAACTTTGGCTAAAAATGAGAATATTGGACAAACAATGAATGTTTTCTGAATTTATTAACCTTCTGAATAATGTATAGTTGGGACAACTGGGAGTTTATATATACATGTTTTCTTTTGCGATTTTAGTAATACATAGAAAAATTAGGACACTAATTTGCAAAATGATTGGCCGGGACCTGGAAATAAGAATTATATTAACATTTTTTGTTAATAAAAAAAGTTTTTTTTTGTTTTGTTAAAGGGGTTTCATTAATTAAAAAAGAAAAACGATTACAAGAAATAAACCCAACAAAAGAGTAACGGAAAAGTGAACGGATTCTAAAAGAGGAAAAAACAACAAATGAATAGAACAAACAAAGGATACTGGACCACCGAAGGAAACCTGTAAAATTGTAACTGACACCGTCTGGGAAAGTATACTGGACCACCGACGGAAACCCCAAAGAAAGTGTTTTGGATATGATCACATGACAATAGGATGAATAGTCAATCGCGTGCCATTAGACATCTTCTATATGATTTGGTCTTGTTGATTTTAATTTATTTAAATTATATTCTTACTTCTATAATTTATAATTTTTTGTTGTTGCAAATACTAATAATTCTACATCATAACTTTTTGAAAAAAAAATTTACCTAAACTTTCACTAGTTCTCGTACAATTAAAAAATGCCCAATTTTTAATATTTTAGAGTCAAAGGATTTCCTTAACATATGGATTTTAATTTAGTAAAGATTATCATATGGATATTTCATGGAGATATTTTATTATATAAAGTTGAATGTTTCAAAATTAATAATTCGCATATCGATCAGATCCTGATCTATATAAAGATATTAATTATTTAACACATAATATTAACATTAAATAAAAAGTTGTAATTATTGTAAGTTCATGTAGTGCTACATCTAACAAATAAAGTTTTTTTCCGTGAAAATGATGAAAATAGTGTTATATGTGTGTCATCATCCATAAAAAAAATATTCCTTAAAGAAAAGGTAAAAGGCAATGAAATACTAATAATTAGTGGCGATGGCCACTTTAAAGATAAGAAACTTAAATTACGATTCAAAATAGTTGAGGTTCTTGACGCGTTAAGAAAAATAATGTAATTAATGTCCTTATAAATATAAGCATCATTTTTCGTGTATGATACAAGACCTTAAACACATACTCTTTCTCTCTATCTTATCTCTCTCTCTCTCTCTCTCTCTCTCTCTCTCTCTCTCTCTCTCTCTCTCTCTCTCTCTCTCTCTCTCTCTCTCTCTCTCTCTCTCTCTCTCTCTCTCTCTCTCTCTCTCTCTCTCTCTCTCTCTCTCTCTCTCTCTCTCTCTCTCTCTCTCTCTCTCTCTCTCTCTCTCTCTCTCTCTCTCTCTCTCTCTCTTTCCATGGAAGCTCAACACCTTCATGCCAAGCCTCAAGCTGAAGGAGAATGGTCCACAGGCTTCTGTGATTGCTTCTCCGACTGCAAAAACTCTAATAAAACAAACTCCATTCATATTTTTAATTTCTCTAGCTCTTTTCACATATATAATTGTACGTATACAAAACAATGAATAACCAATCGTATGGCTATTCTCAATCTAATATTTATAATTTTATCTATTTTTGCTTTTTCACTCGATCGATACTTTATTTATGGAAAATCAAGAACCAACAAAGCTTATTAATTATGTATCATGCATGCAAATTAAATGAATGGACAGTTGTATCACATTCTGGTGTCCATGTATTACATTTGGCCAAGTCGCTGAGATTGTAGATCAAGGATCCACCAGTAAGTTTGCTTATGCCTAAAATATAGTGATAATTATGGTCAATTAATTTAATAACGAGGCAGCGAGCGATAGCGATCAATAATTTCGGTTTGGAAATTTCAGCGTGCGGTACGGCTTGAGAACTTTACGCGTTAATAAGCGCAGTAACGGGTTGTGGATGCATCTACTCGTGTTTCTATCGTGGAAAGATGAGAGCTCAATACAATATTGGAGGTAGTGATTGTGGAGACTGCCTTAAACATTTCTTCTGCGAGCTCTGTGCTCTTACCCAACAATACCGTGAACTCAAGAACCGCGGTTTCGACATGACTCTCGGTATTAAACTTTTTTATACCGGGACTTTTCATTTCATTTTCATTGTAATCTCAAAACATTAACATTTCATGTTCAAAAATGAATGTGGTATTTTAGGATGGGCGGGGAACGTACAGAGGCAGCAGAACCAAGGTGTGGCGATGGGTGCTCCAGTCTTCCAAGGCGGCATGACCCGTTAAGATTTGTTTAATCCTCTGTTTGTATAATATATATAATAGGAATATGCTTGTTAAGTTGTTATAATGTATCACATTCTGGTGTCCATGTATTACATTTGGCCAAGTCGCTGAGATTGTAGATCAAGGATCCACCAGTAAGTTTGCTTATGCCTAAAATATAGTGATAATTATGGTCAATTAATTTAATAACGAGGCAGCGAGCGATAGCGATCAATAATTTCGGTTTGGAAATTTCAGCGTGCGGTACGGCTTGAGAACTTTACGCGTTAATAAGCGCAGTAACGGGTTGTGGATGCATCTACTCGTGTTTCTATCGTGGAAAGATGAGAGCTCAATACAATATTGGAGGTAGTGATTGTGGAGACTGCCTTAAACATTTCTTCTGCGAGCTCTGTGCTCTTACCCAACAATACCGTGAACTCAAGAACCGCGGTTTCGACATGACTCTCGGTATTAAACTTTTTTATACCGGGACTTTTCATTTCATTTTCATTGTAATCTCAAAACATTAACATTTCATGTTCAAAAATGAATGTGGTATTTTAGGATGGGCGGGGAACGTACAGAGGCAGCAGAACCAAGGTGTGGCGATGGGTGCTCCAGTCTTCCAAGGCGGCATGACCCGTTAAGATTTGTTTAATCCTCTGTTTGTATAATATATATAATAGGAATATGCTTGTTAAGTTGTTATAATGAAAGTTGTTGTATCATATTCGGTCAATAATAAACTTGCGTGCCATAATACGTCTTTGATTTGGTTTAGTCGAGATTGTGTAAGTGTGATTGAAATCGTCCACTTGTATATATTTTTGAGAAAATTCATCAAAGTAACCTCGTGCATAAGGAATATTACTAGATTAACTTCTGGGGAGAGAGGTCATACTAGACTAACCTTACTTTGTTGGTCAATGTTCATTGTATCCATATGTTGTACTGTATTACGATTACGCCATTATTAATTACTTTTGATTTATTTTTTTTGAACAAAATAAAACCTACCGTCATATATATGACGGTAGGTTTGTTTATATATGACGGTAAGTTTGTGTCATCATTAAAAGTTCATGACAAAAAAAAACATTGTTTACAAAAAAAAACCTCTCGACAAAGACGATATGAGGCGAGGCGACGGCGACGTTTGGGACGATGTCTTGATTCTGACGCTATTCCGGCGAGGAGTGAGCCGTTTCCGGTAAGTCTCTCCATCCTCTTGCTTTGTTCTAGGTTTCTCTTGCTTCCACGAAGAAGAACCGCGACGAAGAAGAAGTTACGGCGAAGGAGATTGACTTCGGCGAGGAGGGAGACGTGTCGAGGGTTCCGGCGAGTCATCTTCCGCCGTGTCAGCGACGAATGGGGGAGAATGGCCGGTTGGCGGCGGAGGGACTGAAAACCCTAATTTCATTTTTTTTTCAACGGCGAACATAACCCTAATTTATTTTGGTTGCAGATAACTTGTTTTGTCTGTGTTTCCGGTCTACCGAACGAAATTCCGGTGAGAGCAAAGATTTTCCGGTGAGGAATGTTAAATTTTGTATTTCTTTGGTGGTAGATTTTGTAACTCTTGATGGTAGATTTATTAGTAAGCTATATGTGGTTTGGTGAGTTTGGTAGGTTTGTTTATATATGACGGTAAATTTATTTTTATATGACGGTATGTAGTTTGTATATGCGGTAGATTTATTTGCTAGACTTATTGTTAACTACTGGTAGTAATAGTAGACTTATTGTTAACGATTAACTTATTCTCTCTTTTCTCTGACATGTAGGTGGCGTCATCTCTGGTGATATTACCGGCGTCTGCAAAATCTGTTAACGAATCCAAAATGCAGAGAGATAAATGAACATGCTTGTATATGAATATAATTAGAGAAATGGAGATATTAGAAATGTTTTTTTTGCGAGTTTATAAATGTTTGTTCTTGAACATGTTTGTATATGCCTTTTAGAATCTAAAAAATATAATTTTTCTCTATGGAATTGAAGTACTAAGGAAATGGAAGTTGATCTATATTCAATTTTAATGTCTTCCCATGCATTGTCTGAGTAAATTTGGATTCATTGTGCGAGAAGTAAATTCATCATAAATATGAGTTAAAATAATACATTTATAAGTGACCACATGCGCCTCTTGCGAATGCACAACTACAGACGGCATGGCAGCTTGTTCTATCGATCAATGAAGAAAACAAAATTCAAACAAGTATACCGTGGATGAGAAAGAAAAAAATTATATTTGACAAATAAAAGCATTTAATTAAGTCCTAAGAACCAAGACAAGTGTTGTAAACAAACTTTCAATTAAGTAAGGTGATTATGCATCATTGTCTCGAGAAGGAAGATATATTGAACCACTAACAAATAGTAATTGAAACAGACAATTAAACCCAACTAAAATCAAAGATCAACTACTACATATATTATGCTCAAGAACAAACACACTCAATGCACTAAATCAAAGGTTCAAAAAATGTACATAAAATAGGTCTCTCTTTGTGATTTAAGATGAAATGAAGTTAACTCCAGAAAAAAAAATCAACAAAATAAATCTACCATCATTACAATAAATCTACCATCAAATAAAACAAATTCTCATACTTAGCAAATTTGGGTACCTGGTTTTTTTGTAGATATGAGTTTTAGTGTAGGGCAAAAACGTCATTTCTCATTCTGAGAAAAGTCAAATGTCTACCACCAAACAATGTCGATAAATCTATCGTCAATAAAAGTCTACCACAACGCGAAATAATAAGTCTACCAACTGAAGGTTATCTGAGTAAATACCAAAAGATTTACTAAATCTACCTCTATTAACAATAAATCTACCATCATTAAAATTAAATCTACCACCATTACAAAACGAAGTCACTGAAATGTTAGACGGTTTTAAATCTACCGCCATTACAAACAAATCTACCAACCCAATAAAAATCTACCGTTGCCAATACAAATCTATCGTCAAATAAATAAATCTACCGTCACGATAAAATAATTCACACTGATTAACTCTACCACTAAAAGAAATAAGTCTACTAAAAAAATCAAACTGAAGGTTATCTGGGTAAATACCAAAAATAAGTCTGCTATCAAAGAAAATATATCTACTAACTGAAGGTTATCTGAGTAAATACCAAAAATAAGTATACCATCAAAGAAAAATATATCTACCAACTGAAGGTTATCTGAGCAAATACCAAAAATAAGTCTACCAAAAATAAATATATATACCGAGTTGTTAAAATGAGTCTACCAAAATAAGTCTACCAATATTTAACAAATCTACCATCCATTAAACAAATATACGGACCAAAATTTGAGTTGACCAACATCAAACAAATTTACTGTAAAAAAACGGTAGACTTGTTAAATCAACTTTTGCGTACGTGGCAAATGAATAGTAATGGCAGTTTTGTAATTGCGTTTTTCTCAACAAATGCCATAAAAGTATTTTTGGTAATACGAATAAAATTAGATTATTGTAGTAATAAAAATAAAAATATGTCAAACTAATAATAAACATATAAATAAAGGTTAGTACAATAATCCACTCTATATTTTTTGTATAAGTTTGTTTGGTATAGCCTACCTTTTCTGGATATACCGTTCACTATTTATCGTTAAATTATATTTCCTATTAAAAAAAAAAAAAAGCAATGTTGTTGAAGTATTTAACAAAATTTGTCGACCAAAAAAAAGGTGAACATTTCGTTTTTTTTTCCCCGGGATTTGGTTTACCTGTTTAGGTGATTTGATTTTGTTAGAGTATGGTTGGTTCAGTTTGATTTTATTAGAGTTTGATTTTAAAACGATTATATTTGTGGTTAATATTGAGAAGTGAGTAATTGCTGGATAAAACGATTATATTTGTGGTTCAAGATGGATGATACATGCTAATTTAAATAACATATTTAGGGATGGATACTTGAGTTCTTTTTTCTCCGATTTGGTTTAGTTTCGATTCAGTTCGGTTAACTCGATTATAGTAAGGCTATGGTCTATGGATAAACTGTAGCAGGAGTTTTATCAGTTAAGTACAATTCAGTTTGGATTAAGTTCAATTTGGTTGGTTCAATTCGGTTCAAATGCTCGGCTCGCCGGCTTAAGTCTAAGTGAATTAGTAGAATAAAATGACATAACATGACACGTGTGCTTCCACGTTGGGCTTATATTGGGCTAGAAGGTATAATTTTGAGCCTTTATTGGGCTTTATATCATAGGTTTGGGTTTTTGTTAATTTTGTGATTTAGCAATTCGGGTCGGGTCATGGCAACCCGAATATTCAGAGTTCTTCAACGATTGTGATTTCTCGATTCCTATTTAAGGGTTCGATAGATGACTGTCAGATTCTTCGGTGTTTTTTTTTTTTTTTTAATGTTCTTCAGTGTGGATGAATGATGTGAATAATTAATAATGGCCCCAAACGATAGAATTTTCTTTCATTCAATTCGAATAATCAACGATGTATGTACATGAGATTTATTTAAATATTTTCTTATTTTCTTATTTCTAGAAGTTGACCATCAAACAATTGGATGAAAAAATGAAGAATATATAATAAGATATTAATATTTGAAAAATTGTTGATGACGTTTTTGACCCTTAAACGGATGACGTTTTAAGAGCATGTTCAATGGGGGGTTCTAAATAGAAGAGTTCTAAAAAATTATAATGATATATAATTGATAAATATTGGAGAGGTTCTAAAAAGAAGAGAGAAGGGTTCTAAAGTTAGAACTTTTAGATACAGATTCTAAAAATTAACATACAAAATGTTGGGGTTCTAAAAGGTGAGGTTCTAAAAATTTTAGATACCCATTTTTAGAACCTCACCATTAGACATGCTCTAAGACGTGGAACAATCCGACGTCATCATTTTCTATATTGAAGGGTTGATGTTATAGGAATTAGGCTATAGCCAGCAATTATGATGGATTATTTGGATTCAAAGTTGATAACGTTGTCGTTTAAACGATGACGTGAAACAAATTTTTGATGATGTTTTTTTTTTTTTAGCTAAGTTTATGTTTTTTTGTTCCTAGAAAGAAAGAGATATATATATTAATTTAACATTTTACCAAAAAAAACAAGAAAGAAAGAGAGATTGTGTATATTACAGAATTATTGAAAGGTTTGATTGGTGAGGCTGGAGCTGAATCCTTTACACATACACTTTTTGTTAGATGCATTGTGTTGAAGTTACGAACACCCATCGTTTAAATCAAGCGTCATGATAGTGAAGATTAATTAAGTATAGATACATATTATATGATTATAAAATATAAATTTTACAAGTCAAAAAGTAATGAAATGTCAAGGTAAACAAAGATAAGTTAATTATTATATTATTTTGAAACAAGGTTTTTCATGATATATCGCTATAAATATGAGCTTCGTTTCTTCAATTATGATATGCAAAACGTACGTTGAACACCTTTCTTTAGTATCTTTAAAAAACAAAAATCAAATATCTTTCTTTCTATAACTGTCTCACTCTCTATGGATCCTCAACACCTTCATGGCAAGCCTATAGCTGAAGAAGAATGGTCCACAGGCTTTTGGGATTGCTTTTATGACTGCAAAAACTGTAATATAGTCAATATATATCATCATATATACTCCTCTCCTATCATATTCACTTACATATTTGTGAGTAATAAAGCCTATAACTAAAAACCTTCAATCTCTATTTTTATCTACATCTGTAAAACCAATTAATTTACGCTTACATGTGTCATTTAATTTACAAAAAATATAACTAAACTCAGTATTCATTTCTCAAAAATTTAACAGGTTGTATCACATGTTGGTGTCCATGCATTACCTTTAGCCAAATAGCTAAAATTATAGATCGCGGATCCACCTGTAAGCTATTTACATATACATATTCCATAATGAGAGAGTTCTTTAAACTTTAAAAAAAAAAATGGGAGAGAGCAAAAAGTGATAGCGGTTTTGGAAACGCAGCGTTAAGTAAGGTTGGAGTATTCTACGCGTGTATAAGCACAGTAATAGGATGTGGATGTATCTACTCGTATCTCTATAGAGGCAAAAATGAGAGCTCAATACAATCTTCGTGGTAGTGATTTTGGGGATTTCTGTAGACATTTCTTATGCGAGGTTTGTGCTTTAACACAAGAATACCGCGAACTTAGGAACCGCGGGTTCGATATGAATCTTGGTATGTATTTGTTCTTTCACTAAAACTTATTTTTTTTTCTATTTTTCCAGTTCGATTGTCTTCATTTTAAATAATTATTAAAACACGTGATATATATCGTGTTTTAGGATGGGAGGAGAACATGGAGCGGCAGCAAAACCGCGGTGTTGCGATGGGTGCTCCGGTCGTCTAAAATGGCATGACCTAACCAAGTTGCCTTGGCCCAGTGGTAAGGGAATGTCTATGTGGGCTTCTCCCACTTGGGTTCGAGTCACCTTGGCCACAGTGGATTTAACATGGCTTCCTCTGGTCTATGGGGATTAGTCGGGTGTGTAGCAAGCCCCGAATTACCCCATATTAATAAAAAAAAAAAAAAAATGGCATGACCCGCTAGGCCGCTACTATCTATATGCATGTAGCCATGTAATAAAAAGAGGTTTTTGTCCTATGTGAGCCATTGTTATATAATGTGTTTTGTAATAAATTGTTCCGTTATATGTGAACCATTATTGTTATATAATGTGTTTGTGATAAATTGGTCCGTCCTATGTGAACCATTATTGTTATATAAATGTGTTTGTAATAAATTGTTGACCTAAAATTTTATCAAAAAAAGGTATTGACCTAATTATATTTTCTATGAGTTAATCCCAAAGCAGTCAAAAGTATAAGTAACAACAGTATAAGAAGATTTAATTATACGCAAAAACAACTACACGAAATATCATTCTTTATTGATTGGAAATATTTCTGTCTAAATGGTATCATTAAACCAAAAAAAAAAAAAAATTCTCTCTAAATGGGTTTAAAATATGAAAGCTTGTATATCTTTACGTACAAAGCAATCTACTAAAAACATGTTTTAAAAAATAAAAAATCTTGTGAATAAAATTTTCTAAAAAGTTAAACTCATTTCAACTATAAACAAAGACAACATGAGTGACGAAAAAATATTCTACGATACGTTAAAATCAATCAAGGGATTGGGTCTATATTTTGAGAAAGACCAAACTGCGTCAGCAAGAAACAAAATGTTGCTAAAATTTCCGTAATTTTTACTATTAATATTGGTAACTTTTTTACGTTTTTCACAACTTTTACATCATGTAATTTTTTTCTTCAAATTTTTGCTTTTTTTTGTAAGAAATCATCGATACTATGTAATGTAAGTATATGCAGACAAGCCCTATATTTTGGTTCAGTCGTACGTGATTGTGACCAACCCGAATTATTTTGACTTTGAGTAGCCGACCGAACCGAGTTCTTTTGTATTATTAGACCATTTCTACTCTATTTTTTACTAGAATTAAGTTTTGCTTTAATGTATTATTCTATTTTTCACTCTAAAAAGGAATATTTTATTTCTATTTTATTATAAATATCATTTATTTGTAAGAAATTACAATTTAACCCACTTATTTTTTTTTTAAACTTCCATAAATTATGATTTTATTTAAATTAAACATTTATTACATAAGAAAAATTACATTACATAATATAAAAATAATAAAACATATAGAACTTTGGTTTAAACATTACCATTAATGTATTTTTCCCATAAATGATCAATTAAGACATTTCGAAGAAAAAAATGAACTTCTCTATCTTTGATTTTTCTAAATCGACTAAGAAATTATTCGAACCGAATATCATCATCCTCTGCTATTTGGACCTCTGGAGATGGAACTTCTCTTCCAACTTCAATTGGTGCATCGAGATCACGTTCATCCTCGATTATCATATTATGTAAAATTATACATATAGTCATTATATCATGTAGCACATTTTTTTCCAAAAACGTACTGATCCTTTAACTTTAAAAAATATTATAATAAAGTAATTTAAATGTAAAATTGATTTTCTTGTATTTAAATATTATTATTATTATTTGTTTCAAATATAATTACAAAGATATAAAAATTAAAGGACCATTCTATAAATAAAAAAGTTCAACTTTAAAATAGAGTGAGAAATATAGTTACTCTAATAATAGAGTAAAAAATAGAGTTACTCTATTTTAGAATGGGAAATAGAGTAGGGTTAAAGATGATTTTATTCTAAAATAGAGTTTAGAGTGAAAAATATAGTAAGGTTGGAGATGCCCTTAGTAACTAGTAAGGTGTCAACAAAGAATAATGGGCCCAAACGGTCGAATTTTCGTTTATTCCAAAAATCAAATACTACATGTTTAATAATTTCGTATTACCAGAAGTTGATCATCATTCGCAGATATTGGAAACTGTAGATGGCGTGTTCCAGCGGATGACATTTTTTCTATGTACCGACAAAGTGGATGACATGTAAGACGTCCACGTGGAACATCCCAGTATTCCACATTTGATAATAATGAATAAATACTAGGGATTGACTACGCGCTTTGCGCGGACCTTATTTACATTCATGTTTTATATTTGTTTTTATGTAATTTATTTAGAAATTTTTTTAAAAAAAAATTCAAAATTTAGTTAAATATTCGGTTTATGTTTAAAGTTGCATTATGTGTATGTGTGTTTTTTTCTTTTTATTATTGTTTGTATATAGTAGCAGTTTTTTCTTACTTATGTTATTAACTTATGTTAAAATATTGTTTTTTATGTGTTTATATTTTGTATTTCACTACGGTGTGATTTTAATTATAGTTATATATTTATTTTACATATTTATATTCATATTTTTAAATTTGTTTATATGCTATTTTTTAGAAATTATTTTTTAATGTCACAATAAGATATCCAAAAATGTCTTGTGGAAGTGTTTCTATGCGGTTGATTTTTTTTTTTTAGATCATTGCATGTTGTTTTGGTTGATTATTGTAACGTGAGTTGTGGTTTTGAGACTTACTGATAATTTGTTTAAATAGTACAATGGTGGTAGTAGTAGCCTTTTGAATTCCATAACGTCCAAGTTAATTTGCCTTAATGTACCTATACTAATTGATCATTAAATTTTAGTATTGAAGATATTTCCATCTTTGGTGTTTTAATTTTTTGTGAAATATGATTCGTCATTTTTTTAACTCACTTTTTTATAATTTTGGTTTTGGTTGATATATTTGTTTTCAATTATTGAAAGTTATGTGATACAATCAAATAATATAATTTTTAATTAGTAAGATTTTTAAATAGATGAGATCTATTAATTGAGGAGTTTAGTGTTGATATGGACAGTTTAAAATGATAGAAATTTTTTTTATTATATTATAAATTTTAACTGTTTCAATTTTCATTAGATTAGGTGAGAAATACTAATCAATATTATTGGCTGATGACACTTTAAAGTAGTTGGTAAGAATACTATCTACAAATGTGAACGGAAGTTTTCCAAAAGATAAAGCAAAAATAAAAGTGATGACTCACCAAGTCCCTAATCTTATCACGTGTAATCTATCACCATCATCAATGATGTCACCAATCATGTTCGTCATGTTGCTACCATCGTCCTAACTCCTATTTTAACTAAAAATAGCATTTTTAATAAATACTTTTAAATAATATTATGTCGATATCAAAAATGATACGATATTTAGTTCAAAGTTTAAAATAAACACTTAAACAGTATCGCAATATAATTCAGATAGTTTTCTTGTGAGAAATGATTTTCTGAATATTATTGTCTTTATTGATTTTTTTTTTCTTTCTTTGTTGATTTTATTTAGATAATAGATTCAGATAGGAAGCTGGGGAGAGATACAAAGAGAGGAAACATAACTATACAATTTTTTGTGTGCATCCCTAATTTTTATCTTCTTCCTCCCATCCTAAGCAGTTGCACAAGCATTATAAACAACAATCACAAAACGTTTTTCTTTGGTAACAAACTAGTCCCCACGTTTCTATCGGTCGAGTTCACATGATGTAGTCTTGCTCTGGCGTAAGATGTTATCTACAAAGATCAGACTAATATAAAGTGATCAAGAGCACGTCAGATTGGTTTTCTTTTCAGAAGATAGAGACCAATGGAATGGTCTTGTTTTCTTCTGCAAGCTTCATCGATGACGATGAAGAAAGCCTGTGGACCAAAACATCTAAAGCTTCCTTCATCCACCAATCTCTACAAGCTTCTCTCGCTTCATCTACTTTCATCCACATTCTTTGCCTAAGATGTTGTTCAGGCCAAAGCTCAAGCTCTTCTTTCACAAGCATTGGGAACATTAATCCTTCATAGAATGTTGCTCTGCTTTTGCTCAAGAAATCCCATTTTCCAAGTTGTCTCTGCTCAAATACATGCTTTAATTTAGAAGATCGATCCAAGTAGAATAAGCCCAAAACGAAACCATGTGATCAGTTTCAAAATTACCTCAACGTTTCCCATTACTCCAGCTTCTTCCAAAGATTCTCTTGAGGCAGCTTCTTCTACAGATTCATCAAGCTCCCAACCACCCTGACATTATCCAAATCAATTACAGAGCAAAAAGTTAATACCAAACGTTAGGTTTTTTTTTTGTTTCTTTGTTCTTGTTGGGGGTAAAAAAAAAGTTAGTACCTTTGGGAACATCAGAGCGTGACCCTTCTGTGATGAGATGACCAAAACTTCAAATTCGTCGCTAATTGTGCCATCGCTCGAAATTTTGAGTCTATACGGAATACACCTGCAAATCTCCCCCAATTTTCAAATTCAGAAACTTTAATCACACAGAGATCAAATCCAACATTGATCAGATCTATCTACATACCCGACGACTTGACGGCGTCCCTTGTTGTATCTTTGGAATTGGCGACCCGTACGAGAGACCACGCACACCATTTTTACAAAAAACAGAGGACTAGAAGAATCTGAATCTAATTTTTTGGGATCTGTATAAAAGAAGAATGATCACGTACGGTTTTGTTTGGACGGCTAAAACGGAAGATGAATCTGGAGAAGAAAGAAGAAGCCACGAGTGTGTTTGCCGGTTTGCAGATCGAAGGTTACAAAATTGTTTTGAGAGTTATAAGAAAAGAGCGGATAGGAATTATCAAGTTATGATGGGTGAGTGAGAGAAACAAATTGAGATGAGACAAAAAAAAAAACAAGCGTTGTCTCTGCCTCTTGTGGCTTATCCTTTTTATAGAAAAAAACGGCCGATTTTAAGTTTTGTTTATCTTTTTTTTTTTGTCTTGATTTTTTTATTTATTTATTAGATTTCGGAAGTAATCCAAAATTTTTAATGGGTTCAGACTAATCTTTCGAACGAACGTGAGGTCGCTCAGTTACATCCCACATATCTAAGAGTTAATTTGATAATTTCGCATCCGAAAAAACTTGATCCATGATCTAGACCAACAAAATCAATTTTTTTTCCATATGGGAACAACTCCACTACAACAACTTGATCAAATATTAATTTATTTGGTAATTTTAAGTTTAACTGACATATATCATAGAGCTACAATTTGTATATTTTACCTTGGCGGGGTAGATGTGTGTAACTGTGTTTGGTGTAATCATTTAGTGAAGTCAAAATTGTGAATGGTTTAAATTTGTTCATTTCATCAACTAAATTCTATAAATAATGCGAGTGAAGCAGTTGAATAATCCCAACTCCAATACGGAAATTTTGACTATATATAACATTAAGGTCTATATTTTTCAAAACAAATATTTGAGTACATTAAATATACGTATAATAAAAAATGATTTACCAATAATTTGAAACAGCTCTACATCTCCATATAAAATCATAATTTTCAAAAATAATAATCACATGCGAGGATACAAGCGATACTGAAAATGATATTATAAATATGACAATATTCTAATTAATAGACGTGAAGTTCAACAATACGAAGAGACATTTGTACTGGATATCACTTATTCTATTTTTTTAGCATATTAGTACTTTTTGAAAGTGTAATAGAAAATAACATTTTTAAAAAAATTGTGTTCCGTCCATTATCATATACGCATTTTATTGTTACATCGTATACCGTCCATTATCGTACACACCGTACTGTTCAGTAGCATTTTTGAGTTGAACAATAGCAAAAAAATGATATTTTCTACTATATTTTCAAAAAATATTAATATACTAATAAAAATTAAAATAATTAACAACTCATGCAAAAGCTTCCAATACGAAAGATATCATATATGAGTATTTTACTCTTGCTAATGTTACTATGTTAGCATTAGAGCTAGCCGATAAGCTTATGTATGTTAACATAGTCTCAGAAGTCATAACAATGTATATAAGAGAAGCCATAGTGTTAATTAAGTTAAGATTAATGAGAACATGCATTAGTATTCGTAACAACTCCTCTTCCTCAGCTCCTCTATCTCTTTCGCGAGTTTGTTAAACAAATGTGAAGATTATTTGTTGTATTATATATTTTATAAAACAAAAAAAAAATTGTAAAAAATTGGTGGGCAACGTATAATAACGAAGCGAGAGAGAGAGAGAGAGAGAGAGAGAGTTAAAGAATGATGTAATTATAATTAAAAAACCAAAATAAACAAAAGTCGCTATCCATACGCGGCTCGCTAATGTGTACACGGAGGGACGCGTCACGTGCGTCAAGCCCCCACCTTCCAACGACATGTTTTGATCGCAATCGCTCTTTTCCCATGTCTGTGTCCATATAGCCCATGGAAAAGAGATATACCATCGACAATGGATCAATGGTTTCACGAAATCGTGAAAAGTAAAATATGTCAGTTTTCAAATTTTCACTAGCTTCGTCTGATATAAAATGGTTCATTATAAAAGTTGAAGATCAAAGTTCGACTCTTTTCACTGCACTTGCAATTGTGTTTGCTTATATATAAAAACACAAAACAAATAATAATTTTCTTACAAAAATCATTTCTTAAATGATAAAGACGACTATTTTCAAACCTAGTGATATCAAAATGTCGAATCTTGAAATAGAAATAAGCAATCAAGGCATAGACTACAGACCTACGCATTCAGTTGTGTGTGTCATTTGTACAGCTAGATGCATCAAGGTTCAACGAGTTTTAGTTATATATTATATTTAGTTAGAATTAACAAATGTGAAAATTGTGTTTAAGGTAAGGTGTGCATACAAGTTCTCATTATCGTTTTCCACTTTTCAGCCACTCTTTTCAACCAAAAGCTATTCACCAGCCCACGAGTTTATTTAGCTGTTAATTTAGGTGATAAAATTCTCTCTAAATACGATACCTCACGAAAAATGACACCTGAGATTTTATCATGTGTATGCTTTTAAGTTGTTTGACAAATTAAAATAGGGAAAAATGCCTTAAAAATCCTGAATTCATAACTTTCAGCCAAAAAAAACTTTAACTACGCGATACACAAAATAAATCTTCAACTTTCGTTGACTAATCCGTTTAATCTCCAATTTTTATTGACCAAGCAATTTTAGACCAAACGTTAGTCAACTATAACTGTTGACTAATGTTGACTAACAGCATGACTAATAGGCGTGAAAAAAAATGCATAAAAAACTCTGAACTCACAACTTTCAGCCAAAAAAAAATTCAACTACGCGATGGACAAAATAAACCTTCAACTTTCGTTGACTAATCCGTTTAATCCCCAACTTTAATTGACCAAACCATTTTAGACCAAACGTTAGTTAACTAACGATAGGACTAACGACATAACTAAAAATCTTGATAAAGGTTAGGAAAATGCTTATATTTTAAAGTTTTTTAATAAAAACTTTACCATAGTATAAAAATGAAATTAGAGTTTTAAAAATAAAATCAATTTATGAGAAAATAACCCAAATATGATTTTTTTATTCGAAATTGTTTTGGAAATAATTACTAAATTTTAGAATATAATTAGTTTATAATATAAACATTAAAATGTTAGAACACGCAATGAAAATGTTACTAAACTTTATAAATATTTACAAAAAATATGAATTTAAATTTATATTACCGATAAATAATTAATTATACTCATGTTATTTTTCGCAAAATTTATAATATTTTTTGAAATTTAGCTCATGTACAGTACGGCGTGTACGTATGTGGACGGTACATGAGTAGACAAAGGGATAAGTATATTATTTATTTACACGCTAAAAACAAAAAAAAGATAATAAAATAAGTGTTAACTTACTAAGTAAAGTTGAAATAAGTGACTTTATGTGTAATTTTGTCTTATAACTATTTTAATCTAAAATTTTGTAAAAGAAATTCAACTTTTTATTTAGCCAAAAACATCCTTAACTTTTATTGACCAAGCCATTATAATCCCCAACTTTTATTGACCAAGCCATTAAAATCCCCAACTTTTATTGACCAAATCATTTTAGTCATGCCGTTAGTCAACTATAGTCCTATCGTTAGTTGAATAACGTTAGGTCTAAAATGACTTGGTTGATAAAAATTGGGGATTAAACGGATTAGTCAACGAAAAATAAAAGTTTATTTTGTCTATCGCGTAGTTGAAGCTTTTTTAACTAAAAATTGTGAGTTCATGGTTTTTTATGCATTTCCCAATTAAGATATACAAACATGGTTTTAAGTTTAACTCGATAGGCTAGTTCAACGACGACGTATAGGTCAGATAATATACATATATACGCACGAGCAACATTTAGAAAGTCTTGAATCTGGAACGGCCTAATGGCATGTTACAACATAATAGTTTTGGCTATCGTTTCTCAGCGGATGATAGCGATTTGTTTACGATGGATAAAAAGATAGCATATCAACAATTTGTTGGAGCCTTACGAATAGCCAAAAATTTGACAAACGCAGTTGCTGTCTCACTTTGAATATTGTCATATCAATTATTTTATGATATATACATCAAATAAATATAAACACAATCGTTATATTTGCATAATTAGAAGATAAATTCTTATATATATTGGTGTTCGACTGTTCGTCTTTTTTTTTCATTTTTTATGGTAATCAAAAGATACCATACCACAAAGTCCACAAAAATTAAATAAAGTCCATAATTCTAGACATAAAAAAGTATATTCCGAGAAATTAGAAAGTAGACACGACCACACGAGGCTATCATACGATTCTATAATTTGAAACAACAATATGCTTATTGTCATTTATTATTGTTTTAATATTGGGAATCCTTAATGATTAATTATCCTGAAGGATCCTCCTACTACTAATATCTATATATATAAAAGAGAATGATTAAAAGTTAGTAACTCGCAAGATCATGATACGTGTCAAGTTAATCAATTAAATTTTGACACGTGTCGAGTTAATATAAATATTTTTTTAGATTAAGAAAAGTTAACTTAAAATTAAAAATTAGAGTTTAATTTAAGAAAAAAGAAAAAAAAAGAGACTTAATTCTAAAAGTAAAGTTAGCAAAAAAAATAAAATATAGACTTAATCATAAATGTAAAGTTAGCATAAAAAAGGAAAATAAAAATTGTTTTTAGATTAAGATAATTTATTTATTAAGAAAATTTAACTTAAAATTAAAAGCTAGAGTTTAATTTAAGAAAAATGAAAAAAAGACTTAATCCTAAAAGTAAAGTTAGCAAAAAATAAAAATAAAACATAGACTTAATCCTAAATGTAAAGTTACAAAAAAAAAAGAAAATAAAAATTGATTTTAGATTACAGAAATTTATCTATAAGGAAATTTATCTTAAAATTAAAAGTTAGAGTTTAATTTAATAAAAAGGAAAATATATGTGAGATTAAGGAAAGTTAACTTAAAATTAAAAATTAGAGTTTAATTTAAGAAAAGAAAAAGAGACTTAATTTTAAAAGTAAAGTTAGCAAAAAAAAAATATAGACTTAATCCTAAATGTAAAGTTAACATAAAAAAGGAAAATAAAAATTGTTTTTAGATTAAGAAAATTTATTTATTATGGAAATTTAACTTAAAATTAAAAGCTAGAGTTTAATTTAAGAAAAAAAGACTTAATCCTAAAAGTAAAGTTAGCAAAAAAATAAAAATAAAACATAGACTTAATCCTAAATGTAAAGTTACCAAAAAAAAGAAAATAAAATTGATTTTATATAACAGAAATTTATCTATAAGGAAATTTATCTTAAAATTAAAAGCTAGAGTTTAATTTAATAAAAAGAAAAATATATGTGACTGACATATTATGTTGTATAATATTATGTTGCACACTATATCTAGGCAAATATCTTAGAGGTGATGTATAATATTAGTTTTTAATTATTTTTTAGATTACTATGCTGAAAAATATGTTGTACGTTATAGTTTCTCAATTTTTTGTAATCTATATCTTAATATACATATATATAGAGGTGGTGTATAAAACAAAAATAATTCGGGTACGTTATTGGTGTATATAAAAAAAAAGAATTATGTTGTACGTTAATGCAAATTATTTATTTTTTTACAGGAATATCAAGAGAGAAAAAATGAATGTTGAAATTCTAAATAACAATAGAGACTATTTAACATTAGATAGCTTAAACAGGAAGCGTTCTTATCGTCGTACTATAGTTCGTCTAATCAAAAAGTTGAAGGCAAGAAATTCGAAAAAAACAATGAGCTCATAGAAATGAATTTACTCTTATTTGATGAGAAGGTCAGTATATTTGTAATTTTTTAACAAATATATTATCCTGATTTTATAAACTTATTATCTAACTTTAATCTAAATTATTTTTGAATACAGGAAAATACTATTATAATTCAATATAATTAACTCTTTTTGTTTGTCGGCATCTTCTGGAACTAAATTCTATATGAATCGTGATTTTGATTATGTTACTGCATTTCGAGAAATGTATTTTCTTAACTTTATTGGTTTCAAATTTACTAATTCACTAAAAAAATTAAAATCGATTAATAAAAAAACTTAAAAATTCGTTTATATAGGTGATCTCCTTTTTAAACTGTTTAAGAAGAGGACTCTCTAGAACTAAATTGGTTTAATCGTAAACTTTGTTGCTAAATTTATGTATTATATATTTTCACGGGTGATCTAATTTTGATTTCCATTTTATCGTCTTTAATTTTTTTTAACGGGTTATAAAATATTAAATTACAAACCCGCATATATGCGGATACTTATCTAGTCTCTATATATATAAAAGAGAATGATTCAAAGTTAGTAACTCATAAGATCGCGACACGTGTCGAATTAATCAATTAGATTTTGACACGTGTCGAGTTAATATAAAAGTTTTTTTAGATTAAGGAAATTTTTACTAACAATTTTGATATATAAAACTTGACCTTGATATAAATTTATTTCCAAATAAACTTTGTCCGAAACCCTTTTCTAAAAATAATAATAATTTTGTCCGAATAAATTGTTGTTTAATTTTGTAAAAGTATTGACCCGACCCGGGCAACAACAAAGTTCGACCCGAGAGACTGGCCGGAAAAAGGAAAAGCGAGTTTGATTTCCCGAGAAACCAGGTCTGTTCGTTTGCCTGCCGCAGAAGGCTGCGGCTGCGACCAGCGACCAAAAGTTGTTCGTTTACTTGACGCAGTCTCCTGCGGCCAAACACAGCGTCTGGTCGCAGCGACCTGCGATTACAATTTTTAGACGCTGAATTTATCCACCGTTGCGTTGCGATTAGAGTTGCGTCTGCGATTAGAGAGACCAACCGCACGGCAAGTAAACAAACAGGTCTACGACCAATCGCAGCGTCTGATCACAGCGTCTGATCACAGCGTTTAACCGCAAGCCACAGCCACAGCCACAGCCACCTGCGACCGGCAAACTAACAAACCCACCCTCAACGTATAAACCCTCTTTTACTGTGGGCTTTGCTCGCAGACACTTTTTCCCTTCTCCCTCTCTTCTTCTCCAATCGGATTTTTCGTTCCGAAATTTGAACAAAACAGCTCGAACCTTTTCTCTTTCTCGTTCCCGCTCTCGTGGTTCGCGAGGGAGCCAAAATCGATCTAGGGTTTTGGTTTTCTCGCTCCCAAGAATTCACTAGGGTTCTCTGGTTCAGAATCCGATTCCTTCCAGTGTTGTTTGTTCTTCCAACAAGATGTCACAAGACGAGGAGATTGTGATGCGGGATGTGACGAACGCGGGACTCTGCGTTGGTGACCGCATTGGCCGAGAAGCCGCATCGCAACTCGATATTGAAGAAGCTCTTGAAGCTTCCAGATACGCTAGTCACCCATATTCGACTCATCCCAGAGAGGTTAGCTTCAGCAACGATTTGGATCCAGGATATTGTATTTCCGAAGCAATTAGCTCAGTTTTCTTTCGATTGTTGCAATTGGGTTCTCGATTCGAGGACAAAAAATTAGTTGAAACCGAGCTATTGCAAGATTGGAAACTTGAGCTTAGTCTTATAGGTGTTTGGTTTTGTTGCAGTGGCCGCCGTTAATCGAGGTTGGTGAGACTTGGGAATTGCCTTCTGTACTTATTGAGAGGTATAATACAGCAGGTGGGGAAGGGACGGCCTTATGTGGAATTTTTCCAGAGATTCGACGGGCTTGGGCATCCGTCGACAATTCATTGTTTCTGTGGCGTTTTGACAAAAGGTAAACTTGGCTTTTCCTTTTTGTTTCAGGGGAATTCAGAGCATGAGATGCCTCGTTTTCATTGCTTTGTTTTGATAAACGCATGTCAATTAGGGACGGGCAATGTCCTGAGTATAGTGGGGAGGAGCAGGCTATTTGTGCCGTTGGACTAGCAAAATGTAGACCTGGAGTTTTCGTTGAAGCTATTCAATATCTTTTGGTGCTGGCAACTCCTGTTGAGGTGACACTTTTCAAAGGCGCAATCCGATCACAACTTTTTTCTTTAGTTTTGTTCTGTACTGTATATAATTTTCTGAGAAAACTCTACTTCTCATCAGTTGGTTCTTGTTGGAGTGTGCTGCACTGAAGGACCTGATGGTAGAGATCCTTATGCTGAGATTTCAGTACAGCCTCTGCCTGACTATACAATATCATCTGATGGAGTGACAATGACATGCGTTACATGTACCAATAAAGGGCGCATTTTCATGGCTGGACGTGATGGTCATATATATGAGCTGCTATATACAACTGGCTCAGGCTGGCATAAACGTTGTCGTAAAGTGTGCCTTACTGCAGGTGTTGGTAGTATGATCTCGAGGTACACTTATTCTCTTTTGTCTTTCTTTTTTCTTCTTCTTTCTGTCCTCTCTGATATTTGATTCTGGAATCTGGGACAAAGCAAGCTTCTAGCAACCCATTTGGTATCTCTAACTCCCTGTGCTCTAAACAATTCCGAAATATCATATTCTTTATGTTTGTTTTTTACATTTATCCCCAATTCTGTGAATCTTAGGTGGGTTGTGCCAAATGTATTCAAGTTTGGAGCTGTAGATCCTGTTTTAGAGATGGTTGTTGATAATGAAAGGCAAATTTTATATGCCCGCACTGAAGAGATGAAACTTCAAGCATATGTTTTTGGGCCAAATGGGGAAGGCCCTCTTAAGAAGGTTGCAGAAGAAAGGAATCTGTTAAATCAGAAGGATGTGAGCCAAGGAAATCGACAGTTAACAGCGGCAGGTCGATCTAACAAGCCAACCATAGTCAGCATTTCGCCATTGTCCATGCTGGAATCCAAGTGGTTGCACCTTATTGCTGCATTATCAGATGGTAGGAGGATGTATCTCTCCACCTCTTCAAGTGGAAGTAGTTTCAGTGGGTTCAACAACCACCGCCAGACTCCAAACTGTTTGAAAGTCGTTTCAACTAGGCCATCTCCTCCATTGGGGGCCGGTGTTGGGCTTGGTTTTGGAGCTGCATCTCTTGCTGGTAGAACTCCGAATGAGGATCTCTCCATGAAGGTTGAAACAGCATATTATTCTGTTGGAACTCTTGTTCTTTCAGATTCATCGCCACCTGCTATGTCTTCTCTTCTTGTTGTTAGCAGAGATTCAAGCGTGCACTCGCATGTTGGCGGCAGTTCAGGTTCAAGTTCAAGGAGTTCTCGGGCTTTACGGGAAGTTGTGTCCTCTCTACCAATTGAAGGCCGTATGCTTTTTGTAGCAGATGTGCTCCCCTCTTCTGATACTGCTGTTACTGTTCAATCATTATATTCAGAACTTGAATACTGTGGACTCGAAGTCTCGGGAGAGTCTTATGAAAAGGCGTGTGGAAAACTCTGGGCCAGAGGTGATCTTTCGACCCAGCATATTTTGCCAAGGAGAAAGATTGTCATTTTTACCACCATGGGTATGATGGAACTAGTTTTTAATAGACCTGTTGATATCTTGAGAAGACTTCTAGAATCCAACTCTCCAAGGTCCCTTCTGGAAGATTTTTTCACTCGCTTTGGAGCAGGCGAAGCAGCTGCCATGTGCTTGATGTTGGCTGCCCGGATAATAAATTTTGAAGATCTAATTAGTAACATTGTTGCTGATAAAGCAGCTGAGGCTTTTGAGGATCCGAGAATGGTAGGAATGCCACAATTTGATGGCAGTAGTGGATTGTCAAACACTAGAACAGCAACTGGAGGTTTCAGCATGGGCCAAGTTGTTCAAGAAGCGGAACCTATTTTTTCAGGTGCTCACGAAGGGCTCTGCCTTTGTACGTCAAGATTACTGTTTCCTCTATGGGAACTTTCTGTGATGTCTAAAAAAATCAGTTCTGATTCCATGTCTGAGGACGGAGTGGTGATTTGTCGTCTTTCTACCAGTGCTATGAATGTGCTGGAAAGCAAGATTCGATCGTTGGAGAAATTCTTAAGATCTAGAAGGAACCAGAGAAGGGGGCTTTATGGATATGTTGCTGGATTAGGAGATATAACTGGCTCTATTTTGTATGGTAATGGCTCAGAGTTGGGTGCTACTGAGAGGAACATGGTTAGGAACTTGTTTGGAGCATATTCCAATGGAGGCGAGTCAGCAAATAAAAGACAGCGGTTGCCATATAGCCCTGCTGAATTGGCTGCCACGGAGGTAAAATTTGTTGAATTGTTATAAATCTAGTGTTACTTTCTTCCTCTTCAATTAGTCTGTGGTGAAAGTCTTTAATTAGTCTTTCCCTCCTGCAGGTGAGGGCGATGGAGTGTATTAGGCAGTTGCTTCTCAGATCTGCAGAATCCCTCTTCCTACTCCAACTTCTCTCTCAACATCATGTTGCTAGATTAGTTCAGGGGCTTGACGCAAACTTAAAGCAGGCTTTGGTTCAGTTGACATTCCATCAGTTAGTTTGTTCTGAAGAGGGTGACCAAATTGCAACAAGGCTCATTTCTGCCGTGATGGAGGTACCTCCCGTTAAATTAGCCTTAGTATCCTCTTCCTAAATGTTTTGATTTGCTAACTTAAATCGGATACTATGTTGCCCCAGTATTATACTGGCTCAGATGGCAGGGGAACAGTTGACGATATTAGCGGGCGACTACGTGAAGGTTGCCCAAGTTACTTCAAGGAGTCGGATTACAAGTTCTTTTTAGCTGTTGAACGCCTGGAAAGAGCTGCTTTAACTTCAGATGCTGAGGAGAAAGAGAATGTTGCTAGAGAGGCGTTCAGTTTCTTGAGTAAAGTCCCCGGATCTGCAGATCTCAGAACTGTCTGCAAACGTTTTGAGGAATTGAGGTTAGTTTTTCATTCAAGTAGATGTCTACACACTTGGTTGTTTGTAGTTTGTGATCGTTGGTCAATAAACCTTAGTTTTTTTGTTCTTGTTATTTTTGTGTTAAAGCTTTCATTCTTACCCTCTGAAACAAATTTAAAGAATATTCCTAGTATACTTTCCAAATTACAGTAAAGATACCTTATGATCCAGAAAATGTATTTAAAGATAGACAAAAAAAGAAAGATAAATCTAGAAGTTTACAGTTATGCATTCACACAAGAATAAAGTAAAAGCCCTAAGCCAAATTCATCAAGGCGATAGGGCCACCTTAAGGCAGAATCAATCATACATATTTTGTTGCCCTTTCTTTTAAGATTCCATTTATTTGGTATTCACTCAGAATAATTTTCTACAGGTTCTATGAAGCTGTTGTCTGCTTGCCTTTGCAGAAGGCCCAAGCCCTTGATCCTGCTGGCGATGCTTTCAATGACCAAATTGATGCTTCCATTAGAGAGCATGCTCTTGCCCAGCGAAAACAATGCTATGAAATTATCGCTAATTCCTTGCGATCTCTAGCTAGTTCCATGCTAGATGAGGCTTCACGTAGACAATATATATGCCAAATCGTTCATCTTGGTGTGCAATCAACTGACAGAGCATTCCGGGAGTACCTATACAACGCCATGATAGAACTGGGTCTTGAAAATGAGCTCCTGGAGTACGGAGGTCCAGATTTGGTACCTTTTCTCCAGAATGCTGGCAGTCATTCTGCATCAGAGGTTTGCTATTTATACGCTAGCACTTTAAATTATCTAATGTTATGGTGCCAGGATTTCTATTGTGATTTGTCAATAACTAAATGTTCAGATATTGTCTACCTGTTACACTAAAAAACTCCATAGCTAAAAACTAGTAGTGCCAGTCTGCCACCAATTGCGAAACGAAAACAAGTCAGGTTTAATGGTAGACACTGCTACTGTTTTCTAGAAATTACTCATTTGTCTCCTTATGCCATAGGTCGGGGCTGTTTCTTCTGGATCATCTCCGCTGGGTCACTCAGGAACACAGATTTCATCAAATCAAGCAAAATACTTTGATCTTCTTGCGAAATACTATGTGTCGAAGAGACAGCATGTGCTTGCTGCTCATGTGCTTCTAAGACTTGCAGAAAGGCGCTCAATTATTTCAGGGGACAATCCTATCCTTGAGCAAAGGTAAGCAATCTGTCTTTTATGTTTTTTCTTAAAATTTTCCCTGAGTCACACATTACCTTGATTCTTCTACTCTCCCTTCCTTTTCCATCTCTAATGGGTTGCTGCCTTGTGAATTTAGGCGACAATACCTTAGCCACGCAGTTTTGCAGGCCAAGAATGCAAGTAATAGCGATGGTTTAGTAGGTTCTGCTCAAGGTGCTTCTGACAGTGGGTTACTTGATCTGCTTGAAGGAAAACTCGCAGTTCTTCAGTTCCAAATAAAGATTAGAGACAAACTTGAAGCCTTGGCTTCCAATTTCGAGTCCTCGGTAGCCATGCAGGACTCTGACCAGAATGAGCCAGTACTTGATGGTGGTTCTAGTGATGATTCCAGCTTAGCAAATGCAGCAAATGAAAAGGCCATGGAGCTCTCCTTGGAACTTAAAAGCATAACGCAGTTGTACAATGAATATGCTGTCCCATTTGATCTCTGGGAGGTAAGTCTAAAAATCAGAAACTATCATATATGTATATTTTCGATTTTCAATGTAGTTTTGGACCATGTTTCTGGTTAACTGGTTTTCTAGAACTAACTTTAGGAACAAGGGAGGCCTCTATTTCTCCCTATCTGTAACTTAGCTGATATTCTGTTAATCCGTAGGTTCTGTGATTCAGTGCTAGTATCTTCAACTCTCTGTGAAGGCTCTCTTGATATTGATTGTTTGCTTTACTGGCTTCACTCATATGCAGATCTGTCTGGAAATGCTCTACTTTGCAAACTATTCTGCTGATGCTGATTCTAGCATAATAAGGGAAACATGGGCTAGACTCATCGAGCAAGCTCTTTCACAAGGTGGGATAGCTGAAGCATGTTCAGTTCTCAAGAGAGTCGGATCTCATATATATCCTGGCGATGGAGTTGTTTTACCGCTCGATGTTTTGTGCCTTCACCTCGAGAAAGCTGCACTTGTAAGCTCCTCCTACTCGTTATGTTGATTCTTTTCATCAGGTAAGAACTGAATCTGAATGCAAATTGTGGGAAATTTTACAGGAGAGATCAGAGAGGAATGAAATTGTTGGGGATGAAGACATAGCTCGAGCTCTACTAGCCGCCTGCAAAGGCGCAGCTGAACCTGTGCTCAACGCTTATGACCGTTTATTATCCAATGCAGCCATTGTGTCGTCACCGAATCTAAGAATCCGTCTCCTTGGTTCGGTTCTGGTGGTGCTCCTTGAATGGGCAATGTCTGTATTGTCAGACAGAATGGGGTCGAGTCCAGCCAGGTCTTCTCTGATATTAGGTGGCTCGTTTGCACACGAGAACAAAGCCGTTCTTAACCAAGGGGTCCGTGATAAGATTGCAAGCGCCGCAAACAGGCAAGTTTCTCTCTGTCATCCTAAGTAGGCCTAGGCATTCGGTTTTGGGAAAAAGACGATTGAACTAAAACCGAAATATATTTATTTCAGGTTTGGGTATTATTATATATTTTCGGTATAATCTAGTGTAATTTTTTTTTTTTTTTTTTGGGGATAACGGACAGGTACATGACGGAGGTTAGGAGACTGACTCTGCCATCGACTAGGACGGAGAGTGTATACGCAGGTTTCAAAAAACTTGACGAGTCTCTCTTAAGTCCATTCTCCTTCTGATCCATCGTCACTCTTTTTTATTTATTTATTTGCATCCAATTTCTTCACTTTATAGGGTATTTAGCAGCTTTCTTGTAACTTTAAATCACTCTTGGGGAAATTCCCCCTTCTTTAGTCTTCAGAGAGAATCAAAATACGAAAAGAGAAAAATAGAATTCTGTAGTTCCTCTTGAACTGTGTCTCATTTTTATTAGTTTCTTTTTATTGAGTGTTTTTGTTTGGTTATTAATTGTTATTTTCAAACCATGTTGATATATTTCAGAAAAGTAATGAGGATTTTGAAGTATTTAGAAATAAAACATATCTATATTTTAATAAAAGTAACGTGTGAATTGTTATCTTTTAACTATTTTTTTCAAGTTCGTGAAATTGTTGTATTTGTATGCTAAACTTTAAAATGATGATGTATTAGAAGCCTTTTCCAAGAGCTAAGTCACACAATTGCACGCTTGTCAATGAGTTTTCCCTGAAATTTTCGACTTTGACCATTCGTGCTATGGACGTTGGATTCCATTAAAATTTTCGTAGAACCAAAGTCGAATTTTGTTGGCAGCTTTTGCTTCCCCTTTTTTGTTGATCTTTATTCTCCCCACTCGAGGATAGCTTAGTGTGTTTTCGTCAAAAATCTTAGATATTAAATTCAAGAGTATGTAAATTTTTGTCGTTTATAGATGTACACTTTTGGAGATTTCTGTGCTGCAGATAAAATTGTCTCTTTGTGGGATGTGTGCTACAGTTTAAGTTGTCTATTAGCGAATGGTCAAATTTTGAAACAGTTCATTGTTATTGAAATCTTCTAAAGAATATTACGATAACTAATAGTCGGTAAAAAAAACTAAAAGGGAAACGTAACTAAACGAAATGTGTTTGGATGAATAATGTAATACTAATAAAACTAAGATAATGTAAATAAACTAAATTTTAAAATCTCGCTAGGCGCTAGCCCGACGATTAGGGATTAATTTTTGATATTTTTAATGACTTTTTTAACATATTAATCTATTATAATTTATAATTTTGATATAATATTACGTTCAAGATTGCATAAAACACATAAAAATAAATATTATGTCTAATACATTATAATTTTAATTAAACATATGAACATAAGTTAGACTAATCAAAATTAAACATAATTAAAAAAATTTGGGCTAGATGACCACCTAAGCTATAATTAATCAGCCTAAACAATAATTAATCGAACATGTGATTACCCATAAATCGAGAGAGCTCCCGATTTTTTGAACAGAGATATAACAGCTCAAAATTTGAGATTAATTGGTTTGACCGTGGTCCGGACTTGGGACATGTTCGGTTCATTAAAGTTCAAGATTCTTGTCTCTTACATTGATTTCTTCATTATATAGTAGTATGAGTATCTTAAATTAAAAAAAAAAAAAATCAGAACTATCTTCGTATATAGTTTATGATTTTACGGTTTAAAAAATATAAATATAATCACACTTTAAGGTATTCTATTCTCGGTCAGTCCCGTAAAATTTTGTGGAGACAAAAGAAGAACATGACATATACTCCAAAATAAAAATTAATCTAAAACTTGATATAAAAAATCTGATTAGAAGTTGTGTGACTGGAATCATGAGTCATGGTCTCTAGTAATTTGTAAGATTTGTCGTACATGTTTGGGACAGAATGGGATGGTCCCTAACAATCTGACAACACATACAAATAAATTCAGATGGTCCCTAATCCTTCAATGTAATTAACCATATTCTACGAATACCAGTGCTATGAGTTATCGGATTTTATAAGCTATATATATATGGGATATATTTGAATAAACGTTGCTAATTTATAACCATTTTTGAAGTAACATTAATATTTTACAGCCAAAATTTCTCCAAATTATGCAAAACAAATGACTAATATATATGCATTGTGGTAGTAGGAAAAACTAAAAAGAAAAAAAATATTTCCCGCTAAATCAAAGTAGAAGCTACAATACAATAATATTATATCAAAGACGAAGACACAAATTGACACAAGTTGATAAAACGTAATTAACAGTGACGTGAATCATCTCTCTATCGTTGTCAAAACATAGCCTTAAACCTCATTTAAATCTCTCTCTCTACAAAACTGAAACCTAAAAGCAAGTGTGTCTCTTCTCTTTGGCGATTTTAAAACCCTAGCATTTTGATGAGTGTTCGCTTCGTTTTACATTTTTTTTGCGTTCTTCTTTGTGCCGATCTTCGTAATTGTGTTATGTAAGGATGGGTTTTATGTGTCTATGGGTGTTGTAGTTGATTTTGCTGGTGTGTTGTCACTTAGAACTTTAGCATTTGGTTAAATTGGGAAATTCGGGATTGTGGTGAGGAGCGAGGATTGAGATCGGGAAAATGGAGGAAAGAGGATTTATGTCACCTTCATTGGCCGTATCGGCGTCGTATCGGGAAGGAGGAGGAGGAAGCAAGGGCTTGTCGCGACGGAGGTCGATGAGGCCGAGCTTTGACGCGGATAACGAGTTTATAACCCTACTCCATGGCTCGGATCCCGTAAGAATCGAGTTAAATCGGCTGGAGAACGAAGTCAGAGGTACAAGATTGCGTTTTGTACCTGTGAATTTTTGAAATTGGTTTGGATTAGTCAGGCTTTGTTCCAGCAACGTGCATGCTTGTTTTATAAAATTGACCTGGTGTGTGTAGATAAGGATCGAGAATTATCTGAAGCTCAAGCTGAAATCAAAGCTTTGAGGTTGTCTGAACGGCAAAGAGAGAAGGCTGTTGAAGAGGTTAAGCCCTTACTTAAGCCCTTACTTAAGCTTACATGAAAGCTCCCAATATTTTTTAATGTTTTTTTTAGAATTGCAAAGTATTTACTTTCTTTCCTATTGAACTTGAGTGGCATTATGACATTCATATTTGTAGAAGATGGAGTAGTTATTTGGAATAAGTTTCTCTGGTTAATCATCTATATTGCTTGTCTTTGAGTTTGGTTTGGCTAGTGCACAACCGTCCTACTGACCTCTATGCTGTCTAATTTGAGTGCTGAAGCTCACCGAAGAGTTGGGAAAGATGGCGGCAAAACTCAAACTCAGTGAAAACCTTCTTGAGAGTAAAGTACGCTTGTAATATCTCTTCCGTTTCTTTGATTCCTTTTGCTCTTGATTCTATATTCAACGATGTCATATGTTGTCATAGAACCTTGAAATCAAGAAAATAAATGAAGAAAAGAAGGCTTCCATGGCAGCTCAGTTTGCAGCAGAAGCCTCTCTTCGTAGGGTGCATGCTGCTCAAAAGGATGATGACATGCCTCCAATTGAAGCTATTCTTGCCCCTTTGGAGGCTGAACTGAAGCTTGCGAGACAAGAAGTATTTTCCTTTCAGAAATATCTTTGTATAGCTGGATTCAATAAGTTCTGGGACATTTTAACTGCATTCTCATCTGATTTTGCATTATTTGATTGGTAGATTGCTAAACTTCAAGACGACAACAAATCACTTGACCGCCTTACCAAATCAAAGGAAGCAGCTTTGCTTGAAGCTGAAAGGACCGTTCAGTGTGCAGTGGCAAAGGCTTCAATGGTTGATGATCTCCAGAATAATAACCAAGAATTGATGAAACAAATAGAAATTTGTCAGGTATGTCTATCCTTTTTTATTGACTGAAACAGCTAATTAGAGAACCTATTCCCTTGTTTACAACAGCGTGGCCTTATTTGCCTATACATTGGTTAAATTAGGAAGAGAATAAAATTATAGACAAGATGCACAGACAGAAGGTTTCAGAAGTTGAAAAGCTTATGCAGAGTGTCCGGGAGTTAGAAGAAGCTGTTCTTGCTGGGGGTGCAGCCGCAAATGCAGTGAGAGATTACCAGAGAAAATTTCAAGAAATGAATGTAATAATTCATACGCTTCTATAGTGCTACAGTAACTGTTTTTATTCTTATTCTGGTTTCGTAATTGTGGCCTTTGGTCTTTTCCATAGGAAGAGAGAAAAATTCTTGAACGGGAATTGGCCCGTGCTAAGGTTAATGCAAACAGAGTTGCCACTGTAGTAGCAAACGAATGGAAAGATTCTAACGACCAAGTGATGCCTGTAAGGCAGTGGCTCGAAGAACGGAGATTCCTACAGGTCTTGTTTTTTTTCCCTTACTTCTCTTCCTGTTTCGAGTTGTGATTCATATTTATGGTGGTTAACTAAAACTATTGCCATCTCCTATTTCTGTTTGGACAGGGAGAAATGCAGCAACTACGTGACAAACTTGCCATAGCTGACCGAGCTGCGAAATCTGAAGCTCAGCTGAAGGTAGAATCATAGCTAGGGCACATCTCTAGTTTTCTTTTTTCTTATAGTTTTCTTAGTTTGGAATTGCTGATTTTACCTTTTTAGGAGAAATTTATACTACGGCTTAGAGTGTTAGAAGAGAGTTTAAAGAGGCCTACGAGCAGCAGCAACAGAGGCACACCTGGTGGTAGAAGTTCAAGCAACGGGCCTGCTCGAAGACAATCCCTTGGTGGAGCCGAAACGAGTCCAAAATTGACATCAAATGGCTCTTTGACCAAGAGAATGCCAAGTTCTCAGTCGAGATTGACTGCTAGTGCGAGCACTATATTGAAGCATGCTAAAGGAACGTCTATATCATTCGATGGGGGAACCAGATCGTTGGATAGAAACAAGGTGCTAATAAATAGACCGGGATTGAATTTTCCTTTGAACCACCAGTCTTCTGAAGGAACTGGTGGAGGAGAGTCGCCTAGCCCAATAAAAGGGGAAGAATCAGATGACAAGTCAACAAACAATGATAGCGTCCCAGGTGTCCTATACGATTTGCTGCAGAAAGAGGTCATAACATTAAGAAAAGCTGCTCATGAGAAAGATCAAAGCCTAAGAGACAAGGACGAAGCTATTGAGGTTGCTTAGTTTGGCCTTATCCTGTTCTTTGCAGCCTTTAAACGAAATGTTCTACAAATATTTGGTTTGTGTGTGTGTGTTTTAGATGTTGGCCAAGAAGGTTGAGACATTAACAAAGGCGATGGAAGTTGAGGCAAAGAAGATGCGAAGAGAAGTAGCTGTAATGGGGAAAGAAGTTGCTGCCATGCGCGTGGATAAAGGACAACAAGATAGTAAATCCAGACGTCTCTCCTCTACCTCTAAAGGATCTTCAAACACTGCTCAAATGCTCTCTGGAAGGTATCATATCATATACTATGAGCATTATATAAAGATATATCTAACAAATATGTCATTTTGTTTAAGCGTTATGATTATCTTTCGCAGAGTGTCTGGACGAATTGGGATGACGAGGAGCACACAGTGACAAGCTGATTCCCCAAGCAGTTCGATCAATAACCGGTTGATTTCTGTCCTTGTGCCAAATTGATGAACCATCACTAGGAAGAGGGGTTTGCATTTGAAAGCTGAGCATGTAAAGGAAAAAAACCGATTCGGTTCGGTGTAAAAAGAAATATTGACTTTACTTGGTTTTCTTATTTTGTTGTGTTATGTATAGGAGAGGTAGGCTTTTGTTTTATGTAACGTATTAAGCTTTTTAGTATGTGATTGTTTTGTCTCTATCTCTCTCTCCCCTTTGCTAATGTTAATTTTTTCTTATAAAGGAACTGATCAAATCAAACCAAAAAAAAAAAGGAACAACCAAATCTGAAAAAGAGGCTATAAAAGTGAAACGAACATAACCACATGAATTGAACCGGCTTTATATCATTGACCGGTACGCGTATCGCGACGTGGGATTTGATATATTTTCGCTTTTGGCCCAAAAGTATTCTATATTTGAATGAGTAAGCCTACTATTTTTGTTTTGAAATTGTTTTCCATTACTCTGCTCCATTGGTTCTTTCCTCTTTTTCCCAGATTCATCGATCTCCCTACACCATTTTTTTAAGTTTTCGTTGGATCTAGATCTGAGCATCGGTGAGAGATTTTCCGGATCTTTGATCCGTTCCAGGAAAAATGGCGACGATGAAAAGTTTGATAGGTCTGATTAACAAAATCCAGAGGGCTTGCACTGTCCTCGGAGATCATGGCGGTGAAGGTATGTCGCTTTGGGAAGCTCTCCCAACCGTCGCTGTCGTTGGTGGCCAGGTTTGATCTCTCTCTCTCTCTATGAACATACACATTTGAATCTTATAGATCCGATCTCACTCCTCGCCTCTTTAAATCACTTTAATGTCTACGTTTCTGATTTACTTTGGTGTTGATTTTTTTGGATCAGAGTTCCGGAAAATCTTCAGTTCTAGAAAGTGTTGTGGGCAGGGATTTTCTGCCTCGTGGATCTGGTAATTTTATCTCTCGTTATGCGATTTTTTCTGGTGTTCGATGCTTGAAATTAGGTATCAGATAGGTTTCGGAAGTTTTCGTGCTCTTAGTTGCCTCCATTGAAACATTAGCGAAACTATTCTAATATCGGAGCATGACATACAGATTTTGACTACTTCGAAGAACCTACACAAATAACTCACCATTACCGTGCCTTGTGAACAGTGTTTCATTGATGCTGATTCTCCTAAACCTTTTTCAGTTTGTGTGCTGATTGATCATATATTGGTCTTCTCTTATATCGACTTGAAGTGCCCATCTAATTTGGTACCATTTGATTAATCAGGTATCGTTACAAGGAGGCCATTGGTGTTGCAGCTTCATAAGACCGAAGAAGGGACAACCGAATATGCCGAGTTTCTTCATGCTCCTAAGAAGAGGTTTGCTGATTTTGGTAGGTTAACTGAATCTTTCATGGGGCATTCCAATTGTCAATGAATCTTCGCTCCTTTTTCTATATGAAGCTAATTGCTGAAAATGATGAGATCCATAAACAGAAAGGCAGGTTGGGCTAATAAGTGTTCTTCTCTTTCCAGCTGCTGTGCGAAAGGAAATCGAGGATGAAACTGATCGTATTACTGGGAAGTCGAAACAAATCTCAAACATTCCAATTCAGCTGAGCATATATTCTCCAAATGGTTTGTGCTTAGGACCACATTTCATGTAGTGCATACCTATTGTAGATAATGTAATGCATATAGAAAACCAACACAGTAACTTTCTTATATTGTTGATACCAGCAGTAATGAGTTCAAAGTAGTTGGATTAGATTTTTAACATTCCAAATTTTGCTACGCCTCTTTCTTGTGACTTTGATTTCTCATTTTATGAGGATGATTTTCTATGCAGTTGTTAATCTGACGCTTATAGATCTTCCGGGTTTGACAAAGGTTGCTGTAGGTAAGAGATCTTTGATATGTTATATCCTTGGTTCTTTTATCTAGTAGCTTTTGCTAAGACTGTTCACTTACATGAATGTTACTCTTGTAGATGGTCAACCGGAAAGTATCGTCCAAGACATTGAAAATATGGTCCGTTCTTATGTTGAAAAGGTCAGTTTTGCTCTAACCTATTGGTGAGAAGGTTTCAATAATCTTGTCATTTATTCCAGCCAAGTTGAACTGAACCATGCATTTGATCATCCTCGCACACTATGATATGTTTTCGGAAAATCCATCAGATATGAAAGTGATTAGGAAGCATCAAACTTTTTCCCTATCATGTTTACTCTGGAAGCTTATCCAGTGAGCTGTTTTATTGCAGCCAAATTGCATCATATTGGCTATTTCTCCAGCTAATCAAGATATTGCTACATCAGACGCAATAAAACTTGCTAGAGAAGTTGATCCTACAGGTACTATCTAGATGTAGTTTCCTAGTAACTAGTAAGTAGTAACTTTTCACTCTCCACAACATTTTTCTAAAATTTTCTAGTATATTATCTGTAGGTGAAAGGACTTTTGGAGTGGCAACCAAGCTTGATATCATGGATAAAGGAACAGATTGTCTAGATGTAAGGATCTTTCTTTACTCATGCAGGTTGGGGTCTCAACTAAATCAATTACTGGTTTAATTACTTTGACACCTCCATTCGGTATTTGATGAAGGTTCTTGAGGGAAGGTCATACCGTTTGCAACATCCCTGGGTCGGAATTGTGAATCGTTCACAGGCCGATATCAATAGGAGGGTCGATATGATTGCTGCGCGTAGGAAGGAGCGTGAATATTTTGAAACAAGCCCTGAATACGGGCACTTAGCCAGTAGGATGGGATCAGAATATCTAGCAAAACTCTTGTCTCAGGTACCCTTATGATTTACTCACTCGGATTTCACCGAAATCAAAGCTTTAATGCATAGTGTTGACTTTCGTCCAACTTTTCTTTTCCTCTCTATCAGCACTTAGAGACTGTTATCAGGCAGAAAATCCCCAGTATTGTTGCTTTGATCAACAAAAGCATCGATGAGATAAATGCAGAGCTGGATAGGATTGGGAGACCTATTGCCGTAGATTCAGGGGTAAGATCTTAAACCATTATGTAATCGGTATTCAGAGTTGCTTCAGAATCTGTGGGACAGTTACTCACCAAACTATTATTCCAGGCCCAACTATACACAATTTTGGAACTCTGTCGGGCATTTGATCGTGTCTTTAAGGAGCACTTGGATGGAGGGTAAGTGATTTAGTTATTCTTCTTCTTAGTTGTATAGCTCATTTATTGTTTTGTATGTACCATTGCATTGCTAAGATCAGTTTGGAGTCTATGAATGGTTCAAAAGACAATGGCCTTTCAAGAGTAATATGCTGCCCTAAAATAATTCAGTCTGTAGTTGTTTAACTTCTGCTCAGTTTCCAGACTAAGGATGTGCAGTTTTAGTAAAGTTCCTGCAATGATGACCTTTTCATAGATGTTCGCCAAAAATGTTTTACATCATTTCTCGACGTAAGTCTGGAAAAGCCGGGTTTCTCACAATTATCATGTTGTTTGTATCAGACGACCTGGTGGAGACCGGATTTATGGAGTTTTCGACCATCAATTACCAGCAGCCTTAAAGAAACTTCCCTTTGATCGACACCTCTCTACCAAAAATGTTCAGAAGGTTGTTTCAGAAGCAGATGGTTATCAGCCACATCTTATTGCTCCTGAACAAGGATACAGAAGGCTCATTGATGGATCCATTAGCTATTTCAAAGGACCAGCTGAAGCCACTGTCGATGCAGTATGCTTCCAAATCTTTATTAGATTCTATTATTCATGAGACTTCTTAATTTCCAATAGATTTACTATATTCTTTGCTCCTGTTTGATATCTTCTAGGTGCATTTTGTATTGAAAGAGCTGGTCAGAAAGTCTATTTCAGAAACAGAGGTGAGAAGAGGCCTTCTGTTGTGAGAACTCCTCGTAGCTCTTTACGCTCTGTTTCAATCCTAAATTGCCATTTGTCTTTTGTTTTTTTTTATCAGGAGCTGAAGCGATTTCCGACTCTAGCAAGCGATATAGCAGCTGCTGCAAATGAAGCTCTTGAAAGATTCAGAGACGAAAGCAGGAAAACTGTTCTTCGCCTGGTGGACATGGAATCCAGCTACCTCACGGTTGATTTCTTCAGGAAACTTCACCTTGAACCTGAGAAAGAGAAACCAAACCCAAGAAATGCCCCACAACCAAACGCCGACCTCTACTCCGACAATCACTTCAGAAAGATCGGTACGTGTCTCTGGCTTCCCTCACTATGAATGAAACATATTGTGTTGACTATGAATAAATTACTCAGGATCCAACGTGAGTGCATACATAAACATGGTCTGTGACACATTGAGAAACTCTCTTCCCAAAGCTGTTGTTTACTGCCAAGTTAGAGAAGCTAAGAGATCGCTCCTCAACTTCTTCTACGCTCAAGTCGGCAGGAAAGAGGTAAACATTATTATTACCCTTTTTTATTTTGTTTGATTATTATGCCCAAAATTGAATCAATTTAAAGAACACTTTCTAATGATTCAATACATAAATAAATAAAAAATGGTGCAGAAGGAGAAGCTGGGGGCGATGTTGGACGAAGACCCACAGCTAATGGAACGAAGAGGAACCTTAGCCAAACGGCTCGAGCTTTACAAACAAGCCAGAGACGACATCGATGCAGTGGCTTGGAAGTAAGGTGTGATCAAGGGCGAAATATTCTTTATATTTTAAATTTCTTTGTTCGTGTGGGCACTTCATTATAATTAGATATGTTGGGAGTTGTTACTTCCAATCCATTGATTCACACACACATCATACACACGATAACTCATGTTTTCTTCGGTCACTAATTTCTGTTTCCCACTTTTTGGTGTGTGCATCTTCGATTCTTGAATACTTTTTTTAGAACGGTTGAATCATATTTGAAAGTCGCACTCTTACATTAAGACAAAAGGACGGAAACTATGAATGTTAAGATATGGAAGAATCTGAGCCGCGGTTTGTATTCTTTGCCACGACTATTCGGATCCAGTTCAAGTTGTAGCTAAAAAAGAATAAAAAGCCATTTTTTCTTGGAAAAAAAAACCAATTTATATTTCTCATTAAGAAAGAACTAACAATTTTAATTAATCACTAGGAGTTTTCTATCGTTACGAAATATAAAACGTCAAAATAAATTTCCATTTCTTCAACAAGAACGAGGAACGAGCAAGTAGGCTCGCTGAACCAGTAGTTCAAGTTTCCTCCGTTTAAATAAATAAAAGATTCATGTTTTTTTTTATAAAAAAAGAACCCTATGAAGATTATCTTGTTTGTATTTTAAAATTGTGGATAGTGCAATTGTATTTGCCTATAAATTCTATAAAAAGGCATACTAATAAATACCTAAACCAGCTGCAACGGATCTCATCCTTGTCTTTAAAGCAATGATTTAAGTTGTTTAGCTAAGGAGCTTGTTTCACATGGTTTATTTGAAAGTATGTTAAAAGACATGTAAAAGTATTTTAAGTAATTGTTGGAGGTGGGCCTAACACCCCCAATTAGTTAGGCCCATCTTAGAAAAGACCCTTCTTCAGCTCGGTCTCCGGCCTGAAAGCACCGGTCCGCAAGGCCCCTCTTCAGTTCGGTCTCCGGCCTGAAAGCACCGGCCCGCAAGGCCCCTCTTCAGCTCGGTCTCCGGCCTGAAAGTGACGTAGAAAGGTCCGGGCTGACACTTCACCAAGGCAAGAATGTCAGAAGAGCAGAGGACGAGTGGGAGTTGGTCGAACAGTGTATTGTCTGAGCAGGAGTATGGGCCGACCTCGACATCTCACCAACCTTGCAGACTTGACGAAGGAAAGGGAGACACGTGGAGGAGAGTTGGTTAAACAGTGCACTGCTCTGCAACACGCCACGCCGAGCTCATAATGACCTCTCTCCCCGAAAGCCGGAACACGCCTCCTAGGCCACCTTACCCGCGAAAGAGGCCGAAGACGCCACGTGGCCCCGAGATCCCGGGGAGCAGGAAGCCGACCCCGACTATATATACCCCTCGGTGTCATTAAAGGGGGAGGACTTTTGATTTTTAGCCACTTTGAGACCTGCGGAAATTACCCGGTCTCTCTCTCTTTGTAACAAGGCAACAGTTTAGAACGCCGAACTGGACGTCCTTCGGAACCAGTTCGTAACTCTAAATTGTTCATTTCTCTCACCATCAATAAAAAGAAACACGGCCCCCGGCCTACTCATCTTTCTCCCGGCCTGCCTTAATAGTGGTTAAATTGCTCTAATTAACGAAAATCTCACCTCTCATCTCCTAATCACTCTTTAAACAAACTTAGTGATCCCCTGGATCAACAATTGGCGCTAGAAGGAGGGCCGAGATTCTTCTATACGCAAGGAGCAGTTCAACCACCACCGCAACCGCAGCAACGATGGCAATTCCGCCCCCAAGAGTGCTGTCAGACCAGGACACCCCGACCCAAACAACGGCCCAGGCCCCAAAAACGGCCCCGCCAACGACTCAAACGACGGCGCCCATCCCGTCGTCAGCCCAAGCAGCTGCCAACCAGACGACTCCCCGAGAGCAGTTCTTCAGGGCCCCGCCCCCGGCTTCGGCACCCGCTCATTCCGACGGCTCCGCCTCCCACAACGCACCCCGAGCGTCGGAAGATCAGCCCACGCTGTCCGCCGTGATGCAGACCCTGCTCGCCCGAATAGACGAGCTGACGCGAGCCACCGACCAACGGTTCGCCACGCTAGGGGCCTCCCGTGACCGGTCGGACAATACCGGGTCCCCCGACGTCCATCTCAGAGAGCCGGTCTCTCGGGAAGAAACCCCCCGCATCCGGACAAGCCGACCGGGCGACTCACCGTCAGGATCCGAAGGGCCGGGCGGACGCTTCGCCCCGGCAGTAGGAAGCCACCCGGGCGACGAAGCCCACCACCTCCGATCCAGCGCGGAGCGCTCAAGGGACGCCGAGTTCGAAGCTATGAAGGAGACTATCCGCGCGATGTCCTCCAAAATCCATCAGGCCAACAGCGCGGCCCCGGAAATCGATCGCGTCCTCAGAGAGACGCAAAACACGCCGTTCACCCGCCGGATCGCCTCCGTCCCGCTCCAGCACCTCGGGAAGCTGAAACTCCAGCCCTACGCGGGCACCACCGACCCGGCCCAGTACCTTACGGCGTTCACCATCGCCATGGGCCGCGCCCACTTCTCACCAGACGAGCGCGAAGCCGCCCACTGCCAACTTTTCGTAGAGAACCTCACCGGCCCGGCTCTCACGTGGTTCTCTCGGCTGAAGACGCACTCCATAGACAGCTTCAGGGACCTGTCGACCACCTTCCTCGAGCACTACTCCATCTACATCCGCCAGTCCGCATCCAGCGCGGACCTCTGGGCGATGAACCAAGGAGCAAAGGAGTCGCTCAGGTCCTTCATAGAGCACTTCAAGGCCACGGCCTCCCAAAGCAACGTGACTGACGAGTCAGCGCTCCCCGCTCTAAGAAAGGGACTGCGGGCCGAGTCGGCCTTCAAGGACGATATGAAGCTCAACAGGCCGCGCTCGCTGGAAGACGCCTTGCACCGCGCTGGACTCTTCGTCGAGCTCGAAGAGGAGAAGGCGGATGAGTCGAGAAACAGCGCCTCTCACAAGACCCCAGCCGCGAAGGAGCGGCCCCAGGAAAGATATCAGGAGCCTCGTCAACACTACGATGACGAGTACCAGCGCAGCAAGGGAAAGCAGGCCGCTGCATTCCTTGTTAACGGACCGCCCTCCGGCCTCCGTCTACACGATCCCGTACTTCCCCCCAGTCCCGCGACGGGATTGCCTTGGAACAAGTACGTACGGGATCCACACCAGCAGGATCGGCGTCCCGACGAGCCGAGCGATAGGGAGCCCCGACCAGATGAGCCGTACGACAGGTCGGCCTTCTGCGACTTCCACCGGCGAAAGGGGCACCCGACCTCTCACTGCCGCGCCCTCCAAGAGGTCCTGTTGAACCAATTTCAACGGGGAGAATCAACGTCCCAGAGCGGCTGCGTCCACATGCCCGGGACGGCGATCGCGTGCAACCCCGCGACAACCGAGGTCGCGAGGATAACCGGGCTAGGCCTTACAACCGCGCCCAGAACGACGACCGGCGGCGACGATCTCCTTCGCGAGACCGGGAAACGGGCAGATCGCCTCCCCCGGCCCGGACTCTGATAGGGATGATCATGGGAGGCCTCCTCTCGTGCAACGACTCAGTGCGGTCCATCAAGCGTTACGAGAGGAAGACCGACGCCTCCCTGAAATGGCACTCCGGGCCAGAGATCGACGCTCAGGACACGAGCAAGAGGGGGATATATTTCACCGAGGCCGACGCGGCCGGGGTCCACCAGCCCCACAACGACCCCCTCGTTGTACAAGTCCGCGTAGCCGACTGCGACGTTAACCGAGTCCTCGTCGATACGGGCAGCTCGGTCTATCTCATCTTCAAGGACACCCTGGCCAGGATGAATCTAAACGGGGTCGAAATCAAGCCGCACTCCATCCCGCTGACCGGCTTCGCCGGGGACACCGTCAACGGAATCGGCACCATCGAATTGCCGGTCTACGTAGGTCGGGTGACGAGAATCGTCAAGTTCGTGGTCTTCGATACCACCCCGATCTACAATATCATCCTTGGAACCCCTTGGCTGCACTCGATGAAGGCAGTCACGTCAACGTACCACCAGTGCCTGAAGTTCCCCAACCAGGCCGGTACGTATACTCTTAGGAGTAACCAAAGGGTCTCTCGCGCCTGCTTCGCCATCGAGCATAAGCTGCGCCGCGCCGCACCGGCCTGCTTGGCCATCAACGCGCTTCAGACCGGCGACCCCAACGCCCAGGATCTCCCAGGGCGGGACCTTGTCGCCCAGGTCAACATCGATCCGCGTGACCCCGCCCGCTGCGTCGGCATCGGCACCGATCTCGACGAGAGCATCAAGCGAGAGCTGGTCGAGTTCCTAGGGCGGAACGTCTCTACCTTCGCCTGGTCAACCGGCGACATGCCCGGCATTGACCCGAACACGTGCAGTCACGAGCTCAACGTGGATCCGACCTGCAGACCGATCAAGCAAAAGCGGCGAAAGCTGGGTCCGGAGCGCGCCCAGGCCGTCAATGACGAGGTCGAAAGGCTCACCGCGGCCGGTTCGATCACCGAGGTCAAATACCCGGACTGGTTGGCCAACCCGGTGGTGGTCAAGAAGAAGAGCGGGAAATGGAGGGTCTGCGTGGATTTCACCGACCTCAACAAAGCGTGCCCGAAAGACAGCTTTCCCCTCCCCCGAATCGACCAGGTCGTCGAAGCCACCGCGGGGAACGAGCTGCTCTCCTTCATGGACGCCTTCTCGGGGTACAACCAGATCCCCATGCACCCCGACGACCAGGAGAAGACCGCGTTCATCACGGACCAAGGCATTTACTGCTACAAGGTAATGCCCTTCGGACTCAAAAACGCCGGGGCCACCTACCAACGACTCGTCAACCGGATGTTCGCCGACCAAATAAGCCGCACTATGGAAGTGTACATAGATGACATGCTGGTGAAGTCTCTGGTGGCGGCCGACCACGTCACTCATCTCCGGTTCTGCTTCCGGACGTTGAACGAATACAACATGAAGCTGAATCCGGCCAAGTGTTCCTTCGGCGTCACATCGGGCGAATTCCTCGGGTACATCATCACCCGGCGCGGGATCGAGGCCGACCCCAAGCAGATCCGAGCCATCATCGAGCTCAAATCCCCGGAGAGCACGCGTCAAGTACAACGACTCACCGGGAGAATCGCCGCACTGAACCGGTTCATCTCCCGCTCTACCGACAAATGCCTCCCGTTCTACCAGCTGCTCCGGGCTAACAAGCGGTTCGAGTGGGACGACAAATGCGAGGATGCCCTCCGACAGCTGAAGGAGTACATATCCACTCCTCCCGTCCTGTCCAAGACAGAAGAAGGCGAAACCCTCTACCTCTATATCGCCATCTCCGCGTCAGCGGTCAGCGGAGTGCTGGTACGGGAAGACCGAGGCGATCAGAGACCCATCTCCTACATCAGCAAATCCCTTGACGACGCGGAGAGCAGGTACCCGACTCTGGAGAAGCTCGCCTTGGCAGTGGTCGTCGCAGCTAGAAAGCTCCGGCCTTACTTTCAATCCCATGCGATTGCCGTCCTAAGCACCTACCCCCTCAGAACCATCCTCCACAGCCCGAGCCGATCGGGCCGGATAATGAAGTGGGCCGTTGAGTTGAGCGAGTATGAAATCGAGTACCGAGGTTGGACCGCGATCAAATCTCAGGCCCTGGCCGATTTCCTAGTTGAGTTGGCACCCGAGCTGGCAGTCAGCGAAGTGCCCGAGGTGTGGACTCTGCATGTCGACGGATCGGCTTCCAAGCACGGGTCCGGCGTTGGCATACGCCTCGAATCCCCAACCAAGGAGATCCTCGAGCAGTCTTTCCGCCTGGCCTTCCCGGCATCAAACAACGAGGCAGAATACGAAGCTCTGATCGCCGGCCTGCGCCTAGCAAAGGAGGTCGGCGCGAAGAAAATCCGAGCTTACTGCGACTCCCAGCTCGTCGCCAATCAATTCAGCGGAGAGTACGAGGCCAAGAGCGATCGCATGGACGCTTACCTCAAGGTGACCCAAGGCTTGGCCGCAGACTTTTCCGAGTTCACCATGACGAAGATTCCCCGAGGCGATAACACTTCCGCAGACGCTCTCGCCGCACTGGCCTCCACCTCGGCCCCAGCCCAACGACGGGTGATCCCGGTCGAGAGCATCGACTTCCCTAGCATCGAGCTGCCAAAAGGGGCCTACTTGATCAACCCCCAGGCCGCGGACCATGACGAAGACGCGCCACCTCCCGAAGTTCTACCACCGCCCCCGGCCGAGCCCGAGCTGCCGGACTGGCGAGTCGACCTGCTGCTGTACATCGCAGACGGCATTCATCCCCCAGACCGGTGGGCCGCCCGACGGCTAAGAAAGAAGTGTGCCCGATACACGATGCTGGACGGCAACCTGTTCCGGTGGAGCACCTCGGGAACCCTGCTCGGCTGCCTCCACGGGCAGGAAACCGTTGACGTGATGAAGGAGATGCACGAAGGTGCCGGCGGAAACCACTCAAGCGGCCGGGCTCTCGCCCTGAGAATCCAGAACCAAGGGCACTACTGGCCGACGATGCTTCAGGACTGTGCAAAATTCGCAGCCCGATGCGAGAAGTGCCAGCGTCACGGCCCACTCATTCATCGCCCTACCGAGCTCCTCACCACTGCGGTAGCACCCTACCCCTTCATGCGATGGGCCATGGACATAGTCGGGCCCCTTCCCCGATCTCGCCAAAAGCGCTTCCTCTTGGTCATGACCGACTACTTCACCAAATGGGTCGAAGCCGAGGCTTACGCCAAGATCACGGCAGAGGACGTCCGGAAATTCGTCTGGAAGTTCATCATCTGCCGACACGGGTTGCCTTACGAGATCGTAACCGACAACGGTGCCCAGTTCACATCGGCCCTCTTCGAAGACTTCTGCGCGAAGTGGAAAATCAGGCTGAGTAAGTCCACCCCGAGATATCCGCAAGGAAATGGGCAGGCCGAGGCCACCAACAAAACCATCCTCGACGGCCTCAAAAAACGACTGGACGACAAGAAGGGGTCCTGGGCCGACGAGCTCGATGGAGTCCTCTGGTCCCATCGCACAACGCCGAAGACATCGACAGGACGCACACCGTTCAGCCTCTCTCACGGAATGGAAGCAATGGCCCCCTCCGAGGCCGGGCTCCCCACTCCTCGCCGCGCTATGCTCACCCAGCAGCCCGCCCTGAACGACACCATCCTACTCAGCGAGCTGGATTTCCTTGAGGAACAACGGGACCATTCCCTCCTCCGAATCCAAAACTACCAGCAGCTCGCCCCCAAGTACTACAACAAGAGGGTTCGAGGCAGGTTCTTTACCGAAGGCGACCTGGTCCTCCGCAAAGTCTTCGAAAACACCGCCGAGCTAAACGCAGGCAAGCTCGGTGCACATTGGGAGGGCCCTTACCTTATCTCCAAGGTCGTGAAGCACGGCGTCTACGAACTAGTCACGATGACCGGCGACGCAATCCCGCGCTCATGGAATTCGATCAACCTCAAACGGTTCTATTACTAGGCCCCCGGGCTCCATTCCTCTATCCGCCTTTGTAAACAAACGAACTACGATTGGCTTGATCCCTTCTACTAAAGGGTACGTAGGCAACCCCTAACCAGGGCTCAGCTATTAATCTAATAAAACCTTTTTGACAAAGGAATAAGGTCCCCGACCTGAGCACAAAAGCCGAGCTCCAAACGCTCGTACTCATCAAAAAAAAAAAAAAAAAAAGCCGAGCTCCAAACGCTCGCACTACAAAAAAAAAAAAAAAAAAAAAAAAAAAAAGAAGCCGAGCTCCAAATGCTCGCACTACAAAAAAAAAGCCGAGCTCCAAACGCTCGCACTACAAAAAAAGGGGACCGAGCTCCGGTGCTCGCTCTCCCCGGCACACAAGTTATAAGTGCCAAAGCCGAGCTCCAATGCTCGCACTCCCATAGTACACAAGCAATAAGTACTAAAGTCGGGCCCCAGGGCTCGCACCTCTACTAGACACACAAGCATTAAGTGTCTCTAAGCCGGGCTCGCTACCCGCACCAAAAAAACAAGGTACACAAGCAATAAGTACCTTAAGCCGAGATCACCTCGCACCCACTAAAAATATTAAAGATACACAAGCAATAAGTATCTCAAGCCGAGTCGTACCTCGCACCCAATACAAGAGCACGGTCCACGACCTGCATACATGACAGAGTACGGTCTACGACCTACTCTACCAATCAAAAAAGCCTCGAAACGGCAGTATTTACAAGGCCGCATCGGCCGGCCTCAATTATCACAAAAGGGCCAACGGCCTCGATTATCACAAAAGGGCCAACGGCCTCGCTATTATAAAAAAGGGCCCACGGCCTAGTCATTACAAAAGCCTCGAAACGGCACTTACAAAAAAAAGAAGGGCCCAACGGCCTCGATATTATAAGAAGGGCCCACGGCCTGGTCATTACAAAAGGAAGAAGAGAGAAAGGGCCCACGGCCTAGTCATTGCATAAATGGCCTACGGCCCGGTCTTTACAAAAGAGAGAAGAAAACAAAAAGGAAAAAAGTATTTACAAGGCCGCATCGGCCGGTCGGTCCTCGCCCCCGTCAGCACGGGTACCATCTACATCACCCGGGGCCACCATCCTCGCATTGGTGCCGTACTCACCAAGGAAGGGCTGCTCAGACCTCTCTTCCCCAAACGCGGCCTCACCGGATGGCGCTTCAGTACCGGCCTCACCAGATGGCGCATCGGTTCCGGTCTCACCGGGTAGCGCGTCGGTGCCGGCCTCATCAGCGCACGGGGCCAAGTCCTGCGCTGGCGGATCTGCTTGGACGGTCTCAGCAGCCGAGGGAGCGTCCTCGGTCAGATCCACATAGGGCGCCTCCGAAGAAGCGGCGGGCATGATCCGCTCAAGCTGGACGCCATGAGCACGGTCCAGAGGGGTGTCCAGATCCCCCGGGGTCAAGTCCGGAAAATCCGTTCCGTCCAGCACGGCGCCAAATGCCGCCTCATCCTCGTCCAGCTTCTGATATCGGTAGAACGGTACCGACACCCCGTCCTCGGCCTCCATCCTCTTGAGGCACGCCCTGACGCCGATCACCTGGTTGTACAGCAGGTGAGGCTCTAAGGCCCGGCTGCGCCCGTCCAGATGGGCGCGGATCTTCGCCATCTTCGCGGACCACTCCCGGTACCGCGCGTCCCACCGGGCTGTCACCCGGTCACTCTCCACAGCCAAGGCCACCTTCGCCCGGTCTATGGCGGACTCCAGCCCCTTCACCCTAGAGCGGAGTGTCTCCCGCTCCCCCTTCAAGAGCCCGACCTCCTCCTCCAGGGAAGCCGCCCGAGCCCGCTCACCGGCAGACCGGCCTCTCTCAGCCTCCAGCTCGGCCTGAAGACGGCCCGCCTCTCCACCCCGGGCTCGCACCCGTGCCGCCTCCTCGCCCAGCGCCGCAGACCGGGCCTTCTCCTCCCTCAGGTCCTTCTCCAACCCGCGAGTCAGAGCGGACTGGATCTGCGCGCTGGCCTCCTGGCGCCCCTGCAGGAATCGAAGCGACGCGTGCTCCTCGGCGAGTCGCTTCTCGTAGGCCTCCGCCAGAAAGGCAGAAAGGGCCATCGTCTGCATCAAATCAGTCGTTAGCAAAGACGCACAACAAGTCCAGCTAAAAACGGTTAGATCAGAACAAAGGCTTACCCGCGCTGCGGATCGCGCCACCTGGCAGAAGGTATCGGCCTCCGTCATCTCCAGCGGGACAATGTGCGGACTCTGCCCGAACATCATGGCCTGCGCCAGCTCGGCGCACTCGTCCGGATCGACGATGACTTGGCTGCTTCCATCCTCGTGGGTAAAGGAGAAGCTGTAGTCCCGAAGCCCGTCCTCCGAACTCGCCAAAGCCCCAACGCTCCGGTCACCAGCGGCCTCCCGCCCTTCTTCCACAACGACGGCTTCATCGCCGCCCTCCGTCGCCCTTACTGCGACCTCTTCGCCCTCCTGGGACCGAACCTCCACGACCTCCCCTGCCGGCACCTCGGCGACAGACGCCTCGGGCTCGCACCCGGGCAGTTCAGGCCGGACCTCATCCCGACCTGCGGCGGAGCACTCTCCCACCTCGGTCCTCTTCTTTTTCCTGCCGGCCTTGCCACCAACAGCCTCTGCTGCCCTCTTCTTCGAGGGAGCCACCCCGGAGGACTCCCCCCCGACCCCTGGCGCCGGGTCTCTCCGGACCTGCATCTCGGGCACCGGCGGCGGCGCCGCCACAAAGGAGTCCGCGTACAGCGGACTGGCGAACCTAGTTCTTCCTGCGATAGAAGCACTCGTCAGTTCGGCAAAAAAAAAAAAAAAAAAAAAAAAGAGATTGCCGACCTCCGGCCATCGCAGCTCCAATTCTCGCCGCAGTGAAGGACTTCCACTCTCTTCTACGCACTGACCTGAGCACGGCAACGATACCCGCGTAGTCCGGTAGCTTGAACCTGGAGGAGTGAGGGCCTGAAAAGCAAGACGCAAAGGCATCAGTCAGACAAAACCAAAGAAGAGAAGCTAGCTCGACCTGCAAATCCCTACCCGGGGAAAAGTTCCAATTCCGGGTGTATCTCGCCGACGGGTCGAGCCCAACCACGGCAGTAGCCCGGATGTAGAAGTAGCTGCGAGACCAGTCCTCGACCTTCGACAGCTTGCTCGCCTTAGACCCCGAGCTGGGTGCCTCCAGGACGTTCGCCGCGGGCTTGAAAGCGGCATAGAAGGTCCCAGGAATCCCAGGGTTTGCCTTCTGCTGGGTGAGCGCCTCGAACATAGGCACCGTCACCTCCACGTCACATTCGTGCCCCAAGGTCAGCAGCACGATCATCCCCTGGACCGTGGACGGGCAGACCTGCGAGAAGGCCAAGCCCCGCACCCGGCAATAATTGACGAACAGCTCGGGGAGAGGAAGGCGCAGGCCGCACTTCTGGAAGAACGACTCGTACAGGCAGACGAAGCCCGGCCGAGGAGTCCACGGGCGCTCCTCCGCCTTGGGTAGCCTGAGCTCGACGCCATCAGGAAAGTCGCACAAGTCCCTCAGGAGAGTCACCGACTCCGCTGTGCTCCAGGTCGGCGACCCTCCCTGCTCGTAAGGCACCAGGGGAGACCTCACCCTGGCCACTCGAGCTCCGCCTCCGCGACCGCCCTGACGACCGGTTCTACCCCCAGCTTGGCCAACGCCGTGACCGCCGGAGGAAGATCTGACCACCGTCTTCTTCCGGAGATGGGTCCCCCGGAGCAGCGGGGCGGCCCCCGAAGTCGAAGGAGCAGACTGTTCCCCACTGTCTGCGCCTCGACACGGAGAGGAGGCACGTCCGGAACCGTCGGAGGAAGAACTCGGGGAGTCGCTACCGCCACCACGGGACGCCGATTCTTCGCTCGACTCGGCCCTAATACCGTCTAACATCGGCGCCATTGCACGGAGAGGAGGAAATCGAAAACTACAGAAAAAAGCAAGAAGGGAAAGGAGGAAATCGGAGAGAAGAGGTTACCTTAGGGTTATGCGCAGAAGGTTTTAACAGGAGGAAGAAGGGGGGTTAAATAGAAGAAGGGGGACAGTGAAGCGACGCCTGGACACGTGTCAAAAGAAGCACGGCCGCCCAGCAACCTAATGACGACGCCTCTTCGCTATCCCCACGCCAAAAAAGCAAAGGACGCCTCGATAAACGCGAAGCGTCTGTCGCACGCCGCGCGTGGACAGCTCACGCAAAAAACGAGGCGCCCCTTTTATCCTCCCGCGTGGCGAGTACGCGCCAACCATCTGCGGATCGCCGGAACGGACGACACGTACAAGCACGGAGAGACCGTCCTAAGATGTTCCGAACTAACGTCAGATCAACTTCGGCATGCTCGCTTCGCCTCGCGATACCGAACTGGGGGAGGGCCTATTGTTGGAGGTGGGCCTAGCACCCCCAATTAGTTAGGCCCATCTTAGGAAAGGCCCCTCTTCAGCTCGGTCTCCGGCCTGAAAGCACCGGTCCGCAAGGCCCCTCTTCAGCTCGGTCTCCGGCCTGAAAGCACCGGCCCGCAAGGCCCCTCTTCAGCTCGGTCTCCGGCCTGAAAGTGACGTAGAAAGGTCCGGGCTGACACTTCACCAAGGCAAGAATGTCAGAAGAGCAGAGGACGAGTGGGAGTTGGTCGAACAGTGTATTGTCTGAGCAGGAGTATGGGCCGACCTCGACATCTCACCAACCTTGCAGACTTGACGAAGGAAAGGGAGACACGTGGAGGAGAGTTGGTTAAACAGTGCACTGCTCTGCAACACGCCACGCCGAGCTCATAATGACCTCTCTCCCCGAAAGCCGGAACACGCCTCCTAGGCCACCTTACCCGCGAAAGAGGCCGAAGACGCCAAGTGGCCCCGAGATCCCGGGGAGCAAGAAGCCGACCCCGACTATATATACCCCTCGGTGTCATTAAAGGGGGAGGACTTTTGATTTTTAGCCACTTTGAGACCTGCGGAAATTACCCGGTCTCTCTCTCTTTGTAACAAGGCAACAGTTTAGAACGCCGAACTGGACGTCCTTCGGAACCAGTTCGTAACTCTAAATTGTTCATTTCTCTCACCATCAATAAAAAGAAACACGGCCCCCCGCCTACTCATCTTTCCCCCGGCCTGCCTTAATAATGGTTAAATTGCTCTAATTAACGAAAATCTCACCTCTCATCTCCTAATCACTCTTTAAACACACTTAGTGATCCCCTGGATCAACAGTAATCCTTAAGATTCGGGATTCAGTAGTAAAGTCATGGAATCGTCACAACTGTATTTCTTGTGTTTAATAAACCATCAAAATTCAAAGTAGTGAAAATAAAAGTCAAAGAGAGAGAGAGACCTTTAACTTCCAGCTGTCGTCCATTTTGCTGCGAATTGGGGAAAGGTTTCGATCCGGTTACCGTAGAGACACAAGTACCAAATCCTTTGTCTGTTTCTGGTCTGTGTCTTTCTGTGGCTTCTGCGTCTCTGTCAACATCACACTATCAAAGCTCTTTACTTTTCAACCCACTTTTTTTCGTGTGTGTGTGCGGACCACAAAAGGCTCTTTATTATATGTGCCTGTGCGCAAGCATTTTTGAGTTCTGAGGATCTGAGAGCCAAAATATCATGGACGAAAGTCAAGAACTTGCGTTGACCCAGTTAAGAAAATCAGTTGAGAAACTCTCTTCTTCCACAGAGGTAATCAAACCCGAAGCTTATAATTTCATTACAAAGTTGTATCATAATTTTGCCTGTTTGGTTTCTCTCCTACGTGCGCTTCACTGTCAATGTCTCGTTAGAAGTTTAGAAAAGTCTAACATTTTATTTTATTGGGTTTTCTGGTCTACACTGTTGAAACTCTCTCATTCTCGTCATACTGGTTTCCATTGTAAATGAGTCGTCTGATTAGGTTTGAGCCTCCCATCGACAGTAAAGAGTGTCTAGTAAAAGCATTCAAAAACAACTTCTTGGTGTTCTTTTGGTCATTCTAATCCAGATCAGAAAACCTGATCCATGGGTTGTTTTTCTCTCTTCTGATTTTGCTGTTTTCTCTCAAGGGATATGAGAAACAGACGTTGATGAGGTTCCTCGTGGCAAGATCAATGGACCCAAACAAGGCAGCAAAAATGTTTGTAGATTGGCAAAAGTGGAGAGCCTCCACGGTTCCTCCAACTGGGATCCCAGACTCAGAAGTGAAGGGTGAATTGGACTTGAGAAAGATTTGTCTTCAGGGTCCAACTAAATCCGGACACCCTTTGGTGCTTGTCATAAGCTCTAAGCATTTTCCTTCTAAGGATCCGGTTAACTTCAAGAGTAATCACCTCTTACTATGCTTAAGACTTTGACTTTCATTGAATGTAAACTGTTCCTTTAGTATTGTGTTTGAGAACCCCTCGTTAGCTTCTATGTTCTCTTGCTATTGAGTAGTTTCAGTTGAATCCCATTGATCTAGTTGACTACAGATGCAGGAAGTTTAAAGTTTTTGAGTCCATATTATGTGTTGTCGTTGACTCGATTCTTGAGATTAGTATCTATGGACTAATCTTTCATGTGTTTGGTCTTGCAGAGTTCGTTGTTTATGTGCTAGACAAAACAATAGCAAGGTGTTTACACATTATTGAAACCAAAACACTTGTAAATGAGCTTTCGGTACTTGGATTATATTACAAGCTTTTTGGTTCATATGTTTCAGTGGCATCAAAGGCAAAGAAGTAGGAGATGAGAAGTTGGTAGGCGTTATTGATCTAGCAAACATTACATACAAGAACCTTGATGCTCGTGGATTGATCACCAGCTTTCAGTTCTTACAAGTAAGCATCCATCTCCTCTTTCTCTGAAACAATGTAAATCACAGAAACAAACCAAAAAGTCACTGCTTCTAAGTTTTTTTAAATCTTCTTCAGTCATACTACCCGGAACGCCTTGCAAAATGCTACATATTACATATGCCGGGATTCTTCGTGTCCGTTTGGAGATTCGTCTGCCGTTTTCTAGAGAAAGCAACTAAGGAAAAGGTTTGATCTTTAATCATCTCTTGATGTATCTATCTCCACAGGTTCTTAAGCAAATCTGAAGCCACATTACTTATTTTTTTTCCCTGGTTGTATAGATTATGATAGTAACAGACGGGGAAGAACAGAGAAAATTTGAGGAGGAGGTCGGATTAGAGGCTTTACCAGAAGAGTACGGGGGCCGAGCTAAGCTCACACTAATCCAAGATGTCATTCTTCCTCAGACTGCTCCAGGAATGTTACCAACAAACAATACTGTTTAATTCTTAATTCTTGCAAGCATATATATCCCTGCTTTAATCCATATTATCTATTTCCCTACTGTTTACTCTGTAACGAATCTAATGATTAGAACAAAACTTTCCAAAAGAAGTAATGAAATACATGAGAAAGTCGTGTGAATATACTCAATCTGGTGAAATAATCGCTTTTGCTTACTAATTTTCAAACATCCGGCTGTTTTCGATAAAAACGCATGTTGTTCTAATTTCTCAGATTAAAAAAGCCTGCTGTTTTGGGTTTTAAAGATGCATCCAAAATCCCAAACCTTTGTCTATACAGCCGCCTCCAAAACCTCTCTCTCTCTGTCTCTCACTTCTTCTTCCTCACGACGGCGACAATGGCGACGCTCACTCATCAGACTCCACAGATCCATTCCCTCTCTAGGCTTCCTCTCAGGGCTAAACCCAGAGCCTTCTCCGCAAGGGTCAAAATGTCTCTCCAGGAATCCGCGCCTTCTCTCGCCGTCGTTGGCGTTACCGGCGCCGTCGGACAAGAATTCCTCTCCGTGTTAGCCGATCGAGATTTCCCATACAGCTCCGTCAAGATGCTGGCATCGAAACGCTCCGCAGGGAAACGCGTTGCCTTCGACGGCCGTGAATACACGGTGGAGGAGCTCACGGCGGAGAGCTTCGACGGCGTCGACATCGCTTTGTTTAGTGCCGGCGGATCCATAAGCAAGGAGTTTGGTCCTCTCGCGGCGGAGAAAGGAACCATCGTCGTTGACAACAGCTCGGCGTTTCGAATGGTTGAGGGCGTTCCGCTTGTGATTCCGGAAGTGAATCCTGAGGCAATGAAAGGGATTAAAGTCGGAATGGGGAAAGGTGCATTGATTGCGAATCCTAATTGCTCCACCATTATCTGCTTGATGGCTGTAACTCCTCTTCATCATCACGCCAAGGTTCGATTTTGAGGGTAGTTTAGAGAATCAATGGAATCATGAGAAATTGGTGTTTCTGAAGACTTTTGCAATGCCAAAATCTGCATCTTGTGCTCTGTATAACGTTCTATTGGTTTCCAACAGGTGAAGAGAATGGTGGTTAGTACATATCAAGCAGCTAGTGGTGCAGGTGCTGCAGCCATGGAAGAGCTTGTGCAGCAGACTCGCGAGGTCTGGTTTCTATCTATGCCTTCCCTTGACTTTACTACTCTGACGATTAACGATTGTGCTGAGTAGTGGTTCTGCTACTTCTTTTAGGTTTTAGCGGGTAGACCTCCGACTTGTAACATCTTCGGGCAGCAGGTGATTGCTCAATTTGGTTATTGTTTATCATTGAACTTGCTGATTCCGAATCCCTTTTGTGTAATTTGATGGTTTTTTATATTGTCTGCAGTATGCATTCAACTTGTTTTCGCATAATGCTCCTATTACTGACAACGGTTACAACGAAGAGGAAATGAAACTTGTGAAAGAGACAAGGAAGATCTGGGTGAGTTGTTACTTGAGAGCTATTTAGTGTTCATTTCACTGTCTTTTTCTTATTGTGTTAAGAGGCGCTCACCACTTTTTTTTTGCTCTTCCCAGAATGACACAGAAGTTAAAGTAACAGCGACGTGTATACGTGTTCCTGTTATGCGTGCTCATGCAGAGAGTGTGAATCTCCAGTTTGAGAATCCCCTTGATGAGGTAATAATACACATCGAACTTGTTTACTAGTTCTTGAATCATTGGTGTTCTTGTTTACTAGTTCTTGAATCATTGGTGTTCTAAGTTAATGGTTAATGTTTAATGTAATTCTGTTGTTTTCTGAGGAAACAAACCTATAGATGAAAAATAGGCTTAATTAGCTGTTGAGGCAGTTGAACGTTTGGAACTTATCTAGACTTGCTAAGTTAACCCCTGAGGATGCTTATCTTAATTATTCAATACTGTAATCTATTATCGTCTTCAAGTTTTCTAACTGTATTTTTACAGAACACAGCAAGGGAGCTCTTGAGGAAAGCACCTGGAGTTTATATTATAGACGACCGCTCTTCTAACACCTTCCCTACTCCACTTGATGTCTCTAACAAAGACGATGTCGCGGTTGGTAGGATCAGGCGAGACGTGTCTCAAGATGGCAATTTCGGGTAAGTAAAGTTTCAGTCTTTCTATTGAATTTGAACCAAATGAGTATTTCCTTTCATTTGGTTAAAGGCTATAACTTTGTGAATTCAGGCTGGACATATTCGTCTGCGGCGATCAGATACGCAAAGGAGCTGCTCTAAACGCTGTTCAGATCGCTGAGATGCTTCTCTGAATTCGGATCCCTCACTTGGGCTTCTTCTGATTCTTGGCTAGAGAGATCACTGTATTATCAGATTTGAGCCAAGAAGTTGTCTCATTTTTGTTTTGTGGGTTTCTTCTGTTTCCCTAATTGACCAATTTTGTTACTTGTCTCATACACCCCCACCCTTGAACCTTGCCAATTTCCGGTTCGAACCTGTACCGGCTTGGTTAATGGAAGATGCAATTGTCTTCAGATTGCTTTAAAATAGGAATGGTCACAGACGATCATACCATGAGAACCTGGCCCCACTATTAATTTTACGCACTCACAATTGGGTCCCACATTGTCTTTCCTTTCGCTTTGATGATAGTTACAAGTACGATTGCGAGTTTTTTTTTTGTAGATTTTCTGTGTGCCTAAATATTCTTTACTTGTTTTTTGATAAAACTTTTTCCTTTTTTCGTAAAGCTTCTTTAATTCTTATCAAATCATAATAACTCCTTCACTACTAAGGTTGGTATTTTCTTCGTTATGCCCTACCATAGGAGCACCTCTAATAGGAGTATATTAAGAGGTTCTTAACCTTAAAAAAAAAAATTATTTAATAAATAAATAATTGTGAACAGTGTAAGATGCGGTTTTTAAATAAAAATTTTTAGAACCGGTTTTTAAGAGGGGTTTTTATACTGTTCATACAATGTGTCAACTCATAATTCGCCATATTTTTTTTTTTGCCATATTTTTTTTTTGATAGATTTTCTTAACTTTAACTTAAAAAAAAAAATCTTAACATTTTTTAAAAAAAACTTTTTCATAACTTCAAATTTAAAATTCTAAACTTTTTTCTTACATATTAATGAATTAGAATTTTTACATATTAATTTTTTTTTTTAGATTTTAAAATTCTAAACTTCTTCTTCCTGAAGTTTCAACAATATTTTGTACGCTTTAAATTTTATAAAATGCAATAAAATTTTGGTTTTATAAAATATAGTATGTTTTTTTTTATTAAATATAGTATGTTTATAATTTAATTTACAAAGTAAATTAAAACTTAAGAAAATTAATTAATTTTTTTTTAAGAACCCCAAATGAAGTTCTACTATTGGAAAAGCCAAAAATTAAAAAAATTTAAAGAAGTTCTAAACTTTCATTTTACTAAAATTTATGAATAAAAATTTATGGGGTTCTACCGTTGGAAATGGTCTAATAATTATTAAGAAAACGAATATTCTTTTTTTGTGGGTCCTTAAATGTTAAATCTTTCGTTCAATAAATCTCAGTTTCAGTTATCCTTTTGAAATACCTCCTTTTTTCATTAACCTTTCTTTAATAATTCCTTGTAATTCGTCTCTTTCAGCTCTCCACCGTCCGATTAAATTATGTAGAAGTGACGTCAGCGATTGGACGTAACCAGGACAGTATATAAGTGCTACGCGAAGCAGACGATTAAGGCTCAGCCAATGGGACTCTTAAAGACGACGACCAATTTTGTTACTTGTCTCATTCATGAAGTTGTCTCTGAAACCTGAATACATCCCCACCCTTAACCTTGCCAATCTCCAGTTCGAACCAGTACCGGCTTGGTTAATGAAAGATGCAGTTGTCTTCAGATTGCTTTAAAATAGGAATGGTCACAGACGATCATACCATGAGAACCTGGCCCTAGGCCTGGGAACAGAGCGGATATCCGAGTTTTTCAAGGTATCTATATCCGCCGGATAATCAATTTCATTATCCGAATCCAGATCCGAAAGCTCTGGATATCTAGAACCCGTATATCCGTTGAAAAATTCGGATATTCGCAGATATCCGGATCTCCTCCGACCTATTTAATTAAAATTAGAAAAAACTGAAACATAAAACATAGATAATAAAAATGTATCATGATATCAAAAATTACAAGTAGCAAAAGTTCAAAAAGCATTCAATTGGATTCAATGGGCTTTGTGTTTCACAATCAAACCAAAAATAACATGGGCTTTCCTATAAGATTTTTTTCCTATAAGGTTTTACAGAAAAAAATATAAACGGATATCCGTTTACGAATTTTTATATTATCCGAATCTGTATCCGGAGGATCCGGATACGTTATTTTATTATCCGTATCCGTATCCGAACAACCCGAATATCTGTTTTTCAGATCGAATCGGAGTGGATGTTAGATCGGATACCGGATCTCGGATAATAATCTTATCCCTACCTGGCCCCACGATTATTTTTACGCACACACAATTGGGTCCCTCATTGTCCTTCCTTTTCGCTTTGATGATAGTTATAACTTATAAGTAGGGGTGGACATTTCGGTTTAATTTCGGGTTTGGTTCGGTTCGGTTAATTTGGGTTGAATAAAACTCTAGTCGAACTCAACTGAAATAAGTTTGGTTCGGTTTGTGTTCGGTTTGGGTTTAGTTTGGTTTGGTTTAGTTTGGTTCGGTTATATTTTGGTTTGGTTTTAGTTCGGTTTTAAAAAAATCAACTTATAAAAACAAGAATCCTAACGAAACATAAACAAAACGAAGTCATAAAAAAAACCATTCCCTAAAATTTTAAAACCAAACTGAAAGTATTCCACTTAATCAAAATTAAAAAAAAAATTAAAAAAAATTATGGTTTCGTCTTTCCATACCAATAAAATAAATATACAACAAGTCAATAACTTAAATATAAGTTAATTATACAAGTTAATGTTTATTCATCTCTTATATGAGTCATTATAGGCTTATATCATTAATATAAAACTATCACCATATGTGTTATTATTTTTAATATTATTAATTAACTAATTAACAAAAACATATTGGTTTATCGGTTCGGTTCGGTTTTAAACCGAACCAAACCAAAACGTTCGGGTTGAGAAAAACTTCAACCAAATGGTAAAATATTAACTACGATTTGATTTGGGTCGATTTGAATTCGGTTTGGTTCGGTTCGGTTCGGTTAAAATGCCCCCTAGTTATAAGTACGATTGTGAATATTTATTTGAGATTTTCTGTGCGCCTAAATATTCTCTAATTGTTTTTTGATAAATCTTTTTTCCTTTTTCGTAAAGCTTCTTTAATTCTTATCAAATCATAATAACTCCTTCGCTACTAAGGTTGGTATTTTCTTCGTTATGCCCTACCATAATAATTATTAAGAAAACGAATATACGAATATATCTTCTTCTTTTGTGGGTCCTTAAATGTTAAATCTTTCGTTCAATAATTCCTTGTAATTCGGCTCTTTTATCATTATTCAAAAAGGACTCTTTAGTCGTAAATACATCGGGGAGAGCTCTCCGCCGTCCGATTAAATTATGTAGCAGTGACGTCAGCGATCGTACGTAACCAGGACAGTATATAAGTGCTACGCGAAGCAGACGATTAAGGCTCAGCCAATGGGACCCTTGAAGACGAAAAGAGAAGACGGTCTTTGGGTCCTGTCAGTGTATATAACAATAATATCAAGAATCCGAAGCAATCAGTCATCATCTACTTTACTCGGCGATTATATCGGACTTTGTTGATCGGAGATCATTCATCGCCTTCGTGATCCCACTACTGAAAGTCGCTGCCTTATTCTGCTGTAAGTCGTCTATCTCTCGTTGTATTTCCTTAAGCCGTCTGGTTTTTCACTTCCGGTAGTTCGTGTTCATGTGTAAACGATCTTATAATCTCGAGTTACTTGCTTGGCTAGGTCGAGGAATTTATAATGGGGAAGACGATTCGAGTGTTTGGTTTCCCCGGTGGTGTGAGCGCAGAGGAAGTTAAGAATTTTCTTGAAAGGCTCACCGGCTCAGGCACTGTTTACGCAATCAAAGTTAGGCAACCAAAGAAAGGTGGACCAAGAGTCTATGCCATTGTTCAATTCACATCTGAGATACATGCGATGCGGATCATCACGCTTGCCCGGGAACGTCTCGATTACGGGAGATCTTATCTCAAGGCTTCTGAAGTGGAGCAAGACATTGTCCCCAAACCTAGAGCTTCATTGCACAACATCTCGGATTTGAAGATGTACTTTGGATGTCTTCTCTCACCCAAGAAGCTTTCAGTTCTATGGAGTGCTCAGAGTGTTTGTGTCTCGTTTGGAACTGGGATGCGGAAACTTCATTTCTCCATGTCTTGGTATGGGAAAGATTATCGACTCGAGCTTCCTTATGAAAACATATGGCATATCGATTTGTATTCGCCGCAAGGACGACCGTCAAAGTTTCTTGTGATTCAGGTGATTGGTGCTCCTAAAATCTTTGAGAAAGAGGATCAACCTGTCAATCTTTTGTCTGGAAAGCTGGATTTCTTCAGTGATGGGTCTGATGAGCAATGGATAAGAACTACAGATTTCACTTCTTCTTTTTGTATCGGTCAGTCATCGGCCTTCTGTTTAGAGCTTCCCCGTCACCTCAATGTTCCTGATTTCAAAGCCAATTTCGCCAACTACGCAGAGCACGAAGCGGGCACTTTTCTCATTGAATCCGGGTCTAGCTATTCATCAAATGCAAACAACCTCGTCCCTGTTGTTGACCCTCCTCCAGGGTTTGATTTGCCTTTCGAGATTTTGTTCAAAGTTAATGCATTGGTGCAGAACGCGTGTCTCCCCGGGCCAGCTCTTGATCCTGACTTCTATCAGCTGCTTAATCCAGAAAGATTTGAGAGAGCTCTCATAGATCACTCTCTTGAAAAACTCTTTTATCTTAGGGAATGTTGCTATGAGCCTGCTCGTTGGCTCCGCGAAGAGTACAAGTACTGGACCGCGAAAGGAAAGCTTCCAAAGTCTCCTATGATATCTCTGGACGATGGACTTGTTTATCAGTATCGCGTCCAAGTTACACCAACAAGAGTCTATTTCTCTGGACCAGAGGTGAATGTTTCGAATCGTGTGCTTCGACATTACTCCAAGTATATCAACAATTTCCTCCGGATATCATTTGTTGATGAAGATCTTGAAAAGGTTCGTTCCATGGATCTGTCTCCACGCTCTACTACTCAACGAAGAACCAAGCTATACGACAGGATTTTGTCTGTTCTTCGCGATGGTATTGTCATCGGCGATAAGAAGTTTGAGTTTCTCGCCTTTTCTTCCAGCCAATTGCGGGAGAACTCTGCTTGGATGTTTGCACCAAGAGGCATGCTTACAGCAGCACATATCCGAGCTTGGATGGGTGATTTCGAGCATATAAGAAACGTAGCAAAATACGCTGCAAGGCTCGGCCAATCGTTTAGCTCGTCCAGAGAGACACTTAATGTTAGGATCGATGAGATTGAAGTGATTCCGGATGTTGAGATCAGATCTTTAGAGACATCCTATGTGTTTTCCGATGGAATAGGAAAGATCTCAGCTGAGTTTGCTACACGGGTGGCTAAGAAATGTGGCCTCACAGAGTTTACTCCGTCTGCTTTTCAAATCCGCTATGGCGGGTATAAAGGAGTGGTTGCTGTGGATCCAAACTCATCAAAGAAACTGTCGTTGAGGAAGAGTATGAGCAAATTTGAGTCGGAAAACACAAAGCTGGATGTTTTGGCGTGGAGCAAGTACCAGCCTTGTTACCTGAACAGACAACTAATTACACTTTTGTCTACTCTCGGAGTTGAAGACAATGTCTTTGAGAAGAAACAACGGGAAGTTGTGGATCAGCTTGACGCAATCTTAACTGATCCTTTGGAGGCTCATGAAGCTCTTGGTTTAATGGCTCCAGGGGAGAATACGAACATTCTCAAGGAATTAATCTTGTGTGGTTATAAACCCGACGCCGAACCTTTCCTCTCGATGATGCTTCAGAATTTCAGAGCATCTAAGTTGTTGGAACTACGGACAAAATCACGGATTTTCATTCCTAGTGGAAGAGCTATGATGGGATGTCTAGATGAGACCAGAACACTGGAATACGGTCAGGTCGTCGTGCAGTTTTCAGATCCCACGAGGCCGGGAAATCGGTACATCTGCACGGGACCTGTTGTTGTCGCGAAAAACCCGTGTCTGCATCCTGGTGACGTTCGTGTTCTTCAAGCTGTCAATGTCCCAGCTTTGAGTCACATGGTGGACTGCGTTGTTTTCCCTCAGAAAGGCTTGAGGTAAACTCTTTCTTGTCTTGATTCTGAATTCCGTTTTACGCACACGTGAACCCAAATACTCCTCTGTGGATCCCATCTCTTCTTTTTAGATTCTCTGTTATCTTTACATTTGCTTAAAAGGACAATAAATTGCATATTCTTACAAACGTTTTGTTAAAGTCGCGGACTTTGATTGGTGTTTTTTTTTGTTGCATAGGCCGCACCCAAATGAGTGTTCTGGGAGTGATTTAGATGGAGATATTTACTTTGTATGTTGGGATCAAGAACTGATTCCACCAAAACCGTCTGAACCAATGGACTACACTCCAGAACCAACTCAAATCTTGGATCACGATGTCACTATTGAGGTAAAAATCTTGGATCATGATGTCACTATTGAGTTATTTTTTTCACATTTGGGGACTGGTTTTTATTCGCAAAATCGTCTTCCAGGAAATCGAAGAGTACTTCACGAACTACATTGTCAATGATAGTCTAGGAATCATTGCGAATGCTCATACTGCCTTTGCGGATAGAGAACCATTGAAAGCATTCAGTGATCCATGCATTGAGCTTGCACGGAAGTTCTCAATCGCAGTGGATTTCCCGAAAACCGGTGTTGCAGCCGATATACCGCAGCATCTTTATGTGAGAGAGTATCCGGATTTCATGGAGAAACCGGATAAAGAGACGTATGAGTCGAAGAACGTGATCGGTAAACTTTTCAGAGAGGTAAAAGAGCGAGCTCCACCGTTGATCTCAATCAAATCATTTACCCTTGATGTGGCCTTTAAGAGTTATGATGAAGACATGGAAGTTTACGGATTTGAGGAATATATTGATGAAGCTTTTTTCCACAAGGGAAATTATGATTACAAATTAGGTAATTTGATGGATTATTATGGGATTAAGACCGAGGCTGAGATACTTACTGGCGGTATCATGAGGATGTCGAAGTCGTTCACCAAGAGACGGGACGGGGAATCGATTGGAAGGGCAGTTCGGGCGCTGAGGAAAGAAGCTTTGTCGTGGTTCAATGCAGCTGAAGAAGAAGAGGTGTTTGATGAATCGGCAAAGGCGTCGGCTTGGTATCATGTGACGTACCACCAAAGTTACTGGGGACTTTATAATGAGGGTTTGAATCGTGACCATTTCTTGAGCTTTGCGTGGTGCGTTTATGATAAGCTTGTGAGGATCAAGAAGGCTAATGTTGGGAGGCGTCAGCGCCAGGAGACGCTTGAGCGATTAGGCCTTGTTCTGCGTGTGAGTTGATTGCTTTTTTTTCTTTGGTTGTGAGTTTTTATGTACAAAATGTTTGGTTTGGAGTAAGAAATCAGAATTTTCTTCAAATTTGGTTTGAATGAATTAAATCAAAACTGAAGCTAAATTCATTCCGGTTACTCTTTCTCGTATCTCGAAATCAACAAATTAAGTCAATGAATATGAATCTCTATACAAAAATCGATAATTTTAAGAAGGAAACAAACAAAAACAAAAAAGCTTACTACTGCAAAAAAAACCTCTCAACATATGTGTATATGTACATAACCAGTTTCTCTGGAATGGGCCAGACCCATCAAACACGCATACACAGTCTCTATATATATCTACACACTCCATAATCAAGAAAACACCCTTTGTATGTCGCAATTTTGGAGGAAATATCGTACACAAAAAAATATTGATTTTTTTTGTTTATCAAGAAGAGGCAAGAAGACGTTGGCGATGTAGCAGAGCAAACTTGACATGCAAGCAAAGTTTCCCTCTGTCCAAGTAAAGCCGAACTCCAGTGACTAACCAATGCCCAGGACTATTTTGAGGTCCTCGACATAGCTGCGAGAGATCGACGAATTTACCAATCTTGTTATTCGCCGGCACCGGAGGTCCTCTGGGGTAGACACCGGAGTCCAAAACGACCTCGTTTTGGTCTTTGTTATTGACCATATTATGATGAACACTCCCACTGGTCAATGGTAAGCTCATCGAAGAGAAGATTCCAGATTTTTGGGAAGTTCCTGGTCCATGGACCCAATCTTTCTGAACGACGCAATGATCGGAGACTCCGGTGAAACGGAGACGGAGATGGAGAACGGATTTTGAGCCGTGTTTTTTCACTTCGAGCTGTGCTCCGGTGACGATGTAAGCAACGTCGCTTTGAGAATTTTTGCATCTCCAGTTTGGGTCGTACTTCACTGGAGCTGTACACACGTGTGAGAATTTCTTGCCGTTTAAAGGTTCCAAGTAGCGATTGTTGTCGGAGATTTCGTCGGAGCCTCTCCATTTATGATCGTCGGTGATCTTTTCCCCAACCGTAGTCCTCGTATTTTCTAGGTGTTGTAAGTGTATAGCCAGCCTGATGAAATTAGAGCATACATACATTATTTCATTTTACATATATAAAGCTTAAATTTTTATGCATAAATTCTATAAGAAACAAGAATGTATATCGCATTGTTAAGCAATTATCAAACAAGAATTATTTATTCTTTCAAATAAATAATGCAATTTGATATTTTTTTTTGGTAAACATGTTAAGAGTCAATTTGATATTTGCTTTGGTAGACTATACCTATTGCATTTCTTGCCTTCAAGGAACAATCGTATTCCGGTTACTGGGTTCTTCTCGCTAGTCACCTAACCCGGAAAAAGATAAACAAAAAACACCACAACAATTAGTAAAACTACTAACAAGTTAAGTGATCTTGCTAAAAAAAATATGTAAGATAAGAATTAGAGATGCATTATAAATACGTACAGGAATGGTATTAACGTATAGTTTGGGGCCCATGAAGTTGATGTGAAGAGCCGGATACGCCGAAGCCATATTAGGCGCCGCGCCAAACGGAAGGTCGTTATGGATCGGGGCCCACGCTCTAGGCCCAGAGAAGTCCAGAAAGTACTGTAGGTCCATTATCGGCGGCTTGTCTGTTCAAATTACCATATTAGCCCTCTCAATCATCTTACCGAACAATAGTAATAATAAGCCCTTCAAATATTAAGGTAATGGAGTTACATCTGAGGTAGAGAGACATGGCGTGAGAGAGAAGACCAGAGCCAGGGACGTCTTTAAGGAGTGATGTGATCGGAATAAAGTTGAAATTGATCGCATCAGGCTTCTCCGGGACTGTTATCAGCCATTCGCTATGGCTTTTTGCTCTTCCGTCGCCTCCTCTTTTCGCGCATACAACCGTTATTCCCTGAAATGTAATTTGCTTTTTTCTAGTGATGAACATTTTCATTATACAAGTGGTTGTTTAGATTCTTTGAAACTTACTTACATCCTTGGAATTTATCGAAAAATTATTGAAAGCAACCGTTTGCTTGTCATCAAAGACATTGAAAGCCTCCGGGAACTGCAATATCATAATGAGCACAAAAGAAATGTATTTGTGCTAAGTTGACTTAAATTGGGCTGACCTAACAAAAATAACAAAAATAATAATAATTGGGCTGACCTTGGGCTGAGAGTGTTGATTGGCCTTATTGGGCGGGCGAGAAGAGAGAAGACAAGAACCGGTGAATAATTGGTCGCCGAGATCGTAGAGATGGTGGCGGAGGAGGTCGGTGTCGAGATCGGAAGAGTTGGCTTGTCTCACAACCACCACGTCTTGCCCTCCTACGCTCACTCCAATTATTACGTGTGTCCCATACCTCTCTATAAACCTGTCCTTTTTTAGAATTTTGTAAAAAATTTGATTACTAATACTGACAAAATATTACGTATGACCAAAACAAATTATATAAGACCAAGTTGGTGGTTGTATTTTACATTTTTTTTTTTACTAAAATTGTATTTTACATCATTGTTTCAGAGTCTTTGCACTTCAGTTATTCAAAGTTTTTATTAATTTTTTTTGTTATCTTCGATTCAATTAGAAAAGTATCACAAGCAAATCAAGATTCTTCCTGATTTTTCGGTACGATTCTTAGTTGGAAACGTTGGCATTTGAAGTTTATTATTTTAATGGAAATATAGAAGATATCTTCCACATTAACTAACTGGTAACATAGAATTAGTCAAAAATGTCCCAACTGTTCTATCAGAAATTCAGAATTCAACCCATATAATTTTGGCAAATTTGGAGAATTTTGATGATATGTTTGTGCTCGTAATGTAATCCATCAAATTAAAAAAAAAAACAGTAACAATACCTGGCCAGTAATTGCGGGTCCCATGACGACGGAACGGCGTTTCGAACGCGATCAGTGAGACGCAAACGACTGGGATTGTGGATATGGAGATTAAAAAGCGTTACAATAGAAGCGTCGAGACCTAAAGATTTAACGTTTGCGGCGTCAGTTGCCCATGACCCGCTTTGAAACCCGAACGTCGCGTTGAAATTTCCCGACGGTATTTTCCCGGTCACAGAAGATCTCTGATTAAAATACTCCGACATCTGATTCCGAAACAACACACACATGTAAGTATCAAAGTTTGGGTTATTATCTCAAGGAAGAAAGTATTTGATGGAGGACCTTGTTGAAATCGAGAATGTCGGAACGGAATCGAGTGCGTTCTCCTTTGTCGCAGTTGATATCGGAGGAGACATTCTGAAAAGCTCCGAAACCAGGAACAAGTAATTCTCTGTTTTGAGTTTCGTCGAGGACAACCAATCTGTAGTCGCCGCCGGCGCCGTCGCCTTCTTTGCAGTATTTTAACCGGAAGTCTGCCGTTAAATCGAAGCCTTTTCCAAGACTCTTAACCGCCGTGTCCACCATATCTCCGCCGCCGGCGCCGTCTCTGCTCATATCCGTTTCTCCAATAGTAAAGCTGCGAGTCTTTGTAGGAAAAGGCAATAGATAGAGAAAATTAATTAATGTTTTGATAGCTTGTAATGTTGGTTTATCAAACTTAATTATATATGTATGTATGTATGTATATATATATATATATATAATCTTGAATAGAAGAAGAAAAAGAACGTGATGCTTGAAAAGTAACAGTGAAGTCTTCGGAGAAACACGTAGATAGATTAAACATTAGAATGATTTTGGTATACATTATGTAGATTTAAATGGTAGATATTATCAGAAATATCTGATTAGTAAAGTTATTAAATTTTCTAAATTTGGTCTTTATTTATTTGGTCATAATTACTGAATCATGAGAAGAAGACATAATCAGTATCGTTGCTGCGGTTTTAATGACTGTTATATGCATTTCATATTAAACTAATTTTTGTTCGCAATTATAAGATCAAGTTCCGGATTAAGTTGGTTTGCTGTTATATTTCCATAAAATAAAAATAAAAACTTTGACCGTGTAAACCCGCGTCTCAAGAACAAGGAAACAAAAACAAAAAGAGTTTCAAAAGTCCTATCACAGGTCAAACCGATATCGGTTTAGCTTCAATTATATAAACAATTTGTACATGAGCTTCACAACCAAATAAGCTTTATTCTCTATTTGGTCTATTCAAGTTCCAAGTGCGAGATTTGATAATTCCATTTTTGTAATGAAAAGTGGTATATAACCGTTTATCACAATTCTCAAATCAAAAATACATTAAAGATAGTTCGAGGGAAGTAATCCGCACGGTCAATTAACTCGTTTCAAAATCGCAATACAAATGATTGTAATATGAACATGACTCTACTTCAAAACTTGTTTGACTGATTTATGAATTTGGATAGCAATGTCCAACGTCCCTTTCTTACGTAATAAAAGCATCTACAGAAGACAGCAGAGGAAGTTGCCTCTTATTCTTCTTATTTACTTTTGTGTTTTCACACTCACCATTTAGCTGATGTGTGACTAGTAAATCGCGTACACGCATACGGATATACATATTTTTTTATGTCGGTATAAAGACAAACAATTGGCAAATAAAAATGATTTTTTTTTATAAAGGATCATTAGACAGTGACACTGACAATAAACAAAAAGGGTACAAATCTTTATCTCTATGATTTGATCTGAATCATCTAATTTTACGTGTAGCGTCTGTGTGAACGCAGCAGCTTTCGCGACGCGTCTTTCGATTTTTTTTTTTTTTTTACCAACTATTTTTATTTATATAAAATTCAATATACATTAAAATATATTAAAAAAACAAAAATACAATACCATAAAACAATAAAAAAAAAATTTGATGATTTTTTATTCTAGAAAATTTATTCGCTACTAGAATGTCCACTATGTTCTTACTCAAATTCGCATTAGTATTAGAGCATTTCCAATAGGGGTTCATAGAGGATTTTTAATGCAAAAAAAAAAAAAATTAAATAGAAAAGTTAAGAACCGGTTCTTAAATAAGAACTTTTAAGAGCTGGTTCGTAGGTGGGGTTCTTAGCCATGTGTAGATGTATAATTCGCCGGTTTTTTTTTTTTTTTTTAACGTTAACTTAAAAAAAATTAACTTTTTTTAAAAAAAATTCTTCTTAATTTCAAATTTTTCATGTATGTTTCAAATTTCATTCAATGTAATATATTTTATGTCTTATTCAAAAAAATAAACTCTTCTTAAAATAAATTAATTTTTATAATTTTTTTTTATTAAGAACTTCATTAGAAGTTCTACCATTAGAGAAGAAAAAATAAATTAATGAAATTGTGGAGTTCTTAGGTAAAATTTATAAGAACCCTTCATGGCAGTTCTTACCATTGGAGATGGTCTTAGTATTAGTATTAATTTTGGTAAATTGTTTTTTTTTTTTTTGGCAAACTTAATTTTGGTTTTTGTTTTTGTTTTTGTGTGTGTTTCTTATCTTTTCATGGACAATGTTATTTTGACGGTTGAGAAAAAACAAGCAAGGCCCCTTTACGGCCCAATCTACATTTGTCCTTTCGCCTTCAGCTAATCGACTCGACATGGTGACCGGCGAAGAGGTCGACGAGTTCGAAAGTTTCTAAAGGAAAGTTTAAAATTCGAGGCGGGAGATTTGCGAATCAGCAAATATCGCGTCTCTCTGTTTCTGGGTTTTGGTTCTTCTGCTCTTAATCTGAAATATTGCGCGCTGTTAGGTTTTCTGGATTTCTTATTCGTCATTACTTTGAGCCTATTGATGATTCGCTCTTTTTTTGGGGGTCAAATACTTACATTTCTCTTGTGTGTAGTGTTCTTGTATCAGTATTGCTGAATCTACATTGCTAGTTTTTGATTAATTATTGTAGCTCTAGACTCGTCTTTAGTACGAATTGTGATATCGGAACTTGGAATTGAGGGTTTAAAGAGAAAAGGGTTATGGGTTTCTTGACTCTATATTTTTTTTCTGAAAAAAACGCAGGTCTTGATGGATGACCATGGTGGCTCTGGAACTTCTGATTTGAGCCTTGAGGAACTGATGGATGAATATTCATCTCGACCCCCACAAATAGCTGAATGGTTATGGTGTATCGAATATGTAGCCAAATTCGTTAAGGATATTCGCTGCATACTTGGTAACTTGATCTGTGACCCGGCTTATGGTTAATTTTGCATGTTAAGAGCAGCAGGTGTTTACGGGAAATCTCTCTTTGCTTCAGATTTGATGAACATGGGCTATCAATACTCAAATGGCTATGGGAGGAGGATTAATGAAGTCCTGTCTCTTAGAATTTTGGAATTCATGTTTGATCCAAGCAAGAATGATTGTGCTACGAGCGTCGGTGTTGCTTCTACTTCAGAGCCAAGAGTTGAGTTTGATTTATCTTTGAGCAACGCTGATGTTCTCAGGGAAATTCTGAAAGAGGTATGGGCTAACCGTAGATAACTTGACTAGGAGCAGTATAATTAGCATGTATGGGGTTTATGATTGTAGTATTTTGTTCTCAAATGTTAGATTCCAGTATCAGAACTACGAGCAGGCATGCCGGAGCTATCCAGATTCAATGTTCTTCCTTTTATTGCTTACAAGAACATGTGTTTGCCACAATGTGCACTTGAGAAGGTAAAGATTCCTCATAACTTTCTTTTCGTTTGTTTCATGCTTTTCTTTAGAAAGATGCCCAGTCAAGTGATTGAAACAGCGATGCGCAATTCTTTTCTGTTTGGATTGTGTAGCTGAGAGATGTGGGTTTAATGGAGAATCAGACAAGTGCAGCTCCTTCCATGGAAGCAAATGATCCCGTTTTTAGAGATGATAGATCAGTGCATATGGATACGTGCGAGGAGGAGCAACAAGTGCATATTGGTTTGGAACAAAGCGTAAAGGGGAAGGATAAAGTCATTGTCATCAACGATGAAGATGAGCCAATGCACACTAACGAAAAAGATGATGTAATTGTGGATGAAGATACAGAGAATGATCAAGACACAGCCGGTGAAACCATTAGCAATGGTAATACTACTGGTGAGACCTTTCCTCCAAGCTCAAGAAGATGGCCTGAGGATGCACGTGTAAAATGTACAAAAGATGGAACCTGGTTAATCAGTGGGAGCGATGATGATGAGTCAGATAGGGTTAAAGGTCCAGCCTTGGCCAAGGAGAATACAAACCTTCTTCCTTCGAGCTCCCGAACAAGACCCGAGAATGTATGCTGGAAATGTGGAAAAGAAGGAACATTGTTGATATGTAGCAGAAGCGAGTGTACATCAAAAGTTCACAAGGAATGCTTGAATTGTGCGGTTGACGTTGATGAAGAAGGGAACTTTCACTGTCCTGTGTGCTGGTATGACCGAGTCGTTGCAGAGTACTTAGACTCTCAGAAGTTGATGAGCTATGCCAAGAGAAGACTGATGAAGTTTATGCCGCTGCTTTCAACAAGAAGCAAGAGAGTCAGGTGGTGAGAAATTCTACTGCGACGGCACTGTAATTAATTATTTATCATCTTGTCTTGTTGGGGTACTTCTGGTGATCAATATTAGATATGGAATTATAGAACGCAGTGATTAAGTATCTGTGTTTTTGTGCAGATTAGAGCAATCCGAAACACCCTTGTTCTTGGTGAATTTTGTGTAGGAGACGACATAGGGAACAAAAGTGGAGCAATTTTCTTTGTTCGTGTGTTGATGAAAAGAATTGGAGATGCGAGGGGTAATATATAAAAACTGAAAATTAAGGGTGTGAATCGTTATTATTTAAACTAGCGGGCACAAACTTCACGGTGACATGGAGAAATTGTCTCAAACGTTGACTGGAGTTTCTTTTTTTCTTTTTTTTGTTCTCAATAAAAAAAATTAAACACATTAGTTGTCGGTAACTGAAGTTAACACGAAGTCGTTTTATTTGATACAAAAATCAAATTGTTGGAAAAAAGCCTTATACATATAACTCAAACTTCATAGAATATGCATTTGATTAACAATTGAACCCAAACCAAATTTAAAACAATTAATATTATACTAGGTAATTACCCGCGTTACACCGCGGGGCTTTTTTGGTTTTTTTTATATATTTTTTTTTTATTGATTTAATATTATATTTTATTTGATAAATCTGAGTTTTACACTATAGTGTTTAAACTATTTTTATATTAACAATTAACACCACATAATCCGATATTTTCTCTATAGTTGAATCTCTTGAATATACATTTGACTTACATAGAACAATGTGAATGAAAATTTGGTAATTTTATGTGAATGGTGCATTGGTGAAGCATTCCAACTTCTATCATTTTTTTGGCATCATTGTCGATTCGTTCATTTTTGATAGTTTTAACATGTTACAGGTTGTTCTCATATTTTGGCAGTTTTTAACATAAGTTTACTATTACATCCAATAGGTTTCACCTAATAAAATTGACATCTCAACTTCCATATTTATTTACTATATATCTCAAAACTTGTTATCAAAAATTAAAGAATTTATTCAACATAATTCCATATTAACACGTCTCCATTGCTCATATTTCAAGACACCATTCACACCATTTTGATAGAGAGGGATTTATTGTTTGCTTCCCTTACTGCTCCTCTTGGTCATATAACTTTGTTTTTGTCTCATGCACCTACATGAGAAAACACTCTTCACCATAATGGATTCAAACGGTTTTGATCACCACAATGTTATTCCCACCCAAACCCCTCACAAAGTAGTTTGTCTTTAGCCTGGCATTGAGTGAAAAACTGGTCGGATCACTTGACTCACCTCTCAACTCAGGTTCTACTCCAAACCCTCTTGTAATTGCTCTACCTTATCTTCACCTACTCTCTTCTCTTTTCCTTGCCTCCAAATGGTTAAGGATATGAACCTATACCATTTATAGACTCCTTAGTAGTGAAACCAAATCACTACCCATGAAGATATATATGTCATTTGCTTCAAATTAATTGAGAACATGTTAGTAAAATGAAGAAATAAGAAAATGGGTAAGGTGTTCATACCAATGAATAGATCTTACATTTAATGTGAAATGGTAGAAGATATTGTGCTATGCCGAGATCAAAGTTTCACACATGTGACACTACACAAGGGAGATTAATTAAAATGTAGAAAAGATTCCGAGAGTTTATAATCATAAATTGTTAGAGATACAATTAATTCATTTACGCATAATCTATTTGTACAATTCGACGATGAGTACTTCATCTTCTTTTAAACATTTGTACTACAATAATAACAAAAGTTATGATATATGATAGAAGCCCACTAAGATTCAAGGATAATCCAAGTTGAATTGTATGAAAAATATACAACAATTTAATTGAGAGTTACAAAGAAACGAATAGAATCTAGTAGTACCTCTCAAGCCACAAAAAGCTTCTTAATGGAGACATCCCGCTGAAACTTGAAGAAAAAGCCTTCTCTAAAGAGGAAAGAAATGTAATGCTCTCGTGGCCGATGTTGGAGGTGGGCCTAGCACCCCCATTTAGTTAGGCCCATCTTAGCAAGAGCCCTCCTCGATTCGGTCAGCATAGCGTCAACCTTTGACCAGGGATCACCGACCTGGAGTCCCGCGCTCGGCTCCATCCGGAAATCCCAAGCTTCCAAGAGGCGCACCCCGGGTCCGCGCTGACACCTCGCCGAAACAGGGATGTCAAAAGGAAAGAAGACACGTGGGAGTTGGTCGAACAGTACACTATCCGAATAGAGGCATGGTCTGACCTCGACGTCCCACCAACCCTGCAGAGTAAGCGAATGAGGAAAAGACACGTGGAGGGAAGTTGGCCGAACAGTATGCTATCTTACAAAAGCATGGCGCCGAGCTCATCATTACCTCTCACCTTGAGAACCGGGACACGCTTCCTAGAGCACCCGTGAAACAGGCTGAAGGTGACACGTGGTCCCGGAATCCGCGGAAGCAGGAAGCTACCCTCAGTATATATACCCCTCGTTATGCATTAAGGGGGGGACACTTGGAAAAAAACCTCATTACTCTCTACAGAAAATAGGCCCGGTCTCTCTCTCTCTCTCCTTTGTAATAAGGCATCGCGATTTAGAACGCCGAACTGGATTCCCGTCGGAAGCAGTTCGTAAATCTAAATCGTCCGTCTCTTTTCACCATTAATATAAAGAATACGGTCCCCGACCTGTTCATCGTAATACCCGACCTGCTATAAATTGTGGTTGACTCGTTATAATTAACGGAAATCTCACATCCCTCTCCATAATCAACCTTTAAACAACATTAGTGATCCCCGGGATCAACAGCCGAGACTGTGGTCGTCAAGGCCGTGGTGGTAGTGGATATCAATTCTAAGCTCGGTTTAGTTTTGTTAATCCTTAATATTTGTCAGCTTTTACTGTTTTAAGCTTCCGTTAGATTAAGTTAACGCTTAACCCCTTCTTCCCTAATCTATTTTTCTTTTCTTCCTTGGTTTTGTTGTAATGTTCTACCTTTTATATTAATGAAAACCTTTAACAAAAAAAAAACTTGAAGAAAAAGCCTTTTTATCCATAGTTATTCACAAGATTTACTTTTGCATCTTTTTGGCTTCATTCTATCAATGTCCAAACAGTTATGGGGCTGGAGCTTCTCTCTGGGCCGGATCGATCCTTCTATGAAGCTTTGTTCAAAATTCGCCGGCTCCTATTTGTAAGGCATATGAACAAAGCAAAGAATGATTAATAGTGGAATTTCACAATTATCTTCATAGAACATCATCATATTAGAAAGAAAAAAACCTTGTCTGAAACAACATTATATGAAACTTGAATTAGTTATAGGAACCACGTGATAAGCATAAATATCATGACAAAACCGTCACAGTGAGTAGACGATTATCACAATGAAAGAAGAAAAAGGATCCATACAAGTCTTGCAACACCTATTTAGATGTTTGGAAAGATTTTGTTGTTACCGAAATGCCGGAAAAACTCATCGTAATAGAAACCAAGCATAACATTATCAGCCTTACAACGATTTTCATGGGTTAGAAGTTTCAGTTTGCTTGATCATGTGTTAAGTTTGTGTAGAGATTCATGATAAGCAAATTATGCATCCAATAAGTTCAGTTCAATGAAACTTCGAGCCGGCATATCAATCAACCAATAAAAAAGAAAAATAAGAAAGATAGTGACATGAAGGGGTTCTCGTCCACATTTAGAATCAACAGTCTTCGTAACCTTCTCTATATCTTTAAGATGACATGAATATTAGATGATTAGATAGAAGAGTTATATGACAAAACAGAGATTGCTTCAGCCTCTAAACTTTCAAAAGTTTCATTAGCTACGTGACTTTTGTTCCAAACAGAGATCATTCGTTGATAATCTCACAATCCCCCTAAATTTCATCAATCATTGCCAAACATTTTTGTCATGAAACCTTAGTAATAGTTCATTCTAAAATTTTAATCTAATTAAAGTTGTATGTATTTGCGTTGTTTTAATCAGAAGAAAAACAAGAAAAATCAGATAATATATTCATGATGGACATAAAGTTGTCGAATTCTAAATTAAAATGAACATAAGTATACGTGTGAAATATGTCAAAAATTATATAATAGAATATATTATTGAGTTGTTATTCTGATATAATATCATAAAATACATATATATAGTATTCAACATTAACATATTGATAACACCAAATAATATAAATCTTCATAATCCTTATCACAATATGATATCTATGAGAATATTCTCCAGTTGTGTTCACGGTTTCATTTCATAATCGGGCTCTTATGGCCTACAATACTTAGTTCGCAAGATACAAGTCTTGCTCCCCAAAATATCTCCAATAAAATATAAATTATTACCTATGGGAAGTGAAGAGATTCGTGTAAGATGGAGCGATGAGATTATATTAAAAACAAAAAAGATGGAGCGCTGAGTGAATTTTTCTTGCTTCAAAACCTTACAGATACTTTCGAAAGACCATCTCCCCCGACATTAGTTCCTCTGCAATTATAACTGAACATCAAAAAATACTAATCATAGCCGCGACGCAACGTATGTGAGGGATAGATTAAAACTTACGGTAGGGACGCATGGTGAGAGGTGGAGAGGTTTGGAGGTAGATGCAAACCCTAGAGAAGAAGGTAAGGAAAAGATGGAATACGGAAACATATAGTTTTTTATATTGAGTGATTTAACTAAATGCACTCTGTTTATTTTTATTTAATTATCCCATAGTGCACGTATGTGTTAAAGACGAAGTTTTAACGATAGAATATTAAAAGATTTTTGTTTATAATTTTTTGGAAATACATGTGGCTGATGTGTAAATTTTTTAGCTGACATGTATTAATTAAAATGTTGTAATTGGCTCAATATTTTTATGATGTGTCAACTTCTCCTAGTACAAAAATGCTGAGTTGTCACTGCTGGGGAGACTAATTCTGTTTTTATAGTATTGATTCAATTTTACCTTTGTGTTATTATTATCTATGACCCAATTTTACCTTTGTGTTATTATTATCTATGACCCATTAAAAAATCCAACAACCCAAACAGAAATCCAAATTAACTATACACCTCTACTATATTTTCTAGTTATTAATATTAAGCATTCACCGAAAGCCTACCTTTTTATATACTGATACGATGTTTTTTTGGGGTCAAAAGTTGAAGTATTTAGCATTTTTGTTTGGACTTGGAGATTGTAGTGTTCCTCTTAAATCAAGAAACCAATAAATGAAGTAACGCTCTAGACCAAAAAAGTAGTTTTGGGCGTTCGGATGTCCATTCGGGTTCGGTTCGGTTTATTCGGTTATTCGGTTATTTGGTTGTATAGATGTAATGTCCATTCGGATATTATTGATGTTCGGTTTGTGTTCGGTTCGGATGTGTTCGGGTTTGGTTCGGTTTCTTAAATGTATGTAAAATCCAATTGTAACCGAAATATCAATGGATTCGGTTTCGGTTCAGTTTTTTCCAACCAAAGTACATGTTTGGTAATAATAATTCATGATTCCAAGTCCAAACAACTTCAAAGATCATAATCTAAAGAGATAAAACATAAAAGAGAGAAGGAAAATCCAAAACAAATGCAAACCAAGATAGAAAACAAAATCTGTTCAAAGGAGATAGAATATAAAAGAAAGAACCAAGATACGTTTAACAAAACAAATGCAAAACAGCTTGTTATATTCCATTATCTGGTGCTTCACCATGAGTCTCTTCTTCAAGCTTCTGCCAAACTGTCAACTCATAAGGAAAATATGCAAACATAAGTATCTAGCGTAGACAGTAGACACATTACTTTAATCATCATAAAATTAATTGATGATATTCATTACAACACTTAGTCTAAGTAAGAGATCAAGATACCAGAACCAACTCTGAACTAAGAGAACTACCCGAGAAGTGTTAAGGTTACCTAGTTCTGTAAACATCAAACAAGGCTTAAGCTTTACTATCAACCTCATATCATAAGTCTATAACAATTAACAAGTGATAAATCTGAAAGTTAAAACCAAACATACCTTCAATCTGAGACTATAAGTCTATGACTGCATAGTGACGTCTTCATTATCCATTGCCAATGATTCAAACTCTATAAAAAAAAAATAAACATTAGAGATTCTTACTCAAGCTGAGCAAATATATAAGAGAAGAATTTATACCTTTCTCAAGCTTATCTTCATACTCATACTCATACTCAGCAATTATTTCTTGATTTGTAAGCAACTTATCTTCAAAATGAATGTCTTGTTTCATCCACTGCTCTGTACACATAAGCACTTCAACCATATAGTGAGTTAGACAACTCCTATATGGGTCAATGATTCTACCACTTGTGCTAAATGCACTCTCAGAAGCGACAGAGGTCACTTGCATTGCGAGAACATCACGAGCAATCTCAGCTATAATCAGAAACATGCCACTGTTGAGTTTCCAATACGAGAGTACATCATACTCGATTCCAGCCATCAAGTTTGGATTCGCAACACCTTCCTTCAAATATGTATCCAACTCATCTCTTGTTTCTTGAACTCCTATATCATGTAGCATCTCATCGTATTGGAAATCAATGTTCTTATAACCCAAAATTGGTTCCTCCACTGAGTTATCTTCAGTAGATTGAGATGACTGACCCATTTTCTGAGACCGAGATTGAGAATTAGGCTGAGACTGTGACTGAGACTGCGACTGTCTAGCATTTAAATCCCTATTGTACCTGCCACTGTACTCTGTAAACATCGCACGAAGAAGATCATTGACTGATCCACATAATGCCTTGCTCTCTAAAGAATCTTTCCCATACAGCTCATCAAAACACATCTTAGCATACTGCATCTTCTTCCTAGGATCAAACACAGTGACCACAATCAACATTTTGTTGATGTTCTACATACCATCCCAATATTTTTCAAGCTTGTCTAACATATCAGCTGCCTTAGCCTTCATCTCAGACTCAAAACTGTAAGTCAGATCTTTCAAATTGGTTGTTATGGTCACTATCTGACCATAGCACTTGTATGCATTCAGAGAAGATGAAGCCGAGACTACCAATGTTGCGTTATAGAAGATGATAAGAAACCTTGTCAATCTTTCAACGGCAATCCAATCACTCGATGTAGGAGGCCCAACCCTTTTATGTCCACTTACTTCATACTCATTAAAGTGATCATTGTACAGCTTGTCTTCTATCTCCATCCTACCAAATGCTGCCTTGTACTTGAGAGCCTTTGTTAACATCAAGTAGGTTGAATTCCACCTAGTTTTAATATCCAATGGCAAGCTTCCTCTTGTAATTTTAGCAGCATCAACTTTCTGTTCAAATGAATTCAGCCTATTTGTCTTGGATCTAACATATAAGACAACATTACGAATGGCATTCACATTCTCATTCACCTTATCTAATCCTTCATTCGCAATCAAATTGATAATATGAGCACAGCATCTGACATGCATATAGCTCCCATCTAACACAAAGGAGTCAGGCGAGAGTAAGGAGAATTCAGCACTAAAATTCCTCAACGCAGAACCATTTGCTGTAGCATTATCCACAGTCACACAAAATAATTTTCCTATTCCCCACTCAGCTAAGCACTCTTGAAGCACATTAGATATTGTCAAACCTTTGTGATCTGAGACATACCTAAAGCCAATGATCAATTTCTTCAACCGCCAATATACGTCAATAAAATGTGCTGTGATGACCATATAACTAGCACCTGCAGATATCAAATTGTAAAAATGAGATTCATTACTAAAATTCAAACGTCAGTTGTCAGTTGTTAATGAGAACATAACCTGTTGTAGAAGCAGTCCAGATGTCAGTTGTTAGTGAAACTCTTTGCTTATTGGCCATAAACCATTTTCTCAAAGCTGCTTTCCTTGATACATACATTTTAACAATGTCTCTTGTTGCTGTCCTTCTTGAGTGAGGCTTGTACAAGCTTACCTTCAAGTGAAATCATATTAAACAGAATCAGAAACCACAAATAAATAGCAAAATAGACGTTTAATCAAGGAAAAAAAATAACAAATCTTCTTGCAGAAATGTTTCCAAGCCACGCTTTCAATGAAAGCCAATGGCAACTCTCCTATCACAAGCAATTCATTTGATGCTTCTCTGCATACCTCCTCGGTCACTTTTGCATTCTGCATGTTTCCATCTTCATTAATAATAGGTTGAATGTTGGCTTCACCTTCTACCCACGCCTTGTAATGCTTGCAGATTTGAAGATGATTTATCAGATTTGAAGTCCCTGACTTGCTATTACACGAATACTCTTTCTTGCAGTAGTGGCAGATACACTTGTTATGGTTATTCAAAAGCCTTGTATAATGCACCCATACATTGGACCTTGTGGGGATAGTCCTCTTAATAGGCTGAGAAGTTACTCCACTTGCACCAGTTTCATCATGTACTTTACGTTTCCCTCGATCAGCCTCTTGTTGATTATTGTTATTTTGGAATGAAGGCGATGACGAATCCATCTCAAAACAGTACATGAAAACAGAGACGTAATATAAGTTAGAACAAAAAAAATTGCTAAGAAAATCAGAATGATTCAAGAATCAAATCGATTCACAAACTTACATGCTAACAGAATGATTCAAGATAATCGTTTAACATACATGAACAAGACAAACTTAGATGCTAACAGAATGATTCAAGTTAGAGAAGTATAAACTCAGAAGTAGAGAGAGATGAAAAGTCAAATAATAAGATGCACATACCTGAGATTGAGATCGATTTTTGGAATTTCCAGAAACATAATGATGGTAAGGGAAAGTCGAAGAAGCTGAAGAAGCCACAATTGCTGTCTTTGAACTTTCTTATAGTTAGGGTTTTCGATTTGGGAAAAAGAAAAAATCACTGAGAAGCTCAATCGTTTCCACTTTCCAACAAAGCCGAGACACGAGATAGCCGAGACACATAATTATGAAACCTAGACATAAGTATCACGCTTCGGTTATACTTCGGATTTTGGTTAATAACCGATCCGAAACCGAAACCGAAGAAACATAAAATCAAAAATCGATCGGTTATTTGGATATATCCGAAGTCTAAATGGTTCGGTTAGATCGGTTCGGGTTCGAATTCAGATTTCGGGTATGGATTTTATGCCCAGGGCTAAAAAAAGAAAAAGAAAATGAAGTAACGTTCTTTAACAAAAAAAAATGAAGATAATAAATGAAGTAAGTAATATTGTATGGAACTTGTGATTTTCAGCTTAATCAAGAGACCAATAAATGAGGTAACGTAAGATTGCATGGTTGTGGGAGATGAGGAAAAAGTATAAGAAAAATGGGTAATTTTGCTTTCTTTTGTTTAACTGGAAAAAATGGGTAAATTTATTTATTTTAATCTTATTAAAAAGAAGAAGGTGGATAGTACGACAGGTCGTTATCCACAGATCAATAATAGGGTTTGGGGCTCCAAAACTGGCAAATCCATAACTCATCAAAAATGGAACTGTCCCATTGATGCAACAGTTCTATTCCTATTTATGATCTTCTCACTGTTCACTCTTCTGATTCTCTGTTTTCTTTCCAGCTTCGCTGCTCTCTCTCCTCCAAAATTCATGATTATACTAAATGTATAACATCTCATTAGTGTGTAATTAAGATCAATCCCACTAATTCACCGAATCAAATCACTCGTAGATCATCGGATTACTAGAGCAAGACAACTTAATCACTTTGTTAATTATGTGATTGTATTATTGTTTCTATCATTATTTTAAAGCGTTTTTGATTTCTGTTAGTATACAAAAACGCACCAATGTATATATGTATCCGTGTAAACTATTGTAAATTTCAGATTACGTAGTAGTAGTAAGCTTATAATGAGTAGATTCATGGGTTTAAAGGTAAGTATCCATATATCATATGGTTGTGTTTTTTTCTTTCTTTTTTTCATGTTTATCATATAAACGAACTATAGAAAACAATAATGGTCTAAAGACTAGCGATTGGCATGAAGATTTAATAAACTATCATGAATAAATTATATAAACATTTTTTAATTTCCTTCTTTTCTATATTGAATTTTTAATCAACCGAAGTCATTACTCATTAGCATAAATTATTAGGCAATTTGAAATATTGGAGAACAAAAAGGCAAAAATGGAAGCAATGAAACTTGTGCATAATTCTATTTATCGACAGTCTGACTCAAAGTGCTTTCGTAAGCAATACCACAATGCTTCACCCTTTTCTTCATAATCTTCTCTGCGCCCACTGTTCCTCCACTCCTCTCCTTTCACTTCACCTCTCCTTTTTTCTTTTCATCATTTTTTATCTCCTTAATAATCAATTACTTACTCTGTACCACGTTTATTATGTGATGGTTTACATTTTAAAAATGACAACTAATTGTAATGTTTCATTTTTAATGATAATCACATATAATTAATTTGGTTTTTATTAATCTGATGAATACTAATAACAGCTTAATAATATGATAATGTGACATATCGACCATAGCGAGTGTGACCAATGACTAATGTTATCATATGATTCATAAACACAATAAAATGAGTGTAACAGTAACAAGAGTCTCGTAGACCGACAAAAAAGGCCAAAAGTAATGTCAAAACCCTAGCTTCATACTTAGATTATATGTCTCTATTACTCTATACTATATATACATATATATATCATATATATATATATATGTATATATATAGTGTAGAGAGATGTTATATATATGTGTACTTGTAGAGCTTGTGTGATAGACTATTGAAACATGGAGGTGAAGAAAGATGAGAACAGTTTCTTAGAAAGCATGAAACAGGAGATTAATCAGAATATAGAAGAAGGAGAAGAAGATGAAGAGATTCTCAAGAAGAAAATCTCAAGCCACCCTTTGTATGGGCTTCTGCTTCGTTCACATCTCAGTTGTCTAGAGGTCCTCTCTCTCTCTCATATTAAAATGGTATAATTGTTGTATTTACTAATCTCTTCTTTCTTTCTTTTTAATACTAATCTCTTATGTATTTGGACCCCACCACGACCAGTTGTGTTCCGACGACTTTGACTCACCGGAAATTATGAACACGGCGGATGATCCTCCTGCCCTAACCAAACTGTTTCTCGACTCTGATTCTTCCCAGGAAGCTACCTCTTCAGAACTTGATCAATTCATGGTTCTTCTTCTCCTTTTTATTTCCCTTTTCCGAAAGAAATTAAAAACAATTTTCCGCCAAAATATATTTCAAGACAGCGAACACATGTCTTTTTATCTTTTTTGTTTTTACAGATTTCTTTAAGTTTTCACCTATTTTTCAGTTAAAATAAAAAATATTAATACGTATAAATTAATTCACATATAGGAAGCGTATTGCTCGACCCTACGGGAGCTGAAGAAAGCCATGGAGAAGCCTCTCATCGAAACGCACCGTTTCGTGGATGCGATGTACACTCAGCTAAACGACATCGTTCTGTCATCACCCCCTTAAAAAGGCGAAACATGACAATTGTTCGGTGCTTATCGTGTGTTACTACATTTGGCCAAATTACTATGTACTGCGCGTTTCATTGTGCTGCGTTTGTAGAATCGTTTTATGGTAATCGCAATTTTAAAAAATTACTAGCATGCTTTCTGTTTTAAGAAAGATCAAACTAAAAATTACTAGCATGCCCATATATAAACCATTTACAATGCGTCTATATATAGCATTCTTAAAACAAAGTAACGGTAGTTATATTACTTATTGATTGGGTTCATAATAATAAATACACACAAATGGCCAAATTAATAAACCAAAATACCTTTAGGATCATTAACAGTCTGTAAGACGACAGACGCATGCAGCGTTTGAGGATCCGGGTTGATCACAGTAAGCGGAAACAGGTGGACCGTAATAGTCAAAACACATTTTCTCGCATTTTTTAGTATCGCATGGAACCATTGGCCAGAATACGGGACAATATTTTTTCTCTTGATTCATTCTCATCTCTCTCGCACCTCAAACAAAAATTAAAAATTAATAGAAGAAAAATCAGGATTTTGTGACATACATATAGAACTAAAAGTAAAATATTATTCTTTTAATATAGAAAATTTGGTACCTGAAGCAATGAAGATGGCCATGAAAAGAACAAAGAAAATCGGGAGGTTCCTCATGATTCTGCAGTTTTTTTTTGTTTTTTATATAAACTTAATCGCGTAATTGGGACGTTTTATAGGTGAAAATGATATTCATGGAAAAGACAGGATTTTCTTTGTAGATAGATGATAAAATTTTCTGTTAAGAGAGTTGTTTATTTCGGTAAATGATCAATTTTTTGGTCAATGGGATATTAGGATTTAAGATAGGCTGGATTTTTGACCTGATTAAATCAATGTCCTATATCTGTATATACTATATATAGGTAATTTTTTGATAACAAAGTAATTATGAACTTACCAAAATTTAAAAAGCCAAGAGATATTTTGTACTTGATTTTGGTTCATATGTTGAACTGTAATCCAAGGGAAGTCGGATTTAGATTTTAAACCTTGGATCGGATTCAACTGTGAACTGGCTTAATGAGAAACATATTTTCTGCCAATATATTCGCCACTTTATCAAATTTTTGGGTTTCGTATAGAATTAAAGTGTTGGAGCTGGATTTATCATATTAAATCCGGTTCATAAAGTCTATTAAAAAGTCCATCAATTAAATCAGAAAATACATTCAGAATCGGGCCAAAAACGCAACCGGCTTAAATACAGGTTTCAACCCATCAGTAGTTCGCGACATCAACAAAGTATCACCTCGACCTCCGAACATGGCGCTCCGAGCTAATAAATATCCATTTGATCAAGCCAGCAGAATCAGTCAAAGATATCTTCAAACAGTTTGTAATCGTTCTGAAGATCGTGGAGAAGACATGGTACAAATCAAACAGTTTGGAGCCGTTCTGAAGATTGCGAAGAAGACATGGTACTAAAGATCCCGAGATATGCGGTGGTGGTTTAAACTTCGAAGAGAGCTTTTAAAGTAGGCTCATACTTAGTTTTATACATCTAATTATTTTAGCCCTAATTACATTATGCTCTTTCTCTCTCTCTGTAATTTATCTCTTCAAAAAAAACATGTAATCATTCCATTTATTAATATAAATCCAATTTCGTCAATATTCGTTTATACTATGATCGTTACTCAAAATAAATCTGATACATCGTTATAATTCCTCTTCCTAAAAACTATACACAAATTTCGTTTGTTGGATTTAGCAACCACTTAAAGGAAATATTTAGACAGTGGGTCTGATATATGCTGTATCATGGGCTTTTATAAAATATAAATGAAAATCTAATTCCTTTTTGGCCCAACTTGAATCAATTAAAAATGTAATCACCAAACAGAGAGAAAACACCAGTAAAAAATATATGGAGAAATTGTAAATTTACAGGCTGTCAGCGTCAGGGCCTATATATAATTTGGTAGTACGCATGAAGTTTACTACCAATGATATATATATTTTTAGTTTACATATCTCGTTAAATTTCCCAGCAATATGACATCCCAAAACTTAAAATATAAATTCCTACTTCTATAATTATTTTTTTACCGCGATTGTGACAATCTTCTTTGTTTTTTTTGAAGAATTTATCTCTGAGAGCATCCACTGCAGACACGTTCAACATGTTTTCTGTTTTTTTTTTTTTTTAAATTGATTTTTTTATGTCGCGACGAATTCCGTCATCAAATTTTGGGGAAGATATATGTCTTTCGCGAGACACAAATCTTGGATGCTGATTGTCTCATAATTTAAGGCGACTTATATGGGAAAGAAAAAAAAGGAATTCATTCCTTTATGTTTCTGACTACGAGTCCTTGCATGTGATGTGATCCCAGGAAAACGAGTCTTCTGACTGTATGTTGATAAAAGCACGCTAAAGAATTTAATATAAAAATTTCAATCAGTTGAAGTAATTATCAAACCGCATGTTTGTAGCTAAATATGTTATTCTTTTTTGTTTCATCTAAAATAACATTTTATTAAAAACAAAGGAGAATTACAAGATATAATACAGAGGTGGGATACGGTTAAAATATACACAAACCCAACAGAGATAAAAAAACCACTCCGGAAATAGAAGCTGGCGGAATAAACATATTCCCCCGAGCCAACAGTCGACAGATTTTTGGAAAATCTCCGAAGACGAAAGATAAACTAAAACAAGCTAGTAGGCAAGAGTCAACAGATAACAAACCAATATCATAATAATTAAACACTCCTAGCCGAAGAAGAAATGCAAATTTAAATGGAGCGGAACACCCAACAACCAAATTATTGAAGATGAAATCCTTGCATAAACTGATTAAATATGTTATTCTAATTGTGACAAAAATAAAGGGACCTAAAATGCATAAATTCAAACGCAAACGCTGATATAGATTGCGAAACGAGACTAGCGTCCAAGGTTGCGATTTGCGACTACTAAAACTAGATGAAAAGGACGTTCACGTGGACCAACCCGCAGGGTATAAGAACCTCTCTCACTCTCCACCGTCTCCACTCCTCGCTCTAAACTTCCATAACTGCATCCCACTCTCTATATTCTTTCTCTAACCAACCAACCAAAACGAACTTCCATTTTCGAAATCGAAATTTGAATTTGAAATTTTCGTCGGAGAATTTTCGTGTCAAAAATGAAGGAGATCGCGTCGGGGAATTCAAAGCGTAAGGCCGAGGCGACGCCGTTCGCCGGGAAGAAGCTTCGGTCGACGCTTTCACACCGGAAAAGAGCTCAGATCTCTCCAGTTGTTGTCCAGTCACCTCTCTGGCAAAAGGAAATAGGAGAATCTGCTGCTTCGGTCGATTCCTGCTCCAATTTGTTTTTCCCAGCCGATGACAATGTTTCCTGCGGTTCTAGCAGAGTCGAGAAGAGCTCTAAGCCGAGGAAGGATCGAATTGAAGAGGTAGAAGTTTCTGGACCTGTTAAAGATGTGAAGGAGACGATTGCTGATTCGAAATTTCGGAGGATTACGAGGTCATACTCTAAGCTAAACAAGGAGAGGGAGGGAGAGGGGATCGAAGTAAGCGAATCGTCCTTCGCACGATCCGACGTGACCTTTGCCGAGCATGTCTCCGACAGCCGGAATTTGAATTTCGCATCGGAGTATAAGGAGAGCGACGTCGTTTCAGTTATTTCGGGAGTGGAGTATAGCTCGAGGTTCGGGAGCGTAACTGGAGGAGCTGATAACGAAGAAATTGAAATCTCCAAACCGAATAGCTTCGTGGAAGCTGATTTATCTCTGGGATCCGCCATTGAACTGAAGCCGGAGCTTGAGACAGTCGGATGCGTCTCCGATCTCGCTTGCACAGAGAAGTTCTCGGACGAAGAGGTTTCGGACTATCCCGATGATGAGTTATCGGAGCAGCGTTCCGAGATATTTTCACAGTCTTCCGACCTCGATTTCTCGGATTACACTCCGTCAATTTTTTTCGATTCTGGAAGCGAATTCTCGGAGAAATCTAGCTCTGATTCTCCTACTTCACATACTCGCTCTCTGTTCCTCGAGTTCAAGGAACAGTTCCGTAGATCCACAATTCCGAACGATTTGGAATCTTCTAGCCAGGAACAAAACCGTGAAATTCAGTCTGAAGTAAGTGTATAATGCTTTCATATCTCTTGGAATAATTGCTAGTGGCTAGAGATTGGAGGTGTGGTTATAAGCATGAAATTTCACTCGATTGCTAGTCTATTTCGATCTGAGACTTGTTCTGCTATGTCCTTCAGATTTGACTCTGAAATTCTGTTCTGGAATGAATCTTAAATATACATTTTCGTTTAGCTGCTAAGGTTTGAAGATGAGGAGGTGGAAGAGAGCTATCAAAGGCTGAGGGAAAGAGAGAGAAGTCATGCATATTTGCGGGACTGTGCTAAGGTTTACTGCTCCAGGATGGACCATACTGATGTCATCCCTCGTCTACGCTTGATCATGGTTCAATGGATTGTGGAGGTGAACATAATCATTCTGTTCTTTAATGCATTTAATCCAGTGAACTCTGAATGTCGAAGCTCGGAAATGTATCAGTAGTAGGAGAAGATTCTGAAGGAAAATGCTATTTCTAGATCCACTTATGATAGTTACTGATGTTAGGAACGAATATTTGGAGATCTTGTTCCTGGCTTGTAAGGTGTTTTGGCTTAAGGAAATCTATAGCTCATCTCAGAATCTTATAAGGTTTATGTATATATGAGCCAGCTATGGTAGTCTTTTGTTTGCTGATTGTCTTCTCCCTGACTACGCAGCAATGTTCTGAAACGGAGCTTCAGCAAGAGACCTTGTTTCTAGGAGTTAGTCTGCTGGATCGATTCCTGAGCAAAGGATCCTTCAACAGCGAGAGGACTCTAGTTCTAGTCGGGATTGCGAGTCTTACTCTGGCCACCAGAATTGAAGAAAATCAACCTTACAATAGGTACCAACCATATTCCATCTTCATTATTCTGCCTTCCATTAATGTCCATTGGATAACTGTTCTGAATAGGAAAAAGATAAGGACCATTCCAAGAAACTGGGTATTACACTGTAAGAAATCAATCCAAGAGAATTCCCTAGTAATGTGTGTCAAATATTGAATTCTGTTTCTCAAAAACTCATGACTGCAAAAACCTTCCACACACACACAGCAATAGTTCAATTTTCTTCAACTACTCACCTGATACTTCCTCCATTCAATTAGCATCCGGAAAAGGAACTTCTACATCCAGAACCTAAAATACAGCCGGCATGAAGTGGTGGCAATGGAGTGGCTGGTTCAAGAAGTCCTCAACTTCAAATGCTTCTCACCCACAATCTTTAACTTCTTATGGTAAAAACCTCTCTTACTATAGTATATATTTTCTTCTCCAGGACACATATGCACACTGAAATATACATATAACTATCATTTATACATCTCAGGTTTTACCTAAAAGCTGCTCGAGCCAACCCAGAAGTTGAAAGGAAAGCCAAATCCTTGGCCGTTACCTCACTATCCGATCACACTCAACTCTGTTTTTGGCCCTCAACTGTCGCAGCCGGACTCGTAGTTCTCGCCTGCATCGAACACAACAAAATCTCAGCCTACCAACGAGTCGTAAAGGTACCAATCTCTTCAACATTACTAAAGTACTTTTTTTATTTATTTCAATAACAGTCAGAATATTCACAATCCCAAAACCTCTCTCTCTCTCTGCAGGTTCATGTTAGAACAAAAGATAACGACTTGCCCGAATGCGTCAAGGTATTTTTCAGTATCACTCTCTCATCATATCAAATCTCCATTTCTCCACTAAAACGGTTAATGACTTTGTTTAAATTTTGTGTTTCTATGTACAGAGCCTGGAATGGTTGCTTGGGCAGTAAGCAATCCACAACAACAAATACCACAAAACCAGAACACAGTATACTGCAATACGAACACACAGGTTATTATTACCATTTACAAATCAAACATAAGGTATATAATAAGCACTTCCTCTACAGATTTATATACCTAATCTCTGGACTTGATTAGCTCTTGGCAGACTATACCAATTATTAGGCCAACATTTGTGTCGCCACACACATTTATTGCTTATTTTCAATAATACTTTATTATACTCCCATTTTAGAGGAGTTTATTAGTTAAAAATACAAAGATTCAAATTCCATGATTTTATGTAGGATTACATAAGAGTTTTAAATAAGAGTTTTAAACCAAATCATAACTTCCTTAAATTCATCAAAAATCATCAAAATCATCTGCAATCTTATTAAAACTCAAATCACTCCAAATGTTAATTTCAATAAACCCCTCAAAATACATTATTAAAACAAAACAAAAAAAACACATAAAAATAGCCATATGTATTGGTATCAAAGATAAATAACAAAGTTAAAAAAAAAAAATTGGTAAGCAGAGAGTAGCGTCTGAAAATAAGACATAACAAAATTAGACATCCTACCAGGAGAAACGTGCGATACGAGGTATGGTTTTTAGCTCATAGAGTAGCCAAAAGTTATGGAAATAATTTGAAATGACGACATAATTGTTGATTCTCGCCATCAGAATGATACTCCTGTTTATATTTAGACAATCTATTGAATACATAATTTCCCATGATCTCTTGTTTATATTTACTATTTAGACCCCAGATTTTGAAAAAAAACGTCGTTGTTGCTATCATCAACGAATATTATTGAAGATCCACATATGGTTAATTAAGAACACGCATACGCATGATCAATTTATGGCAGTATCTAGACTATATATATCTGGAGTGACTGAAAAGCTTTGAAACGTATCTGTATGAAGATAAAAAGCTAGTACTCTCTGTCATCCTTTTTGTTGGAGGTAGATTTAGCACTCCCAATTAGCTAGGTCCATCTCAGTAAAAGGCTTTTCTCGACTAAGTCAAGCAAATGTCAACACCCGATTTAGGAGTGTCCATGAGCTCCCACTTCAAGCATACCCCGAGCTCCTATAAGTCTTCCGAGCTCGTTTTGACACCGCACGAGAAGGTCACCGAGAGAGCGACGCCTGTAGAAGTTGACGCCGAGGAGGAGGGCCCACCTGCGCTGACACGCTCTTAACACCGGCGAAAAGAGCTAACCAGAGGACGACACGTATGAGTTGACATCGCGGCGCCGAACCCAACCCGTCTCATCAACCGCAAAGGACAAGACGTGCGCCGAGCTGAGCCCGCCCCATCCCGGCGACAAGACACCGCGGTGACAAGACGTGCGCCGAACGTGGACGATACAGGAGCCGCCACATCATCCCGAAATTGCGGAGAGTTGTCTGCCCGGCTCCTGCTATATATACCCTCTCACTCGCATTTATGAGGGGGGCATCAGAAATTAATTACTCTTGCCAGACTTTGTACCCGAACTCTCTTGCATTTCTACTATAGCAGAACAACTTAGAACACCGAACTAAATTCCCGTCGGGATTAGTTCGTAAGTCTAAAACCGTTCATCTCTTTTAACTATTAATTTGACAAACACGGTCCCCGACCCGTTCGTCAACATCCCGATCTTCCCCAAATTAAGCTAGTTTGTCCTAATTAACGAAAATCTCGCCTCCTAAACTCCTACGTTTACCCTAATATCCTTTAAACACACTTAGTGATCATTCGGATCAACACTTTTCATTGTAGCGGGCGAAGTAATATATAACTCCATCCAAGTGTATTAGAGATTGGTCGGCAATGAGGCGGATCCTCCAAGTGTTAGAGTCAAGAGCAAAAACCTCGCACTTTGTGTGTTCTTTCACTTCTTTGTTAACACACTCGAAAAACCATACTAGCTTATACCTTCCTCTCACATTTTTCTCTCTTCCAATCCTTATGCTGACCTATTACAAGAAACAAACAAGCTTAATCGACGCCCGGAAATTTAACTAGGGGTCCTAAAGAAACACCTCCTTGGGAATATGAATTATGCAAAGAAGACACACCTCCTTTTAGATAGATCAACGATAAGTTCTGACATATATCCTCAACAGCTTCACTGAATGGTTTGATTAACAAGTTTTCTTTCATAGCAGCCCGATTATCACCCCCTCGCAAATCACTGCTCAAGATTTAAACCAACATGAGAAAATATGAGCCTTAACACACAAGACAGAATCTCAGCTGGCAAATGAGTCAATGATCATAGGGGTCTTCAATTGACCTCCATATCCTTAATCAATATCATTGCTTCTCTATGGCTAATCTGTAGAGAAATTCAAAATTTATGAAGAAAATGAAATGAATATTTATCATTTATCAACAACCAAAAAAGAAGCTCGTCTTTATAATTTTATTAGCTCATCAAAAATGAACCTGACCATCATGAGGGTGTGACCAAAATTCTTGCAACTCGAATGACTGTTCAAAAGGGAGTTTCTGGCCGAGAGAGAGCAATCAATTTCTATTTTCACTTTAGCTTTTCAGTGTGCATCTATATCACAAGCAATATATCTCATTCCATTTGGAAGCTACACCCTGAAACTTGCCATAAACCCATTTCCCGGGTAGATGTGAAAAAAAGAAATTGGGCTTTGGTGGGCCATGGATCGGTGATACAGAGACCATATGGCTGACGAAACAAACTCTTTGTATCAAGAGATTCCGATGGTAGACAAGCAAAATCGATGAGGTCGATGAGAGAAAGTTGGGGTTTTTCTTATTAGACCCGGACGGCGGTTCTTCTCTCTTATTGAACGGCGACCTTTGTTTTTCTTAATTTCATTTTCATCTTGCTTCATCTTACATTACACATTATTATTAAAAAGGAATTTATTACTTTAATCGCCCTATATTTTAATCATATTACACTACTTATATCATATACAATTTTTTTTTTGTATGAATGTAAAATTTATTCAACCCAAAAAACGTTTTTTACAATGAATGTTACTGTTAATGTTGTATACAACTGAAACCTGAAGAAAGATGGATTATAACTCATGTTTCCGGAAAGAGATTCGGTTATGGAATGCGTGTGGCAAACCAGAGTTGAAGGCCGTCTGCATAGGAGTAGTCCCCTCGAATTCGAATTAAGTTGAAGCGATTTTTTACACACTTGTCTATAGTCTTCACGAGGCAAAGTGCTGGGATTGGTGTTTCTCCATGTCTTCGCCCATTTCTTTCATGCCAAAGGTGATAGAGAGTTGTTTGAAAGACGTACTGAATCATAAACTGGTGCAGCCGATCGTAGCTTGTGTCGTGTAGCAGAGCAATTAACTGATCCCAATCTGATGTGAAATGGTTTTGCAAGAATCCACTCATTAGTTTTCTCCACTCATTAGTTTCATATACAATATTTAATACTAACTAAGCCATTGTTTATTCTTAATCTTGGATTAAATTATCTTTTTAACCAAATCAATCAAAATTGCATCAAAACCGAACCAAAACTAAGTACACATATTTTTGTTAATTTCCATTTCTAAGAACATGTCATATTATATACAACCGTAATGTATAGAATGCAATGCAAATCTACAAGAATCTGAAAGGATATTATGGAATCTATATATTCTCAATATGGTATATATGATAATGTTATGAAAAAAAAACAAAAAATATATGGAATATACTGTATGTCTCGGATAGGTTGGTCGACAGACTATGCCAGGTAGTACTCCTCGGGAATCTGGTCTCCGCTGCGAAGATGTGCTACACTCCCAAACTATAGAAAAATGAAGTTTGGGACGTTAGTATGTAGTGCTTTATTTAGAAATTTATGTACATAGTTTATTTATAAATTTTTTTTTTTTAATATGCGCAGATGCGTATTTGGCGCGAGTATATTGGCATTGCTCATAGCACCTACCAAGTAGCAAGTCGTGTAAAACCGTGACCATGTTTCGCAAGCCGGCGAAGTCCCATGGCGGAATCTGTGAACAAATGAACACATGTAAACCGAGCAATAAATTAACAGAAGATATGTTTTAAATGCATACCGTAATAGGACGGTCATGGAGCACGAACTCCGCTAGAAAAACACACCCCACCGCTAAGAGAGATGGGAAAACGCCAATGACTCTCGCTCAAACAGTGAGAGCTCGGTGATGTACGAACATAGATGACCGACCTGGAAGAAAGAAAAGAAAATGAAGTTAGTCTCAAAATTCATATCTCTTAAACCAAAATGATATGCATAAAATCTCAAAATTCAAATCTCTTAGTTTTTTCTCGGGTAACTCACTGTAGCATCATGTGGTCTATTCAAATAGAGAAGCAAATCTACAATTGTAGTAGGAGCACTAAGCTTGAATTCAAAACTCCTCAGTAGGTGTAATTCCATCTCAAGATCTCGAACACCAAATGCGAGTGTCACCGGTTTCTGAATACCATACTCATATTTCCTACAATAAAAAAAAAATTAAACATTTAGAAAGCTTAGAAAGGTTAAAAAAAAATTATCAAATAATCTCAAACACTAACACAGCTATGAATAGTGCCACAGAAATGGTTGTTCGAGGGTTTAGCGCGTCCGACCCTTGATCATGTTGAAAGGTTTCGAAATATCGGTCAAAAACTAGGATTACCAAATGAATGGCTCTAGGGTATTGCATAGATTTCTCAGAAGCTAGCATTGTGTCTATGATGCTGGCTCTGGTGTTTGCCTCGATTGCAGTGATAGCTATAGCCTCCAACTGCTTACTAAGAAGCATCTCAATGAAGTTATCGACCTAAAAATAATAGTACTTTCATCTTTAGTTCCAAGCATAAATAACTATGTGATATACTAACAGAGAAATCCAAGATGAAAAAAGAAAACTATTGTTTAAAAAATAAAAACAAAGATGATTAACAAAGAATGGTGTTGTATGTGAGAAATTTCTTATAAACAACGACAAAATGAATGAGAAAGACGAGTGCACAAGAAATGCTCAAAATTTTCAGCATTAGATAATGTAAACGATAATTCAACCTCGTAAGAATCGAACACTCTACCAAGGAACCACGATGTGCAAACTTCATCCTTGCTTTAGTGATCTCATATTCAAATTTCCTACTAAAATAAAACATAAGTAGAGAACAAAAAAAACATTACAAAAAAATCTCAATAAATTTAATAATAATATGAGAATATAGAAATACAATATGAGATGACAAAACACCATCGACATCGTTGCACAGTTGGCGACCTTGACTGCCAACACGCGCAAAAGTTTACGCACTCGCAAGCTTAGAACGCTACATTGAGGGAAAAGAAGAGTTAAGACAAAACCATTTTTGAGGCCAATCCAAAAATTACATTTTTTTGTGTCACTAACGATTCATTTACATTAGTCAAACAATATAAATGTCACAAAAATACATATTAGGGAGTTGTGCTTCAACAAATGCAGCAAGTGCATGTGCAGCAAATGCAGCAAGTGCATGTGCAGCAAATGCAGCAAGTGCATGTGCAGCAAATGCAGCAGGTACATGACATCAAATGCAGCTGGTGCAGGTGCAGCAAATGCAACGGGTGCAGATGCAGCAAATGCAGCGGTTGCAGAAGCGTCATGAATTCACAGTTCTAACAATATTAGGGAGTTGGGCTAAACAATTAGTATTGAACCTTATTATGACGATTTGTATAGCTTGACCGTCAAGTGTTTCTAGGATTTATGTCTTGTATATATATGTTGTGTACGCCGTTGATATCCATAACACAATATTCACAAATCTTATTTATCTTTACAATACACTTATTTATATTTTATGTATGTTTTTGTAACTTTGTATATAAAAATATACTTATTTAAATTTAAAATTGGGTATTATTTATGGTGCACAACTACATTTATCACACTGACCATTTAGTTTGGTTATTTCCCACCCCTAGGCGCTTCATCCAATTTGATTACACTTGCGCATTTACCATGTTATGCTCATTTGTTTGATTTATTCTAATTACACAATTCAAACATATATTTTCAACAATGGCGTGAATACTTGTTCAAGTTGAGAGCCACGTATCCAGTCATAATCACGAGACGGCCATCGCATTGATAATGGGCCTTCGCTTAAGACAATAATATCAGGACCGAATCTTAATTGGAGCTCCATTACATGTACTGATCCAATAAAAATCCATGACCATAAATTGAGTTTGTGCATATATATACAACGATTATACCGAGACATGCAATGCATATATCCTATAATATGACAAGTTGGGCGTCAATAATACGTAACGAGTTGACTTTTTGTTTTTTGTTTGTTTTGTAAACTCGGGCCTGGTCCACTGTGTATTTTATATTCTTGTGACGTAAATCACCTCATAGTATTTGCATTGTTAATGTTAACAATCTTTTAAACAGTTAACTTCGTTCAATTGAGCTTTTCTTTCTATATATGTCGAAAACAATTTGGTATTCATATTTTCTAAATTCCATTTATTTTCACTGTATAGGACTGTTTTTAACTTTATCGAAACATGACGAAAACCGCGTCTCGTGTCGTGTGAAAACTTTAAGCCAAAAAAAAAAACAGCCGTTCACTTATTAAGATGGTTGAACATGTTGTTAATGACAAAACTACCCCCAATTCTCTCATATTATTTTTGCTTTGCCATTGAGACGACCAAAACTTTTCCCACCTTTTTACCGTTTCTCCGCTTCGTAAAAGTCACTCTCTCTCTCTCTCTCTCTTCTACATCCTTTCTCTTTCTGATTCTTTCTCCAACGCCATGATCGGAGAGAAAGATCTCGCCGGAGATGGAGAGTGCTCTCGAACCAAAACATCAAAGCCTCGATTCTCTCATCTAAACAACGACAATCAAGATGATAAAATCGGTCGGTTTCAGAAAGGGGTCGATTTCCTCAGCGTTCGGTCCAGTAACCTCGATGGGTTCTCTTCGAAATCATCACCCAGATCAGGTAACGAGCTTACCCTCAGCTATCTCTGTGAGAACCGTGAGCTCCCCGGGAAAATCGCTGAAAGTCTTGGTCAAAAGAGGAAAGAGGTGGTCACGTTTTCGGAGAATTCGAGTCACGACGAGAAATGGATCGAGAGAGATTTCTTCAATTTGAGAGAAATCGGTCCCAATTCTTCGAAGCGAAAGGCTCAGGAAGACGAAGAAGATGCTGAAGAAGATAAGAAAAGCAACAAGATCGAAACCCTAAATCTCTCTCTAGCTCTCCCGGACGTTTCTCTTTCTCTGACGGCCTCAAACGCCGTCAAAAAGCCGAGAGTGGCGACGAACAGCGAACGAACAACGACTTCTTTCTCGAACGATTTCACGGCGACGGCGCCGTCAATGTCCTACTCTTACTCTCACCCTTTCTCTCACAACATCAGCTGCTCGATGACTCGAAACTCCACGGATTTCGATTGCTCCGTCGGGAAAGACGACCATATCTGGTGCGCCGGCGAAGGAACCAACGGATCTGTTCACAGCCGATTCAGACCCATCGGCGACGGCGTTGCGCTTGCGGGAAATCCCATCTCCGGTAAGCCCTCGAGCTCCTCCGATTACTCCTTCTTCCCTTCCGAGTTACCAGCTCGGCCGGGGATGGAAGTCACGATTTCCGGCGATTCGAAGAAGAAATTACCCAATTCCGAAGAAAACGATGTGGCCAGATCGGAGAGGGTTCTATACGATATCGTTTCGGAATCGATTTCTTCCGTGGCGTTGATCATTCAAGGGATGGCTGATGAAACCCTTGAATCAGCTAAAGAGTACTTGAGGAACTTGATCGATTCGCCGGAGAAGAAGGAGAAGCTGACGAAACTTCAGAACCAGATAGACAAAAGATCTGATCTTAGCAAAGAGACGTTATCGAAATGCGTCAAGGATCAGCTAGACATCCTAGTAGCTGTGAGAACAGGGCTCAAGTATTTCCTCTCTGGTAAAATCCGAATCCCCATGAACGAATTGGTAGAGATCTTTCTGTTCTTGAGATGTAGGAACGTGAATTGTAAGAGTCTCTTGCCTATTGATGACTGCGAATGCAAAATCTGTTCCAACAACAAAGGCTTTTGTAACTCTTGTATGTGTCCGGTCTGTCTGAAATTCGATTCAGCTAGCAATACGTGTAGTTGGGTTGGGTGCGATGTCTGTTCGCATTGGTGTCACGCTGCGTGTGGGATTCAGGAGAATCTGATCAAACCGGGACATAGCTTGAAAGGTCCTCGAGGTACGGCCGTGATGCTGTTCCATTGCATTGGTTGCGCTCACAAATCAGAGATGTTTGGATTCGTTAAGGATGTTTTCGTGTGTTGCGCAAAGAATTGGGGGCTTGAGACTCTAATCAAGGAGCTCGATTGCGTTCGAAATGTTTTCCGAGGAAGCGATGATGCGAAAGGCAAAGCATTGCATCTCAAAGCCAATGAGATGGTTAAGAAGTTAGAGAGTAAACAGATCTCCCCGGTCGATGCATCGAACTTCATCATCCAGTTCTTCAACTGTAAGTTCCCAATTTCTACATTGTGTAGATCAAAGATTAGGAACCTCAAACCTTATGGCTTCTATAGATTGAAGTTTAATTCTTTCCTTCTCTTATCACAATTTCTTGCAGATGCAGAGTCGGTATCAGAATTTCCGGAACCGAAAGAGCAAGCAGTTGCACCAGAAACGAGCTACAGAAAAGACGAGGCATCTGTGACGCCTTCAACGTCCAAGGATCAAAAGAAGAAGAGCTTTGCGCTAACCGATGCAATGATGAACAGTTTTGATAGTTTAGAGAGCATGGTGAGAATAAAGGAGGCTGAAACAAGAATGTTCCAGAAGAAAGCGGACGAGGCCAGAATAGAGGCAGAGAGTTTCAAGAGAATGATAGAAATGAAGACGGAGAAGATGGAGGAGTACACAGAGAAGCTAGCGCGGCTGTGTCTGCAGGAGACAGAAGAGAGGAGGAGGAATAAGCTGGAGGAGTTGAAGAAGCTTGAGAATTCACACTGCGATTACAGGAAAATGAAGTTGAGAATGGAGGCTGAAATTGCAGGTTTGTTGAAGAGAATGGAAGTTACAAGACAACAATTGGTATGAAGGAATCTGAAAAACAGAGCCTTTCAATTATCCATTCCTCCATCCCCTCCTTAATGTTTTTTTTTTTTTGTGGGAAAATATCAAACTGGTGATAACTGTTTTATTTGTTTCTCTGGGTACCTTCTCAAATTTTAATTTTTTTCCATCTTTAACTTCGTTTTTTTTGTTATAATTATAACTATACATATTCTATATGTTTATATAATACATTTATTTTGAATAAAGTAAATCATATGTATAACCGTATATTTTGAACTGAACGTTTTATCATAAAAGGAATATGAAAATGAAAAGACAACTACAAGTAGAGCATTGAATTTGTCTGACCAACATTTTTTTTTTTTTTTTTTTATTTGTTTGTTGGTAAGTCAGGGTAAATCCAGGCCTATGGAAGGGTCTAGACTAATCTTTGGAGGAAAGGCAACCCACAGATAAGTCCCTTTCCAGATTTTTAAATGGGCCGTAAACAATGGGCTCATATCCGTGTGGGTGTCCAAGAGAATTGTGATTTAGTTTCGCGCAGTAGAAAGATCGAACCCAGAGTATGGTGGCAACCTGGTCCCGTCCCCAACCACTCTACCGCAAAACCTTGGACAGCCAAAATTTTATTTTGAGAGATTTGTTTTAGTTAAATAAGCTGAAATATTTGTCATTACGTGAATTTTGCAGAATTTATTTCCACCCAAAACTTAAAAGTTTCAGATAGTTACATATAAAAATAAAAATGGTTTATTTCTCTATATTCATACCACTGAAAACTCTCTTTTTGGTTAGTTAATACTTAATACCACTTAAGAGAATTTCCAATGTATTACTTCTTTTTTTATTTCAAAATGGAGTTAGTTTTTTTTTCAATGTATATTTTTCATTTTCTATTCTAAAAATAATATTTTAAATATATTATTTTTCTATTTTAGTGTTAATTGCTAATAATGCATTTTATCTATAAAATTTACAATTTTTTTTCTTTCAAAACGTCCATTAATTTATAGTGTTCAAATTAATATATATATATATATATATTGTGATCAATATTTAAATATAATTTAGCTTATGTTTTTCAAAAAAGACCCATTAAACAATTTTTAAGTGGATTTAGAAATTTAATCACTTAAATTTTGAAGGATTATTTTATAAATAAAAAAATTTAACTCCATTAATGAGATTACTATATATTTAGAGAAAAAAATAGCATTTTTCTATTTTGAAGTTGAAAATAGAGTTGGACTGAAAAATATTTTATTCTCAAAAAGAGTTTGGAATGAGATTTGGAATAAGGTTTGAGATCCCTTAAGACATTTAAAATATATTCTTTTGAGAAAGAGTATAAAACAAACTGTAAACAAGTGAATAATAGTAGTGGCATGGAATTTTCCGGACCGTTGAAATTGCTTTCTGACGTGGAAAATTTACCACTATAATTAAAAGTATGCAAATAACATAACTTTCAGTAAGCATCAAAGACCAACAAAGAACAAAAAAATCCAAAGTAGATTTAGAATCAAATATTATATAATCAACTCTCAGGACCCAATTAGATACCACACCAATCACATTTACACACCAAGACAAACAAACAAACAAGGAATTCATTGAATTATACAATAAAAAAAAAGATAAATTTAACGGTGGGTCTAAAATAGGAATCCATCAAGTATAATGGCCAAGAGCGACGGAGAAATCAACGGAAACACCAAAGAGTAGAATGGCTAAGCCTGTGAAGTTAATGAGACGTGACTCAGCGTTTGTGCTCTGACCAAGCATCGTGGCTCTCTGCATGAGTCCCGTAAGTGCTGCTACAATACCCATATAAAGTAGAGCCCGACCACCTAAGACGTGCCACGGCATCATCCTCGCTCTTGTCCCCGATGAAGATTGTGGCGCAAGGAATGTGAACGCACCGAGTAACCACTGTAAAATTACATCACCACCACAAATATTCAACAAATTATGGTTTCATTAACGTTAAAGCTAATATTTATGAATTTAAATTAACCTGGAGGCCGAGGAGGATGAAAGTGGTGAGACCGATCCAGGAGTGAAGAGAAACCATGTCTTTAAGGTTTAACTTGTCGTGGAATCTAAAGGCGGCGCAGATTCCGACAATACCTAGAACTAAACCTATTAAGTGAAGCCCACCGTGAACCAGTTTCTGCACTTGGTGCGACGCATACGCCGTTTTGTACGTCATCATCGCTGCACAATCATTGTCAATGATTATTTTTAAAATTCATGCAAAATCACGAATGAGACTTCTTTTTGTTTTTTTTGGCTGAAATCACGTGTTCACGGTTTATAATTATTCTATGGATAACATTAAAGCCAAAGAGAAAAATATCCTATAAATGGATGAAAGCTAACAAAGTTGAACGGTTCATATAGCTCGGTGGCAAATTTCAACTAAACCTAACTGGTTCTATACTCAAATCATCCGTATGCGAAATTAAATTGTATTTGCCAAAAACCATGATATTATAAGTTTTTTTTTGTATTTTGTTGTTATCTTTTCTAGGTCATGGCGAAATTACCTTGGCCCACGAGGAAGAGAAACCCACAGTACATGAGAAATGGGTGCACCTGTATATCAGCCATTTCCAAACCAAAACAAAATAATTAGAAAATTTATTAATTCAGTTCAAACATAATTTTTGTTTTTAACATAAAAATATGATTGAATTATTTGAAGTATTTATATACATACATAAAGTGTAAAAAGAGAAACTTACATTTAAAACCTTAAGGGGATTGTCGGAGCCATACTCGATGCCTTCACGGTAATGGAGAAGCCATATGAGCATTAGAACAACGGCTAAGATGCCAAAGAAATGAGCCACAAGTGTCGAAAGCGACGAGTGACGCTTTAGAGTTGTTCGATCTGCTGAGAAGTCCATTGTCTGATTGAGTTTTGGTTCGGATCGCTTCTTGTTCAAGAAGATGATGACTCAATCAATGATGAGAGAGAGCCGAAGAGAAGAGAATGTGCTAGATTGTGTATTACCGGTTCTGTCGGGTGAGGATGATATCTTAAACGGTAATTTATACTAAAATAATTGATGTGTGAAAACAACCTAAAACAATATATAAATAGAAACATAAAATGGCACGTAAGTGTTTACGCCATATACATCTAATATATATATATACCTCTAATAAGTCTCTAACCAATGTTGTTAAAGTAGATCCGGCGTGTACGATTGATTTGACCACAATCCGGATTAAAGATGTGGTTTAGATTAATATCAGTCATTCGATGCTTATTTTTGTCGGAAGGAAATAAAATATTTTAAATATATAGTTTTAAGATTCGGTTCAATGAAAGTAACCAACAAATCAGCATTTAAAGAAGGAACAAAAAAACGAAAAGGATAAACAAAAATATTTTGGTTTATTCACTAAACATAGTCGGTTTATATAAGTACATCTTAATCTGTTTTGATTAACTGATTCGATCGGGTGACCTATTACTATATATGATCTAAAATATAAGTTAATTAGTTCGATTTTGTTAATATTTCAAGAGTATTAAATATTTCTAGCACTTTCTAATTAATTATTAGTATAACTTGACTATGCAAGATATTGGTGAGCGAATTAGTTGCTTACGTATAATAAGGGTTTGGAATATAAATGAAGGGGTTTCTATAGCGAGGACAGCTAAGGGTTTCAATCTTTTGGATTTTTTCGTACGTTTGATTCTAATCTCATCTATCTAACTCACTTTGGCCCTACCTTCTATTGCCTTTATCTAGAATTGCAATCTTAATTATTTGATGTAAGAAACCATTATCTTTAAGTCGTATAAAGAGAGAGCTCCAAGACGGGAAAATAGAGGCAAAGGAGAGAGGTCCAGTTACTACGTCCAATAAATATATATTGTTTATTCTTGAAATTTGAGAGGTAGGGGAGAATTAAGAGATATGGAGGAAGAAACAAGGCTGGTGGTCGCTTTTTGAACATAAAGAACGGCTTAATACATAATTTTAAAAATTCCAAAATATAAAATATGGATTCAAGTTTCAACTAGGGTGAGGCAAGGCAAGTATCCGCAACCAAAATATACAAATCGTTTTCTATTTATAATGGTAACTAAACGTCTAATTAAGGATTGGACCAAAAAAAAAAGGATAGTAAAACCAAAAAAAAAAGGATAGATAAACTGCATTGAACTACATTTGAGCCGAGTATTAGTTTGGTTTATATATATATTCTTCTTGTTAAATTTCAAATCAAAGTAAAAAATTTGGGAAAACTTATATATATAATTTAGTCCACAGGGTCCTCCTTTGTCCCGTGAATGGGAAGATGGAGTCTACTTCTATGTGTCTAAATCACAGGCCTTTAGATCCTTGGCTTATATCATATTTTAAACTTGCGTATATATCTAATCAGGTTTTGTTGCCGTAAACAAAAATAATAATAATTAGGTTTTGTTTTATTTTGGCTAGGGATTCAAAAATATAAAGCTAAAAACCTGAAAGACTTGAACCAAAAGTGATGTCACAAAAAAAAGATAAAAAGAGTTGAACCAAAACAAGGATTCGCTCCTATAACTCACTCAATCTGCACGCAGTTAGTCGTCTCCTGTTATCTGTTCTCTGAAAACCGGTAACTTGGAAAACTCTTTTTTTTTTGTTGGCTCAAGAAGTTTTCTGGCAAGTTTCTGGTCTTCGCAGACCGACATGTGTGTTTTGTTTTTAAATAAAATTTTAAAATTATGGTCAAATATCTTGACCAATACATATTCAAATTGAACCATTCAACAGTATAACTATCCTCGTTGAATATACACTAAATATTTATGTGATAAAATCTAATTTTGTTTGACCAAATGTATAGTGCATATCTGATCAGAAAACTGTTGTATTCTGATAGTTTTTCAAATGAATTCATTCATTCATTCAAATAGCATAATTCATTATGTCAAAGAATCCATGGTCAATTATTTTGACTTGTAGTATAATGAAGTATTTAGAGGGGGAAATATCATAAATTACTGGTCATTGTTTTTTCATGATATTCATTTTTTTACAATAAACGGAGTATATGATGATGAGTTAATAACAATTTACGGAGAAGGAAAATTTGGAAAAAAATAGTAAGATATTAAATATGCTACACATTGGGCTTTAAAAATTGAAAGCCCATAATTGTTTCTGACGGTACGTAATTGCATGGCCTTTCTATCACCAATTCAAGCGAACCAGCTGTGCATATTACCCGACTAATTTTATCGGGTCGGTAGCCATTGGATCCAGCAAAAACAACAACAACAAAAAGTCCGAGGTCTTGTGATCGGGTGGTTGGGAACGGTGTCGGGGTATTATCACACTTCGGGTTTGATCTACTTGCTGCGCGAAATTAAGTCACATTTCTCTTGGAGATCCACACGGATATGTGTCAATTGCTTACGGCCCATTTAAAAATCCGGAAAGAGGCCTATCCGTGGGTTATCTTTCCTCCAATGATTAGTCTAGATTTTTTCATAGGCCTGAGATTTATCATGAATTATAAAAAAAAAAAAAAAAAAAATTACCCGCATGCATGGGAGGAAATTAACGGCTGTGATTAGCCCTCTCGTGACATTCGATGCAAACAAAAGATCTCACGTGAATATTCCACATACATAGGGATCTTCCATTAGATTCCATGACCTCAGACCATCTCCAATGGTAGAACCTCTCATGGGGTTCTTACCAATATTTTAATTATAAATTTTAAGAACCTCTTTCTAAGAACCCCAAAAAAAGTTCTTAAATAAGAACTTTAAGAACCTTTTTTTTCAAAGTTAAGAACCTCTCTAATATTTATCATTATTTGTCATTATAAAATTTTAAGAACCTCTCCTCTAAGAACCCCCATTGGAGATGCTCTCAGAGCAAACGACGCGCACGTTAGCAGAAAACTATTTTCTTCTCAAATACTATTATTATACACACAGCAATACATTATTATATTTATGCAACGCTAGAAGTGACAAACACTGATATTCACCCAGAGGGGTATTAACGGCGTCAATGCTGCCGTTAATTGCGCTGCAGAGACTGTTTCGAGGACATTTACAGTGTGCACTGGGCCCCGTAGAGAAAGGCCCAACGGCTACTTGAAGCTGACGTGGATTAAATGTGTATATGTTTGTCATAGGGCACTTCACCTAACAAAATTTAAGCCAGGCTGAACATAATAAAGTGCCGATCAAATTATACACAACATTCACAAAGATACCCAAATTTATGTTTTCTTTAATTGATGTTATGTTATGTATGTATCCTTTATACAAAGTCAAAGTGTAACACACTCGGGACCAACAATCGTTCACATAACGCAGCTTCAAACAAAATTTCATGATAATTAATCACTATAACCAACTCTGAAATTATATTGTTTTTGCACACAAAAAAACAGATTTTTTACCAAATTGTAAAACCACGAATATTTATGCTTTGAATACCTACGGCTCCGGTTCACCAACTCATTGTTGTAAAAAGTTGCACTAATTAACTAATTGGCTCAGCTCACGCCGTGTCAAACGTTACATCTTGGCCACTGGTTCCATGAATGTTACCGCCACGTGTCAGGGTGGCGTGTTTACTATTTATTTGGCACGCAACTTCGATCGCAGATTGTTTTGTTTAATAAGGGGCAAATCCGTGAATTCAATCACTTGATAGCGGAATTTCGGGACGGCGAATGGGCCGGCTAACCAAACCGGCTTTTTATTTAATTTTGTTATCTTACCCCAAAAGCTTCGAAACATAATTATTTGTTTCACCCCCAAATATATTTTACCTTTTTTCTCCCCAAGTGGCCATTTCTATCCACACTTTTGTATAAAGATTTCTTTTGTTTTATGATTTTCTGTTTATCTTTTATATATTAAAATTCATAAAAAATTAAAAATACATTTTAAGCCGAAAGAGAGAAGAATGTTGTAATGATTGAAGCCAACTTTTTTTTTTGTTTATAGAACTTTGCAAGTTGTAAACTTTCATCTGTATAAATTTTTCGTTTTTTTTGTTTCCTGAAAAGAAATAAAAATTGCAGTGTCAGTGACTCTCTACCTGTGACTATTTGTCGGGACACATGTGTAAAAGCACCAAAACACCTTATGCTTTATTGCTATTTTTGTTTTCTTCTCCATGTTTTTTATGGTTTCGAATGGTGACAGCGGTTTGAGCGGTGCAGAACAAGCGGTTTAGGAGGTACGGTACGGTTTTAATGCGGTGCGGTTGAAATAAACGTATCATGCGGAACAAGTGCAGTTACTGCGGAACAAGCGGTGCGAGACAATATATGAATGGTGAAAAAAACAATATGCGGTGCGGTTCAAATGTGTGAATTGTGAAAATGTAAAAAACGGTGCGAGATATATATTTTTTTTAAATAATTTATAAATAAAACAGATTAATGATATTAATATAATTATAAATTAAAATTATTAATTTGTTAATGATCAAGTCTTTTTCATAAATTAATTACGAACCATAACTAAATAATTATTAGAATTTAATAAATTTGTTTGACATTTTACAATAATATATTTATTGCTAAAAAAAAAAATACATCCACAAAAACCAAGTAAAATCATATAATATTATCGAGTATGTTGATTTTCTCATGTTCTTTTAGGTGTCTACATTTTTTACTTATATGGGTTCAAACACTAGTCCAACCTCACGTTGGTAATGACATTTTTTATTTTTTTTCAAATAGAATTTTGTTATTTGATAAAATTAACATATATGATTTATTTCAAAATTTTATGAGATTTAAAACATATGTATATATATATATGTAAAATTATAAAACTAAAAAACTATTAGCGTGTGTCTTAAAGCTAATAACATCAGTTAGACAAAGACAATAATAATTCTCAAAGGTATAATCCAAATATTTTTAATTTTTTTTGAATTAAAATAACTATATAAAATGAAATATTATATGATACATATATACATAAGTCAACTGTAAATCACACCTAACCGTTGACTGAAAAAAAAAAAAAAAAACCACACCTAACCGCACCTATTTTGATTCTTTTGCAACAGCACGTGCGTTTCATGTTTTCTTTCTGTTTCTGAAACGCACCCAGCTGTTTTTCAGAACCGCAACCACACCTAACCGCACCTGCGTTTGAACGGTGAATGGTGACATATTTTGTAAAACACACGGTGTTTAAAAGAAACGCACCAAACATTCAAGGTCTATATATCTTTTCTTTCTTTCTTTCTGATCCTCTAAATTAAAATCCCCGTTTCAACGTGATTATATATAGCTTCTCCCAATTATATAACTTTGTGTTAAATTGTTAATTAAAATATCTTAATCAAATTGATATCTAAACAATTGTGTTTATGATTGGACTATATTTAGTTTACCGTCACATTTCAAGATCCTGTCAATGTACTACCAATTTTTTGTTTTGTTTTCTGTCGACATGTACTATTTTGATTCAGTGTATTAAATAAAAAGCAATTATGAAAAAGTAAGTTTGACATATAAAATCAAAAATGTAAACCATCCATAGCCAGACGTACTCTGCAATCGAAATCTTGCTATTTCTTCTCTCCCTCTTTCTCAACACACCTCCATTGCTCGTCCTCAACACCCTAGTTATCCTTTTTTAAAACTCTTCCCTTTTCGCCTTCATATACGGAAACGTTTACAGAAGAAAAATCAATCTTCACAAAAATGGGGTTTCAAACTCTATTTCTAGTTTTCATGTCACTCTTCACCGGTTTGGTCTCTGGATTTTCTCTACAAAAGCTTCCTCTTTTACAGTTCGACGAAGGTTACACACAGCTATTCGGTGACCAGAATCTGATTGTTCACAGAGACGGAAAATCTGTCCGGTTAACGCTCGATGAGAGAACCGGTTTGCCTTCTTGTTCCTCTGAGTCTTTCTGTTTCTGTTTTCTAATCATAATCCTAAACTGATATTTTTTTTGAATTTATATTTACAGGTTCTGGGTTTGTCTCAAATGATATATACTTACATGGGTTCTTCAGTTCTTCTATCAAATTGCCAGCAGATTACTCTGCAGGAGTTGTTATCGCCTTTTATGTAAGCAACAATCTCTAATCTGCTGATTTCACAAAAACCCCACCATGGATTCTTCGTTTTTAGCTATTTGGGTCCACCCAAAACTTACCAATTAAAGATATTTATCTTGATGGTTTTGTTCCACTGTTTCCATGGGATTAGACAAAGGACAAAAAGCTTGACTCTTTTTTTTTTTGGTGGGTTTATGCATTCTCTTCTTCTCAGCTGTCAAATGGAGATATGTACGAGAAGAATCATGACGAGATTGATTTTGAGTTTTTGGGGAATATCAGAGGCAGAGAATGGAGGATTCAGACCAACATATACGGTAATGGAAGCACACATTTGGGCAGAGAAGAAAGATGCAATCTTTGGTTCGATCCAACAGAGGATTTCCATCAATACAGTATCCTCTGGTCTCTCTCTCACATCATGTAAGTTAAAAAAAAAAACTCATCTTAATCATCCTCTTAAGTCTTTGTTCAATAGTCGGCTTAGAAATTTAACTAAGTGAAATTAGCAATAGTTGGGGTTATGAACAGAGGATTTAGAGGGATAATTAAAGCCGTTAGATTGGGCTTTAATGAGTCTTTTAATGATCTTGCAGACTCTTTAACCGTCACTTGATGTTCTATTAAAGGAAAGCCAAGTGGGGTTTATGTGTGATGGTTTCGTTAACTTTTCATTCAATATTCTATTAGCTAGTGGAGTTGGTTTCTTGTTCTGGAAAGTTATGTGATTTACAGCTTTCGATTCTTGGCAGCAACAGAGACCCAAGCAGATTATTTTTGGATGAGAGAATCTAAATCCAGTCCACTAAAAAGCTGGATTTTAAAAAAAAAAACCAAAATGTCATCTTTTTAGATAAGTTTCATGTGAATTGTATTGCAGATTCTATGTAGACAATGTTCCGATCAGAGAAGTCAAACGCACGGCGCCAATGGGCGGTGACTTCCCGGCGAAGCCGATGTCTCTTTACGCAACCATATGGGATGGTTCCAAATGGGCAACCAACGGTGGCAAGTACGGTGTAAATTACAAATATGCCCCTTACATCGCTCAATTCATCGATCTGATCCTCCACGGCTGCGCCGTCGACCCCACCGAGAAGATTTCGAGCTGCGAAGACGGAGCGGCAGAGAATCTCCGGCTAGCGTCGGAGATCACGATGTCTGAGAGGAACAAAATGAAGAGTTTCCGGCGGAAACACATGACTTATTCGTATTGTTACGACCATACGAGGTACAAGGTGGTTTTGCCGGAATGCGTGGTGGATCCGGAGGAGGCTAAGCGTCTCAGGGTTTATGATCCGGTAACGTTCGGTGGGATTCCTCACCGCCACCGTCATGGGAAGCACCGGAGCAAGAGCCGCTTCGACGGAACTGAGTCAATATGATTTGGTGTATATTATTCAGCTAGAGGGGCATTTTTGGCATTTTCTGTCTTGTATAGGACTTTGAATTATGGACTGGAAGATGGAATGACACTCGGATATTTTGATCTCCACGAAAATTGTCGTTTGACATAATAATAAAATATTTTGATTTTCTTTTTCGAAATAAAATATTTTGATTTTTTTTTCGAAATAAAACATTTTGATTTTCTATTGGTTAATAATATCAAATTTATTTTTAAATATTTTTTTTGCTAAAATATGAATATTCATTTTTTAAAATATCACACTAACAAAATAAGAAAACAAATTATAAGAATACTACAGTAAACTCAAAGATATAATGTAAAATTTGCATAGAACGTCAATAAACTTTAATATTCATAATAGAAGCAGAAGGAATTTATGACAACCTAAATTCTTTTCTTGCCTGATTTTTGTCTTCATATATTAGTATTAAAATGCATATGTTCTCATTATCTTGGTTTTCTACAAGGTTTTCAACAAAATTGAGTACGTTTGATTATATTGTACAATATATTCAATGGGTCCAATAAATATCATTGTCTTTATTGTGTAGTTTATTTGACTATATTGCCACATTCAGTTCACACATACACAATGTGTCACTGATAATGTCATTTCGAGGTACATCGATGTTAGAAATGGCGGGTCCGTTTGGGATGACTTTTCATTTCATTCGTATAAAAGAGAAATCGAATTTTTTGTTCACTGCAGAAAAATGGAGTTGACTCTTCAAAAAATAAGGAGCACATTATTGCAGAAATAAGGGTACTCCAAAAACAATCTATGATGTTTGCGCAGAAAAGGATTTGTCATATTGTATATTTGTATGGAGTCCTATGGACATATTTGTCAAAGAGATGGATCGTTCGGAATCCTGAAGTGTCCTTTGTGTGGTTTAACAAGGGGAGATGACAAGAAAATGAAAAAAGTGGAGTATCCGCATGGCATCTTCTTGGTGAAGATATTATATATTATTTTTTCAGTTTTGCAAAGAATATCATTTTAAAATTTTATTTTTATTTTACAAAAAATATTATTTTATGTTTTTAATACATATTTTTAAATAAAAAGTCAGTTTTAATTTTATTGTTTTAGTGTATAATTAGAGAGATAATAATTATTTAGTGTATTAATAAAGAGTAATATTAATTTTTTAATACGTTTTTAATATATATGAAATGTATCAAAATGATACTCTTTGTAAAATAGAGAATGTATATATTATATATATATACTTTTTAATTTGATGTTTTGTTTCATATATATTTTATTTGTGACTCATGAATAGATCAATCACATTCTCGTACGTCTTTCACATTACTTAGTTAGTGTTTTTGTTAGGACTTAGCAATAGGATCACATTCTCATACAATTAATGATCTCTATACGTGTCATCTTAGTATGTGTGAACTCGACGATTACGTACAGTTATATCCCGATAATTAATTATTTAGTGATACCAATGAGTTTGATAAAGGAAGAAGAAAATTCGCAATTAGTGGAGTATAAAAAGTCATGGTCAGCTTTTACATGACTACTAATCTAAATTATCCTCTATTTTTTTTTGGTCAATCATCTGAATTATTTAAAGCTTCATTTTACATAATGAAAGTTTGAAACAACCATAAATTAAAATCTAGAATATTTCAAGAAGTTACCAGAATTCACTACATGTAGTAAGACCATACGCATTGCAGACCCGAAACTCATGTCTTCCGGTTTTTTTTTTTTTTTTAAATTGAATTTTTTATGTCGTGACGAATCACGTCGCAACACGTCGTCAGTTTTTTGGGAAGATATGTGTCTTCGAAAAAACATAGATTTCGGATGCTGATGCTCTAACACTCTTTAGAGACGTCTTGTCAAATGAACTCAATTTTGTGGGCCCATATTGGAGCATATATTAATCTTAGTATATGATACAATGGGTCATAAGGCCCATTTGATCTAAAGCAAACAAAAAATGATGTGATAATCTTTGTTTTAGTATTTATGAGAAAAAATTAAATGAACCAGCATCTTTTAAAGATGTGGAATCTCGATTTCGTTCCAACTATAATGTGCATACCTAATATACTAATTCACTAAACGTGAAATTAAGTATCTATTTTTTTTCCCCAATGAATCTGATTGAGTAAAGTGATCTAAAGCCACCGTTTTAGACTCTTATTAACAAAGCCAAAACTCTCTCGTACTCTTTACACCTCTCTCTTGAAAAACCCTAGATCTCTTTCTCTCTTTCGTCTTGCCTTTTAGGAAGCTTCCCGTAATTTATACATCACTTTAACTAGATTACTCTCACTCTTTCTTTATTTACTCAGCTTCACCCTCACGACGAGATACTTGTTTCGCCAGATCTGTAGTGTTTCACTTTTCGCTTGCCTCATAAAACCTTCACATTTATGGTGATTCTTTATTACCTTTCCTAAATTCGTTTGTATTTTTTTTTGTTTTCATCCGAAATTCATCTACTTTCTTCCTGGGTTTTACTTGAATTACGTTTTCTTCCCGGGATTTAGTGTGCGATCTCCTTGAATTCGTGCCGATCTTTTCATTTTTTTTTTATCCTGCAGATCTGTTTGAAGGAAGCTATGAGTTGTGTTTGATAGCGAGGAAAAAGGGTGAAAATAAAAACTTGGCTTTTCTCGAGATACTTGCTTCTTCTTCCTTTATTGTTGCCACCAATGGCAATGCCGCCGGGAAATGTTACTCCTTCTGATAAATTGCAGTTTCCGTCCGCCGCCGTCGCCGTCGCCGCCGGAAGTTGGATCCCTGACGGGCGAGACGGGTTTATCTCGTGGATGCGTGGGGAGTTCGCTGCAGCTAACGCGATCATCGATTTACTCTGTCAACATCTAGTAGCAATTGGGGATCACAACGAATACGAAGCCGTGATCTCAAGCATCCGACACCGTCAATTAGGCTGGTCTCAAGTTATTTATATGCAGCAGTTTTTCTCAATCGCCGAGGTTTCTTACACTCTACAGCAAGTTGCTTGGAAGCGGCAACAGAAAATGCTTAATCAACATCCTCAAAGGCATTACAATTCTGATCAGATTGGAAAATTCGGAGGAAGGAGATCAGGGCCTGGGTTTAACAAGCATTATCATGGTGGTGGTTACAGAGGAGCTGAGTCAATGGCGAGAAACGGGCATCATTCTTATTCGGATTGCCACAGCATTGATCGTGTTGAGAATCGGGAGGAAGCTAAGCTTGCAAGTGATGATGATAAGGCATTATCTGTTGCAGAGGACAAGAGAGGTAATGAAATAGTCTTTGGTTAGTTTCAAGGCTTGCTTGCTTGTAAGAAAAGTAAGCTTTTTGGCTGCTAAAACCTATCTGCAATTTGGCATGAGATAGTGCAATGTATGTAGTTGAAGATTCAGGTTTGATCTGCGGTTTACTTGTTTGTAGTCTCTAGACTCTTTACTAGTTTAAAATGTATGTGTTGCGGTAATGTACATTTATACTTGTTTGTGGGACAGATGGTGGCGAGAAACCAAAGAGCGATCGTAAAGATTTGGAAGAATCTGAGGCCAACACCGGTTCAGAAACTCAAGCGGAAATGATGAACCGTAATCGTAACTCGGGTACTAAAGGTACTTTGAAAAACCTTACTTGTCAATATTCACCTCATATTAGATCATTCTGAAATATTCCGATTTCGAGCTGCTTCTTGTTTTCAGATAACAGTCTCAGTTCTGAGCCAAAGCAGAACGAGAAAGATAAAGAGTGTCCTGCAAGCATGGCAAAGACTTTTGTTGTCCAAGAGATGTTTGAAGCGAAAATGGTGAGTGGTTACTTCTCCAATGTCTGTTTATAGTTTGCGGCCTACAATACTAAATTGTTTTTCTTTGTGTGTGTAGGTTAATGTTGTGGAAGGACTGAAGCTATATGACACAATGGTTGACGCCATGGAAGTTTCTCAACTCGTTTCTCTTGTAAACAATCTGAGAATTGCTGGAAGAAGAGGTCAACTTCAAAGTAAGAATCTTTTTACGCACTGCTATAATGATTTAACTTGTTTATAAGTCAGGTCTTATAACCGTTGATTCATGACAAACAGGTGAGGCATATGTGGGTTATAAACGGCCTAATAGAGGACATGGACGCGAGATGATCCAACTCGGTCTCCCCATAGCTGATATGCCACCTGATGATGAGAGTATCAAAGGCAAGTCCTTTAAAAATGTTTTTTACTTGTAGTTTCTGTGTATTGGATAACATGAGATATGAGTTTTATGCAGATCGAAGAATTGAGCCAATCCCATCATTTCTCTCAGACATCATTGAACGTTTGGTGTCAAAGCATATCCTACCTGTGAAACCAGACGCCTGCATCATTGATTTCTTTAACGAGGTTAAAACTGATTGCTAAATTTGTTGAAACCCGTTAAACTATTTGTTTCTGTTTTCTTAACGAGGTAGGAGTTTTCTTGTGTCTCTCTATATATTGTGAACCATAGGGAGATCATTCGCAGCCTCATATGTTTGTTCCCTGGTTTGGACGACCCGTTGGCATCCTGTCCTTGTCGCAATGCGATTTCACATTCGGAAGAGTCATCGTCTCTGATCATCCCGGCGACTACAAGGGCTCTCTCAAGCTGTCCCTCACTCCCGGGTAACCGATTCAACTGTAATTCTGTGAAGCCAGAGATCTTTCAATCCGTTAATCATCAATTGTATGTTGAACAGATCGGTTCTTCTGGTGGAAGGCAAATCCGCAGATCTTGCTAAGTTTGCAATTCACTCAATCCGAAAGCAGCGGATGCTGATCACCTTCACCAAATCTCAACCAAGAAACTCCATGACCGGATCTAACTGGGGTCCACCGCCTAGCAAATCGCCGAATCACCACAACCGTCACTCAACCGGCACACCTAAACATTACCCTGTTATCCCGACAACAGGTGTCTTGCCCACACCGTCTCACCGGCCACCAGACGGAACTGTTCAACCGATATTCATCGCCCCTCCAATGCCATTCCCAGGTGGTGTCCGGCCCGGGCCAACTGGCTGGCCATTGCCACCTCATCCGCGACACCAGCCGCCACCACAACCTCGGATGCCCATCCCTGGAACGGGTGTGTTCCTCCCACCCGGTTCAACCCAAGAACTGGTTTTACAAAGCTCCCCAGAGAAATCCAACAACAGCAACGGAAGCAATAACTGTGCAGAAGGAAAGTTAGATTTGAAGACGAAAGAAGAAGCTTGTAACGGAAATGCTGCAGAGGAGTGCGATGGCAATAGCGGTGACGGTGAACAGGGCAATTAGCTGAAGAAGAGAAGATATAGAGAGCAAAAAGAGAGAAACGAGTCTGGGAGATGAAATCTGCAGTTTGTAAACTGTAAAAAGAGCGGCGAATTCTATGAAACGTTGTGTTTTTGGCACTTGAGAAATTGCCTTTTAGAAGAGACAAACACAAGGAAAAGAGACGAGCAAAACTTACCCGTTTTGGCGTTTTCTACTCCCTAAAATCATGTTCTTATTTTAAGCCTTTCCATTAAAACTAGATTTCTCGCTCGTTTCGCTTACACTTTTATCAACATACATATATACATACTACAATTGAATCATATCTATATTTATACATACATATAATCAACGTTTCTCAAGAAAGTTTCGAAAGCTTCAGAGATGAAGCCTTATCTGTTGACTGTTGTGATACAACTTTAGCTGTGTTGGATCCCACGGCCATGCTTTTGATCTTTTTTTTTGTTTTCCGTCGGGTTTGATACTTTCTCGGTTTCTCCACTCTAATAAATCCTAAAACTTTTTTAAAAATTTATAGACAAAAACATAATAAAAAAAATAGATTTATTTGTTGACAACAATTATTTATTTATTTTGAGAGATAATTCTGTCCGAGTGTTCTAAAAAGGGGCCGACTAACCGATTAATCGGCCGGAAAATCGCTCGGCGGAGTGCTACCGCTGCGATTAAGCATAATCGGCCAACAAAATCGGACCAATATTTAATCGGCGCCTAAACCAACTAATCGGTTTAAAATCCGATTAATCGGCTAAACCAGCCGACTAAAAAGCCTAATAATACTCGAAATTTTAACTATTTGACAAGTTTCGGGCCATGGTAAGCCCAATTACAATTTGTTTGCTGAACATGTACTAGTATTTATAGAATTCTTTTTAGCTTTCTCCCCTCTCAATTGTCGATGTGGGACAATGGGAAATGTAAGAATTTATATGTTTTAATCGTTTCTTTTTTGTTTTTGTTTTTAGTGGGTCCCAACTTTTCATTACAGCATTTATTTAGTTCTTTTAATAACTATTAGATTTTTACTTTATTGTATTTGAATGTATTTCTATAATTAGTTTGAAAAACTGCAAACCTAAATAACTACAAATTATATTAATTGCTGCAATATATTTGTTTACATACAAATACAATACAATATAAATCTTTCATTAAATTATGTAAACTATTTATAAATTTTAAGATGTCTTACAATTGAATTTATAATAACTTACTTAGTATCTTATGTTTTTATGTTTTATATACATATTTGCCCTTGTAATGTTATGCATTTAACATTATATATATAGTTTTAATATAAATTAAATAAAATAATATTAAAAACTAATCCATGATTAATTCCCGATTTTGGAACTAGGCGCTAGGCCCAGCCCGACCGCCCTACTAATGCCTAGCGCATTTTTAAACATTGAGTAAAAGTGGTCTTGTACTACTCTTATAACCACAAAATGGAGTTGTATTGACAGTATTGTATTCATGCCATTCCTATAACCACATATTATCATTCCTTTATCATATAATCCATTATTTATATCTATCTACGCATGATTAAAGAGAAACTGAGCATAGGACAAAAGATATGTGACAAAATCATATCCAATCTTTATGGATGAGATTCGGAACCCAGCTTTGTCCCCAAAATTACAGTTAAAAGTTGTATAATAATATATAACTAATTTTTTAAAAAATATATATGGAAGCGTATGAGAAGATGGACTTTACCTAAATATCAGTAAAATGAGTAATCAAAGGAAGCATATCAGTGATTTTTTGTATAAGCCATTGTCACATCTTCAATATCACGCAGTCTTTCTAGTTCATCATCTCCCATCTTACAGCTTTTCAAATAATATTTCATTTGAAAATTTGCACATTTATGAACACTTATATATATTGTTAAATAATTAAATTAGATAATGGTTTTCACTTTTCAGCGTGCCCTTCAAATATACTTTTATTCAGTAAAAGATCTTATTGATTTCGCTGATACTTTACTGTCGCATCATTAGGAATGTGATTTGAAAAATAAAAATTCAACGAAACAATAAATTAATATGACATCATAATTCATAAACAATACGTCTCGATTTAATTAGGATTAGGTAGCGAAATAAAGCGCGTCCTTGTAAGTCTTCCACTGATGCAAAACGTGTCCAGAAACATCATAAAAAACGGCATGCAGTTCGGCTTCAGAAATGTGAACCGACATGAATCCTTGTCCGTCGTAGTAAAACCTCATCTCTTCTGAGTCCACATAGTTCACGTCACCTTTCCACGCCTTTGATCCACCTCCACTCGTCATAAATTGCACTTTACTATACACATCAGAAATAGAATCTATGTTTAATTAAATAAAATATAATCTAGAATTGATTTGATTTGATTTGATTTTTTTTTAAACTATAACTTGATTCGTAACTCTTATTATAAACTCTTCTGTATCTTGAATCGATTCTTAATTTTATAAACGAATCATTATAATTTCCCTAAAACGACAAACATATTTAGTCTGATCTAAGCTAACCTAATCGAATAAGTTGAATTATATATAATTACTATACTCTTGATTATAAATATATATACTTTTTAATCATCAAATCGAATGTCAATCATTTCACTGTTTTCGCTACTTTATAATGGGCTCCACCTCCACTATATACGTTAATCATTTCACTGTTTTCGCTAATTTACCTGTCCACGCTGCTTATGTGCTCTAAGCAATGATCATGCCCGTTCACGTAGAGATCCACATCATTCGCCTAATAAATCAAGAAAAGACTAATAAAACGAGATAGATCAAATATTATATATTGGTGCATTACATATTCACGTGCATGCGCATGTACTGAAAACTTTATAATATTAATTAATTTGTTACCTTAAGAATAGGTAAAAGCTGCTTCTCCAATTCAATGGTGTTCCCGTGGTGACCTGCGCTTTTGATCGTATGATGACCAATCACTATTTTCCACTTTGCAGTTGATTCTCTCAATGTCACGTCGACTTCCTATAATTACCATTATATATAGCTTTAGTTAGTGACCCGTAACTATAACTTTTTTTTTGGGGGGGCTGTTGAATAACTTATCTACTCATTACAGTGAAATCGCATTAGCAGATTGTTTACCAATCATGTAGAATTGCATTGATACATTACATAACTTAATAAAATAAAATAAAAACGCAATTCTATCTTAAAAACAGACAATACTATAGTTATTTTCAGAGCACTTGAATGAAATTTATTGGTTATTTATCTGGGATTATAATTGAAATTTCCATTCACTTGCATTTTTTTTGTTTTCGTACATCTCAAGGCTTATATATATTTTCTGGGACGTACGTTAGAAGATTATTACCTTTAAGAGATTATTCAGATATGTCTGTCTGGGTAATACGCCTCTCCAGTCATAGACATGCTTATTTGGTTGGACAAAGTATTTATCGACAAATGGAGTTGTGTCGACGAACAAAAAATCGACGATCTCTACAGTGAAGATAGTATAGCTGTTCAATACATTATAATATGGAGAATAAATAAATGTTTTTGAGTATATATATATATTTCCTTAATTACCAGCATTAACAACGAAAGATCTCATGCAAACCCATCTGTTGTCCAAAGCCCTGAGCATATGGCTAACTTGTGCCCCGACGTCACCTCTATAGTCATGATTTCCTAAAACTTTTAGGTTGAAGAAAATATCATTTACACAATGGATCACATATCATATTGGGACATTAATTAAGATTCAATGATTTTTTTTAAACATATCACAAAATTTTAAACATTAGTATGATTTAGTGATTAAATGAAGTAGCTTAACTATTTAAATTGAAATTTAATACTTAATTACCAGTATACCAAGGTTTCTGTAAGCTCGCCGCAGTATAAATGTTGGTAAAAGAATCTTGAAATGCAGGATCGTGCAAACCAAGTAACCCATTGTCGTAAAAATTATCTCCCGTAGAGATTACAAAATCAATATCTAGCTTTTCTCCAATTTCTCCCATCTGTTAAAAATTATATGAACTACAATTTAGTCAGTTACATTACTACAAAAAATAGACTTACAAAAATTGAAACAACAATGGCTGGTATATTAAATGATTGCTCACAAGAAATTGAAAAATTGACTTACAAAAACCCAAGTTTTTTTTAAGCCATAACTTAGAGCATCCACGTCCATGTCTCAAAATAAAAATATTAATTTTTTTTTTAGTTAAATAATTTTTTTTTTTTTAAATAATAGACTTGGTTTCGAAGCCTCCATGTTCCTTTTTTTTTTTTTTTTTTTTTTCTTGTAGTAGCTAGCTAGGCATCTTTTTCTTTGTCATATGTGTCACCTTTTCTTTTCTTATTAAATTCCTTCTTTTTGTTGGGCTTCCCTTTTCCACTTTCTAGAAAATGTATTAATTAATTAACAAAATCTCAAACTAGATGTTTAAGCAAAAATAAATCTATCATTAAGTTCTTATGCAAAACAACAATAGGTATATAAATTTCTTAGTACAGAATAGCCGTTTTTCTTAGCTAGATGAAAAGAAAACTTGATTTCATTTCAGGTTAAAGTAATAAAATTTAAATACTATTTATATATAATACTGAAATAGAATAATACAAAATATAAAGGGATGCATTTAAATGAATTACTGTAAGTTCTGATCCTCCTATCACATATACCCACGAAGGCATAATATATATATACACACACTATTGATTTTTCCCTGTTTTCTCACAGTATTGAATTTGCATGATACATATATTTGTGCAAGTGAGAAAAATATAGAAATAACCTGAAGAGCTACGTGGGACTGATTGTAGGAGCCTCTCCTTCCCCAGTCTCCAATGGCGAGAAAGCTTACTGTACCATCGGGTTTCGCTGGCTGCAGAAGCCTCGGGAGCTCCGCCGTGGAACTATTGGTGGAGAATGTAAAAATCAAATTAAAAACATAGAATATAAAATATATAGGTTTGTATTTTAAGGCAGCCATTGAGAGATATTGGAAAATAAAAAACGAAAGAGGAAGAAGATAATGGATGGTGGATTCTGCTGTGCTTGCCTCTCTTTATATCATAAGTAGGCTTTAGTGATTTGGAGTTGAAAAATATAAATAGAATTATTATTTTTTAAAAATAATCATCATAATTTTGAAAAGACACACGTTGATGGGGATGGCTTGTGCATCTTTAGCATGTTTAAGTTAAATGTGTTTTGACAATTTTATTTACAGAAAATATACATTGATAATTTTGTTCGCTATCCAGAATACAATTATAACCAACAGATAAAAGACACGTTGCCAAGAAATTTAAAACAAGAGATAAAATATGACTATTCTGTCTTTTCGTTATTGTAGCCGACAAAATACACAACTCATTGATCCCAGCTTGTGGGGACTCCAATTTAAATATTGTTAGAGGTGGGCCTAACACCCCTAATTATTTAGGTCTATCTTAGTAAAAAGTCTTCTCGATTTGGTTAGCATGGAGTCAACCTTTGACCGGGGGAACACCGACTTGGGACTCCGCGCTGACATCTATCCGAAACTCCCGAACTCTCAGGGGAGCACCCCGGGACCGCACTGATACTTCGCCAAAACAGGGACGTCGAAAGGAAAGAAGACACGTGGAAGTTGGTCAAACAGTACACTATCCGAGTAGAGGTACGGTTTCAACTTGACGTCCCACCAACCCTGCAGAGTAAGCGAATGAGGAAAAGACACGTGGAAGGGAAGTTGGCCGAACAATATGCTATCTTGCAAAAGTATGGCGCCGAGCTCATCATGATCTCTCACCTTGAAAACCCGGACACGCCTCCTAGAGCACCTTACCAGCGAAACAGGCTGAAGGCGCCACGTGGCCTCGGAATCCTGGGAAATAGGAAATCAACTCCAGCTATATATACCCCTTAGTATGTATTAAAGAAAAGAACTTTTGTAAAATCTCATTCTCTACTAAATAGACCCGACTCTCTCATTTGTAACAAAGCAGCACATTTAGAACACCGAACTGGATTCCCATCGGAACTAGTTCGCAAATCTAAATTGCTCACCTCTTTTCGTCATTAATAAAAAAGATACCTGTTCATCATGACCCCGGTCTGCTATAAGTTTTAGTTAACTCGTTCTATTTAACGGAAATTTCGCCTCTTTACTCCCTAATCAACCTCTAAACAACTTTAGTGATCTTCTGGATTAACAAATACTACACAATTATTGTTGGAGTAATATTAGTCATTATCTTACTTATGAATTTTTAACATAAGTAAACTTTATTTAAATCCAACTTCCACTAAACTTCCTAAAAATTTACATCGAATATACAATATTGTTTAAAAGAGCATTTTACTAACGAAACATATAGTTTAGGAAAAAAACTAAAAATTATGGAGCTCGTGTCTTTTCTCGGGTGAGTGTGTCCAAGGACATCATGAATAATTGATAAATTGCCCATGCCACTAGTTTGTTCGATATTGCATTTATTATCCTTTAGTCGCATTTTTTTCACGTGAGTGTCGAAAACTTCCAACTTCTCTCAATAATTGAGAACTTGACGACGAAATCTTCGAGCGAATACCTTAACTTGAGATATCGTAAGAAGTGTAACGAAGGAAGGGCATCATGTTCGAATTAAAGATGAACGTTTCTTTATTAGTGATGTTCTGTTTTTAGCTCTTTCGGTTTTATGTAGCTCTGTTTGTTGAGCTTTATTTTGACTATTGTTCCCAGATTTTGTTTTTGTTTTTATAAATTTAGATTACAAAAAAAAAAATTAGTGATCGTTAGTAACGTTACTTTACTTATTTGTCTTTTCTTCTTCTTTTTTTTCTACATATTTTGTTAGCCACACGAAAGAGAGGTGGGGTGAACAGCCCATTACACGTGAAAGGTCACTAGGGATGTTGTCAACAGGGTTTGAGCTCTGCGTTAGCCCGGCCCTGTGCAAATCCGGCCTTATGCTAACCCGATCCTGCGTTAATCCTGTAAACTGTATAAAAAAAGAGTTAGTCCTGAATCCTACATTAGCCTTGTAAACTGTATTAGTCTTTTTTTTATTTTTCTTTTTTGGTAAAATTAGTCTTTTTCTTTATAATTAAAACAAAAAATTACATGTTTAATGTCATTTTCATCTTTGCATCATTGAAGTTATTATTTTAAAAGTAAAACAAAATATATTTTTTTTCATTGTTCAATAAAAATAAATTTGGTTTATACAATTATGATTATTTTTAGAAAAAAATTTTGATTATTTTTAGAAAATGGATTTTACGTTATTAGGGGAAAAACATGATTTTATGTTTTTGGCAAAAAACAAGATTTTAAATTTTTGGCTGGAAAACTGAATTTTAAGTATTTGGCGGGAAAACAAGATTTTACGTTTTTGCGGGAAAACGGGATTTTACGTATTTGACAGGAAAACATGATTTTACGTTTTTAGCGGGAAAACAGGATTTTAACTTTTTGGCGGGAAAACGAGATTTCATGTTTTTGTCGGGAAAACGAAATTTTACGTTTTTGGTGGGAAAACATGATTTTAATTTTTTGATGGGAAAATAGAATTTTAATTTTTTGACGGGAAAACGGAATTTTATGTTTTTGGCGAGAAAACGAGATTTTAAATTTTTGGCAGGAAAACGAAATTTTACGTATTTGGGGGGAAAACGAGATTTTAACTTTTTGGCCGGAAAATGACATTTTACGTTTTTGGGAGGAAAACGGAATTTTACGTTTTTGGTAGGAAAACGAAATTTTACGTTTTGGCGGGAAAACGGAATATACGTTTTGGTAGAAAAACGGATTTTACGCTTTTGGCGAAAAATTGTTTTTATATATTTTTGGCAGAAAACGACATCATCTTATTTAATGAGAAGGAAAACAAAACTTGAATAATATAAGGGCCAATTGTTATAACCCTGAAATTTACTAACTCGGCCCTTTATGAGCCATTGAATTTTAAATACAAAAAAATAGGACCCGAGCTTCAATATATTAATAGAGCCAGGACTAACCCTGAAATTTTGAGTCGTTCACAACATCCCTAAAGGTCACTAGATAGCCAAAGATTATATATATCCCTCAAACGTTTATTTTACTATATTGTTAAAACTTGAATTATTTTTTAAAAACCTACTCATATTATTTTACTTTTTAACGTGTTAAAGAAAAAAATTAATAACATAATATCCCATTATACAAAGAAATAAAATTGTAACTTGTAAGTATTACAAATCGTTATTGGATATAGACAAATTTAAATTGATAGAGGCCCAGGCTAAGTATCTAATGCAATTCGAGGCCCAGGCCCAGTATCTGATGGACAGAACAGATACATAAAACGAAATCTCTGTGCTTGGCGATTGTGAAAAATTCATTTAATTCTTGAACAATCACTGGTTCGTTTCTCCACTTCGTATGCCTGATTTTGTTGTTACTTTATGATCTGATTTTGCATTTAAAGCAATTCGATCGAGGGTTTTTCTTTTCCATACGTACTACGATTCTTTATACTTGGGTGAATTCGATCGAGTTTTTCTAAGGATTTAATGTAATAAACAATGTAGGTGTAGTTTTTGTTTCTTTGATCATGCCTCCGTTACGTTTTTTCTGTAGAGGATTGAAGTAAACTAGAGACTACTAGATTCTGTGTCATTGTTTTCTTCTTTAGAGGATTGATTGATTATATGTGGACTTTCACTTTGTCTGCTTCTTCCATAGATTTTCATCTACAATCATATAATAATCAACCGTTGGTTTATATGTTTGGGCTTATTGCTGATTTAGTCTATTTCCTCTAGTAGTTTAGTAAATGGGCTTCAAACTACTAAAACAAGAAGCTTACGGAGTTTGAAGAAAGAGACATAATTGGATGGTAGGACGTTCGTTACAAATTTAGTTCCTATTAGTAAAAGTATGAAGTAGTCAACAAGGTGGACTTAATTATGACCATAGAATGATAGAATCTCCATTGAATCTATGGTGGTCCTAGACAGTGTCCTACTGTGACTCCCGCCCGGTCAGGCAAGTCTTTAACCGGACCGTATAGATAGAGACATGTACGTTTGTCTCTTTGTGTGTTTCTGAAGTTAGGTCAAATTGTTAGCATTTTCTTTGAGTCAAAAGTTTTGACCAATTAGCTTCTTGACGTTCTCTAGCTGTATTCACACATATACAATACACCTACCAAAAAATTATTGAAACAGTGGGTTTGATGATGTAATGCCTAAATAATTATTCAACAACCTCTTCCTCCTCCTTTATGCAATTGCAATATATGATTATATATCCATAGATCCATGTGGTGTTTGAGTCTTTACGTTGAAAATTGAACAAAACGTAACCCTTTTTTTCAGGTTACACGTGTGTGTAGATAAGTCTGTGAATATGATGAATGGAAAGCAAATGCTTCCAAATAAAACTGTGTAATGTCTTGTTAAGACTCTAGTCTGTTACAATCAACTTCGATAATTGCTCAAAAGTCGAGCTCTCATTTATGTAAGCGCAGATGAAAACAAACAAACAATTACAAATTTTAAAGAATGAAAGCCTCTTTCTGAAAATAAATCTTCTAAAGTCAACTCTCTGTGTTGACCAGCTATGTTTCTTCACTATTTGTATCACTTCTTCTCTTCATGACGTACACCCTTTTGATTTTATCATGTCTTCAGCTACTCGTTGATATAAGAGGATTCTTTTAGTAGTGAATTGGGGAGTAGATTTTGATAACTATAATTAAGACCAAGTAGTGTTTAATTAGTCTTAATTAACAATGGTTTTATAATACATGAATTTGTTTTGCATAGTTTTTATTGATAGAAAATTTTATGTAGGAGTGTAATCAATTATTGCTCAAGGGCATTGATTTATGGTGTTCTTAAATATCTAGAAGTATTTTTTTTGTTTGATCATTACTTTGTTACTAATCTTTTTACAATTATATGAATAAAGTGAAAAATATATAGAGACAAGTTATCAGAAAAGAGAGTGGAGGAGGAGCCTGTGAGAAATGATGGCCTTCCTCATCTTTCTCTTCTCTTCTCTTCATCAAATCAAATTTCTTCTGCCTTTGTGATGATCACATGTATCCTTTTCTCCTTCCACTAATCACTCTTTTTCAATTCGTAATCAACATCTTTAACTCCTTGATTTATTTGGGTCTATATAATATGAGTACATGATATAAGCAATTAGTATGCGGACATGTGGGGTCGACCACACGCACATTTTTGTTCAACTTATCTAATAAATTAGAAAATATTTTTTTTTGGTAATGTTTTGTTCTTTCTTTATTATTGTAAAATTCTATACAAGTTTTCAAATGATATGTGTCACTTTTTATGTGTGTTGTTTACCATTGATTTGTGTAACACATATGCAAGTTCGAATGATATTATCCATGAATCAAATATTACTCACTATTGCTAATATTTTGAATCTATCGGAAAAAATCAAAGTTCAACGAGCCATAGAAGGAAAAAAAACAAATGTGTTCCTAGAAAAATGTTTCATTTTAGCAACCTCCCCAGAAGAGGAGACAAATACAATTTTTTATATATAGCTACTCCATTATCAATCTTTATATAGTTTGTTTATGAAAAATGTTATCACTGATGCTCAAGATTTACCGTATGATTTGCATTGAACTTATTAATTCATATTTGAAGTGGTTAGAACTTAATATGTCGGCTAATAATTCAAGGTTTACCCCCCCCCCCCCCCCATCCTCGCCTTTTTTGCTGTTCACCAAATCAACTTTGACTTCTCTTTTGAGTATCCCATCGCATGTTCTAAAAATCACCGCCTAGCTTCGATTACTTTCTGACTAATCGCTAGATCCTCCTCATCCACCTAGTTGGTCTAGACGGTCGCCTAGTTTTTTTTGTTTTTTTAAAAAAATTATTGCTTAACAAAAATCTTGAAAAATTCTAATTTAGTTTTACTATATTGTTAGAAACTCATTAAAATTATTAAAAGTCCAAAAAAATCAATAAAAATCATTTAAAATCATTAAAAGTCATTAAAAAGTCATAAATTTATAAATTAATATGTTAAAAACTTATTAATTTATAAATTTATGAATTAATATGTTAAAAAGTCAATAAAAGTCAAAAAACTAATCTCCGATTAAACCACGATTAATCTTCGATTTTTGGGCTAGGCGCTAGGCCCAACTCGACCGCCCGACTAGCGCCTAGCGCAATTTAAAACATTGATGCCACCTTAATTAATTGGATTTATCCTCTTTTTGTTATTTATATAGTGATGTTTTAAGGGGTTTTTTTGTTTTAAAATAAATAATGTTTTTAGTTTTCAATACAAAATTAAATAACCTTTTATTGTTTTTGACTATTTATATTATGCATATTATTTTTATTGGTTAAATTGTGTTTAAATGGATAATAAATGATGTTTTTATTATAAAAAAATAAAAATTAAATGAATCCTTAATATGTATAAAAAACTTTAAACATCATTTATATTAGAACATATGTAATATATATCTAAGAGTATGGCTGCTCGTGAGACATCAATATGGTTAAGATAGAAACATAAACATAAAAATGTAAATAAAATAAATAATGTCATATAATAATTGCATATTTGATTAGTAGGTGTGGAGAGCAATAATGAAAGGTTTGGATAGGATTCTAATTTTGTGCTCTGATTAAATAAAGAAAATACGATTTTCAACGTCTTAATGAAATTAGTGGAGTGGAGTGACATTGGGCACCACCACAGCCTCCCTTTTGATTAGACCACTTTGGCATATTTTGTTAGTATTTAACATCTTTCATTAATGCAGCTCCAACACAAAAAACAAAATAAATATGTTTTCAAGTGCTTTAACTTTTCCTTCTCATGATAAAAAGGTTTATATTGCTAGGTCGATATTCATTACAATTGTTTGCTTAAAAAGCCAACTAGTTTATAATGTAGATCACTTTTAATCATTCGATGCATAACACTATACTTGGTTGGTCCACGAGTCGCGAATTCTAGTAAGAGCTCAATCATATACAATTGAGTATTCTAAAAAAAATACTTTATACATGGAGATATCTTACTCCCTTCCCTTCTAATTGGCACGTGATGCCTACGCGCTTTCAATAAGCCACGCGCTCACCGTACCGCCTGCACAATACCCATAGGTTTTCTCGTTATTTTATCGTATTTTTCATGTAGGGTAGTAATAGTCCTCCTGTTCGGATATTCGATCGGGTTCGTTTTGGATTATTCAGATTTTTGGGTTTTTGGATTTAGGATTTAGAATCAATTTGTGTATTATCGAATTTCGGTTAAATTTAATTAAAATTTGGTCAAAACTTAACAAATATAACTAAAAACTTAGTATATTTCGGTTATTTTTGGTTTCTTAAACATTTTGGTATAAAAATAACGGGAAAATCGCATAAAAACTTTCAAAGTGGCAGCTACTAACACTTTAAACTTTCAGAGTTTTATACTAACACTATAAACCCTCAATCCATATCTTTTAACATAAAAAAACCTCAACGTGGTAATTTTGTTCGCGCCGCCAAAAATTTGATTGGAACTGTTCATTTTCCGGTTAAAATGGTGACGTGTCATTTTTTTATTGTCAACAGCTTAAATACCTAAAACGGTTCAGAAATCTAAACAGAAGATACCGAGTTTACAAAAGTAATATCCACTGGATAGACCGAATCGAGAACTGAATAGGTACCCGAATAACTATTCATTCTGAGACACTATTCATCCCGAGACTACTATTCACTCCGAGCCTTCTCCTTTCTTTGAAAATCGAAACGATTCAAAAATTCAAAATTCGAAATGATTTTCTTTTATCATGTTATTTCTTTCGAATTTGAATATTTTTTTAAATCCCTTTTTAGTTTTTTTTGTATTTTTTTTAGTTTTTAATTAAAATAAATAAATAATTAAAATTATTCGTCTGAATAGTAATCCCGGTATTACGAAGTCTCGGGATGAATAGTATATAGTAATACTGGGATAAATAGTAATCCCGGGATGAATATTTGATAGCACATAATAATCTCGGGATGAATAGTAATCCTGAGATTATGGAGTCTCTAGATGAATAGTAATCCATGGATGAATAGTAACACATAGAAGAACCAACCTCGTCTGAGCAAAAGGAGAAGACTCGGGGTGAATAGTAGTCTTGAGATGAATAGTGTCCCAGGATGAATAGTATTACTATGTTCTATTCATCCCGAGACTCCGTAAACTCGAGATTACTATTCAGGCGAATAATTTTAATTATTTATTTATTTTAATTAAAAAAACAACAAAAAGATTTTTAAAAAAGGATTCGGAAATTCCAAAGAAAGAACGTGATAAAAAAAATTATTTCGAATTTTCAAAGAAAGGAGAAAACTCGGAGTGAATAATAGTCTCGGGATGAATAGTATCCCAGGATGAATAGTTATTATGGTATCCATTCGGTTCTCGATTCGGTCTACCCAATGGATATTAATTTTGTAAACTCGGTATCTCCGGTTTGGATTTCTGAACCGTTCTAGGTATTTAAGCTGTTGACAAAAAAATAAATAATAATAATAAAATAAAAAATTGACACGTCACCATTTTAACCGGAAACTGAACAGTTCCAGTCACATTTTTGGCGGCGCGAACAAAGTTGTTACGTCGAGGGTTTTTTATGTTAAAGATATGGATTTGGGGTTTATAGTGTTAGTATAAAATTCTGAAGGTTTAAAGTGTTAGTAGCTGCCACTTTGAAAGTTTTATATGCGAGTTTCCTTAAAAATAAATCATATCTTCGGATTTATAATTGTAATTTTGGGTTATCAAGTCTAAATATAATTAATATTTTGGGTATATAATTGTATTTCGTGTATCCATTCGGTTCTCGGTTCAGTTTGGGTTCGGTTTCGGTTCTTCATATATAGGAATGTAGGATCCATTATTTTATTGGTTTTGAATTGGGTTCGATTCCTCTTTTTTTGGTTCGGATTCGGTTTTGTTTTTCGGATTCGGATATTTTGTCCAAGTTATTAGAGAATAACAAGATAATAAATAACATTTATGACTTTAAGTAACGGCCAAAAATAAGTATGTAATATAAACAATTTAATAATAATAATGTAATATGACAAAAAAGAAGCTGAGTTTTAGTAATCCTCTCTGGCTCTCTTTATACATTCTTCAACATAATCCTCTATTTTCTTGCAACTTTTGCTCGGAATTCTATGCTTCGCTGATCAATCTTTTTCTCTCTGCAAAGTAACGAGAAAGCTTTTTTTTTTTTATGTTAAGCTTCAGATCTGATACCTGTTACTGCGAGTAATGCTCTCATCATATCTTTGTGCTTTCTTTGATTTTTTAAGCAGCCATTGTCACACAAGCTCTGCTCTGCTCTCTCTCTCTAGTTCAAGATTCTGACTTTGGAGTAAGTAAGTGAGAGAAGCTAAATTCGGTGAAATGCTTGAGATTGGAAGCCCTACGAGTCTCTGTTTCCGTACAAACACTACTTGTAATGCTCTACTTCGAGAGCTTCAGGTTTTTCTTCGACCACTCTCTTGTCTCTTCTTCTTCTCTGTTTCTTGGGATTTTAGGGTTTCTTGATAAACTGTGTGTTTTTTCCTACGAAAGGGGAAAAATGGTCAATATAGATAAAGTCTTCTCCTTTTTCGGCCTCTATAGGTTTACTGTGGATTTTGTCCCTCTTTTTGGAGTTTCTTAGAGTTTCTGTGAAACTCCCTTTAACCTTTACTTCTACAAGTATCTGTAGCGAATCTGATTTTGATGGTTTAATGGCAAATTTGTTCTTGGTATGGAGCAGAAAATATGGGTTGATATTGGTGAGAGTGATGCCGAGAAAGACCGGATGCTAATGGAATTGGAGAAGGAATGTCTCGAAATCTACAGAAGAAAAGTCGATGAGGCTGCAAACTCTAAAGCACAGCTTCATCAATCAGTTGTATCAATTGAAGCTCAAGTTGCTTCTTTAATGGCTGCTCTTGGAGTCTTAAACATCCATTCACCGGTATGAGCAACTCTACCTAGTTTCTGACCTTTATCTTGGAAACAGAGGGAAAGTTTCTGATTTTTTGTTTGAAAAATGTGTTTTTTTGTTGTTGTTGCTGCAGATCAAAGCAGAGAAAGGTTCAAAATCATTGAAAGAAAAGCTTGCGGCTGTGACGCCTCTGCTTGAGGATTTGAGATTGCAAAAGGATGAAAGAATGAAGCAATTTGTCAACATAAAGGCACAGATTGAGAAGATGAGCAGCGAAATCTCTGGTTACAGTGACCAACTCAACAACGTGATGCTTGGTTCGTTGACTTTCGATGAACAAGACTTGACTCTTCGGAAACTTAATGAGTATCAAACACGTCTAAGCTCGCTCCAGAAGGAGAAGGTGAGGAAGTGTTCATGAAGATATAAGAAAACGAACCAAGTGTTTACATCAATAAGCTGCTTACTTACTCATGTGTTGTTGTTTTTATGCAGTCCGATCGTTTGAACAAGGTTTTGGATTATGTGAATGAGGTGCACACTCTATGCGGTGTCCTCGGAGTTGACTTTGGTCAAACTGTTTGCGAGGTTCATCCGAGCTTACATAGGACTAACTACGAACAGTCTACAAACATTAGCGATAATACATTGGATGGTCTACAACACATGATTAAAAACCTGAAAAACGAAAGGAGAGTCCGCTTTCAAAAGGTAGATAAACATGTCTGCAATGCTATTCTTCTCTATTGTAATTGGTAATCATTTTGATGGTTAGCGTTTTTACCTTTCGTTTTGCAGTTAAAGGATGTAGTGGGGTCACTTTTCGAGCTATGGAATCTGATGGACACACCTAAAGAAGAGAGAATAAAATTTGCAAGAGTCAGTTATGTTGTAAGATCATCTGAATCTGATATCACCGAGCCAAGCATCCTTTCTTCTGAAACAATTGAACAGGTTACGACAAAAACCCTTTTCTTTTTACCAACTTTAAATGGCATTAATCTCATTGAGGATCTCTGAGTTCTTGTTTTTGCCTTCTACATTAGGTGTCTGCAGAAGTAGACCGTTTCAATAAGCTGAAATATAGCAGAATGAAGGAGCTTGTGATGAAAAGAAGGTCTGAGTTAGAGAATCTTTGCAGATTGGCTCACATTGAACCCGACACAAGCACATCGCTTGAGAAATCAAGTGCTTTGATTGATTCTGGTAAAAATTAATCTTCTTCTCAGAAACTGATTTTCTTGCTTCAACCTGTATTAAGAAAGTTTTCGTCATATTTCTTCAGGATTAGTGGACCCTTCAGAGCTTCTTGCTAACATCGAAATGCAGATAAACAAAACTAAAGACGAGGCACAGAGTCGGAAAGAAATAATCGATAGAATTGACCGCTGGCTATCTGCGTGCGAAGAGGAAAACTGGCTAGAAGAATACAATCAGGTGAGAAATTTTAATTCCCTGAAAAATCTGGCAAATGGGTTTGTTGAAGGATGTACTGAGAAATTCCTTTTTTTTGGTTTCAGGATGAGAGCCGGTATAGTGCTGGAAGAGGTGGACATGTAAACCTAAAGCACGCAGAACGAGCTCGGGTTACAGTAAACAAGATTCCATGTATGTTGGTGTCTCTTTCCATTAATGATTCAGATGAGTTCTTTAGCTTATTATTATTATTCCTTGTTTTCTGCAGCAATGGTTGACAATCTCATCAAGAAAACGCTTTTATGGGAGGACGAAACACAAAAATCATTCCTATATGATGGTGTAAGTTAAAGTACCTTTAAGGTAGGCACATTTTACAATCGAAAGCTCTCTCCTTTGATTATGGTTACTGGTTTCCTCTCCAGGTTCGACTGGTCTCCATACTTGAAGATTATAAACTGACAAGGAAACAACAAGAAGAGGAAAAGAAACGATACCGGGTTTGTCAAAATGATCTCTTTTGTATAACCCTTTTAAGATTTGTAATATAGGATGCATGCTAAAACGAACTTGTCATTTCCTCTGCAGGATCAAAAGAAGATGCAGGAGCTGTTATTAAACCGGAGGGAATCCATTTATGGATCAAAACCAAGTCCAAGAAGAAGCAACAGCATAAAAAAGCCCAACGGGTACAATGGGAATGTATCGGTGCCTCCTACGCCTCGCAGAAACTCAGCGGGAGCAACAAATACCGACAGTATGACCCCAAGATCTTACTCGGGTAATCATCACCAAAACGGATATTTCAAGGAAGTGAGGAGACTCTCTACAAGTACAGCTCCTCTAAATTTTGTGGCTATACCAAAGGAAGATTCTTTCTCTGCATACACTTCGGTTTGCGGCTCTGAACCAGATTCACCGTTACAAAACTGAGTCTCATATGGTCCGGTTAACTGTATAGTTGAAGCATATGATCAAAAGGAGGAGTTACTGATCCAGATCGAAGTAATTGTAGACAAATTAGTGGTCGTATGTGTTTGACTTTTGTGACTGACTTTAGGATAATAGAAGAGTAGAAAAATGATGGATGTTTATGTTCTTTTCAAGATTTGTCTTTTAATTTCATTTTTTTGGGTGTGTTGTTCAATTTGTGTGTGTAAATATGATATCTATCTATATATATAAAGGAGAATGATTCAAAGTTAGTAATTCACAAGATCGCGATATATGTCGAGTTAATCCATTAGATTTTGACATGTATAAAAAATAACCAATTAGATTTTGATACATATAATATCTTTAATAAAAGAAAAATATATAATCTATACTTAATCGTAAAAATAAAGTTAGCACAAAAAATGAAAATAAAAATTAATTTTAAATTAAGAAATTTTATAGTAAAGTTTTTTTATTTAACAATAAAGGAAAAAAACAATCTATACTTAATCATACAAGTAAAGTTAGTAAAAAAAAAGGAAAATAAAAGTTAGTTTTAGATTAAAAAAATATATCTTAAAGTTTTTTTTAAAATATGAAAAAAAAAATTCATGTTTATTATAAAACAATTAAACAATAGATTGACATCCTAAATAGGAAAGTAAAAAAAAAATTTAAACCAACAAATATCCTAAAAACTAAAATTAAAAAAGGAGATAAAAGCTAAAATTATTAAAAATAAGATACAAAATTTTCTATTTTGATTAAGGAAATTAAAAAAAGGAATACAATCCTATAAGGAAAATGAATTCTAATTCCCTACTTCTATATAACCAATTTGTTAGTTTCTCAATTTTACAAAAAAAAAACTTTGTTATATACATCCGCGCTACACATAAGCTAGACCCGAGATAATATTCTGTGTAATCAAAATTAGGATGTATGTTATGAAATATCTTTGTTATATACACCCACTTCACATATCTTCGTTATCTACACCCGAAATTATGTTGTACGTTATCTAAAATAAAAAAATAAATTATGTTTTGTTATGTACACAAGCAAGACTAATAGAAATCAAATAGATTAATACGTATTAATCGCTTGATAACTAAAAATCAAAGTTAAAAAAAATTAAAATCGATTTATAAAAAAAAACTTAAAAATTCTGAAAAATCAAAGTTGAAAATTTAATTTTGAAAGATAAAGTTACTAAAAAATTAAATTAAAAAAGTTAAAAATTAAATTTATCCTAAAAGGCAAAATTAATATAAAAAGAAAAAACATTCCTTAGTTTTTTTTTGTTTTTGTCATCATTTTGGGTCACAACAGGCCGGTCCAATAGCCAAATATCCCCACACATTGAGGGCAGATGGAGTCGAACTCGACACCGATAAGATGGCATAAGAGATGTGGTAACCACTGATCCACTTACTCATTCTTAACATTCCTTAGTTTTTCCATTTAGATTAAAGAAATTAATCATAAAAAGAAAATAATTATAATTTCTCACATCTATATAAACCACAATTTAGTAATGTGTCAATTACACAAAATAAAAATAAAAGTCCAATAATCGTATTCAAAACTATTTAGTGCATCTCTTCACCAAATGTTTCGTTCAAGGTATATATTTATTTTATCGTAAATTTTGTTTCTAAATTTATATATTATATATTTTTACGGGTGATATAATTTTGATTTCTATTTTTTCATATTTAATTTTTTTTTAACGGTTTATAAAATATTAAATTACAAACCCGTATATATGCGGGTACTTATCTAGTATCTATCTATATATATAAAAGAGAATGATTCAAAGTTAGTAACTCGCAAGATCGCGACACGTGTCGAGTTGATCTATTAGATTCTGACACGTGTACAAAAAATTACCAATTAGATTTTGATACATAATATTAACAATACAGGAAAACATGTAATCTAGACTTAATCATAAAAGTAAAGGTAGCAAATAAAAGAAAATAAAAGTTATTTTTATATTAAAGAAATTTACCTTAAAGTTTTTACACATAATATTAACAAGAAAATATAAATTTAGACTTAATACTAAAAATAAAGTTAGCAAAAAAAGAAAAAGAAAAGTTATTTTTAGATTAATAAAATCTATCTTAAAGTTTTTTAAAAAAATGAAAAAAAAAATTATGTTTATAATAAAGCAATAAAACAATAGATTGACATCATAAAAAGGAAAGTAAACAAAGAAAAATTAAACCAAAAATTATCCTAAAAGCTAAATTTTAAAAAGAATAAAAGTTAAAGTTAAAAAAGGAGATACAAAAATTTCTATTTTGATTAAGGAAATTTAAAAAAGGAATACAATCCTATAAGGAAAAAGAATTCTAATTCCTCACCTCTATATAACCAATTTGATATTTGCTTTTCAATTTTACAACCAAAAAAACGTTCACTCACATATTTTGTCCATAAGTTACATCCTCTTCGTTATCTAAACTAGAGGTAATCTTCCGTGTAATCAAAATTATGATGTATGTTATGAAATATCTTCTTTATATACACCCGCTTCATATATCTTCGTTATCTACACCCGACATTATGTTGTACATTATCTAAACTAAAAGCTAAATTATGTTGTACGTTATCGAAATTATGTTAGAGAGACATGTCAAGTGAATTGATCAGATTTTGAAACATGTTTAATAAATTTTTAATTATATTTTGATAGATTTTTAATAATTTTCTAATTATATTTTAACACATAATATTCACAATAAAAATAATATTTATAATCAATTCATAATCTTAAAAGGTAAAAGAAAAATTAGTAGTTATGTTTAGATTAAGAAAATTAAACAAAAATTATAAATAAAAGCCAAAAAAAATTAAATAAAGAAAAAACCATATTTCAGATTAGAATAAGGAAATTAAACAGTATATAACAATCCTAAAAAGAAAATGAATAAAAGCCAAAAAATTAAAAATGGAAAAACTATATTTCAATTTAGAATAAAGAAATCTTATTATATAAAGCTGAATGTTTCAATGTTGTTAACTTAACTGATCGGGACACATGTCAAGTCAAAGTTGCAAAAACATAAAATCGATTAATAAAAAAAACTTAAAAATTCGAAAAATTTAATAACCGATTCATAATTGGTAATTTTACAAAAAAATAATTAAAAAATTTATCTTAAGAGGCAAAATTAATATAAAAATGAAAAAAAAATCTTAATTTTTCTATTTAGATTAAAGAAATTAATCGTAAAAGGAAAAAAAATTCTAATTTCTCACGTCTATATAAACCTCTAATTTTCATTTAGTTTTTCCATCGTTTCTATATTTATATATTATATATTTTCATAAATGATCTAAGTTTGTTTTCTATTTTTCGTTTTTAGTTTTTTTCACGGGTTATAAAATATTTAATTACAAACCCGCATATATGCGGGTACTTATCTAGTATGATATATGATATATGATGTTCGTTTGGTTGAAGGAAGTTAAACACATGAGCTGGAGAAATGCATTAAAAACAACAACAAAAAAACCAAATATTTCGGGTAAAAGTATAAAATTTCTCGATGCTCTTTGGTTGTGAGTAATCGTTTAAGGTCGCTCTTCTTCTTCTTTAGTCATGAACGATCTTCACTATCTTTCACAGTTATTTTAATCTCGATGCAATTCATATGGAAAAGAACATCATCAATTCACATATAATTGACCTGATGAGCTTTCTCAAAGAAGTTATTGGGCTTTAAATGCCAACAAAAACCAATAACCCTTCGTGGCCCATATCTAAGTAGAGATGTTCATCTTCTGTAGATTAGTTTTTTTTCAGTCAACACAAATGAATCTATGATATATTCAAAATTTTATTAATATAGGTTTTAACTATGAGTTTATGATTAAAAAACAATTCTATATAATTTGTTTTAAAATGATTGATTTCTAAAAAAGAACTATAATATTTAGTAACAAATATCAATATAATTAGAAAAATATAATATTGTGTTATTTTCCGTAACTAATTGTCTTTTCATTATTTGATTACAAAAATTCAAAATTAGGTTTTGTAGTGCTAATAAATGATTAGTTGTCCTTTTGTAAATCTTTTTTTATAATGTTTAAGTGTAAAAAACAAATAGTATGTCTTTATTGTTATCACTGTCCGTCGTTGTTAACGTTATTATGTATATTGGTGGACTTTGGTTAGGGGTCCTTAACATTATAATATTATTACTTTAGTTAAGAGTTAGTTGTTAAGGATTTTGGTTTAAAATGGCCTATAATGGTGAACCTCTTTAGAAGGTTCATAACAATATAATAATAATATATTATTCTAAATCGAACCGTAAAAGAAATCTCTAACGCTGAATCCTTCTCCAGAAAGTGCCGCCTTTTTGCTCATTCGATACAATCGGGTCTTTGCTGGTGTTCAACCAAGCACTGATGAGGAGGATATCCTCCTGAGGAGACCACTTCCTCCTCTCTTTAGTGGTCGCTTCATCAGTAACTTGGCTGCATCCACCAGTTAAGTCTATGGTTTGGCTTGATTGGGATGATAGAAGGTTAAGAAATCCATTCGGAGAGGCTAAAGAAAAGGGATCCATTTGTGGTTTAAGGTGATAGAAGGTTACAATTTGGGAGACTGATTTTTTTTTAAGGCATTTGTGTCTTATGTTTAACTTGTTATTGATATTTAAAGAGATCAGGAAAAACAAAGAGAAAAAGCAAGCATACTTAATCAGATTTATGGCTCACAACCACCAAGCAGATCATCAATCAGATTGAATGATCTGCACATTTACTCACTAAATTTTAACACATCAAATCCGATACTGCATTGAACACAGTTACCAAACAAAAAGCAAGCTTAATTAATGCTAACTACATACTCTGAGTAAGTACTCACCAACCAACAAACCAAACAAAAAAAAACTACATATTGTATTCTGGTTTCAAAGGTTTGTTTAAGGTTTAAAAGTTTACTGGTTGCTTAAGGTTTCAAAGTTTTGACGACATACTCTGGTTTCAAAGAGAGCTAACTACGTACTCTGATTTCAAAGTTTTGACGACATTGTATTCATAGGGTTGTTTAAGGTTTAAAAGTTTACTGGTTGCTTAAGGTTTCAAAGTTTTGACGACATACTCTGGTTTCAAAGAGAGCTAACTACGTACTCTGATTTCAAAGTTTTGACGACATTGTATTCATAGGGTTGTTTAAGGTTTAAAAGTTTACTGGTTGCTTAAGGTTTCATTTGTGCATTCAATAAGGTTAACTACTCAGAAATACATAATGATTTACAAGAATCACCTGAATCATCATGTTCCATCTGCTGAATCTGCTGAATCTTCTCCCCTGAAGCAGATGCACCTTGAAGTTGACGCAAGTGAAGACTCTTTTTCCAGGCATGGTGTCGAAGGCTTCTCCTCGACGCACCTCGTCAATGATTCTCCCCCCGCAAAAGCACTCTTTCGGAATTCCATAATGAGCATCAGCTACGAAGCCAAGCATGTCATTATACTCCTTATGCTTCTTCATGACCTTGTGATATGGGTCCGTCATCTGCGAGAGAAACTAAAAGCATTACTGAGGAATTCCTTACTGAGCAACACCTCAATCATATTTTACGTATTTCACAACATGTAAACCAGAAACTAACCAATTCAAGAATTCATATTTATCAGAGGAAATAAACAACAATTCTAATCAACAATTTTGATTTATCAGAGGAAATAAAAGCTTCCTCAAATCAAGAATTCAGATTTATCATATGAAATAAACAACAATTCTAATCAAGAATTTTGATTTATCAGAGGAAATAAAAGCTTCCTCAAATCAACAATTCAGATTTATCAGAGGCAATAAGTCCCAATTCCTAAATCGAACCCATAAACATATGCCCCAATTTCTAAATCGAACCGTAAAAGAAATCCCTAACTGAAATCCCTAAATCGAAATGAAAGCCTAATTGGAAACAGAAATCAAAGGGTAAATCGCAGCCTAAAGAGTGCTAAATCAATTAACAACTCGCGAAACCCTAAATCTAACGACGAACCAAACCCTAAATTTCTCTCTTGTTGTCTTCCAATCGTTTTCGAGCGGTCAATCTTGCAAGAAAACAGTAGGGCAATCGATATCTACCTGATTCAAGTTGTTCTTGATGGATCGCCGGTCGAGATTGCACGAAAATTACCCCGGAACTCGATTTCGCCCAAACAATCGCCGTCAAGCACAAACCCTAGGTTTCGCGAAAAAATAAACAAATGAATGGTTTTCGGCCCGTTTTCGCGAAACAGATTTCTCGGCCCAAAAAAAATGAAATGAATGATATTAAATTTCAACCAACCGAAGATTGCCACGTGTTAAGGATTGAGTCCTTAAAGCCCCTTAGCTAAGGGGCAACTCTTGAGTTTTTTATTTTTTTTTTATTTTTTTTTGGGCTTTCTGACACAAGGATTGGGCTAAGAGCCCCCAATATTCATGGTCTTAGTCCTTTATTCAACTACTTCGAATATTACAAATATTCGGATTGGTGAAACAGTAATGACCATAAATAAAGCGTCAGCTAGTTGTCTTGTCAAAACTCAAAACCCACCGACGCAAAAGGAAGTATAATAAAGACAATTAAGGACTTAAGACAGTAGTTAAGGACACCACAAAATCTAAATCAAACACGATAAAAACACTAGTAAATAGTAAATAGTAAAAAGTTATTCCATTAAAATAAGAGATTAAGGATGACAAGAGGGAACAACACAAGGGGGTGAAAATGAAATGGAACTAAATTATACTACTATCAATTAAGGGTTTAATTCATATTTAGTGATAAAACTTTTTGTTATTGTTAACCCAAGTCTTAAAAAGATAGCGAGAAACACCAATCCCTTCGCAGAAGACTCTTATCTCTTCTCTAATCGCTCTCTTATCCTTCAACGTCCATCCCAGCTTCACCGCGTAATCTCTCATCGCCTCCCTTTGCTCCGCCGTGAACTTCGACTTCCTCCGCCGCTTCACCGTCATTCTCTCTTCCGTCGAAGTCTCCTCCGTGTCCTCCTCCTCCTCCTCCTCCTCCTCCTCTACCCTCTCTTCCGCCGCTTTCCATTTCAGCCTCGCGAGCTTCTTCACGCGCCTCAAGCTCGTGAAAGGGAACCGCGCGCGAGTAATTTGACCAGAAGATGTGACGTCAATCCGACGGTGGTAGCTCCGGTGACAACCACAGGCGGCGCAGAGATCACCGGTGGCTGGTTGAGAGTACTCGCGGCAGCCATCGACGGCGTAAGAGCCGAGCTTCGCCGCGTGGTTGCGCATGCATTCACTGTAGACACAAGGACTCTGCATCTCTCTTTCTATATAATCACAAACAGAGGGGTTTTGATTTTCGAGTAATAATAAATCTGGTTTTAGGCTTTGGTTTGGGTTAAGATATGATGTTGTTTGTGTCAGAAAGAGTTGGGAGTTACAGAAAGGCAAATCTATGGTTACAATTACTACCTTGGCTTAAGATTTTGTACTTATATGCTTATTAGGTGTCATAATAAATGTGAAAAACCCACTTTTTGAACTGTTTCACTGGCTTTTGCTATTACAACCAATAATTTTCAAAATTGATTTCATATCTTCAGCTCATGAAGTTGTCATCTACCCGTAATTATTGTTTATAATCCATGTTTTAAGTAGTGAGGTAAAATGGTTTTGCTAGCTTAGAAAGATAAAATAGTGTAGTTATAAACAGTAACAGATTAGAGAAACCAGTGCTTTAAAAAGTAGTAATTGAACAAATAGTAGGTTTGTTAAGTTTATTGGTTTGAAATAGTAATATTAATAAAAATAGAAACAAATCTAATAAGTGAAACTATTTTTTATAGTAATAAAATAAAATATAATAAGAGTTTAGATTTTAAAAGTATTTTAAAAACTAAACCAAGCAAGAAAAATATATCCAAGTAATAGTAATGAATAACATGAGTTTGGATTGTATGAGAGAGGTCACAAAAGTATTCATGCTTTTAATACAAAAAAAATAAATTTTAAAAGTATCCATTGAGAAAATATCAATAAGTTTAACTAAATAAATGACACTACTAACAGTTAAAAAGCAAAGATCAAATGGTCTAAACTCTTTTTTTGGATAGAAATATGATCTTAACTTAAGATTTCATTGTGCGAGGATACATAAAGCTTCACGTTTACTCTGATTCTCAATGCTTAGTTTTGCTACTAAACAAGAGGGAAAACCGTAACGATCTCTTTGGACTCTTCCATGATATCCGAGATTTAGCTAGTAACTTCTCTTTAATCTCCTTTCCTTTCATTACATTCCAAGAACATCAAATTTGTTGGCTGATTCTATTGCAAAAAAAGCTCTTTTGGCTCTTGAATCTCTAACTTAAGCAATAAAGGAGTAATTTCTGACAAAAAAAACCTAAGATTTCATTTTAACTGAATAAATGACACTACTAACAGTTAAAAAGGTTTGAAACGCCTTCTTTTTTAGATGTCTACTATGATTGTAATTTAGCAAACTAAGAGCATGTCCAATGGTGAGGTTCTAAAAATGGGTATCTAAAATTTTTAGAACCTCACATTTTAGAACCCCAACATTTTGTATGTTAATTTTTAGAATCTGTATCTAAAAGTTCTAACTTTAGAACCCTTCTCTCTTCTTTTTAGAACCTCTCCAATATTTATCAATTATATATCATTATAATTTTTTAGAACTCTCTTCTATTTAGAACCCCCATTGAACATGCTCTAAACCGTTTAGATCAAACCAAATACCAATCACACCTTATAAATATATAGATTTCCACAATGTACAGAAAAAGTCCATAAACTGACTTCCTCTCTCTCTCTCTATGATATTTTTGTATTCTCAAACCACACATATTAGATACTAAATTATATCATGACGCTATAAACTTCAATCAATATAATCTAACTTCGTTTCGAGTTAGTCCAAACATATTATACCAACATACTCATTAAGTAATGACATAAAACAAAATTAGAAGACTAGAAGAAGATCATTACCGGATAAAGCAAACGAGAAAGAGAGGAACCCCAAAAAAAAAACTTAATTTTAGGTTATTCTTATCTAATTCGTTTTAATCCAGCAAAGAATTTGACCTCGAAGAAAAACATAAAAGGGGTTTGAAGAATTTTATAAAGAGTGAAAGAGAAAACCTTGGGAGAAACGAAGCCGGATATGAAGCTATGGAAACGAGCCGCCGTAGCTCTCAAGGACGGACCTAGTCTCATCGCGGCGGATGACATTCTCACGGCGGCTGTCGTGAAAGCCACGAGCCACGACGAGCTCTCGATCGATACAGAGAGCGCTCTGTTCATCTACAGTCACGTTCGGGCGAGCCCCTCGAGTCTCAGGCCTCTCGTAAGCGCCATCTCGTCCCGCGTGAAACGCACGCGCAGCTGGGCGGTAGCTTTGAAAGGCATGATGGTAATGCACGGCTTCTTCCTCTGCAAAACCACGGCGGCGGAATCGATCGGACGGTTACCGTTCGATCTCTCTGCTTTCGGTGAAGGGAACTCGCGGATGAGCAGATCCGGTGGGTTTAGCCTGTTCGTACGCGCTTATTTCGCGTTTCTCGATAGACGATCGATCCTATTCCACGGTGGGAATCGTCATCGGCACGACGAAGAGTCGTCCGTCATGATCCGGCTCGTGATCATCCGTAAGATGCAAATCATAGTGGATTCGTTGATCCGAATCAAACCGATCGGGGAAAACATGAAGATACCTCTGATTATCGAAGCCATGGAAAACGTAATCAGCGAGATTCTGGAGATCTACGGTTGGATCTGTCGCCGGATCGCCGAAGTGTTACCGAATGTACACTCGAAATCCGGGAAGCCGCAGGCAGGCATGGCGCGGAAGATCGTCGCTAAATCCATGTCGCAAGGAAAGGAACTCAACAAGTATTTCGAGTTTTGCAGAGATCTCGGAGTCTCAAATGCTCAGGAGGTGCCCAATTTCGTACGAATTCCAGAGGCGGACGTGATACATCTCGATGAACTCGTACGGACGGAAGAAAAAGAAAACCAACTGGAAGCGACGGAGACCGATTCGTGTGAGGAGAGATCGAATGATGAAGAAGAGTTTGATGATGATCTGATAACACTTGATCAGAACGAGTACTCACCTCCTCCGAGAGTTGATGATATTCCAGACTTAATTAGCCTCTAATTATGTTTATTTGGTGTATTAGTTAATTTGCGAGTCCAAATTCAAATTAATTTTGTGATTCTAGACTCGTTCTGTATATAGAATTACGAAACATGTCAAAGTATATAAATATGTATTCTCAATTTCAACAAAATATACGCGATCACAAATCAAATTTGAAATATGTGAAAATATCAGCCAAGGAGAACACATAATACAACGACATGGTACAAATAATAATTTGCAAAATTACTGGTAATCTGAAAAATAAAAACATTTAATTAAAAGAATATCTGTTACATGAGCTTACAAGTCAGTAAAATGTTTATAAAGATAACAAAAGAAAAAAAAAAGACACCTGTTTCCTCGGACAAACAAACAAACAGAGTCCAGCAAAACAAAGCAAATGTATGATAAAAAGAAGTAAAACGAATGAAATCTGCTTCCAAACCCTAAAACGAAGATGGTTACCTGAAAACAGAATCGAACTCAGATTGCAGACTGAATTAAAAAAGGGTCACAGATTTCAGATTTCTTGAATATGTACACGATCATTGAGCGATTCCATCCCGGAAGAGATCGGAAAAGCCGCCGGTAAGACTCTTCTTTTGCTAATCAAGAAACTAATCATCTAATCGTGACAAACTTGTTGGTCCCATGTCTAGCCCAATGGCTCTTGAGATCAATCGGATTCCCAAAGTTAAACCCATCAGAAGCAAGTTTCTCAAGGACCTTCTTAAACGCGCCTTGACTCATCTTCCTTCCCGAGATCCTTGCTCCACGGCGTTTAGTACTCATCGGTAAAGGATGCATCGATATGTTTGTGGTGCAACAGGCAGATTGCCAACCGCCACATCCCCAACGGTAACATTGCTGAGGAGCTCCAGTGCAAGTGCATATCGGGACAGGTAGACCCGAGATGTCCATGCTCACTCCGTTAATAACCAAGTCGACACTTTTCTTAACCGGTTTCACTCTTGAAACATTCGTGCTGTTGTTCTCCTCTTTTGGTTTCCGAGGCTTCTTAGCCTTTGTTGTCGAGCCAGCTTTTGAATTAGGCTTTCTCTTCTTAGTCTGAACAATCTCTTCTTCGCATTTAACCGGGTTTCCCTCGGATTGATGATGATGGTGCAGATTCATCTGCATCGACGGGGCTGAAGAAGTTTCGGGAAGGACATTTCCGTAATGAGGAGTGGTTGTTACAGGCAGCATATTGAAGAACTTATCCTTCTGTTGGTTAATCCAATTGTAGCTCATGTGGATAGGAGGCTCCGGGTGGTATGAGGACCCGTTCGACCCGATCATTAAATTCGGGTCTCGACCGGGTAAAAAAGGTTTAGTGTTCCGATCAATGGTTGACATCAGCTGCAAACCGAGATTACCTTTGAATGTAGCAGCCGCTGGTTCGTAGTAACCCCAATTGCGAAACCCATCGTCATCCATTTCAAAGATCTACAAAAATGTCAAAAACAGATATTTAAAAAAACAATCAGAGATTCAGATCCAGAATCAGACAGAACAAGCCCAAGAGTTTCTCAATGTCCTGTTCGAAATGCACAGCAATTAGCCTTTCCTGAATTTAGCAAAAAGTCCAAACATTTCTTATATCCAGCAACAATGTAAATCGTTAGATTTCATAGGGAAAGCAGATCAGATCTTGCAGACACCAAGAAACATGAAATCCGACGAATTCCCATAGGAAATTCCAATGGAACATTTGTTCCCGAAACCAACATGCAGATCCAATAAGGGTTTGTAGATCTGGGGAATACAGAGCTAGATCTAAGGAAACGGGACATGAATCAAGGATTTTCACAGCCGAATTCTAAGAAACTCCAAGATATATATTCCACGGAGAAAAGAATTTGAAAAAAAGCGGGGTACAGTACACAAAAGGTCCCATTGTAATTTGAAAGAGAGAGAGAGAGAGACATGTTTAGATGGAAATGGATTAGGAGAGAGAAAACTTACATGAGACGAGGGGGTTAAACAAACGGCTCTTTAAGGGAATTTTTTTGCCCTTCTGGAGAGAGAAACCTGAGAGAGATTGGGAAAGAGAGAGGAGAGAGAACTGAAGAAAGGGAAAGAAAGGGTTTTATTTTAGTGGAAGAGAGAACCCTAAAATTCTATTTTTTAAAAATAATATATCTTCTAAAATAAAAACATCCAAAAGGGCTTTTATCTTCTTTCTTTTTTTCCTCCGCCTATTTATGTGTTTGGTCAGTGTAGAAAACACACAAAAAAAAAGATTAAGAAAGCCATTTGAGAAGAAGACAAAAAACCAAAGCCCACTGTCTTTTTGACATCTTCAAATTTTTTTAAGACAAAAATAAGATGAGGAAGATAAAAAAAAAAAATATCCAAATCTACTTAGACTAGTTTGTGTAGAGCACGAACGTTTTGGAAATGTATAATTGTATATTCTGTGTTTCCAATGTGAGACTCCTTTAAAATCTCATACTTTTTTTAATGTCATTACTGAAAGTCAGAGCTTGTCCCTCTCCTGTTTTCTTTCTCTAAACAACAACTTGAATTGGAATCAATGATTCTCAAAGTTATCAAACAGATTCAAATAGAATATATTATTACGAATCAATAGATCCTGCTGGACTGCACAAATCAGCCCTCTTCTCAATCATCTTAGGACTCTTTCTCTTGTTGGACTTGCTTCTTCTCTCTGCAGAACAAACAGGGCTACATTGCTTCAACAACTTGCGATTTTCTTTATCCAACTCCCTGTTTTGCTCGCACACAAATTCTACTTCTTGCTCGGCTTTAGCGAGATTCAAGATGAGGCATTCTTTTTCCTTTTCAATCTTCTTCACCATTGAAACTAGAGACACAACTTTCTGCGTTGATGCCTTGAGTTGATCCCATTTGCTCAGCAAAGTTTGGTCTTGAATGTTTGCCTCCAACAAGACACGCCCAATCACAGTTTCGTCTTTGCTAACAAACGATGCCAAAACTGAATCAAGCAAAACATCTTCCTCTAACGACGTGAATTTGTCAGATTCCATTCGACGCTTCGCTGCATCAGACATTTTTCTCACTTCTTCCTCTAATTCCCCAACCCTAGATTCTGCTTCTCTTGCCCTCTCGTCCGATTCGTTCCCGAAATCCATCAGTGCTTCACGATCTTGATGGTAAAGGAAGCATTCTCTTTCCCACTTCTTACACTGGCTCACCAAATCCTCGCACTCACCTCCCAATTTCTGATTCTCTTCAACGAATTTCTTCAACGCCTGCGCATTCATACTCGCTTCGGATCTAACCAGGTCGATTACTTGGTCTTTCTCTCTCAATCTGGAAACCAGTGACAGATACTGTTCACGGAGACGACGTTGAGATTCTTCCGCCGTACAGAGTTTCTTCTGGAGAGCGTCCATGGAGATCGGAATCCCCAAAGAGTGATCGATAGTCTCTTTGATATAGTCCTCGACATCTCGCGAGAGATCCATTGTGTCTTGATCCAAAAGAATACTCAGAATCAACAAGAAAGCGCACAGAAAGTCCAAGAATTCTAGGGTTCCAAAAAAGAGGATCTGTAATTCAAAATTGAAGAGGTTCTATTTGCTCGATGAACCTTATGGGCCGATATTTTGAGCCCATGGAATTTTACTTAATTATCTCCATGTATAAAATCTTTAATTGGATCCAGTTTCTTAAACTTAATATTAATATATTTATTGTGCAGGAGAGCTCAAGAGTGATAAAGAGCTTTGACATTTTTATTAGATACAAAGAAACTCGAATAAAACACAGTGCAAAGGTATTTTCGTCTTACATTACGTAAAATATATGGAAAAAGATACAAGTAATTTAATTTCTGTAGCCCAAAATAAAGAGAAGAAGAAGAGTTAGAAACCCTAATGAGAAGAGATGCTTTTTTTAGAAAATAATCAGACATTTGTCTTGTGTCTCTCTTCTTGCTAAGCAACCTATCTCTTTATCTTCTTTGTTCTAGCAAAATTCGTGAGGCAGAAGAAGAAGAAAACCAACGTAGGAAGATTTGGTGTAAAGACTTCTTACTCGCATTTGATCGACCGATAAATGTGACGAACGAAGAGGAGGGCTGCGCGGAAGCCGACTGTCCCAAGCATTAAGAAGAATCCGTAGCAAATGCAAGCCATGTATCCGAAGAAAAACGATGTTTGCATAAAACCAGACATGTCTGATCGCGCGTAGTAATAGTATAAGCAGTACGCGTAGATAAACAAACCGGTCGATCCACCGCATAGGAATGATCTGCAAATAATTTTTTTATGGAATCAGTCTCAGGTTCTAATGACCAGAGAGAAAAAAAAGTAAAGACAATGAACCGAGTTTAACGAACCTCCACCACCATTGGTGATCTTCAGCAGCGAGTTGGAAGTAAGTCAAGGCCACGGTTATAAAAGCAGTCACGATGATGAGAATGATGAAGACGATGAAGAGGATGCTGTAGATGGTGTAGATCCGGTGACCCCAGACACTAGCGAAAATGTAGTACAGCTCGATGTAGATGGCACTGAAAGGAAGAAAACCAGCCATGGCCATCTGTGGAACAGCGCTTCTGTACCAAGGGAGTGGGGGAATCTCACGGGGATATTTGGTTGTGCGGCACGGTGCTTGGAACTCTGCTTTGCTGTTTTTACCCGCAATACCACCTAGCACGAGTAAAGGCGATGTGACTAGAGTCCATATTAGGACAATTACCACAATGGTTCCAAAGGGTAATGCTGCGGTTGCAGTGTAGGTGATCGCTACGGTGTTAAGGAAGCAAAAGGTTAGGAATAAAGGCCCACAGAAGAGACATCCAGTGAGTAACAAGTTTCTCACCTGCAATAGTAACAAGGTGAAAAGATGAATAGTTGTTTAGTTGTGATTGAAGATGAGTTGATAAAGGGTTTTATGTGTAAATATTTTACCCAGCTTTTTCCTTCAAGTTGGCAGTAGAAAGAGGCAGATGTGTATCCAGCGATTCCAGAAGTTAGAGCGTAAATGACCACCAAAGCGGTAAAGAGTGCTCCTCGGTTGTATGGATAGAATACTCCAACAAGAGCAAGCATGAAAATGAATATGGTGCTGATGGAGTGGAGGAAAAGGAAAGCTACTGTCAGTGAAAGAAATTCAGATATGCACAAAAGTTATCTGGATGGAAAAATACTCGTGTTATTAGAGACTTACAGAGTGAACAATTGGGTGCCACTACCGAGTGATGCGGCAAACAAAGAATTGTGTGTTGGGAACCGAAACACATCGCCATGAATGTACTTCCATCCAGTTTCTTCTTGATCATCAGCAGCCTCCTCGTCTTGTGCATACCTTTCATGTGTGGGAAAAAAGTTCAGCTGAGATAAGGAAGTGTAAAATAGTCGATGGTGAGGTGTGGCGAGTAACTTAAAACTTACTTCATGAAATCATTCTTGAGGACTCGCATCAAGATAGTTGCAAGGAATCCAGTCAACAAAAGGACAGTGACACAGGAGTTTATGATGGAGAACCAGTGGATTTCCAAGTGATGTGGAAGAGAAGAAGACATAGAGTATTTCTCCATCCTTTTCTCAAAAGGAGTCTCGGTTTCCTTCCACTTCACAGTGTACATAAACTCTGCATCAACTTCCTTGTCCTCAGTGAGATCGACAAGCGAATGAGGATCCATTCTGGCACTGATTTCGATCACACGGTCTTTGTTGTATAGAATCTCAAATTGGATGTGCTTGTACAGGAAATACTTGTATTCACTCGGATCAGATTTGATATCCTTGTCAACCTTTCCAATGAATCCCCAGATAGGCAGATCATCATAGTACATCTGGAAGTAGTAGTCCTTCTCAACAGCCTTTCGGAACAGTTTGACCTCTTCTTTACTAAGCTTCTTTTTGCAGTAAACTTCAGACTCTTTTTCATCTCTGAAGTTAAGCTTGTATGGAGCGCTAACAAGCCGATCACCATTCAGAACCTCACCAAGAGCTTCTTTCTTCTCTTTCACACCCTCTACAAACCAAAACCAATGTGATCAGAAAAAAACAAAACAAGATCACAACATACAGACATTGTCCTAAAGATTATACCATCCAGGATAAAAAAAAAATACACCAAATTGGGAAATGTGAAATATGAAAGGTAAAACTTTTGGGCTATTTCAGTTGCAGCAATATCCAATTTCTAACTATACAAATGTAATAGGGAGTTAATCAAATTTCTGACTTAATCCACAACATACGGGGAAAACAAAGCAGCGCATAGCTTACAGATAAAATAACTGCAACGAAGAATGCATACGATGGATTACCCAGGAACCCAAAAAAAGCGAGTCCTGAATATATACAATAACACAAATCATTGTGATCGATCTAGTAAGATATATGCATACCTGGGACACAGAAGGGAAGATCAAAATACCGATACGTCTCACTGCAATCATCATCGAACAAAACAAAAATGAGTCATATAGTATTCAAATCTAAGGATAGATCCATCACACACGAAAACACTGCAAATGTACTTTTCTTTCGCTCCCTGGATTTTACATTACACACTTTGCAGTGTACTCGAATTTCAATGTATCGATGGTCAATTCAACAGCAACAGATTCATTGCAATCGCAGCTTTACATCAATCGCATGTGTAATCAACAATACAGTCTCAGATCTGAAGCTCAGATCTAGAAAAAAAAGTTACCACATCTGACACGCCAGTAGAATAAGATATTCTTTACCTTGGGTTGTGAAACGGGCCGACCTTGTTGGCGTAGAGAGGAACGGTGTCTCTTTCTTTGTAACGGTGGTCTGATGCGTCGGATCTGACATAGCCGGCGCCGGAGAAGATGAGAGCTCCGACAAAGAGGAGCAGCAACGTCGGTGTCCTCATTGCGTTTTCTCTCCAAATCGTGAGATCTGAGTTTGTTTTTTTATTTCGGAGAATGAAAATTGAAGGAAACAACGACAATATTTATATACCAGACTATAATCAAACTCGAGTCATCTCTAATTTTTTCCCTGTATTTCTTGAGAAACAATAAACTCTTTAAAAAAGGATAAAATAGTAAAATACATAAAACTATATTCTCTCAAAAGTACATAAATGCTGGTAAACTTTTCTAATTTCATTTTGTAAGAACATCTTAAGATTCTTAACTAATTGAACAGTAGTGATAACTAAGATATATATCGAATATGTTTTTTTATATATATCTTAATATATAACTAATTGTACACGATAAAGTAACTTATTAAGCATATTAAAATTATATAGAGATTTTTCCTTTTTTTTTTGCTAAGATATAGAGATATATATCGAATATGTTTTTTTTTTTTTTTTATCTAGGACTCATTTTCCTCAACATAAATCATTCATCTTTAAACTGAAACAACGCAAATTTGAACATGTTCAATTACACAACACTCAAAAAGCATTTTCCAATAAATAGGCAGTGGGCGAATTTATTTATTCCGCCAAACCTATTTTTAATAAATAAGTAAATAAATCTTGTTGTGTCAACATGCATTTATCTAAACTAAGTATTAAATGTCGTCGTAACTACTTTTATATATTGTATGGAAGATGAAGAATGACGGTTGATGTTAGATTATATAATATTTTGTTGCAATTCTCGGTATGAGTCAAATAATCAACTACGTGCATTATTTAAATGTTCGATAACAAGTTCAATTTATTTTAAAAAAATAAAAGATATTTAAAAATAGATTCCAAAAATACTTATATTTCAATGCTTTTGCATGATTCCATTCGCACGTCGTGATAGAATCATAGAAACTCATTAAACAACTTCAAACATTCGTTCATAAATGATAAATACACAACGTGCATCGTTTTATGCTGCATGAATAATTCAAGGTTTTCCATTTTATAAGAACCAGTGCAGTGAGAAATTACAATGTACAGTGTCTACTTTTCTAAGGGATCAGCTTAATGAAACCGTGCAAGTGATTTCATATGTTGGAACTTGGAAGTTGGAACATATACAATATATTTGCTAATTCCAACAGATATACTTTCGAAAAATAAATTTGTGAACAAGCTCTATGAAAGTGGAACAAAAAAATGACACTGATTAGAGTGATTCCTTTCATTCTATTTGATGATTTGATTTTGTCAAAATACGTATCTTTCATTTGAACCGGCCGGAAAACTTGGTTAATTCAGTAAGAATTGGTTATAAATTCATATCTAAGAAAGCAGAAACCAAATCAAAATGTATATTTTCCTCGTTTTACAGGTCTTAATTATATAATTTGATAAAAAAACTAGACTGAACCGAAACTAAAACCTGTCAAAGCATTCCAGACTAGTAGATTCAATCCAGTTTAGTTGTTTTGTACTTCTTTCTGAAACCTCATATAAACCGGTATGGAAATACTAATAAGCAAACCGAATTCGGTTCGGTTTCTATTAGATATGGTATTTTGGTTCAGTAAAATAATCTCGGCTAGATTGTTTTTGTTTTGTTTCCATAAGGCACAAAAATGTATCATTGACGCGTATAGGCCTGGGCATTCGGGTCCTCGAGTCGGGTCGGGTTTTTCGGGTTTTGGGTCCTCGAGTCGGGTCCCTGGAATTAGATCTATTCGGGTCTCGGGAAAATTTCGGTTCGGTTCGGATCGGATCCTTTCAGGTTTGGGTCGGATCCTTTATTTTAAATTAGACCCGAAAAGGAAATTTCAGGTATGGTTTTACCCGAAAACCCGAAAAAGATCCGAAAAAATCCGAAAACAAAAATATGAAAAACCCGAAAACCCGAAAAAAACCCGAAAAAAATCTAGAACATAAAATGTTTTCGGGTTTATCGGGTACCCGAACGGGTCTCGGGTAAAACCCGACCCGAACCGAAACCCGAATCAAATTTGAAATAGAACCATTCGGATTATTTCGAAGAACCAAACCCGAACCGAACCGTGTTTTTCGGGTCGGGTCGGTTCGGGTCCGGTCCGGTCGGGTCGGGTTTGATGCCCAGGCCTATAACTAAAACAAAGATTATGGTCATGGCTCTTTTTGTCTATCCCAGTAAAAAATCGTTAATCTTCTGCTTCTTGCAACGGAGATGACGAGTATAATCGACGCGGCGGTGCCGTACATGTCACCGGAGAAAGCAACTTCGTCTTCTTCGTATTCCGTCGAGAGCGATTCGGGTCCTGTGGACGCTGTTATATTCGCTGGAATTTCTCTGGTTCTCGGCACAGCCTGCAGACAATTGTTTAATGGCACCAGAGTTCCGTACACCGTCGTTCTCCTCGTCATCGGCATTATTCTCGGATCTCTAGGTATGATATATATGCTCTTTTATCCTTCTATCTGATGATTTTCCTTCGAATTTCCGGGAAACCCGAAGCCATGCGTGGGTTTTGAATTGACAAGTGTTCTCAATTCGTTGCTGCTTGTTTGTTTCCATCATCAATACCTCAGTTTCAATTTCGTGGAAGGTTAGGAAATATGTGAATATGGATTTACTTGTTCTGCAGAACATGGAACTAATCATAACCTTGGGAAGATCGGCCATGGAATTCGTATCTGTAAGCTTTTGGATTACGAGCTGTAAATAATGGCAATTCAGAATTTTTGCAGCAGCAATGAAATGACCCTGGCGCTTTTTTTTTTCAGGGAATGATATTAACTCTGACCTACTTTTGGCCGTTTTTCTCCCTGCTCTTCTTTTCGAGAGCTCATTCTCCATGGATGTGCACCAGATCAAGGTTTTTCTATCTTCTATGTGGCGTTTAACTTTCCTTAAGTCTGTGCTTTGAGCTACTTCTTTGTGTTTCTGGCTCTTGCTATCGATTGTCTACATCATTTGCAGAGATGTCTTGGACAAATGGTTCTGCTTTCTGGCCCTGGAGTTTTAATTTCCACATTTTGTATTGGATCTCTTTTGAAGGTATGAGTTAGATATGTACATGCAGACCGTGAACCCATTAGTGACTATCTATTAAGCTGTAATTGTGTTCTTCTCTTGTAGCTCACTTTTCCATATAAATGGGGCTGGAAAATATCATTGTTGCTTGGAGGACTTTTAGGTGCTACCGACCCCGTGGCTGTTGTTTCTCTGCTAAAAGAGCTTGGTGCTAGTAAGAAGCTGACTACTATAATTGACGGGGAATCCCTGATGAATGACGGGTAATCATGTCAAACTTTTCCAATCATTTAAACTCTTATGTTTAGGCATCAGGGTGATTATATGTCATAATTGTCTTATGAATTCAGGGTATCAGTTGTAGTCTTTCAGTTATTCTTCAGGATGGTGATGGGGAATAACTCTGATTGGGGTTCCATAATCAAATTTCTTGCTCAAAACTCATTTGGAGCGTATGAATTATTTTTCCCTTTGTTAGTGACATTGTGTGTCAGTGCCTTTTTTTCTCAGATTATGTTGTTTGGTTCTGTTTTTTTTAGTGTAGGCATTGGTCTAGCTTTTGGCATTGCATCAGTTCTTTGGCTTAGATTTGTGTTCAATGACACTGTGGTTCAGATCACTGTAACACTTTCAGTGAGCTATTTCGCATATTACACTGTATGCTCTTTTCCACACCTTATTATCCAACAATGCGAGAATCCTAGATCTCTAGAAAACTAGAGTTTTCTACAATGTACAGGCTCAAGAGTGGGCTGGGGTTTCTGGAATTTTGACTGTGATGACTTTGGGGATGTAAGTGATGGTGAATTATCCCTTCTTTCTTTTGTTATTGTATTAAAAAGTCATTTGTTGGTATAATAATTGTAATAGGTCTTTCGCTGCATTTGCAAGGACAGCATTTAAGGGTGACAGTCACCAGAGCTTGCATCACTTTTGGTATTTTACAACTCAGAGTTCTTTTGTTCATCAATCATCATAAGTAAGGAAAACATTTACATGTATAATGTGTATATGACTGTCCTCTTAATTTTGTAGGGAAATGGTCGCTTATATTGCAAACACATTAGTTTTTATACTCAGGTACGAAGTATCTGGAAAGATTCAAAACAGAAAGTTACTCAAATATTTTGCTAAGAAAAAACAATTATATTTTCTTTATCCATTCTCCAGCACAAATCTTGCTCATTGCAGTCAAGGTTTTAGCCGATTTATAGAATTACATTGCATTTGTTTCTCTTGTGAATTGCAGTGGTGTTATTATCGCTGAAGGCGTTCTTAGCGGTCAGAAAGTCTCTTACGAAGGTGCCCCTTCACGTTTGATGCTCGGAATTTTGGTGTTTGTTCTGTTTTTAGACTATATAAACAGAGGTTTTCCCCTAGAGTTTGGTATAGTTTAACTGTCATGATTATTTTGACTTTGGAGAATATGACGTGATCAGCGTTTAGTTCCTGATATAATTCCCGCATTAGCTTTGTTTTTTTACATATATTGGGTCTAAGGAACATTCATGACTCATTAGTTACTTCTCAGGAAACTCGTGGGGCTTTCTTTTCCTCTTATACTTGTATGTCCAAATTTCCCGTTGTGTTGTGGTTGGAGTTCTGTACCCATTGCTACATCGTTTTGGCTATGGCTTGGATTGGAAAGAATCCATCATACTCACGTGGTCTGGATTAAGGGGTGTTGTGTCCCTATCACTCGCTCTTTCTGTAAAAGTGAGTTCTGGAAAAATGGTTGTTTTATTCATTCAAGAGAATTATATACTAATTATCTGGTTGTTTACCTCTTTCCCTATCTTTTATATTCATGTAATTAAATTCAGCAATCAAGTGGCAATTCGTATCTCAGTTCGGAGACGGGAACGAGGGTGAGTTTTGAAACGCCTAATGAAGTACTTTTGCGTTTCTTTTGGGAGATTCGTTTTGTTATCTTGATGTGTTCAGCTGTTTTGCAGTTTCTATTCTTCACTGGTGGGATTGTTTTCCTAACTTTGGTCGTTAATGGATCCACTACCCAATTTCTCTTGCACCTTCTTCACATGGACACTTTAACAGCCACCAAGGTCAGGATTTTAATCCTATATCCTCTTGTACTGCTACTTTTCAAATTTAAGATGCAAATACTTTGGTAGATGATGGAACCTCTGACCATCTGTGTTTGTGCTCACACATGCACAAGTGACTGCACCCTTCCACCGGTGTGGCTACATTATCTGATTCGGAATCCATCACTATCTTGAAATGTACATGCCCCGTAATGTTTTCAATTATTGATACCAAAATATAATGATTATATTTGCTCCTTTGATTTGTGTTTTTCTTTTGGCAGAAACGAATATTGGAGTATACAAAGTGTGAAATGATGAACACCGCGTTAAATGCTTTTGAAAATCTAGGAGATGACGAGGAGCTTGGATCTGCTGACTGGCAAACAGTTGTAAGACATATATCTAGTTTGAAAGATTTAGAAGTTAATCCTCGCAATGGGTATGAAGCAGGAAATCTTGACCCTATGAATATAATGGACATACGTATACGCTTCTTAAATGGTATTTCACAATGCGTATTCAAATCTTCTGGTTGTCAAATTATTGTCGCTCCAAAACTAGCTATTGATTCGAGACTCTTTCTTGTATCAGGTGTCCAGGCAGCTTACTGGGAGATGCTTGATGATGGGAGAATAACACAGAGTACTTCCAATGTTTTGATGCAATCAGTAGATGAGGCACTCGACCTTCTTTCTACAGAGTCTTTATGCGATTGGAGAGGTTTAAAAACGTGTGTTCATTTCCCAAATTACTACAAGTTTCTTCAATCAAGAATTATTCCCCGCAAGTTGGTCACTTATTTAATCGTTGAAAGACTGGAATCTGCTTGTTACGTTTCCTCTGCATTTCTCCGTGCCCATAGGATTGCGCGACAACAATTGCCTGACTTTCTAGGTATACATCTCGCTGTTTTGTTATATCTCAATGTTATTATTTGTTCAAGATTCTGCATAACATTTCAGAAATAAAGACTAAAATTTTACCGTTTATCTTTACCTATATGATGTGAGCCCCAAATGAACACCTTTGCTCCATCATTTACTCTTAGTCATATTTTTTCACCTTTACGCAGGGAACAGTAACATTGTTTCTACTGTAATGAACGAGAGTGAGGTGGAAGGAGAGGAAGCAAAACAGTTCTTGGAACATGTCCGTGATTCATTCCCTCAGGTTTGAAACCATATATTTTTCTTGAAACCCTTGCGAGGATTGATTTGTATGCTCGTAATACATTTAACTTGTGGGCGTCCAGGTTTTGAGTGTCTTGAAAACAAGACAAGTAACACATTATGTGCTGAATCATCTAAATGGTTATATCAAAAACCTTGGGAAGGCTGGGCTGTTAGAAGGAAAAGAGGTTTCTCATCTTCATGATGCTGTCCAGGTACCCACCAATTCCAGATTATTTGCTCTTAATGTTTTTGCCAGATACTTTCTTATCTCTCTTTCTCTTACTCTTCAGTCTGACTTGAAGAAGCTCCTGAGAAATCCTCCTTTACTAAAACTTCCAAATGTAAACGATTTGATCGCCACCAATCCTTTACTGAGAGCTTTATGAGCAATGTGGCTCAACCTTCAAGGAGTTTTGCTATGGACGAGAGTCGGATTCATGAACCTTTCGTGTCGGCTCATGGTTCAAGTAACTAAGACTTTAGGTATTCTTGTCAGAATCAAGTCGAGGAGACTCAGACTCAGGACCGAGTCAAGAACTTGTTCGTGTACTTTTGTACATGTTTTGTAATTTCAGGATCGAGTTCATGAACTCGTTGGTATAGTTTTAGTTGTAGAGAAAATGTTGAGGGAAAATTGTAAAATAATTTGGTGAGTCTCTACGGTAGCAAATCAATCATTTGTATAAGTAAACGCAAACCCGGTCTCTCCCTAGGCCAAAAAAAACGCGTTAACTTGGTACCGAAGAAAGAAATTCTAGGACCACTTCAAAGTTCAAACTCTGAACAGTAACACTTAAAAAATAAACCTATATTGATCACTTAAATATTTGCAACAAATATAGATCCCAAAATTATAAAAATTTCCAAATGATAAATGAATTTGTAAAGACGCAGAAAATAAGAACGAGCACACGCGTTATTCACGCGGTCTCCAACGCTTCACTAATCACTATATTAGGTTCACGTCGGCAGTTCCAGCTTGCAGACACATCATCATCTCTAATACTAAACCGAAATAAACCGGGCGAGAGAAAGAAATGGGTGAAAGTGAAGCTTGTCTAGTCCCAAAGAGAGGACAAGTCCTCAGAAGAGTTCTGAGAGTTGTTTCCTGTTCTTGTTTTTGTTTCTCTTCCCGGAAAAATAGACAGTCTTGTCTCCGATAATCTTCTTTTGTCACACCTCCTCTTGAAATCATCAAAGCATTAGAGAACCCTTTTTTTATATATGTATTATATTAGGAACAAACCAAACCCAAATAAGGATGAAATGAAACCCAATTCTCTTTTTCTTTTTCAACTTTGTTTCTTGACAAAGAGCCAAAGACCACAGGATACAGTTCGGTTTCAGAGGGGATTTCAAAACGTTGTAGTAGCTCATGTATAAGTCAATTTGCTTTTGTGGCTTACTTTTTCAGTAGTGTTTCGAGATTATCAGCAGAGAAATTAAAAAGTCACTGTTTTATTTTTCTATTTGTCATGTAGTTCCAAAGATTCCCCATCTGTTGTAATGTTGTTTAATACAATCTTACGTTTTGAATGACTAAAATGAAATAAGCAAGATTGGTACATGTAGTTTGACTATGAGTTTCAAACAAAACCTAAAGGGTTTTTTTTTATAAAAAAAATGTCTCAACGAAATCCCTCATTGCGTACCTGTGCGATGATGAGACAATGGACATCAACGAATAAGGTAAAGAAGCATCCTCGAACCTACAGAGAAGAGACACCAAACTGCACTAAAAAGCTTAACCATAGTAAGTAAGAACACACACAGCGACAAAGGCAAAAACATCACATATATAAAGAAGAGATTGTTTTTTTTTCAAGATTACAGAGCCAAAACGTTGCTTCAGAACTAGCTGCAAGTCCAAAACAAACTCAAGTCAGTAGTAATCATTCTTCTTCATCTAAAACTCCATACATAGATGTGTGAACGAAAGAGAGAGCAGTACAAGATAGTTTTGGCACCAATTTAAAACATCTATTAAAGAAGAATAGAGAGATTAAAAAAACATTTCCCTGCATCCACCAGTCGTCTCTCTATCTCTTTCTCCCACCACGTTCTCTCAAAGTCAGTGTTAAGATTTCTCCTGCTCCAACATTGTAATGTGCAAGTGACATGTTGTCCTTTAAGAACCCGGCTTTTCCACTTAACTTCTGTTTGTTTGCCGGAATTTGTATTTCCCCAGCTATTTTCTCCTTCAAACTTCCCACGTTTTCGGATAATGACTGCACTGTGATCTCAATGACTTGCCCGTCATCCACATTTGGAACAGAGACCCTGATCATAGCAGAACCCTGCATACATAGAAACCAATATATGTAAGATACAACTCAGATGAAAGAAAAAAATGACTGAATAGTTTATAGAATACATTACCGGATACTGAGCAAGAAACTGTTCTTCTGGAACAAGAGCTGACTCGTCAAACTTCTGTCTCTTTGGCTCTGGCTCCTCAGGAAGAGGCGGTGGTGCCTCCTCTGGTGGTGGGGGAGGAGGCATCCCAGGCATAGGTGGTGGTTGCATCATCCCCATTGAAGGCGGTTGAAGTTGACCATAAGGTCTAGGAACTTGAAGATGAGCAAACTGTGATCCCGGTGGAGGCGGCACAGGCATACCAGGCTGCATTTGTGGTGGTCGGTTCATCATCATCGACGGGTGTCCAGGTGGCCCGGGCATCGAGAGCTGGTGTTGTGGATGCATGGGTTGCATCATTGGAACACCTAATGGCCTCGGTGCACCTGGGTACTGAACAGAAGGAGGAGGGCGAGGGAGGTTCAAAGCGAGATTAGGAGGTGGTGGCAATGGCCGGATGGTTGGGACACCTGGTCGAGGAGGAGGAAGAGCAGCCGGACCAGGGAAGCTATTGGGATCTCCATAAATTCCATCACTTTGCTCCTCTCCATTAGCGTTCTGAGTCAAGGCTTGGTTTGCCGTGCGACCGATACTTCCAGTGTGACCATCCCATATTACTTGCTTTGGCTGCTCATCTTTCTTCTTCTCAATCTCTGCTTTTACAGCATTTGAGACTTCTTCTTCAGTTGTTCCAAAGATATCAGGACGCAGGCGGGCCAATCCGACTATGTTTTTAGCAATCTCATCATCTTGAGCAAGAGTGGTCTCACGAATCTTAGCAAACATCCGATCCTTCTGCTCTTTGAACTTAGGATCGATAAGCGAAATCCGCATGTGCTCAGACATCTCGTTAATGGGAATCAGCTCGCCCGTAATTGGAGATACAACAACTTTAGTAGCATCTCTCTCTGTCGGGAGCCTATCTTCTGGCCTCTTCCAGTTCTTAACAATTCTCATAGGTGCTTCTTCATTTTCTATTTTTATAGAGCCTCCATTCTCTTCCAGGTTCGCTGCTCTCATTCCTTCTGCAACAAGCTTAACTTCTTCTTCATCCATTTCCATTTCGACTTCCTTTCCAGGCTCAACAATTTCATCCTCTTCCATCGCTGATACTTTGCTCCTCCTTATAACTTCCTCAAGTGTCATAGGTGGTGGCAACTCTTCATCCTCCTCATCAGCAAAATCTATCGATTCAACAACCACAAAATCATGCCAATCAATCATAGCCATCTGCACTCTCTCCTGCTCTTTCTCATCCTCTTCTTTCTTCCTCTGCTGCTCCTGAGAACGATCCCATTCAAGACGGTGCAAACAACGCTCAAGAACGGTAGTAAAATCAGCAACACTCTTTCTCAGCTTATCTTTCAAATCTTCGGGAGGCTTTAATACATCAAAATATGCATCAACCAGGGTAGTGAAAAAAGGGAACATGCTATGAGTTGGCTTCATAAAGTGAAACTGAGGATTGTTATTCTCTTTACTCTGCAATCCGTTTAAGAACGATTTCCCATTCCGTGCCACAAACTGCGCTGTGAGCTTAATAATATCAAGCTCCTCGCTTGTGATCCCTTCAGGAAGTCTAACTGTATACTTCTCAGGTTCCGGAGCTTCTAGAGGCTTAGGAGGAACCCTAAATTGAGCCTGATGGTCGGGTTGTGCCTCACCTGCTTCACCATCATCAGTAGCAGCATCAAGTCGAAGATCTGTACCATCTGAGTCAGTAGGCTGGGCTCCATCTTGATTCTGAGCACGGTATTCAGTGAGCTTGTGCTGGTAAAAGGCATGATAAGGATCTGAGCTGCTCAAAAAGTTGAATTTAGCATTCTTGGCATTGCTAGCTATAATCCTCTTCTCAAACTCCAACCCGTTTTTGGAAACAAATTGAGCCGTTTTCTCGACAATAGTTCTGATATCTGGAGGTGGGTGAATGATTCCGATAGTCTTCGTGTGAGTCGCTACAGATTCCGGAGCTTGGTTTGAGCTGTTCTGCTCTGATGACAACTCCCTCTCTTCGATTTCCTGATCCGTTAATTGCGAAGGAGGAAGTGGACCGAGATTCCCGTCGGCAGGAGGAGCCTCGAGTGGCAGTATCTGCGTCGAACCGAACATTTTCTGCAATCAGGGATCAAACAAAAAAGAAAACACATTAACATCAGATTCTGATTGAAACGGAAACATCAAAATTCAGAAATTCCTTTGTGACCTAATCGATTGGTTTAACTCGGCCTTAGAAGCTATCAATTCTACTGAGATAGGTCTACGAACGCAGAAATCCTGAAAAACCAAGATGCGAGAGAAAGAGATCGATAGGAAGTAAAGAGGAATCGGTGACGCTTAGGGTTTTGGAGAGATATAAGAGACACCGTACCTCAGCCGGTAAGAAACAGCTCCGCCGCGAGAAGTGTCGAGGAGGAGCAGGGGACGAACCAGTTCGAGATTTAAAGCTTTCAAGACGATTTGATGGGAATCGATAGAACTAAGAGGTACAAGGTAAGAAGAAGATCCTCCTAAAGAATTAAACCGAGCCCTAGGATTTATAAGTGTATCCAGGCTTGCAAATGGGCCGTTTCATTGGGCTTAGAGTTTCAGTCCATAGTAATTGTTAGACCGGCTTAATAATGTTATAAGGCTTTTTAAGTTTATCATTGTCTTGATGATTACCGCCCTAACACTGTAATTACTAATTAGTTTTCAATTTTAGCTCCGTAGTTTTTTTTTTCTAATTTAAATGTCTTCAGTCAGTGATTAGCGTACCATAATTTGTTTTTAGGAGTGGTTTGTGTATTTAAAATTGATTTGAATATCCAGTCAATTTTTATGTCATTAGATCACTGGTTTTAAATGTGTATTGATTTTCCCTTTTAAATACTAGTTAAAAACATGGTGTTGATTCAACATTTAATTTTAAATTGAATGTTACAAATTGTTTGAATTCAAATTAAAAGTTGTAGAAATTTGGAATATTTTAAAATTAAATATAGAAATGTTCAAATATCATAGTGAATCTTAACCTTTTGAACGGATGATAAAATATTAGTTCAATTTCACATGTTTAAAATTAAATTTCACTTGTTTGATTTTAAGACTAGTGAACTCTATAAAAAACATTATTTTACTATTAACGATTAATAAAATTCTTATTATATTAAAGAAAAATATTTTACTCTTAACGATTAATAAAATTATTATTATATAAAAAATCGAGGAAAGATGGAGATTCAAAATATTTTTGTTTGTTCATCACTGTTAATTTTAACGAGGGTCTACCAAAATGGACCCAACCCACTAAGTCAAAAGCAAGAGGAAAAATAATGGTAACGACCAGTAAATTAGTAGTTAATGTTCCATTTAATTTGAACAACTCTATCAAAGACAGCATTAACTATATATTAATTATAATAACCAACAACAAAAAAGGTTATATTGTTAATTAACCAGTCCACCACGTCAGTTACCACCTGAAAATGTGTTTATTTTCGCACATGCTAAACATGACCCATCTATCTGACTGTGGGCAAATCGAGCTGGGCCTACGACATATCGGGCCCATGAGGACACTAATATCATAAAATAGTTGTTATGTTGGATTTGGTTTCAGTTTAACAAATTATATGTTTACATAAATTTTGAAATAAAGAGTTATTCAAATTCAAATTTTCTTTTTTAAAAAATGATTCACTGTACATCTCGTGATTTAAAAATATATATTAGAGTGTGGATGTATTATTTTGAAAACCATTAAAACAAAATTGTTAACAAAACCATAAAATTTATACGGTTTTAAAATTTGTTATTTCATAACCTTTCTTTCAATTCAAAATTTAACTACATCTTTTTTTAATATGTAATTATGTTCAGTTCGGTCGTATAATATTTTTTGTTCAAATGAGAAAAACGTATAGAATTTTCAAAGTAAATTCTAGTACTTTAAAAAAGAAAAAGGAAATTCTTGTATGAGTTTTAATGTGATGGTATACATGCAAAAAAATATGTTTGTTTTGATCGATCAGTCCCATTTTCTTTCCTTTTTGTACTTATTATATGGTAAAAAATATCAAGTAATTTGCACATATACATATAGGTAAGAAAGTAATGATTTGTTGCGTTTACAACTATCTTACAAAATTTCATTATAAAGTACTAAACAGTGGCGGAGCTAAAAAATCTAATCACCGGGGTCATAATATTTATTTTTTAACTGGAGTCAATTTACTATGATAAAACAATAAAAATAAAATATCATTAAGGTCAATTTATTTTTTGACTGGGATCAATTTATTTTTCTTAACAAAAATAGAACTAAATTTAAAAAAAATTTAAACAAAAAAAATAAAAATTCACTGGGGTCACTTCACCCCCTTCCTTGCTCTCTACCTCCGCCACTGGTACTAAATACTATATCTCTCTTTTTTTATTTTTACTCTTGCTTTTCAACACATTCTTTTCTTTTCTTTTGCTTTAATCTTTATTATTTATTCTTCTTCACGCTTCGTTTGTTTATTTGTTAGTGTCTACTGAATATTTTCTTATTAAAGGACAAAAGGGTTTGCTAGGGGGAAAAAGAGTAAAGAACAAAATGCACGAACATGCAAAAACTGGAAAACATAATAAACGAAAAGGAAGGAAAATAATTTTAAAAATTTGGGTTTTTGTCAATCTAATTTTTTATGATAAGTTTCTAGAATAATTCTTGATTAATTTTTTTTATACAAATATCCAAAATAATTAAGAAAAAAACCATAACTATCTTTTTCATTATTTACAACAATAGGTCAAATTAAACAAGTCAGCCGATGATTAATCTTGTAAGTAATTACATATCTCACCCCTTAGTTCTTATTATAGTGATTGTACCCCTCCCTAATGTTTGTATCTTTGTGAAAGCAACCACTGTTTTGCCTGATATACCCGGTCCATGTGCAGAGACAGACGGACGGCAGGCAAAGGCTCCAACCGGATGTCGAACCGGCCGAGCCGATGGCATGAGAATCATCTTATTTATGTCATTTAGAGTTACATCTTCTTCTCGACCACCTGGTTTCACCACTCCAAATGGATACACCACTTTCTTCTTCTCATAATCATTCTTCTCTGTAATGCACATGTGTTATATTAGTATATTATATTTTAAGATTAACGCAATAACTTAGTAGTAGACAACTAAACATAAACGTAAGCAAAAAAATACAATCTGATCCCATATAATGCATTCTTTTCGGAAGGAGATAAAGGTTACATACTTGAAGTGGACGAAGATGGTTCGGCAGAGTTTTTCGAATGATTTGAAGCGTCTGAACAAATATTGATGGATGAATTTGGAGATTCATCTGCTAATTAATATATAAGAAAATTAAGTTTGGAAAGAAAAATTATTCATGAAGATTATGAAACACACAACCCTTGGTCAAAAAAAAAGATTATGAAACATACTAATATTAATATAGATAAAAAGGAATTTTAAATATTTATGGGCAGGTGACAATAATAAAGAAGTAGGTCTCACCTGCAAACTGACTACTCGTGCAACTATAATTCTCAGACAGGCCCCAATTATTCTGCATTATTATATTCCACGATCAACCAAACTAGTTTTACAATAATTTAAAAAAAACACATATATTGAACAATTATGTGAATGACAAACGAAGAAACAGAGTAATTATGTAAAACCTGAGAATTGTCAAAGTAATTATTATTTGGTTTGTCCTCGGCGTTGAACGAAAGACGTCTCCGTTTGCTTTTCACAGTGAACTCGATGAGTGCGTCTTCGAGGTAGCCGGTGGAAACGTCGCCGATAATATCCATCTCCGGCGAACGGAATATATGCTCCGGCGATTCATCAATGTGTCCACATGCATCTACAAGTACATTGCATGGCCAGATTCCTCGCATTAGTATATGTAGTAATGTATATTTAAAAGAAAACTTCTTGAATTACTAGTACAAATACATTCATCTTTCAACAAAAAATACACTATTTTTTTTGCATGAAGCCACCCTCGTATATATACCATCAAGCCCAACATAAATATATATCTATAAACATACATATGTACAAATACATTTATCTTTTTTTGATAAAACAAAATACATTCACTTTCAACAAAAAAATACACTATTTTGTTTGCATGCAGCCACCCTCGTATATATATCATCATTCAACCCCAACATAAATCATCATATATCTATAAACATACATATGTATATACACATGTGTGTGCGTGTGTTTTGTATATACCTAAATTGAAGTTTTGGTTGAAGAGTGATCCAAGGTTATGGAGATCCCAAGTGGGGAGAGAGTAGAAAAGCTCACTCATTTTTTGTTTTTTATGAAATATTTGTCGATTGATTGTGAATGTGCTGAATTAAGGGTATACCATGTGGCTACCTATTTATATTGGTGGGTTGTGAGTAAAAAGGTTAAAAGAAATTAAAATATATATAAAAAGGGGAAAAAGTAAAAGCAGTGAAGAAATTTAGAAAGGAGCAAATACTCAACACAGTCAACTGTAAGGAAAAGATAAAATAACAATAATGGTTGGATATTTTGTCCCATCAGGATTAATTTCAAACAAAATAATATAAATTTTATTGGTTTATTCGTGAGATGGTGAAGTTATCATTTTGACTATACTGTTTCTTATTAATCGATTGTTTTTTATAAATTTGATTTTTGAAAATGATTTCGGTATTCCGTCATTGCAAATCTACAATAATCAAAACAAAGAAAAAATGAGTTAAAAAACGAGGTCTACTTTACTTAACGAGACTACCCTTCCATTTTGTAGATTGATTTAAATCCTACAATTAGAGTTATGGAATACTAATACTTGTTTTACATTATATATATATATATATATATGAATAAGATATATATTTTCGAGAAAGATACATTGGTTCAAACGTATAGACTTACATAGATTGAATACATTATCTTACAATTTGCATACCACATTTAAGTCGGATTAAATTGATGTATTGATATAGTGACAACACTCGTAAAAGCTTTTGTCACTATATAAATTTACTTAAATGATTAATATTATATATGTCAATGATGATATAGTGTACAAAGACAAATATGTCAATGAAAAATATATTGATATTGACCAATGTATAAAACAAAAATGGAAAAAATGTACATTAACGTTTTGAAATTTTAGTGGGGTTAGATAAATGGGGGACTGAATAATGGCTAAAGGCGATGATACTATCATCATGATTGTTGATCCGTAAATCACACAAAAAGGGTAAAACAGTACTTTTAATCGGAATCTCGTTTATTGATCTAAGTCGGCGGTTACAACAGAGTTTAAGTAAGAAGGCAAAGACAAAAGACTTGAGATCGGTAATGAGCTCTCTTGTATTCTCTGTCTCTGCAGAAGTTGTGTATTGAATGAGGCGATGGCCTCTTTATTTATAGTGTCTTTGAGGCGGTTGAAAGGAAGATTTCTCCTTTTCCGAGTTCGATTAGGAAGAGGAAATCTTCCGGTTTTCTCGCCGAGATAAGGATAAATTCCTGATATCTCGACGAGTCGACCCAATGGAATATTTCCTTTTCCGAGATCGGTGGGAAAAGGGGAATATTCCGGTTTCATCTGTTGTAACGGACCGGACTTGTGATGGGCCTAGATCGGTAGCCGAGGTGGGCTTTCAACGAGATTCCGAGCTCGGCCCAATGTTTTCGGGCCGACTTATCCTCGATCCGAACCATCGTAAACCGGTCTTGATTGAACCGATCTCGGTTCGAACCGAGTTAAACCAGGGGGTGCTAATCCCCCCTATAACAATTGGTCCCCCCCTCAGTTCGGCGAGGGAGTTTATGAGTTCGGCGAATTTTTGGGGAGTATTCTTTAGCTCGGTTAAAACTGAGATCGGTATGATCTGATCAGATTCTATTTCGAGTTCGCCTTGATGATACGAACTGTACGAGTTCGGCGAACTGACTGAGTTCGGCTTGATGATACGAACTGTACGAGTTCGGCGAACTGACTGGGTTCGGCTTGATGATACGAACTGTACGAGTTCGGCGAACTGCTTGAGTTCGGCTTGATGATACGAACCGTACGAGTTCGGCGAACTGTTTAAGTTCGGCTTGATGATACGAACTGTACGAGTTCGGTAGAATGCCTTGGTAAAATTTTATTAATGTTATAGCTGCGCCTTGTGAGGGCTGCCTACGTACCTTCGAAAGAAGGATCAAGCCATTCGTAGTTCATATGGTATTAGAATCGAGCGTATGTGTAGTAGCTCGGTGATCTTTTTTTTTGCGAGCGTTTGGAGCTCGGGAGCGTTTGGAGCTCGGTTCTTGTAGTGCGAGCGTTTGGAGCTCGGCTCTTTTTTTTTTTTTTTTTTTTTTTTTTTTTTTTTAATGACGCGGTCTGTTCGAGGGTTGGAAGGCTCCTTCGACTGGAACTTTCCCCTTTTTGTACTTCATCATCAGGAACTCCTGTAGATGTCGGCACTCTTCGGTTGAATGATTTCCATACCGGTTATGGAAATTGCAGTACGGTGCGGATTCAGTGTTGTCGGGCTCTGTTGGCTCATCCGACCGAACCCAAGTGTTTGACCAGGATTGCTGGGTTTGGACCGCATTGACGGGTTGTTTCGGGGGAACGTATAGTTTGTCTTTCTCGGATCTTTCTTCCTCCTCCATGATGAAGATATGCGCCCTGTGCAGGATGTCCTCCAATGTCTTTGGATTATTGCGTTTGATCTCCCTGTGAAAGTCCGATTCGTACCAGGTGGCTTTGTAAAGAGCCTCGATTGCGGCTTCGTCGTCGATCGTGCAATGGGATACAACCGTTTTGAAACGTTCCATGAAGTTGCGTAGGGGCTCGTCCTGCTTCTGCTCGAGGGCCCAGAGTTCGGCGTTCTTTGTTTTCTGCTTGACAAACATGGTGAAGCGTTTGAGGAATTTGGTAGTGAGCTTGTTATAGCTGTTCACCGAACTTGGCTCGAGCGTCGAAAACCAATCAAGCGCGGCTCCGGATAAGTTTTTGACGAATAGTTGGCACATGGCTGCGTTCTTCTCGGTTTCCGAGCCGAAACGAAATCGGTTCATTGAGATGACAAACGAGGTCAAGAAGCGTTTAGGATCGGTAAACCCGTCGTATGATATGATCTTGACTCTTTCTAATCGCCGGACGGGAGTGTTGATGATCGTGTCGGTAAACGGTGTCCTCTGTGACTCCTGAATTACCCGGTCGATTTCCGGTGCCGAACTTGTAGCCTGGTGGACTTTGGTCCGCATCTCTTGCAGTTGGGCCTGTACCTTGGCGAATTCCAAATTTATGGCAGCTTGGTCTGCGATGTTAATTTCCGAACCGGACGCGGATCTTCTTGTCGGCATGTCGATCGTGCCTGGGGGTTGAGCGTCGGTTAAGTCGGACAAGAGATTTCGGCGTAACGTGTTTTCGTTGGCGGGGGTGATCGGGTTTGGTTCGAGGATACCGGTCTGGTTTTGGTGTTCGAAGTGGGATGCTATCAGTGAAGTGATCCGCTCTTCGTTCCTTTTGTTGATCTCGGCGAACTGTGCCGCCATGGCCTCCATAAAGACGGTCGGATCCGTGAATATCGAAGCAGCCGGAGGCGGCGGAAGAGTTGTCGGGGGGTTGGTTTGATTATCCCCTCCAATAAGTGAGTTCGGAGGAAGCCCTCCTCCGTTTGTTGGTAGCTCGGTATTGACTGGATTGGGTTCGTCAGTGCGCGGGTTTTGACCGTTGTTGTCCGAGCTGTCGACGAGGGCTGCGGTGGTATCGACTGGAAGAACCATTGCCGAACTTCAATCAAACGATATCCGAAAGTACTGTTCTATTGTCCCCACAGACGGCGCCAATTGTTGATCCGTAAATCACACAAAAAGGGTAAAACAGTACTTTTAATCGGAATCTCGTTTATTGATCTAAGTCGGCGGTTACAACAGAGTTTAAGTAAGAAGGCAAAGACAAAAGACTTGAGATCGGTAATGAGCTCTCTTGTATTCTCTGTCTCTGCAGAAGTTGTGTATTGAATGAGGCGATGGCCTCCTTATTTATAGTGTCTTTGAGGCGGTTGAAAGGAAGATTTCTCCTTTTCCGAGTTCGATTAGGAAGAGGAAATCTTCCGGTTTTCTCGCCGAGATAAGGATAAATTCCTGATATCTCGACGAGTCGACCCAAGGGAATATTTCCTTTTCCGAGATCGGTGGGAAAAGGGGAATATTCCGGTTTCATCTGTTGTAACGGACCGGACTTGTGATGGGCCTAGATCGGTAGCCGAGGTGGGCTTTCAACGAGATTCCGAGCTCGGCCCAATGTTTTCGGGCCGACTTATCCTCGATCCGAACCATCGTAAACCGGTCTTGATTGAACCGATCTCGGTTCGAACCGAGTTAAACCAGGGGGTGCTAATCCCCCCTATAACAATTGGTCCCCCCCTCAGTTCGGCGAGGGAGTTTATGAGTTCGGCGAATTTTTGGGGAGTATTCTTTAGCTCGGTTAAAACTGAGATCGGTATGATCTGATCAGATTCTATTTCGAGTTCGCCTTGATGATACGAACTGTACGAGTTCGGCGAACTGACTGAGTTCGGCTTGATGATACGAACTGTACGAGTTCGGCGAACTGACTGGGTTCGGCTTGATGATACGAACTGTACGAGTTCGGCGAACTGCTTGAGTTCGGCTTGATGATACGAACCGTACGAGTTCGGCGAACTGTTTAAGTTCGGCTTGATGATACGAACTGTACGAGTTCGGTAGAATGCCTTGGTAAAATTTTATTAATGTTATAGCTGCGCCTTGTGAGGGCTGCCTACGTACCTTCGAAAGAAGGATCAAGCCATTCGTAGTTCATATGGTATTAGAATCGAGCGTATGTGTAGTAGCTCGGTGATCTTTTTTTTTGCGAGCGTTTGGAGCTCGGGAGCGTTTGGAGCTCGGTTCTTGTAGTGCGAGCGTTTGGAGCTCGGCTCTTTTTTTTTTTTTTTTTTTTTTTTTTTTTTTTTTAATGACGCGGTCTGTTCGAGGGTTGGAAGGCTCCTTCGACTGGAACTTTCCCCTTTTTGTACTTCATCATCAGGAACTCCTGTAGATGTCGGCACTCTTCGGTTGAATGATTTCCATACCGGTTATGGAAATTGCAGTACGGTGCGGATTCAGTGTTGTCGGGCTCTGTTGGCTCATCCGACCGAACCCAAGTGTTTGACCAGGATTGCTGGGTTTGGACCGCATTGACGGGTTGTTTCGGGGGAACGTATAGTTTGTCTTTCTCGGATCTTTCTTCCTCCTCCATGATGAAGATATGCGCCCTGTGCAGGATGTCCTCCAATGTCTTTGGATTATTGCGTTTGATCTCCCTGTGAAAGTCCGATTCGTACCAGGTGGCTTTGTAAAGAGCCTCGATTGCGGCTTCGTCGTCGATCGTGCAATGGGATACAACCGTTTTGAAACGTTCCATGAAGTTGCGTAGGGGCTCGTCCTGCTTCTGCTCGAGGGCCCAGAGTTCGGCGTTCTTTGTTTTCTGCTTGACAAACATGGTGAAGCGTTTGAGGAATTTGGTAGTGAGCTCGTTATAGCTGTTCACCGAACTTGGCTCGAGCGTCGAAAACCAATCAAGCGCGGCTCCGGATAAGTTTTTGACGAATAGTTGGCACATGGCTGCGTTCTTCTCGGTTTCCGAGCCGAAACGAAATCGGTTCATTGAGATGACAAACGAGGTCAAGAAGCGTTTAGGATCGGTAAACCCGTCGTATGATATGATCTTGACTCTTTCTAATCGCCGGACGGGAGTGTTGATGATCGTGTCGGTAAACGGTGTCCTCTGTGACTCCTGAATTACCCGGTCGATTTCCGGTGCCGAACTTGTAGCCTGGTGGACTTTGGTCCGCATCTCTTGCAGTTGGGCCTGTACCTTGGCGAATTCCAAATTTATGGCAGCTTGGTCTGCGATGTTAATTTCCGAACCGGACGCGGATCTTCTTGTCGGCATGTCGATCGTGCCTGGGGGTTGAGCGTCGGTTAAGTCGGACAAGAGATTTCGGCGTAACGTGTTTTCGTTGGCGGGGGTGATCGGGTTTGGTTCGAGGATACCGGTCTGGTTTTGGTGTTCGAAGTGGGATGCTATCAGTGAAGTGATCCGCTCTTCGTTCCTTTTGTTGATCTCGGCGAACTGTGCCGCCATGGCCTCCATAAAGACGGTCGGATCCGTGAATATCGAAGCAGCCGGAGGCGGCGGAAGAGTTGTCGGGGGGTTGGTTTGATTATCCCCTCCAATAAGTGAGTTCGGAGGAAGCCCTCCTCCGTTTGTTGGTAGCTCGGTATTGACTGGATTGGGTTCGTCAGTGCGCGGGTTTTGACCGTTGTTGTCCGAGCTGTCGACGAGGGCTGCGGTGGTATCGACTGGAAGAACCATTGCCGAACTTCAATCAAACGATATCCGAAAGTACTGTTCTATTGTCCCCACAGACGGCGCCAATTGTTGATCCGTAAATCACACAAAAAGGGTAAAACAGTACTTTTAATCGGAATCTCGTTTATTGATCTAAGTCGGCGGTTACAACAGAGTTTAAGTAAGAAGGCAAAGACAAAAGACTTGAGATCGGTAATGAGCTCTCTTGTATTCTCTGTCTCTGCAGAAGTTGTGTATTGAATGAGGCGATGGCCTCCTTATTTATAGTGTCTTTGAGGCGGTTGAAAGGAAGATTTCTCCTTTTCCGAGTTCGATTAGGAAGAGGAAATCTTCCGGTTTTCTCGCCGAGATAAGGATAAATTCCTGATATCTCGACGAGTCGACCCAAGGGAATATTTCCTTTTCCGATATCGGTGGGAAAAGGGGAATATTCCGGTTTCATCTGTTGTAACGGACCGGACTTGTGATGGGCCTAGATCGGTAGCCGAGGTGGGCTTTCAACGAGATTCCGAGCTCGGCCCAATGTTTTCGGGCCGACTTATCCTCGATCCGAACCATCGTAAACCGGTCTTGATTGAACCGATCTCGGTTCGAACCGAGTTAAACCAGGGGGTGCTAATCCCCCCTATAACAATGATGTCTATGTTCTATTGCTGCTCATGCATGTTACTCATGGGAGAGAGAGAGAAGGTGGTAGAATCCATGATATATAACTTTATTTCAGCCCTGTTACGTATTAGACTATTAGTACAATAAATAAAGCAATGATAAGTTATTTTATATTTGGTTGTACATCTACATGAATGATAAACCATCAATAATATTTATGATGGATTCAAAATGCGAAAGCTACTTGTCGCCCATTTGTAAACATTGTCCATGAACTCGGCTTTGAAGTTTGAATTAGACGGATAGTGAGTATACGACTTTATATAAACCTGGAAAATGGTTTAAATAAAGTGGGTTTAACAATATATCATAAACCTAAGAAAAACAAATCGATCAAAATTTAATCAGGGCTATGCCTGTATATAAATATTTTAGTTTCAATATAACATATATAATTGAAATGTGAAACTTCGTTTGAATAATCCTGCTGATAATCTTTTATTCAACCATATTTAATCTGCACACACATAAAAAAAACTTCGCATTTTCTACATAAAATTTCATTTGTATATATGAGAAATGTTCACATTATAATTAAAGAAACAAAGTGGTAGTAATTAGTAAATACAACGAGCCATAAATATTTCTACGTGTACCAAGTAAGGCAAGATGGCCTATAAGGTAGTGACCTAGTGATAGGACGAGCAAAATGTGCAACTCTTAAATTTGGATTCGATCCTTCTCCCTATCTATTAAATACTCTTTGTTGGGCAATCTGTCAGTTGGGTTTTTGTTCAATTAGTTTATATGATAGTCTGAAATACAGGTGATCGGGCTATTCCCTGACATTAGTTAGAAAACATTCAAACTTGGGACATGCGGTGTGGTGACTCATATGAATTTCATGGATCTCATGGTCCGTTGACAATCCATCAAAGCTGTGGAGTTCATGGTGTCTGTTGAACTATTGGAAATAGTCAATTTCGTAGTATTTCGGTGCGTTCCTACGGAAGCTGACCAGATAAGCCGATATGATTTATCAAAAAAAAAAAAAAAAAAAAGGCAAAATGGTTTATGAAGATCGTGCATGTTGAGTTGCTGACCCAAAAAAAAATCAAAAATCAAAAGTTACACACACAAGATAATTTCAAATTTGCAGCTTTATCTCTGTGTTTAAATTCTTCAAAATAATTTTTGCTTTCAGATTTGTGAACAACCTGTTCTTCTATTATTAGGTACTTTTTTCCAAAGTTTTTTTTACTTTCATTTCTTCCCCAACGTGGGGTCATGTCATACCTATCACGTTTACTCCATCATTACCTACCTTTATTTCGATATTTTGTTATTTATATAACTCGCACACCTTTTTTTGTCCCATATATTTATATATGGCGAGAACACAACGCAAGCATACCAATTATTAACTCGATTTAAGATTCGATGACAATTTTAGAGATGATAAGATCATCGAAGCTAATGTTTGACTTCATTCGATTATAAGATTAGCTGTTTTGAGTTCATTGGTTTATGTTGTTAAAAAAAACAAATTCATTGGTTTATTAGAATATTGAAGTTAATGTTTGAAAACATTTCTCGTTATTTATTATTTTAGTTGCTAGAGTTCTCGGTTTACAGTTTAAAAATTGTCGTATCACAAAATCATAAGATTTGTCTCGATTCAAAATTCGAACCACACTAAGAATGAATAAGTATAAAAAAGTAGAGAAATTTTAAAACACAAAACTGAAGGAACCAGAATTCGCACACATCGTAGATTGGCGAATTCAGTTTAGAGTTTAGGAGAATTATTTTTATTAGATTTATAGCTGTGCCGTTGAAGGCTGCCTACGTACCCTTCAAATAGGGATCAAGCCAAAACGTAGTTCTTGTTACAAAGGATGTGATGGGATTTTGAGATGATTAAGAATGAGGCGATGGCCTCCTTATTTATAAGTCTTGAAGTCCTTAGCTCTTCCTTTTCCTTCTTGACTTTGTATTGGCAATTATCCTTTTTCCTTGAAGCTGATAAGGATAATCTCTTTTCTTTCCGGGATTTGCCTTTATCCAAATAAAGAAAATCTTCTCTTTATTAATAAAAGGAAATTTCCCTTTAATTACGTAGATCGGTTTCGATGGGCCTTGAAGTTGATTGTTGGGCTGATTTCTATTCAAACCGGGTTAAACCGGGGGAGTGCTAAATCCCCCTCTAACAATTAGTCCCCCCCTCAGTTCGGCGAAGGAGTGTTCGAGTTCGGCGGATTTCTTTAGCCCGATTGGAATTGAAATCAGCATCTGGTCGAATTTCCTTTTAGACGTTGTTCGTCTTTGTTCCTGCAAAAATTACTAAAGACGAGAGATTGAGCTCGAGACTGAGCTCGGCGTTTGTTAGTTAGGTGCGAGGTCGGTCTCGGCTTTTCCAAGTTCGGTTTCGATAGTTCGTGCGGGACTGTGAGGTCGGCGAGCTGTGATTGCGAGCTGCCCAATTGTTTAGATCGGTGAATTACGATTACGAGTTGCCATACTGCGGGGTCAGTGAGCTGTGCGGTCGGAGAACTGCGATCGTGAGTTTGGCGAGCAGGGGGTTGGCGAGCTGTGGCCGTGAGTTAGGTGGGGCTGCGAGATCGGCGAACTGTGACTGCATGATGAGTAAGTTGCGACTGAGCTACCTAACTGTTAGACCGACGAGCTGCGACCGCTAGCTACCTTACTGTCGGATCGTCGAGCTACAACCACGAGCTGCTTTACTGCGAAGTAGGCGATATGTTCGATTGGGAGGTAGGTGAACTGCTTGAGTTTGGCTTGATGATACGAACTGTACGAGTTCGGCGAACTGCTTAAGTTCGGCCTGATGATACGAACTGTACGAGTTCGGCGAACTGCTTAAGTTCGGCTTGATGATACGAACTGTACGAGTTCGGCGAACTGCTTAAGTTCGGCTTGAAGGAACAGATCCTATGATATAATCTGAAAAGAAAATATCTTCGAATAACAAGTAAAAAATTTGATAAAAAATACCTGAATTTTAGGGAGCTCTGTAGACGAGCTATAATCGATAAGTGACGAGCTGGATCTATCAGTGGATGTCCTTTTTTTTTTTTTTTTTTTTTACCGAATTTGACTACGTTGGAGCAAGCCCAACAAAAAAAAAGAAATCTGATCTTCTTTCATGTCGGCGGTGATGGTGAGTGAGGTCAGCATCGGGTGCTTCCTGGTCGGCATGCAAGTTACATCTTCTCTGGTCATGGTGGTTTTCATGCTCGGCAAGTGAGTTCGTCACGTTGAGTTCGAGATCGGCGGTACGATAAGTTTGCCTCCGCGAGCTCGGCGTGTTCAATGGCTGCGGTCTGATGAGTTCGGTGTGTTTGCCGAGGTCGGCATGTGCGGCGAGGTCGGCGTGTTCCGCAAGGTCGTCTCGTCATGTGCGAACTCGGCGTTTGTAAGCTCGTGGGAATGAGCTCGGCGTGTCGTGCTCGGCCAGAACCATCTTTGTTGAGCTCGTTCTTCTTCTTCGGCGAGCTCGTTCATGGTGAGTTTGAGATCGGCGGGTTCATCATGGCGAGAATCAGATCGTGAGTTCGTCATTGTTTGTCGGATTTCTAGGGTTTTAAAATAATTCTCCATAAACACCAGATTTTTCTTGCCCCCTCCTTCTAGCGCCAATTGAAGGAACCAGAATTCGCACATATCGTAGATTGGCGAATTCAGTTTAGAGTTTAGGAGAATTATTTTTATTAGATTTATAGCTGTGCCGTTGAAGGCTGCCTACGTACCCTTCAAATAGGGATCAAGCCAAAACGTAGTTCTTGTTACAAAGGATGTGATGGGATTTTGAGATGATTAAGAATGAGGCGATGGCCTCCTTATTTATAAGTCTTGAAGTCCTTAGCTCTTCCTTTTCCTTCTTGACTTTGTATTGGCAATTATCCTTTTTCCTTGAAGCTGATAAGGATAATCTCTTTTCTTTCCGGGATTTGCCTTTATCCAAATAAAGAAAATCTTCTCTTTATTAATAAAAGGAAATTTCCCTTTAATTACGTATATCGGTTTCGATGGGCCTTGAAGTTGATTGTTGGGCTGATTTCTATTCAAACCGGGTTAAACCGGGGGAGTGCTAAATCCCCCTCTAACAAAAACTATGAGAAATCTAAACAACTGAAACATCAGCGGGAAAAAATAAATGAACAAAGAGAATAATTACGACTACTCAATACTTAAAGTCTTCAGCAAATTGAAATTATTGTAACCTTAGTGTTTATATAACTGACAGCTTTTTTTTTTCGTCTGAAATTTTATTATATTGATCACTAAAGTGTTATAACTTATAGCAAAACCAAATGTATTACACAAAAAGCCGACGGATGATAAAACATCCCCAGAGACAGATTACACAAGAAGCCGGCGGATGAAAAAACATCTCCAGAAACAAAGCCGGCAAATTATAAAAATCTCTAGAGACAAAACCAGAAAACGATTACCCGGAACCGAAGATTGAACACATTAATACCACTACAATACCAAAATTAAACAAGCAAAGCTAAAGAGATTAAAAAACAACGGATTCCTAGTCACTACACTGAAACTCATAAACCCAGGAATATCCCAAACCAACTCAAGAGACCAAGAAGATGTCGAAGCTGTACCACAACACGAATCCTCCAGAAGAGCCATCGAATCTTCCGAGAACCTAATCCACCACCGTGAGAGGCACACAGAGCTCGCAGCACCGACAGAGACTAGAACAGGACCCACACTAGAAATGAACAACAGAAAGAACCTCCATCACAACATCTCCAAAGAAATGACGATCACGAGACAACCTAGGCTCCAAGGACAGACCTTGAACACCTAATGAGGACACACCAAGGAAGAACCAAAAACCTTACACGCGGACACACGCTAGACAAGCCAAAGCCATCTACAAAACCAAGACCAGCAACTGACACGCAAGAGAAGACTTGAAGCTCATCCCACTGCAACGTCAAGAATCCAACTCCACAACCAAACGAGGATCCGAAGAAGAACTAGTAGATGCCATTGCAACAAGATACTAACCCAAAGGAGCACCCCCAAGAACGAAACCTAAGTCACAGTAACCACATCACCAGGGAAAGGCAACCACAGAGGACTAGAACTAGGAATTGAGCCTTTAACCTCAAACAGAGAGATAATACGACAAACATGGACTCCAAATCCGGTTCACGAAGCTCTGACAAGCATGAAAACCGTCGACAAAAAGTCTAGCAAGCCAATCAAACCCTCTGACCAAGCAGAAATCTAAACCAAAAACCAACCAAGCAAACAAAAAGGCCAAAGATAAGATCCAAAACAGCTAGAAACCAGAGGAAAGAGCCGAAGAACCAAGGGATGGCACCGAACCCTAAAATGCCTCCGCCGAAATCACAAGGAAACCGGAACATAGCCAAACAGAGGACGATTTTGCCGAAACGTGAAATACCACCACCGAGCCATAGGTTATTGTCACCAAACCGCCAGCCAAAAGCGCCGTCACACCTCGCCAGACCACCATCGGGAAAGCCCAAATCGACATCCACCCCAATCTGAAGCCACCCATCAAAGACCATAACAAAGAGACTAAAACAAAAGGAAGGAGAAGGAGGGTCTCTCACGGTGCCGATAAGGAACGCCGATCGCCGGAGAGACCAAACGAGAACTAGATCTAAAAACTTTTTTTTTTCTCGAGAGAGAAAGAGGTATATAACTGACAGCTAACCAGACTAATCTTTATAGGCTAATCCTTATAACATTTGTTGTCGACAAAAAACAAAAAAAAATCACATTTGTTGACAAACAAATTGTACTACACATATGTATTTTACCCCTAATTTTATATACAATGTCTACTAGTGCGATTTTTTTTTTTTTTTTGTCTCCCAAAAAGCTTTTATCGATTGCAATGCATATAGCCGGCATACGAATTTTCAATGGGACCGAATGTATGCATGCCGGCGGGGCCCAATTTGGAAAATTAGAAATATTGCAGCCGTATCATTTGTGGGGCCTACTTCTTTAAATTCGACTTTGAATGGTCCAAACACACATTGAGATTTGAGACTTATACAAATTACTACTATCTCACAACATATATATATATATATATATATATATATATATATATTGGTCAAATTTAATGATTGCAATTTACTTGGTTTTCTTGACGGATGATCCACAAAATTGAGAAATACTACTCTAAGAAAAATTAATCACACAGTTCTATGGAGTTGTGTTTTATGGAGTATTATTAATCACACGACTACCAATTGAAATCTATGTTTCTATATTAAATTTTGGTTGACCATCTGTTTTCCTTTTTATCGAAGTCTATAACAGTACAAAATATGCCCCCACCACATAATTATTGAAATTTCCAGCATTCAATTGTTTTTAATTTACTTGTTTAATATAATACTATCATATTACAAATAATATTAATCAAGAACAGCCATTTTTATTTATATATATTATTTGGAAACACGCCCAAAATCCTTTGTACGAATGATTCTACAATAAATAGCTTTATCTATATTACAAAAAAATCCACAATAAACGATTCTATTTGTATACTTAACACATTTTTCACTAAATTTGCTTTCAATAATCTATATAATTTTGTATTTTCTAAAAATCGAACTCTAAACTTGATATAGTTAAACATTAAACATTTGCTCAACCACATACAAATGACTTTTCATACATTCAGTTGTTTAAACTCTATAAAACTCACTTGATTCAAGCATTGACACTCGTCTACTATTTATGTTGTATATGTTTCAGAAGTAGTTAGTTTTGTAAAACACAAATTAGTTTCCTTTTCATACGTAGCATTGAAAATACTACCAGTACAATATTCAATATATATATATATATATATAATTTCAAACAATATGATTGATCCATGATATAAACCTCTAATTTATTTTTGATGGGTCCGAGTAGATTTTTCAAAATCTTATGTTGCAGAATCCTGAGATTATTATATACCAATATACTGTTTAAACAGAAACCTTTTAGTGGGGGTAGATTTTAACCAAGTTTTTTTTTGCATTATGATAACATCCACTAAGACTACTAAACTAAATTAGTAGTTAACTAATTATCGATAATTTGATTTTTTTTTTTTTTAATTTGGCTGAAACTCATTCTACTTTTCCATAGCTTTCAACTGCTATATAAAAATTGTTGTGATAAAAAAAAAACACTCAAGCAAAAAATCAATTTCTAGTATCAACCAAAGGAACCATTACGGATAAATTTCTATATATATCACTTAATTAAATCCTCTTTGTAAATTATACATTCATGAACAAATACAAATTAAGAGAACTTTTGTCTTTATCGAAGATGTGCTATATTTGTCTTTGCATGTGTGTTTGTACGGTTGTTCATCGGACGGTTCAAGATCGGTAATCATGGTGAATCAAACGGTGATGATTGAAAGCTCAGGTTTGGCCTCGGTTGAAGATTTTGTCTGATGCTATTTCCTGGACCCATTGCTTTCAATAATCTATTGGGCCCATGTAAAGTTAAGGCCACACCACTAACCAAAAACACAAATGCTTAATTTTTACAAGAATGGATAGAGAAATGTTGTCATAATTAGCCCTGAGCAAAATAACCGGAACTGAAATACCCGAATCGAAATTTTCAAAATATCCATTGGATCCTACACATTGATATCAATAGGTATCGGGTAGAACCGGAATCGAACCGAAAATATTTCGGGTACCTGAATACCCGAACTATAATTATATATCCAAAAATATTAAATATATATCAGATTTTTGAGTATATTTTTTTGTTTTCGGGTATATTTTTGGGTTTTCGGATATAATTTTGGGTTTTTAGGTATATTTTTGGTATTTCGGATATATGTTCCTTAAAACTTTTTCGGATTTTCGGGTAAAATTTCGGGTTTTCGGATATATTTCGGATTTCAGGTATATTTTAGGTATTTCGGATAAAAAATACCTGGAACCGAACCGGAACCGAACCGGAACCGAACCGATTAATATCCGAATGGTTCGGATATATTTCGGTTCCTAAACCTTTCTACCCGAAATACCCGGAACCGAACCGAAATCATTTCGGTACCTATATGGATCCTAAACCTCTCTACCCGAAATACCCGGAATCGAATAGTTCCTACCCAGAAACGAACCGGAACCGAAAATGCCCAGGACTAGTCATAATAAATAATAACATACCAATTTATTTAACTAATAACATTTTGTTTTCACATATATTCAATTATTAAAAAGGAATTAAAAGTTTCATGTTTGGTAGCTAAAAAATATCCCATATGAAATATTTGAAGGCCCAAACACATACGTTTGAAATATATATTTGACGTATGTAGTTGTCAGGCCGACGAAACACCCGGCTCGTTTTACAAACCCGGACGTCCAATTTTGATAACGAATGTAGCGTAGAATGTGAATGATGGTAGCTTTATACCTTATGTATGTTGTTGTGCATACATAAGGTATATGGTAATGAGTGGTAATGAGTGGATTGACCCAAATCACTTGTATATTACTCAATGTCATTTATCACTTTCGATGTGGGACAATCTTCACACATTCCCTATAAATTAAGGCATATGACCCATTAATCTATACCTTATGTATGTTGTTGTCCAATCCTCATAAGTTTTCTGGGCTTCCAACTCAAAATTAATTGGTAATGAGTGGATTGACCCAAATCACTTGTATATTACTCAATGTCATTTATCACTTTCGATGTGGGACAATCTTCACACATTCCCTATAAATTAAGGCATATGGCCCATTAATCTGTACTTAATCCCAATAATTAGTTTTTTTGGATGACTATATATGTCTACAACAATGTAACTTTTGGATGATGGTGAATAGGGCGGAACAAAAAAACCGGAACCGAAATACATGAACCGGAACCGAACCGAACCGAAATTGCCAAAATACCCATTGGACCCTACTATTGATATCCATGGGTATCGGATAATACCCGGAACCGAACCAAAAATATTTCGGGTTCCCGAATACCCGAAATCTAATTATATATCCAAAAAATTAAATATATATCAATTTTTTTGGTATTATGGGTATATTTTATTTAGTTTTTTTTTCTTTTTAGGTATATTTTCGGGTTTTCGGATATAATTTTGGGGTTTTGGATATATTTTTGGTATTTCGGCTATATTTTCCTTAAATTTTTTCGGGTATATTTTCGGGTTTTCGGGTATATTTTAGGCATTTCAGGTATATTTTAGGCATTTCGGGTAATAAATACCAAAACCGACCAGGAACCGAAAAAGTTCGGGTATTTTCCGGTTCTAAAATCTCAGAACCGAACTGATCCGGAACCGACTGATACCGAACCTGAACCGAACCGAAATCATTTCAGAACCGAATGGATCCTAAACCTCACTACCCGAAATACCCGAAACCGAATGGTTCCTATCCGGAACCGAACCATAACCGAAAATGTCCATGCCTAAATTGCTGAAGTTAATTAGGAAACTGAAGTTGATCGATATTGTTGTTGGACTTCGGAAACAAAAGAAGAGCTCCAACGAGAAATGGTATCTGCAATATTCATGGAAATTGAACAATAAATTAGCAAAATCAAACTGAAATTTCATCGATCTAACCAAAAGGCTGTGACAAACGAGACAGGTCTTGGCAACAAAAGCAAAGCAAGAAATCACCAAACCGGATCGAATAAAAAAAAAAAATTCGGCCATCACTCAACCATACTCAAACTATCCGAAATCTGAAATATTTTAAACCGATCCGAACCGAACCGAATTGAATATCCAATGCCCAGCCCAGAACAGAACTTTTTTCTTCTTCTGGTTCAGTAGTTATGTAAACCAGATTTATTAGATCAAACAGGGAAAAACCCTCAAACGGCGGCGTTGCCTCTCTCTGGCCAAAGTCGATTCCTTTTTTTTTTGGTTCAACCGCAAGCGTTCTCTCTCTCTCTCTCTCTCTCTCTCTCTCTCTCTCTAGCAAAAGTCGATTCCTTTTTGTTTGTTTGGTTTCTGCGTTGAGATTGAGAAATGCGATCATCTTTGCGGCTTCTAGCTGGGCCTCTCTTGGAGAGCAGGCGAGGGTTTTGTACGAGCTCCGATAAGCTCGTAGCTTCCGTGCTTTTTGAGAGATTGCGCGTTGCGATACCCAAACCGGATCCTGCTGTTTACACTTTTCAGGAGTTCAAGTATGCCCCTCTCCTCCTGTCACTCTTTTACTTTGGTTCAGTAATGTGATTCAAAGAATGCTTCTCTTTTTTTTGTAGCTCCATCCCCATTTTTATGTGGCGGAATTAAATAGGATTTCAGTAATTGAGCACTCCAATTTTGATCCTGTTTCCAGATAAATGAGCGTGGATTAGCTGATTTTGATCTTATGTAACATTTTGTCTTGATATGGTTCCTCCATTGCAGATTCAATTGGCAACAGCAGTTTCGTCGTAGATACCCAGACGAGTTCTTGGACATAGCTAAGAACAGGTCATTACTTATTCTGTAATCTAGAGATTGTATCAAGTTTCTGCTTTTATCAATCTTGTCTGATATAATGATGTGTCCAAAGCATCAACAGTTTCTTGTTCATTCAACTCTGTGTCATCTTCTTTATGACAATAACAAAGACTTGTAGATCGGCGTTTCGTTTTTTCTTCTTGTAGCACCGTGAGTTACAGGTTCTCGGTTATCGAGTAACCTGAGCAGCACTAACTTGACTGCAGTGAAAGTTTAGAACTCTTATGTGCTCATAGTTATATATAGTGAAGGTTCTGTGACTATTTCTTCTAGCCCGGTTTAAATTTGATCCATGTGTAGTGAAGACTGAATCTTCCATGAAAATGACTTTTTTGATGCGTGAATGCAGAGCCAAGGGTGAATACCAAATGGACTATGTACCTGCTCCTAGAATTACAGAGGCTGACAAGAAAAACGATAGGAAGTAAGTTGTTTGTACCTTTAAAGTGAGATATGGACTTGTGTGTTCTCTTTCCCTGATATAATGGATGTTTTATTCTTGGAAAATGCTGGCTATTATAGGTCATTATATAGAGCTCTTGACAAAAAGTTGTATCTTCTCATCTTCGGCAAGCCATTTGGAGCTACTAGCGACAAACCCGTCTGGCATTTCCCAGAAAAAGTCTATGATTCTGAGCCAACTCTTCGCAAGGTGAATGTTTTAGTGCCTTCATTTGAATCCATAAAAAACACCATCAATTTCTTTCTCGTGCTTATATTTGTTATGTAAATCCGGTTTTTGCAGTGCGCGGAATCTGCTTTGGAGTCAGTCTTAGGAGACCTCACTCACACATACTTTGTCGGAAATGCTCCAATGGCTCACATGGTTATACAACCTACAGAAGAAACGCCTGATTTGCCATCTTACAAGGTAACAACAGAAAAAAAAAGCTTTAAAATTAGGGTTTCATCGAATTGTTGAACTTGACGTGTTCTTTTTGTTGTTGTGTAGAGGTTCTTCTTCAAATGCAGTGTAGTGGCAGCATCGAAATACAACATAAGCAACTGCGAGGATTTTGTGTGGGTAACCAAAGATGAGCTTTTGGAAATCTTCCCTGAGCAAGCTGAATTCTTCAACAAGATGATCATTAGCTGAGTCACAAAACTCGTATTTGAATCCCTTCTTCATCATCACTCTAATAACCAGACCAAACCATGTCTCTGTTTTTTTGTGAAGGATTTTTGTTGTTGTTGACAGTTGATAAGAAGTAGTTCAATGTAGTTTGGCTTCTTTCTCAACCTTTTTATACATCTCTCCTATACACATCACAGGAAAGAGTGGCTTTTGAGAAGAAATCACATCCCTTGATTCATGGACGGTCATGATATGAGTTCATAGTTACAATCTCCATTGTAATTCCTAGCCCACTGGGCTTAAAACCCAAATCTCGATTTGTTTTGGTGATATCGTCGTCATCGTCAATAATAAAAAAAAGCATTTCAATAAGCCCTAGCTAGTTTCGTTTCTGTCTATGTCACTGCTCTTTTTCAGAAGAGCCAAGCCGTTATTTGTATCTTGTTCAGCTTCTCCTTCTCAGGCCAGCTTCTTATCGCCAACGCTTACGAATCTACTCCTACGTTCGTTTCACGGTTCCAGAAAAATGGTGCGGTAGCAATTTCGGATTTGATTGTTTTTACCGTTGGGATTATCACCGGATTTCGAAATTGTTCTGCCGTTTGTTTAAGTCTGAGAATCGAACGTTTGTTTTCTGAATTCGCAGTCTGAAGCAGAGAAGAAGATCCTTACAGAGGAGGAACTAGAGCGGAAGAAGAAGAAGGATGAGAAGGTTTGACTTCTGATTTTTTTCATTTCTCATAAACATTTCTGGTGAGAATCGACGTGGTTATGTTGTCTCAGTACAGATTTTGATTTTAACGATTTCAACGCTTAGAATCTCATAGACGAATGTGGTTGAATTTGTTGTTCAATCACAAGGGAATCCTTAGAGAGATCGGATAGTGATGAAATTGGCTGTGGTGGGCAATGTTCATTCGAAAAACGTAATTGATGAGATCGTTGATTGTTTTCTTAAGATAGGAAAGTTAGAGCAGCCGGCTTCACTATATTAGAACGCACAAGTGTTTAACTACTTCCCACAAATGTTTATGTTTCTTTTGAATACAACACCTTACATTTCATTTTTATCTGGTGGTGAGAGTTAGCTAAGTAAATTTTTAATTCAGTATAGGATTTGTCAATCTCATCGATTTCGTTATTTCATGTGGTACTTCAATTAGTATCTATTCCGTTACAATATCAACTTTAAATTTGATTTGTAAAGATTTTTTTATAGGCTAGAGAAAAGGAGTTGAAGAAGCAGAAAGCTTTGGAGAAAGCAAAGCTGGCAGAACTGAAGGTAATCTCTGAGAAACTCCAATTATGCATTTCGGGTTCCTGCGGCATATGTGTGCAAGTCACATCCTTAATTTCCCCTGGAACTAGAAAAATTGATCATGGTGTGCTTCTCGTGTAGGCCAAACAGGGGAAAGATGGAACCAGTGCCACTAAAAAGAGCACAAAGAAGAGTTCCAAACGGGGTGCATCAGAAGAGAATCCTGAGGATTTTGTGGACCCTGAAACTCCTCTTGGTGAGAGGAAAAGGCTTTCTTCACAGATGGCTAAACAATACAGTCCTGCTGCCGTAGAGAAATCGTAAGTGTGTAGAGCTTTTTGCGTAAATTTCATTCATCCCACAAAAAATCCTCTAGATAATCTCTGTGTTATTCTTTGATTGGGTCAGATGGTATGCTTGGTGGGAGAAATCTGACCTTTTTAAGGCGGATGCTAAGAGTTCCAAGCAACCCTTTGTTATTGTAAGGCCTTGTTCAATTCTTGAATTCTTGTTCGTTCTGGATTAGACCTTCTTTTTATTGTCTTCTCGGATACTTATATAGTCTAACGAATTTCAGCTGAGAAAATCTTGAGCAATTGAAATTATTAATACAAGTTTGAATTTTTTAAGGGTTTCTTTAATCCTATAATTGATTCTGCAGGTTCTTCCTCCTCCAAATGTGACTGGAGCCTTGCATATTGGCCATGCCCTAACAACTGCAATTGAGGTTTCATTAGCACGTTGTTTGGTGCTATTGCTCTGTCTATTGTTCTCCTGATGATCAGCGGCTTGACATTTGCTGATGCAGGATACGATTATTCGTTGGAAAAGAATGTCTGGGTATAATGCTCTGTGGGTGCCCGGGATGGACCATGCTGGTATAGCTACACAGGTTCGCCATTACCATCATTGATCTCTCCCTGTCTCATGTCCCGTGATACTATAAATTCAGCCCGTAAAATGAATCTTCTTTTGGCATGCTTGTAGAATATTTAGCTTTGCACATTGTTTCATATTCTTTGATTGGATGTACATTTTAGGTTGTGGTTGAGAAAAAGCTCATGCGTGACAGAGGAATGACTAGGCATGACGTTGGCCGTGAAGAATTCGTAAATGAAGTGAGTTGAAAATAAAAATACGCTCACGAGTCAATATCTATTTTGCATTGTTTAAAAAACTTCTTTGTGGTTGCTTATGATCATGGAAAAGGTGTGGAAATGGAAGAACCAGCATGGTGGCACAATTCTAACACAACTACGGCGTCTAGGAGCTTCTCTTGATTGGTCTCGTGAGGTAAAATTCAGTGATCTGACCTTTCTTGGACAAATTTTATTGGAAAAATTGACAATGTTAAATTTACTTCGCCACTCGGTGAACTTATATGTAAATGAACCTTTTGTTGTCACTTGTGTCCGTGGGCTATATATATCTGACATATGTGTTTCTGCCTGTATTTTGTAGTGTTTTACAATGGACGAGCAAAGATCAAAAGCTGTCACTGAGGCCTTTGTACGGTTATACAAGGAAGGGCTTATCTATAGGTATGTTTAAGTCTTTGTTCTTTGACGCAAGCTATAGAATTCCCTTCGTAAAAATCCATGGAAACAAGAATATACAAAAAACAGGAATAGTATTCTTTTACTTTCTCAGTTACCTTGTTGAAAGAAAGAAAGAAAGTACATTTAACTGAAAGGTATACCATGACTTGTGCAGGGATGTTCGGCTTGTGAACTGGGATTGTGTTCTGAAAACAGCCATATCTGACGTTGAGGTAAGTCAGCAACTGTTAGACTATGATTATTGGACGGCATCCTTTTTATGCGGAGTGTGTCTATATCTGTAGGTTGAGTATATCGATATCAAAGAAAGAACGCTACTAAAAGTTCCTGGCTATGAGAAGCCAGTAGAATTTGGTCTTCTTACTTCATTTGCTTACCCTCTGGAGGGAGGCTTGGGCGAGGTTGTTGTTGCCACTACAAGGGTGGAAACAATGCTTGGGGATACTGCCATTGCTATTCATCCTGATGATGCAAGATACAAGCATCTTCATGGGAAATTTGCTGTGCATCCATTTAATGGTCGGAAGTTACCAATTATCTGTGATGGAATACTTGTTGATCCAAATTTTGGTACTGGTTGTGTTAAGGTACATATTCGCTCTTGTATATGCTATGTTTCTGCCCCTATTAGTTAATATTCTTGCGTCAAAGTTGCTTTATTTTTCTTTTGTAGATTACTCCTGCCCATGATCCCAATGATTGTGAGGTCGGAAAGCGTCACAATCTTGAATTTATAAACATATTCACTGATGATGGAAAAATCAATACAAATGGCGGGCCTGGCTTCACTGGGATGCCACGCTTTGCAGCACGTGAGGCAGTTCTTGAAGCCCTGAAGAAGCAGGTAATTCTTTAGCTCTTCACGTAACATATCATAGCAACCTGATTGATTGTTGGTTTGAGAAGGTATTGTTGCACCGTGGGTGGTTGCTTGTAAGTGTCTTTAGATCTTACCTTAACTGTTCTGTCAATATATATATTCCAGGGGCTGTACAGAGATGCCAAAAACAATGAAATGAGGCTTGGACTCAGCCAGAGAACCAGTGTTGTTCTCGAGCCTATGATTAAGCCTCAATGGTACGTCAATTGTGGCTTGATTGGAAAGGAGGCTCTCGATGTTGCTATCACTGATGAAAACAAGAAGCTCGAGTTTATACCAAAACAGTACACAGCAGAATGGAGAAGGTTTCTTTCATTTATCATTTACTCTATGGTTCTATCATTACTCCATCTACTAACAATCACAATGGACCTTAACAGATGGCTAGAGAACATACGTGACTGGTGTATATCAAGACAGCTTTGGTGGGGCCACAGGATACCAGCATGGTATGCCACTCTCGAGGAAGATCAGCTCAAGGAGATTGATGCGTACAATGACCATTGGGTTGTTGCTAGAACCGAGGAAGAAGCTCAAAAAGAGGCTGCTCAAAAATTTTCTGGGAAGAAGTTTGAACTCACACAAGATCTTGATGTACTTGATACGTGGTTTTCTTCTGGTCTCTTTCCATTATCTGGTCTCGGATGGCCCAATGAAACTGACGACTTCAAAGCCTTCTATCCGACATCTGTCCTAGAAACTGGACATGATATTCTCTTTTTTTGGGTTGCTCGTATGGTTATGATGGGAATGAAACTAGGTGGTGACGTTCCATTCAGCAAGGTACGTGTAAATTTTAAGTTAAACAGGGATCACACCCTCCTTAGCAAAATCCTTTTCGATGCCAAGTCTTATCTTGTGACGTGTATACTTATATACCAAAACATATTTGTTGTCTTTTCTATAGGTTTACTTGCATCCTATGATACGTGATGCACATGGGCGTAAGATGTCAAAATCTCTTGGAAATGTCATCGATCCGCTTGAAGTAATAAACGGGGTAACTCTTGAGGGTCTTCATAAAAGATTAGAAGAGGGTAACCTGGATCCAAAAGAGCTGGTTGTTGCCAAAGAAGGACAAGTGAAGGACTTTCCAAATGGTATCCCTGAATGTGGCACTGACGCTCTTCGATTTGCGCTTATCTCCTACACTGCTCAGGTACTATCCATTGCACACGGCCCTTACAACCTCTTATTTGCTCCTTCGATGTGTGATATAGTAAACTAAGAATTGATCTACTCTTGTTTCTTTTCTAGTCTGATAAAATAAACCTGGACATCCTCCGAGTTGTTGGTTACCGTCAATGGTGTAATAAACTGTGGAACGCCGTCAGATTTGCGATGATGAGGCTTGGCGATGATTATACCCCTCCGCTGACTCTAAGCCCTGAAACCATGCCATTCAGCTGCCAATGGATTCTCTCTGCACTAAATAAGGCAATATCAAAGACAGTGGAGTCACTGAATGCATTTGAGTTCTCGGATGCAGCCAACACAGTATATGCATGGTGGCAATATCAGTTCTGTGATGTGTACATTGAAGCAATCAAGCCTTATTTTGCTGGTGACAACCCGACGTTTGCTTCAGAGAGGGCTCATGCACAGCATGCTCTCTGGGTATCTCTGGAGACTGGTTTGAGACTGCTTCACCCTCTTATGCCCTTTGTTACTGAAGAGCTATGGCAACGACTGCCTTCACCCAAAAACACTGAAAGAAAGGCATCTATCATGATATGTGACTACCCGTCTGCTATAGAGGTCAGTAAGATTTTCTTTGTGACTTGTCATAGTTGTTCGGTTTTCTAAATTCTGATGTCGTGAACCCAGAATTGGACAAATGAAAAAGCGGAGACCGAAATGGAAACTGTTCTAGCGAGCGTGAAATGCCTGAGGGCACTCCGGGCAGAGTTGCTGGAGAAACAGAAAAATGAAAGGTCTGAGTATTTAATTAAAGCCCCATTAGAGGAACACCTTGAGGCATTTTAATAACCATCCTGCATTTTTTGAATATACTGTCACTAAAAGAATTACTTTCTCGCTGTGTACGTTTTTCTCAGGTTACCTGCTTTTGCTCTGTGTGAAAACAACTTAACATCTGAAGTTGTAAAATCTCACGAGTTGGAGATCAGAACCCTTGCAAATCTATCATCCTTAGAGGTAAAAAGTCTATGTTTGGTTTCTTTCTTATGGTTTTCTCTATTGTTTCGTTTTTCTTTTTCTGAGTTTCTTTGGGGGTTTGGTATAGGTTCTGTTAAAGGGAGAACACGCAGCCCCACCGGGATCTGCAGTTGAGACGGTGAACGAGAACCTCAAGGTGTATCTCAAAGTGGACAGAGCCATTAACACAGAAGCTGAACAAGAAAAGATCAGAAATAAGATTGACGAACTAAACAAGTAAGCCCCTAAACCCATAATTGAATCAAAACAAAATGTTTGAAAAGTAGAACCCTTTTTTTGACATTTGATTTCTTGTTTCATCAGACAAAAGGAGAAGTTGCAGAAGATGATGAGTGTGTCTGGGTACGAAGAGAAGGTCCCTGCAAACATAAGAGAAGACAACGCGACAAAGCTTGCTAAGATTCTCCAAGAATTCGATTTCTTTGAGAAGGAAAGTGCTCGTCTCGTTGCAGAGAAGAAGTGAGAAACACGAAGTCACAGTTTCTGTTCTGAAAAAGACAAGCATATGAAACACCGTCTTACTTACAGTTATTGTTATTGGGATCTTGGTTGCGAGTTGTGACTATATTTTGATATTGTTCTGGACTGATTATTCTAAACATCATCACATGAATGAATTCGCTATGTATAATTGCATTGAGATTAGTGCGTAACTGTTACAGGAATTATGTTCGGTTTAGTTATTTCTTTTGGTTTAGTATTTTGGTTTAATTATGTCCGGTTTAATTATGCAAAACATCTCGGCCTATTTGTAAGGCTCTTTGTCCATTTGAGAAATCAATTAATCACATATCAAAACTATCTTCTTCCTCTAAAATTTGTCATCATCTTCAACCTTCACCATTGAATCTTTGTTCTTCGAGGTGTCTCTTCTTCCTTCTTAGCCACCTTCTACACTTTGATTTGTCTTTTCTTAGGATTCACAGTGAATCCCTAGATTAGGATTTATCCCTTTTATTTTACTGTCTCAATGGTATCAGAGCTAACGAGCTTCAGACCCAAAATCATGGCGGACACGATCACAACCAAACCCCATCGGAAGTACTCATGTGAGCAAGTTTATGAGAGATTGGAAAATGGGCTGTGTTTGTTTTGTGAAGAGCTTGATACCCCCGGTCACTATCATCTAAAGCACAAGAGATCACAGATTTTCATGATCGAGTGTGATGATGGTGAATTTCCTGTTGCTGGTGAAACCCAAACTGTGAATTTGGGATCTGAAACCCAAGAAGAAACAGATGTAGCGATAAGCATAGCTCAAGATGAAAAATCGAGCCCTGAGAGTGAACCAAAGTCCCACCAAGCGACGCCTCAGATTGAAGCATTCTCATATCCTCAGGTACTAATTTCTGACTCTGAACAAACTAGGAACAATATATCGCAACTACATACTGGCATTGGTCATGACGTCGATAACTTCCTTTTTCTGAAAGTGCTTGTTCATGTCAAAGAAATAGATATGTTGCTTCAGAGATTAATTGGTAGTAATATTCACAATATTGCGCACCAACTGTTTGATACAATGCGTATAAGAGGGCATAGTAAGAAGCTGACAACCAAGTGTTCTAAGTCCTGGCGATTCAAATTCAAAACCAGTTCAGAAGAAGTTGCCACAGTATTGGAAGGGCACTTACAACCTGTGAACACCTTCTTGCGAGTATATGAAAACAACAAGAACAACAAAGAGCAAATCTACAGGAGGCTTAAGGATATAAAAGAGGCTAGAACTCAGGAATCTGTAATAAAACCAGCTTGGAAAACATTTGACAATCGTGTGTGGGAGCGTGGAGGATTACTAGATACACATGTATACTGGAAATTGTTTGAGAACTTGTATAAACGTGATGGAGTTCTGAATACAAGGTGTAGGTTGTTTCGCTTTGTTGTTGATGGAAGACTGAGATTTGAAGGGTTACAAAGCTATTGTTTGCTGGATTTTACTTATGAGCGTCATAAGTTGCTGATAGTTTATGAATATCAAGAGAGGCAGATCTTTCCATGTGTTAAATTATTATGGATTGAATCAAAAAGTAGAGTATATGCAGTTCCTTATTTGGTAGAGCTCAACAAAGTCTTATGGAATGGAAGCAACATTAGTGAAGGAACAACAGAATTGAACCAATACTTGGAACTATGTACGAATGGTCTTGGCGTGGGGTTACGAGAGGCTATAGTAGGTGACGTACTGAGCTCATTTAGGTACTTGGTCGTTCATGATGTGTTGGACTTATTGGTATGCTTGGATGTTTATGAAAGGATTTTGGAAGCAGAATTGGAAATCTGTATTTCGGCATATCAAAATTTCAGAAACCAAAAGCTGTGGATCACATATTTTTGCTTAAAGATTAATGAGTTTCTATGGTTTAAGAAGCCTCAAGAGACTAGTTGTTTTCTGCTAGAAGTGTCTTTTGTTGAATATTTTGGCCGCAAGGCATATGGAAAAGGGCTCAAAGATGCAGGTCAAAAGATGCAGTCAAGGCTGGTTTATGATAAAGGAAAGAATGGGCTGAGGAACGTTGAAGCCGGAAATAAAAACGGATCAGAACGTGTGTTGTTGGAACTGTTCGAGTTTCGGTTTAGCAAAAGGAATGGTGTTTTGAGAATAATTGTTGGGCTAAGGGTCACGTTGGTCATGATGAATTTATTAACGTGGCAGCTTTGCTAAGAAACATAACACTACTAGTTGTAGGCCTGAGACAGCTTATGTTTGATGGTATAAAGTTCCATATGAAGCACATATGGAGATCTAGGCTAAAAATGGTTGTGTTGCTGGAACGTTTCTGGTTGATTACTACATTTATCCTATTTGATGGTTTACATGCCAGTGTTATTGCTGCAACGATTATGCAATCAATTCTAAAGTCACTTGGTCAAGTTAAGCTTTCTCTTGCTATTGGATTTCAAAGAATGGACAAGCTATCTCCATTGATTAAACTTGCATATCATGATATGGTGATACTATCTTTTGATGGAGATATTGTGAAGTTAAGAATTGATGGTTTCCACAGCACATCACTTGGTTCTCTTTATGGATCTTTGTCACGACCTCCAGAAGATAATCACTCAGATTTCAGTAACATACTTCAGTATCATGGAGTTCTTTGGTTCGCATATGTTCTTGAGTATGGCTCGAAGTTGCTGAAGTTACAGAAGATTATGTCATGCATTTATCAAAAGTTTGCTGATTCTTGGATTAGTTCGTTGTTTCAATTGCCTTATCTTACAAGAGGAAGTTCATATGCTAGTACGAACAGCAACTTGAAGAGGAGAGAAAAATTCATTGTCATTGTCCCAGGTCTGCCACAGTCCTTACTTGTAACCAATGTTAAGGAACATAAATCCATATTTGACAAGAAAAGGGTTAACCACCACAACAAAGCTTTCATCAAGGTCTTTGTTCATTGGAAAGTGCACCCTCCAGACCATACTACATGGGAATTCTACCAAGATCATCGAAGAGCATCTAATTTCTCATCCTTGAGGACAAGGATGTGCCCAACGATGGAGTATTGTTATAGGAATTATGTTCGGTTTAGTTATTTCTTTTGGTTTAGTATTTTGGTTTAACTATGCCCGGTTTAATTATGCAAAACATCTCGGCCTATTTGTAAGGCTCTTTGGCCATTTGAGAAATCAATTAATCAAATATCAAAACTATCTTCTTCCTCTAAAATATGTCATCATCTTCAACCTCCACCATTGAATCTTTGTTCTTCGAGGTGTCTCTTCTTCCTTCTTAGCCACCTTCTACACTTTGATTTGCCTTTTCTTAGGATTCGCAGTGAATCCCTAGATTAGGATTTATCCCTTTTATTTTACTGTCTCAGTAGCCACGTATGGTAGTGTTAAGTTGTTAACCGGCCTGAATATACGGGGTGAAATCGAGTTTAGCATATAAATTAACCACGTGGATTACATGTTTACGCCAGGTTTCCTAATTTGGGAACTCTGTTTTGGTCTTTATTGATGTTTAGGGAATGTCTGCTCTGACTCTCTATGTTTCTCGGGCTTTACCTTGTAGCTATTGGCACCGGGGGAATCAAACCGTGTGTCTCGTCCTTTGGTGCAGATCAGTTTGACGATAAAGACTCGAGTGAGAAAGTCTTGTTTCTTCAACTGGTTTTACTTCTCCATCAATATCGGGGCATTTGGATCGTGTTGGCTCAAGAGAATATCGGTTAGGGTTAGGTTTCGGGATGCCCACTGTGTTCATGGGATTAGCTATCATCAGTTTCTTCTTTGGCACTCCGTTTTATAGGAGGTTTCAGAAACCGGGAGGTAGTCCGATGACGACACGGATTTGCCAAGTTCTTGTCGCTGCATTGAATCTCAAAGTCCCTGAAGATACAACAGTACTTCTGTATGAACATGAAACAAAAGACGGCAATTATGTGGTCGTTGAAAGTAGGAAAATCGAGCATACAGATGACTTCTTCTGGTTATTGGCCGGTTTAAGCATTTTGATTGCGGCGGTTTATGTCTTCTCGGCCGCCAAACGACGTCGTAACTATAACTTTTTTTGGTAAAACTTTTTTAAAAAACGCCAATTATATGGGATTTTCTAATATCTTATCCCCATTTTGTAAGCCAAGTATCCAATTGCCTTATTCCTTCTCCATCATAGAATATCTTCCTTTTGATTTCTAACATTTTATCTGATTTTCAATATATAACTTGAATATATATTACTGGACCCACGATTACTTTTCCTCAGCCTTTTCATTTCCTCAAAGTGTTATCAAACATTTGGCCTCGGTTTCATTATTTGATGTAATGATGCTCATTCTGATAAGTCTTTACATATTTCTTAAATGCCCATTATACCTTATTACTGCTTTTCCCTGGAACATTAGGTAAGTGTCTGATATTCTCTTTGAGGAGATCATATCATTTGTTAGGTAAAAGGTTATTATTAGGCTGGTCGGGACTCCAAATATATTGGCTTACGTATAACAAGTTTTATACGTACTTTAGACCCCAAAAAAAAAAAAAAGTTTTATACGTACTCCCATACCCTTTATCTAGATTCTAGATTTGAAAACTTATGGTTTGTTTTGTCTCCAACTCATGTAATGCAAATTCCCATACCCATAAGATGTTGTGCATTCCGATATATATAATAGAACCATAGCACATATTTATTCTCATGTCCGGTCCAGAGCACCTACATATAATTACTTTGGGCATCAAATCGTTAAACTATTTGTTTTCTATTATAATTTTTCTCTACGTTTCAAAACAAATGAAATGGGCACATGTTTGTGCAGGGCTCCATAAACACTAGACCGGCCCTGAAGACTCTGCATTTATATATTATATAGAAGATTTTGCAAAAAAATTGCAATTATGGATTGGTGGATAAGAGAACATATACAAAGCCTGTAAAGAGATAATTATTCTCTTTATGTCTCTCTCTCTTTCTTCTTCTCTCACCTGCCATATTACAATCTACACAATCAAACTTGTGCTATTCTTCAATTGTCTCTACAGCTATGATTGCAACCATGTGTGTGCTGCCTCTAAAAACATAAAGTTTCCCTTGAATTTTTCAACATGTTATGAGTTATAACTCATACTTTGATATATACGGACAGGAAGCTCTCAACTTATACTACAGTGTGCTATGTCATCAAATTCAAATGTATGTTCAAAAATTGTCCTTGCAATCTTTCAAGTGTTGAATCTATTGTTTACATAAATACAAACTCATCTCATCTAACAGTTTACTGTTTAGTACTAGCTGGTGGATTTTAAACAATATTAGGAGGATCTTCAAAAGAAAAGAAAAACATATACTTCCAATGTTCTAAGGAAAGAAAAAGTCAAGGGTTGTTTGGTTCTTACATGACCACATCTATATCATTGTTTAGTCTTACTAATTTAATAATATACATTCACTACCCTAAATATATATATTCACATGACCACATCTATATCATTGTATATATTGATTGGTAATAATAGCATATTCTTTGGCAGAAAAGTTATACAAATATAATCGTTTTAAGAAAAAGTTATTTATTAAAAATGTTATTTCGGTGGCCATCTATTTGCAAATCATACTTTTAAACAAGCCATCTCTAGGTGTTTTTCTCTCTCGGTTGATTACACTTTATTATAATTTAGAATTTGTATCGTTCGTGCATGTGCTATGATTGAAATCAATTAGGGGAATAAAATAACGCTAATAAAATGGTTCGGTGAGACTTTTCTGAATCAAAATAGAATTTAGCCGTTATGATAATCCGATTTTTTTTTTTACAATCCTATATTGTTAAGGTGTATGTATATACACTAGGACTTAACCCACACTATAATTAGCATGAAATCATTTTTAAAAAATAAATTGTTTTGAAATATAAGAAAAATTAATTTTATTTGAATTTTATAATACGTCTAACTCATTATTATATATAGAGTTGTCAAACGGAATAATTTGTCTATTTAATCTGTTTTTTTTTTTGGTTGAATGTTAAATTTATTGATCTGAGAAAAATATTTACAAAAGAATAGATAGCTAGACGTGCAACAACAAAAGAGAGACCGAAAATTCAGCACTAGTAGGCGTTAGGGAAGAGGTAGCCGTAGCTTTAGCGAGAGGAGACAGCAAACCATCTTTAGAGAAGGTCCTGGATTCGTGGTTTTGATGTGTAATCAAGAGAGGAGATCCTGTTTCGAATGAGCTTGTCGATGCGACGGGCCAGCTGATTCTCAGAATTATAACCGTTGTGATGAATTTTCGCATTACGTTCTCTCCAAATGGAATAGAGGGTCACTTGGAAGCATAGTCGGAGTAAGATTTGTTGCTGAAAATCAGCACGCTGGGAAAGTGCTCGGAGAGTTTCATCCCAATCTGGATCTTGTCGATTTTGCAGAAGTCTCCCAGCAATGTCAGACCACACCGTGAACGAGTAGGGACACGCAAAAAACAGATGGTCCCGAGTTTCCTCCGGCTCTCCGCAAAGGACACATGCTTGATGAGCTCCCCACCGTCGCATACGGTCACCCGTCGTGAGCCTGTTGCGTATAGCAAGCCAAGAGATAAAACTACAGCGAGGGATCCCTTGGCTGAACCATATGAGACGCCACCAAGCGACCTGTGGGTGCTGAGTACGCAGGAGGCTCCATGTGGCGTGAGTCGAGAATTGCTCCCTATAATCATCAGCATTGTAGCGCCAGAGATAACAATCAGCCCCGTTGTCGCTTCGAGGCAACGGTTGAGCTCTGATTTGTTCAATTAGTGGGTAGAGAGAGCATAGACGAATGCGCCACAGCCGCCATCCATTCGGTCCAGCCACATCTTTAACCACCGCAGAGAGGGGAATCCCGAGTATACGGGGGCCAGCTGGTCCCGTAATGTCAATAATTCTCCCCATTGGCAGCCAATAATCGTACCAAAACGAGATAGAGCAACCATCCCGAACTTCCCCCTTGATAAATGTCGTTGCGAGTGGTCGGAGTTTCAGTAGCTTCCGCCAAATCCACGATCCAATAGTCGAATCCGGTGCTGTCCAAAAGTTTCCATTACGCATCAGATTGTGTTTCGTCCAGGCAACCCACAGCGATCCCGACATAGTGAATAGTCTCCATATGAGACTAAGCGCAAACACGCGAGATACATCACGAAGCAGACGAATGCCCAGCCCTCTTTCAGATTTTGGCTTACAAATTTCAACCCAAGAGATCTTTGCACCCGTGGAGGTGTTCGGATTGCCCGACCAAAGGAAGGCACCACATAATTTCTCAATTTCATCCAAACAACGAGAAGGCAAGCGAAAGACTGAGCACCAGAAATTTGAGATACTCGTGATGACCGAGATGATTAGTTGAAGCCGTCCTGCATAGGAGAGTTGCTTGCTTGTCCAAGAGAGAAATCGTGATCGGATTTTATCAATAAGCGGAGCATAGTCATGGGAGGTCATTGATTTAGTCGTCGAAGGAAGTCCAAGGTATTGAATAGGCAAATTGTCGATAGGAATTTCAATCTCAGTCGTTGTTGTGATCAGATCATGGCTGTCTCTTCCTCCAACGAATAGCGCTGATTTTGTATCATTAACATGGAGACCCGAAATACGCGCAAATTCATCAAAAACCCCAAATGTATTTAATCTGTTTTGCAGTAAACTAAAATATTATTCGGGTTAATCCGCAAAACATATAATTTTGAAAACATAACTCTATTATGCACCGTTTAATGATTCTAGTTTTGTGGTTAGTTCACGAACTCTTAAAAAAAATCAATTTTCTTGTGTTTAACTTTTAATAAAATTAGTAAAATATTTTTCAACTTTTATTTTGATATAAATTCAAATAAAATATAATAAACTATAGTGAAAAATATATTAAAATTTTGAATAAATTTTTGTTCTTTGAATATATATAAATTGATTATTATTTAAAAATATATAGTAGATAACATCTTTAATACAAAATATATATTTTCCATATTGTTATCATTAATTGTAAAAGATAATTATATCATTTTCTATTTTAATTATTTTTGTTATTTGTAATGACATTTCATGTAATAACTTACAAAAATTCATTTTCAAAAATATCTTCTTAAATAATACTCCCTTTTTTTTTTTAATTGTCATTTTAGGATTTTAATTTTGTTTCATTTTAAGTGTCGTTTTACATTTTCAATGCAGATTTTTAATAAATTTTCCACTTTTATCCATATTTTTCAGCTCATTAATAAGTGTGAACACATTATATAGTACATTAATAAGGGACAAAACAAAGAATTGTATTGTTTTATTAATATGCATGAAAAAACCTTAAACGACACTTAAAAAGAAACGGATGGAGTATTATAGAGATATCTACACACAAATATATATCAGTCGAAGAAACTCGTTGAATGTTGGATTGTAGTAAAAGCCATGAATCATGGACATGGAGTCAATTTCACATTAAATTCCTTTTGGATCTATTTGATTGAATATTTGATTTTTCATTTTTGCATTTTCACAGGAGTATTACGAGAAAGCAAAACTAATGTCGCGACAGGTAGCCACCGAATCAATTTCGTCGTACCAACTTTGTTTGTGATAAATTGCTTTAGGTAAGTTCAATCAGTATAAACTTAAACAATCAGGAACATAATCCAATTTTTATTTGAGCTAAATGTTATTAAAATTCAATATACCAAAAAATGAAAACCGTATTCAAAACAAAATCCAAACTGATACTGTTATAGCTTGATTAGCTCTTTAATTAAATCAACAATGTTGGGGTTTGATTTGTCCTACCCCGAGTGAAGTGTAATACGTTGGGATCCGACCTCGTTATCTATCAGGAGAAACTTTAAAGCTTTTGCAACCCACTCGTCTGATAAAAGATATATATGCGGTTGAGACTAAGACAATAGTGTATTCGACTTTTATCCAATTCGTGCCCTAAGTGATTTCCAAAAGTATTTGGGGATTACTGTAAGGGTTATGGTTGGTATTATCTAATCAACATTTGATTTTACACCACCTGCTTAGATTTTCTAAATTCTAAACCATTAAAGTGGTTTTTAGGTTATATATATGCAGAACATATTGCACATGTGTATTATATATGTAGACGACACTTTGGCCTAGCTTTTAACTACAAAGTGAATAAAACCATATCGTATTTTATGTGTTATAAGTCTTTATCTTGAAGGTCCACTTTCTACATCACCTTGACATATTATAACATTAGGCTTCGTGATTCATATGGGGTAAAAAGGTCCACTTTGTACGTAACCTCCAATTGATTTTAGTATTACGGCTTGGTTTGATTTTTAAGAGTGTTATACATGCAAGTCTCTCATTTGGTTGGTTTTGTTGAATATCTAGCATCTACAGGATACACAGTTGAAAACAAGTATGAACGGTACATTTTTATAATCGATGTAAAATAAGTTAAAACATGGTGAAAAAATTAATGGTAATTAATATGATTGAAATAGGTGTGTGCTATAAATTCGCAGAGGGAGATGGATTATAAAGAAAGAAAATAACAGATTTAATAATTTGTTAGCAAATAAAATTTTACTAGAAAAAGCATCGTATAATATTTTTTTGTTTTATCATTATATTTTTGCTTATGTAATAATTTGTATTTTTGAAAGTTATGTATAAGGATGTTGTATTTTCTATTTAACTTAATGAAGTAATTTTGTCATAAAATGGGAAAAAAATAATTGTGTGCTATTTCAACCGAAAACAATGATCATTTTTGAAAACCATACCCATGAAAAAAAAACTGAAATATTTAATGCAAATAAAATAAAATTAAGAGATAAAAACAAAACCGGGGTTATGGTCAAGAAGATGACTATGTGTAGTAGTGTACTACTTACATACCCATTTGGCCATTTCGTCATCGACGACATCTACGTCCCCACCTTCCTACTTTAAGCAACCTCCTACGTTTTTTTTCTTCATCTTTTTTTTTTATAATTTAATTTAATTTTTTTGAATTTAAATATTATTAATCTAACTTATCTATAACAATGTGGGCTCCGACTTCTTACCCTAATGGCTAAGACCAGGGGTGGATCGTTGATTTTGAATCCGGGTCTGCATGTGGCAATACTATAAAACATTAAAAACTAAAACTATTTAAAGATTTTGTACATGGCACTTGCCACACCTAACTTACCAAGGTCCGCCAGTTATAATAGTTTTGTGGAAGCATTTTTAGTATAATAGTTAGCCAGATGATTAAAAACATTACATAGATCAAAGGTTCAACCTTTACAAAATGCAGATGATTGCATATAGTTTTGTAGAGGAGGGATAATCCATGAGTGAATAAGTTGATTCTTCTGTGATATTAGAGCATCATTATTGGGAGCTCTTAAGGGGTTCTTAACCCAAAAAATAAATAAAAAAATAAATAAAATTATGAACAGTGTAAGAACCGGTTCTTAAATAAGAGTTTTAAGAACCGGTTCTTAAGGGGGTTTTTACACTGTTTTTAGCCACGTGTCAACTCCTATTTCGCCGATTTTTTTTTTGCCAATTTTTTTTTTTTACTTTTTCTTAACTTTAACTTAAAAAAAAATTCTTACCTTTTTTTTAAAAAAATTTTTCTTAACATTAACTTTAAAATTCTAAACTTTTTTTTACATATTAATGAATTAAAATCTTTACATATTAATGAATTAAACTTTTTCTTAACTTTAACTTTAAAATTCTAAACTTTTTTTTACATATTAATGAATTAAACTTTTTTTTACATATTAATGAATTGGAATCATTCGGTGGGTGAACATGAAGCGATTCATAGACAAGATCAGAAAAAAAACCAAATTGAGCATTCTTTTGCATTTTTTTTTCAAAATCTATTTTTAAAATGTTATGTTTTTATGTCAATTATGTTTAATTAAAAAATAAACTATATTTAAAATAAAATAAAATTATTAATTTTGTTTTTAAGAACCCCTAATAAGATTCTACAAATAAAACAGCAAAAACATAAATTTTTTAACGGAATTTCTTAGCTTCAAATTTATAATTAAATATTAGTTAAGAAACCCATTTGGGTTTCTCCCAATAATCATGGTCTTAGCCAATATATTGTTATTAAAAGTAGGCAGAGAACTGTTTTAGGAAACTTCAAGAATCCGTAAGACCATCTCCGGTAGGAAGACAAATTTCTCATCCTATATTATCTCCACATCACTTTATTCTCCTTCCACATCATTTTAATTTTTTAATTCACACTCAACTCCACAATAGGAAGGCAAATCATTTTCTATTTCCTCCAACTCATTTTCTCTTTCCTCCACATAACTCCATCATATATAATTCATTTTATATTTATTTATTTTATTTTTATTATTTTATATATGTTATACATTTTATAAATACTATTACTATTAATATATTTGGTAGGAGATTGTAATTGCGAGATGGATCCATAAGGATGTTGAAAATTGAAAAAAAAAATATAAAAGAGAGTGATAATGTAGGATAAGAAATTAAAGAGTGTTAAATCTAGAGATTTTTTTTGGTGTCCAAATGGTATGAACCTATGCTCTATTTATAGATATTAAGAAATAAAAAATAATGGTGCAATTTTTTTTTTTAATCAATTATTGAGCAAAAATGACATTTAAGAAGAATGTAAAAAAAAAAAAAAATAGAACCAATCACATGCCACCACATCAAAATTAATGTGGGACCTACAAAAATTTCACGGGGAAATTTTTCCTTTGTCGCATGAGTTGACAAGTTGACAATTTCCCTTGGATGTAAAAACACTCAATTTCTCTTGGTATTGCATTTGGTCTAACCAGTAATTTTAATAGGCTATACAATATAGGGGAGTGATTTTGATTTGTTTTCAATATGCAGCCAGAAATCAGAAAAAGGTAAGATGACAAAGTGGAAAGAAGCAGAAGCATAGGGGCATGTGAAATGAATATCATCACATTTTATTTTATTTTTAAATTGCGTACGCATGAGTATTAGAGAAGAACAAAACAAAACAAAACAAAAAGGAATGAATTGAAAATGGACGAAAATGAAAAGAAAAAAGGAAATTAGGGGAATGAAGTCAAAAGCTTGGTTCAAATACGTACGCAGGACCATTGATATGAGAGACCCTTAATATAACTCTGTATTTATCAGAAAGTGATTATTAAATCACACGAAACCCCAGACAAAAAGAGAAAAAAATTGGAAACTTAAAAAAAGAAGGAATGATGATCCTAAGGTCAAAGCTTAGCAGTTGGGCTATTTTCATTTTTTTAAAATTTTATTTTTAGTTTAATTTGATCTAAAAAAAAAACTATGATGAAAAAAGTTTGACACATAGAGGAAACTTCTTCATTTGGGTAAATCCCAATAAGGTAATTCTTGTAAGCAATTAGGATTGGACAAATAAAAGCAAATATTACGTAGTTTCTTAGTGGACAGTAAAATATTGAGAAAGTAAACAATCAAAACTTGTGAAAAAACACAATTCAATCTCTTAACAAAAAAAGAAAAAAAAAATCTCTGTACTACCATATATTGGCCCATTTTCAAGAATTTGGTGCATTATTTTTCACAATTTCTATAATATTATTTAAAAAAATATTTTTAAAAATGAACTTTATTTTATAAATTATTACATGAAATGTCATCACAAATAGCAAATAATAATTAGAATAGGAAATGATATAATAGTTTTTTAAAATTATTGATTACAATATGGAAAATATATATTTTGTATTAAAAAATTATTTATTGTTTAATTTCTCAATTATTTTTAATACTATAGAGTTTAAAATAATAATCAATTCATATATATTCAAAGAAAACAAATCTATTCAAAATCTTGTTATATGTTTCACTATAATTTATTTGAATATATATCGAAACAAAAGTTAAAAAATTAGATACAAGAAAACTATTTAAAAAAAAAGATTTCGTAAACTAACCACAAAAACTAGAGTCAATGAACGGTGCATATTAGAGTCATGTTTTCAAGATTATAAATTTTTGCGGGTTATCCCGAATATCATTTTAGTTTACTGTAAAACGGATTTTTAAAAAATAGATAAATTATTATAAATTGACAAATTTATTTATAATCATTAGTTAGCTATATTGTAAAATTAATATAAATTTTTTTTTAAAATTTCAAAATAATTTCTTTAAAAAATTACTCGCTATAATTAGCGCGGATTAAATCCTAGTATCGATTAAAAATGCCCATGTTATCATAAAATTTCACTGGTTAAGGTGTAGACTAATTTTCAAAGTATATAACTTTCCTATAAAGTTTTAGTAATTTACATGAATTATTTATAGCATTTGCAAAACAACATTTCTCCAACGGGAGTGGTCCATGGATTATGGATACCAACCAAAACTCAAAAAGATTCTTGTAAGCTATTTTCTACTAATGCATGCAAAGTCAAATGGATGATAAATTTTTGTTGAATGTATTATATTCTGTTAGGTCAAAAACACATGTCACCTCAAACTATATAAAATTATAACAACATTCCAGCTGGTTACTAATTATAAAAATAAATATCTCATCTGTATTTATTTCTATTTGGTCGTCCAAGAAGTTTATCATATCACAATTTCTAGTAAAACTTTGATTTTTCTTCAGCTTCTTACACACACACATATAATATACATATTCACATACAAACATATAAGCACGAGTTCTTCTAATAAGAGACAAAAGGGAATAGAAAGAAAAACAAGAAACCTTTATCTTTTATAAAAACAGAAAAGTTTCGTCCTTTTTAATCCTTAACCTTCTTCACTCACAAAATCACAATCCCTCTTAGGGCTCTTCTTCTTCACCATCTCTCTTCTTCTGCTTCGTCTTCTTCTTTCAAGAAAGAACAAAAATAGTTCAGATAAATACAAATCAAAAGGATCAGGGTTTTCATTGGCTCATTATTTAAATGGGTAGGTGCGGAAGGAGCAACGACGGAGGGATAGGTGGAGTTAGACCGTACGTACGGTCTCCGGTACCTCGCCTGAGATGGACGCCGGAGCTTCACCGGAGCTTCGTTCACGCCGTTGATTTGCTCGGTGGTGAATACAGTTAGTCTTTTCATCCAATTAGCTTTGAACTTTTTTAGCTATACTTTTGTTCAAAACATCTTAAAGTTCGCTTCTTTTACGCTTAATTTTGAAAATTTTATATTTTGTTCGCAATATATTATTAGATATCCATGTTTATCATCGTCAAGATTTGAATTTTTTGGGTTTGAATGAAACAGAAGCAACTCCAAAACTTGTTCTTAAGATAATGGATGTGAAGGGACTAACCATTTCACACGTCAAGAGCCATCTCCAGGTCAAACAAAATGATAAAAACATTTTTTTTTAATACTGATAATTATTGTTATCTTACTGCTTATACACAACATCACACTGCTTTCTTCACCTTAACTAACAATAATTTGAATATTGAAAACCTTTTTTTCTTTGTTTTTGATCATACTGCAGATGTATAGAGGATCCAAACCCACTCTTTTTGGGAGACCAGGTAATGAATTTTAGCATAATGTATTCCAACTATACACATTAAAATAATGTATAAATTTAAGTCAAGATTGCTGGTGAAATATATTTATTAAAACAAGGAAAAAGAATATGGCTATTATACAGTTCTTTTCTAATTCCCACCATTCACATCAAAACTGTAATGCATAAATCATAAATGTAAGTCTCACTAGACCATTGTCATAAATATATAAATGCTGGGGAATATTTATTAAAACAAGGAAAATAGAATTTGGGTATAGCCTCACAGGTAAATAGGTGCTTCTTTAATTTGATGAAAAGAAAAACAAAAGAGTGAAGAGAATATTCATCATTCATGGTCAATTAATTAATCTAATGTTTTTTTTTCTTATATATTTTTGGGGGACAGAAGAGAGTTCTTCATCATCTTCAAGAAGAAGAAGAAAACAAGACAATGAAGAAGATCATCTTCATGACAAGATGTCTGTACACGCAAGGAATGATTGTCTTTTGGGTTTTCACTCTTTTAACTTTAGGTAATTTTATTTATTTTTTTCATTTTTACTTTTTGGCAGAAATGGAAAGGGAATATTAATTTGTTTCTGACAAGTCTTTTAATTTTATTCCAGAAAATAGGTAATGCTATCATACAGTTTTGTTTGAGTATGAATTGTCGAATTTATATATTTTCTCTTTTTTTTTTGTTTGGGGAGAAGAGAGCAGACTTCAGCGACTGATAATGATGACGATGACTTTCTTAACATCATGAACATGGAGAGAACGAAGACATTTGCAGGCAATGGCGAGCCCATCAAATTTCAGTCTCATCACTTGCTCGAGGTATTAAATATTTTCAGTTTTAATATATCGTTTCATAAGTAGCCGTTACGAAGAGTTACATCACTAGTAAAATATGTTTTTTTTGTAACAAGGGTTTAAGACTCACTAAACCATTAAACATGGTAATGGGTCAACATTAGGCTACTTCACTGATTTTGGAAATCGTCTACTAGTAAATATTTAAGATTTGTTTTATTCGTTGATTTATAATGAAAATTCGTACATTTATTATTACAAATATCAAATTTTGTGTGTTTCGTCGACAGTATCAAATATATCAGACTAGTAATGCATATCAAATCAACTTCCTCAAATAATATGGCATATATAAGATACTCTAAACATTATAAAAAATAAATAAACTTAGGCCCATTTTTCTGATGTTTTCATAGACATATTTATTATGTTCCATCAAATATTCGATCTAGATTTTATAATACCGTGTAACTTAGTCCAAAGTTTTTTTGTCTTTCGAACTTATCAGGGTGACAGCAGGAAGAACAACTGGGAAAATGAACACGAAGAAGAAGAAGAATTATCGCTGTCTCTGTCGTTGAATCATCCTCATAATTATCAACAACGTTGGAGAATCAATGCGTCATCATCACTCAGTGAAACCAGCGAAGCAATCTCATCGTCTTCTGCTCCATTCATCTTCAGAGATTGTTTTGCTTCTTCTAAGATTGATCTTAATCTTAATCTCTCATTTTCTCTACTCCGTAGTTGATGTTTTGTTTGTAATTTTAGTGCAGCGAAACATTCAAATTTGTTCGAAAACATTCTAAGAAATCGTAATGTTTTAGCTAGGCTTCTAGATTTCTTTTGCGATCGTGATGATTTTTTTGGTCTACACTTATGGTCGATTCGGATTTTTGTTTTTTTCGAAAATTGAAAATGTTTTCACCGATTGAGCCAAAGTAATTCCAGTGGTTATGATTATGATTAGTTTTCACATGAACCATTCGGATTTCACGATATGTGTGATTGGACTAAATATTGTTCTTGTTTCAATGAATAATGAGAAATTAATGTTAAAGAAATCATCTATTTTTCATGTCCGTATTCTAAAAAATTCTGGAAGAATCTTGTTGTTCGGAGGAATTTCATATAAGATTGGGACTTCACTCTCTCTATTATTTCCTCGTACGTTGAACGCTTCCTTATACGAACGATATGTGTTTCAAACTACGATTTGGAAAGAAATGGCCCTCGTCATGGGGAATTACTCACTTCACCTAATCAAACTCATAGACTAAACTGTGAAGAACAGAATCAGCACCATTGGCCCTCGTCATGGAAGGGAACCAAATAGATTAGCACAATAGACTATGTTTTATTAAAACAATGGTGCACTTGATGTAAACGATCTTTTTTTGTTCGTTTGAACGCAGTCCGTTGTAGAAGCCAAACGCGCGTTTTGGTATAGAAGCCAAACGAAAAGGATGACACGTGCGTTTGGTTTCGCATTCCCGCGAAAGAATTCCCTTAAACGCAGCGTTTATTGAGTAGTGGGTGTGTATTTATGTTCGCATTAAATTTGCAACCGTTTCTTTTGCGAAAACAAAAAATGAATTAAAATTATTCCGGGAATTACTTTTGATCGTAATGAGGCGATGGTCGGTGGGGATGAATCTATCGCACCGTCTCGGTTCGAGATTCCGGGCGGAGAGGCTCGAGGCTTCGTCCTCCGCTGATAAATCGTTCGGCGAAATGTCTCCAGGATCTATCCCGGTGCGGCGTCGGCGTGCTGCTCTTTTTCTAGCCGCCATCTCCATCTCATGCTTCGTTCTTTACAGAGTCGCTGATTCCTTGTATTTTCTTCCTCGCATTTTGCCATCTTTCGATTTCTCTGCTTATCAGGTCAGTTTTCTCTTCTCTATCTTCTTTTCTCATCGCAAGTTTTATCGCCAATTTGATGTTCGTCCAAGTTAAGATCCGAAAATCATTGAAAGTGCAGTTGAATTAGAAGTGACCTTAGCTATTTCTGGTGCTTGGAGTTTGCATGTGGGTTGTTCTTATGAATCATTTTCTCAGTTTCAATTATGATGAATTTGGAACCAATGGATCAAATATGATTGAATGTGGAGCTACAAGTTCTACTTTGCTGATTTCTGGAATTCTTGATTTCACTTGGTGAATGCATCCAAATGGTGAATTTGGTTTCATGACAGGAGAATGAGGAACCTAACCTGGAAAATGTTCTGCGTAAAGCCGCAACGAAAGAGAGGACAGTGATTTTGACAACTCTGAATGCAGCATGGGCAGCTCCAGGATCCGTTATCGATCTCTTCTTCGAGAGTTTTAGAATCGGGGAAGAAACAAGCAAACTCTTGGACCATTTGGTGATTGTTGCATTGGATGCTAAGGCGTATTCACGTTGCTTAGAACTCCATAAGCATTGTTTCAGTCTTGTTACGGAAGGAGTTGATTTCTCCCGAGAAGCCTATTTTATGACTCGGTCTTACTTGAAGATGATGTGGAGAAGGATTGATCTCCTGCTCTCTGTTCTTGAAATGGGATACAATTTTGTATTCACGGTAAATTTCCCGCATCTTCTCTTTGCTATAGCATTGACATTAGGGAACTGTGGGAAGTTCAGTGCTCTGGTTCTATTAAGTGATCCGTTCATTCGGTTTTTTTTCCTTTTCTTCAGGATGCTGATGTGATGTGGTTCAGGAACCCGTTTCCACAGTTTTACAGGTATGCGGATTTCCAGATTGCTTGCGATCATTACCTCGGAAGATCAAACGACTTGCACAATAGACCAAACGGAGGATTCAACTTTGTCCGGTCCAACAATCGAACTATACTCTTCTACAAATACTGGTATGCTTCAAGGCTGAGATTCCCGGGATATCACGATCAAGATGTCCTTAACTTTCTTAAGACAGAACCATTTGTTTTCCGCATTGGGTTGAAGATGAGATTCTTGAACACTGCCTATTTTGGCGGTCTGTGTGAGCCTAGCAGAGATATGAATTTGGTCCTTACAATGCACGCCAATTGCTGCTACGGTATGGAAAGTAAGCTTCACGATCTCAGAATCATGCTTCAAGATTGGAAAGATTTCATATCTTTACCACTTCATCTAAAACAATCCTCTGGTTTCTCCTGGAAGGTTCCTCAGAATTGCAGGTACTCGTTTTAAATGATCTATGTGTGGCTTTGCGTTGAATGTTGACGGTCACTAGCATGGATTCGTGATCATGACCTCTTTTTTCTTTTTTTCCAGTCTTGATTCTCTCCGACATTATGATGAATCTGTGGATGATGAAGAGAGCGATCCACCAGACGAACCTCAAGACTGAAAAGTGCGAGACTTTTTGTATATATTCTGGATAATTTTTTCCAGAAAGAAAGAAGAAAAATGACAGCAACATCTGCAGTTCTGGTGATAAATTTCGAAACTCAAATGGATATTGAATTATAATGACAGGCCAAATTAGATTAGCTCTCGTAATTTTTATCCTCTTCATTTATTGACAAACATAAAACATAATTACATCTTGTTAGATTTATATTTTGCCTAAGAATGACTCAAAGAGGTAAATTTCTTACATGATACATCTGACATCTGACATCTGTGAGATGTTAATATGTCGTTGTTAATTGTTATATAGAGATGACAAATATCATTGCTTTTTGAAAATTCTCCGTTAAACAAAAATAATAAGATGTTTATGTGAAAACAAAAATAAGAAGTATTAAAATAGCGAAACTGTGGTTGAATCGGTAATTTAGTGGTTCAAATATGGTGGGCTAACTAAAACTCTACTGGGCTGGGCCTCTTGTAGTCTTTTATTTCTTTTTGCAATTCAATAGCCAGCAACAGAAGAAACAAAATGGCGGAACTTTTGTTTTCCCAAAAATAACTTGAAAATAGTCAAATTGGGCTAAAATAAATCAGTTTTTTTTTAATGATGTGCTAATGAACTTTGAAAAAACTTTAGCTAACCATCTGACGGATCCGGCCAAGTAAAACCACAGATTCTGATGCGGAAGTGATAGCTTTATTTACAAAGACTATAATTAATAGCGACAAACAGATTCATATGTGAAGTATGCAACGAAGGGTATTAAAGAGAACATAATATACAGCTTCAAAGAGGACATGACCTTCCATGGAAGCTGAGACCAACAAAAATTTTAAAAAATATTAAGTGTATCTTTGTACAGTGACCACGTGCGTGCCCCCACGTGCAATTCCAAGACCTCATTGGAATCATTAGAGCACTTCTATTCGTAAGTTTTCAAATGGCTATTTCAAGATTAATATAATAATAAAAAAAAAGTAAGAGAGATATAAGAATTGATTCTCAAATAAGAATTTTTTAGATAAAACCCCATTCAACACTTATTTGTTTTTCATTGATTCATCTTTTATTTTTATATTAAAATTTAATCATATAATTAAAATATATTAAAATTTAATATTTTATTGTTGAAATACTCAAATGAAATTCTAAATTAATGGAGATGCTCTTACTGCTTTAATTTATATTATACACACTCATTCATATTAGATGCTTTAACCAAACGTAAAGTTTGCGTTGAATACACCAGCCTACTACTCTTTTTTTAAAAATCAATTCTATATTTGTAATAAATTTAGTATCTAGAAAGATTCGTATGTGGATATTTGTAATTGTAATTAAATCGGAGTATTTTCTTTAAAATAATTGTTGGATAAAATTGTGTGTGCAGTATATATAAGACATAAGATAGGAAGGGACATATAAATGGACTGGAGTACAAATTAATATGGTTATAGAAATACAAACTTTTAAAAGCTATGTATATTCAATACGTTGTGACAAAACAAAAAAGGATAAGTTCACTTCATTCAATACATCCTCGAGTTGCATTTAATAAAAGTCAAGGATCTTTGAAGTAAGTAGATAGACATTCAAAAATATTCGTTGGACAATTATTCTCTCTCTTAATTGTGAAACTTTTTTCCGCCTACTTTGGATTAGTCTACCAATTATTTTTATTTTTTAATATTCTCTCCGTTTCATAAAGAATGCCATTTTACATTTTCAATACAAAATTTTAAATATAATTTCAGTTTTAACTATGTTGTTTTAATGTATTAATTGGAGAGAGAAAAAATATTTAATGTATTAATAAGCAGTAATATGAAATTTTTAATATTTTTTTTAATATATATAAAATGTGTTATAATAACACTTTTTATGAAATAGAAGCAATAATAAATTGGCCCTCTTAATTTGATGAATATATAAACCCTAGTTTTCAATTTTGGCCATCAACAAGATCATGATACTGACACGTGTTCTCCATCCTCAACAAGTGTTGACTTTTCAACACAGTCACAAGACTCTCCATCTTCGTCCTCGGCGGACAGAATCAACTCCGGCGGCGAAGGTCTCTTCAGCTCATCAATACAAAATACCATTATTACCCCTCACATTTCAGAAACTTGCTGAGATAGGTTAAACGACCTGAGACTTCCTCATCGGTGGTGACAATGTCGGAGATAAGAGCTTGGATTCGTCGGATTCTCTGGCGATAGAAACAGCATATTTGCTTTCTCCGACGAGTCGTCTAGCGTTTAGACTCCATAGCGCGAGTTTTTAGGTGTAACGTTGTAGACTTGTAGTTTCGACTAATTGATCAATAGCTGAAACAATAGTAGTAAAGTTCGATAGCGGTTCTTAGCTTATCTTATACTCCCTCTGTTTCATATTAGTTATCATTTTAGATTTTAAATTTTGTTTCATATTAGTTATCGTTTTAGATCTTAAATTTTGTTTCATATTAATTGTCGATTTAGAATTTCAATACAAATATTTGATAATATTTATACTTTTATCCATATTCTTTTAATTTATTAATTAGTATGATCATAATATATAATACATTAATGAATGATAAAACAGAAAATTGAATTGTTTTTTTAATCTATGTAAAACAATCTAAAACTATAATTAATATGAAACGGAAAGAATATGTTATATAATTCCCGACTAAACGGGCTTCTTTTCGGATGTGTCTTTTTCACCAAGTATATTATGTGTTCAATTTTTTTTTTTTTTTTTTTTAAACACACAAAAATAAGATTTTATGAAAGAAGTTATCTCAAAGTTCTCTACTGGCGTTTGAAATAAATTTATATTTTATGTTTAAAAATATTTATCACTTTTTAATTAGAAATCTCTATCAGGTAATCAATAATATTCTTGTATTGTTAAGTTACTATTAGAAAATAAAATAGTCGTTGGTATTACTAAAAAGTAAAAAAGAAAAATGATTGATTAAGGAAAATGTCATTTATCTTTCTTGGATTTGGATATCTAAACTATTTTATTTGATAGGCAAACAAAAAAACTTGGGACTTTTTTGGCCTGTCACATTTATTGTCATATCATTGCATAGAGCAGTAAAGAGTTGAGAGAGTAAAAGCAGCTTTTTAAGTGTGCGTGTGTATTCTTTTTTTTGTTCTCTTTCAAATTTATTCTATTTACATTTTGGTTATTCGATTCGTTAATTTCATTTCACTTGTCATCATATTTACGAAGGATAGCTGGCTATGTCACGAGTGTTTGTCCTGTAATGCCTTTTCTAAAATCGATTCACATTTTATATAATTTGCCATATTGGTATATTTATCTATATATTTAACACTGATATATCCACAAGGGTTGTCTTGTCCCCATCAAAATTAAATTTAACGGCCTAGAATCAACAGTATCCTGTTTCAACATTCATCTCTCTTCGTAAATTGTGGCTTCCCTTTCATGGAATTTTATAGCTTTACATTAGGAAATTTGCTTGTGTGTACGTGTGGAATACTAAAAACCATTATAACAGCACACCATGATAATAATAAAAAGTATGTGACTATTGTGCAATGATTATTGTTTTCCTACCAACGATAAATATCGATTTATATTATATAACATTTTTTGTCACTATAAATTTCATATGGTTATCTACATTTTGAAGATTCGTCTATGTTTTGGTCTAAAATTCACCAATTGTAAGAAAAAAGTATGTTATATGAGCTAAATAAGTTCAGTTCAACTGATTATAAAAGCTGAAGTCATACCAAATTTGAATTGAAATATGACGCTATGTTTGAAGAATTATGATTTATATTTTGTCGAACAATCAACGTATTATCAACTAGCATGACGAGTGGCTTGACTTTAAAAGTGAGGAATTGAGTGCAGACACGGTCCAACAAAAATAGTAATCTGAAATTAAAAAAAAATGTAGTCCTTTATAATTTTTTTTTTGGATGGTCTTATAAAAAATGGGTTTCAAATTTAAAAATTACAACCTTATAACTTATTAACTTAAAACTAATTTTGTGGCCCATCAAAAACAAAAAAGTGGTTCAAGGCTATGGTCTAATCTGTCTAGTCTCTGAACCGAGCCGAATTAAGTGCTCCCTAGCAGTTTATTTCCAACTTTTTTTAAAAAAAAATTGCGGGTTTGTTACTATTTTCAACTGTAAAAAAAATTGAAAAAGCAACAAAACTGCAATTTAAGAAAAAGAAAAAGTTTTCTTTGGAATTTTTCTTTTAACATTTTATATTTCCTTTATCTGAAATATTTGAAATCAATATAATATTATACCATTTGTAAAACATGGCATGTTCTTCTGTGTCTTCCAGAGTTCCATATATCCACCGGTCCTCGGGTCATGTCTCTAGAGTTTAATTCAATCGCACCCAAACAATAGGGTTTACCACTTAAATCGATATGAGCAATTATAACAATAGATTTTTATATACAAAACATGTGACTTTCGTCACTGGTCATTTTTTTTTTTTTGACTATGGATTTGATTACAAGTTCATCACTATTTTCCAACAATAATCTTTTAGTTATTTCTTATTGTTAGAAGATCGACGAAATCGACCGAACCATACAAGATTACGAATCAAAATCAACCGAGATTAAAAACCAAAATCGAAATTTGGTTCGTAATCTTGTATGATGCAGTCCATTTTATCGATTTCCTAACACTTAAAAATTTATGACCAATTAATGAAGAGTTTTGCAAAAATAAAGTTCGTCAGAAATTAGATGCTGCTATATCACTAAAATTTGTAAGAAAACAAAATAAAAAATGTTGCTAACCCGCTCATTGTTCCCAGACCGAAGTCGAAACTTAACTGTTACTTTTCATAAGTTGATAAAAACGTACATGATATGATATGTATTGTATGTGTGTATGGAGATTATGTATAGGGCCCAATTCGAGATTTCCCATAAATGATGTGGAGTGTGGACCAAAGGAGAAAGAGTTATCCCAAAGTATTTGTATTATTCATAGATTTTTTTTCTCTCGACAATATATTCTTCACGGGCATATTTGATCTTCCACGTCAACGACAAGTCTACCATCCACATGCTATTCCCTTTTTTTTTGTTTCTCCCTCTAAACTAAAAATATCTTTCCATTCTCCGATATACAGTCTATACTGTATATATCTATCTTTGATAATCAGGATCCTTCTAAAACTTCGATCAGTACTCTGTATCCCACTAAACGTCCATTTGCACACAATTTTTAATCCAACTTTTTCCAATGAAAATATAAGAACTCTACATAAAATTTAATGTCTCTTCTTTACTAACGTAGTATTGTTTTCATAACATCAAATATTCAAATAAGTTATAAATATAATCCGAGAAAACTCTACCAAAGCCTCCAAAATATCAATTTTTAGACTCTAGCTAAAAGCAATTCTACAAAGCTGAATTCTTAACTAATTTCAGAATATCTTGTGTCTAAGTTTATATCTACACCGACACGACTAAAATCATTGTCAATCGATTCATAAACGTATCTCAATATAGATACCACGGAAAAATAAATTTGGACCAGTTCAAATAGAATCAAAATATTTATCAGTTATTACTTATTACGTTTTGTAGCCTATATATATAATTCCATAACCCTTAGAAGAAGCATTGATACACTATTTCATTTGTATATTATAAATATCGTGCGCAAAAGTCGGTTCGAAACATAGAAAATGGAGTGGGTGGAGTCAACGTCGGAAAAGTAACAATAACGACCAAAACAAACAGAGCTAAGTTATGTCTTCAGAATGTCAACACCGTTTTGCCTTTTTAACTTAGAAGAATGTTTTGACGGCCGGGTACGTAAAAACTCTTCTTTTTTTCGTTAAAACTCATATTCTCTCTAAACATAGCAATATATCCGAAACAGTTTATTTTTTTCATCTCCAATCAGTCAAAACTAATGGCGTTTGTGTTAGTTAATTTATGTTAATTTTTTTTATCAACAATTTATGTTAATTTGATGTTTGAAAAATCAAATTATTTGCTCAAATAATCAGATACGTTTTATATGTAATATTTGCCGACTGCGTTATTTTGTATTAGGTGGCCGAACATCTTTCTATTGTATATTGTAATACACATTTCAACAAATCCGACAATTAATTATAACAAAACTTATTATATATATTACGAATATTGGATTACGCCACGATCGAACTTGAATAATGTTGGAATGTTGGATGCTTCTGTTTGTATTATGCTTTTGTTGGAATATTATCCGATCCGTTGACGTATTATTATAGACAGATATATCTCTTGATATCTGGCTCATAACTTGCATGTGCAACGTGGGATATATCATATATATATGAACCTATCAAGAAATTCATTCATTTGTTATGCGAGAATTAAAAAAATATGTTTTAAATATTTTTCTTCATATACTTTTTTTGTGTGTTGAAGTTCTTCATATACTTTATATAACTTGTTTTTGTTTAACTTTAATTCACATGATACATGAAATGTATTTGGTAACAAATTATATGATCAGTGTCGGCTTAGGGGTGCGACAGTCCATGGCCCAATCCCGTGTCTTAATAATCAAAGATTCAAAAAAAAAATTTGTTTTAGGGCCCATAGTAATATTGAGCCGGCCCTGTATATGATGTTTCGCTCATAACATATTAAAATTTATATATTTAGAAGAAAACTAAATTATATAGTTAATTTCCAAGAAAATGTCTAATTAATGGAAATGACTCAACTGGTTGAAGAATCCAAATTTTACTAAAGGAACCCCGGTTCGAAACTCCCACTATGACATTATTATTAAAAAAAAACAAAGAAAAATGTAAATGCAAACTGAAAATTCCCAACCTAAATCCTTACTAAATAGAGATACTTATTATCCACTTCGACAGTTGAAGACGACAAACGAAAGAAAGCTTAAAATAAAATCTCCAAGGAGCCCAGCAACATATCTATCATCTCGTCAAGCCTTTCCAAATGGATTATCTGGATGTGAAAACTTCATATCAACGTCCAAAGGAGCTCCATTACGACCACCGCGACCATTTACGTTGCTCACAATTCCTCCATTAACGCCAAGAAAGTCCAAAGTCAACCTGTCAGATCCCCCCATGCTAAGATTGTTTCCGAAATGAAGGTCGAAAAGGCTGCTACCGGACCGGCCTTGATGATCTGTTGTCGCAGCTAGAGAGTTCATTAGACCTTGAAAGTTTCCATTGTCACCATCTCCGAAATCATTAACGACCACACTTGAAGAAGATGAAGAAGTTAACCCTCTAAGCAAAGCCGAAGGATCGTTGTTATCAGCACCATTGGTGAAAAGAGAAGGAACATTTGTCTGATCAGGGTTCTTAGTGTTGTCTTGAAAGTATCCGAGGTTGAACAAGTTGTTGTTGTTGTTGTTGTTGTTGATGTTATCACCGAGGCTAATCAGACCGTGCTGGTTCATGAGACCCTGATCGTTCTGCGCCAACAATCCTTGGTTCGAAGGGCATTGCATGAGGAAATTGGTAGGACAGGGATTAGGGTTTGTGGCCTGAGGAACGAAGTCTTCAAACTTCTCGGAAGATGAACGGTTCAGATTGTAACCTGCAGCAAGAGGGGTAAAACCGGAGTTTGAGTTGTTACCGAAAAGGTTGTGAGAGAGAGCAGAAGCAGCGCCACCGTAAAAGCCATGTCTACCCCCGGCGCCACCAGCGGCTGCTGCCATTGCCGTGAAGCTCACGGTAGGGTTTCTTGCTGACTCTTGTATTAATGCATCACAGAATGCCCTGTGCGTAATGTAACTGTCTCTTCTGCAATCACAACCCCAAAAAATTAAAGAATTAAAAAAGAAATTATAATATAAAGTCAATATGCGCGTATATAAAAAAAAAAAATGAAGAAGAATAACTTACCAAAATCAACAAAATACAAAGATATATAAAACCCTAGAAATGTAAAGTGTTCATCAACTACTCCTACTATATATCACGCTGACCATAATATTCATTAATTAAACAATGAAATTACCAACTACTCTTTATACACAAAGCACATATATTAATACGTATTATGGAGAGGGAGAGAGAGAAATGGGGGCGGGACCCACAAGAGGAGGAGTTACATGGAAAAAGGAACCTGCAAAGGTGAAGAAGAAGAAAACAAAAGTGGGAATGCATGGAAACAAATCCAACTCACATGTGACCAAATTTAGCATCTTTTATTTTTCTCCTTTCTCCCTCACTGTCTTTCTCTCTTTCTCTTCTCATCAGCAACCAAACAAATATATTGATAGATCCTATGTGTATATATGCATATATGTTCATGTCCCTATGTAGGAAATATGATGTTCCGTGACCAATATAGCTGATGATATCTATATGCATAGATTTCAGTCACAAGTCACTATATATATAAAGAGGGTACCACACTCATGCACTATAGCTTACATAATCATTAGTTAGAAATTCTACTATTCACTGACCGACATGTTTTTTTAACTGGAATCTCAAGCAGATCGCCTAGAGTACTAACCTTAAAAATCTAGAGCGTAAAATCGCAGTTAAAAAAAATGCTTTCAATTTCAACCAACAAACCACTAGACGATATCATCTATGGATTAACCACTACGATATAATTTACCGATTCTCAGTTGAAATGATTTATAATATGAACAAAATTGTTGAATGGATAAAAAAAGATAGCTTACCTAGAGAAGATGGTACCACAGTCACATCGATACTCTTTGGTACCACAAGTCTTAGAGTGAGCCTTCCAATCAGATTGAACAGCGTAACGCTTAGAGCACTTCTCGCATTTCCACTTCTTCTCGCCGTGCTTCCGGTAATAATGCTTCTTGATTCCGGTGAGGTCTCCGAGAGCACGTGACGGGTCATGGTGGACGCACGAGGGCTCCGGACAAAGATACACCTTCCTCCTCACTTCTTTGGTAGACTTTTGTTTCAGCTTCCATGGAAGGTTGTGTCCTCTCCGGTGAAGCTGTAGATTCTGTTCTCTTTGAAACCCTTTGTTGCATACTTCACATATGAATCTGTTCGTCGCCATTATCGTCTTTGGAGACAACGCAATCACTTCAGCATCTGGATCTGTTCAATTAAAAGGAAAAATTATTAATCACCCGAACAACTATTGAATAGACTAATAACTAATTGTAAAAATTAATTGTTGAATAGAGCACAAGAAATTCCAAATAATATATAGTCTAATCAGATCGAATGATGATAATCTTAATTCTTTGATTTTCGAGAATGATAACAAAGAATAAATGAATTAAATTTAGGGTTCTATTTTTTTTTCCTCCTAAAAGGAAAATTCTTCACTGAGGTTTATTGATTCCTTTTTTGGAATTCGGAACACACACATATATATATATATATATATATATGTATATATGTGTGTGTTTATGTATAACAACATATATAAATAAGAGGTACTTACTTGGGTTTCCGGGTTGGTTTCTTCGTTTCTTGGGTGGTGGTGTTGGAGCAACGGAGTTGGGTTGTTGAATCATCGTCATCGCCGTCTCTTCACGGTTAAAGTTGTTTGCTCCGGTGGCAGCGCCGGCGAGGAGGAAAGACTGAGTGGAGGATGATGAAATTGTGTTATTGTACGATGAAGACATCTTCTCAGGGTCTGCTTTTGCTTAATCTACAAAGATCCATTAATAAAATAATTTAAAAAATGAGAGAGAAGATAGAAATGAAACATGATTCAGAAGACAACGAAAGAAAAGAATTAGAAGAACAGGAAGAAGCCATAGAGATTGACGACATGAAAAGAAAAAAAAGGAATTCACTAGAAGACATTTACGAGAGCAAATATAAATCCAAAGAGTTAGATTTAATTTGTAATTTTTGAAAGAAGACATAGTATAAGTTGTTTTTTATTGTACTAAGTCTTGAGATGCAGAGAAAGAAACCAAGAAGAAAAAGGTCAATAAAAAGCTAAATTTCAGAGACAAAGAAAGAAACCAATTAGATGATGATGATGATAATGTTAAAGGATGAAGAAGAGGAAGCCATAGACAAATATATATAATAAAATATACAAATACACATACCTCTCTTTAAAAAAAAAAAACCTATCTATCTATCTCTCTCTCTCTCTCTCTTGCTTTGTTGCTCTCTCTTTTAATAATTGAGATGGAGTCTTGTATGGATCTCAAAATATATATAGCTACAGTCCCTTTCCCTTTTCTCTTAATAAAGAAAATAATTAATTTTTAAAAAGAAAATAATTAATGTTCTATACGTTTCTGCTTAGTAACGGATTTAAGATAGTTTGGTGGTTGAAGATTTACCTTAAAATTACGGAACTATGGTTTAGATGATTCCATTGCAAATTTTAACCATGGTTAACTACGACTGTAAAAATTTTAAATGGTAAAAATACGTTTCCTTTTTATTACGTTTTAAGAGATTAGTTTGAATTTCGCTTTATTATAATTTCTTTGGTTGTAAAAAAAAGGTTGTTAATTTATCTTTATTTTTATATTACTAATTATCACAGCTTTGTAAAACTAGAATTGTCAATCGGATGGGCTATTCGTGGGCTAGCCCAGTCCATATCATTACGGTAAAACCAATGTTCAAAATGCATTTCTTTTTGCTATTGCAGCATAAAATCAATCTAAAAGCTGATATCAGTACACTTTACATTTTGATTTAGAAAATTCAGTTTTCAAAAGAATGAGGAAGGTTACGGTTTGGGTGTCATTGTAAAACGGTGAAATGTGGGCACATGCGGGTGTGGTCAGGGGGCCAACCTCAGACTCTTTCTCGTGTCTCTCTGATGGCTTTAAGACAAAACCTTTCTCTTTCTCTTCATTTAACTCATGATTTTTGTCTTTAAACAACCAAAGCATTCACTACTTTTCTTCTATCTTTTTTCTTTTTAACCTCGAATACTAGTTTACGTACTACCCATGAAAGGATACGATAAAAATATTACTAAATTTGTTCAATCATATAATTTTATGTCATTAAGGTTATAATATATGACATTTCATATACTTTGTCAAAGGTGATTAAAAATGTGATGAATCTTTATATTATACGATATAAAACATTATTTCTTTGGTGTACTTACAAATTATATTTAAATTAATCTAATAAAATAGTACTTTTCAGAATTTACTATTTTGATTAGTAGCGACTAACGGTAAAATTTTCTTATAGTTGTAAAAATGTTTTTTTTACATGTTAAAATATTGTCTATATACGAAAAAGACACAATATTTTTTAAACACAAAATATCTGTTGGCGTTACCATTTAGAAATGATGTTTAATAGGAAACAAACAAAACACTATATGTTTTATAATTAAATATAATTATTAACATTTTTGGTCAACATATAATTATTAACATTTATTAAACCGAAATACAATCAATTAATTGCATTTAAAACAGTGAAACTCAGTTGTACACGTGTGCTCCAGTTTGTGATGGTATTAAAGAGAATAAACACATTTACTAACATTTTTGACTCTTTTCATTAATAAGTGAAAAACTATTAATATCCTATTAAATATAGTTGGTTATTTTTCTTATAAACATTAAAGTATTGTTATTTTTGAAGAGTAACTATAGTTAACATATGTAAATGACATTTTACATTAAAATAATCAAACTCTTAATCGTACACGTGTGCTCATATGTATGACACATATTATTATGTATTAACTCAAAGCCAATGTTTGTTACTCTCTACTAAAAAAGTTAAGAACCAATTAATATGACAGTAAATACAATAAATATTCCATAACTAATTCATTGTACTTTTCTTTCCTTTTTTTTGCCAACTAACTCATGGTTGTCTAATTCATTTTAGATGGATTGTATTTTTGATTTTTCCATATTTTGTTACTCTCTACTAAAAAAGTTAAGAACCAATTAATCTGACAGTAAATACAATAAATATTTCATAACTAATTCATTGTATTTTTCTTTCCTTTTTTTTACCAACTAACTCATGGTTGTCTAATTCATTTTAGATGACTTGTATTATTAAGTTTTCCAAATTTGTTTTTTTCCCTTAATTTTTCCTCATAATTTTAAAGATGCCACTTGTAGCTGCAATTGTCTAATTAATTTTAGATGGATTGTATTTTTGAGTTCTCCAATTTTTTTGTTGTTTCCTTATTTTTTTCTCATAATTTTAAAGATGCCACTTGTAGCTGCAAAGACATTTGGATTTGGGTCTCCGTGGAGCAAAACGTGAAAGTGAAACGGACATTTGGGGTTTCGTGAATATTTATCCACACGCGCGCCTTACCTCCACTGCGTGAAGCGTGTAAAATACGCGCTACAAGTGCGCGTTGCGTTCTACCTGAATTAGCTTTACAACTCAGCTTCTTGTTGTTTGTGGTCTAAATTAAGCATAGTGACTGTTTAGTCTTAAAATCATTAATCCAGTTAAACTAATAGAGATGTAAGAGATTATTGAATCTAATATGAGAGCATCATAGTGACCGTTTAGTCAAAAAATCATTAATTCAACTAAATTATAGAGATTTAAATGATTATTGAATCTAACACAAAAGCATCAGTGACCATTTTACTCTAAAAATCATTAACCCAACGAAACTAATAGAAATTTAAAAGATTTTTAAGCATCATAGTGACCATTTAGTCTAAAAATCATTAATTAACAGATTTTAAAGCTTATTGAGTTTAATAATGTCGAATTTCCATTATAATAAACAAATATAAAACCTGCAAAAATTCAATAAGAGATGATTTTTCCCATTCATGGCAAATTAAATATCATAGATTTTCTTTCTTCAAAAAGTCGAATTTTAAAAGAACTAATCTGATAAACCTTAAGAGACAGCATCATAGATAGTTTTATAGATATGATTTTGTCATTCCCACGTAGCAGAGATCATGGAATTGGCAACACCAGATTGCTCCAAGGTTAAGTTAGATTCATACTCCAACGTCTTTGATTCACCTGGAATCGCCTGTGTTAGCTTCAATGGCTTCTTCCTCTCTGATTCCTCAAGCTGAGAATAGCAGAAAGACCAGAGAAGCTACAATGGAGACAGCAACAAAATCTTAGAAAATCTCAGACAAATAAAAAGAATACAAGAATCAACGTTGTTTCTTAGGATTTGCAGACCTGAATTGTGTCGGTTTTGAGGAAATTCCTCTGGATTCTTTGTCCGTTGGGTAAACGGATCCCGACTCTGCATTGTATGCTGCGATCGCCTCCCTTTGGTTCTTCCGGCAGAGGTGGGAATGTTGGCAGCACCGCGGTAGTAACTGCTTCAACCACTACTTCTTCAGGTGTTATTGGTGATTTATCATCTGACGACTCTTTCATGTCGTTGTCTTCCAAGGAAGCAGCCAATGCTCGTCGCAGTTCTTCTTCTTCTTCATCTTTTGCAACATCCTCTAAAGGAATAAGTCAGATAAAAAGATCTATCAGTATTTTTCCCAACGGACTTGCAGAAAAGTTTTAAATCTAACCTTTGGATTTGGAATGAGGAGTCAATGAGAAGCTGCCTCTTGGCCGTTTCTTTGAGAGAGAAGCAAAGTGTTCACGAGGACCACCGTCCATGAACGGCACTAAATCCTCTAGCAAAGTCTCGGGTTCGACCATTCCACACCACATTCTCATCTTTTGACCAGTGGTAGGATCAATTACAAGCACCACGGGAAAGGATTCGAGCTTGTAGTATGTGCAAACCTTTCTTCCTTCTGTAGTATCATCATAGACCTAATACCAGAAAAGAAGGGATTTTAACCAATTCTGTAAAGAGAGTTTCAGTTTAAGCACGTGGAAGTTTAAAAGGGGAAAGTTCTATACTAAACCTGCCAGAAGATGAAGTTGGCTTTGATAGTCTGAGAAACAGCTTCATTTGCCCAAGTATCTCGATTTAGCTTTGAGAAGAAAAAAAAACAAAACAAAATTGGATGCGAGAGAGTGAGTGCTGTTAAAATAAAACGATTCAGTTTCAAATATTTCATATCCAAACCAAACCGAAAAGGAAATAAAGCGACTCAAACCGCAATTACTTAGAAAGTCCTTCAAATTGAAGGTATATTTTCTAAAAAACAAAATCTCGACCAAAACGAAAAATCTGAAACGTCAAAAAAATTGAACCTGAAAAAGAAATCCACACAAAGGAAATTTTAGAGAGTAACCATATGAGAGCTGAATTCCGTGTTAGATTGGAGGTTGACAAGAAGCCATTTATCCTGTGAAGATGAAGTAGTTTTTGCCTGAACAGAAAACCAAACAGTGAGGTTTAGAGTAAGAAAGCAGACAAGCAATTAACAAAGCAAGACACTTTGTGGAGAACCTGTTCAAACGAGCCATGCAACACCAGATGGAAAGGAGGACGGTACAATGAGGCCAAGCTATCCCGCGGAGCTGATGCTGTCTCTGATGCAGAAGCTGAGGCAGAGGCAGAGGCAGAGGAAGCACCCTCATCTGGTTCCCAAACTCCCGGGCTTTTTGGCTCTTCACTGAAGTTACGGAAAGCAATCAAAGAAGTAGGTTCAGGCTGAGAGTTTCCCACCCTCAAAGCCCTAATCACAAATGCAAGTGAATTATGAGTTCTACATCCCGCATCACCAGGATTAAACAATAAAACCGATAGGGGCATAAAATGGGGTATGATTAAACATGATGGAGATGCTGACTCTAGTGGGCTTATGAAAAGAAATTTTTTTCGCTAAGTACAGCTGTGGCACGTGATTACACTTCTACCTGAGGTACATAGTTCGTACGTGTACTTATAAATATGGCTTCCCTGGATTGGTTTTCTTTGAAAATGCTATTCTATAAGTAAAGGAAGTAGCAGGAAGACAACAGTCTTGACCAGAGCCCTGGAACAAAGAACTTTTAGTGCATATCTTCCTTGTCTGTTGAATTAGGTGAGGCAAGGGAAGGAAGTGAAACAACACGAGGCTGACAGTCTGACACACAATCAACTAGAGCAACATTAACTATATGCTGGTCGTTCAGCTAGCTGCGTGAGTGATTCTACAACCTAAGATAGAGAAGTTTGGGATGATCCAACTACAGAAGCAATTGCAATATGCTCCCCACCCCAAGATCTGAGATTCCAACAGAGCCAGAACCTGACTCTGATAACGACTGACTAGACCCAAGTGCATATCAACCAAGGTCTGATTTGAGTTTACAGCATCAACTAAACCTAGAACAGTAAATCCAAAAAACGGCACTTAGATGAACTAGACCAAACCCTGAGTCAAGAAACTAGAAAGGACAGCTCTAAAATCGAGGAACCTGCATTCTTAGTCGTTACTACCTCCGCAAGATCCTAAGTAATGACACCCAGTGAGGGGAAAACACTTGAAATACGGGCTAACCTACGACCTGCTGACCAGAGAGGCAGCTCTGAGGATAAATCTTCAACCTAGAGACATTTTACGGATTTAAGAAAAAACAAAGAGAGCAAAAAAAGAGACTAACCCAAAATATATTGAGTCACCATAAAGAGTTTCCCTCACAACAGGCAAAGGAGGACGGACTTCATCTACATCATTCTGCTGTATCCTTTCATTTCCTGTGTTAGCCGCCCTATGGAATATAACATCAAACCAACAGGTTGAACAAACAAAAATGAATGATACTTAACAAGAACCGTATTATAACATCATCATACCCCCAAGATTGTGCAGCCATGTGATCGTCGGACGCTGGCTGAGTGTGTGTACCAGACGGAAGCATACCACCTTCGCCTCCAACGTAAAAAAGCTGAATAGCTTCCTCAAGTTTCCAGCTTGTCGCCTGTTGATAGAAAAATTCTACTAAGTTAGTAGTTTTACACAAGTGAAGAGAGCATAACAAACTATCAACAGAAGGGTGTTGAATCACGAACAACAACATTCTACTCATTCTGGAACCAACCAATCAGTCAAAACAAAACAAATTCTAGAGAGAAATTATAAAACAGCTAAAATGAGTTACTTACAGGTCATATGAAGAACAATGATCATACAAAGAATTTTAAAACTGCCAAGTCAATCTCATCACATAAACCCTCGATCACAATGCAGACTGTAACGCCACAGCGATCAACTCAAGCTACTCTCCATCACAGAGAACTTGTAACACGGAAAGCCAGATCAGCCGAAAACTACCAAAAAAATACTCTCTGCGTCCAATCTAGGGTTTCAACTCGAATACCCAAATATTCAGAGTGTTCATTTTTCTTTTGACACCATTTTCAGAGTGTTCATCAAATTGCTCCATGAGCTGAAAAGAAGGAGGACCCAATCTAGGGTTTCAACTCGACATCCCAAATTCTAAGAGTCTTCCATATTAACTAAGCCCCCTAGCTGAAATAAGGTCGAAGCAAACAATTTAGACCCGAAACCAATAAACCAGAAACTCAATCAAGTTTAAGTTCACTCACACCAATCACATCAGTTGACTAAAGCACCTAGAACAAAACAAATCTACCAATTTCGAGCAAAGGATCAATCCGCGAACCTCTAAGAACTGCCGAGCTGTTCCAGCTGTCTGCCCGACAGCGATCTCAAGGAAAGAAGAGACTAATCTCTGTTGGTCACTGGAAGAGAGCATTCCCTCCATTGCTAAAGTCGACAAAACCCTGGAAAAAAAAAGACCCCCAAATATCAGAGAAACACCAAAAAGACGAGTTTTTTTTCGAATGATCTGGGAAAATAAGAGAAACCCTGAATTAATTACCAAGGAATCGCACTTGCCCAGAAGATGAGGAGAAGATCGGATTAAATAAGAAACTGTAGAGTAGAATCATGCGGGAGGAGAAGAAGGAACAACATGCGATTGAATTTTGATCTTACTGCCAAAAATATTTACACGCATATATATCTCTATATCTCGGATTTGTCAGACGAAAAGACGATTGTAACCCTACGTCTAGTCAACTAATTCTTGCCGGAAAGTGGGGCTGTTTATGACATTTCCAAAACGCATACGCATGTGAAATTGGCCCATCATTAAATGTAACTATCGAGTTCATTTTAAGATATTGTCTCAGATTATTGAGATTTTAATCATATGAAATCGTAGTATCATTACGTTACTAGGATTTTTTTTTCAAGAACCATAGGCAAAATCTTTGCAATACACATGAATCAACTTTTTGATAACAGATTTATAAACTTTTTGCTTAATTTATCCAAAGAATATTATCACTATCAAGGAAATAAATATAGGGTGGCAAATTTGCCTGAGAAAGAAAAAAACTGTCTAACAATTTTGTTTTGACGAAATGAACAAAACCCTTATGCTGGTTTTGATCTCTCTCGTGGTGGAATCCGCAACCATGACTTCATTGATTCATACACCGTGAATCCAATCGCAACCGATGGAACAATCTAACACACGAAGACAACTCAATGAGTCCTGAATATGAGATCACTTGAAAGTTGGAAACTTTATATCGGAATTACCTTAATGTAGTTGATGCTTAAACCAGCAAACAACTGTCTCCAACCCTGGGTTCGAACAATCGTGTTAAGCCCATCGAATGTGTTCTTGTAACGTTTGTTGTTGCCATCACTAGTCATAGGTTGCAGATTCTCGACCTGTTGTCACCCCAAACCAAATAGATTCTGAGTTTTGAAAATGTTGCAAAGTTTGAATCTTGTTTCTAGTTTGTTTATCTTTTACCTGCATTTGTCTTCTTACAACATCCAATGGGTAAGTAAAGGTCTGGCCAAATAAACCAGCTAAAGCTCCACAAGGTAGATGCATTCGAACAGAGTTTTGATGCTCTTCAGGAACATGTCTTTTCAATTCCTCATATATGTAGAACTTTAGGCCCGCGTAAGGAAGGATGCCGATCAGTGTTGGCCCTGCAAAACACACAGGTAATCGTCTCCAAATCCAAATCAAGAAAAGTATTATAGGGCACACACAGATTAAGATATTAAAGAGTCAGTTTGTTACTAAACTAAATCAACTAAGATTAGACTACGAAATTCCTTTTCATGTTGGTATTACATTCATCCCAACGGTTTATAACTATGATGAAATGACTTCGTCTGTCAATTTGAAATACAATTTAAACATTAATGCAAACAAATTTTGTGAGCTTTACCTATGCCTCGATATAGCCCACGTGGTCCCCCTTCTTTATAAGCCATTGTAAGCACATCTTTTATGCCTGAATATGTAGGTTGACGGTAAAATCCATCGGCACCACCTCGGAGACTCTGTCCTGTGCCAGAAACCTTAAATGCAACAACAACAGCATCAGAAGAGAAACGAAAAGATATCCTTCATTCTCAGATAAGCAACAACAAAAATCTATGAAAGCAAGATATTCAAAAATCACACACCTGGTAAGCTAACTTAGTACGAGCTAAATCAAGGGGATATGTGCACAAAACTGCTGTTCCGCCTGCAGCTGAACCAGCCACAAGATCAACAATGGGACCAGAACCTAAGGGAAGATTTTTTTTCAAAATCCAGTCGCGATACACTTCATACGTCATGTAATGAAGGGCAGCATATGGAATAATCCGTATAACACTCGCCCCGTTTCCTCTGCAAGATTTATGCACAGCACAAGGATTTAGTAAAGTGATTGAGCTGAGCTGCAAAAATAAGTGCCAAAACCACTAGCTACTTACTTATAGAATCCGAGAGGACCGTCACATTGTAAGACCTTCTTTAGTGACTGGGACACACCAAGGGTCCTAAAGTCGTTTGTTCTAGTCTGGTTCCAAAAGCACAGGTATATAAGATCACTACATGGTAAAAAGAGTACCAGGGATTCGAAGAGCAGCATAGCAAATATCTTAGGATATGACCAAAGTACTAAGAAACATCAAAAACACAAGATTACCCATCAAACCGATACCCAAATTTCGGCAAAACAGATAAAATGTGGATACGATATAGATTCTATCAGTGCCATTGAAACATAATAAAACCAACAAAAGCGAGAATTTCACCTGCAATAGAATCTTGATCCTTTCCAAGGGCGCAACGGCAGTCTTAGCAAATGCCCCAGCAGCTCCTCCAGCGATAAGCGTTTTTGCAAGAACAGGCAATGTATCAACAAGGTTCATCACATCAGCCGAGAGTGTGGAGCCTTGTGACGAACCCATCTCAATTCTCAACCCAGTTTTTGATGGGAAACAGAAAACACAAAGAAACTTAAGTCAAATTTGGTATAATCTCTCCCTTAAGTTGAGAAAACGCCTTATCCCATCTAAATCTAGGGTTTATGGTCGAGGCAGATTTCTTCTGGAAACTCAAACTTGTGAACCTGAGAAATTCCAGAAAAGAGAACGGAAAGCTCGGAAGCAGATTATCCTCCTCTCTTACAGCAATATTCATTAACAGACTCAATGACACACGCTAAGATGATCAACCCCACCCGAAGATCAAATCATTCCGATAGTCCAATCGCAACTAATCTCTTCAATTTGACAGATCCAGATACTATTCCAGCGCTCTCAGAAGCCGAACTCACGAACAAAACCAATCTATCGACCAAACGAACAAGTACCCTTCAGAGATCGATGAGCACCGATATCTCTTCAGATCCAAATGAACCAATCAATGGGAAAACTCGTCGAGGAGAAGTCAAAAGAAACCCTACCGCTCTAATAACACGAAGTTATCGGAGAAGATTCAGGAAATTAATTGGCTGATGAAGAGCGACTGAAGGCTCGCCGTAAATTTCTGAGAGAAGAAATAATGAAGACGAAAGGTTTTTCGATTCAAACTTCGTCTCTGCTCTGTTTACTCATTGGTCGCGCATTTTCAGAGGCTCCAAGAAACAGAGATACCTTTTTGAGGTAAATATCGCATGCGGTTCGGTGCACCGAGAACGTGGTAGACCTAACCATTGTCCACCAACGTGTCACCCATCTATAAAACCATACATATACATACATGGATGTATTCAATTTAATATTTAAGAAGATTTAAAAAGATTTGAGTTTTAGATGATCTGAGTGATTTAATTAAATTGTTATGATTTATTTTTAAAATTTTATGAAATCTTATTTAAAACTATGAGATTTGGATTGTTATTTTTTTTACTAAAATACTCCACCAAAATATCTTCAAATCACTAAAAATGTGTATTCAATCTAATATTTATGAAATTTGGAAAGATTTGAGTTTTAGTGACTTTTTAGATGATTTGAGTAAATTAAGAAAATTGTTATGATTTGTTTTTAAATAACTATGAAATCTCACCTAAAACCATGAAATTTGGATTTTTTAACTAAGAAACTCCATCAAAACATTTTCAAATAACTAAGAAACTCCATCAAAACAAAATATTTTCAATAACAGTGAATTTAAAATTTCATTTAGAAATCACTATTTTAATAACATGAGATTTTTAAAGACTTTTGGAAATTCATGTTTGAATAACATATGAATAACATATGACTTGTGATTTTAATACAAATCACTCCAAATGCTAGATTGAATACACCCCTAAAAGTTCCATAAAATTCACTACTTAAAATATTTCCAATAACAATAGATTTGAATGTTCATTTACAAATTACTAATTCAATAACATGGGATTTTAAAAAACTTTTTAAAATTATATTTGAATAACATAAAATTTATGATTTTAATACAAATAATTCCAAATAGATTGAATATAACCCCACAATGATTAGGCCCCAAACCAAAACTAACCAGCAATTTTAACTTTTAACTTGGGTCAAATCTCTCAATGTCCGAAAGAATCAAAACTCAATCGAAATATAAATTCGTAGAGTTATACTTTTTTTTGTTAATCAGAGAAAATTATGAGATTTTCGGACATGAACTAGTAAACATGAGGTCCAAAACGCCGATGCACGTCCACAATATGTTAAACAGAGCGTTGGTGGCCAAGAAGAATCGAACCCAGGAGGCAGGGCTCGTAGAGTAATACACAAATTGGTATAAGAAGTTACAACAAAGAATCAAACAATTTTTTTTTTTTAAATAAAAGAAAATGCATTGCATGCATGTTAATTACCCAAACTTTCAAGCATTGTGTTAATTAACAAAGCTGCATATCCTTGTGATTTCTCCCGTAGAGCCGGTTAGAGGTTCAATAATCAATATCACCCATCTTGATCATAGCTGCGGCAAAACCTGCTACGAATTTGGATGGCTTCTTGCTGTATTCCGACACAATGCCGTCAGTTGATGCACCGGATCCGAACAAAACTTGATCGGTTACTAGAAGTCCTTTCCTTTGCATTAAGTTCTTGTAGTAATTGTTGTCGAAAGAATTAGGTGTCACAAGATCCAACGCTGCTATATTCCCATCACTGGGCATCGACGTTTGCGCGTGCTAGCAAATCCAGCGTCGATGTCGCTTGAGTTTTCGTAGAGCCTGTCCCGGAACAAGAAGCATTGAGATTGCCGCCCTATGGTGTGAGCTCCTAAAAAGTTTTTATGCATTGTACACAAACACATACCAAAAAAATCACTCAGAGATGCATAGTGCGTTGTAACATTGGTCAACGCAATTAGCATAGCAAATCGCATATCTTAAATGGTGAAAACCTCATCATATCTATACTGTACGTAATACAGAAGAGTGATTTTTTTTCTTTTTCTAATAGTAAAAATTGATTATCTTTTCTTGTTAGGGAATATCGATCAAGAATGATATTTGAGGAGTTTGATGTTGAAAGTTGCAAACCCTAAGGGTTTATATAATTATATATTTGCATAGAGTTTTCACGCAGTGTCGCTGTTCAATGTTGAAAACTGTAAATTAATATATATTTATGAGATCTATCATGCATATTTTAGCCAACGAATTTTTTGGATTGAGGGATGATTTTTGGGTGCTGACTTTGTATTTTGGTCAATTGTCAATTTGTTAACTTACAAAAGAACATAACTAATTAAATTGAGAAGAAAAAAAAGACATCATTATAGTAAGCGATAATTAGTTGATTCTTAAAATAATATAGGTTGAAGTTCTGATCTGAAGACTCTAACCAGAAATTATTTAGTGCGATTAGTTTGGAAGGAATAATTGACTACCAGAAAATTAAATGTCAAAATTTGAAGCACAGTTTGGTCAAAAAAAAAAACTTTAAAAATTAAGTTCATAGCCATACCAACAAATTACGTCTCAAAAATCGATGACTGATCTGTTTAATAAAACACGTTTTGAATTTGATTTGTTTGGCCAAAATTTATCGACGTAATAAATATTTTAGCAAATATAAATGGAACTGAGCTACATATATACTATTCCTTCTGTTTCATAAACAGTGTCATTTTGACACATTTTATATATATTAAAAAAATATTAAAAGTTCAATATTATTTTTTATTAATACACTAAACAATTTTTTTCTCTTTAATTAATACATTAAAATAATAAAGGTAAAACTTAATTTTTGTTCAAAATTATACATTGAAAACATAAAATAATATTTTTTATGAAACAAAAATAAAATTTTAAAATGACAGTATTTATGAAACGGATGAAATATTAATTAGGTGATTAAATAGATTTGCAATGCCCTACGCTGTCAAACCTAGGTGGTGTAAACAAAAGCTATATAGGAACGGTCAATGGCGATACAAATGTATTGTTGTCGCTGTTAATTCCCCTTTTCGCTTTAAAATCACATAGTCGAGTCTTTGTGGGCTAGAAACTATTACACAGATCAATTAAAAAACATCATAATAATTATATTCCATTTGTATCCAAACGAAAGTGTATTTTAATATTATAAAGGGTTTCCACCAGTAATTTCCTTGTTTTATAATTTTCAAGAATTTAAATTTAGATAATATTTATAAGAATTTATGTATGGATTCTAAAATCTTTATATTTATAATTAACTCATAAAATTCCATTAGGAATTTATTTCAAATATTTGAATATAAGAAAATGTAGAACGGATGAAAACAAAATATTATGTTAGAATGGACACCTAGGATTATATCCCTCACCAAATATTATGCCTCAGCAGCCACAAATGTAGATGCATGTATAACATGTATATTAATGAAAGTGTGTGTTTCGTACGTTTCATTTTGTTTTGTTATATGAAAAGGTCAATTCAACTATGTTCGACTGTTACTAGACGAGTAGTGGATGGATCCAAATTAACTGTCTTTCATGATCTAATTAGATTAGAAGCTCTCCTCTAATACAAATTCAAAAACCCAATGACGTCTTTTATAAAACTTGGTATATTTTGATAATGATATATAAATCTTGGTACACAACTTTTATAAAACAAAACTTAACTAATTGTGCGCAGGATAGAATGTAAAATCATTACGTTTATCATTCTATACTAGAAAGTAAAAAATTTCTTATCTTTTACAATTTCGTTGCTTTGTTGTGTCACTAATTAATCGCTATTATCTAACGCTAGTAACAAGTAACACGGAAAACTAACCTAAAGAGGAAAGCAAAGGAGAACAAGTTAAGAAGCAACCTTGGCACCACTTGTGGTTATGGTATGACCATTCGACCTCACATTATCCTAATTAAAGATTCTCTCGCTACTTTTTCAAAGTCAAAAAGTCAAATTTCAAAATTTCGAATAAGTTTGATATTTATAAGTTTTGGTTTGGTCAACGCAGGCCAGCTTTCCATAAATCTAAACCTAATTCGGATACATTTTTCAGTTTTCTTTCTAAATGTTAAGTAATGCAAGAGTATAAAAAAGGGAAATAACTAATACCACTAATAAACACTTTTATCTTAAAAACGAAAATCTCAAATCAGAACAAAGTAGAATTTAAATTAAGATTGGTGAATCCGATAAAAGACATATATAAATAGATTATTATATTCATCTTTAAAAAATAACTATAACTTCAGATTGTTGAATCCAATATAAGAATGTAATCATTTTTGTTTATTGTTTCACAATAAAGCACAATAATAATAAAAATAAAATAAAGTTTATGATTTGATCTTAAAATAAGAAAAGGTCAGAAGGGTGGTTTCCACGCGCTCCAGCAGCTAAAAGGGACCGCAATAGACTATTTCGCTCCTATATATATAAGACACATTTCGTCTCATTTCTAAAACTCACATCTTCAATTCATCAATCACTTCTCAATTAGCTCTTTACAAAATTTGTTTTATTACTTAACAAATTAACAAAAGGTTTCTTGTTATAACACTAATATGGCGATCTTCGAGATTCTTGTGTTGTTGCTAAGCTTATCTTGTTTCTGCCAAGCACAACTTTCTCCTACTTTCTACGCCCAAAATTGTCCAAACGCTCTCTCAACCATCCGATCCTCAATCCGAACCGCCATCAGCCGCGAACGTAGAATGGCTGCTTCTCTCATCCGTCTCCATTTCCACGATTGCTTCGTAAATGTACGTAATTAACATTTGATCTAACATGCGTGTATATGTGTGTGTTCATGGACCACTCTAAATTTTGTGTTTGGTTTTGAATTTTTTTTGGTAGGGTTGTGATGCATCGGTCATGCTTGTGGCAACTCCTACAATGGAGAGTGAGAGAGAAGCGGTGGCAAACTTTCAATCAGCGAGAGGATATGAAGTTATCGATCAAGCGAAATCTGCTGTTGAGAGAGTATGTCCTGGTGTCGTTTCTTGCGCTGATATCATTGCCGTTGCCGCTAGAGACGCTTCTGAATACGTAAGTATATTTATCAATATCTATAGCCATATATTTATATTATTTCAAACATATTTACATGGTAAAATGTTATTTTTGATACTTTTAATTAAGAGATATATATTTTCATTGTTAACATAAAGTATTGTATTCTGCAAGTATTAAAAAAAAAAACAATTGAGGTCATACGATATGCATTATACACCACTTCTTAATTCTTTTTTTTTTTTTTTTTTTTTTTTTTTTTTTTTGATAAACATTTGAATTTCATTACGGAAATGAGATTGTTTGTAAATATACAAAAAGCTTAACAACAGCCAGTCCTTGCCAAAAAAAGATAAAAAACAAGGAAGAGACTAATAATTCTTAATTCGTTTTCTCGTAGTTCTAATAATTCTTAAATATGTAAATTTTGGTGTCATCAATAGGTCGGAGGTCCAAGATATGCAGTGAAGGTTGGTCGGAGAGATTCCACCGCCGCGTTTAGAGCTATTGCTGACAGCGGCGATCTCCCCAACTTCAGGGCAAGCCTCGACGAACTCTCTGATCTCTTCCTTCGAAAAGGTCTCAACACTAGAGACCTCGTCGCTCTCTCAGGTCAGTCCTCAAAAAACATTCCTAGTCGCTACTTTGTTATCATTTTATATCTCTTTAAGACATTTCTTGTGACACACGCAAACTCTATTTACAGGAGCTCACACCTTAGGGCAAGCTCAATGCGTCACGTTCAAGCAAAGGCTTTACGACAACTCGAGCGACATTGACGCCGGATTCTCCAGCACACGTAAGCGTCGCTGTCCGGTCGAAGGTGGAGATACGACCTTAGCACCTCTAGATCAAGTGACACCAAATTCGTTCGACAATAACTATTACAGAAACTTGATGCAGAAGAAAGGACTTTTGGCGACCGATCAGGTTTTGTTCGGAACCGGGGCTTCTACGGACAGTATTGTGTCGGAATATAGCAGAAACCCATCTCGATTCGCGTCTGATTTTGCAGCTGCAATGATCAAGATGGGAGATATTCAGACACTTACTGGCTCAGTTGGACAAATCCGGAGGATCTGCTCTGCTGTTAATTGAAGAGAGATTACTACTCTTGTCCCAGAAAGTTTCGAGACTTTTACATTTATCCATTTAATTGGTTCATTGTTGTAACTGTATAATTACCTGCAATCATTCGTTTGTTATTTGAATATTATTGGATAATAATTTATGATTTTTCGCGTATATAGATATAAGAATGGTACAAACATTCTTAGTCGCTACTTTTTCATTTTCTTTATTCTATATACTACTCACGGAAAAAGGGAAAATCTGAAAAATGAACCAGTGCAATTTACTTTATATATTCTATTGCTTGTTACGAATAAACCAACAAACAAATTTGACGGATAAAAATTTCAGTATCGAAGCCAAATATATACGCGTACTTACGAATAACAGTCGATTATAGCACGACGTACTTATTCTCTCTCACACACATATTCTCCAAATCGGTTTATAAATACAAACTACAAAAGAAGAAGAAAAGAAAGAAAGCAAGATCCGTGAATTGAAGGAGGAGATCAAAGCTTCATGCCTTGAAGGGTTGAAGCTTTATGAGAGCATAATCACACTCATCTAATTTTTATGAGATATATAATACTCATAAATATAATTTAAGTCCTAAAGAGTAACATGTAATAGTAGCAGATCCTTTCTTCATCTATTAATAGGCAACAGCACGTTATAGCGCTAGTTATGATTGATACACGAGTATAAGTATTTTGATCATTGATATAGGTTTGTTAGAATTTTGTTTGTTACGAATCTCACATCAAAGTATAATATAGTCTAGAACAATATATAAAAATATGTGTCAATTAACTTAAGATTTATTTTTTATGAAATTTAAGATGAAATTCCGAATACACACTAATTCAGTCCGAACCAAAATTAATCTGATCCTGAGTAATTTAAAACTCATGATGTTGTCGAGATAATTAAGTAGGAAAGTCATGTAGAAGAAGCGTATTTGTAATCCTACATCAACAATGTTAATATACTTAAAATACTATATAAACAAAATATGAATCAATTCACTTATTGACATTTATTTTTAATTAAACATTTACAAAATTTAATATATTTTTTCTTTTTCATACAAAAATATAATAATAATTTTTAATGAAAATATTAGTTTTATATAGCCTTCTCTATGTGTAAGTTTCACAAATTTTTAGTTTATTTGGCAATTTTGCAAAAACATGACTATAGGAGTTAAACCGATCGAACATAATAGTATAGATAATATGTGGAATGGATATCAAAAGTTCAAAACCAGGCCAAATTATTAAACAATTTGTTATTTTTTTTAAAGCTATATATGGTGAGGCATGTACTCACTGGCGGATCTAGAATTTTTTTCTTCATTAGGGGCAAAGAAATTTGAATAAGAAATTTAAATTATATTAATTGTAATTTGATTAAATTTTAGTATGTTACAACTTACATTATGGACAGATTACTGTTGATCAGTTGTAATGAACGTTTATGTAAATTTGTTTGTTCATGTTGATTTGTCCAAAAAAAAAACTCTCTATGTTATAATGTATGTATAATGATACTAATGATTTATTTTGTCAACGATAGATACATCACAAATTCTAAAGGTAGAATAAAAAAATTCTAAAGGTCACTTTATTTCCAGCAAGCAGTAGCTTTTCCACGTATACGTACACGTGGAACTATGACAACAACGTCGCGTGTCAGTCACCACAATTTCCCCCCGCGGAAAGAATCACCGGCTATTTCCAGTTACTTTTCTTCTATTGCTTCCACGTCATTATCTGTATATCCCTGTCACGGTCGTTCTCTATCTTATTTCTGGAATACTATAAATACCTAAAAACAAAGGAAAAAAGGAAAACCTAAACAGAAGGAGAAGTGTTTCGATCAAATTCTCTTTTCGTGGTCGAAAGAAGATCGGATCTAAATCTTTTAAGGAATCCGAATACATTGATTTCTCTTAGATGAGAACCGGCGGCTTGGAAATGATACTCTCTTCGTCGGGGATTTTGTCGTCGTCGTCGTCGTCTTCTTCGGTGTCAGCGCTTAACCTGAAGGAGGCGATGAATTGGTGGTCGGACGTCAATGAGTCTCCGTTCTGGCAGGATCGTATCTTCCATATCCTCGCTGTTTTATACGGAATCGTTTCCGTCATTGCTGTGGTATTGGTCTTGACTTCTTCTTCGTCCGCTACTTGTCGTTCTGGTCTTGATTTTTTCGGTTTGATTTGAGATTGGAGTTAGGAGATTGGGTTGATCTAGAGAGATTAGGGATTCGAGGAAATTGGAACGAGGAATAGATGCTGGAGTTTGGAGATGAACAAAAAAACTCCTAAATTGATTAATGTTCCATTTTCGTTTTTTATTATAGATTCAATTGGTAAGAATACAATTGAGAGTTCCAGAATACGGCTGGACGACGCAGAAGGTCTTTCACTTTCTCAATTTCCTAGTGAACGGAGGTGGGTTTCTCTTTCTGCACAACGTGAGTTTCTGATTTTGTCTGTGTATCTTTTTTGTTGATTGTCCTGTCTTCTTCTTTGTAGTTCGAGCTCTAGTTTTCGTCTTCCGGCGGGATGCACAGAATATGCAGCCAGAGGTTTGGTGTCTTCATTGACCATTTGTGATTGATGATCTATGTGAATTTTCTTAACTTGCAAGTCTCGCTTGGTTTCTTGTAGATTCTGCAACATATCTTGCTTGACATTCCAAGTCTTGCTTTCTTCACTACATATGCGCTTCTGGTCCTCTTTTGGGCAGAAATCTACTATCAGGTAAAACCTGATTTGGTATATATATATTTTAATTATTGTTTCTGGTGCATTGTTGTTGATATCTACTCCGTCCCAACAGGCACGTGCTGTCTCCACTGATGGACTAAGGCCAAGTTTCTTCACCATTAATGCAGTTGTGTATTTAGTTCAGGTGAAACCAACTTTCTATGTGGCCTTTGTAATATCTCTCAAAATTTACCTTGAACTTAGTGGAACCATGGGCCTGAGCTTGTTCTTAGATTGCCTCGCATCCTTTGTATCTGATTGATGTGGCTTCCCATACTTTAATCTTTCATGTGAATGCATTAATTCCAGATTGATATTTGGTTGGTATTGTGGTGGAAGCCTGTTCAAGTTATGGTAATCGTTTCTAAGATGTTCTTTGCAGGTATTGCTTGACGTGTAACTCCAACTTACATAGAGATTGGTTATATTCTTTTTCTGTGCTCTCTGTCTCACCTCTTGTGAATGTATATTGCAGGCGTGTCATTGTTCGCGGCCCTTGGCTTTTTATTATATGGAGGAAGGTTAGTCTTTTGTCAGTTGCATATGCTACAACATGATGGTAGCTTAGTTTATATTCTTGTTACCTGCGGTCACCTTTTTTCCTGACACAATTGAGTGTGATGTTGATATCATTATGAAAACCCGGCTTGCCAGAAGCTCATTCTTAAGGCTTCTATCTCTGAGAACGATATGCAACTTGCACATATGTTCTTTATCTATCATACCCTGTCAATCACGTTTAGGGAGATATTTATACGGAAGCTGTTAAATTTGCTGTCCTTTTTTCAACGATATTCTGGAAGCTTGTACAGTTGTGCTATTGTGAAATTTTTTCATCTAAAGTGAGGAGGTTGAGATCATGGTTACCCCTTCAATATCACAACTACTTTTATTACTTTCCTCTAGTCCCTGGCTATACTAGAGCCCTTTTTTTTGCCAAAGCAGACTTTATCTATACCATTATTGTTGCGAAGGAAATTGCACACATGACCTTGCTTTGTTGTTTATGACAACTATTTCCTCGCAGGCTTTTCCTAATGCTGCAACGGTTTCCAGTAGAATCCAAAGGGAGGCGCAAGAAGCTGCAAGAGGTGAAACTTGAATCTTAAAACCAAAGTTAAGCAGATCAAGTTTTCTGTTTTGGTTTCTTGGAACTTTACCCTCTTTATGTGATGTGCGTATGACAGGTCGGTTACGTGACAGCCATATGCTTTACGTGTTTCCTCATCAGATGTATCATGGTAAACACATACACATCATAATAGTGGTATCAATAGATCGGTTCTTGTTGCTGGAATATATTTTGCTAGTGGTCAAATTTTGAAGCTACAGCTAACCAGAGCTATCATTTCATCATCTATTAATGGTCTAGATGTGCTTTGATGCGTTTGACGATGCAGCAGATCTTGATGTCTTGGATCACCCCATCCTAAACTTCATATATTACCTGGTAAGCTCTCTGATCAACCTCTTGCACTTGTTGTCAAAATCTCTAAAAAGAAGGCGTTTGTATGTTTTACTTACAGTTGGTGGAGATATTACCTTCTTCTCTGGTCCTCTTTATCCTAAGAAAGCTTCCACCAAAACGCGGAATCACACAGTACCATCAGATCCAATGAACTGAGACTGTATCACATGGAGATGGATGCAGACAATGGAAACAACGAGGTAATTACGGTTCACTTACAGGGAGAGAAAAAACATGAGAAACAGCTGAAAAAGGGTCAAAATTTGATATCTTGTTGGTTGTTTTGTTTAAAACCAGGAGTTAATATCGTGTAGGCGTAAACTGGTGGGGGGGGGGGGTTCTTGTTCCTTTCATAGATAAAATGTACATGTAAGAGAAGAATGGGTTGTGATATCTTTTTAACTAATTGAATGTGGGTTAACTAGTGTAGCCTCTCTTGTTATTACTAATTCAAATTAGTTTGGTCTCAGAAGGAACAATTTGTGAGTTTGATGACCATATATATATATGTATATATATCATGGCTGGCCATTTCATTCGCCGAGTATTTATTTTTTCAAAGAAAAAAATAGATGCAAATGTAATCGCTTTTGACTGGTTGGTCTTTCTGCTACCGGTTTTTTCCTCTAATTTGAAAGTTTGGTGAAATTCTCACGTACAAATTCTAATTAAATTTGAAGTGTTTTTGTTTTCATTGCTTTTTATTTTCAGAGATTTTTCTTATATTTTTGTCGCCAATCATTATAGCATTGTAAATATAAGACATACGAAATAAGTGATAGAATTGTTAACTTTGAAATTGCAGAAGAGTTAAGATTCCTAGGATTGTAAGTACCATCAATTGACAAATTCGTCAATTATTGATCAAATCGATATTTAAATATATATATATTTCTAATTAGAATTGTTTGTCTGTAATACGAATAAGTTGTAGAGATAAAGAAAGAAGGAATGAGCAGAAACCGTGAATTGTGTGGGATCGGTTTGGTAAAGGGAATTCTAAGAAAGAAAGTAGATTTTTCTTAAACTGTTGTCGTCTAAGCACCGTCGGCTCATAAATAAGTCATCATAAAAAAATAAATATCAGAAGATATTCGTCTTTTTTTTTAATACGACAGGATATTCTCTGTTTTTTTTTTTTAATATCACATGATATTCTTTGGTCTATATATGTTAAAATCATGGTTCTAATAATCGTGCTAGTAGCCCGCCTAGACGGTGCCTAATCGCTTCAATCATCTTTCATTCTTCCAGAATCATCTTTACATCCACTCATCTCTTATATAGTTTGTTTACTCCTTTTTAATTTATTTATCCAATTTTCGTTTTTTTTTTCGTGTAATTTGTTTGTGTTTACTCTGTTTTAATCATGTTTTTATTTCTGTTTTTTTTAGATTCTCGTCAATTTTCTGTTGTATATTGTATATTGCTTTTATATTTGCCATCCCTTCATCTCTCATAGTTTTTTTAAAAAAAAATTTCTATGATTTTTGGTATTAAAACATATTATATAAATAAATCTCTATAATATTATTTAAGAAGACATTTTTAAAAATGAATTTTGTTTTGTAAATTATTACATGAAATGTCATTACAATTAACAAAGAATAATCGAAATAGGAAATGATGTAATAGTCTTTTTAAATTATTGATTAGAATATGAAAAGTATATATATTGCATTAAAAAGTTATTTATTATTTTATTTCTTAATTATTTTTAATACTATATATTTTAAAATAATAATCAATTCATATATATTAAAAAAAATTATTCAAAATCTTGCTATATTTTTCACTATAATTTATTATATTTTATTTGAATATATATCAAAACAAAAGTTAAAAATATTTTACTAATTTTATAAAAAAGTTAGACACAAGAAAACTATTTCTTTTAAGAGTTCGTTTACTAACTACAAAAATAAAAGTCATTTAACGGTTCATATTAGAGTTATGTTTTTAAGATTATAAGTTTTTACGGATTAGCCCGAATAATATTTTAGTTCACTGCAAAACGGGTTAAATAGATAAATTATTACAAATTGACAGATTTATCTATAATCATTAGATAGCTATATTGTAAAATTAAGATAAAAGTAATTTTCTTAAATTTTAAAATAATTTTTTTTTTAAATTACTCCGCGTTATAATTAGCGCGGGTTAAATCCTAGTAAATATATAATTCGTTAACGTTTAAGTATTGTCTAAACTCCAATTAATCCGTCTAGCGATCTTAGGTCTGTAATATGCTCAAAATAATACTAATGCCAAAGTAGTTTTAAAAACACAATTAAATTTAATAAATTTGTTAGTTAGTGGATTAAAAGCCTGATACTTGTTGGAAGAAAATCATAAAATAAAGATATCACGCGCCAAGTCGTGGTCTAACTCATCTCCACAGTTAACAGCTGTTTCTTTGCCTCTCTGTTTTCTCCGCATGAAACCCTAATCTAATAAAAAAAAGTCGAAATTTTTGAATTTTTGCCATTGAAGGACTCTTTGAGAGAGAGAGTCTTAGTTCTGAAAATAATGGCGAAGGACTCACTTCCTCCATTATTCTCACTTCAGGACTCATCTCTCACCTATATAAACCATCATTTCCCTTTCTCCAGTTGCCGTCATCACCACCAAACCCTAGCTTTGGTTTCTGGATCTGAATCTCCATGACGATTCTCATCGATCAAAACGGTTCGTGATTCTTTGTTCTCTTTTTCCTATTCTGGGTTTTGAAATGATCTGGTTATAGAATTAAAGATTTTTGATTATCTCCTCGTGATTTTCGGATTAAATTTCAGCTTCTATTTTGTGGGGATTGTCGGATTTGGATTAAAGTTTGGGAATTTCAATGATTGAATCTGAGTTTGTGGAGATGCAGGAGATGAGATTGTAGAGAAGAATCAGGGGAATGTAAAAGAGGAAGAAACAGAGCTTTTGTTAGATGGAGGTTTTGTGGCTCCTCACACCAACTCCTTTGGTAACACCTTCAGGTAATTAAATTTCTTATCTTTCGAATCAATTCAAACCAGAGAATTTCCGGTTTAGCTTCATAGAGTTGCAAGATCGAAACTTTAATCGATGTTTTGCATGTTGTCATAAAAAGGGATTATGATGCTGAGAGTGAAAGGAGAAGAAGTGTGGAGGAATTCTACAGAACCAACCACATTGGCCAAACCGTTGATTTCGTGAGGAGGATGAGGGAGGAATACGGGAAGCTAAACTGAACTGAGATGAGCATTTGGGAATGCTGTGAGCTTCTGAATGAGTTTATCGACGAGAGTGATCCCGATTTGGACGAGCCTCAGATCGAGCATTTGCTTCAGACAACTGAAGCCATCAGAAAAGATTACCCTGATCCTGATGAAGACTGGCTCCATCTAACCGGTCTTATCCACGGTAAATTCTATTGATTTGATCTCATGTAACAAATTGTTTCCCGGTTTAAATGATTTTGTGTTGGTGTGTATGTGAAGCAGATCTCGGAAAATTTCTCCTTCACCCTTCATTCGGTGAGCTCCCTCAGTGGGCTGTTGTTGGTGAGTAGTGTGTTTCCTTTTTTGCCTCTAGGTTTTGTGAACATAGTCGGTCTCGAATGACTTATCCCTCTTGGCGCAGGCGATACATATCCAGTGGAATGTGCTTTTGATGAATCTATTGTTCAGTACAAGGTATATAAGAGATCCTTAACACAATTTTGAAAACCTTTTTAAAACATCTGAAAATTGATTCCATCGCGAGTTTCTTGATGCAGTACTTCAAGGAGAATCCAGACTATGATAACCCGAGTTTCAACACTAAGTATGGGATGTACACCCAAGGTTGTGGGCTAGAGAATGTGTTCATGTCTTGGGGACATGGTGATTACATGTACCTGGTAAGTAAATTACAATCTCAACATTTGTTTTCGATTTACCGACATGTAAGAATCTCTATTTGATTACATAACCGAATTTCACAGGTTGCAAAGGAGAATCAGACTACATTACCATCAGCCGGTCTTTTCATCATAAGATACCATTCGTTCTACGGTATTTGAAACACTGACCTATTTGCTCAAATCTATAGATAAATTAATAAATGACTCAAGGTTATAAAACCACGGGTTCTTCTTGCTCTCGCAGCTCTTCACAAATCAGAAGCATACAAGCATTTGATGAACAATGAAGACGGAGAGAACATGAAGTGGCTGAAAGTGTTCAACAAGTACGATCTCTACAGCAAGAGCAAAGTCCGTATAAACGTGGAGGAAGTGAAACCCTATTATCTTTCCCTTATCAACAAGGTGTTATATATAAAATGTATATTCAAGTTTCATATTTACAGTTTTTATCAGACTTTGGTTTTCTGTCCTAACCGGCGGATTTTATTGCTTGTTCTTGTTTTGCAGTATTTTCCAGCGAAGTTGAAATGGTGAAACTCACAAGCAGAAAGCGTTTCTAATAAAACGACTTTGATGAGTGACCATGTGTAACCCTAGTTAATAGGCACCAACGGAAATATGCCTTGATGAATAAAACAGAGAGTTGTTTCGTTTCATTTCCAATGGTTTCATTTCCAATGGTTTCATTTAGAGATGTATTATCTAACATGACAGAAACTGAAGTAAAAACAGAAAATACTTGTTGAGATTCGCGTCCTAACATAAAATAACATTTTGTAACACCTCCAAAACTTACAAAAAATTGTGCCAAGAGAGGTTTAAGTAGCATTAACTTAAACATAACTACAAAGTCACAAAACAAATTCTTAAACTTAACTAAGAGTACTTTCATCCCTACCTTGGGACATGATACGATTTTTCTCAATTTCGGCACTTTAAGGACGGTAACTTGGATAATTCTCGATTCCAAATTGGCTCGGGGAGAAGGATGATAAGGTATATTAAACTTTATGCCCCAAACTCGACTTAGAACGATCCAAAAGAAATAAGGCGGTGGAACTTCGGAAGGTAGAATTCGTGGAGCAAGATGATAAGACGTGAGAACAAGTTTCCGAAAATCCTTATGCCCTAGACTCGATTTAGAACGCTTTTACAAACCTTGGTCGTCGAATGGTATCGTCAAGAGGGATGAAGATCTTTTGATAAACCAAAGAGATTATTTGGCTAGCCACCAAGTAATCGAAAAGTTCACAAAGAACAAATGAGATTTCACTCTCACTTATAAGAAACTATTTTTGATTGAAAAGATGAATGAAATGATCAAAGATCTTACATGGTTTATATAGGAAATAATTGTGGGGAAACAAGGAAGAAAGTGAGGAAAACAATGCCTGAAAAAATAGCAAAGACTAATTAAATACTTGGACTAACTCTTTGACTACTTTGACTCATTAAATCACTTGTTGAATGACCCTTGGAGTCCTTGGTCGAAATTGACACTTGCTCATGGAAGAAATTGAGCCAAAAGAGATGTAAGCTCATTGCCTCATTAAAACCCTTCTTGAAAAACCCATTGGAGCAATATCAAGAGTATAAAAAAGAGTACAACAAACTCACACCATGGGCCGAACCTCATTGTCCATTTTGAGCTTGGATCATGTTGAAATCAGGGTGTAGGTGTTGATCTTCTTTCTCGGCCCAAATGCCCTTGAGTAAGCCGCGAACAGTTCCATTAAGCTCCCGTGACATCGCCTTCGTCATCGGACCTTCGGGTATAAGTGTTGCGTCTTCTCGTCCGTCCTTAACCGTAGCCATTATCATATCAGAACACTTTCCCACCTGCTTCAAGTCCGCCTGGCCGGAGACAGAAACAACACAAGTAGAGCCCAATCTGCTCTCAAGACACCCATTGATCACTCCAAAGCTGTTGTACTAAATTTACTTTATATGTATGTTTGCGCTTGGGTTATGCAGAGCTCAAACCCTCTTGACAACATCCCTAGTAACCTTTATCTTTTGGCTCTGTCGGTCCATCTGATTTCTTCGAAATTATGAATTTCTTCTCCTCCCTGTCCAATCAATTCTCGAATATTTCTTCTAATCAGGTTAGGGTTTCTTCTTCTCACTCAAAGATTTCATTTGTTAGATAGATTCCTGTTTCCTCGTCTTATCTGCTTGTCTTTTACAGATTGCCGGTTGGTTATCTGCCGTGGCCGCATGAGAGCTATTGATTGTTTGTGATCATGTTAGACAATTTAATATCATTTGTTACAAATTGTCTAATAATTCATGTTAGACAATTTAATATCATTTGTTACAAATTGTCTAATAATTCATGTAAGACAATTTAATATTATTTATGGAAAATATATTTTTTTAACATTATTTTTTTTATAAATTCATGTTTGGCAATTCTATAAATATTTTGTTCTGATTTCTTCTTTAAAATCTCGAAAAATCTTTTATATGTGGTCTAATAAATCTTTTAAACCACATATTTTCAACACCATCTCTCACCCGCAAAGATTTTCTGAAGATATTATATTTAAATTTATATATTATCCTAAATTCAGAATTATATTTATTTGTATATATTTATATTTGTAAAAACAAACTGGAATAATGTTAAAATAGTTTCCAAATTCGTACTTTATTCAAATATTCTAAAATGGGATAATCTTTTATCTCCAAAAATTGAATTTTTAATTGACAAAAATTATTCTGTTTGGAAACAATGATAATTATCTACAAAAATCTAAAAGTTAAAAGTTATCTAGAAAAAGAATTGACTTATGCATTTTTTACTGTTTAGACACAAAAATGTATATGTTTTATTAGATTAAATGTTTATTTTGATCTTAAACTAATTTGATTGGAAATGTGCTTATGTCAATGATGATAGCTAAGATCTTTCTATAAACGCATGGATTTTGGATTTAAAGATAAGAATTTTTTTTTGTCAAACCCGATTCATCTAGATCAAATGACTAGATGTAACATGTATCGTTTGTAAGCTGTAAATTGTAATCTTTTTTGGCTCTCTAGTTTCTCTGTAGGGCCAATAAAATACATGTAAATTTATTAAAAATATTGTGGACTAAATTTGCACAAATACGAACTGGACAAAACTCAAATTCCTAAATAGAGATTATTATCAATTAATTATGATCAAATGGCTAATTTGAAACAATAATAATAGAAAACGACTAGCTTTCAAAGGTTTAAATTACGGTTAGCAATTGTCAATTCTTGAGAATCCAAACAGTTATTAAAAATTTGTATATATGTATATTTGTTGTTTTGTTCTTATTGCACTGTTCAATAATGGTTTTCTCCTATGCACATGGATCTCTTACTGCATCTTTTCCAATGAAGATGATGTATGGACTTCGTGCCAACATCTTCTTTAAGCATCCTAAAAACCAACTTGATGAGGTTGGAACATGTGTTGTATTTTCACTTCTATAAGTGTAGTATATATTGTTCTCTAATGCGTCTTTTAATGTTTTTTTTTCAGCTGGAACTCTATTTTGAGCAGTTTGAACATTGACTACTCACATCTAGAGTTCCACTTACTCAAACTAGGACACCGACCATTACGTTTGGCGTCATTCCTCTTTGGCATGCTATCTCTGGTCAGTAGGACTAAAACGTGAGGCACCTAGCTTCTCTTTTGCCTTTAAGATATCCCAAGCCATTGGGGAGAATGACAACATCACTGCTTCATGCACTGTAGAGACACCTTGCCTCTCTGCTTCCGCATACTGGTAAACATCTATTTCAGTTTTCAATTATTTGGTTTTGTTTTGATATTTGTTAATTTCTAACACTCAAGTTAATTTTCAGAAACGGAAATGATCTCGATTGTTCATTTGAACAGAATGCCATGGGTTTATCTTTCATTTCAGCATGTCAGATCAACTTCGAAGATGCCAAACAAAATGTATGCTCAGTCGGATTAGGAAAGAAGATTGATGATCATAAAGGAATAAAAGTGGCGGTTGACACTAATAACATTACCACTGTCACCTATTCACACTCCATATCCAAGAAATTCATCCTTCAACTCTCTGCGAAAGTGGATGCACGTGTTAGAAAAGATTCACAATTTGGTGCTTCCTTTACCTTTCTTTGAACTCTCAGGTGTGATTACCAGTTCTTATTTTGTGCAACCATGCGGAAGCAGAGTTCTCGTGCTTGCTGACAGAAAGGTAAATGGAATAAAACCGCATTTTGTTTTCTTTTTATAATTGAAGCTTCCTTTGAAATCGTGTAATGTGGTGCTTCCTTTACCTTTCTTTGAACTCTCAGGTGTAATTAAGATTTTTTATTTTGTGCAACCAAGCGGAAGCAGAGTTTATGTGCTTGCTGACAGAAAGGTAAATGGAATAAAATTGTGTTTTGTTTTTCTTTTTATAATTAAAGCTTCTTTTGAGCTCGTGTAGCTTCATCCTCATTGTCCATTTCTTTGCTGTAGAGTAGCTTATCATGTGCCTTTAGACCATTCGATTGCTGAATTGACTGGACTATTACAAAAGTTATATAGTTTTCTACCTCAATAGTGGAAACTCTATGAATACGCTGAGGAATAATGATATGAGCTTCTCATCTATTTACTGTCATAATATTGAGAAACTCTATGAATACGCTGCCTGGTCTTTGTGTTGATGTTCTTGCAGAATAGGTAACAGACATGGAACACCGGTAACCAATTATGGTCTTCGTTGACGAACAAAGTATTAACTTTTCTGTTAGGGGACAAAAAGGTGGTGGCTGGATCATATTATCTTTTCTGTTATTGTCTTCTGTCACCATTATTAGTGGGATTCCCTTTTGATCAAAACTAAGATTTAACCCGCGCTAATTACAGCGCGGACTAATTTTTTAAAAATAAATTGTTTCAAAATTTTAAAAAATTGTTTTTATATGAATTTTACAATATAACTAATTAATGATTATAGATAAAGCTGTCAATTTGTAATAATTTATCTATTTTAACCGTTTTGCAGTGAACTAAAATATTATTCGGGCTAACCCGCAAAAACTTATAATCTTGAAAACATAACTCTAATATGTACCGTTAAATTACTCTATTTTTTGTGGTTAGTCTACGAACTCTTTAAAAAAAATAGTTTTCTTGTGTCTAACTTTTTATAAAATTATTAAAATATTTGTCAACTTTTGTTTTGATATATATATTCAAATAAAATATAATAAATTATAGTGAAAATATATAGCAAGATTTTGAATATATTTTTTTTCTTTGAATATATATGAATTGATTATTATTTTAAAATATGTAGTATTAAAAATAATTAAGAAATTAAATAATAAATAACCTCTTTAATGCAAAATATATACTTTCCATATTCCAATCAATAATTTTAAAAGACTATTATATCTTTTCCTATTTTAATTATTTTTTGTTATTTGTAATGGTATTTCATGTAATAACTTACAAAACAAAATTCATTTATAAAAATGTCTTTTTAAATAATATTATAGAGATTTTAAAATTGTTTACATTTTTATATAATTTCCTTAGATCCGTAGATAATTAAGAAGCTTTTACGTACATTTCCAAATCATTAGATATCAAAACCATAAGATAAATTTTGGTAGATCTCTTTGGCATGAGATACAATTAATTTGGTCAACAACAAAAATATATTAAAGATTGTATATCATTTGACCCCGAGACTGGAATCAAAATTACATAAGAAGCATGCACAATCTTACCTGCGAAAGTTCATAAAATCACAATATCAAATAAGATGCATAGCAAAAAAAAAATGACTTCATTCTACAACTACTGAACTACAGTCTACATGAGGTGATTTGAATAACAATATGATGCATGCTACCAGAAGAGAAGTAATCGAGATTTTTGAAGAAAAAGATGAAAACGTTTTTGTATTATACTATTATATGCTTTCGGAAAAAGGTTTAGGGTGCGTTCTAACTTCTAAATAGTTTTTCAATTTTTTGTGATGGAATCATAAATAGATTGCCAGAGACTTCTAGTTTTATACGTAATTTTTTGTCTCGGATAAAGGGTTCAATTAAACTTGTTGTTTAAAGTGTTTTCTATAAAAATGCTACTTTTAGTTCATTCGAAAGGGTTATACAAAGTTTATTGCTGGATAGATATATCCTAAAAATTCATTAACACTTTGGTCCAAAAATCAAGCCATACATCTACCATTAAATATTTGATAAATTTAAACTGAAAGCCCGCCAAAAAAAAGAGAGAAGAAGAAAAACGTAAACTGAAAAATAAAATATTGTGGAGTTTTTCGTTTCGTAGTTAACCAAATGAATAATAGAAAATAAGGCATGGAATATGAGATTCAACTTTTAATTAACTATTTAACAAACAAAATAAACTTTTAATTAAGTATATTATATTTGGTAGAATTTAGTATTCAATTTTAGAAACGTTGAAATGACATAATTCCTAATATTATATAGTAATACCGTATTATATCTCTATATTATTATTTAAGGAGTCATTTAAAAAATGAATTTTTATTTTGTAACTTATTACATGAAATAACAAGAAATAATTAAAATAGAAAATTATATAACTGTTTTTCAAAGTTATTGAATAAAATATAAAAATATTTGTTTTTCATTAAAGAAGATATCTACTATTTAGTTTCTAATTATTATAATATTCAAATAATGTAATATTTCTAAAAATAATTAATCCACGTATTTTTTTTTTTGGTTCTAAAATGTCATTTCATTAAACCGGTTAACACAATTGGTTTTCTTCTTGTACCACAGAGAAGGTACGCATATAACTTTTTGCTAAAGTGTCCGCTCTTAGATTGGCTTTCCTTGGAATAAAAATGAAAGACACATCGAGGAAACTAGATGCAAATTGGGAGATATCCTGAAGGATCCCATAAATTTCTGATAAAGGTGGTCCAATCGTGATTGCTCGGATCAGCGATTTGGAGTCTGAAGCGAAGCAGGTTTTTGTGAATCCCAGCTCGAGTGCCTGCGACATCGCCAATCGGATGGCTAGAGCCTCCGCTGCCACCGGCGAGCTCACACACTTCAATGCCTTCGATTTTTGCAGGAGGATTTCTTTTTGATTTGATTCGAAGACCCATCCTATACATGCTGCATATATCTTCTCTCCAAGCGCCATACGTGAAGCATCTGATAGCATCAGAAGGAAACTTTTACTATTTTCAAGAATTAATCCACGTATATTCAAATAAAAATCAAGATTTTGTAATATTTTTCACTATAATTTATATTATTTTATTTGAAGATATATCAAAATAAAAGTTAAAAAATATTTTACTATTTTTATAAATTAGACACGAAAAATTGATTATTTAAGAGTTTATGGATTGACAACAAAACTCAGATTCATTAAATGGTGTATACTAGAATTGGTGTTTCAAGATTGTAATATTTTGCGGGAATAATATTTAATTCCACCGCAAAAAAGGCTATGTAAACGGATTAGTCTCCCATGGATGAGTTAGAATTTTAATTTTCAAATGTCTATAAAAACGGATTTTGCAAGTCAAAATATTAGTTTTTAGTTTTTAAAATAGATGGTATATTCAATTTACTAAATAATATGGTTTTTAATTTGTTATATTTTTATTTAAGTATGTGTAAGTTTAAATTTATTATATTTTAGTCCATTATAAAAACAGAGTCGTTAGCTGTTTGACAAACATTTAATAAAATTCAGAAAAATGTGAAAACAATTTATCTTATTTTCAAATCAATTTTTTTTTAAAAAACTATACTTATCTTAACTAGGCTGTTGTCAGGAAGAAGATCTATCAATGTTTGAATTGGTTTGGTTGTGGTTGGGCAGTGCTGCCGTAATCTACATAAGCGGCTACGAAATTAAACGGGTCGTCTCTTCCGACTCATCAGATCTTTGTCTGCTTTAAAAGACCTTTTGAATCGATTCTTCTTCTCTATGTCGTCGGTGCAGAAAGGCTGAGTTTCTCAAGAGTGCCACCCGCGTGAACGAATTCAGAGGCCTGAGTATGTTTTCCGTTCTAAAGTCTGATCCTTTATATATATATATTTTTTCTTTTCCTGTAGATTCTTGAACACACCTGCTTTGAGCGTGTTCTTGAGCTTGGTAAGCCCTTGACTATTGTTGGTGAGGTAAATCAAAATCCGTAATCCTTTTTTGGCTTCTTCTTTTCATGATTCACTAGTAAGTTAGTGGATTAAGATTTCATTTTCGCTGAGGATACCTCGTCAATGTTCCTCTCTGTATTTTATAGGCTGTCAAATACAGCGATGGAGCTCTCGTGATCAAAACACCCACGGATGGGTCTTTTATGTTCTTCGATGGATATAGTTCTCTTGATAAAATGATTTCCCTTTTGGAATCACATTCACAGTAAGTGAAGCTCTTCTTCTCTTGAACTAGATCTGGTAAGTATTCTTTTGCAGGGCTCTAGTATTTTTCTCCATAGGCTTAACAGCTGTTGGTACACTTGCATATGTGATGCCTTCAATAAAAAAGGCTTGGTTTCTAAATAAATCAGGCACCACAGCCAACCAGAGAGCAGAACCCGATGGGTAAGGCTCAGAGAAATTAAGCTTCTTTAGGCTCTATTGTACCTGTATGATCTTAATTTTATTTTGTGACACAAATAAGTTTGCTTTACGTTCCAGTGTTATGCCTGAAACGTGTTTGTATCAAACGTATTTCAATAAAATCTTATTGTGTCTATGGAACTTACCGATCAAATTTATTGTATATCTTGTCATTTACTCATATGGTATCAAATTCAGTTTTAGGCTTTTAAAAAGTCAAGTGTTTGTTATCAACATCTCTGATTATAAGATCTCATTCGGTTCTTACCAATGTCTTTGCGAGAATAAACATTTACTTTCAGAGAGCTAAAACCAGAGGTCATCAAATCTTAATCCCCTAAAGCAAAACTCAAACTGAAAGCAGTAATGTAAAGCTTAGTCGTCCGCCATCTTTTACTCCTTGACATCTAGCCGAATTATCAGTACGCGGGCGGTGAGTAAGATCACACCCGTAGTTGCTAAGAAAAAGGAGAGATCCCCATACCAGCTGCAAAATGAAACAAAAACAAACAACATAAACATGATTCCTCACCTCCCAAGTAAAGGAACATCATATGTTTCTTACTCTGAACTTGATTTCAGGTTGGAAACCTCTTCGTCAATGTTTATATATCCATTGAAGACCAGAGAAGGTGATGCTCTGATCTTGGGAACACCATCTCTGTCTCTGGAAGCCTTTTTTTAGTCGAAAGAAGAAGACAATCAAAATGTATACTGCACATATTCCTAATTCATTAAAACAAGCATGGGTTTGATTGGACTTTCTACCTCACCAACAATAGTCAAGGGCGTACCAATCTCAAGAACATCCTCAGAGCAAGTGTGTCTAACAATCTAAAGACGAAGAAAGGCAAAGCACAACCTCATTGTTTCATCAGCCTGCAAAGGTGTTGTTGGAATAACTAGAGAAAGAAAAATATTGCTTATACCTTGACTCCTTTGAGATGAAGCACCCTTTGGAAAAGCTCATTCACAGGTTCAGCAAACACATTTCTTTTAAAAGTGCCATAAAACCCAAATACATTAACCCGACCAGATTCGTCTTCCTAATTAAAATCCAAAGAGATGAAGAAGTTGGAAGCAAACAATCAGGTCAGACAGGGCAAAAGAGTTTCCCAACAGAAGAAACATTTAGTAGATGATGAATGCATCTTATTACCAGGAACCAAGGGACACTCTTACGGCTTAGCGCAATCTCTTCGGAAACCAATTTCGAGTAACCAGCTTCATCATTCCTTGTCGAAAAAACAAGTTTGGCCTAAAAGTAACAACAACACATCTCTCTGTATTATTGATTCAACCAGAGGAAACAAAAGATGTGCAAAACTGAAACAGAAGCCAAAACCTTTTCAGTGAGAGAAACACCCAAAACGCCACTACGATTGCACTTGAAAGCTGCAGTTGAACCAACTTTTCCAGATACCGCAACAAGGAGACTGGGCCTGTACTTGTTGCCAAGCAGCAATTCCCCTAGAAATTCGTAGGATTTGATTGTTGAGTTTGAAAAACGTAGAAAAGAAAAAGAAAAAAAAAAACCCTACCTAAATCGTTAAGCTCTTTGACGTGGATAGCACGAGTCAGAGTCTGAGCTTGACTGTGTCGTCGTCACAGAGGAGAAGAGGAGTTGACTTGAATACAACAAGTTTAAAAATGATCTCTTTAAAATCAAAATAATAACAATACGATTAAACGAACCTTCTACTGCTGCGATTCCATAAGTAAAGAAGAAAGGCACCACCAAAACAGCAAGCAGCAGCATCAATCAGCATCTACGATTATACAAAATCAAAAAATCTAAAATCGTAGAAACAACGAGTCTTGGAATTTGAGGCTTCGTTACAAAAATTCACAGATTAATAAAACAGAAGAAAATCGAGATTTTACAGTCCATATATCAGTGAAAGAAATCACATTTACGAGAAGAGAGACCTTTTTCGAACCAAGAAACCGCAGATCCACCTATCAGAGCTGAGAAGAATCAGGCCCTAATTTTCAGAGATGAAATTCGTTTTTTTTTTTTTTTTCTTTTCTTTTCCGGTTAAAACCGGATTACGTGTAAAAAAACATTACTCTAGATTTCGGTTAAACAAAATAGTCTAATATTGTATCGAGAATCCGATCCAGAAATTGAACCCAAATAAAAAAATATTTGATTCGGTTAAAAACAAAAGTATATCTAAAATCTAAATAATTAATTTTGGACTACATAGAATAGTTACGGAATATTCTATGTTCAATTGAATAATTGATTCGAAATATTCTATAATCAATTTGACCGCGCACATCATCTTCAAAGGTTGAATCTTTTGGGGGGGATTCAAGAGAACGGTCCATCTGGTTCACTCAGTCCTGCACTTGGTGGCCTCTTACACCAATTTCATCTTGATGTCTCTTTTCTCTGGTGACATCCCTGACGTGCTCAACCAATTGCCGGAGTCTCATGGCCAAGTCTAAGCTTTCTAGCTGAAATCAAATGTCTATATATATGCAAGTCAAAATCGGTGCTGGCTTGTGTATAGAATGAAGATTAGATGTGACATATAAACCGAGCTAATTAAACCAAGTCAAAGAATCATCTTGCTCTTGTTTATTCAATTTTTTTTTTTTTTGATATAGACAATGGCTATCTGATCGGCCTCGAATAGAAACGCACCTAAATGCTACAAAGTGCACTGCACTGATCCGTAAAGGGTATGTACCACCAGGGGCGGATCCATGTTCAACAAAGAGGGGGCAAGTGCACCACTCATATTTTTATAACCAATGTGTTTTTGTTATAGCTCCCGTTAATGCATCCACGTTAAAATAATATTATGTCCCCATTGTTTGTTTTTTCTTCCTTAAAATCTAATTTGATACTAATTTAGTAATTTATAATAGGCATTTAATATACGCACACTTTTAGTCAAGTATATCTATATTATTGTTTCACCAAACACATGTACAATATATAATGCTTAAAATTTATATATTTTAACAAAAATAATTCTCTTATTTTTATCTTTGTGACTTGTGTGAGATGATATGATTTACAGTTTTTGTAATTTTTTATATCTAAGATTTTAATTTTAACTGGTAACGTAGATAAATATCTTATAAATTAAGAAATAAAAGTAAATAAATTTCTTACAATTCAAATATTAGTATATATTACTTGAAACAGAGAGCGATATTTTATATAATTAAATAGCTAAAATTCTTAATATATAACTTACAATTAATTATTTCCATGTTATCTAAATACTTTTATAAATGTAGTTTTAAAAAAATTCTTTAATATATAATAATTTTTAATATTAATTAATGTTTAATATTTTACCCCCACTCATTTTTTTCTCTAGATCCGCCACTGTGTACCATACTGCTTGGTCTCAAGTTTTAATACCTTCCGATTAAGTGCCAGTGGGTGGTCCAGCCGTCTGCATTATGAACCACCATGTAAACCAATTGGACCGATGCCCAACTGACAGGCTTTCCACAAAACAATGTTTATTAACGAGGGAGAAAAATCGAATACGGGCCGGGTGTTTAATCCCGTCTCGTAGCTTGCCATACCACTCACCCATCAACTTGCGGGCACGTATTCATTCGTGCCACTGGTCAAGCTAAATCAATGATATCAGACCATGGCATACTAATTATTTTTCCATGTGTTTCTGAGTAACCGGATTCTTAGACAGCAATTGGAAACTGTTGGTTTGAAGTTCGAAATGTGTTAGTGTGGTTTCGACGTTTTATCATTCTTTTCGCCATCAAAATATCCGATAACTTGTGCCACACGTCAAGTATCTATCTCCAACTGTGACAACTTCTTTTTTCTTTTGCTGTTAGAAACTAGAAAGCATCATTTTATATACTTAGCTGTGTTTTAAATAGCGTGAGGCGCACTGAGGCTCCAAGGTCCTGAGCCTGAGCCTTGAGCCTAGGCGCGGAGCCTCGTGAGCCTTTGGTACCTGAGGCGCACTGAGGTAATCATGAGTTATATAGTACTACATACAGCTATTTTCTTAATGCAACACAGAAACAGTGACAATAATTCTTGTTTATCAGAAATAAGAATGTTTCCAAACATGTTTCAGGAATTAAATGAATCCTCTCGGCTCTCACTAAGTTACCAAACCCAACTTATTAAAAACTTTGTATCAAAAAGCTAACAAATCCATATCATCATCATCATCCACAAACTCATCTCCTCCAAAATCTTCTTCAATATCATCCTCGTCAATTAACATCATTGGACTTGACCTTTGGGTTTGGGATGCTCTTGGATTTGGAGTGGATCTTGTGGCTGAATTCCTTCTCTCAGCTCTACTTGAATCCTCTGAATTCCTTCTCTCAGCTCTTGAATCCTCCGAATTCATTCTCTCAGCTCTACTTGAATCCTCTGAATTCCTTCTCTCAGCTCTACTTGAATCCTCTGAATTCCTTCTCCCAGCTCGAGTAAGGTAATTAGGCTCATTAGCTCCAGAAGCCATGGTAACCATATTCCATGTTAGATCATCATCATCATCAAAAACTAGATCAAAATCATCAGGAGACTGCCCTTCCATTCTTCCTATCAGCCACTCGTTACAATCGTCAATATCTTGTAGGAGGATGGGATCAATTGTGTCTCTCCTATTGTAACGACGTCTTAAAGTGCGATTATACTTGACAAACACCATGTCATTCAATCGTTCTTGAGCCAAGCGATTCCTTTTCTTAGTATGGAGATGTTGAAATACACTCCAATTTCTCTCACAGCCAGTCGCACTACACGTGAGACTAAGAACCTTTATGGCAAAGTCTCTAAGTTTTGGAGTAGATGATCCATAAGAAGACCACCATTCAGCTGGTGATTTTTTTGTTATATGTCTTTTTGCCATGGGATGACCAAAGAGTCCTGAAGCGCTTTTAAACTGATCTAATTCCTTAGATATCTCATCTTGAGTTTTAAGATCAGGAACCAACCTTCCAATGGTGTCGTATAAACCTGTCACAACCTCTTCACAATTCACTTCAGACTCTTCTTTATACTGAAATTCTGGATTCAAAAAGTAGCCAGCAGCATGCAAAGGCTGATGAAGTTGACAATCCCATCGATTATCAATGATCTCAAATGCAGCCTTGTAATCATCTTTATCGTTGAAGGAGTTAGCAATGGCCTCTTTAGCCCTATCCATTGCTTCATATATGTACCCCATAGCAGGTTTTTTCTCTCCGTCAACCAGCCTAAGAACCTTAACGAGAGGCCCTGCCAACTTAAGTGAATATAAAACGTTACTCCAAAAGCGGTCATGCATAATAGTCTGTTTCACTTTCCTTGCTCCGACTTCCTTTGGCCACTTGGAATCATCCCAATCCGGAGAAAGCACAAAATCCCTCAAGTTTTTCTTCAGCTTGTAATACTGCGCAAGTGTGATAAAGGCTGTAGCAAAACGAGTAATCGCCGGTCTATGCAGATTTTTCTGTTTTGTGAATCTCCTCATCATATTCACAAGGGAAGTGCGACCGTAGATGTAGCCATTCATGAAAATACAGCCCTTTATTGCAGCCTTAACCTTAGGAATTTTTCCTATATCCTCCAATATGAGATCTATGCAGTGTGCTGCACAAGGAAGCCAATACAGATTTGGTCTCTTGGCCATTAGTAGTTTCCCAGCTTTGATATAGTTTGAAGCGTTGTCGGTTATCACAGTGACAACATTAGATTCCCCAACTTCTTCCACCATTTTATCAAGCATTGTAAACAGCAAATCAGAGTCTTTAACAACCTCTGAAACATCACTTGACTTGATGAAAACTGATCCTTTTGGAGAGTTCACAAGGAAGTTGATTATATCCTTTTGTACAACTGAATCACGCCATCCATCAGACATGATGGAACAACCTTTAGTTTCCCACTCTTTCTTGTGCTCCACCAATTGTTTTTCAGTTTCTGTCACTTCTTTCTTCAGCAGAGGCTCTCTTAGTTCATACATAGTTGGTGGCTTAAAGCCACTGCCATATTGACCAACTAATTCGAGAGCCTCTTTGAAACTGTCATAGGTAGCAGCGTGGAATGGAAGCCCTGCATCATAGAACCACCTAGCAATAGCACTACATGCTTTGTCCCTAAGCTCCTTATCAATCACTCCATAGATATTTTCTCTCCTATCTTTTCTTCCTTTCAAGACATCAGGAGGTATTGGAGCAACGAAACGGTCCATTGGACCCTTACGTTTTCTAAAACAAGGCTGACCAGAAGGTCCAGAACGTACATGACCTTTGTTAGGCTGAAGTTCAACTAAATCTTCTTCTTCATAGTCATAATCATCATACTGTTGATGCATCATCTGAGTCGTTGCCTTAATCTCGTCCTTCTTAACCATAAAATCTTTGACTTCTTTCTTCACATTATCTGGAACATTAGGACAGGTTGTAACATTCCGATAACCTCCAACTAGATGCTGTTTAACGCGGTGAACTCCACCGTTTGTTATTTTGTCACAAAACATACACTTCCACGCACCAAGTTTAGTAGGATCAAGAGTAGCATATTTTCTGCCTGGATCAGGTTGCTTTGTAGAGTTTGATTCATCCATGATGATGATGAAATAGTAGGAGAAAGTGAAAATGAAGTTCTGAGGAGCAGAACCGTGAAGGAGAAAGGAAAAAAGTGAAGTTGAAGTTGAAGTTCTGAGGAGAGAACCGTGAAGGAGAAAGGAGAAAAGTGAAGTTGAAGAGGCAAAAAAAGACAGGAATACGAAGGGTTTTAGCTTTTAGGTATTGAAAACATAAAAAGGCAACAAAATATATTGGGTTTAAGTATAATTTACCTATAAAATTATATCAGAATGAAATTTAGAGAAAGTTTACATTTTTTTGCTGAGGCGCGCCTTAGGCTCAGGCTCGCTCCATGGCAAGGCGCACGCTCCAGTGAGCCTTTGGGACAGAGCCTCGCTCCAGCTATGCTAGGCGATAGAGGCTGAGCCTTGGTGAGCCTTGCGCCTAGGCGCGCCTCAGGCGCGCCTTTTAAAACACAGATACTTAGCCGCAATTCTAATCTGCCATGGAAAAGCATCGTCCAAATATTCATCACTTGGGGTTATTATTGTTTGATATGAGTTGAACTTTACATGAATTTAATGTAAGGCAAGCATCGTCCAATTAATCGTAACATTATAATGCAAGCATGCATAAAATTTAATCACTTGCATTATTATTATTTTTTTTTATGAATACTTGATTCATAACTCGTGTGATTTAATTAATCAACTAAAGAAGGCATACATTTTAAAAAAATAAAACTCATTTTATTATCTTTAGTCTTTCCACTATATATATTGACGGATATTATAGTACAAATTTTAAGAGTTAATTACTGTAAAAGTGGTAGAAAAATATTGCATTAGTACTTGAATAGTTTTAGAACCTGCATGCCTCAAACAGAAACATATAAATGTTGACCCAAAACAAAGGAAAAAAATAGGATATTTCTAGAGTCTTCAAAATAGTGGAATTTAGCAGGACAAAAAAATGGAATATCAAATAAATATATATAGATAAATGACATGTTGTGTCAAAAATAAAAATAAAATACATATTGTCGCTGTTATCTGATCCATGCCCCAAATTGTCTTTTGTCTCCTTTCCTTTTCGTTTCTAGGGTTTTTTTTTTTTTTTTTTTTTTTAAGCTCTGCTCTCTCCTCTTCTCAATTTCTCTTATTTCTCAATTTTCCCAAATAAATTCCTCTGAAAGATTATAGATTTTCTCTCCCCGAATTCGAAATCCTCCTTAAAAGGACAAAAAGAAAAAAGCCGATCTTGGCTTGGCTTTACTTTCTTCTCTTGCATCTCGACACTTGGACGCATTCTCCCCGGAATACCCATCACCGCCGGCGTTTGTGAGGCTGATTCCTTCTCCGGCGCGACTCGTCTGTGAAGTCTTGTTTGAAGCATATGGAGGGAATTCAGAATCCTATACCTCGCACTGTCGAAGAGGTGTTCAGCGACTTTAGGGGTCGAAGAGCTGGTCTCATCAAGGCTCTCTCAACAGGTCACTTCGATCTCTCTCTCTCTCTCTCTCTCATCTAACAATTTCAGTTTTCTTCTTCCTGTTCTTGGTTTTTCTTCTTCCTCGGATTTGACGATTCTGGGTTTATTCACTATTTTCTTTTCTTGTGTGGGTTTTCTTTTTGCAGATGTACAGAAGTTTTTCCATCAGTGTGACCCTGGTGAGTTATTTTGTCACCCATCTTGTATAGCGCATTGATTCTTCTCTGGTAAATTTCATCAAGTGTTTATCGCTTCCTGGTCTGAATTAGGCAAAGCATTTATGATAGGAAATGCATTTTTGCTTAATGAGTTTGCTCACTGCTCTGTTGTTTCTTTGTCTTTATATTTTCTCGTTTCTATTTATTAGATCTACAGTTGTTTGTTGTCAGGGTTCTAGTTCTTATCTCCTCTGGCCCTAGTTTTTATCTTTCATTATCAGAATAGTTTTGGTTTCCTGATTTTTTGAACAGATTGGAAACGTTCAAGTGTTTGTGAGTTCCTACGTGTTTGTAGCTAAGGTGAAGTTAGTTCTCTGTGTGGTTTCTCTGTTCTTAGTGTATTTCTCTTTTAATTGTATGCAGAGAAGGAAAACTTGTGTCTTTATGGACTTCCAAATGAGACATGGGAGGTTAATCTTCCCGTTGAGGAGGTCCCTCCCGAGCTTCCTGAACCAGCTTTAGGCATCAACTTTGCAAGGGACGGAATGCCAGAGAAAGACTGGATATCTTTGGTTGCAGTTCACAGTGATTCATGGCTTCTCTCTGTTGCTTTTTACTTTGGTGCACGTTTCGGATTTGGTAAGAATGAGAGGTAAGAGATTCCTTCTCTGCTCAGTGTTTTATGTTTATTTCGACCATTATAATATCTGCAATAGTAACAATCTCTGGTACACCTTTAAACTCAAGTTTTCTTGTTTCTGTGGATTATCATTTTTCTATCTTTTACTCCAATATAGAGAGATAAACCCACAAGTGTGGCTGAATCGATTTTATTGAGATATATAAAATTTAAAGTCCATCTAGTTCTTCTCTTGCATTCAAGTTTGTTGAACAGTCAAAGAAGAGTGTTTGTTTTCTGATACTGTTCAGTCAAACAGTTTATAGTTGTCTTGCCTCTGAGCTTATTAATTTGTCTCAGGAAGAGGCTCTTCCAGATGATAAATGATCTCCCAACCATTTTCGAGGTTATAGCTGGCAATGCAAAGCAATCCAAGGATCAATCTGCTAACCACAACAGTAGCAGAAGCAAATCTAGCGGTGGCAAGGTAGAAGCCTCCGTTTTCTCCATTTTTTTTTTCTCTCTCTCTCTCTCTCTCAGTCTATCTATCTCTGCTGGGTTCTTATGATCTTATCTCTGTTTACTCCTTTGTGATTCGTCATGCAGCCTCGTCACTCCGAATCTCACACTAAGGCTTCAAAGATGTCCCCACCACCAAGAGAAGAAGATGACAGCGGAGATGACGAGGAAGATGACGAACAAGGTGCGATTTGTGGCGCATGTGGAGACAATTATGGAGGAGATGAGTTCTGGATATGTTGCGATGGCTGTGAGAAATGGTTCCATGGAAAGTGCGTGAAAATCACACCTGCAAAGGCTGAGCACATCAAACATTACAAGTGCCCGAGTTGCAGTACCAACAAGAAAATCAAAGCTTGAAGGTGATGCATTAGGGACTGTGGAAAAGGAGAGTTTTCACAGTCGAACAAAAAGACAAAACGGATTAGCTGAGAGAAGAAGAAGAAGAAGAAGCAAAAGTCTTTTGATTGTGTAGTTTTAATGGGATTGAGACAGCTGATTTTTTTTGATTTTGCTGTTAATGTCAAAATGCTGCGACTAATTTGTCTTTATGTTTCTAAGAAAATTCTGTCTCTGTCAACTAGTTTCTTCTACCTGGTATCAAATCTATTTTACAATTTTGGTTCCTTGAAACTAACCCATCGTTATCGGAACATTACATTCAAAGTCACAAGGGACGACAGTGTCATATGTGGAAAGGTTATATATTTGGATTCTCTCTGTTTCACAGATGTTTCGTTTTACTGTAGCCTTAAGATGGCTCAGCCTCAGGGCTATGAAAAATCCCATCAAGAGAGATAGAGAATTGGAATGGCCATCTACGCAAAGTCCGGGTTCTGCTACATACATCTTTTCGCCAAGGACTCGAGCAGAAACGGCAGAAGGCTCCACCCGCAAGCTTGGAGTTTATTCATGATGCGAGTAAAAAAGATCATAACGATAACTCAAGCAAAGCTTTCTGAATTGTTATGAAAACATTCTAACAGCATGTTCCAAATCCAAGTCTCTACTCTGTCCCTTGTAAAGTTTGTTGCTTTCAAAAGCCCATGTTCCTTATCCTAAATTAAAAAAGCATTACTTTTTTGCCCTTCTTGTATACTCCCTAAAAACATACCACTTCCCAAGAAGATTACGACTAGTCTGCAACTTCTTCTTTTATTTCATCATTTAAAGCACACAAGAATCCAAAGAAAAAGAGGAAAGCGTTACCGAAGCTCCCTCAACAACATCTCCTCCTCCATGGAAGTCGTCCGGCGTCCACGTGGCAGACCTTCAGGTTCCAAAAACAAACCAAAACCACCTGTCTTTCTCACCCCGGAGCCTCCTATGAGTCCTTACATCCTCCAAGTTCCCTCCGGAAACGACGTCGTCGAAGCCATCAACCGCTTCTGCCGCCGAAAATCCATCGGCTTCTGCGTCCTCAGTGGCTCCGGCTCCGTCGCTAACGTCACCTTGCGTCAGCCTTCCCCAGCAGCTCCTGGCTCCACCATCACTTTCCACGGCAACTTCGATCTCCTCTCCGTCTCCGCCACTTTCCTCCCACCTCCGCCTCGCACCTCCTTCTCCCCTCCCGTCTCCAACTTCTTCACCGTTTCCCTCGCCGGACCTCAGGGACAGATCATCGGTGGATTCGTCGCCGGTCCACTCGTTTCCGCCGGAACAGTCTACGTCATCGCCGCCGGTTTCAACAACCCCTCCTATCACCGGTTACCCGCGGAGGAAAACCAACAAAAATCGGCTTCGGCGGAGACAAGAGAAAGGGAGGGCCAATCGCCGCCGGTCTCTGGAGGCGGTGGAGAGTCGATGTACAGCTGCCACCGTCATACTGGCTCCACCGTCGTACTGACCAATCCATCCTTTTAGTGTTTCTGCTTTACTTTTTATCTTCTTCTTAGAAATATTTTTGTATCAGAAGAAATTGACTCACTCCTCTCAATCTCTCTCACTCTTCAGTTTGAAGTAGTTTCACATTACAACTTGATCTGACTTATTTATTAATGAATATGATCCCATTCCCAAGTTTCTTGCATTGTATTCTACCGATTATTATATTTTTGTCCCTAATGATTGGTTTTTTATTTATAACCACCTTATTGTTGCATTGTTTATTGGATCGCCTGGGGTTGGATGTATAAGAGTAATGGTTTTATTCATTTCTCGTCATCCCAAATCAAAGCTTGAGGGAATGACACTAGAAGAGACTGTATAAGACAGAACAAGTGTTTAGATGCGAGGAGAAGAAGAAACAAAATGCATTTATTTGCTTTATTCTTTATGGGATTGAGACAGCTTACAGTTAGTAATGTCTCCTTTCTTTTGTTTTCTTAGATTTATGGTTTTGGTAACAATGTCAATATAGTTTACTCTTGTCGCTCGACGCCAACTATGTAGTTTTTTCTTCTTGGCCTAATAAAACTCATGAAATACACCAATGTTTTATAACTGATATAAGCCAATTACTAGTTGGAACATTACGTTCCAAGTCACAACTCATAAGAGAGATTTATCATATGTTAAGGGTTACATCAATTGCATTCTCAAAGCCCTATCTTCTACTACAGTAGCATTGTATCAATCCTTCCAAAACCAACTCAATCGGAGCTTCTGCCAGTGTTTAAAGAAACATTCCCACAAGAGAGAGAGAGCAAAAAGCAGGAAGAAGGCGAAGGTCACGGAGAGAAACACTAAAGGGTGTGGTGAGATTACTGCCACTGATAAGGCGTAAGAGACGCACAGAGATGTCCCTATCCAAAAGAACCATATTGAAAACACACTCTCAGGTGGTAAGAGACAGAAGGTGTAGAACAGAGCGCAGACGAAGCCTACAGTGTTGGTAGCCCAAACAAGGATGAAGAATGTCTGCTTCATCACCACGGAACCCGCATTCTCATCATTAGATTGGTGTACACCTCCGGGAGGCTGGAGTGCAGTCTGATAAGTGGTTGTTATTATCAAAGTGCATACGATCAGGAAGACTCCACGAGCTTCATTTGAAGTGTTAGACCTTAGGCGTCTCATGACCGTGGAGCAGTATGTCCAGAAAGTGATTGGCGATTTTAGAAAATCTAGAAAATCAGACCTTTTCTTGGATTTTGGCATAGAAGCCGCCTCTTTACACCATGCTTTTACAAGATCCTGTTCAAAATCCAAGTCCCTTTCACCTGCGGCTCTCAAGATATCAAGGGTTGTTAAACCATCACCATTTACTTTGTTCCGCCTCACCAACAGACATTCTAGTAACAGTTTAACTGCCTACACAAAATACATCATCATACAGTATTTTGGAAAGAATCTTAATTTATATAAAGATTAGTTTGGTAATCTTATTCTATAAGGAATTAATCTCACATACTTCACTCGATTCATTGTCACTTAGTTTTGAATGTATAAGCTCATCAACTTCTATTGGTATGAGTTTTTATATATCTGGTATAGAAAAAGAAAGAAAAAAGAACTGAAGAAAATAAAGCTTGCCTGATGATCATTCTTATATGCTGCAAGGTGCAAGGCCGTGTTGTAGCTGAAATCCTTTTTATTCAGAACTCTGATCTCGATCGATCTTCTTTGGATCATTCTCTGGATCCATCCCGTGAGGACTTGGAGAACTTCAAATCTATCATTCATCACAGCTAGGTGCAGAGCATTCTGGCCATTCACGCTCACATCTTGGATACATTCAGGGGAACGTTTGAGACACTCTACCACGAGATTGACATTCCCTCTTGACACTAGGGAAAGGAATGGCGTGATGCCATTCCTCCCTTTAACGCGGGCCAGACCGTGATCAAGCCAGAGCATCGTGGAGACAAAATCTGTCTGATTCTTGTCCACAGCGAGATGCAACGGACTGTACCCGCTTTTGTTCAGCTTCCTGGCAAACGATGGCTTAAGATTCACCATCTCCATGGCAAATCGTATGTTCCCGGAAGCTGCAGCAACGTGGAGGGGAGTGTTCACAAATGGCACAGCATCGATGTTCTCAAGTATGTATGGATTCTCATCAATAAGAGCATACAACTCATCAATGCTTCCAGATTCAGCAACCTGTTGAAGTGTCGGATCCATAGAAAGAGAGTTTTAGGCAGAAACTCTGGGAGCAATAGTCAGATAAAGTTTGAGTAAGAGGACAATAGAAGCAAAGAACAAGGTTCCTTTTGTTTTGGTGGGGGCGGGGGAATTTTCTTTTTTTGCAGATTTTCGTTTTCCAATTGTGGCCTCGTTACCCCACAATTCAGATTATATGCATTCTTCAAACAAAAGAAAGTGTAAGTGTCGAGCTTCAGCGTTTTAGGAGGGAGCTTCGAAGCAAAAAACAAAATCAGTGAATAAAGTTAACCTTCGCCCATAATGAGTTGACAAAGTAAAAAGGTGAAAGTTCACATGGAATCATTTACATATATCATATTTCTTAAACTATATCCATAGAATATAGAAGCCAATTAATTACAAGATTGAACATTATTACTATCAAAAGTCACAAGGGACATGGCATATGTTTTGAGGGTTGCATCTTTTACCTTCTCAAAATCCTCTCTTCTGCTGTAGTAAAAGTGACACATGTTTGTATCAAACCTTCCAAAAAACCAGCTCAATCTGGGATTAGGTGCTACTGTCTGATGCAAATATGTTAGAGAATTAAGTTCCCTGATATCATTTGGCTCCAAGTGAAAGAGTATTTCAGTGGAAAAGCTCACCGAGTTAAAAGCTTTTACGAATAAGGCTAGCATCTCCTGAATGCGGGAATGTTCTCAATTGCTCTGTTTGCTTCATTTTGTTAGCCTAACCAATTCATCCATAGATAGAATCATAGTGACCCGGCAATGGATTTCTTATTGATTCAAATATTTTTCTGGCCTTCTTCGAGTAATCCTGAACGGCTGCAAGCTGTCAAGACACCAGTGTAAGTCACAGGGTCTGATGAGGCGTGAAGCCCAGTAGCTTTGTCGATGGAGGGAGTTGAAGACGACGAGCTGAGCATGGATTTGGTATAACTGAGTGAATGTCAGAGCTTGTGAAGCTATGGCGGCAAGAGATGCAGTGATCTCTCGAGACATATATATATATAGCTTCAACGCTCTCGCTCTCTCTCTCTCTCGTATTTTAAAAAAGAAAGTTTCAAGTTAAATTATTTTCTCTACTTGATGATATAAGTGAACTGAGTTGGATTTCTCCAAAATAACATTGAGACAAACGTTTTACTAATCTATTTAGATGACTAGCTAATAAATTAATTTGAGGGGTATAAGAAACTTGGAAAACAGACAAAATAGTGGCATGTGCATTTCAACGTTAATTTGTTTTTGCATATATGAATGATTATAATGATGCATTATCAAAAAGAACACAAATAAGCGGACAAGAGATTGTTCATATGCATCTACAATACATATTTGTGTCTATATCAACGCGAACATTTTTTCGACATTTCATTTCAAACGGACCAAACAATAAAACAGCTTAAGGCGTGAGATCTAAGAGCATCTTTATCGCTGGTTTTTTGTGGGTTTCTTAACCCAAAAAAAAGAAAATAATCATAATAATTGTAAACAGTGTAAGAACCGGTTCTTAAATAAGAATTTTAAGAACCGGTTCTTAAAGGGGTTTTTACACTGTTCTTAGCCACGTGTCAACCCCTAATTCGCCGGATTTTTTTTTTTTGTCAGTTTTATTTTTGCCAGAAATTTTTTTTTTTCTTAACTTTAAAAAAAAAGATAAGATTTTTTTTTTTAACATTTTCTTAACTTCAACTTTAAAATTCTAAACTTTTTTACATATTAATGAATTGGAATCGTTCGGTGGGTGAACATGAAACGATTAATAGACAAGATCAGAAAGAAACCCAAATTGAGTGTTCTTTTGCATTTTTTTTTTCAAAATCTATGTTTAAAATGTTATGTTTTTATGTCAACTATGTTTAATTAAAAAAATAAACTATATTTAAAATAAAACAAAATTATTAATTTTTTTTTAAGAACCTCTAATGGGGTTCTACCAATAAAGCAGCAAAAACATAAGTTTTTTTAACACAGTTTCTTAACTTCAAATTTATATTAAAATAATACTTAAGAAACCCATTTTGGTTTCTACCAATAATGATGCTCTAAAGAGTGAAGACATTTGTCAAATCAAAGATTATATATACATCTATGTGTTTTTATATATATACTAGATAAGTACCCGCATATATGCGGGTATTTATCTAGTTAATATAAGTAACAAAATTTTAAAATCGTATATATTAATTTTTCCCCATGAATGTGAGTTGCAAATCTATCGGTTTCAAAAACATTATACTTTTAATCGGTTTAATCTTTGCAATTATTGTTAAACTACAGATTGAACATTAAAGTTGCAAATTTCGATGATGCTTCCTACGCAGAGTTGATCTCCAAATTTTTAAGAAGAGAATGATGCACAAAACTTTGAATTGTATTATCCTGTTTAAAACAACATAAATTTAAACATCAATATTTGTAAAGAGTATGTATATATTTAATCTAAATGATACAAACCTTTTCATCAAGGAATAGAAGTTCCACTCCCATAAGCACATTATTTGCTTTTAGATTTCTAGCTTCCCACTTTCGAATTATGGCATTATAGTATGACGATAGACCCTATTTTTATCTAATTCATTCAAAGTAAAATAGCTTTAATCGATTTTTTGTGTTTTATAAATCATGATTTGCATGTTTGGAATTTGAATAAGAGAACTAAAAGATGGAAGTACATAAAAATTAAAAAGGTGTAGATCTTATTATATAGAGTTTCATTATGGTTGTAATTTTCCTTTTTATATAGAGTTTTGTTTTGGTCGTGTTTCCTTTTATAATATTAAGTTTCCCTTAAACATTTTTATTATAATTTTAAACTTATTATTGTTTTCGGTCGTGTTTCCTTTTAACATTTTTATTATAATTTTAAACTTATTATTTTTTTGGTCGTGTTTTATTATTTTGGTCGTGATTATTATTATTTTGGTCGTAATTTTAAACAATATAAGTTTCCCTTATTTATTCTTGTTTTTCTTTTTTTTAAGATTGCCTTTTGTAAGTTAAACATTTTTTAATATTTACTTTATTTCTTTTTTTACTTTGTTAATTAAACTGACACATGTGAAAATCTAAACTAACAACCGTAACAAATGTCACGATCTTGTAAGTTATAATTAATCTACGTGTCACGCTCACGTCGAAAGATTCAGCTTTATATAATAAGATAACTCAACTAAAATATTTAAATATATTTGTGGTTTTTACGATCAGGCTGAAATGATTTAGGACAATTTGTCCAAAATAACATTTTTAAAAAGTTTTGTTACAAATTTAACACCACGAGTTAAAAATGACAATAATAACACAAATTTAATATTAAAATGACCCAGAAAATTATATAATGGAAAAAAACTAAACTCTAAATAGGAAATAGTGAACCCAAACATAATATTTTAATTTTATATTAAAATTGTTTTGAGTAAACGTGTATTTTCACATAATTATTTGTGCTATTTTGGAATTTTAAATTTAGTGTGTTAGATTTAGAACAAAAAAAAATAAAAATTGTGGTATTTTAGGGTATTTATCAACGATTTATGGTTCGTACAATAACAACATATATATTATTTAAAATTAATAATTGGTCTCACATTAATAGACATGTAAATGTCAGAAATCTGTAACATATAATAATATTTTTGTTAACAAAATTAGACAATATTTGTTGATCAGTAAAGACCATGTTGCTAGAACAATAATAATTTTCGCTTTTGGTACTATTGTATTCTTTCTGATTTTGAGAAAATATGATACTTATTTTAGAGAGAATTTTAAAGAGAATTTCGATCGTCTTTAGTTATGTTCGAATATAATGTTGGTATTGTGTACCTGTTTCTTATCACCATTTGAGTAACTTGAGTTAAACATTCTCGTTGGAAAAGTCGTCATGTTGGTTCATGTCAGAGATCGATTTTTTATGAGAGCAGAATTACCAATATAATTTTTTGATCATGTGATGTGTAACTGGACGGTTTCATATCCCTTAGAAAATTATTCTGATTCCGGAATCCGTAAAGAATAAAATAAAAAGGAAAAAAAGTTGAGTTAAACATTACATATGTCATTAAAAAAAAGAAAGAGTTAAACGTTCTATATACACAAATATACAAAAAAAAAATGGATAAAATATATAAAAATATGGTACAGAGGTGAACAAAAGAGAAAGACAGAGAAGAGGACTCGTGAGGATGGATCTGACAAGAGGCCCAGAAAAGGAGAATCCCGAGCGTCACCGCTCCTTCCGACCCAGTTTTCACTTTTTCACATTTCTTTTCGTGTCCTTTTTTTCTTTCTTTAAAATTTCATTTATCTATTTTTTTTTTTTTTTTAACAATCATCACCGTGATTTTTTTTGAATTTCTTAACAATCCCTTTCTTCATCTCTCTCTCTCATACTCGCCTTTCGCTCTCATAGCTTCTTCAGTTTCTTAAAGTGATTCGTCTTCTTCTTTCATTTTTTTTTGTTGGTAAAATTCCGGGAGCAATTGTGCTAAATCGACGGAGAAGAAGGAGACTAGTTTCCCTTTCAACTTCTTCTGAGCTCCAGAGGAGGAGAAACAAGTCGAAGAGTAGCTCTTTGCTGTCGGCAACAAATGTCGGGTCTAAGGATTTCGGATCCGAGCAAATTGCATCTCAAGAGGGAGCTCAGGAAAGTTGCTAGGGGTTTACGCGATCCGGGAACCACTTCCTCCTGGAAATCCCCTCTGGCTTCGTCCAGATCCGTCGCAGAGACGCTAGAGGACCCGCCGGCGAGCAAGAACGTCGATATTCTCAGTAACAATCAGCTGGATTCTCAGTTCCCTGCTCGAGCGGAGAGTAGTCGAGGTTTACGGAACGGGAAGGAGAAGAAGGTGTTTTTGTACAATTGGAAGACTCTGAAAAATTCAAGCGACAAGAGTGGATTTTCCAGGAACAGTGAGTGTGAAGATGGGACTTCGTGGATCCAAGGCAGTGTCAATCATGATGACGACGATGATGATGATGATGTGAGTGATGCGAGGAACGGTGGAGATTCGTATATCGGGGAAACCCGATCGGCTTCCATGATTTTCAGATGCAGAGACACGAATCTAGTGTCGCCGGGTTTTTCAAAGATCAGAAAGAGCGGTTTAAGCAAGAACAACAGTAAGAGATTGGAGTTCTTGTCTCGATATCATCAGCCTAAACAAGCAATACGAAACGCTGCATCAGGTTTAAGTATAGTGAGAGATCAATCTGGTGATTTATCTGACGAAACAGAGGATTCTGAAAATCCCCGGAAGATCACTAAAGTAGCATCTCCTTTGCTCTTGAAACTTAATCACAAGAACTGGTCACGCTCTTCGTCTAAGTTCTTGAGAGCTACTAGTAAGAGAGATGATTCTTCTCATACTTGTAACAGTACGCCTGCATTGTCGACTAGCTCGTACAATATGTATGCTATACGTAATCCCAGCACTGTTGGATCTTGGGATGATGGTGATGATGAGTTGGATGATGATAACTTGGATGTTACAGGGAGCCAAGGTTGTGGGATTCCTTTTTATTGGACCAAGAAGAATCTGAAACATAGAGGTGGATGTAGGAGTTGTTGCTCACCTTCGTTTTCGGATACTCTTAGAAGGAAAGGAAGTAGCATTTTATGTGGGAGCCAATCGGTGTATCGTAGACACAGACATTGCTCTGGGAGATATAATAAACAGAAACTTGCTTCAAGAAGTGCCTTGGGTGTTGTACCTTTGCTTAAATATGGTGGTGATAGTAGAGGAGGGTCATCTATAGGTATTGGGTGTAGTGATGATGATCTTTCAACTGATTTCGGAGAGCTTGATTTAGAGGCTCAAAGTAGATTAGATGGGAGGAGATGGTCTACTAGTCGTAGGAGTCAGGGTGGTTTGGAAGCTGTGGATGGAGAAGGAGATGAGGAACAAGAAGAAGAAGGAAGTACACCGGAAAATATCCAGAGCTTGAGCAAAAAGTACAAGCCAATGTTCTTTGATGAACTAATTGGGCAGAGTATAGCTGTTCAATCGCTAATGAACGCTGTGAAAAAGGCTAGGATTGCTCATGTTTATCTTTTCCAAGGTCCTAGAGGAACTGGGAAGACATCTACTGCGAGAATTTTGTCGGCCGCCCTGAATTGTGATGTGGCTACTCAAGAAATGAAACCTTGTGGGTATTGCAAAGAATGCAGTGATTTCATGTTGGGGAAAAGTACGGATTTATTGGAACTTGATGCTTCTAAGAAGAATGGAGCTGAGAAAGTTAGGTACCTTTTGAAAAAACTGCTGACATTGGTTCCACAGAGTTCGCCAAGATACAAGGTTTTTGTGATAGATGAGTGTCATTTATTGCCATCTAAGACTTGGCTATCTTTACTCAAGTTTCTTGAGAACCCTCTGCAGAAAGTCGTCTTCATATGTATAACGAACGACCTTGGCAATGTTCCTCGGACCATTCAGTCAAGGTGCCAGAAGTACCTCTTCAACAAACTCAGAGATGGTGGCATTGTTGTGAGACTAAGGAAAATTGATTCAGATGAAAATTTTGTTGTGGATTCGCAGGCTTTGAACCTGATTGCTTTAAATGTTGATGGCTCACTTCGAGATGCTGAAACCATGTTGGATCAGCTGAGTTTGATGGGAAAACGAATCACCGTCGATCTTGTAAATGAGCTAGTAAGTTTTGGTGTCTGTTCTATGTTTCCTTTCCTTTGCATTGGGTAACATTACACGAATCAGTAACGTAAATGTAAATGCTGGTTTTTGTGCAGGTGGGTGTTGTTTCAGATGATAAGTTGCTTGAACTCTTGGAATTAGCGTTGTCTTCTGACACGGCAGACACTGTGAAGAAAGCTAGAGAGCTACTTGACTTAGGAGCTGACCCAATAGTCATGATGTCTCAGCTGGCCAGTCTTATCATGGATATCATTGCTGGAGCATACAAGGCCTTGGACGAAAAATACAGCGACGCCTTCCTTGATGGACGGAACTGTGAGTTTCTGGAACGTCAAAGTCGTTAGTTCTAATAATCTTGAATGTAACTGCAAAGTATTCAAATGCAAAGCTTCGTTTTTTAGTTTCTCTTTCTCTAAAATGGTTTTATACAATTTTTTGGCTTATTGATGCCTTAAGGTCTGCGAGTTTCTCTTGATCGCTTTTTTTTTTTGTAGTGAGTGAAGCGGATATGGAGAGGCTAAAGAATGCTTTGAAGATTCTTTCTGAGGCTGAGAAGCAGCTTAGAGTTACTACTGATCGTTCAACATGGTTCATAGCTACCTTGCTGCAGCTCGGTCTGATGCCTTCTCCCGGAACCACACACACCGGTAGCAGTAGAAGGCAAAGCTCTAGAGCAACTGAAGAAAACCCGTCAAGCATTTCAAGAGAAGTTATTGCCTACAAACAGAGATCAGGCCTTCAATGTAGTAACTCAGCATCCCCAACTTCCCTGAGAAAAGGCGGAAATACCGTTCGTGAAGTGAAATTGTCCTCCTCATCCAGCGAAGTTTTAGGGAATGACGCTTCCATTTCGTCGGATGATGATACAACTGCAAGCACCATGACGCTTACTTGCAGAAATTCAGAGAAACTAAATGAGATCTGGATAAAGTGTATTGATAGATGCCATTCAAAGACATTGAAGCAGCTGCTATATACTCATGGGAAGCTATTATCTATCAGTGAAGTTGAAGGTAAGCCTAAAACTGCTCTTAATCACTTTACAGTTGAAGGAAAACCCAAGCAATTGAAATACTAATAGGATCCTGTTTGCAGGTATTCTAGTTGCGTATATAGCTTTTGGCGAAAGAGAGATCCAACTGAGAGCTGAAAGGTTCTTAAGCAGTATCACAAACTCGATTGAGATTGTACTACGGCGAAATGTAGAGGTCAGGATAATCCTCTTGTCTGAAACTGAGTTACTCAACTCCAAGCAGACCAGACAAACGGCAGCGACTACTAGTTCAGATAGTGAAAGTGGGCATGAGATTCCAATGAAAAGGATTGAAACGATCATCCAAGAACAGAGATTAGAAACTGACTGGTTAAAGAGGACTTCTGGTTCACAAGGCCGGTTAAAACCCGAAAGGAATCAAGTTTTACCTCAAGAAGACACCAATCATCATCACCAACCTAACATTGGTTCTACTATCTCTTCTGGAGTTAAAGTTTTAAAGATTGGTGAAAAGGGTGAGCTTCAGGAAAATCAGACCGGTAAAACAATGGAGCATTGTCCTGTTTCCCCGAGTTTACTCCACGATAGTAACTTCACAAACAACAAAGACAATCTGTAAGTAATCTTGATTCAATTAAAGAAAAACCGAATCAGATCCTCTTAACAAACAATTGTCTTGTTTGGTTTGTGTAGAGGATATGAATCAGGATCAGGAAGAGGAGTTTGCAGTCTGCTTTTCTGTTGGAACACACAGAAGTCTCCAAGAAGAAGCAAGGTGAGTTCATCAACAAAATGCTACTTTATTGGTGAAATCAAACCAAACACAATTTTTGTTTTTTTCTTCATTTTTGACGTTTTTGATTACTTGATTATATAGATCAGAGGGACTTCTGTGCGATCACGAAGAAGTCGAAAGAGACGGTTTTCATTGTTCAGTGGATGTGCTAAGCCAAGAAAGTAAGAACGGTTACCATAGAAGAGGAAAATTTTCAAAATGCCAAGAACTCTTCTCACTTCTCAAAGTTAGATTGTTCAGAGAAGTCACCGTAGTATAATTCGTTTATTTTACTGTATTATATTTACTTTTTAATGAAGAAAATAGGAAAGTTACAGTGATTAAATGGTAAATTTGAATTTGATAGCAAATAATGAAATAAGTAATGTAATTTTAAGAGTATACTCATTGATAGGAAAGTTCTTGTAATATGCTAAAACCGACTTTTATTTTATTTTTACTATTGCTCATTGTTGTATCATTTACTGATAGAAATGTATTGGCTCATAACAATTATGAGACATATCTTTAAATGGTATACTTTGTTATCGTGACTATACTTAGGGGTGGAACTATTATCCGAGATCCGATCCAGGATCAAATGCTCCAAAAATCCGGATATCCGAGGGGGTCGGATCTGGATAGTAAAATCTCGGATCCGGATAGTAAAATTATAAGGTCCGGATATCCGGAACCTTTAAATATATTAAAATTTTCAATTTTATTAAAATTTTTTATTTTTTTAATATATTGAGATTTCTATATATAAAATAATGAAAATTTAATTTAATTATTTGTTTATATAACAGATTTTGTTTTTACAAAATATTAAATAGGTTGGTAAAAATAAATTAAAAAACAAATGAAAAGAATAAGTAAAACATAAAAAGTATAAGCAAAAATAAGTAACAAAAAGTAACAATGAAAGGGCATAACATAAGAAAAAAATGACAAAATAAAATAATATAAAAAGTATTGTTTAAATTTGAGACATGTAAACAAAAAGAAAGATGATTTTTAATTATTCACTACACCCAAAAATGTAACATTACGAAAGGATCTAAAAAATAATTTAATTTATAAATATGGCCCTAAGCAATAGCTTGTGCCATAGCTCATTTCTAAATGTTTAGGAACCTTTTGTAAACCTAAAGTTTGTGATATTTAAAAAAAAAAAATTAAAAAAATGATTAGTATTCTTTCCTACATTACTATTTTCAGAATTTTCCAATAAAACTAAGGTACATAAAGCCCAGAAGTTAAAATAAAGCCCATCCATTGAAGAAGCCCATGATTTGTCATAACAGAATAAGAAGTTGAAGAACGTACGGTCGCAGGAGAGATTAATCGAACACCGGAGAAAATGGCGAAGCCTTTGGGTACTACCGGCGAATTTTTCCGGCGAAGGGATGAATGGAGGAAACACCCGATGCTATCGAACCAAATGAGGCACGCTCTCCCCGGTCTTGGCATCGGCGTCGCCGCCTTCTGCGTCTACCTTGTCGGTGAGCAGATCTACAGCAAAGCTTTGGTTCCTTCGAAATCATCGCACCAACACCAGAAACAGCCTGCTCCGTCTCACTGAAGAGCATCGATCAGGTAAATCGTTGATGAATGATTCATCCTGTGTGCTAAATTTGTAATTTTATTGGTTTGATCGGGACGCAGAGATGTAGCTTATCGAGGGTTTAGAATATTGATTAGTTTGAATCATACTCGTCTATGTTAAATTGATATTAGCTTAATATTCCTTAGCAAAACCTGATTTCTCTGCTAATCCTGTTGAGTATTGAAGGATAGCAAACCAAAAGATTGTTGTTGCTTAACTCGTTTGAACCTGGAAACGTTGTGAAATGTTTTTGCAAAGTGATTCTCTCTTATTTTCTTTTTTTTCCATTGGCTATCTCTGAGATTTGGCATAGTTAACATCAGTTTACTTTAGTGAGTTTGTTGTCTTGAATCTTGATCAATCTAATGTTAAGATTTGGCATAGTTAACATCAGTTTACTTTAGTTAACCTGGAGTATTTGTCTTACTTAGTTCTTGCATGAGTAAAGTGGAGATATGAAAAGAGCACTTAAAAGAAAGGATAAATTTAGAATGATAGCAAATGTTGAGCAAGATCATATTTTTGAGGAACCATATCCATCGCCTCTGCTTCTGTTCTTAAGTGTAATTTGTATCAAATCTATTACACTTAAAAAAACTTGTTTGTCTGATTGCAGATGTTTGAAACAGTGGCACAAGATGAACTCAAGGCAGGCTTCTTCTCGGTTACTAGCTTTCTTGGATTGTCTTAATAATCTGCTTGAATTGTTCACAAAGAATTTGGTTTCTCTGTTGAATTTTAAAGCTTTGTATCCCAGAAAATTGTGTTTCCTCTAACCTGACATTTTTATACTATATGATTGTCGGGAAAACGATATATTTCCCCCTCGGAAGTTTCATATAATAACAGATGCCCCTGAAGTTTAAGCCTAGTTTTATTTCTCCACCGAATTAAAGTTGAAAACTTATTTCCCCACCGAATCAAAGTTTAAAACCTATTTCTATCCGAAATAAAAGTTCGAAATCTATTTCTCTACGAACCACCGTTTAAATTGGTTTATTGTATACCAATTAACTGTTAACCAAATTAATACCAATGAAAACCAAAAGTAACCTAATTTCAATCTCTTAAACCGTTTACAACCCGGTTGAACCCAATAATCCGATTGAAACCAAAATTAACCTAATTTTTTTATTAACAAATGTTTTTTTTTTTTGCCCGAGAAAAACATGTGGATTCCTCCTCCGATACAGATTTGTTCATCGATTTGGGCAGCAAGCTTCCTAAATCAAGACAATTTGGGATTTGAAATCGGAGACAATTTCGTCATCTGGGTATTTGGGTTCGATTGTCAAGAGTGAAGACAGTTTTTTGTTTTTTTTTTCAATTTTAAAAACCCTGCAATCGCCGCTGGATGGCTTGAGAGATTGAGGGAGAGAGAAGAGAGACGGCGGCGGAGGAGACCAGACTCATCGTCGGCGGAGGAGAACCCTAATCCAAGCCCCAGTCTGATCTTCCCGATGTCGGATCCAGTCTCATCTCGCTTCCCCTTCATCCCAGTCATGGACTTCACGAACTCGAGCTTCTTGGGGAAATCGATGGAGGCACAGTCTACTCAGCAGCAGCCTGATGCTTTCGATCCGGTTAGATTTATCCATAACCATCTTCAGCAACTCCAATCCAGCGGTATCAATGTGACAATGTACAGTTTTTGTTCGAGAACCAACCCTCCGATCCAGCCAATCGTTTACCAGGAAATCACGGGGATTACTTCTTTGGGCGTGGTCTCGAGGATCTGAAGATGATCCGAATCGGTACGGAACTCCCCCGGCTTCGAAATCCGCCATCGATGCGCTACCAACTGTAAAAGTGACGAAGGGCCTGTTGCAATCGGAGATGAATCAGTGCGCGGTTTGTATGGATGATTTCGTAGACGGTATCGATGCTAAGCAGTGCGCGGTTTTTTTTGTTTTGTTACCTAAGTATTCCATTATCACATCCAGTGATAACTCCGATTTGGACTCGTTATCTCCGTCCAACGAGGAAGATGAAGAAACATTGGTTGGGTTTGGTTATAAAAATCGGTTTAATTTCGGAGTGTAATAGGGGTGGTTTACGGTTTACATTAGAAACCACTCGAAATCGACAACAAACCGATTAAATTTGATTTCGGAGATAAATAGGTTTTAAATTTTGATTCGGTGAGGAAATAAAACTAGACTCAAACTTCAGGTGATCTGTTATTATATGAAACTTCCGAGGTGAAATAGATTGTTTACGCATGATTGTCTTTCCAAGTTGATACTCAGCCAAAACTGCGTCGTTTTGGAGATAGTAGCTTTCCGGTTTAGCAGTAGAGAATCCAAGTCTTGTGTGGTTTTCGAAATGGGCCTGGACGTAAAATAATAAGCCCGGTATATTTTGCAATGTTATTAACTTTCCGAGTCGAATAAAAAAGTGATGTTTAGAAGATACTATTTTTTAATAAAAAAGATATGTTTTGAAATGAGAATGAGAATTGAAGATACTATTTCGTATATTTTGGAAAATATAGTTCCAAGCCATGTTCTAAAAAGCGGTCGTTTAGGCGGTTGCATAGGCGCTAGTCAGTAGTGTATTGCCGTGATTAATGTTTAGGCGGCTGTCTAGGCGCTAGTCGGCGGTGCACCACCGCGATTAGTGTCTAAGCAGTGAATTATGCGGTTAAACGATTTTTTGAAATTGTCAACAATTTTTAAAAAAGTCGACATTTTTTTCGAAAAAAATTGTTGAATTTTCTTCAAAAAGTCAACATTTTTTTTTTTGTGACGGACATATGGTCTGTTACAAAATTTTGGAAATACATCTAGAAGTACAACACACATGATAATTTGATCATTGAAGAAGATGATGAATATTTTTCTCTCCTTGTACTTTTTTGTCTCTCAATATCAAAACAAATTTATTTTTGCATCATATGTTTGTACTTCTTTTTTGTTTTTGGAATTTAGATGTTAATTTGAACTTAATTTCCTAATGTTTTGTTACTTTGATAATCATTTGATAATCAAAAAAACTTATTTCATACTTGTTTTGATTCATATATTCATAACTTATAACTTATAACTTATATTATAACTTATATACATATAAACTTTAAAATTAAAAAAAATATATATTCAAAATTAATCGCTGATTAATTGATGATTAATCACCGTTTTTCAGCCTAGACATAAATCGGTGCCCGACCTTCAGCTTAACCCCTATAGTCTTTTCTAACCTTCGTTCCAAGTAAGGTGAGTGATGGATATGGCGTTGCAGTATAGTCAGAAAATAATATATAATTTATTCTCCATTACCTATTATTATTTATTATAATGTATTAACTTTATCTTATAGATTAGAAAATTATATATATATAAGGTACGGGTTTGTATTTTCTTACACGCTACGTCCATTTCATCTGCCATATAACTGTACCTTGAGAATATTTATTTTACAAATAGAAAAAGTGAATTAAACATACAATAATAATACATGTGTGAGGAGAAATCAGATGTCAGCAAACTGATTGCACGTAAAACCCATAATAGTGTTTAAAAAATCCAGAACTCGTGCACTTGCTTTGTGGGAAAGTTTGTCAATAAGTAAGGGAAAATGATTGTCTTAATGGAAAAACATTAACCAGAAATATTCTCAGAATTGAATGTTTTTCTTCTTAATGTACATTCTCAGAAAAATATACCTGAGTTTCATTTTGAATTTCAAGATTTTCGTATAATTCAAGCTACTGTAGTTGGGTGGTTTTACCGTATTGGTTAAATAAATACATGCGTTGAGGTAATTTTATAATTGAAGCTTACTTTGTAAGAATAATAACTACGCATCAAATATAAGATTAGAGAAATTACTCAAATCAAAAGAGTATTCCTTACCTGAAATTTCACAATACTGGACAAATTAAAATTGTTTGGTAAAATGGATTTCTGATGATCTCGACCGGTCAATGGCGGAATGCCACTAGCTGTAATTAAAACTGTAGATGATCTACTACATTTTTATAGTGAGAATTTTCATTTACTTGTATGTAGTGTATTATCCATATCGTAATCAAAACTATCGCATATATTGTTATTTAATAGCTGTCAAAAACAAAAACAACAAATTGTTAGTTTTTTTTTGTTTTTTGTTTTTGCATTATTGATGTAACGAGTATAGATCTTCTTTTTTTTTTTGTTAAAGAACGAGTATAGATCTAAGAATATGTCATTTATGTTCGTTTAAAGATATGCCTTTTTCAAATTAAAGTTTTGTCTAAAAAAGATGAAGATTCTTTGTAAATTCGATTGGAACTCAACTGCTATTGTGTTTGATGGGTAATTTGGGATTAAGAATAAAGAAGATAAAAAAGGAAAATTCTTTGGGTTTTATAGAACCAATATTCCTCCGTGAAAAAAAAAAAAAAAGGATAACCAATATTCCTCCACTACATCATGAACCATTTCGAGTTATCCAAAAAAAAAAAAAAACATAAACCATTTTCCAACGATTCTTTTCTGAATATATTATTTTCGCAAATGGGCTATGAGCTGGTCCATGAATCGGTCCCCAGTTCGTCTGTCGCACCGTTTCTAGTATCTCTATAATATTATTTAAGAATATATTTTTAAAAATCAACATTGTTTTGTAAGTTATTATATGAAATGTCATTACAAATAAAAAAAATAATTAAAATAGGAAATAATTTAATAATCTTCTAAAATTATAAATTAGAATATAGAAAGTATATATTTTGTATTAAATAGATTATTTATTATTTAATATTTTAATTATTTTAATACTATATATATTAAAAAAATATTAAAAAATCTATTCAAAATATTGCCATATTTTTCACTATAATTTATTATATTTTATTTGAATATATATCTAAACAAAAGTTAAAAAATATTTTACTAATTTTATAAAACGTTAGACACAAAAAAACTATTTTTTTTTAAGAGTTCGTAGACTAACCACAAAAACTATAGTTATTTAATGGTGCATATTAGAGTTATGTTTTCAAAATTATAAGATTTTGCGGGTTAGCACGAATAATATTTTAATTCACTGTAAAACGAGTTAAATAGACAAATTATTACAAATTGACAGCTTTATCTATAATCATTAGTTAGTTATATTGTAAAATTCAGATAAAAGCAATTTTCGTAAATTTTAAAACAATTTCTTTTAAGAAAATTACTCCACGCTATAATTAGTGTATGTATAAATTACGTACTCACGTACACACTTTATTAGCATAATTGTGATATTATACATGTATGGCCAAGCAATTAAGGCATATTTACTCTAGGTTTTGATATCCATTATCTGTATATTAATGACTTTATAAATTATTAAGTCGATTACATTTTTATCCAAAAAAGGTTGATTAATTATTATTTTAGATAATATGTAAAATCAAATACGCAATGTCAGGCTCGGCCCAATAAAAATGGTGGTCCGAGACAAGGAAAAAAAAGGTGGCATTTTGTAAAATGTATAAAATAAAAAATTTAAGGCATAATTCTAATTTAATTTAAAAATCATTGGAAAAAAAAGAAATAAAATAACTTGATATAAAAAAGGATAAGTATAAAAAAAAATTTGGTGGCCTTGTAAAAAATGAAAGCATCAATTTTGTGGCCCATCAAAAACTAAAAAAAAAAAGTGGTCCATTGCCATGGCCTAGCATATAGGCTGGGTCTGCGCAATGTACTAGTAGATCTTTAATAATACGCCACATGATTAAGTGTAAAAACAAAAAAAAGAAAACGAAGTTATTATTTAGGTATGAAGGAGAATAGATGATAAAAAATCGGAATATATAGTTGAACTTTAAGTAAAATTGCAAGGAAAAAGCATGGAATGTCAAGATTCAAAGTAAGGTTACTTTAAAACAATTCCAAGATACATATCTTTTTTATTTTATCATGATATAGAAGGTGCTGCGCATGAAGACAAGACACATGTATAAATCTATATATATGATAAATGTATAAACAAAAAACAAAACAAAAAACGGAAAAGCCAACGCTTGGTCATTTAAATGAGAATTTGCATTCTGATGTCACACAAAAAAAGAAGAAGAGAATTTGCATGGCTTCCATTATTCAATGTTTTCTAAAATAAATACAAAAGAGCCCTCCTATGTGTCTTTAGACCATCAGCATCCGAGACTTGTGTCTCGCGGAAGACATATATCTTCCCCAAAAGTTGATGACGTGTTGCAACGTGATTCGTCGCGACATAAAAAAATCAATTTTTTTTTTAAAGCGGAAGACACGTTAACGTGTCTGCAATATGGATGCTTTTAGAGCACCTCCAATGGTTAAGAAACTCTAAGGAGTTCTTAACAATATTTATAATCAAAATATTGCAAAAGCAAAAGTTAAGAAACTTTTAGGAGTTCTTAGAAAAAATTTGCTCCAATGGTTAGAACCTCTAATGAGGTTCTTAAAATTTAAATTGTAGATTTGATCAAATAAAAATTCATGCATTCACCTCATGCTTTGATACTGCAAGCTTCGTGCTTTGATACCACAAGCTTCGTGCTTAACCAGCTCCTTCCTTGTCGCCGGGAGAAGAATCTCGACGAAACCGCCGAGCTCAACCGTTGGTGGTGCCGCCTATGTGGGTGAAGCTCCATTGATCAATCTGTCGACTCAAATCTTCTATCAATTGGAAAATTGAACCCATTCTGTGACGATTTGGTGAGTTGGAGCAGAGATTGGAGAGAAGATAATCGAGAGGAAGAGAGTCGAGAGAAGAGAGAAAAGTGATTGAGACGGAGAAAATAATGTTTTGTTTTTTTCTTTTTCTTTTTTTTAATGTCTCAGCCAACGAGAAACTGACACATTAAGGGTTCTTAGAAAATTTTAAATCTCTTAGCTAAGAACCGATTCTTAGCTTATTAATTATTTTGATTTAATTTTAATAATTTTATGTTAAGAAACTTGTTAAGAAGCTCTTAAGAAACTACCATTGGAGATGCCCTTACTTGTTGACAAAAAAAACCGTTTTTGGAAATGATGTATCAATTATAATTTTTTCAAATGGAAAATATGATAAAATGATTTGGTGAAAATCACCATTATCTCACGGAATTAAATTCTTTCTTGTAATTTTTATTTATATATAAACTGACTTTACAAAATGAAATAAAATAGAATTGCTTTATTTGCATGATTATTGGTCATCATTGTATACATGCAGATACAACACATGTTAAGCTTAACGAATCATCTTTGTTTAAGGGTAAACCCTAGTAACTAATCTTTGAAACCTATTAAAATTTGGGTTATTCTTGCCGCTTAGTTCTTTTTAAAAAAAATGTAAAAATTATCTATCAACAAAATAAAAAATACATAATTTGACTTTGGTTAGCCAAACCGGTTCATTTAACCAAATGAAGCAGAGCATCTAAACAAGAAAACAGAACTTAAAGATTAAAAAACAGAGTGTCGTGATTGAATAAGATTAGAGAACTGATGGACAGGATGTTGCTAAGAGTGCACCATCGGTTCAGTATCTCGATATCCTGCTTCCATTCACCTGGATACAATGACACAATATGGATACAATGACACAATATCTTGTCGCGTAGTTCTTGCATTTGGTAAGTTCTTTATAACCCATTTATGTTATTGGAGAAGTTTTGTCGTTGAATTTACAGGTCGATTGAGGAATGTTTTCTTGTAAACTGATATAATGATATGAAATATCGTGACATACATAAAAATGGATCAAATATGTTCAATGTTCCCAAACTTTGAGATTAATCGAAATGGTGTGTGAGAAAAGCAAGGACAGTACACATGCAAAAATCGAGGAAGAGTATGAATAAAATGTGAAATTTAAGATTCGATTTTTGTTGCTTTCAAATTAAATGCTTGTTGCGATATAAATAATGATGGAGCTTACAAAAAGACGTTTTTTATTCGCAGAACCATGTTGCTGAACTGTAATCAAGGCAAGAAAAAAAAATTGTATTACAAATAATGGAAATAATACGTAAATATATTGGAAAGTGCAAACCGTAGCATATACAATGTATTTACAGTTGTAGCTACAAAAAAGAACCATATAATAATGAACTAATGCGATTATGAAATCTAACAATCATAAATCAAGAGATATAATCAATACCTTTTTAGCTAAAAAAAATATAGCAAATGATGTTGTTATCATAATTTTATTTTAACCAACCCCAAAAATGAATTTATTATTATTTGTCAAGGTGATTGTGACTTGAATCTTTATTTTGATTAGCTAACACAAAATGATTGAAATCTTAATTATACATATAAGATCATATAAAAATTTATTTGAATTTTCGTGATAAAGATTGTTAGAAGAAAGTTGGCATCTTGAAAGAAGTTATTAGTATTATTTTTGAAGGATACAAGCTTTGGTTGAGCAAAAATTGATGGTTCCATAAAAAAAAAAAAAAAACAAACCGAAGGGTTTGAATTATACTTTAATAGAGTATATTAACTTATATATCTAGTATATATAAATGAGTCTTAAAAAGAATCTCCAGGTTATTTTTTAGTATTTGCAAATTTTCACCCGTCTTTTTACGGTGTATATGCCTAGAAATACATCTTGTTTTTTTTTTCGATAAATGTGAAAATAAATAAATAAGCAGGCGATAAATATAGAACTTAGAGATATATACAAAAAATAAAGTGTCATCATAATATAAAAGGGGGACGAGTAAATACGAACATCTTGAAAATTGTGAAGAATTTTGGACCATCGACCTAACGTCATTTATTCTTGTGGACCCTTTATTATGTTGTTACTTGAATGAATACATAAAAATAGGGGAAAAAGACTAAACACATCAAAACAAAAGTTATTTATTTATAAATACTGTAAAATTATTCCAAGTTTTGGATTCAGCCTATATATATATGCCGGACCGAGTGATTCTCAAGTCAAAAGCCAATATGAAAAATATGGAGTTTAAAATTAGTTATTCGTAATTTACAAAAGAAAATATTGAAAAATATACAGCGACAAAGGGGGATTTTAAAGAAATTGCCAGAGGAAGAGACAACAAAATGAAAACCAGAAAGAAAAAAGAAGAAGATAAAGGATCTCAAATATGTGATCTGATGTAGTAAAGAATAAAGACCATAAAGGATACATAAAGAACAAAGTGATTCATACCATTATTATATTATATAATCAAAATGTAATTTAAAATTGAAGTGGCTATTGCATGATTACAACTGCTAAGAGCAGTAAGTCTGAAATGTTAAGCAAGATTTCCCATTTTACCACGACTTCCTATTTTTAGTCAAACGAACCTTTCGATCTTTTACCCATGCTTCCTAATTTACAATACTAAAATCAGTGTGGTAAATAAATACACTTCGTTTCTTTTTTTACATGACTACTGCCATTTCATCTCAAATGTGGTGAGCTTATATTTGGTTCAGTGGTTGGATATATTATTATATATGAATGTAAATTCCAAAATAGATCAAAGATACAGAAATATATTTACAAATATGGAGAAACACTAATATCTCGTTTTTGATGTGAATTGAATAGTTTACTATGGTGTATGTGGATTTTTTTTTTTTTTAAATGGTGTCTGTGGATTTGAATAGTTCATCAGTCTCGAACTTCGTGTGAATGTGTGACGCAGCACATATCGTCTATTAATATCACTTATGTACTCCAAATCATTAAGAAAACTGTAATATACCACCCAAATCATTACTTTATGATTGATTAAGAAAGTAATTTCAAGTTAATATACTTCTAAGAGAAGTTAAATCCAGAAAATTATAAAATATTAAAATTTCGTTTTTTAAAACATATCGAGTATTAATTCTGGGTTTTATATTGTATTATATACAGAAAATACACTTTTATAAACCAAATGATTATAGTTTCCATCAGAAGGAGATTCGATTCTGTTGGTCTAGGTCAGGGATCGACTCTCTCCGGATGTAGAATTATCAAATTAACTTTTGGTTATGTGGAGTGTAACTGAGCTATTTTATGCTCGCTCAGTAAATTAATCTAGATCCGTCAAACACTTTCGATTATTTATGAATCTAATAAAAAAATATACTTTTATAATAAATTCGCGAAATATTGTAGGGCCATTACTAATAGTAACTTCTGTTTAGTTATATAATTCACATGCATGACATGACAACAACCTCGAGAGTCCAAAGTCTTATTATTGGCAAAAAAAAAAAAAGAAGTCTAATTTAATTAATGTCAACGATGAATTATCAATATTCCTTTGCAAAACAAAAATAATTATCTATGTGATTTTAGGTAAATAAAACGTGTAATTTAAATAAATATATTATATAGCCATCCCCAAATTTATAATTAACAAAGATTGATTTTTACTGACCAAACGAGCATATGCGAAGGTTTGGATACTAAGATGATTTTTAAAAAGTTTTCACTTCCTAATATATATACAATCACATTTTATTTTATTTGTTGGTTACTAATTTTTGTGTGTGTGCAAACCAACTTCGTATATTCATGAAAGTGAACTTATTTGATTAATTATTTACTTTTATGCTTTGTCTCACTGCTTCAGTACTCTCCCCACCACACTCTCTGACACATTTTTTCTCTCCTAAAAATTGTGTAAATTTGATGTCTGATAGTGCAAGCAAAGCAATCACCCATGACCTTTAATTTTCTTCGTTTCTCCCCTTCTCTGGATAATATTTATTTTGGAGTACATAAAACGATAATATATTTAGGTTATGTATCTAATGTTAAAACAGATTTTTAAAGAAACCATATGTGCTTGAAACAATTCGATTGATTATATTTATTTGTGTGATTAATACTATAATACTAACAAAACTGACATAATTAAATGCTGTTGTTTTCTACTGGTCTGTAGAAGAAAAAAAGAGAGAGAGAGTGAAAGATTGAAAATATCTAGTTTGGTTTTCTCTCTCTTGCTTTATTAGTCTTTAGGCTTTCACTACTAATACCCTAAGCCCTCTTAGTTTAAGACATTGCCTTCACATCCAAAACCCAAATGCAAATCTCTGTCTCCTCTCTTCCTTCAAAGTTTTTCATTACAAAACCCTAAATATCTAATTTTGTTCTGCCTCTCTTAAGGGTTTCTATTTGGCTGATGCTGACTATCTTCAACAAAGTTCTGAACTTTTGAAGCATATTAAGATCAAAGTCCACTGCTTTTCGTTGTGAGGGTATGTGTTCTTCAGTTCAATCATCAACAACTTAATTCAATTTTCTTTCATAGCCAGTCTTAAGTTCACTCTCCCTCTTTATTTAATTTTGGGGAGAAATTAAAATAGATTGATTGTTTGTTTTTATGACCCATTTCTTGTTTTTTTTTAATTGATCACCATAAATCTCACTTACATTTGAGTAGAAGACTTCTTTTGAAGTGCGTTTGTCAGCTTTTTATTGAGCAGGCTTGCAATAAGAGTGTTTATCTCCATTAATTGCCTTTTTCTGTATTCTTCCGTTTTGTCCTCTAATTTTGTGACTTTCTAAACTTTGGGTTCTTTTTCAGTAAAATCATTTAAAATGGTTTCCGTGAGTTGTTTCTAAAAAAAGTGAACATTTTCCAAGAAAACTCCCTAAGATTTAAATCAAGAAATAGTAGTTTATTATAATCATTTTGCTGTTAGTTATTTAATTATTCTTCTTCAATTGTTTTGTTTTCTCCCTTAGCTAGTCTCTTTGTCTCCAAACCAAGAAACAATCTGCAACTAAAGAAAGGTTTTTTTGTAGAAGACCCAATTAAAAAAAAGATGGAAATTGCAAGTCAAGATCAAGATCATGATATGCCCATCCCATTAACCACTACATTTGTTGGTGGTGGCGGTGGTGGTCATGGTCACATGATCCATCATCATCATGATCATCATGTTGCTAATTCCGCTCCTCCAACTCACAACACTACTACTCAACCACCACAAATGCCGTTACATGGTAATGGTCATGGCAACAATCATGATCATCAACATCATCATCATCAAGATCCTCATCATGTGGGTTACAACGCCATCATCAAGAAGCCTATGATAAAGTACAAGGAGTGTCTCAAGAACCATGCAGCAGCTATGGGAGGCAATGCCACTGATGGTTGTGGAGAGTTTATGCCAAGTGGCGAAGATGGCTCCATTGAAGCTCTCACTTGCTCAGCTTGCAATTGCCACAGAAACTTCCATAGAAAAGAAGTTGAAGGCGAAACAACCGCCACCGCCATTTCCTCTTACCACCAAACGCCTCCACCGCGAAAACTCATGCTCAACCACCATAATATCAGATCAGCCATGCCTCACCAAATGATCATGCCAATCGGAGTTTCTAACTACCGGTTTATGCATAACTCGGAGTCCGATGACTTTATGGAGGAAGACGGGGTAACCACCGCGTCTAGACCGCTACCGCACCCGCCGTACAACCAGAGGAAGAGGTTTAGGACGAAGTTCACGCCGGAACAGAAAGAGAAAATGCTGAGTTTTGCTGAGAAAGTTGGGTGGAAGATGCAAAGGCAGGAAGATTGTGTTGTTCAAAGGTTTTGTGAAGAGATTGGAGTAAAGAGAAGAGTCCTTAAGGTTTGGATGCACAACAACAAACTCCATTTCTCCAAGAAGAACAACATTAACCTTGAAGACAACGACAACAAGAAGATCAACAATCTTAACAATGTTGATCTGTCCGCTAATAACGATATCACTAAGATCGTGTCATGATTTAATATTTAATTACGTTGTTTTTATGATTTGATTATGATTAGTCATCGTTATGTTAGTTACTAGGGTTTTATTATTGTTTTCTAGTTGGTGTGGTTATATTTATATATAAACTCGTTTTGTTATCTGATTAATGCCATATGGATTATATCTATCTTTTCTTTTCTGGTCTATGTAGGGTCTCTTTTTTTTTCTTTCCCTTTAGAAGTTATATATATACTGTATTAAACTTGTTGTAATAAATGTATGACCAGTCGTATTTTTCTTCTTCTTCTTTTGGGTATGTAAGAAAAGCTAGTTTGGTTATATCATTTTGAATCATTAGACTTTTAGTAGTTCGTGATCATTGTGTTCACAAAGTCTGCATGTAAGATAAGTTATATACGTATTTCACTAACTACATGACTTCTGAAATCGGTATAAATATCTAAAATGGATACTATAATGGCGAACCACAACTCTTTTGTGGTTGTAAATATTGTAATCAATTTAGTAGTTTTCTTCATGCCTTGGATTGAAAATTGTATTATCTAGCTAAAACTACTTGGTTGATTCGAAGTAGACTATAACAAATGAAACTTTTCTTAACTACCGGAGTAGCTAGAGGGTTTTGGCGTTTTCAAATCTTTTTTTTTTTTGGAACTTTTAAAACCAAATCTATGTACTAATTATTATTATTAGAAATAAAAGACGAGTTTCACGGTGACTAAATGAAGTGTCTTCTGGACAAGACATGTTTTTAATTTTTTTTTGCTCTGGAACATATATACAATAATATAACAAAATTTAGAGAAAGAAATAAAATAATAATTTCTACTAATAGAGAGCTGTATAAGGTTGAGTGTACTCGCGAGTTGTGTAAGTCACGTCCTCTTGTGTGTGACGTATAAGGTTGAGTAAAATATGCAGTTGGTGTCACAAGCGATCACATTTATTAACCCTCTTCTATATATATTACGTACGTTCAATAATTAACTATATATCTAATCGTGCTAAAAGAAAGGACTAAAATGTGTAGGATGGAGAGTCGTCACTATTACATTTATTGGGGTCAATAAATAAGAAAATATGATATTCTGAGCCCTATTTATTATGTTTTGTGAAGGAAACTCCTTAATATAAATTGAAAATAAGGTCCCCTCTTCTTCCTACTGTAAGCTTTGTGAATTGTGATCACATTATTTGTTCAAAACGACCCTATAGCTTCAATAAAGACTGATCGATCGAGCCCGGATTAGTAACTGAGATCTACAAGACTACAACTGTTATGTTTATTCTCTGAGTTCAAGTGTTTGAAATCTATAATTCTAATAGATTTCCAATTTCGACTAATTAATAGAAACAAACCTCTTTGACTCAAAAAATTGTGTATCGTGAAACCTTTCACTCATAAGTTACAAAAATATATTCTAAAATTATCTACCTTAAATAAGAGTTTGTATCAAATAGTTTTCTGCTTCATTTATTAATTAAAATCACTTAAAAGCAACAAGACAACATAAAATTTTCAAAAACATTTACTGGAACCAGAGGAGCCACGGAAATTTGGAGGAAAATGGTTTGAAATTCAGTTGAGAACAGAACACTTTCCTCCAATAAAAATAAATTAATTTTGTAGGAAAAAAGATCTACTAATTTACAATGCATGCCAATTGGTTGATCAGCAAAGGCAAACAATAATAAGAAATTACAATGTGCATTAATATTATAAAAAAACAATTGATTTATAAACTTTCGAAATAGCAAACAAGAACCCCAATAGATGTAGCCGTGAAAACAAGATGTACCACAATTTCCACTTGCAAAAGGAGCTTTAGAGATGACTTGAAAGTTTCTGTGCGAAGATCTAGAGATAGAAGTTTGGTTTCTTTACATTCGGTGAACCAATGAAGCGATCCATCTACATACACAAGACCCATGGAAAGCATTAATCCTGTAAGGAGAAAAAGGGGTGATATGTACTTCCAAATGTTGGTGCTAAAATTGAAAACTTCACATGTAGTAGCGTTATCTAGTCCTAATTCTGAAGAGTTATATAATAAAAAAACCGGTTTGTATGTGCCATTGAATTTGTCTTTGCCGACTCCAGGCAAAGAAAATTGGACATCACTAAAAGTTTTGCTAGAATATATGTCGAGAAAGAGTTGTCGATGCCTAGATGGAGGAAAACCTCGATGCCATCTAGTGGTGGGATTGACTACAATTTACAATACCCAAATTGTAATAATTGTGGAAGCATATCAAACCGTCACAACTACTAGGGAAAAACACTACTCCCTCCATTTCACAAAAAATGTCGTTTTACATTTTTAATGCAGAAATTTGATTAAAATTCTAATTTTAACCATGTTGTTTTAATGTATTAACTAGAGAGAGAAAAATTATTTAGTGTATTAATAAAGGGTAATAGAAAACTTTTAATAGTTTTCTTAATATGTGTGAAATGTGTTAAAATGACACTATTTATAAAACAGAGGGAGCATATATTATTTTCTTTAAAGGAGTAAGGATGTAAACCGAAACTGATGATTTGAAAACCGACGTGCTAAGTGCTTGTATATATGTTTACACCATTATTATCTTGAATTCTGACAATAGATAGATTGTCTATTTTGGAAGTGTCGGGATTAGATTGAATTTGATGAGAGCTTTAACTGGAAGTTTCTCGAGAATATGTTCCACGACGTCGTGAGGTATCCATTCCATACTGAAATAATGTTTATATTCGACATTGTGTTGTCTCAAACTGCGATCTCACCATTGATGAAGAGGCTTTTTATATACTTGAGTAAATAATCTCAGATGAAGAGTCAGACTAGGAATCGATTAAGCAAAAAGAAAACTTTAAGTCCGATTCTAATTTCAATAAGGAAATAGGAAATTTCAACCACTTTCCTTGACTCTTTTTAATTTATGAATATCAAAATATCTATTTTTATTTTTATTTTTATTTTTATTCTACTCTTAACAAAAATCTCTTAGTTTTATTCTCTTATACTTTCACCAAAACAAAAATGTTTTACAACATTCTTAAAAAAATCAAAAACCATAAGTTTCAAAGGCTGCTTTAAAGTCTAACCCAAACAGCCTCACTCGGAATTCCACGGTGAACCACGAACATCATATAATACCCAGGCGGTGCCACGTAGGAGTTAGTGGGCCCGTCCACATCAGCTTTATACGCGAAAACAGATAACTGAGCCACGCGCCTCACGCGCAAGACCAGCAACCTCTGGTTCATCGCCGTCGAGTGCGTGCTGAACGACGGAGGCACGAGCCGCACTGACACTCCTCCGTCGAACATCCCGAACGCCGGGATAACGAACGTAACGGCAAACGCCTTTCCGTACAGCATTTTCTCGGCCAGCTCCACCGTGAGAATCGACGGTCTCACGCGCGCGTACTGCGGATCGAGGTAACGCGGGAGATAGGCCTCGAGACTGAGCTCCGTCGGGTACGGCTTCGCCGTGAAATTGTAATTCCGGTGAGGATTGCTTCCTCCGACTAAGACTCTCCCGTCGGAAAGAAGGAGAGACGCCGAATGGTACATTCTAGGGATTCGAGTTGGGGCGAGAATTTCGAATCTCCGGGTCGGGTCGGGCTCGTCGGGCATGTATAGAATCGGGTTGAGAACAGCGTTTGTGGCGTCTTCCCAACCAGCGGTTCCGTTCGTCGCACCGTTAATGATCAAAACGTCACCGTTTGGTAATAACAGCATATCAGGCATGACACGTGGCGACGGCATCTGCTCCATGACCCATCTCGGATTCGGGTCGGTCACTTTCAATCTCCCGCATGTACGAGACGCCTCGACGAAGATTTTAGGGATCGTCCTCGCCGCCTTCAGAAACGCTCCAGGCGGAGCACCGCCGCACACCATAACCTCAGCCGCTGTCTTAGATCTGTTATTTTCTCCGGTGAGCAAAAGAGGGAGGAGCACGGAGGAGCCAGTGCTGGGGTAATTCCGTTTATCGCCACCGGGAATCTCCGGAAACTCCTTGACGATTCGGTGATTGACGAAATCGAACAAAATCGATCTTCGATTGGCGAAGATGAAGAGATTTCCGTCGGGGAGAAGATGAAGAAACGGATAAAGATTGTTTTCTTCATTCAGATCTCTCGTCTCCGCCAAGAATCTGAGATTGAATACAGATTTTCCTGGATTCTTGGGGTAAAACTCGTAGGTAAAGGCTCTTCTTCCGCCGACGATGATAATCCGGCCGTCGGGAAGAATCTGATTGGTGGAATACCAACGGCGAGAGGAAAGATACGCTCTGTTCTCAACCCAATCACAAGAAACGACGCCGTCGCAAGGTGTGAATATCCGTACAGCTCGTTCGCCGACGCCGTAACCGCCCGTTTGGATCAAAGAGCCTGAGGCGTTCAAGGAACCGGAGGAGCACCACGTGTCGTAACGGAGAGTAAGTGGGCGAAATGTGTTTGAAGCGACGTCGTATAGGAGAGAATGAGCAGAGCAGTCGAACACGGTGTCGTTTTGGCAGATTGTAGAAGGGAGAGAGAGATTCGAATGGCCATAGTCCGTACGGTCAAAGATGACGACTTTGTTGTTGTGGAGGAGTTGCATGTGCATCGCCGATATGCCTACACTGGGCTGCAGGAGATCCCACCTCCCGCCGGTGAGAATCGCTAACGGTGAACGTGGGAGGAGCAAATCCGACGTGGAACAGAGGAAGAAGAAGAAGAGAGATAAAACGACTGCGTATAGGTTCTTCTTGAATCTTTCTTCTTTCATAGTCGTTTTCTTCTTTTTTAAGCTCAGAATCTTCTTTCTCCGGAGAAACGATATTCAACATTTAAAGCTTTTTTGGGAAATTATTGTCTTTCTTGGAATGGGTAGGAGAAGAAACATTTATGGTGTTTATTGTTGTTGGTAAAATGTATAATCACAGACTCACTGTGCTATCTACACAATGATCTGTAGATTTATATCATAAGGGTCAAGTATAATTTATTGCTTATGAGATATGCAAATAAGTTGGTGAATTTTGATCTGTATTATTATTGATCACGGTCCATCTTTACAGAGATAACAGTATGGCATTTTATCAACTTGCTGTGTGAACTATTTCGGAGATTCACTTTGCATTTCTTGTTCTGTTTTCTGTTGGGGGAACAGAGAGTCCCGCCATTAGTTAGCTTTCTGACTGCAAGAGGACAACTGTAATTACTTGGATGGCAAGAACAAGGGCTGCCCGAGCTTATACTCTGTTTGATACCAGCTGATTCGGCCTATTGGGCTTTTCAGTCTGCAACACACTAATGTGAAAATAAACCATTTTAAGATGGTTTATTGGTTCATGGATTTACGTATTTTTAAATTTTTTTACATCCATCGATCAACCGAATCTAAAATTAAGTTTTTAAAATATTTTTCTATACACAAGCAAGCCAAAATTAAGTTTCTTTTCTCGATTATTAACCTTTGTATAGTTGTTTCGATACACTTTGTAAACTTATCTTATGTATGGTTAGTAAAAACAAAAATAGTTACCTCAAGTTTTTAAGGTGCTTAATTATCTAGCTCACTAAATATAATATTATGTTAAGGCAAAAATAACTGAAAATGCCCCACAATAGAAGGACAAAACAAAGGCATCCGAAAACTAAAATTGGGTTTTAGGGATATGACCAAAGAGACTTAATCAATGGCTACCTAATCTCTGTTAATTCTTAATCCTCCATTGCATCTCCCTCTCTCTCTCTCTCTCTTCAGTTCCTTGTTATTAAAGCAATCGGTGATTCAAACTTCCAATTTTTAATTCTAGCAGGCCGATCTGAGAACCACATCCGCACAAGGTTTCGCAGGCAAAAATAAATCTCAGCGGCTTTTATCGCCGCATTTGCAAATGGCAGCAGCGTTTTTGAATATTGGTGGCTACGTTTTCGTCTTTTTCTTGTCGTTATTAGCCGCATACGCTCCACAGGGTCGAGCCAATGTTGCTGTCTTCGACAAGTACTGGACGCAGCGTCAAAGCGATGCATTGAAACAAACCATGGGCTCTTACGATCCTAATCCGCTAAACGTCACCAACCACTTGAATTACCATGTCTCTTTGTGAGTTTTTGTTTTTGTTAGGTCAAACATTAACCTACCTTCTTAAATAAGCAACCTAATAAAACAATCTGGTTCTTCTTAACAGAGCAGTGGACGCCACGGAAGCAATGAACAGCACAAGGAGAGAGCTTTCACAGGTGAAAAGTGGTAGGAAGACGCCAAAAAATAGCGGAAAATGCATAGCTTATAACCCGATAGACAAATGCTGGCGATGCGACCGTAATTGGGAGAAAAACCGGAAGAAACTAGCGGATTGTGTGCTCGGATTCGGCCGGAGAACTACCGGAGGAAAAAACGGACCGTTCTACGTAGTCAACGATGAGTCCGACGACGATCTTGGCAACCCTAAACCAGGAACGTTAAGGCACGCGGTGACCCGAAACGGACCGCTTTGGATCATATTCGCCGAAAGCATGATCATAAAACTGCAACAAGAACTGATGATAACGAGCGATAAAACGATCGATGGACGAGGAGCTAGGGTTTACATCATGGAAGGTGCTGGATTAACGCTACAGTTTGTGAATAATGTGATCATACACAATATATATATCAAGCACATTGTTCCTGGGAACGGTGGGTTGATCAGAGACTCTGAGCACCATATAGGGCTCAGGACAAAAAGCGATGGTGATGGAATCAGTTTGTTTGGAGCAACCAATGTTTGGATCGACCATGTTTCGATGACGAGATGTGCAGATGGTATGATCGATGCGATTGACGGCTCTACTGCTGTAACTATCTCCAATAGTCATTTCACCGACCACCAAGAGGTAAGAATAATACTCTGTTTTTCCTCATGCAAACACAAACACCATGCAAAGTTGAGTTTGAAACAATCAAGACCTCTAGATTCTATAGACAATAAATATGGTATTAAAACACACAAAAAAAGATTGCATTACACGAGGTATCAAATCGTTTCTTTCAAACCGCCTCCTAATTTTTGCAAATGAGCACTTTTCTTGAATCTAAGCACTATATAAACGAGTAGTTAAATACGTCTTTAAACCCTTGTTTTGAATTTTATGAGAGAGCAGGTGATGTTGTTTGGGGCGAATGACGAACACGTGATCGATAAGAAAATGCAGATAACGGTTGCATTTAACCACTTTGGTAAGAGATTGGAACAGAGGATGCCTCGTTGCAGATTCGGAACGTTCCATGTGGTGAACAATGACTACACACATTGGGAAATGTATGCAATTGGTGGAAACATGAACCCTACAATCATTAGCCAAGGCAATCGTTTCATTGCTCCTCATAACGAACAAGCCAAACAGATTACGAAGAGAGAATACACACCTTTCACTGAATGGAAATCTTGGAATTGGCAATCAGAAGGAGATTACTTCCTCAATGGAGCTTATTTTGTGCAATCCGGAAAACCAAATGCGTGGAGCCCTAAACCGAAAAACCCGTTACCTAACAAGTTTGCGATACGGCCTAAACCAGGAACGATGGTCCGGAAACTCACCATGGACGCAGGAGCACTTGGCTGCAAACCGGGCAAAGCATGCTGATTGAAATTACCATTTTGCCCCTTTTCAACAAGCATAACAAAGCTTTTGCACTGTTTTTGCTTGTTGTTCAAGAAATCCGCAAAAGAGGGTGTTTTATAATTATGTTTTGTAATCAAAGAATACATAATGCGCAATTTCGGATTATTATTCTTATTAGGATTCAAGTTCCTTTTTTTGCGGAAAAAAGAGAAAAGCAAAATACCTTAAGGGGGGTGTTATTCAATCATGGATTTAAAGTTAATTCTCTAGGTTTTATAATCTTCAAGATTTGAAAGTTGATATCATTTTTTCAGAATTCATGTGTGTAGATTCCAAAATCTCTGCATTATACCTTGCATTTTGTTTTTAATAATTTAGTCATAAAACTCTATTAGAATTCATTTGAAATGACTAAAATATACAAAGATTTTAAAAGTCATTTAGTTTTGAATAACACTGGATTTTAATGAATACTATATTCTGCCCCGTCCGCCCGCACGAGAATTTTTTTTTTCTTTACCAAATTTTATAATATATTTTTTTTGTATTTAGATATAATTTGTTTTATATATATAATTTTCTAATAAATGACAAAGATTTAGTTTTCTGTTTAGATATAGTTTGTATTTGTAGATTTAATGTTTCCTAGTATTAAATATGATCATGATTATAAAAACATAATTCTACCCCGTCCGTTCATATTAATCCGAGAATGACCGCGATTATAAAAACATAATTATAACCAGCCCGTCCATATGACCGTATAATATAAATATTTACTAATTTTAAATATTTTAAATTTTAGGTTGATTGATTATGATAAAAATATACAATAACATATCGTTTATCATGTCCGTCATTATGAGAATATTATTAAAATTTGAATATTTAAATTAAATCTAAATTAATATCAGGTTTATTATTTTTGTAAAGAAACAACTGGTTTTATGATTTTTGATAATTAATCTAACATATATTTAAGGAAATCAAAACTAATCTAAATGAAAATTTGAATTTTTGGAATTATTTTGAAATATAAATTAAAATATATTTTTTTATTAATATTGTACTAAAATGACTTTTTGTCAACTTGAATAGTAGTTATCCAAGTAAAGAATAGCCTAATATAAAAGTTTTCATATTTGGACACAAAAATGTATATGTTTTGTCATTTAATATATGTATATAAAAATATTGAATTTGTATTAGTTATTGAATGTTGTGCAAATTTAATTAATAATATATTCCTTTTTTCAGTTTGAAAAATATTCAATTATAAATCTGATTGTATTAATAAGATTTAAATTTAGAAGTAAACATATTTTGTTATTAATTCTGAATATTTTGTTTGTAATTGTTGATGAAATCTCCAAAAAGCTACATTAAATTCAAAATTTAAGATTATATTTTTTAAAATGAAAATTGTTAATTTTGAATATGTATCATTGTTAATTTTTGAAAATTTATAATTAAAATGAAAATTTAAAATGAAAATCATTTTGAAAATTTAAAATGAAAATTGTTAATTTTGAATCTGTATCATTCAAATTTTTTTGATTACTAAAATATTTGGCATAATCTAAATTCAAAAATTCAAAATAACTAATATTATTTTTGTAACAAAATATTAATAAAAATTTAAATTATTTTTGTAATATTTAATTTACATATTTTTGAAATAAACAATTTTATTTATAATTTTAAATATTTAATTTAAATTTCTGGTATAGTATGAATTTTTCTAATTACGAAATTAAAATTAATATATATATATATAATCAGATTAATTAATTAATTAAACTATTTTTTAATTAAATCAGATTAATTAAATGAATTTTTAGTTGAATAAAATTATTCTGTTTGGAAACAGAGATAGTTATCCACAAAAATTTAAATTTTAAAAGTTATCCAAGATAATAATAAATTTATATGAATTTTTCTGTTTGGACACGAAAAGTCACTCTATTTTAATAGATTAAATTTGAAATCTTGATTGAATAACACCAAACTTTAAAATTAATTAAGCATGATTTATAAAAAAAAAATTGTGGTTAAATTTAAATTCTATTAAAAACCATGATTGAATAACACCTCCTAAGAGCATCTCCAATGGGGGTTCTTAGAGGAGAGGTTCTTAAAATTTTATAATGACAAATAATGATAAATATTAGAGAGGTTCTTAACTTTGAAAAAAAAGGTTCTTAAAGTTCTTATTTAAGAACTTTTTTTGGGGTTCTTAGAAAGAAGTTCTTAAAATTTATAATTAAAATATTGGTAAGAACCCCATGAGAGGTTCTACCATTGGAGATGGTCTAAATCTCTTTACAATCTACACGCAACGGTGGTCCAATGCTCGAGGACGCGTCTGCAATATATTAAAAACTAAAGCCCAATTGTTTTGTTTTTTTTTGGTTAAAGGGCCAAGAAAAATCCCCAAATTAATTAAAAGCCCGAAAATCTCTGTCGCGCTCCGCTAAAACCATGTGGTCCGAGACAGACGATGAACTTCTGATCAGTGAAGAAGGACGTGTGGATGGCGTGGTCCATTTTACGGACGGCCATCACGACGTAGAAGATTGTCGCCGGCGCTACCTTGAACTGGCCGGAAGGCTCGCCAGTTCCACTTCTTTCCAGGTACGAGGTCTTATTTTTCATCTTCATCCCTGGTTTCCCTCCTTAATCTGGTTCTTGGTTCTAGGGTAGCTCTCTTTTGCATTAAGTCTTGAGTTTCTGGTGTAAGGTCTTTGCTTTGTGGGATCTTTTATCACATTGTGCTTTTCTCTTTCTATTTTGTTGCAATGCTAACCAGATTGCTGGGTTGGTTATGTGTCGGGGTATTTTTCCCTTTCAGCCATTGGAAATACATGCGGATGATGAGTCAAAGATGACGCTTGAGGGGCTTGTGCAATTATTTTAAACGAGGCTGAAGTTTTGTTATATTTATACTGTCTGATTTTTGATACTTACCGACTTCTCAAACAACATTATATCAATCTAACCGAGTCGGAGAAAAAGCGCAAGCTGGAAGATGTTCTAGAGGCAGTAGACTTCAATCAAGTCTACATTTTTGTGAATAGCCTGACCAGGGCTAAAGATCTGAACCATTTTCTTCTCTTCTTGAACGAAGATACCCATCCATATTCATTGACCCTTCGATGTCTGAAGAAGATAGGGTCACTCGGTTCAAAATTTTCAAGGAGGGAAGAATTCTTGTGGCCACCTATGTTGTAGAAACAGAATGCGAGCGAGTAAACATGGTTATATTTTTTGACAGTCCGGATTGTGATGACAATTATGTGAAAACAGTAAGTTGTTGTTCTGCTTTAACTATTATTACATATATATCTGAATATCTATATGTTCTTCTTTTAACCTTTGTTTTTGTCTGGATTGGACTAGGTTAAGGCGTCTAATGCTAAAACGGTTGTTATTTCATTCGTTTCATCCTCGTCTGATCGAAAGATGATTAGTGACATCGAAGTGAGGTTTTGGGTTTGTATCACGGGTCTTCCTGAAGCAATCTATCCTGCAGCTTACATGACTTCATACAGTCACCTTCAGGCTGAAAATGAGAAAGGCGAAGAACCAGCCCCGGTCCAACATAAATGATGGTCAGAGGCAAGATAAAAATGTGGTCTTTTGTAAATTACAATTTTTGCAGTTAAACAAAAAAACTACACTTTGCATTTATGAAAAAATACAGCAAATCGGAAAAAAAAGAAAACATTATTTCTGAAAAATAATTCTATTTACATTTTTTGTAAATCATTCAAAATTTTTTTGGTAGTCTTTAAATAGATAATTATGTGACAAACCAATTGTGTTTTAGCTACAAAATAATATTTTAAATAAAAATATGGAGTTCAAATTTTGTGATTATATACTATTAACCTAAAACTAAATATGTGACCCATAAAAACATAAAAATATGGTGGTCCTAGGCCATCGCCTAGTTCGCCTGCCCTACGGGCCGGGCCTACGAAGAACCAGGTGCTAAAATCAACTCCAAGTGAAGGTATGTGGTTCAATGAGCGTCTTTGCTCGGTGGGATCTTCTATTGAGATTAGGTAGAGATTAATGGGTCATGGGCCTTAATCTCTAGGGAGTGTGTGAAGATTGTCCCACATCAGAAGTGGGAAGGGTAATTGAGTAATATATAAGGGACTTATGCCAATCCACTCATTGTCAATTGATTTTGAGTTGGAAGCCCATGAAACTTAACATCTTCTATCATCATTGTGTTTTTCTTTTTCTGTTTATTTGCAATGCTAAGGGTTCTGTGATTCCTATTGTAACAAAATTACAGTAGATTGAACGAGTTGGAGACAAAGTGCAAGACCTTAATACAAAGGATTATGTGGATACAAGCAATGTTCGAAAAGGCGCTAGGCGGGCGGTCGGGCACCGATTTGCGTCTAGGCCGAAAAGCGGTGATTAATCACCGATTAATCAACGATTAATTTTGAACATTTTAAAAAAAAATTTAAAGTTTATATGTATATAAGTTATAAGTTATGAATGTATGAATCAAAACAAGTATAAAATAAGTTTTTTTTATTATCAAAGTAACAAAACATTAGGAAATTAAGTTCAAATTCACATCTAAATTCCAAAAACAAAAAAGAAGTACAAATATATGATGCAAAAAATAGATTTGTCTTGATATTGAGAGACAAAAAAAGGTACAAGGAGAGAAAAATCTTCATCATCTTCTTCAATGATCAAATTAGCATGTGTGTTGTACTTCTAGATGTATTTCCAAAACTTTGTAACAGACCATATGTACGTCACTCAAAAAAACAAAAAAAGTTGACTTTTTGAAGAAAATCGTTGACTTTTTGAAAAAAGCGTTGACCGCCTAGCTCCACAGCATAGACACTAATCTGCAAGATGTCTGGTCGCCTAGCGCCTAGACGACCGCCTAGGCGGCTAGGCGGCCGCTTTTTAGAACAGAGGATACAAGTAATAGGTCTCTTACAAGTCAATTTTATACCTAGAATAGTAACAAATTTGGAGTAGATCTTGTCCATCATTAGCATCTGGATCATACGAGTGGCACATAGGGTTCGAATTGCTGATATGTATAGAGTTTACTGGATCTTACGTGAATGAATCTTTCTTCGCTGTGATTAAAAAACCAGGACAACAAATCAAATCTTGCGAAAATGAAAGGAGTGACCAACATTTTTTCTACACAACACCTTTTGTCTACGTTCTTGATGGACAAGTGTGGTTTGTATACGTTATTGAAGGACAAGTTGGGGTTGATGCTTTTCGAAAATTAATGTAAACTTAACTGAGAAATTATTAACTAGCGTTTAAAAAAAATATTACTTATAGAAATTGATTTAACAAAGAAATGACCTAAAATAAGGTCTCAGTTTGACACTCGATGGAGATAAAATTGTGGAAATCAAAATGAGGACTAGTCACCAACAAGAGATGAGAAACTGAAATTTTAGATCATGAGTTGGTTGTCTTTGAGAAAAAGAAGAAACCAAAGCCGACACAAATACTCGCGAAACTGATGGATTATTTGGTGTTTGCTGAACCGAGAACCGATTCGATAATCAAATGCATTTCGCAAAATTCGCCAATCGGTTTAGAGTTGAAAACCGACTTGAAACCGATAACCGAAAATGTCAGTTCGGTTTTGCTCGGTTCTCACCGAAAGCCCAGGCCTAAGAGTGACGTTTCCAAAAATGTCGGTTTTGCTCGGTTTTTCACCGAAAGAAACGGCAGGTAGTTCCAGTTTCTATCTCAGATATAAATAATATCGGATATGACTTGGATTCCAGATAGATATTAATCCGCGTGTCAAGATGAATCAGAAATGCCATGTCAGATTGTGTATCCACTGATACAATAACTAATATCTTCAAGAGTTGCAAACTTGGACAAACAAACAATTTGATGGAAGATACAAGCAAAGATTACATTATGCATTGACAATAATCAAATCTTTATTAAATAGAGATTAAACTCGGGAAATAACAAACAGGATTTCCGATGGATTCTGCAAAGAAAGCATCATGACAAAACACGGTGTCGAGTTCATTTGTCACCAGTGTTCGCCTTATATAACGATCACAAAACAGCAACCTCCTCTTCTTCTTCTTCTTCTTCTCGGCATCCAAAAGTGCTAGTGGCAACGGCACGGTTTGTGTTGGAATATAACACCAATACGGAATTAAATTCAGATGTATGGAACACAATCCTTCCCACGTCTTGTTGACTGAATTGAACAACCATATCACTTGGTTGGAGGACTTCTTCAGAGATATGCACAATCGGTTGTCGAGGTTGCACATGACGATCTCGGTAATATGTACATTGGCAAAGGGAGCTCGAGATACGACTTGAAAAGCCTCAGTGTGAAGATCGAAAGACACAACTTTGGTTTTTTCACACGCCGTGAGCCAATGAAGCGAACCATCTACATACACAGGACCGGTTATACCACGAACCCGATAAGGAGCAGCGGGACTGACATACCTCCAAGCGTTGGACTGAAAATCAAAAACCTCGCATGTAGTAGCGTTTTCTAGGCCTAATTCTGCAGAGTTGTATAACCAAACGGCCTTGTATGTGCCCCTGGATTTGTCCTTACCGAATCCAGGAATAGAGATTGTGTGTCGAAGCTTGTAGTAACTATTTCCTAAGTCGATCCTGAGTAGTTGTAAATCGCACAGAGGAAGAGTGCGATACCATCTAGTGGTGGGATTGACCACACAAACGGATTTGCGGTGATTGTAGAGACAAACGAGACCGTCACAGCTACTCCCACAAACAAAGTAAGTTGCGTTCTCCTTCTTCCATGGAGTAGGGATCTCGACCGGTGATAATGAACCCAACACAAGTGTACTTAGACAATCTCTAGTCCGCATGAAAACATCTGGATCTCCAGATTTCTGACGATGGGTCATCTGTCTTTCTTTGAAGAATGAGGATTCGATCGTTGATTTCCATTGCTTCGATACAGCCCTGAATCTCAGCAGAGATTTCACCGGAACCCTCTCCAGGATGCACTCTACGACTTCATGGGGAAGCGATTCCATCACCAAGCGACGTTTTATCCACATTCTTGTCTTGTCTCCGTAGCCACTGATGAAGAGATACAAGGCTTAATTATACACAAATAAATAGGAAAACCCTTAAGGAAAAGGAAATCTCAACACTTTCCTTTTCTTAAATCTAAAATTTCAATAAAAAAAAAAAAAAAAAAATTCTAGGGATTTCATGATTTTCCATCGGATCATCGAAAAGGGATCCTTTTTCTCTCTCTCTCTCTCTCCAAACGACACAAATCTTCTCTTGACCATGTACAATGGTTATTTTTATAAACATCCACTTTATACTCCACATCATCCTCTCTCTCTTCCACATCATCCCTTCTCTTCTACATCATTATTCAACATCCACACTATGTTCATCATTTACAATGGTTTTTATTTTATGTTTTGGTTTTTGTGATTACATATTATTAATTAATAACAATTATCGTTTAAAATTAAATTAACATAATTTTAAGAGTTAAATAATTTTAAAAACATAATTTTAAGAGTTATTATTGGGATTCATCTCACTAAAACAATGTTTAAAGTTAAAACAAAAGTTTATTGGAGGCTGATAGAGAAATTATTGTAAAAAAGACGGTTTTTTTGTATCCAAATCAAATGAAACTAGTGTTTATTTATAGAATATGAAAAATGATGAATTTTGATATAAAATTTATATTTAAATATATATAATTTTTATAAAATAATTGAGTTTGAATAATTGAGATTGAACAAAAAACAGAAATCAGACGACCCAATAACATAATTACACGTGGCAGATAACCTTCCCAACCTTCCCACTTTTCACGAATTCACGCAGTTGATAATTATCAACTCTGAATTAGCCATGTCATCTCCATTCGTCACTTCAACAACCATTGTATCATCTTTTTTTTTTCAATAGTTGTTAAAACTTTTATCATCAACCATTGTAACTAGCCTTAACTAAACTCAGAAACCTATTCGACCAAAAAAAAAAACTCAGAAACCTCTTCGAACTCTATATTCTTTTTTCTTTTCTTTTTTTCTTCTGGGCTTTGATTTTTCTTTGGGCTCAAAACCCAAATATGGTCTAAACAGACGGTCAGGATCTTGTCTTCAGGATCTTGTCTTCAGGATGAGATTTCTTTTAATTTTTTTAAAAAATTTCTTCGACGAAATATTTATTTTGAATTGAAAACAAAAAAGGACCCAGCAGAACACATCATCTGAGTTAGAATAAACTGTGTTGTAATAATGTGGAACCTACCCTAAACCGACAGATGCATACGTACGTTGAATGAATCTAGTTTAGGAAGGTTTAAATTCTTTAGAAACTGTCAAATTTTCAAAAGATCAAAGCTATTTTTAGAACAGACTTCATAAAAATTTTGGAAGAATTCTTTTTAAAAGATTTAATAAACCTTCTTAACACTTTAGTAAGACTAGATGAATATAGATGAGCTTTGTCCTATCATGAAAGTGATAATGATTCTGGAATGAGATGGATACTCCGTAACTCAAATGGCCAATTACTTGATTGCGGTATGGCGAATAACTGTAAAAGAAGCTGAATGTTCTGCTCTTTTATGGGAAATTCAGAATACATGGACCCTTGGTTATTAGAAGGTAGAATTCGAAGGTGATAATATGATCATAAATCGATTAATCAATGGAGAAGGAAACAACTTAAGACTTCAACACTACGTCCAAGAAATTTGGAGTTGGAAAAGCAGATTTAGTGAAATAAGCTTCACTTTCAGGCCTCGTACTGCAAATACTTGTGCATATTTATTAGCAAAAAAGTCATTGGATGTAATTCTCATTGGTATTTGTACCATACATGTCCATATTTTCTTCAAGAGTTTGTAAACAACGATATTTCTCAAAGTTATTAATAAATGCGATTTAGACGGAAAAATATATATAGATGAGCTTTGTATTTAAGAAATTCAATAGATTCATTATATTTTTTCAATAAAAATCATGTAAAACATACTTTCGAAAGTTCATAATCCTTGATATGGAGTATTTTATGAACATAGCATTGTAGATTTTTATAAAAATTTGTAGAATTTATTGTTGTTTTGTAACATGTTACTAAGAGTTGTTTTGGGAACTCTTTCCCCTTAATTTACGTTGTACAATATATTGGATACCTCTTTGATACAGACTTCTATTTATAGTATATAATCTATACTTACAACTTACAAGTAAACCATATACAATTGTTTATTAAATACAACTCACTTGACCAACTCTCCAACTAATTCCAACTTAAGCTCGATTTTATATTCTTCTTCTCTTGATATTATTATTTTGTTCTTCGTAATTATTTAATTCACCGGTTTGAACGAGTATTAGTTTTGGTGGAATTGACTGACGGCTCTACATTTAATCTCTTTTGACAGTTGTTCGTTCACTCCAGTGTGCTTTTCAAATCGGCCTAATACCTCTTTTCTTTGGTTGACCTCGTCTGGATTTTTTGACTTCGTCAAACCTTTTACCGGAGATCAAATATGCCATATTTTATTGGGAAGGGTTTTTATCCCCCACAATAACAATGGATTGTGGTTGCATTTAAATTCTATTAAAAATTATGATTAAGTAACATCCCCTGAAAAAACCCTACATATTTGCAAATACAAATTAAAACCCACATGATATATTTGTAAATCGGCAATTCTACAAGAATTTTAAATCTTGTATAGATTTCTAAATCAATTAAAATAGATAAAAGAAATAACACCCTCTAGACTCCGGGTTGGCGGTACAGTTCGCCCTAACGGTTAATTCCGGTTTAGGAGCTACTCGCTCGTCCAAAATCCAAAGACCAAAGCAAACCCAACTTTACAGATATGTCAGTTTCTAGATGATCATCACTGCGTCTGCGTACGATATAGGTTGTTCCAAATCATTAAAGTTTTCATTTTCTCTCATCGAGAATCGCCGACCTGATTCTCGAATCGATCGGAACTTCTCTGATCACCGGCGGTCATCGCCGCGACACAGATGTTCGCTTGACGACCTCTTCTCGCCGCGATCTTTGCCTCTTCCTTTTTTCTCGCCGGCTTTTACTCAACAACGAGATCTGTTTCCACGGTACCTTTTCATCTGATTTTTTTTCTTCTTCTTTACTGGATCCGTGGATTTACTTTCATCTGAGCTGTTTCTTATCAATTTATAAGCTATTCTGGTGAATTGATGCGTCTTTATGCTGTTTCTAGGTTCAAGTCTTAGTTTTGGAAATAAGTTTCTTCTTAAATATTTTGCAATTGATGTTTGCTTCTAAGCTATTTAGCTGCCATAGGTCGTAGATTCGAATCTATTACATATTATCATTTTAGCATACTGAAGCCTTAGGAAGCCACTTCATTTGACCATATATAGTACAAATTCCTAGATTAACAGAGGTTTTCAGACCTCAGAATGATGAATATTTGCTTCTTTTTTTGTTATAGAGTAAAGGAGCTGCTTCTTGTCATTCTTATAGCTATTCTGGTGAATTGATGCGACCTTAAGCTGTTTCTAGGTCAAAGTCTTAGTTTGATGTTGCTTCTAAGCTACCTAGCTGTCGTAGACTCATAGGTCGTTACTTCCATTGCAGATTCGAATCTATTACGTATTAGCAATTTAGACTACCCAAACCGTTGAAAATCATTTTATTTGAAGATTTTTAGTAGAGATTCGCAGAGGTTTTCAGACCTCAGAATGATGATCATATGGGTTTGTTTTATAGACTAAAGGAGGATGTCGACTCCAGCAAGGAAGAGGTTGATGAGGGATTTCAAGAGGTTGCAGCAAGACCCGCCTGCGGGAATAAGCGGTGCTCCGCAAGACAACAATATCATGCTCTGGAATGCTGTCATATTCGGGTAACGGAACAAGTACCATATATACTGGCTGTAGTTTATCAAACATGGCAGTTTCTGTACTTACTTAGACCTTCTTGTTTTGTGGATTTGCAGGCCTGATGACACACCATGGGATGGAGGTAAGGTTATGTTGCTGTAATTTGGCAAGGATCACGTCTCTTGGGATTTTGGGATCAGTCGTTATAGTAGTTTTTTTTATTGATCTCGCTTGATCCTTCTGTCAGGTACTTTCAAACTCTCACTGCAGTTCTCTGAAGATTATCCAAATAAACCACCAACAGTTCGTTTTGTGTCACGGATGTTCCACCCAAATAGTAAGTTATGAGATACAGCATTTTCTTTTCGTCCACTTAGTTGATGTTTACCTTTTGGCTCAAATTAACCTTCTTCTTCTCTACCTGCTGTGAAGTTTATGCAGATGGGAGTATTTGCTTGGACATTCTACAAAACCAGTGGAGTCCAATATATGATGTTGCTGCTATACTTACCTCCATCCAGGTAATATCGAAATGCCTTACCAACATCTTTTAATGCCCTTAAAGCTTGAAATTTCTCTCTTCTCTAATCCAATTTTCCCCTTTGTTATCGTAGTCATTGCTCTGTGACCCTAATCCGAATTCTCCTGCAAACTCGGAAGCCGCTCGGATGTACAGCGAAAGCAAGCGTGAGTACAACAGAAGAGTGCGCGACGTTGTCGAGCAAAGCTGGACTGCTGACTAGTAGTAGTTAGTTGTAAGCTTTGTAACTCTCTCCTACTCTCAATGTCACTCACCATTCAGCAAACATCTTTCTTATCTTTTCATTTGTCTATTGTGTTTCCAAAACTCTTAAGTGATTGGATGCTTTGATGGTTCTATGAAACCTAACATCCTTAAAAACAACTCTGTACCATACTTTCTGAATTATTCACTTTTGTGTATATATGTAATGTATTACGATTTTCTAGCTAGGTACCAAAAAACTACTTTGTACCAAAATTATAAAAGTTGTGTTATGAAATATTCAAGGGTTTGTGGCCTTTTCCCTCTATCACCCAATCCCTCTATCACTCATCCATTCCCTTTACAATTACATTGTTTTCTTTGTCAATCTAATCCAATGTCTCAACCAAAATCTGAAGCTTGACATGAGACTAGCAAGTACAAGAGGTATTATAAGTTCCAACATAATGTACTCTTATGTTTGACTTATTACAAATTTAGTACTTGTGTTCTGAACATTCAACTGACTTATATAGCTTTTGCAGCTCTGACTTTCTTTCTCAAGGATTACATTCATCTTCTTACATGGGTTTTGAATTTGTCATCAAGCTGTCTCTCTACTTCCATCAGGGATGATGAAGACATATTCCTCTTTACATCTATGTACCACCAAGCCCGAGGTTTCCACTGCTTGTCCATCCTTGCTGCACCTGAATTGTGTACTGCAGATTCCATACAACATCCTCTATTGATGGCCGCTTCCTCTGATCTTCACAGAGACAGTTAATGGCAAACTCTATTGTGGTCCTCAGTGACTCATATGCATATGTTCCTCTCACACTCGGATCTGCTAAGCTACTCAACACCGATGGTTCGTCTCTCAAACCATTCTCCAGCTGAAGCTTCAAGCTTCCCAACTCTGAAGATGCAGCCGCCATTACTTTTCCCGTGATGATCTGAATTAGGATCACTCCAAACTGGTACACATCTTCCTTCTCTCCATCTTCATTACTAGGGCTTTCTGCTCCCACCTGCAAAATCCCCAAAAAGATGATATATGTCATGAGATGGAATTAGAAATAAGAAGCCAAGTCTTGTTATCTCTGGTTATTTTATACCTTGGATGGTAAAGGAATAGTATAACCACTGAGTTTTACAGTGAGTGTTTCATCAAGCAGAACATTCTCCATCTCCAAATTATTCCCAAAGATTCCTGGTGCCACTCCTGTGTGCAAAAACTGTATCCCTCGAGCGACACCAATCGCTATCGACATTCTCTGAGGCCATTTCATCACCTCTTTCTTTCTCGAATCTGCCAAAAGCATTTTTAAACAATTAGTTTCCCAACCAAACAAAAAAAAAAAATCTCTTGAACCATATCTGTTTTCAAGTATTACCAGTGAGGTAGTCCCTCAAAGACCCGTTAGAGATGTATTCTTGGACGATGAAAATGGTGTTTCCAGCATATGGATGATGATCTTGGTAAGTAACAATGCAGTGTCCAAGAACACTGACCAAATGCATATGCCTTAACTTTGATAAAACTTCCATTTGTTGAGCCAAGTTCTGTGTTGAACTCTTCTGTTTCAGCTTAATACACCTCACTGTCACTGCTATGCCTTCTCTAAGAACCCCTTGGTACAGCTGTTTTAAAATTAGATATATCCATCACTCAAAGACTCATATCAAGTTATGGTCATGTTTTGTTTGTTTTTTTATCTTACCTGTTCTCCACAGAGACTCCCTGCGTCAAAGTTATTGGTTGCTTCTTCCAGTTCCTCCAAAGAGAAAACTCGGTAGGGTGATAGTCCTATCACCGCAGATCTCATGGTTTGTGGGACGCGTCCTACATTTGAATTACTTGAGCTAATTAGGTTAATGGCTGGTGGAAATATGATTCAAGATTGTAATGTAATAGCTTGTTTATTACTTGGATCTGGCACTGTCTTTGATGTAGTGGACCTGGTGTTGGTGCTGCAAACAGAGACTTTGTCGGCGTTGTTTGCTTCAAAAGGCCCTTCCTTTGATCTTGATTTTCTCATCCTAACCAAAACCAAGCCAGCCAAAACCGCTGAAACAAGGACCACACCGATGATGATGCCAATCACCAGTCCAAGTTCAATTCCTTTATCTTTGTGATCCTTAGTGTCAGACTTCACAGCTGCAACCGCTTGCTTTGCTTCGTTTTCGCAGAAGGAAACCGGACGCTGATACTTTGCAGAAGGAGAACCATTTATAGACAAGCAATTGAATGTGAAGAGCACTGTCTGATTCTGGAAACTCTTGGAAGAGAAGCAAGACGGAAGCTTTCCAGTTAGAAGATTCCGGGAAACATCTAAGATTCTAAGTTTGGAGCTGCATAACGATGAATTTGGAAGTGATCCACTCAACAAGTTTTGTGCCAAACTTAGAAAGTGATAGCAGAAGCAGAAGGAGAAAGAAAGTGAGAGAAAAGGCATGACTTTTGGAGGAATTCTTCATTTTGTCTGGAAAAATTACAGAGTAAGGATAAGTTTTGTGGCTAGAGGAAATCTGTGATTGTTTTCGAGATTGTTGTGGTTTGATTAATAGTAAGTGAAGAATAAAATGCAGGAGAGTTGCTTTTAGTACATACATTATTCTTGGGATTTTTTTCATGATGCAAGGCAGATTTTCTTGGGAAATTGAAAGAGAGAGAGAAGAGAAAACAAAAACAAAAATTAAACAATATTTTGGGACAGAGAGAAGTAAATACAATTTTTGAAAAATAAAATTAGTTAGATCCTTAAAATACGTAAAATCCACATGAAATATCTGACTATTGTTTACTTTTTTGATCCAAAATTTCCACAATTAGATTTCATTTAATTTATTTAATTCAACTTGATTTTAAATAGTCAGCAAGTAAAATATACATTCTGTAATGGTCAGACCTTTCTTTATAACAAGATGCATTTATTGGATACATAATTCAAGATGCATATAAAATACATACACCAGGCCGTATGTATACATGTTTGACGAATAAATGTTTGTAGTTGTACTTCTCTTGAAATCCGTAAATCTCATCCCCAATACAATTCTTTCATCTTTACAATTTTTACAGATAAATGAATGATAAACTCTTTAATCAGTTTCCACCAAATTGGTTATAATAAAAAAAATCATATACATTAATGTAAGTAGTAAAAAGTCAACCAGGGAACGATTTTTTATTTTTTTTTCCAACATTTGACGACTTAAGTCCCACGCGCGGGTCGAAGAAGTCACGTAATGATCGACGTTATATCAGATCACGCCGTTTAAGGTAACATCCAATCTAACGCCGTTCGCTGGAGTAAAACAATAAATAGAGAATTGCAGGTCTAATCTAAATATTTTTCTTAAATTTTACTTTAACCCATTATGTTTTATTGAAATCAAAAGGACACCAATGATCATCTATATACTAAATAAAACCAAAAAATAATATGTGTACTAATTTTTTGCTGGTCATCAATCAATATCAAACTAGGCCATAATATTTTGTAATCATCTCTACTATTGATTATTGATAGATGTTTAGTTATTCGTCGGTGAGATTACGGAATATGTGTCGTTTTGTTTTTGTGTGTTTAAAAAGTATTGAGATTCTAACAAATCATCCGCTGTGTTTCCCTTAGCGTGATGTGAACTGTCCATTACTTTTTCATTTGTTCTTGTGTTCTTGTATTCTTTCTACATTATTATTATCTTCTTTCTCGTTGTTTTTAAAGTGAATTGACTCGCCTGATCAAAGAAGTTTGGCTATACAAAAGGAAACTATCACACTAATAAGTAAAGTTCAAAATCGCTAAAAATAAGTTTTCAAGTGCAAAATCCAAGATTTTATCAAAAGCACTCAAAACATAACCCCAAAATCAGTTTTTTTTTTGTCACAGTTTCCAAGTTTTCTTGAGAACTTGATAAGTAATCATGATTGAACAATATTTTTATAAAATCAAAAGAAAGGAATGGGAGGAAATCAAATGCGAGTGAGCACATCACATGCAACTGCCTTGTAATAAGCGACACTGCCAAAAGTATCAATTAATACCAAATTTATTTTTAGTTTTTCACTCTGCTCTAGTATTATTTATAGCCATTTTAATACCAACTTACAGAATAATAATTATATATTTTTTGTTGGGCTTGTAAAAGGATAACTTTTAAACCCAGTATATATCCAGCTCATTTTAGGCCCAAACATATCCATCTTTAGGGTCCACATAGGTAGATTTTTTTTTTTTTTTTGTTAATGATTTGTACCGTTTATTTATAGACTCTTATAAAAAAAACGCTCCAGGGAGGGGTTGAACCTCCGACCTTTTGGCTAACAGCCATCTGAGCTACTAAAGTTTTTTTGCATAATTAGATGTACGTTAAACATTAATCACGTAAATTATAAATTACAAAAGTAATTAGTCCAAAAACTATTTACTTAGCGTTTACACAGTAATTTTTTTTTGTTTTTATCATTTATATATAGATAAAAACATGCAACGAGTTATTGTTGTTTGTAATAGTCATATAAATTTATTTAAAATAAGTTCATCCATCAAAAATTTAACAACATTTTCTATATACATCAAGAATTCAGTATCTACATGTTAAATTTGATATCAATTTTTTTTTAAATTCGTTTATGGAAGGGAGAAACTATCAATTTACGATTTAAAATTTAGATAATTGATTTGAAGTACTAGACGTTTGGAGTTAGCGGACTAACCACTTGGATAATGACACCCTTAGTTATCTGATATATATATTTTTCTTAAAAAAGTTTTCACTTATCATCATGAACCAAGAGAAAAGGGATGGTATATCTGTATTTCCAACTCCATTGACTCCTTTAATTGGGCCCAGAAAGGCCTAGTTTTAAACTTTGCCAACACATCATCCCGACGACGTCGTTTGAACCCGAATTTCTTTTTGTCTATTCCTTACATTTATTTTAATTAATTACAAGGTAATTGTTTTCTCTCTCCTCTGCTTCTTCTTCTTCTTCTCTGGCTATCACTATCAGTGGAACCGTTGGGGAGTCTAATTTTCACTGTGACCTACTATGCTTTTAGCCTCTTAGGTCATTGATCCTTTTTGAGACTTTCAAGGACAACATTCGAAGAACAAGCCAGAGTGAGTTTGGTTCTTTGAGGTTGACGTTCGAATTTCTTTTTTAGATAAAATTGTCTGCTTTTGATTTCTACCCAGATCTGGCTCTTCGCTCTTGCTCATCATCTTCTATCTCTGATCGCTGTTTTTTGTTTTACCACTTTTCCTCAGCTCTGATTTTGTTGGAAAGAATTCAATTTTGCTTTGGTATCTGCTTTATTGGAATTTTACCACTTTCCCTGCAATGATTTTGCTCTGCTGTCTTCAAGATCTCTGCTTTTGTTCACTTTCTTTAATGGCTTTTTTTATTCATGCTACTTTATCTTTTATCACTGAAACGATGACTTTAGATGATGGATTATGCTACTGTGTGTGACAGATTTTTTGTTTCTGGTTCGGGTTTGGGAATTAATTCATATGTTGAATAGGTTTTAGCTTCAACTTCTCCATGTTCATTGGCTGATTGTGCTGTAAATTTGCTGTGCTAGACTTAGCTTGTTTCTTTGCTTCTGAAATTCACAAACTTGGCTTGTTCTTCTGCAGGTTTCTAGATTTAGCAACTTATTCGATTCAGCCGCACCTTGCTCTCTTAAGAATGGGAAAGACTCCTGGTAAATGGATCAAGACTTTGCTTCTCGGGAAGAAGTCACCAAAGTCGAATTCAGCAAACGGAAGCGAGAAACTGGTAAGAATATGGGACTCCTACTTCTTCCTTGCTCAAAATGTGGATACCTCTAACTGTAATGTTGTTCATGCATACAAAGAGATCTGTAAAGACAGAAGAGCTGGCGGTATCGGTGATGGATGATTTTTCAAACTTATCGGTTGATCCTCCAGTGGTTTCATCACAACCAGATTCTGCTACTACTACTGCTCTAAATTTGGTTGCCCCAAACAATGGCGATGAGTCAAAGGTTAATCTTGAGTCAAGAATTGACTTGGAAGAACTTGAGCTTGAACACGCTGTAATAAAGGTCCAGGCTGCTTTCAGAGCTCATCAGGTTCTTCTTTTTTGCCATAATTAAGACAAATATACGTGAAGAGAGTTGAAACATATAGAGATTCTAGTAATGATGATGTTTTGGTTCTTCTATTGAAGGCACGTAGAGCATTTCGAACCCTTAAAGGTATCATAAGGCTGCAGGCAGCTATCCGTGGTCACCTAGTCAGAAGACAAGCCGTTGCTACGTATTCATGTATATGGGGAATTGTGAAGTTTCAGGCGCTTGTTCGTGGCCAGAAAGCTAGATCTTTAGATAATGGGATTCAATTTCATAAAACACATATGGTAGGATCTCTTTATCACTACCTGGTAACATAGTTGGCTGAATTTGTAGGCATGTCTTGTTTTTAATCAAGCTGTAATTTGCTTTCTTCTATTTAGGAAGCAGGTGATTCGGAAGCTTTGCAATTGAGCACTTGTAGTTGGATGAATAATCCCACAAAATTCTTCATCGTTGATAAGGTATTTTTCACTTTTGTTTCATGGTGCCTGGTGAAATAATAATTTCCATAACTCGTGCTCGATAAAATCGGACTTAACAATCGTGCAACACACCGCTGGTTCTTTTTTTATATGGCTTCTTTCAGCTTCTGGCTTCATCACCAACTGCATTGCCTCTGAATATCCAATATGGTCTTGAGGAATCTAACTCAGCCAAGGTTTGGCTTGAACGCTGGCAACAATTGCAAGTTTGGTCTCCTGGTTCACGAGCAGCTAGTATTATGGTTCCAAAATCTAAGACAAAGAAGCGAAGTTATGAAGAAGTGGTTGAAACAGAAAAGGCAAGGCCAAAGCGAGGTATCAAGAAACAATCCGGCTGTGGAAATGGCCCTAACCGTTCTACTACTGAAAGGGACAAACCTAAACGAAATGTGAGGAAGACTTCCACGCTTAGTAAAGATCCCCTGAGAAATGAGAGTGACAAGGGTAAGCACAATTCAAGAAAAAGTAGAAGCGCCTCAAAGGAGGGATCTCCTTTGAAGGTTAAAGATGAGAAGCCTAGGCTTAGTCTTAAAAGGTCTTCTCTTTCAAACGGGTCAGAGAAAGCCACCCGTAAATCTGCTGAGAAGAAGACGGATACTGCAGATTCTGTGCAGATAGAGCCTAAAGTAAAGGTTTCAGATGTTCTTGAAGGAAGAGACGCTGTTGAGTCAGCTGAAAAGGAGAAAAATGCCGCAGATTCTGTGCAGATAGAGCCTGAAGTGAAGGTTTCAGATGTTCTTGAAGGAGGAGACACTGTTGAGTCTGCTGAAAAGGAGAAAAATACTGCAGATTCTGTGCAGATAGAGCCTGAAGTGAAGGTTTCAGATGTTCTTGAAGGAGGACACGCTGTTGAGTCTGCTGAAAAGGAGAAAGTTACCACAGATGTAGTTCCTAAAGAGTTTGATGTCGAAAAAGAAGAGAATTCACCAGAGGAAGATGAACCCATAACTGCAGAAACCAGTGATAAAGGTGACGACCTCAAATGCTCAGATGTGAAGGTAAGCTCTGAGAACGGTAATATTGGTTCTGATAACACAAAGCCGAGTGAAAGACGAGTGTCACTGCCTGCAAATATTGACAATCAAGATGACGGGATTACACATAGCGGAAGGAAAATCCCCAGCTACATGGCCCCGACTGCATCTGCAAAGGCCAGAGTGAAAGGGGAAAGTTCTCCGAGATTTGCCCAAGAGAAAACAGAGAAAAACGGGACATCGCGGCGCCATTCGCTGCCTTCTCCAGCCAATGGTAAGCTGAGTACTACTACTATGTCTCCAAGGGCTCACAGGCTTCTCCTAGCCTCAGCCAAAGGATCTACGAACGGCTACAAATCTTTTTCTTCTTCTAAGAACATAAGTGGTAAGCAAGACTGACATTTACACAAAATTCTCTAAAAAGCTAAAAGCTTTACTCATATCAGTAACCTTTTAACTCATTTTGTTTTTGATTGTTTCAGATAAGTCAAACAGAACCGAGTGGAAACGGTGAAGGTTCAGGCAAAAGAGAGTGTCATCTCATCATCTTACACAATCGAGCTTATTTACTTAGTGTGTTTTTTTCTCTGCGTTTTGGTTTGGTTTGGTGAGTTTAGAGAGTGTTTGGTTAGAGTTCATGTTCATTACATCCTTTTCATGTGTTGCTTCAATTTACTCTGACATGTTTTGACGACACAAAAAGGTTTGAGTAAATAGTTTTTCTGTATAATCTATTTTTTCACTCATCTCCAATTATACATTGACAAACCTGAATCTCAAAACCTGCATTTTACATATATTACACGTACAAGCTCAGATTTTGAGCTATTTACTTTTCATCTTACACGCGGAGATTGATTGTAAGAAGGCAAAGGCGATGCACTAGGAGTTAAGTGCAGTAGAGGCCGATCATGACTATATCTTACCGGAGATTTCTGCACAGCAGAGGAATGACGAGCTCTTGGAGATTCCGTCTGGGTGTGTTTGGTTCCAGGTCTAGCAGCGGATTCTAGCTGTTCCAATGTGACTAAAACCTCTGACATCTTCGGCCTGAGCTTTGCCTCGGGGTTTAAGCACTGCAACGCGAGACTAGCAGCTGTGTAAGCTCCCTTTTGTGGATATTGGCCGCCTAGTTTTGTGTCCATTATGCGAAAAAGCTTTCGCTTATCGTCCAGGTAAGGTTTTGCCCAGTCCACAAGACTATATTCGACTCCCCCATTTGAATTGTCCATGGCACGTCGTCCTGATATTAGTTCCAGTAATACCACTCCGAAGCTGTACACATCACTCTTTGCCGTCAATCTACCTGTAGTAGATGAAGATGAGCTTTCAGAAAGTGTCTAAGAAACAAAAACACTCTAAAGGTCAAAGATTTTTGGTTGAATGTCAAAGCTTTTGATAACTTCTTGGAGAAATATAAAGCTTTTCAAGATTTAAAAGTCAAAGCTTTTGAAACATTCTTGGAAAAAGCTTTTGAAGTGTTCTTACACATAAACTGTTCAAACCTGTTTGAAACCATAGATTGGCTTCGTTGTTTTGTCTAGTTAAATACCGCGTAAAGTAATGCGTAATGTAAGTTTACAGAACACACCCGTGGCTATATATTCAGGAGCTGCGTATCCCTGAGTACCCATGACCTTTGTGGACACATGTGTATCATCTCCAGTAGGACCTGCTTTTGCCAAACCGAAATCCGAAAGCTTAGCATTGAACTCCTGCATTAAGACACAATTTCAAACGGTTAAGAGTCGAGCGAATCCCAAAAGTGCTTACAGAGAGTTTCTGCTCGGTTTATTACAGAGTCGAGTAGAATGTTAGCAGCTTTGAAGTCTCTATATATCACTTGTGACTTTGCTTCATGAAGAAAAGTAAGCCCTTTAGCTGCACCTACTGCCACTTTCATCCTTATAGCCCAAGTAAGTGGCTGCGCACCACCTGCAAGAAACCATTGACCCGACGATTATAAAATACCGAAAAAATGAAGAGCATATAGAAGAAACAGAATGCTTCACATCAAACTCATGAATTACAGAAAACATACGTCTAAAAAGATGATTCTCCAAGCTTCCTTTAGGCATGAATTCATATACAAGAAGCCGGTTTACGCCTTCCGCGCAATACCCAAGTAGTAATACAAGATTTGGGTGACTAAGTTGACCAAGATAGTTTACTTCAGTCTGAAAAACCAAACAGTATCTCGATGTCAACAATATGAAGGAAACTTATTACCGGTGAATGTTTCAGTGACAAAGAAAAAAAGGGCTTACCAACCACTCTTTATGACCTTGGAAACCTTCAGGCTTAAGCTTCTTAACAGCAATAACGATTCCGGAACCAGGTCTTGAAGCAGTAAGAGTTGTTTCATCGATCCATCCTTTGAATACACAACCGAAACCTCCTTCGCCTAGCAAACTATCAGGACGAAAGTTCTTAGTTGCGTTCTTGAGTTCGTTTAAAGAGAAAGCTTTTAGATTTGGCGATGAAAGTATCTCTCCTTCTGTTCTAAGCGTTGGTAATGATCCTAAACTGTTCCATGTACTGTAAGAATTTGTGCTTAGTCCTGAAGGAACCGTCGAACGGCTTGTCTTGCTCGAAACTTTTGATGCCGAAGAAGCTACAAAAATGATCGATCAAACACAGGAAAATCTCATCAATTTGCTAAGAACATCAATACAAGTAATAACAGAGCATTTCGAAAGGTTTGATCTTTGTTGATCCAGACACAATTTGGTACTTGGAGTCAAATTATCATTCGAAAACCCCATTTGGATAATAGATAAAAATCTCCAAAGAACTTAAGATAGAACCCAGATTAAGCAATAAATGCTTGAGAGGAACTACTTACCAGAATTAGCATGTGGGCTATGGCTGCTACTAGTACTATCCACTTTATCTGATGAACCTAAGCAATTACCCATTTACAGATAGAAATCGCAATTTAAATAGTTTAAAGCAGCTTGAAACTCTCAAGCAGACAAAGCTCGTGTTCTTGTTGAACAACGAAACAGAAATTGTCAGAACAAGAACAGAGCCTCAAAGAAGCTAGCACAGGAAGTTTCGGCAGCGCAATGTCTGCTTAGCCGAATATAGAAGTTAATAGAATAAAAATATTACAACAGGAAAAAAAATAAAAAAAAATCTAAAGAAGAAGAAGAAGAAGGAGAGAGAGAGAGAGAGAGAGAGAGGAAGGAACAAGGAAGGTGAAGAAGAGAGGGAACATAAGCAAAACAAATAATACTAAGAGCAAGTACATTGTTGACACCCAAGTTGGGTGTCTAATATTTTTTGCAATTTAAAAAAATTAATTATTAATTTTTAAGACATTTATGATTTTTGACTCTTCCATTGTAGACACCAATGTTGAGGGTCTAAAAAATTTAAATATTATTTTTGTAATTCAATTTTGTTTATTAAACATTTTATTAATGAAAAAAACATTTAATACATTCAAAACATTAAAAAGTTGAAAACAATTTGAAACATAAATGAAAAAAAAATTATATTCCCAATCATAAACGGACAAGACACGGTACGTTTTAATCTTGTCCTGGTCCAAATCGTTGCCATATATGGTCAATCAAATCATTTTTTAACTCTTGATGCTTCTTTTTATCACGGAGTCGAGTTCGAGCGGCCAAGATTTGGGAAACATTTGTAGGCATACTAGTAGTATACGAGAAATCTACATGCGAACTTCCTTCTCCTTGTACTAATTCTGAAACATCGTCATGGGTGTATGCTACTCGTTCGTCTTCTACTATCATGTTGTGAAGTATGATACATGCTCTCATAATGTTTCCTATTTTTGCCTTATCCCAATAAAGAGCTGGGTTTTTAACAATGGCAAACCGAGCTTGCAAGACTCCGAAAGCACGCTCGACATCTTTTCGTACAGATTCTTGACGTTCAGCAAATAAAGATGCCTTTGGACCTTGTGGAAGTGAAATGGATTGGATAAAAGTAGCCAATTTAGGATAAATACCATCTGTCAGATAGTAAGCCAAATCATAGTCTTTTCCGTTGACAGAGAAACGCACTTCTGGAGCTTTACCTTCAATGATATCATTAAAAACTGGTGAACGGTCAAGAATATTGATATCGTTTAAGGTACCTGGAGAACCAAAAAATGCGTGCCATATCCAGAGATCATATGAAGCAACCGCCTCTAAAACGATCGTGGGTTTTCCAGATCCACGTGAATATTGCCCTTTCCAAGCGGTAGGGCAATTCTTCCACTCCTAATGCATACAATCGATGCTGCCTATCATCCCGGGAAATCCTCGTTCCTGTCCGACGTAAAGCAATCGCTGGAGATCCTCTGCGGTGGGTCTTCTTAAGTATTCATCTCCGAACAAATATATTATTCCTTCGACGAATTTTGTCACACATTTAAGAGCAGTACTTGTACCGAGCCGGAGGTATTCGTCAACTTGGTCAGCCGCAGCACCATATGCTAGGATCCTTATTGCTGCTGTACACTTTTGTATTGGAGAGAGACCAAGCCTTCCAAGGGCATCTCTCTTTTGTTGAAAGTAAGAAAATTTATTTGAAAGTCGATCCACGATTTTCATGAACAAGTGCTTGTTCATTCTAAAATGGCGACGGAATAAATGTGGCGGGTAAGTTGGTTGTTCACTGAAATAGTCGTTCCATAACCGCACATGTCCCTCTTTATGGTCTCTGTTGATGTAAGCTCGTTTTTTTTTTGGTTCGGTTGTTTCTTCAAGATCTTCAAAATCATTTAACAAATTATCGAATTCTTGTTCGATATATTCATCAAACTCTTGATCGAGTGCTTGTGAGAAAGAATCATTGGAAGATGATGCCATTTTTATTTGAATATTTATGGCTAACAAGAATAGCAATAATAATAATGAGAAGAATAGGAGATAAGAAGAAGAGAAATTTGATTTGTATGAGAGGAGCAAAAGTCTAATATGATAAGGAGCATAATAATTTAAGAAGAAGAAGAACTTCATTACTCGTATAAATATAAATGTTACAATGTTACAAAAGCAATAAAAAAGTTACAATGTTACAACAACATGTGGAGCAACCGGACAACAAACACAAATAACAAAAAAAAGTACAATGTTACAAAAGCAATAAAAAAGTTACAATGTTACAACAACATGTGAAGCAACCGGACAACAAACACAAATAACAAAAAAAAGTAACAGTGAATACAAGACAAACAATACACAGTCTCTAACTTGTGAATCAAGAAGACAACAACATGTGACGCAACCGGACAACAACTTCTGACTTTTGGTTGTGACCTGCATCAACTGGAAACAAAGGAAATCAAGTCGTTTGTAATAAAAACTTTTCTATTAGCCTGTTTTTTAGAGATAGTTCCAGTTCTGAAAGTGGCTCTGTTCTAGCAAGAAGTATCTCCAGCATATTTTTGTCAGAAAGCTCTTTCTTCAGAGCTACATCTTTCTCTTTCAACTCCCATACGCTCTGCAAGTTCTCAAGCTTTTTGGTTTGTTCTTCCACAATGGCTTTATTCGACACTGACCTTTTAAGTTTTGCCTTGGCTGCTTTAACACCTACTGGTCTAACCTCAGCTTCATCCTCAACATTGTTCACTGATTGTGAACTACCAGAAGGGGTTGAACCATTGTCACACTTTTTTCTTTTTGAACTGCATGCATCTACACCTTTAGTAGAAGAGAGTTCACACCACTTCTGCTCATTTTGCAGCAGTTCCCATGCATGCTCAAGCATGAATTTCGCCTTGTAGTCCGACAAAAAGATCTCATGAGCCAACATCCCAACATCAAGTAATCTTTGGGTCCATATCCACTTTTGGGAGGACTGTTTGCAGCCGCATAGGCTCCAACAAACTTGGAGACTTGATCATTGATCTTTCTCCACCTCTGCTTACAGTGATTCGCCTCTCTCTTCTCATCAGCTGCAATGGAAGGACTAGCAGCATACAATGCAGCTATTCGATTCCAAAATACAGCAGTCTTTTGCTCATTTGACACTATAGGGTCTTTGCTGGTGTTTAGCCATGAGCTGATCAGGACAACATCTTCTGATGGTTTCCATCTCTTTCTCCCTTGACGATTCTCTTGATCAACAATTGGAACATCAGAACACTCAGTACTAAACAGTGGAATCTGTGATGATCCAACTGTTGTAGATTGGGAAAAACTCTCAAATGGATTTGTTTCAGGGTAATGACTGTCTTCTTGACTATTTAAAAGGTCCATGAAGTTGGACTTTTGCCGATATATATGGATTAAAAGAATCCATATCCAAGCATGAGAGTTAAGAAATAGAAGAGGAAACAGAAGATTAGAGAAAACAGGACAGAAGAGGAGACAGAAGAGAAGAGGAAACATAAGAATTATAGCATTAATAGAGAAAGGTTGTGTGGTTAATTACGTAGCATTAAGAGAGATATGGTTGTAGGTTGTGTGGTTTTTAATTTATCACATCAGAACAAGGGCATCAGTCTAAAGCATTCATCACTTCTAATCTTTTTACACAGAGTAATAAACCATTCATCACATCACACAAAGACAGATAAACAAGCATTTATTAGGAGTTGTGAAATAATAAATACTACACCTAATCATCAACTAGCAACCATGAATGAAACAACAATAGCAAAACCAGCAACATTTCTACCTTGTACACAGACTTTGAATCACAAAGTCTCAAAACCAGCAACATATAATCAGTTGTTAAGATTTAATCAGTTCTTCACCTAACTCAATTACTCCTAACTGAAACAACACAGAGAAGAAATGATATTTACCTTGTAATTAGTTTTGCCTTGTTTGTATCCCAATATTTGTACGAGCTATTCCAGTAGTAGCCACATGACCTGAACAATCAGATTTGAAATAGTTTTAATGAAGGATTTGAAATAGTTTTGAAATAGTTTTGAAATAGTTTTAATGAAATAATTTCAATCAGATTTGAAATAGTTTTAATGAAGGATTACACTCTGGTTCACACCTTCTTCTCCTAGTTTTTTGATTGCGCATATATCGCCATTGGCATTGACTGTCACAGTCATTCTCCCACACATAACCGCTTCTTCAACATAAGTTGGGTCCATCACCTGCATAAGAACACAATCTCTTTTCTTACCTCAGAAAAAGGGAAAAATACTTCAACTAGATTCTCAATAAAAAACACAAATCTTTTACCACGATGTTGCCTTTATTAAAAAATCCAAACGTGAAGGCTATTGGAATATGATGTATTATCAATGGAAGTGACTCCCTTTCCTGCAATAGAAAGCAAAGATAGAACACACAGTTGAAGTTAAGAGCTTTCTTATCTACTTAACTGCTTCTAACAAGTTCCTCCAAACCGAAAATATGACAAACCTCTGGTGGATGTATGATCACGTCTTGACTGTTCTCCCCTCCTACAGTGCAGTCGGGTCTCCTAAACGTCATAAGCGCTGCTAACGCAGCAATATTTGCAGCATCAACCAAGTTCCTATACAAGAGCGAGATAAAAACACACATAAGAGATCAGCTTAAAACCAAAACCTTCGATGAACATGAAGGAGAGGAGAAGTACTGTAGCCAACAAAACCTACCCTCCATTGTCCAAAATGTGAAGATCAATGCGAACAGACCAGACCATCTTTCCAGCTAAAACGCTGAGTGACTCTGTATCTACTGCACGACTTTCTCTGAAACCAATACAGTGACCAGACCATATTCTCTATTAATTCACACAAGATTAAAATCTCTTTAGTTACAACTATTACAAAACCCCATCAAGGATACAAGGAAGAATCAGTAGGAGATTAAAGAGACTGTTATGTACAGAAGAAAAATGCATCAACCCTAATTTCGAGCACAAGAACCCTAATTAAAACTATTTCAAATCTCAATTCGAAAATCCCTAATTTGCATAACAAAAACCAGAAAAACTCATTTCTATCGATTCAGATTCTACACAAACCCTAAGATATATATGAAAGAGGAGAGAGATTTGGTCAATTAGGACCACGAATCTTTGGAAACGCAGCATCGCTGATGATGAATCGATGATGATGAACCGATTGGTCGATTGATCCACCAAAACGGCCGATTATGAGCTAGAAATTGTCAACACGGAAAATCCACCACGGATGAGGTAATTTCCGTGTGATTTAGCATGTTTTTATCGGATTTTCTTCATGATCCATCGAAGAACAATGGATTCTCTTTCGGAGAAACCGAAGAGATAGAGAGGAAGAGACAGAGGAAGAGACAGAGAAAGAAAACAGATCATATGCCACGTACCTGGGTCTTAACTCAGAAAACAGATCCTAACTAAGACACTTTAACTTGATTTAGGAACCTGATTTGTTAATTTTATTATTATTTTAACTGATCAAAATTTTAGATACTCCTTAAAACACCCCCAATGCACTTGCCCTAAGTCGCCGTGTGCTTTCCGTCCAGATTGACGTCAGTTTCTTTTAAAATGACAAAAACGTCCCTCATTCCTTAATTAGATCCGATATATCCACGTCGGATTATTAATTCTCTCAACCGAGTGAGATAATTAAATTATTTATTACAAGAAGGAAGGTCGTTGGCAAAAAGTCGTGTTCCCATCTCATTGTCTGGATTTCTCTTTCTTTTTGTTGGGTCTTAGTCAGATTTAATTAGAACAACATTTTAAGCAAAAGAAATTGCTTCCGAATGGGAGAGAGACGATTTTTTAAAAAAATCTTAAGATAAAATATATTAAATTGAAAATAATTATAAAATAAAAGCAATAAGATATAAACTATTTTTCAAATTTTAATCAAAAATATTCATAGTCTTTTTATAATTTTTTCGTTTTATTAGAAATTTAATACTACACATTTAAGAAATGACTTGAAAGGTTGTGATACAGTATATTTTTTCTGTCCTATTTCAATTTAAAAGTTCAAATAAAAATGAAATGAAACAAGATTTCCATTAAAATAAAACCAAAAAAAAAAAATTCTTTTAAAATATTTGTTTTTGTTCCATTTTTTCAGTATCCCCTTTCAGTTTTTTATTTGTTTTCCCATCTCTGTCTTTTAAATGTTTAGGGAGTTATTTTGGATGGCTGAAGTTATATTTGACTCGTTAAAACGTGTACAACGGTACTTACAATTAAATTCATATTTAAATAGCTTATTGTTGTGTATAATAATTTTCATTACTCTGAAATATAGAAGTAATGGAATAAACGAAAAAATGAAGGTTTTTTATTTTATTTTGTTGACGCAAAAAAAATGGTTTTTGTTTTGTTTTTTTCAACCAAAAATGGTGTTCGTTGACGAACAAAATATTATTTTTCTGTTAAGGGACAAAAAGGTAGTGAGTCTAGATCGCCCATTTCGTTGAAACTTTGATGGCTTTTTTGTTTTTTGGTCAAAAGTTTTGATGGCTATTTTACAATAATACTAATTATTATTTTTTGGTCTAAATGTTAAATAGAAATTGAGAAAGTTAGATTTGCGATAGTGGTTACATAGATAATTTAGAAATAACTAATAATTGTAAATAATAATACTCCATTTGTTCTGTAATAAGTGATATTTAGATGGTTTTTCTGTTTTCAAATAAATGATGTTCTCATAAAACAATACAAAATTAAATAGTTTTTTATTATTTTTGAGCCTTTGTATTTTGCATATTATTTTTTTATTGGTTGAATTGTGTTTAAATATATAATAAATGATGTTTTTAGTATAAAAAAAATAAAAATTAAATAAATCATTAATTTGTGTGCAAAAACCTTAAATATCACTTAATATAGAATAGAATGATTAGTAAGTATTGTTCAAGATTATTAGCGGGATTCCCCTTTAATCAAAATTTTGAAAGTGTTTACGTTTTTAATATTGGAGCTAATTTCCCTAGATCTATATATGGATATTAAATATTGATTTTATGTTTCATAAGCTTTTACGTGAGTTTCCAAATCATGAGATATCAAAGCTATAAGTTTTTTTCCAATATTTTGCAGATGGCATAACTATCGTCAATTCGTCATTAATTCAGTAAAAGGAGATATTAATTTGGATAGCAATTGATGAGTATAGCTCGTATCATTTGACCCCGCGAGATTTGAATCAAAACAACATCCTTAACTGAGAAAGCATGCACAATTAAAACAAAAAAAAGGCATGCACAATCGTATATACTTGCATGCGAAAGTTTTTTGGTCAAATATATTATTTTTTTTTGGTCTAAGCTGCATGCGAAAGTTCAAATATAGAATCACAATAACAAATGAGAAACATAGCACAAAATGAAGATATTGTGCTAGGAGGTGAAGTTTCAAAACTAATAAAAATTATATCATGAAATGGAAAATGACTTCATTCTACAACTACAATAAGTGTTTGAACAACAAAATGATGCATGCTACCAGAAGAAAATTAAATATCCAAGAAAATTAAGTAACCGAGACTTTTGGAGAGAAAAAAGAAGTGAAAACGTTTTTGTATCTTATATGATGTCGGAAAAAGGTATGTTCTAAATCATTTTACAAAAGTCCATAAAGTGATTGTGAGAGATTAGTTTTATACGTAAATTTTAGTGTCGGACTAAAAGGGTTCCATTCAACTTTTTTTTTTCTCGAATTTTAATGAAAATTGTTTGATTACAGTGGTTTCTATCGAAATACTTTTTTTTTTGTTAAAGGGTTTTTATTTTTTCTATCGAAATACTACTTTAAATACGAAGTTAATTTCTGGCTAAAACTGTGGTCCAAAACAAAAAAAATAGGAAAGCCTGAAAATAAAAAAAGATAAACTGAAAATAAAATGTTGTGGAGTTTTTCGTCTCGTAGTTGACAAAATGAATAATAGGAAATTATAACACACGAAATGTGATTTCAGCTTTTAAATAAGTAGATTATTTTTGGTAGAATTAAATTTTCAATTTTTTAAAACGTTGAAAATTTAATTCCAAGTGTTAGTATTATTTATTATATTGCATCATCAAACCATAAATAACTAAACTCGCACTATAAACATTGGTTGTAGTCATAGCTAGAATTAATAGAAAGTGGTAGTTAATGTCTTATTAGATATACTATTTTTGGTGTATTTCTTAAATATTATGTCCCATGGGCATGCATTGACCCGAGAAATTACTCAATTTATATTCACATTGCTGTTGACCGGTAATTAAATTGAAAGATACCTTTTTTTCCCTCTTTATTAGTCGATCGCATATCATTAGGCACGTGTTGACAAAAACAAAAACAAAAACAATTTGGCATCTTTTCAGAATTCGCTCCACAGAAGTAGCCTTATAAATTATAATATTACTCCCCTCGCCAATATTATACTATCTGACCAAGTGACATGTACTCAGTAATATCATGAAATCTCTTACATTCGCTCAATAAAAGTAACCTTATACAAAGCATGTAAATGAGTAATAATCACTGTTTTGACTCTTCAAACCAAAAATGGGTTTTCCAATGTTATTAATCATATAAATTCCTTTTTATTCTCCTTATGTATGACTTTTATTCATTAAAAAAACTAAAATTTAATTCGCGTTAGCTATAGCGTGGAATAATTTTTTTTAAAAAAATGTTTTAATTTTTTTTTAAATTGTTTTTATTTGAATTTATAATATGACTAACTAATGATAGATAAAACTGTTAAATCGGAGTAATTTGTCTACTTAACCCATTTTATAATTAACTAAAATATTATTCTAATTAATCTGTAAAAACCTATATATTCAAATTAATAAAAAAAAATTTAACTTTATATATATATTCAAATAAAATATAATATATTATAGTGAAAAAATATTATAATATCTCGAGTAATTTTGTTTTCTTTGTATGTATATGGATTGATTATTATTTAAAAATGAATAATATTTTAATATAGTAAAAATTAAGAAATTAAATAATAAATAATTTTTTTAATGAAGATAAATACTTTTTATATTCTCTTCATTAATTAAAAAGTATTTTCTATTTTAATTATCTTTTATTATTTTTAATGGCATAATATGTTTATTTTTTAAATGAATTTTTAAATAATAATATAGAGATATAATTTAAGTAGCATTCATAGTATACAGAAAATTACTCGAATTATGATGAACTATGCATGAGTGCAATACTATGTTTCTTTAATCATATTAAATATTTTAATCTTTGTTCACTATGTCAACGTTATTATCACAAGTGCTTTAAAATGTTATCATATTGTTTAGTTTTTTTTTTCATATTGTTTAGTTACCTAACATTTAATATTATTAAATAATTTTGGCGTCTTTGCTCATAAGCAAATCAAGGCATATGTAATTTGAACTTCCAACATTCAAGGCATACGTAATTTGAACTTCCAACATTCGTATACGCCTTCTCGTCCTGACCCGATGGGATGGAATAATTCCTATATAAACCGCAATTTTTCCAGCTAAAATATTTATTTGGACTTCCCATCCGATTAGAAATAATTAAAGTTTTTTTCCTATAAATATTTTTTTTATCTCTAATCTGTGATGTATTTTGAAACTTCTACCTTTATTAATAAATTATTATTTTTCTCTATAGACTTTGATATCATCATTCTTTCGGGTTTTTCAAGTTCCTTATAGCTACTCGATACATGTTGCTTCAGTGCTTCGGTGTCGATAAAATACCGATTGAATTTTGCTTCCATATTTTTTATTCTTTTTTGCCATGGGACCACGTTTATAGATCGATCATTTGTTAACACAATTTGTAACACCTAAACATTTTCATTTTAATGAATATTTACAATTTAGCAACAAAAAAAAATAGGCATGACAAACAACACATTATAAGTAAGCTACGTAAATTTGTGTTTTTATTTTATTTTCTGTTTGTTTTCTCACATCCGTTTTATCACATACACCGGTGAAATATTTTTTCAATATTATTATGTCATTTTTTTTTTCATATACTATCTTAAATATCAACAACATGAATATACTTTAGACAAAACTTAGATGTCACATAATCGAGTGACGCTTGTGACAAAACTAATATTATATACTATGGTTTCAGGTTTGGAGGGATTACGGTAATTTCCTGGTAATCCGAAGAAAAAAAAATATCAAGAACATGATTAATTTTAAACTTTATAATATAGACCAATTTATATCATCCGTTGACACGAAAACATTTTGTTAATGTGTGCAGATTGGTTAATCAAAGGGCCGAAAAGCCCAAGATGTAAAAAGAACTAAATTCGAATACGGATGAGACTGCGTGCCGTTTAAAAATAATAAAACTTCACGCAGTTCTAACTTCTGTCTTAGACATGGATACCAGTGTGTGTGACTTGGATTTCAGAAATTAATCCACGTCTCTCGGCCAATGAGAAATGCCATGTCAGATTATCTATCCAGTGATACAACTACACGTGGAACGTCTACGTCTTCCTCGCGCCTCCGACACTGTAATAACTTCCGTTTTCACTTCAGATCGATCTTATAACTTGATCGCAAATCAGGTGAAAATAACCGGCGATGGAAGCTCACGTTTCTGGTCTCCGGCGAGTTCTATTGTTGTCGTTCTGTGTCGCCGGGATCTGGGCCGCTTACATTTACCAAGGCGTTCTTCAGGAGACCCTGTAAGTAAAATTCTTAGGTCGAATCGATCATCTTGTTTAACTCGTCGATTATTTCCCTCGCCATTGCTCGATTCTGTTTGTTCAAGATCGTTGCTATTCTCGGAACCCTCGTTGGTGCAAAATAAATCTGTGATTGGAAATTGTAGAATGTAGCTGTTTAAGGACTCAAATTTTCCGTTTGTAATTAGGTCGACGAAGAAATTTGGCGAAGAAGGGAAGAGATTTGAGCATCTTGCATTTCTGAACTTGGCTCAGAATGTAGTTTGCTTGGTTTGGTCTTATATAAGTGAGCATTCGAAATACTCTTCCTTGTTTATTCATGAGATGTATAACGAAGAATAGATGAAGCTGAAGTCTTTATCTTTGCGATTTCGATTATGAGCAGTGATTAAGCTATGGTCCAATGGAGGTAGTGGTGGAGCACCATGGTGGACATACTGGAGTGCTGGCATTACTAATACGATTGGTCCTGCCATGGGCATTGAAGCTTTGAAGTATATTAGTTACCCAGCTCAGGTAAATTCAAGGCATCTGTAGGTTGATAATTCAGCTAAACGAATCTGGTTTTAACTGGTAGTATGTAGCGGAATATGTTTTTTTAAAGAAATGGTATTTGATGGGGAACTTGCTTTCCGCAGGTTCTGGCAAAATCTTCTAAAATGATTCCAGGTAAGGTGTCTATTTAGAGGGTCAATTCATTTATGCTCTAATCATATTCGCTCCCCACAGTTGTTAGAATCAAGACTTCCATGTATATCTTATCTTTGCTTTTTCTTTCGTGTAGTTATGCTGATGGGTTCCTTAGTTTACGGCATACGATACAGTTTGCCTGAGTATCTTTGCACCTTTCTTGTTGCGGGAGGAGTGTCCATGTTTGCCCTTCTTAAGGTAAGCAGATCTATAATCAGGAATTTTTATCAGAACTTTTGTTATAATTTGTCTCTGGAATGTAGTAAACTGTCTTTTAATGGTTTCAGACAAGCTCAAAGACCATCAGCAAGCTAGCAAATCCTAATGCACCCCTTGGTTACGGGCTTTGTTTCTTGAACCTCGCGTTTGACGGATTCACAAACGCTACCCAGGATTCCATTACCGCAAGGTATTATTGTTGACATGATGTTATAATTCTAACTTACTCAATCAGAACACCAAGCTCTCTCCCATCTGCCAACTGAATTTAATCATCGCCATACATGGATACAGGTACCCCAAAACTAACGCATGGGACATAATGCTGGGAATGAATTTATGGGGAACTATATACAACATGGTCTACATGTTTGGATTGCCAAACGGGAGCGGATTCGAAGCTGTGCAGTTCTGCAAGCTACACCCTGAGGCAGCATGGGACATTCTTATGTACTGTCTATGCGGTGCAGTGGGCCAAAACTTCATCTTCTTGACAATAAGCAGATTCGGGTCTCTAGCTAACACGACGATAACCACAACTCGGAAGTTTGTAAGCATTGTGGTATCCTCGGTTCTGAGCGGGAATCCATTATCGTCCAAACAATGGGGATGTGTGTCGATGGTGTTTGGTGGATTGTCTTACCAAATTTACCTAAAATGGAGGAAGCTGCAGAGAATGCAGAAGAAGAAAAAGACTTGAAGCTGAGAATGGAGATCAAAAACTTTAATTCTTCAAACAAAAACTTTTTACTTCAACATATCTAGAGGGAAGAAAAGCTTAGTCACTTTAGCAAAATGTAACCGAATGCATTAGAAGAAAGCTTATATATAGAAAACAAAAATCAAATCATATTTCCACTCATATATATATGTCTTTACAATCACATTTTGCAATACAAAATCCTAGGAGGGAACAAGTTTTAAGTTCTATTGTCTTCTTCTTGTACAGCTGTGAGAGAAGAGCAGCCGACAAACAGGTAAAACTCTTCCCTCTTCCGAGTTTTTTCTTTTCCCTAGAGTTACACTCTGAAAGACTTCTTTTTATATATATATATATATATATATATATATATATGTGATAGAGATTATGTACAGAGATGAAGAAAACAAATCAAGAAATCAGGGAGAAATGCTCAGATGATGTATCTGAGTATGACCCTTAGAGACAAACCAAAGAATTTTTCTGAAGACACACCGGTGCCATCCTTTGTAGAATGGCTTCCTTATGTTTAGTAAGAAGAAAAGAAAGAGAAAATCTGAATCTGAGTATATGGCAGATTCTTGGGAGCTTTCTTTGATGGGGCTAGAAATGTTACCATTAACATTCTAGGACCAAGAAAGAAATTTTAAAAACCTTGAGGAAGGAATGCAGATCATGGCATGCCCGCTTCACAAAAACTTTCAGGCCGATATGGCTGCAAAACCTAAAATGAAATCTAGTAAAAAGTGGGGAAAAAATTACGTCTCCATGGAGACAAAACCGCGGTTTATGAGAGAGATGGCTGGTTGGTTTTACAAACTATGGAGAAGGACTCTTTTGCAAGGGGGCGGTTGTGAAGGATTAGCACTTGGACATGGAGATGAGGACTCGATCCCGAGTGTTTTTAGAAGGAAGCTCCTCTCCTGCAAAAGCAATCAGTCTTTTAAGACTCAATGTTTGATCAAAGCCTAAGAAACAATGGTGTGAAGCTTACACTTTCAGAGAATTGTGGACTTGGGATGCCATCTGCTAGAGATCTGAACAATGGCGTGACCTGAATAGGCGAGCTGAACTTTTCTTCTCCCGAGATGGGCATATTCTCATCAGGATTTTTCAAGACATGGCAAGTTGAAAGCAACTCCTCTCCACCTTGTTTATGTTCTGTCTGATATGGTTGTGTTCTATCACCAGACTGATCCAGCATTATGGTTGATCCTGAACTATAACCAGAGCTAGCTGGTGAGTCATGGAGATCAGGTTGCCTGGAGGACATCAAATGAATAGGCTAGACAATCAAAACCTTAATATCAACACAAAAATTATGCAGTGATTAAAATCTAGTTTCACCTCCAAGATGGCTGATTGTCTTCATAACTACTCCTCAAATCCTCTACAAGATCCTTAAATTCGTCAAGTTGAAAATCAATGTCAGGTATTCCATATCTGAATAAATCATTTTCCTTGCCTTTATTCAAGAAATCCTGAAGGACCTGAACATATGCATATAATAAACAAAGAGGTTTTCTTATCAGGACACTTTGAAACTTTTCGCCATTTCTCTATTCTGAGAAGATGTGGTTTACCTTCCAAGCGTTCTCCATGCTTTGTTCTGTGTTGTCTGCATTTACTTTCTGCGCCAACGAGCTTAAAAGTTCAGCTTGTTGCATCAAAGCTGTCACTTTTGGATCATCCTTCTTCAGAAACATCCCTTCACCATCACTCTCCTTCACATTGATTGCTTGATTCTGTTCCTCCAAGCTATCAATACCTGTGGCATTGCGGGCTAATACCGAAAATGGAGATCTTGTCAGCTGATTCACACAAGACTCAGCCTTTCCATAGTTACCGATCTCTGTGAGATCTAGAACATGACTTCTCCTGTATATTAATTACCCACAAGAACATGAAACTGTGTTGGGAAACACATATGTTTGCTGATACAATAAGAAACAAATTTACCTCATTTTCTTAGCAATAGGAGCTTCATTCTCGGCTTTTCGAGGTGTACTGATACAGTCTAAGAACAACATTCTTTTGTTGTTTGAGTTGTTCTCTTTAGCCATAGCTTCATGCTTGGCTCTCTTCTTACAAAGTGTTGTAAACCTGTTCTTCACAGCATTATCCGTTCTACAAACACACAAAGAACAGAACATTAATCGATGACTCTGGTCTTATAATGATGACTTCAACCACCACGAGAACTGTGATTCTACCTGCCTGAAACCACCTTTGCTATCTCAGTCCATCTATTCCCGAATACTCTTTGTGCCTAAGAAATTAGAGCTTAAAGATGATCAGACAAAGCCCAAGCACCAAATCTAAAATCTGATCCATGTAATGAAGTCTGTAAGTGAAGTCACCTCACACAAAAGCATATCTTCTTCAGGGGACCAACCTCCTCTTTTGAAGTCAGAGTTTAAGTATGTATACCATCTGCAAACAGTAAGTAAAAGCTCTGTTTTTGAGCAAAACCCAGAAAGATTAGCTAATAAAATTAAGTAAACCCGATTCACCAACCTTCTTCTGCATTGCCTTGTGCTTTTATCCTTAAACTTGGATGCGATGATCGCCCAACTAATATCATCAAACACGCAATGGAAACAACAATCTTTTTAGAATCACTCTTTTAAAAAAACCAAAACTTTCTCAGGAAAAAGAAGAAAAAAAAAACAGATGAGTGAAATGAAAAAAATAAAAAAAAAAGCTCATACTTTTCGGTTCCATGAAGAGTAATTTGGTCTCTAAGTATAACATCCTCCTGCAACTCAAGAAACCCATTTAAGAATCAGACCAAAACAGAGATTCAGGACACATAATCATATGTATATGTGTACTCATTCACACCTCTGGTGTCCAAGTAACAATATGACGTTCTTTCTTCTTTGAATCTTCGTTATTGATATTCTTCTTCGTCTCTTCCATTTTTATTCACTTCTCTCTCTCTCTCTCTCTCTCTCTCTCTCTCTCTCTCTCTCTCTCTCTCTCTCTCTCTCTCTCTCTCTGTGTCTGTTTACTAGTATCTAGTTTTTTCAACGACGCTCCGTTGCCTTTTTAAAAATCCAAGTCGTCCTATCACACACACACAGACTCCTATCAACTTTTTCTAGGAAATAAAATAAAAAATCGGGAAAAGAAAGAAAAAAAAAACTAATGAAAGACAAACTCTGAAAAGGAACTAATTTTCGTCACTCAAAAACTCTCGACTTATCTGCTTTATTATTTATTCTCCACTGGGACTAAATTCCTCTGATTCGAGATTTTTACAGAGATCGAGAGCTACGGCAAAAGGATAATGGGTTCCTCTTATATATATATTGTTTTTTTGAAAAGAAAGTCATTTACAATTCATGAACACATGGGTTTCGTTTCATCATATTCAAAATGCGAGAGAAAAAAAAACAAATAAATTAAAAAGAACTCTCATTCTCTCGATTGAATCTGATTATTTTTATTTTCTCTCTCCACATGAAACCTTTTTTTTTTTTTCTTTAGAACTCTCAATTTTAAAGAAACCAAAAAATAAAATAAAAATGAAAGGCAACGGATGGGTGAGTAAGTGCGCGGGTATGAAGGGGAAGTTTGAAAAATAAACGCTGAAACACATGAGCCCTTGTTCTCCATTAAATGCCAATTATGTTTCTTTGTCCTTTTTTTTTTTGTTTACTTATTTTATAGGCTATTTTTATTTAAAAAATTATATTTCATAGATCGATCATATTGTAAAACAAAACAAAAACACTTGCCATTATGTTACGGTAGTAGTGTCTAGAGTTTTGTGGAGAACATGATTACTTTTATGGGTGTCCTACATCGGTATTTTGTAGTATGCATGATACAAAAAAAATATATGATGTATGTGGTTCATTATGATTGATTTAATCCCATAGATGAACAAACAAACAAAAAAACTATGTATACCAGTTGTTATTAGGAATGACATATTTCTATAACAATAGTATGATAACGCTTATCAACCAAAAAAAAGATTTAGTCTCAAGTACGGTTCTATGGAATTATTCTTTTAGTTGTCGCCTTTACTCGAATGCCTCTCGTGAATTTCATCAGATATTTTTTTATTATAATCAAAATCGGGAATATTTATGAGAAATCATCAGTCAAGTGAATAATATCACAAAAAATTGGTATTTTATATATTTTCATAATATACAATTTTAATAGGTGAAAAAATATATATAATGTGATAGTTGAAAAGAACAACAAAAGGTGATGATGAGAGTACAGAAGATTAGAACATGGAAACAAAAAAAATTGGATTTGGAAAAGAAGAAAAGAAAAAAATGGTGATCGAGATTGGCAACACTTCATTGGTGTTTTGTTGAAAAGGGTACATGACAACTTACGTGATTCAACGGCCATTATTCGTTTGGTTTGAATATTCACCTAGTTTCAAATTTTAAAATTTCCCAGAATTAATTTTGTTTAATCTCAATGCATATAGAGAAACTTAGAAAGTCATGTACAATGAGCTGTTTCAATTTAATCTAGACCTAAATAGAAGCTCCCACCAGTCACGACGATTGCAATTAATTTCGGTAACTACTTGCTACTCTTTAGTCTTCACTCTTTAGTCTTTAGTCTTTAGTCTTTAGTCTTTAGTGTGTGTATATAATTGAAGTAAATAGATAATAATTGAAGTGATTATTCTTTGAAAGTCATTATTTTCTCCTGAGTTTATCATTTTATCTACTCTGTCGAGAAAATAGCTTACTTACTTTTGAAATATAAAGCTGATCAGTGGTTTTTAATTTTATTATTAATCAGAATGAACATGTTTCGTGTTTTTATTAGTATAAATAATAAATATTACAAAAATAAATTCGATCAACACACAATTCACTATATTTTTCTCCATTTTCATTTTTGACCCAAAAAAAAAACAATATAGTTAATGAGTTACGAACTGTCGAGTTTTAATTGGAACATGAGATACAAACGATACATTGGCGCGTGGTGCCTTAGATTTGAGTTTAGACAGCGAAGCACCTCTGACATATCACATTTTATGAACAGTTGCTGTAAGAAAATATGTATTTTTTTTACGTAAATTCTCTTTTGTCCACACCCGTTGTGTGTTTATATTCGCTTTTAATTGATTCTATCAACTCTATAGTTTTAGGCACTAGTTTAATTCTCTTCTCAGTTTCTGTTTTGTATTTTACTTCAACAATTAGTGTATGTAAATAACATATAATATCAGACATACGAGATTAGAGTTAAAGACTTCTAAAAATGGAACATTTTAAAAAGGCTTTTGTCTAAATTTAAACTTATCTTTTTTTTAAAGGGAAATCACTTTTCTTTAAAGATTGATGTGGGTTTCTTCTTGTCATAACAATACAAATTTTAATAATAGGTGAGAGTTTTTGCTCATGGGTAGTAGATTTTGGATATGGATTCATATCTGTTTTCTGCCATAATTAAGCGTTATATTTCTCTATTACTTTATTTGATTTTCTGTTTGTAGCATCTCACGATTTTTTCTTTTCATTCCATTTTATGATTTTTTTGTTGTAGTGTAATAATTTATTCAACAGAAAAGCCTTCTTATGATTATTATTTTTGTATCTCTTCAAAGTTTCTTTCAAATAAAGTTTTAAAATTTTTATAAAAAAAAACTCTGTTCAGGTCAATCTTGGTCTCTATTCCAACTTCCAGCCCAGTACATTATTTTCCTTTTTTTAGTTTTTTGTTTTTAAACTCACTTTTCTTCTTTTAGCTAGAATATATAATATGTTGTCAAAACAAAAAATAGAATATATAATACATAATACATGCTGTAAAAAAAAGTATAATACATATATTTAGATGTTTGTCTCATTGTCTCTGTTACATATCTGTACGAACGTACGTACTCGACTCGTTGTATCATTCTTCGATCTCCGGCCAGGTAAAACATATCAAAGATTATAGAATATAAATATTTTATAATAATATGATACACGAATTAATCTCAACGGGACCTATTTATATATACTAATTTATTTGTTTCTTAATCACTATTCACTAGATAGATGTATTAATTATAGAAGATGATTGTGAGTGAATGATGTATCATGTATACATATAGAGAGACATACTTTATATATATATATATATAAATATAATTATTATTAATCATCCCATTTGGGGTATAGAGAGACATACTAATAAATATATGTCCATTCTCCAAGATAGAAGCACATGAGCATTGTTCTCGATAGTTGACAAGTGCATATCAAGGAAAATTCTTAGGTTGCAGTTTTAGTAGCTAGTGTAAAACAAAACAAAAACCTTAATGCAATTAGTTTATTAGATTAAAAGAAGTGTTGTTTTAGTATTTAATACTATTACATCCAAATCTAATTGTAGTGCTATAAATTTGGAGAGATGCTATTTTAACAAAAACAAATTTGGAGAGAGGCCTTCGATGCCATTGTTTCTAAATTTGATGCCTGTTTTTCAGTTTGTACGTATATTTTACTTTTTCTATAAAAAAAAAAGGTAAAAAGATTTGTCAATTGGTCATGCATAGATCGCTTTGAGAACTTTCTCATATTTTATTTTCCTTCACACATAGTGAAAATTATTTCTCTTAATGTAACACATCCCTAAATTACTTAAACTCGAATACAAACACATTTTAACTGGGAAAGTTATCCATCTTGAAAATCACTTCATCACTTTAGTGACTTACTGCTTCATCATGTTCACTCCACTAATATGTTAATGGCTTAATGTACATGACACATCACCCACCATTTCTCAATACATAACCATAATCATCATCACTGTCATACCCATCAAATAAAACATACTCACTTACGCGTATAGAGGTGGATATAAATAGTTAGTACGTTGCATACAAATTTCAATTTTTTTGAAAATGAGGGATATAGATTCTCGAGCAAAACATTGATGTCAACTATTAAACAATGTACATATAAATTTGCTCGGGATATTGAGATACAATATTATATATTGTAAAAATAATACGAAGATCTACAATTTGTTATTATATTCATAGAGATATCATCATTTACGTGTAACATAACTAATTATGTTACCAATAATTATAGAAAATAGTTTGAACATCGTATAAAAACCAGCAAAACTAGTCGCAAATAAATAAGTGTATATATATATATATATATATATGTTACGGAAGAAAAGGGTCGGTGGTATGAGAAGGCCCACAAGTACACAACCGATAAGAGTTATAAGAAGCCAGAAAAGGACTAAAGTTTATGATAAATAATGAAACCCTATGCAAAAGCTTTCTTTTATGCGGTGAGTGTCGGTCTTGTTGGTCTAGGTTAAAGATTAATTCTTCGTGGGAGCGGAATTACCAGGACAAACACTGGCCAAACGGAACATTATAAATGGGTTGTATCACTCCCACACGAGAGATTAATCTGGACCTTTAAGCTTAGGATTACTCCCAGAAACCGAAAAACATCAAAAAAAAATAAAATAAAAAAACAATGGAACCCTATGCAAAAGTCTCCCTTTGTACTTCACATTTTATAATACAAACCCCATTCACTTTTTTCTTTCTTTTATATAAATCCAACAAAGTTTAAGTCTTTATAATATTCGGTGCCTTTTTATTTTTCTTTTACTATTTATCTTTTTGTATTATCTTAAAAAAAAACGGAACTCATGAATTTAATTGGATGTTGATTTTGTTTTTGTTAGAGTGTGTCTCGATTATAAAATGTAACGGGTCATTTATTCTCTCGTGTACACACTTTTTTCTTTCTATTGTAATGGCATATTCTATATCAAATCAAAATATATATACTCCCTCTGTTTTTTTTTAATTGTCGTTTTAGGATTTTAATTTTATTTCATTTTAAGTGTTATTTTACATTTTCAATGCATATTTTTAATAAATTTTCCATTTTGATTCCTATTTTCCGGCTTATTAATGGGTGTAAACACATTATATAGTGCATTAATAAGAGACAAAACAAATAATTGTATTGTTTTATTAATATGCTTGAAAAAAATTAAACAAACTTAAAAAAAACGGAGGGAGTATGTGACAACGTTTGACATAATGGAATTCGAAAATAATTAATCAAGAATAACTTAACGTTAAAAGAAACAAACCGAGTTTCGATCATTTATTCGAACAAACAAGCTGCATGGATTAAACGTGTCTTTTTTTTAATAGACTTTTCCGACAAAAAAAAACACAAATAAAGACAGTCGAGTTTAGCTAATCATGTTGTAGTGTAGAAGATCATGTAAATATAATGTACAAATTAAATATCTATTAAGGATTGATCTGTCTTAAATATGTTCAAAATTTAGATTTTAAAAAGGGGAGAAATAAAAGTATTCCCTCCACAACATGGGTCGTTCTCAATTCTTTATGCCATTTTGTGTGGCTTTTTCTGGATCTACTGTGAATCTGTGATTGAGAGTGAACATACATCTTCCATCACATCTACAATCTTATTGGATCAACACCTAATGATTTTGTGTAACGCCTATATTACCTCTATCACAGTGTTATACCCAAACTAATGCAGCTTTACCACAACTATGAATAGCTGAGTCTCTCTACTTTTATTTTATTTTTATTTTCCTTCTTCAATGTTTAATTTATGTAATTAAAAAGATAGTTAAATTATATTCTTACATCATATATTTAATTAGTTTGTTTGTAACAGACAAAATTTTCAAAGTGTGGTAGTGTACTCACCCATTTCGTTGTGTTTCGGTCTGGCATGGTCCTGTTTTGAAGGTTTTGGAAAATGACGAATGGATCCATTTTTAATCAGTCTAGAACCGGATCGGGCTTGTCATCCCGTTTCAATATCTTATATATTAACTGAGAAGTCATTTTAAAAGTTAACATAAAATTTGTAGTTTATTATATATTATTCCATTATAAATAAGAAAACATAATTAAACCAGGAAAGTATATAACTGTTTTTAAAAACTATTGTAATCATCGTCGTTATCCTTAGTTTACTAAATAATATGATTTTTGTTTGTAAAGTAACTATATATAATTTCTTATATTTTGTATTTGTGTATATATCAAAACCAACAATCATTAAACAATGTATATTAGAGTTGGTGATTACAAGATTGTAATTTTTTGTGGATTAGTCCGGATAATATTTTAGTTCACTGCAAAATGGATTACATAAGAAGATTAGCCCGTTTTGACACATCTATCTATAATCATTAGTTAGACATATTATAGAATTCATTAACCAAAAGTAATCATCTATTTTCAAATAAATAAAACCTTGACAAACAAATTCATATTCTCAAAATATACATATATATGTTATAATCTGCAAAAAAACACAATATAATCATGTAACGTTATAATAAATTGATGATTTTTTAAAAAAATATCACATAATTCAAAATAAAAAATTTTGTCCGGCGCTGTAACGGAAGTTAAATCCTAGTTATAATTTATTTTAGACCATAAAGCGCTTAATCATTTTGTACATTGCAACATCTCAAAATATTAATTTGTATCATATTAACATTATGGCCGGCTCAGACCCATGACAACATAGGCATTTGCTATGGGTCCAACAATTTTTTTAAAAAAATTTTCAAAAAGGGTCTAAAAAATTATTAAAAAAAATTATTAGAAAAATGGTCCAATTTTTTTTTTTTTTTTCTAAGACTCATATATAAGTAGAGACGAACCTGAAACATATATGACTTCGATTAATGAGTAAACATCAGTCAAAAGTTAAACTTTTAATTTCATATTCTAAAATCTAAACAAAGTTATACAAGAGACATAACTTTCCAATACATACAAACCTTTGAAGTACGTTTTGATCACTTATTGGTCCATACTACGTACGTCAATAATACAATTAAATAACTTAAGAAAGATTGTAATCATAATAATATATTTTAAACACATTATTGATGCCAAATTATGGTGGGTTTATATTTACGTGAATTTATGATAAATAATATTGGAACTATAATAAGAATATGGAAAGGGATCCAGATTGAAAGATTTTTTTTGTCCCCAAGGCTATGCATGGCCAACCCTATGCGGACTTTGTAGCAAATATTTTTGACCAAGTCCCTGACAATATCGGTTTATTTTTCTCCACCCACACAATGTAATTTAAGGAAAAAATTATATATAAGTATACATATTTTGATTAGCTTTTTTTCCTAAAGAGTTCCATCCTATCCCCATCATGAAAGCAACACTACAATGTATGGTCTACTTAGCATGCATCAAAAGGAAAATAACTGAGCAGTGATACATCATTTTTCCAAGTTTTTACTAGCTTACAGTTTGATAAATATTCTAAATTTTAATCTTTTATAGAAATTAAGCGTAGAATATTTGAGCAATGATACCTCATTTTTCCAACTTTTTAACAATTTTTGGATCGTAGTTTTGTATATAAATTTTGGATGATAATTTTCTATAGAAAAATGAGATATATATATTTTGGATAATGATTTTCTACCAATTTTTCTATTAGGTCTAATTCATGATAAGTGCAATAGTACGTGAAGATGGTTTTGAAAAAAAAAAAAAAGGTACGTGAAGATGGCAACGGCAAGACCGCAAGAGTGGTGACTAAAATATTGAACTAACTTGATTGATTGGAAAAAAAATACAGTGCCTTGATTTTAAACATAACTGAAACATTAATCGCCATACATTAACTAATCTAGAAACAAAACTAAACCAAGTAGTATAAAAGTGGGCACTGATGGTGTTAGTTGTTGGAGGGAATGGCCCAAGTTCCCAAAGAGATTGATTATATAGTTCTAATGAGATGAAAACGTTCGTGGGGCTCTCTTTTTTATGATCTCATCATGCCAAGTGGGAGCACGATCTCCCAATTCTACCACTAAGGCACTAAACTCCACGTGGGTACCATACTATACAGGGACTTGAAGAAGATGAAGAAGAAAGAAAAAAAGATATTTCTGTTGAAAAGAAATGAGTACGAGATTTCCTATATAAGATAAATTAAACCATGTAATACTAATAACAATTACAAATACAATTTTACGTATACGCAATTGTTCAACCACGATTAACAATTGCTCCAAAATATTATTGTAGTAGTAACTACAATTTGATTTTGGATATGCTTTATCAATGTTTTAGATATCTCAATCTTTTTGGATGATCAGTCGAACTATCTTTACAACTCAATCTCTCAAAGTCTTTTTTAAAAAAAAATCTTTTAAGTTATATAACTCAGACATCCTGGGAACTTTCTATTCTTCCTATCCACTTGAGGTTTTTTAAGTGCGAATTGGTTTTAGCTAAGCAAAAAAATAGACACTATTATGACGCGGGTTAAGTAAATGATCCGAAGTCAAGTCAAGTCAAAAACAAACAAAAATAAATAATTTTGCATGGACATGTTAAGTAAGCAAATAATCGGCTTTTAGAATGTAAGACAAATGTCATTAACATCACTTTGTTATTTTTGTCTTGCTGATTTTGCTTTATTATACCACTCGTTGTATTTCTATTTATAAATGCGTTTTTTCTAAAACCTTTTCTATTTATAAATGTTAGTCCTTATCTTACCAATTTATTAAGAGAAAGGGCTTTAGTTTGCTTTAAGTATACATATATAAATTATTCAAGCATTTATACGTGTGTTAATTGGTAACTAAAGAACATATAAAACTCATAAATGGATGTGAGATTTCAAAGTCTTATGATTCATACTCTAGCTAGCATGATAGTGGTTCGATTGTGACGGGTTCTATTGATCTCAAGTTGAACACTGACATATATATCAATATTAAATTGTGTCGTAATTGTAGTAGATAAAAAGTGTGTGAAATTTGCTACTAGCTAGAATTATATATTAAAAAAGAATAATCATCTTTCAAACCCTTGTTGTTACCATCATGGTAAAAAAAATTAAAATTGTAAAACGAGTTCTAACAATTCACTAATAGGGCTAAACAAATTTTTGGGAATGAAAAAAAAATTAACCTCGTGAATTAAAAGTTATTCTCTATGTTTCACAAAAAAATATTATTTTATTTTTTTGTATTATAAAAAATATCATTTTGTATTTTTAAATTTATTGCTTTAGTGTATTAATTAAAAAATGAAAACAATATTTAATATATTAATAAAAGATAATATATAATTTTTAATAATTTTTTTAATACATGTAATTATATTAAAATGACAATATTTATAAAATATGTGTATTATTATTTAGGAGAGAATTAATCTCGGCAAAGAAATGTAAAAACATAAGGTTGAATTCATCGTAACATAAACATATTATATACATAAAATGAATGATTTTCTTATTTATACGAGGACATTAAAATCCACACAATATAAACATCAAACTAGATAAGATCTTAAAAAAAAACAAAAAAATAGCGCAATATATTTACACTATATAAATATGTTTGAAAACACATAACATGAACGACTAGATAACATTCCATATACTTTATCTTCGCATTAAACTGTAGAAATATATTCGAAATTACAAAGAATTAAAATTGGTATTTTCCTGTTTTCTCAGTCAATGTTCATGTACCATTTTTTCAACTCTGCTTATAGGAATTCGAACTACGGTCATGCTAATGGTAATTTTAGAGGATTAAACCATTATAAATCAATATTACTTGTTGTTATGCAGAAATCTTTTCTATTAAAAAGATTAGTTAACAAACATAAGGTCGTATTTTATAATAGCAATGTATAACTGTTGACCAATTCCTAGTCTAACAATTATATTTTTAAATTTACTCTCTATTCACTTCTATATACTACAAGTAGGCCGTGCTCGTGGTATCATGCCGCTCCATTATCATCATTAGGTTGCATTTTATTTATCCCCTACATCGGATGGAACTCATTTTATTTTTAAAAAGAAGACTTCAATTTTGAAGACAATAGGATATATTTTTAAAATATATCAAACTTACTTTTCCTTCGAAACAAAAATTCACAAGGTAAACCCCTAAACAGTTACTCTTTATAACAATTTTTTTTTTATTAAACTCGGAAGTAATTTCAGATCTTTAACGGGTCCAGATTAATCTCTCGAGCGGGAGTGACACATCCCACTTATAATACCCTACTTGGCCAAGAGTTAGTGTAATAATTCTACATCCAGGGAAATTCGATCCATGGCCTAGACCAACATGGCCGAAACTCACCCTAAATAGGAACCACCCCACTACAACCTCTGGGTTTACTCTTTATAACAAGTTCGGGGAATAAATTATTTTTAAAAAGTATTCTCTTAGATTCTGAAATTAAGACGTAATTTTTTTTACATTAATTTAGACTTATATTTATTCCCATGATAAATAAAATAATCATATAAATTCGCCTCACTTGTGTAAACAAAAAACGATTAAATTTTTTTGGGGGTTTAATTGAGAATTATTCTATCCGTTTTACAAAAAATATTATTATAAATCTATTTTTTTGTTTCACAAAGAATATCACTTTTTATTTTTAATGCAAATTTTTTATCAAATTTTTATTTTTAACTCTATTATTTTAATATATTAATTAGAAAAAGAAATTTTGTTTAATATATTAATAATGAGTAAAATAAAAAATTTATTTGTTTTTTTAATATCTGTGAAATATATTAAAATACTAATTTTTATAAAATAATACCGTTATGTAAATGGAGTACTAATTTACCATTAACCATAGTTGAAATAATAACTTTATGTAATAATACGCTATGTAGACTCCTACAATTGTGTGGGGTCTCACTACAGAAATTTGAACCAGCTTTTCTAGAACCCTAAAACCATTCTTCTTCTTCTTTTAAAATATTTTCTTCGTGTGCCTACAAGGCTACCAACGAAAAGCTTATAGGAATCCGATGTCCATTTCAATTCTACTTAATTAGTCCTCCGTAATTAAATTTAATTTACAGTTGATAGCGCCTTAATCATCAGATTTCCTTGGATGTATATGATAAGGTTTCTTATTTTTCAGATATTACTCTACTTTCATTGCCTCTCTTTCAGATATATATAATTTTTGTTGACTGCCAATTATTTTTTTGTTCTTTTTTGCTAAGAGCTAGCATGTACATAATAGAGTCTCCTTCTGAAATTCGGTAATATCTATATAAACCGCTAAAAAGAAAACAAACAAGACATCCTTGCACACTTTAAGGATGCTTGTTAGCCTGACATTTGACCAAAATTCTACTATGCGCCGCCCATTTTCTGTTTACTTTTAAATAAAAAAAAAGACTGACCAATTCAGATTTAACCGCTTTCCCTTTTCGGATAAAGTTTATCCACTTATATGGTGGTTTTTAAATCTAGATTATCATTTATAAGTTAACATCCGAAGAAACCAGTGGATATTTTAAAGCAAATATTTACGATATGATCCCACTTTATTTTAGGTTTGTCGCGAATTCGTGCTTGCATTTTAGAGGAACGAATGGGTATTCAACGTAACACGCACACTAGTTCACATGTGTAGAATTGAGAAAAATAGAGATGTGCACGTACATGTATGTGCACTGTGCACATTGTTCCCATGCATGATGCATGTGAAACAATGTGACTTAAAGCTTGGGGGAGAAAGAGAGGAATATCCGAATGTTGAGACAGAGCCATCTATTTTATAGTCTATATATATACTTTATGCAATACACATTCCGCAACTTCTATATATTTTAAACTCACATTGCGAACTAGCTTCTTGCAATTTTGTTGGTCTATTTAGTCTCGTATTCGAATTTGGATCTAGTAAGATTCAAGCATTTTCTGCCCATTGTTTGAATGGAGAGTGATTGGAAAGATCTCTCAAAGCTAATGATATTAGCAAACACACTGAAGCACTTGAAGATGAAAAATACTCCTATATAACTTTTATTTCAAAATGGGTTACTTGAAAATTTGAATTCCATCCCATGCATTATTAGACATGAATAACTTTATGTTGTCTCTTATATATTTATCTATGGAATACACGCAAAGTAATCATCTTATCACTGAGCATCACAACAACCAACGGTGATAACCAACTAACATCAACAAACGACGTACGGTGTATGTAATTAGTGACACTCACATAATTAAATATCTCAATGTATAATGTCATAATTGATGGAGTTACTAAAAAAATGTATATATAAATCTATGGTCTAAACAATGAATAAAAACAAGAATGATACGGTCAAAAATTGGGAAATGTGGAAGACTACCTAAGATTTGGTGAGAATGTGTCAGACATCAAAACGAAGGTAAAAGCTTTAAGGCCTCTCTACTTCTTAGTTTCATCTCCTCACAAAATTCTCTATTCTAATCCATTTATTTCTCCATAATATAGTAATATTTTTCTATCAAATTTAATTGGATTCCAATGGAGAAATACATATGGTCAAACTTAACAGAATATGGTCAACACGGATCTGGATTCTCATGTTATGCAAAAACACATGATTATATTAATTAATATCCGACATATATCTTTATAATATTATTTAAGAAGACATTTTTAAAAATGAACTTTGATTTGTAAATTATTACATGAAATGCCATTACAAATAACAAAGAATAATTGAAATACGAAAGGATATAATAGTCTTTTAAAATCATTGATTAGAATATGAAAAATATATATTTTGCATTAAAGATGTTATTTTTTTTTTTTTTTTTAATACTATATATTTTAAAATAATAATCAATTCATATATATTTTAAGAAACAAAATCTATTAAAAATTTTGCTATATTTTTCACTATAATTTATTGTATTTTATTTGAATATATATCAAAACAAAAGTTGAAAAATATTTTACTAATTTTATAAAAAGTTAGACACAATAAAACTATTTTTTAAGAGTTCGTACACTAACCACAAAAACTATAGTTATTTAACGGTGCATATTAGAGTTATATTTTTAAAATTATAAGTTTTTACGGGTTAGCCCGAATAATATTTTAGTTCACTATAAAACAGGTTAAATAGACAAATTATTACAAATTGACAGCTTTATCTATAATTATTAGTTATCTATATTGTAAAATTCAGATAAAAACAAATTTCTTAAATTTTAAAACAATTTCTTTTTAAAAATTTATCTCGCGCTATAATTAGCGCGGGTTAAATTCTAGTATACGTATTTATTCTCATAGGCATGGAAATATGATACCGTTTTTTTATGGCATATAACGGATATGTTTTTAGTTTGTAAGATTTTTTTTATTTCTTACACCACACACACATATATATATATATATGACAGTTCGATCATAATTTGAACTACTTAAATAATTGTTTTTAGAATATCGTTAAGCTCAAGATGTAGCTAGTATCTATATAACAATATGTAAACTAGTTTTTTTTGCTAGTTTTGTTCTCTATAGCTACTACAAGGATTTCCTTTTTTCTGAATCACAAATACCACAAATTCGTGGTTATGAAGGACCATTTAATTAAGAATCATTCTTAAAATTGAAAAATCTTCACTGCCTACAAATTTGTGGTAATCTTGATTTTTTTTTAAAAGATTGTGGTAGAAGTCTTACATGATCTTCAGGAGAACAAAGCTGAAAAAATTGTATGTCGTATTAATTAAGTGATGAAAGTCTTGTTCTTATAGTTTTCATTTTGTAGGTTCAGTAGTGCACTTATTTTTTCGATCATTTGTTCAAAAAAAATTCAATTAAGCGTGATTGAGCTGAAGCAATTTAAAGATGAGTGGCATACCAATTGACTTGCGGTATCGTGTTAGTAATTAAAGACAAAATAAAAGAAAATATCACATGGTGATTTGTAGGGTCAGTAAACAAGTTTTCGAACCTCCCAAAATAACGCACCGCCCGTCCGACGAGGATGGAGTCCACGGACTGAGAAAGGGCGTAGAGACCCACAAACGGTGGCGGTCAGAGCGTTACAAGAAGTCAGAAAACGATTTTTAGTAAACGTTTTTTTATTCTTTGTGCACTATATATATTGCAAATACCAATATGAATCCCGATTGTGGTAGGCACTCTTACTACCAATAAATAAAGTGTGGTTTGTGCCCTATGAGGCTTGGACTACACACGAACAAAAAAATATTTGGGCCGTTTCTCCGTTAGAAAGACGAGTATAGGTTTCGAAAATATTAACAGAGCGCCGTGTCTGCTATGTAAAGGTACACATCGTTCCGTTTTTTCTAATATCAACAAAGAAAATCTTTGGGCCGTTTTTCTAATATAGAAGACGACTATTCGTTGTTTCAAACGCATCAACATCTCGCTGTGTCAACAAAGAGAGACCGTCCCTTTATAGTTAAGCATACGGGCAAAGCAAATTCCCCAAAATTGCCTTATACACAAGAATTGTATATAATGGTATGAATTTGTTATACGATCTTAATAATTTCGCGTTGCTTTCACCTATAAATCCATCATTGGAGAAAAAAGAGAGTTAAAAATGATTGCTAAATGTGAAACCAAGTATACGATGAATAAATACGAAAAGTATACATAACGGCCCATTATTTTGTACACCATTTGAAAGAAGAAATACCCATGCAGTTTCACTTATCGACACGAAGACTACTCGCCGTTTCAATATTAACCAACATCACGCCGTTTCTATTCGTAGAGCTAAAAGCGCGCGCAGTTTTGTAAACACGATCGTCGTCTTACCGTCTCCCTCGCAGATACGATAGACACAGAAAGATGAATGAATTCAAAAACAAAATGTCGTCTATTGAAAAACACACAACACAAGAGTTAAAAAAAACTTGTTTATCCTTTTGTCCAGAATCGAGAATTTGAGAATATTGTTCAAAACCCTTTAGCGCCAGATTCTTTCAGAACGGCCGGTTGATCAGCCATTGATAAACAGTATTTAGCAATCTCTCTGAACTTAGGAACGCTTCTCAGATCCACTTTCGTTCCATCTTTCAACGTGATGATGATGTCACCCCATTCTCCGATGAACCTCGGCACAACCTGGACGTCCTTAATCACCTTGTACGAGAAATCGCTCCTATCTTCTCCGGTGAGCCCCGATATCACCGTCACGCGGAGGTTAGTGAACCTGTAACGGAGGTTAAACGCTCGAGACACGGCGGCCAGGGTTAGTGGGAGCCACAGGATGGTTAGACCTAAGACGAGATTTGCCAATAGATCTCCGTAATGAGCTCCGCCGTCGAAATAGATCGTTTCTTTCTTCGTCGGTTTAGAATCTGAAGGAACGGCGGAGGCGGCGGATGAAGCTTGGAGCAATCTCTGAATGTGTCTTTGAAATTTGATGGAGGGAGGCAATGAAGAAGCGGGGAAGGAGAAGGTGGTAGAGAGGAGGAGCGATTTACGGACGACGGAGGTCGCGGCGGTTGACGGCGGAATTGAAGAAGCAGCAGCCATGAGATATGATTCGAGTGATTGGAGGCGAAAGAGGATGAGATTTTGTTTTTCTTATTTGGCACCAATTGGGCCACGTGGCCTAAGCTTTATCGAAAGCAGATCCACACATACAGATTTTCCTGACTCGTAAAATTAAATCAATCTCAGCCGTAGAAAATAGCAGTTGGGTTTGAAACAAAATATGGGCCGAATTCAGGAATTGATTGGGCCGAAATTGCTGAGAAGCCCAATTCGGGAACTGTTGATTGTTGTAACAGTCGTGAAGGAGGAGGAGGGATCTGCGTGTCAAAAAATAAGTTTAATATTCCTCCGTGACTTAAAAAGTTCCGTCGCCGTTCACTATTGCTGCAGCACAAGTCCCTGTAGCTAGGGTTTTAGGGTTCTGATGGGAGTACCGTCGTTCTACAGGTGGTTAATCGAGAGGTATCCATTGATTTTGCAAGATGTCATTGAAGAAGAACCGCTCGAAATCGGCGGCGGCGGCGTCACGGTTCCTGTCGATACTAGCAAACCTAATCCCAATGGCGTCGAGTATGACAATTTGTATCTCGACATGAACGGAATCATTCATCCATGCTTCCATCCCGAAGACAAGGTACGCTTTTCTTCTCCTTCTTTCTCGAAATACGAATTTTCTTCATCGGTTGTGTGTTTTTGATTGATTATTATGATTCCCCTCTCAGCCTTCTCCGACAACGTTTTCCGAGGTGTTTCAATGCATGTTCGATTACATAGACAGACTTTTTGTGATGGTTCGACCCCGGAAGCTGTTATACTTGGCTATTGGTGAGTGTAATATCATATCTATGCAGCTACATTTTTTGTTTGTTCTTAGTGATTTTTATTTTATCTGTCTTGTTATTGTTTTCCCACTTTTTAGACGGTGTTGCTCCAAGGGCGAAAATGAATCAACAGAGATCCAGACGGTTTAGAGCTGCAAAGGATGCGGCAGAAGCTGTATGTACCAATCTCTCTTTATACATTATTTCACTTATGTGTTCTTTTCATGTTTGTATCATTCGTCTTCTTTCTCTGATAGGCGGTGTTAGTATATCGCTCTAAGTTGTCCAACCATCATCTAAAACTTAAAAAAATAGTTGCACCAATCCCCTTGTTGGATTTGATCCACATTTCAATCTTGTATGATCATACCATCCTACTTGTGGAAAGATGAATCAATCACTATGTCACTATATTGAACACAGGTGTTACGTTACGTTACCATCATGAAATGCTTTTGCTCCACGAATCTCGTCTTGCGATTCTATTTCTTAACCCCTTCAGATTACTCAGCTTCTGTTCAGACTACGATTGTAGAAATGGTTGAAATTTTAACCTATTACCTGCTATTTCAGGCAGCGGAAGAAGAGCGGTTGCGGCAAGAGTTTGCGAGTGAAGGGAGGAGGTTGCCTCCTAAAGTGGATTCCCAAGTTTTTGACTCTAATGTTATAACTCCTGGAACACACTTCATGTCTACTCTGTCAATTGCGTTGCAGTACTACATTCACGTTAGACTAAATTCTGATCCTGGGTGGAAAAAGATTAAGGTACTAATTAGGGTCTCTGAAATTTTCCTTATGGCTGTTTACTTCATACTTCAGGTTTTGCTCATGATTTTCTTATTTTGAAGGTTATCCTCTCAGATGCTAATGTTCCTGGTGAGGGAGAACACAAGATCATGTCATACATACGTCTTCAAAAGAACCATCCTGGTTACAACCCAAACACCTGTCATTGTCTGTATGGTTTGGTATATAAGCTCCCTTTATTTCTTATTTTCTTACATGCCTACATGTTTAGTTTTGCAATAAGAGTTTGTGATCTTGATCGAACTACTCAATAAGGGCTTTCTACTTATTAATTCTGGAAACAGGACGCAGATTTGATCATGCTGGCTTTAGCCACCCACGAAATTCATATATCGATCCTTCGTGAGGTTTGTATCATTGTTCCTTATGGGTTTTATTTCTAGTCGATCAGTGACCACTCTATCTCGTTTATAATCAATATGGTTTGACATATGATTAACATATCAAATAGTCGCAATCAAGACTCAGTAGTGGAGTTTTTTTTATTCTTCTCTTAATCCAACTGTGTTTTCCCCGTGGTGACTTCACCTAGGTTGTTTTCACTCCTGGACAACAAGACAAATGCTTCTTGTGTGGCCAGATCGGGCACCGAGCAGCAGATTGTGAGGGCAAGGTAAAGAGGAAGGCAGGAGAAATGTTTGATGATACTGAGACAGATGTCGTGGCTAAGAAGCCATTCCAGGTATTTTTCAGGGTTATGCACCTCAAAACTATATTTTCAAAATTGCATGCTATGTAAAGGACTCATTAATATCTTTAACATAATCATTAAATTCCCTTATCTTTTGGCAGTTCGTCAATATCTGGACACTTCGAGAGTATTTGGAGCACGACATGCAGATACCTAACTCAAGATTGCAAAAATGTTTGGACCGCATAATCGATGATTTCATCTTCATCTGTTTTTTTGTTGGGAATGATTTCTTGCCACATATGCCTACGCTAGAGATACGGGAGGTTTGTTCCGTCTTAGTTTTCTGTTGCTTTAACTTTCTTCCAGCTGTCAAAATGTGTTCGGACATTTGTATTATCTTCAATTCTTTGATATCTGCTGAAAATTAGTATTTCTTAGATATAGGAGTTTTCCCTGTTCCTATATCAGATTTTTCCGTGTCAGAGGCATAAAGCATTTCTTAGAAATCTTCATATGTAGTTGATATATTGCTTTGGTATTCGATAGCTTAGTGTATACTTACTCATAGTCTGTGTTCTTTCAATAAATTGGCGCATCTTTGTTGTCTTGCAGGGTGCTATAGAATTACTGATGTCTGTCTACAAGAAGGAATTTGGATCAATAGCAAGTTACTTAAGCAATGGAAGCAAGGTGCATCGATTAAACATTCTTTATCTTACTTGACGTGGCTGTTGGATTATCGTATTAACTTTTATTTACTAACTTTCAGCTGAACTTAAAAAATGTGGAGCATTTTATCCAGGCCGTTGGGCTCTTTGAAAATAATATATTTCAGAGGAGAGCACAAACTCATCAGGTTAATATCCGTTAATAACTTAGTTGCCTTCAGTTGTCTGTATTTTCGTTTCATTTTAAGGTATTATGATGGAAGCTACACGATTAGAGATATTATAACCCTCCAACTAAAGCAATTGTTTTTTTCTTCTGAAAAATGGCCATATGCCTCTCTTCTGCATGGGATAATAATTTCTATGCACTACCTGGCCGATCTTGTTTTACACCCCTTTGTAACAAGAAAAATGAAAGCTTGAAAACATGAAAAATCTACAATTTCTGATCAACTTTTATGGGTTAGTTTTTCAATGGTGCAATTGTTGTGATGTCTGATACAGAAGCAATCGGAAAGGTTTAGTCGTGATAGAGCTCAAGCAAGCAGAAAATATAACAATAGCCAGGTTGTGCAACTAGAGAATCTAGTCGGAGAGTCTGATTCATTGCATGCCTTACCTCCACGGAAATGTTTGCGTCTGTCTTTGGATGATAGCATTGGTGTGGTGGATGTTGAAAAAGAAAATAGCATCAAAGCAGAAGTAAGTCATCTTGTATCTGAGGAGGAATTTCACTAAGTTTCTAGCTCTGTTTTGCCTCATGTTGGTCTGTAATTATTATTTTGAATTTAAACATTTGCTGGTTAAGTGTAAACTATTGCTCTTTCTCCATTTCAAGTTTGGTAAAACTGTCAAGTTTTGCTGTTTTTTTCTGCTTGATGTTATTTAAGGACTTGAGGTTTGCTTTCTCATTTAAAGTGTACTTATACACAGTGGCTTTCAGGAACTAGATAACAGCGAAGAATTGAAGTTTAAGCTTACGAAACTGCTGCGGGAGAAATCTGATGGGTTCAGCACAGGAAAAGGCGAAGAAGATAAGGTTATTTTTATTTATTTCAGCTGCCATAATCAGCATGGAAACAAAATCTGTGTTTTCCATCAATGATTGCATGAATGCATAATCTTCATGAATCACGCTGGCAATTTCACATGGCTGCTATATGATCAGGTTAGGCTAGGTGTACAAGGATGGAGGGAGAGATACTATGAGGAGAAATTCACAGCTAAGTCTGTAGAGGAAATGGAACAAATACGCAGAGATGTTGTGAGTTTCCCATGCATGTAATTTGATGAAAAATAAATTACGCTTTAAGTCACTCAGAATGCACCAATTTTACGGCTTTGTTATTATTGGCTAGGTTTTGAAGTATACAGAAGGCCTTTGTTGGATAATGCATTATTATTATCACGGTGTTTGTTCCTGGAATTGGTCAGTTTCCTGTCATCCTCATACATATATATATACTTTTCACATTTGATTTTTTCATTTGTGGTTTGTTTCGTGTAATAGTTTGAAGCATGATGATTAGTACGCTTGATAAACCATATTGTCCTTTAGGATTGTGATGCTCATTTTAATTTACGCATCATGCTATACACATTTTAGTAGACTGTTCAACATATCAAATTTTCTGTGTAAGACTCTCATCATATATGTGCCATGCATGATTAGAGTAAACTGTTGATTCAGATTGAGCTTCTACTTGATCAAATCCTCTAGTAATTCAGCTGAGATGTTTCAAAATTTTGCTTACGTCTGGTCGGAAAGTGGTTCGTTATTTGATTTATATTCTGTTGTGATATAATTCCAAAAGGGCTTAGTTACTTGATTTCCTTTCTCCCATTTGTTTGTCTTTGGTTAATTGCGGGTTTATTTTGCAGGTTTTATCCATATCATTATGCACCTTTCGCATCTGATCTCAAGTTCCTTGATAAGCTAGATTTTAAGTTCGAACTAGGTTCCCCTTTTAAACCATTTAATCAGCTTCTGGCAGTTCTTCCATCTGCAAGGTATGCTATCGGTATTTCTGAGTATTCATCATCTCTCTATGCAGTCACTGATTTGTTCACTGGATTCCGTTCTCAGTGCACATGCTCTCCCAGAGTGCTTTAGGACATTGATGACAGATCCAAATTCACTTATAGCTGATTTTTATCCTTCTGGTATGAGGTTTTTGCAGATTGGTCTCTTTCAATATGGTATTGTGCAATCCATGTCTCTCATTTACCTTTTGTGGTGTGTGCAGATTTTGAGATTGACATGAATGGAAAGCGCTATTCTTGGCAGGTTTGATTTTCTTTTCATGCTGATTAAGGCAGCATTGATGTAATAATTATTCGGTCTCATATTTTTTTATCTTTCTTTTTAAAGGGTATAGCAAAACTGCCTTTTATTGAAGAACGGCGTCTTCTGGAAGCAGCCACACGAGTGGAGCACTCACTGACGGTACAGCCTATCTCAGTTTTAGATGTTAACCTCTTTTGTGTTTTTTTCTGTAGAAAACAGTTGTACAATCACATGTAACTTTGTTTTTCTTCCATTTATTATGTCCAGAACGAAGAAATTCGAAGAAACAGTGTGTTGTCTGACATGCTCTTTGTCGTTGCATCTCATCCCCTTGCTGAGCTCATCCGTTCTCTTAATAGCCGTACCATCAAATTGAGCAATGAAGAACGAGGAACAATTACGGAAATAGTTGACCCTGGACTAAGGTTTGTGTCTGAATCTTGAGAATAGTCGATTCAGTAGGTAATTATGGTAGTGTTTCGTCGTGATGTGATATTATTTGTCTAGTTTTACAAACGATAGTAGTTCCTTGAGTATAATAGAAAAGGGCTGATTTAGTGAGGAAGGCAAGTTGGAAAATTATAATTACTATCGGAAATTTCTTGATAAATGCAGTGAAGGGATGAATGGTTACTTAGCTTCATGTGGTGGAGATAGTCAGCCTCCGTGCTTCCGTTCCCCAATCGAGGGCATGGAAGATGTTTTAGCCAATCAAGTCATGTAAGCCCATGATCAAGAATTTGGTCATTTTTCACTCATTTTTTTTTTGGCATCTCGTTGAGCTTTATCAAATTAACATTATTATTTTTTCAGTTGTGCCATATACAAACTTCCAGATGATGTTAGAGGCAGCAACATCGCCCGTCCACCTTCAGGAGTGGTGCTCCCTGAAAAGGTAAAGTTGAAATTACTATTTACTCTATTTGGCTTCCGATTTTGGTTTTGAAGTTGTGGTGAAGAATAAAGAAAGCTGCTTTGTTGGGTTTTACTAGAACCAGAAACCTAGCCTACTTGTTTTTACTGGTTGGTAATTACAGTGTTCTTCATTTATCATCTTTTCAGACTGTACAGCTAGTGGATTTGAAAGGTGGAGCTAATCTATGGCATGAAGATGGTGATAGAAGACGAGCTCCTGCAAAGATAATAAAAATCAAGAGGTGAAGATTACAAGTCCTTGTAATTTGCAAAGTTTTGGAAGGTCTTTTATTTACGGATGGTGTTAATAATGTCTCAATTCCTTTTCCCCGTTGATTGCAGGTATAACCCACAAGGATCCATTTCTGGTGATAGGCTTGGGAAGGCAGCACACAGACTTGTGCTACAAACAATAAATTCCCAACCCGATCATACGCTCATCAACACAGAAGCAGCATTGTGTCCAAATACTATTTTCCAGAGCAAACAAGTGTTGAAAAAAGTTCCATCATTCCAAGGGAAGGCGATGCTGAAGATACACCGTCAGAGTGAGTTCACCGGGGAGAAGAAGAAAAACAAAAACTTTCAAAGTAAAATCTCCGCAGGCCCTCGGAGGGAGTTCACCCGGAAGAAGAAGAAAAATAAAAGCTTTCAAAGTAAAATCTTTGCAGGCCCTCAAAGTAGCAAACTCACTGAGGAGAAGAAGACGCCAAACAGAACGCGCAACAAGCAAACGGAGAAAAGAAAGAGAAATATAGCTAATAGAAGAAAGAGAGCCACAAATGAGAAAAGCAATTTTGATAATGCATTGGTGTGATCCAAACAGTTTTGAAATTGATACTCATTTTTCTTTCTAATCCTATTAGTTCCTTTTTTCTTTGTCACGTCCTTCAAGTACACTCAATTTATTGAATTAGTTTAACATCATTTGATTAGATGATATATAACTATCTTGTTCGGTAAGGAAGCAATATATTTATTATTATATTTTAAAGATTGAATTCAGTGAAGGACACTCGAGAATGAGGAAAAAAGCCTCCCAAATAAAAAAATCACATTTAAAGTTATTTTGAAGACATATCATTCTATTGGAAAGCTGATTAAGCGTTTAAGGCATTTTAGATGTAACCAAGTTTGGACCACCATATCATGTGAGTTAGTTTGTGAACGTTTCTTTGGTAAAATTTGATACACAATTCAAAACAAACCTACTTCATAAGCCAGTAGTTATTCCTGATCAGCTTTGCATCATATATATTAACAATCACAGACAATACGGTTCTGATCGGTTCGTCCGTCTATTCACTGCCTTGAGCCGTGGCTACCGAGATCAGATGCAGCCTTAGCCGCCCGCTCTAACGCACCAGACAGCCAAAGAGCTCCGCTGGAGAAGTAACTGCTATTGACAACACTGGTAGCAGCTGCCGCTGCGGTTCTACCTGTGGCACAGACGGCTGATTTCGCTTTTTCTGAAACATGGTACTTTTGGTCGGTCAATCTGACAGCTTCAACTCCGGCGAAGATTTTGTCAGTGAGACCAATCCTCTGGTCTAGTTGAGATACTCTAGCTGCTGCTGCAGCTGATACGCCGTGGGATTCGTCAAAGCCTTTAGCTTTGGTTAGAGCGTCTTTGCCTAGCACGAACCCGGTGGCTAGCATTGTTTTTACAACTTCTTGAGCTTTCGTCACTGCTTCTCCAGCGTTGAACTCGCTTCGTTGAGGATGTGGCTACATGATTGAAGAACAACAGAACTTAGAAAAAAGAACAGGCATCAAAGTTCGACATGAAGATTACTGAACATGATTTGATTTGCAGTCCAGTGATTGTTAGATTCTACTTTATATAAAAAAAAACAGAAAGATCAAAATCGAGAGAAGAAATTCATACATGTGAGCTTGTTTCATCTTCAAAACCCCGTGGAGTCCCGTTCCAGAAGTCAAACTCCTCGTGATGCTGTCCCCAACATGTTATGCAAACACGCTGCTCCAATATCGTTGCGCCCTGAAGTTATCGAGAATTCCAAAGAAGTGAGTGGTTCTCAGGAGAATCCAGAAATAGGAAAAAAGTGAATCCAATCTAAACAACACTTACACTGAGTAAAACAGCAGTTTCCTGGGAATAAGAATCCTTGAACATCACATAAGCAGTGCACGCTTGCTCACCCGACCTTGTCTCGTTAACAACATAACAGAGTTTATCTTCTAAATCCAGAAAAAAAGCAAACGTGAAATATCAAATTTGGTGGAAGTAAGACTCACTTGACAATATCAATATGTTCGATTGCACCAGAGAAGGAGAAGAAGTCGATGAGATCTGTCTCAGTAACAGCTGGAGATAAGCCAGTAACTTCCACACCGAATCCATTTTGATGATTCATCTTGTTCAGTAGCTTCTTCTACCTACAGAATCTAGAATTTCTACAGCATCCTTCAAAACAAAGCAACTTCGTCTCTCAGATGATAAAAACCCGAAAATTCCAACATAACCGAAGACTTCGTCAGATCGATCATCTCCAGTTCGTGATCAAACTTCGGGAACTAGACGAACTCGAAACTCATGAATAAAACGCATATAATATTTCCGATTTCTACCTGATACCGATTTAGATCGACATGTCAATTCTGGAACACGATTTTCAAGCGAAACTACACAGATCTCGAACATCAAATCGTTGATTCGCACATCTTATTACTACAAATCTTGAGGAGAACTTGGAAAGAAATAGAAGGATCAAAGTTACCTGTTGTTGACCAACACGCACACAGAGAAGAAGCTTGAAAGAGAGACGATAGTGATGAACTGATGATGGGAGGGACTACCTTTTCAGAGAATGAAACGGACGCAATTTCAAAGGGAGAAACGACGTCGTTAATTGCTCGAGCAAGCTTAACGGGCCTTTAATTTCCTCTCTGGGCTCATATTGTAAACTATTCTTAATACCAAAAAAAAGATACCTGTACCGAAGGCCCAATATGGTTTGAGATTATTTTCCAATCCAGCACAAACAAACAACCCATAATCACACATTTTTAGTTAAAAATGTTATGTCAAAAATAATTTTTGGTGATATTAATCATTTGTAGTCTATACTCTAGCACATAAAATAGTAAAATAAATTCATTAAAATACCACTTTTTATGTTTTGCTTTTGAAAACTATCTTATTTTTCAAAAATAAATAATATAATAATAATAACAATTATGAATATCATACATCAGATTTATGACTAAGTTTAAGAACTTATAACCTAAATAGGGGCCAATATATCACTTTGCCATGTTATTAATCGGTTTCCATACACATATTATAATTTTTTAGGTTTAAAAGATTTATAAGATATATGAAAAATTTAAAGTAACAACAAATTTATAAATCTTAGCACCGTTTTGATTGGAATATAATTTTTATAACATATCAATAAGTTTCTAAGAAATTTAAAACTTTCTAAAATCGGATATGGAACAAAATAACTAATTAAATGGAAATACTAATAGGATTTCTAAAATCGACTTCTTTGATACAAAAATTTAGATTATATTGTTAATGGGTGTTTGAGGTGGGATGCGCACCCTTTATTAAGCCCTTTCCAAACCAAAATCGTTCCATCTGACAAATCGATTAAGTCCATTAAGTGTTGGAACAAAAATTTATAAGAGCTTGAGGGCTTTATAAATATGTGTATGTGTGAATTGAAATGAGACATTTGGGCTAAGTAAAAAAGCCTTGTGAATGTATAAAGGAAAAACCTTAAAAAAAAGGAAAAGCCTTAAAAAAGGAAAAACCTACAAAAAAGGAAAAACCTTAAGAAAAGGAAAAACCTTTAAAAAAGGAAACGCCTTAAAAAAGGAAAAGCCTACAAAAAAGGAAAAGCCTTAAGAAAAGGAAAAACCTAAAAAAAGGAAAAACCTAAAAAAAAAGGAAAAGTGAGAACATGTGAAAAGTCCCACATCGCTAGTTGGAAATAATTTCCTCTAGGATCTTCTCCTATATATAGGATCGCCTCTCTTGAGAGAAAGGTATCCAATCACACACAGAAAACACATTACAAAAGAAAAAGTTCCTTCAATTCTCCATAGCTTAGAGTAAGTCTTTATTCGAGAGTATCGTAGTATAATGTTCGACAGATCTGATATCAAGTGTAGATGATACAGATTACTTTGGTTGTATCCTGGGACTCATGGATCTATTAAAACCCGTCGCACTACGAGAGATTCTTAGAGTTAAGGAAAGAGATTCATCTCGCCTCCTTAGATTTATTTTATTGCTTTATCGTTTTATGAATCGTCTGTTCCTTACTGTTTATTTATATAAATCGTGATTAAATCTCTCCTGTCTATTGTGCGATAATTTTGGTCCTACAATCTTAACTCTAAGAAGATCCAATTTCTGTTTTATTACTTCAATTGGATCTTTAATCACGAGTAAATAAACGTTTTCAAACGGTTTTTAAACGATTCTTCTACTGCTGATGATACTCAAACGTTGTCAAAAAGCTTTTAGCAAATTGAAACGTGTAGTAGAGGCAATCTTCATCTCTCTCTATTTTTTAAGAAGATGTTCTTCTGCTAGTGATACTCAAACGTTAATCAAACAGCTGTTTAGCAACTTGAAACGTGTAGTAGAAGCAGATCTGCTTAAACATCTTCTAAAAAACCGTCTTTAATTGCGATTAAAGAACGGTATAATCAACGAACACACATCTGTTCTTGATAGGTTCGATTCAGATCGAGGCCTTGTGAGTATCGATCGACACCCTATGGTATCGGTCGATATTGGACTAAATTGTATCGGTCGACACTTAAGTGTATCGATCGATACCATGCAAACAGTGTATCGGTCGGCACCTCAGTGTATCGATCGATACTTTGCATCGACCAAGTTGGTCTATGTCGATCGATACTGTGTATAAGACACATGTATCGATCGACACTGGTGCTATCATCGATCCTGTGAAATTCACTTGTATCGATCGACACCCAGGGTATATCGATCGACACTGAGCGTGTATCGATCGATACCAGGTTGCTTCGAATGACATAGTATGTGCATCGAGCCTCAATAGGAACCCAGGGTGTATCGATCGACACTCAATGTGTATCGATCGACACCAAGATGCTTCGATTAACATAGTATGTGCATCGAGCATCGAATGACACCTACGGTGCATCGATCGACACCATACGGGTGCATCGATAGACATTGTGTGTGTATCGATCGATACCAAGGAGTATGGATCGACACCAATGCGATTCAGTTCGATATCAGTCTTAGAATTGCGATTCTTGAGTTTATATATCGGTACTAACTGAAAGTTGTGTTCTCATTGTCTTAGAGAAATGACAAACAACAACTCTGGAACTATGGAGAAAACCAGTGACAAAGTGGATCAAACGACTGCGAGTCTGATCGAAACAGTGAAAGGTCAAGCAAACTTGATAGAAGCTGACATGTGTGCTGTGGTCACTGAGGCCAATGTTGCAGAGAGCTATCCAAAGACTTGGTGGTTCGATACTGGTGCAACCAGACACATCTGTATGGATCGCGAGATGTTCTCGACATACACAAAAAAAACAAGAGTGGTGATAAACTCTTGATGGGAAATTCTGCCTCGTCGACAGTTGATGGTCACGGGAAGGTTGTTCTGAAACTCACCTCTGGACAGGAACTAGTTCTCACGAACGTCGTCCATGTACCAGACATACGCAAGAATCTGATCTCAGGATCGCTCATAAGTAAGCATGGATTCTCTGTGAAGCTGGAAGGTGATAAGCTAATCCTAACGAAAAATGGGATGTATGTGGGTAAGGGTTTTGTATGTGATAATCTGTGTAAGATATCTGTTGAGGAAGTAATCTGAAAAGATAATGTAACCGAGGCATCCACCTCGTAGAACCCTAAAGATTAATGATAAGAAACCATTTGCTATTTGGCATGAACAATTAGGACATGTTAATTTCAAGTCTATGAGTAGATTAATGAACATGAACATGATTCCTAAATGCAAATTAAGCAAAGACAAATGTGAAGTTTTGTGTCCAAGCCAAAATCACTAAAACGCCATCACCCAGCGTTCAAAGAACAACAGAACCTCTAGGTTTAATTCACACAGTTTGATGTGATTTGAAATATATTCAAACCAGAGGAGGCAAGAAATATTTCGTGACATTCATAGACGATTGCACGAGATATTGATACATATTTCTACTGCGGAGTAAAGATAAAGCCTTGGACAAATTTAAAGACGTGTAGCTCAATATTATGTGTAACATCCCTAATTCAATTGTGAGGTTGAAATTGAATAATTAGAAGTTTGAGGTTAATTTCGCGAAAAATCAATTGTTCTGGGTGGGTTTAATTGATAATTTTGGGAGTTTGGGGTCAAAAAAAAAATAGATCCCACACACATAGGTTTATATAACCGTATGTATCTCCCTCTCCAAGAGCTTGTGCAATTAACCTAGCCGTCAGCCCTCGTCGTCAACGGTAAGAACCCTTCTCTCCCTCTCCTTAGTTGATTCGTGTGGTGTTGGGGTCGAGGCGGTGGTGTTTGCGACGGGTCGAGGCGGTGGTGGTGGCCGTTCGGAGGGTGTGTGGCGTTGGCTTCTCGCCCTGTTGGTTTCGCAGATCAATCCCGGCCTAGGTGTCGTCGGTTTGGCGGTCGTAGGCGGTGGCCCTACGTGTGGAGAGATCCCTCGGCCGGAGCTCCGGGACGGCGGGGCTAAGGGGGCCCTTGAGGAGAGATCTCCGGCGCCGGCGGTGGTAGATGGGCGCATCCCTCTCCTCCTCTTCTTCCCGGGGTTCGGCTGCCGTTGGTGACAGTCCGGTAGTCGCTGCCTCGGTGATGGGAAGTCGACGAACGTGTTGATTTCTTCCGGTTTAGACCGGTTTAATAACCGTATCGATTAAGCGTATCGAGTGTGTTGATTTGTTTGTGATTATTTTATTGTTTTATTTCTAGGTGGTTTAATAGAAGGTTATTCATCCCGGGGAGTTCTAGAAAATTGCTGAATTTTCTCGTGAAACTTTCTGTGCGGGAATAAGGTGAGTGCAGGACCATAGGCGTAATTAAATAATTTTGATAATTGGTGTGATTTCGTGATTATAGGCCGTTTACGATCTCGGAGGGTCTAGATCGAGTGTTTCATGAAATGTTTGGTTTATTCGGTATTTTCGTGATAGTCTATATTAATTATCTTAATTATTTGTTAGCCTGTAGATGGGAGGATTGCCTCACTAAGTATTTATCGAAATACTTATGCATCTCTTATATTTTAATTGATGCAGGAAAAGAGAAAGTGTGACCGTGGGATCAGGGCGAGGAAGAGGGGGTGATCTAGACTTGTCGTTTAATTGATTATTTTATTTAATAATTTATGATCTTGATTAGTCGGATTTATAATCTTGAACCGGAAATTATTTGGTGAGGTTTAGTTATTATTATTTATGGAAATTTTAATAATTAGTTGCAAAAAAAAAAAAAAAAAAAAAAAAAAAATGGGTGCGGTTGTTTCAATTTGGTATCAGAGCATTTACGGTTCTAGGACGGTTTTAAAAAAAAAAAAATTTCCGCTATTAGAACTGTCTATGGGAGTTAGTCAATTGTTGAGCTTGAAGTTCTAGATCATCCTCTTCGAGCCTTCAATGAGATTCCACGGTAAGACTCGTGTTTGTTTTACTATTGCGGTTGTCAATTAGTAACAAGTGGTTATTGCAGATGGTTGATTCTGATAGCGTTGGGCAAGGTCTCAGAGGTCGGGGTGGTCGCGGCGGCCGTGGTCGGGGCGGCAGAACAGGCCGTGGCGGCAGAGGTGGCAGAGGTGGTAGAGGTGGCAGAGCAGCTGCGAATGTGACGCAGAGTGTCACGGTGGAGCAGGGGGCGTATGATCACGCCGAGGGGGAAGGTCAGTCGGAGCCAGCGGCCGTGTATGGGGCGATGCCGGCGCCGGGAGGTGCTCAGGCGGGTGCGGGCCCGAACCCGATGGCGGCTGTTTTGGGCATGTTGGCCCAGCTCTTGGAGAGGTTACCTGGTGTGGTACCGGCTCCAGCTCCAGTGGCGCCACAGGGGGTTGCCGCGATGCCGGGTGTTGTTGCTCCGGGAGTTCCGGGAGTGGTTGATGAGGCCGAGCCAGTGGTTCCGTCGTACCTGAGGGTGATGGAGCATATGCAGAGGTTGGGCACCAAGTTTTTCAGTGGTGGTGCTCGACCGATTGAGTCTGATGAGTGGAGGTCCAGGTTGGAGAGGAACTTCCAGTCGATCAGATGCCCTGAGGAGTATAGGGTTGACTTGGCGGTGCATTATCTGGAGGGAGATGCACATGAGTGGTGGCAGGGTGTTGCTGCGAGGAGGGCGGGAGTAGTGTTGCCTTGGGACGAGTTCCGGAGGGAGTTCGATCTCAAGTATTTTCCGCGGGAGGCTCGCGACAGGTTACAGGCGGAGTTTCTGTACTTGTCACAGGGGATTCGTTCGGTCCGAGAGTACGAGGCCGAGTTTAACCGGCTGAAGCGGTTTGCTGGTCGGGGTGCAGATACCGAGTATGAGTTGATTGGTGCTTTCATGCGAGGTATGCGTATCGATCTCAGGAATCGGTGCATAGTCCGCAAGTTCGAGTCGGTATCCGAACTGGTGGAGGGTGCAGCGCAGCTTGAGGAGGGGATGAGGCAGGAGGCTAGTTTAAAGGCTGCAGTACCAGAGGCTCCGCGACGGCCTCAAAGTCAGAGTGTTGCTCCGAGCAAGGGCGGTAGGTCTGGTCAACAGCAGGGACAGAAGAGGAAGTGGGAGGATACTTCCAGGGAAGCGGGTTCTGGGCCACGTTGTTTCGGGTGCGGAGCCCATGGACATCGCGTGGCGGATTGTTCTCGAGGGGGCCCGGTGTGCTTTCATTGCAAGGAACCCGGTCACCTCAGGAAGGATTGTCCGAAGTTGGCTCAGCCATTTGTGAGGATCGAGGCACCGCCTCCGAAACGGGCCGCAGGGGCACCGAGGGTGTTCACCATAGGCGCGGAGTCAGGCGAGGCGAACGGCAGCAGACCGATTACTGGTTAGTTACCTTAACTATGTTCTTGTTTGATTGTAATTTCAGTTACTCGCTCTGTAATTGGTGTTTGCTATTTGCCGTGAATCCTTTTCGTGCTTAGGGACCCTTAATGTGGCTGGGGTAGAGTCACATGTGTTGTTTGACTCCGGAGCGTCCCACAGTTTTGCCACACCGGATTGGGTGTCGGGGAGCGGTATCCAAGAGTTGTGTGGGGACCACTCGGGTGTGGTGAGAGTTGCTGGGGGTCGCTTGTTGAGGACTCAGGGCTGTGTGGAGAATGTTGACATTCTTATCGCCGGAAAGCTGATGCCAGCGGATTTGATAGTGTGCCCAGTGGAACTCTATGACATCATTTTGGGTATGGACTGGCTGGGAAAGTTCAAGGCTCATTTGGATTGTCACCGGGGTCGTGTGGTTTTCGAGCATGCTAACAGAAGACTGGTTTATCAGGGAGTGAGACCGGTGCCGGGAGGCATCGTCGTTTCCGCGGTTCAAGCGGAGCGTTTGATCGAGCAGGGTTGTGAGGCCTATTTGGCTACCATTTCGATACCTGGTGAGGTTGGGGAGTCAGCGGTGCGGGATATTGAGGTGGTCTGGGAGTTCGAGGATGTGTTCCAGCAGTTGAGCGGGTTACCACCATCCAGGTCGGATCCTTTTACCATTGAGTTAGAGCCGGGGACGACCCCGTTGTCTAAGGCTCCTTACAGGATGGCTCCAGCGGAGATGGCTGAGCTTAAGAAGCAGCTCGAGGAGTTGTTGGAAAAGGGTTTCATTAGACCGAGCAGTTCTCCGTGGGGTGCACCGGTACTGTTCGTCAAGAAGAAGGATGGGAGCTTCCGGTTGTGCATTGATTATCGGGGGCTGAACCGGGTTACTGTGAAGAACAAGTACCCATTACCGAGGATCGATGAGTTGTTAGATCAGTTGCAGGGTGCTTCGTGGTTCTCTAAGATTGATTTGGCATCGGGTTATCATCAGATCCCGATAGCGGAGACAGACATCAGGAAGACGGCTTTCAGGACGAGATACGGGCACTACGAGTTTGTGGTGATGCCGTTTGGGTTGACGAATGCACCGGCTGCGTTTATGAGGTTGATGAACGGCGTGTTCCAGGAGTATCTGGATGAGTTCGTCATCATTTTCATCGACGACATTCTAGTGTATTCGAAGAGTCCTGAGGAGCACATGGGTCACCTGAGGAAAGTTCTGGAGAAGCTACGGGAGCAGAGGTTGTTCGCTAAGCTGAGCAAGTGTAGTTTCTGGCAGCGGGAGATCGGATTTCTGGGGCACGTCGTATCTGATCGTGGTGTTTCAGTGGATCCGGAGAAGATTCGCTCGATTGAGGAGTGGCCGAGACCGAAGAATGCCTCGGAGATTCGCAGTTTTCTGGGTCTGGCAGGTTATTATAGGAGGTTCGTCAAGGGGTTTGCTAGTATGGCGCAGGCCATGACCAAGTTGACCGGGAAGGACGTTCCTTTCGTGTGGTCGGACCAGTGTGAGGAGAGCTTTGTGAAGCTCAAGGAGATGCTGGTGAGTACTCCGGTGTTAGCCTTGCCTAAGCAGGATGAGCCATATGTTGTGTTCACAGACGCGTCCAGGCTGGGGCTCGGTTGTGTATTGATGCAGCAGGGTAAGGTAATCGCATATGCTTCCAGGCAGCTGAGGAAACATGAATGCAATTATCCTACTCACGATCTTGAGATGGCTGCAGTGGTGTTTGCATTGAAGATCTGGAGGTCTTATCTGTATGGCGGTAAGGTTCAGGTGTTCACAGACCACAAAAGTCTGAAGTACATCTTTACCCAGCCGGAGCTGAATCTGCGACAGAGGCGATGGATGGAGCTTGTTGCGGATTATGACCTGGAGATAGCTTACCATCCGGGTAAAGCGAATCTTGTAGCCGATGCTTTGAGCAGGAAGCGGGTTATTTTAGACACTGAGCGAGATACCGAGGCGTTGGTAGGCATGGTGAGTGCCCTGAGACTGTGTGCTGTGTCTGAGGAACCTGAGCCGTTGGGTTTAGAGGCGGTGGATCAGGCGGACATTCTGACTAGGGTGCGGGTAGCACAGCAGTTGGATGAGGAATTAATGCAGGCTGGCAGGGCAGAGCGGTCTGAGTATGAGTTATCCAGCAATGGAACTATCCTTTTGAGGGGCAGGGTGTGTGTACCGAAGGACGAAGTGCTGAGGCAGGAAATCCTGAGGGAAGCACATCAGAGCCGTTTCTCTATTCATCCAGGAGCTACCAAGATGTACCGTGACCTCAAACGGTATTACCAGTGGGTAGGGATGAAGAAGGATGTTGCCAACTGGGTTGCGGGGTGTGATACCTGTCAGTTGGTGAAGGCTGAGCATCAGGTTCCGAGCGGGTTGTTGAGGAGTTTACCCATTCCGGAGTGGAAGTGGGACATGATCACCATGGATTTCGTGGTGGGTCTGCCGGTTTCGCGAACCAATGACGCTATTTGGGTCATCGTCGATAGGTTGACCAAGTCTGCGCACTTCTTGGCCATAAAAAAGACCGACGGTGCGGAAGTGTTGGCCAAGAGGTACGTCAGGGAGATTGTGAAGCTGCATGGGGTACCGGTGAGTATAGTGTCAGATCGAGATCCGAAGTTCTCCTCGCTGTTCTGGGGCGCTTTCCAGAAGGAGATGGGCACTAAGGTACACATGAGTACAGCTTATCATCCCCAGACCGATGGGCAGTCGGAGAGGACTATCCAGACGTTGGAGGATCTGTTGAGGATGTGTGTGTTGGATTGGGGTGGACATTGGGCGGATCATCTGAATCTAGTGGAGTTTGCGTACAATAACAGCTACCAGGCTAGTATCGGCATGGCACCATTTGAGGCGTTGTATGGTAGGCCTTGCAGGACCCCGTTATGTTGGACACAAGTGGGGGAGAGGAGCCTGTTGGGAGCTGACTTTGTGCAAGAGACGACTGAGAAAGTCCGGATTGTGAAGTTGAACATGAAGGAAGCTCAAGATCGTCAGAAAAGCTACGCAGATCGGCGTAGGAAGGAGCTGGAGTTCGCAGTTGGCGATTTGGTCTACCTGAAAATGGCCATGTTGAGGGGTCCGAACAGGTCCATTTCCGAGACGAAGTTGAGTCCACGGTATATGGGTCCCGTCAGGGTGCTGGAGCGGGTCGGACCGGTGGCTTATCGGTTAGAGTTGCCGGAGTCTATGCAGGCATTTCACAAGGTGTTCCACGTGTCGATGTTGAAGAAATGTTTGCACAAGGATGATCAGGTGGTCACGGGGGTGCCATCAGATTTGACACCGAGCATGGTGGTGGAGGCGAGGCCTCTGAGAGTCCTAGATCGTCGGGTGAGAGTGATCAGGAGGAAGAAGGTTCCTGAGATGCAGGTGTTGTGGGACTGCAATGGAGCCGAGGAGGTGACTTGGGAGCCGGAAGCGAAGTTGAAGCGCAAATTTCCCAAGTGGTTCGGCAAACTGGAGGGTTAGCCGGGTTGTTTCCATATCGTTGTAACCATGGTGTTGGGATTTTGGGAGTTATTGCGTTGTTGTACTCGTCTATTTTATGGTGTTATAATTAATCGATGTACTTTGGAGCTTTTGATTATTCAATAAAAAGGTGTTTTCATTGAATATGTTGAGTGGTGGGTTTACTAGGGGATTAGTAGACAGGTTGGCGGGCTACTAGTGGTAGTGGTCCGATAGCGGGAGTGCGGATACTAGGTGTTTGGTAGCCGCATAAAGCTGATAGTTCCGGATTGGTTTGGCACGGGGTGGTGGCCCCATATAGCGGCATCGGAGTGCACTGGTGAGTCACTGCCGAGTGTACCTGGCCGGTTGGGTTTCGACGTGATTCCTGATTGGTGAGACAGGTCACTAGAGAGATTGCCGTTGTCTGGCTCTCTATGCGTTAGACGGACCGATCCATGGTGTTGGGTCGTGAAGTCGTTGTACTCCCGGGTGTTGGAGTGGTTGGCCAAACCAAGTAGGGAACTATGGCACTATGGTGTTGACCCGTGATACCGTTGTTGGTAGAGTTGGAAGAGCGGTCGTGCGACGCTGAGTTGGAATTTCGGTTGTGCTATGTTGTGGATGTTAGCTGGAGGTTAGATTCGAGGACGAATCTATGTTAGTGGGGGAGAATTGTAACATCCCTAATTCAATTGTGAGGTTGAAATTGAATAATTAGAAGTTTGAGGTTAATTTCGCGAAAAATCAATTGTTCTGGGTGGGTTTAATTGATAATTTTGGGAGTTTGGGGTCAAAAAAAAAATAGATCCCACACACATAGGTTTATATAACCGTATGTATCTCCCTCTCCAAGAGCTTGTGCAATTAACCTAGCCGTCAGCCCTCGTCGTCAACGGTAAGAACCCTTCTCTCCCTCTCCTTAGTTGATTCGTGTGGTGTTGGGGTCGAGGCGGTGGTGTTTGCGACGGGTCGAGGCGGTGGTGGTGGCCGTTCGGAGGGTGTGTGGCGTTGGCTTCTCGCCCTGTTGGTTTCGCAGATCAATCCCGGCCTAGGTGTCGTCGGTTTGGCGGTCGTAGGCGGTGGCCCTACGTGTGGAGAGATCCCTCGGCCGGAGCTCCGGGACGGCGGGGCTAAGGGGGCCCTTGAGGAGAGATCTCCGGCGCCGGCGGTGGTAGATGGGCGCATCCCTCTCCTCCTCTTCTTCCCGGGGTTCGGCTGCCGTTGGTGACAGTCCGGTAGTCGCTGCCTCGGTGATGGGAAGTCGACGAACGTGTTGATTTCTTCCGGTTTAGACCGGTTTAATAACCGTATCGATTAAGCGTATCGAGTGTGTTGATTTGTTTGTGATTATTTTATTGTTTTATTTCTAGGTGGTTTAATAGAAGGTTATTCATCCCGGGGAGTTCTAGAAAATTGCTGAATTTTCTCGTGAAACTTTCTGTGCGGGAATAAGGTGAGTGCAGGACCATAGGCGTAATTAAATAATTTTGATAATTGGTGTGATTTCGTGATTATAGGCCGTTTACGATCTCGGAGGGTCTAGATCGAGTGTTTCATGAAATGTTTGGTTTATTCGGTATTTTCGTGATAGTCTATATTAATTATCTTAATTATTTGTTAGCCTGTAGATGGGAGGATTGCCTCACTAAGTATTTATCGAAATACTTATGCATCTCTTATATTTTAATTGATGCAGGAAAAGAGAAAGTGTGACCGTGGGATCAGGGCGAGGAAGAGGGGGTGATCTAGACTTGTCGTTTAATTGATTATTTTATTTAATAATTTATGATCTTGATTAGTCGGATTTATAATCTTGAACCGGAAATTATTTGGTGAGGTTTAGTTATTATTATTTATGGAAATTTTAATAATTAGTTGCAAAAAAAAAAAAAAAAAAAAAAAAAAAAATGGGTGCGGTTGTTTCATTATGTGTCCAAAAATTTGCAAATTTTGGAATAATTAATTGATGTTCAATTAAATATTGGAGGCTGATTTAATCGAATAATTAAATCATTTGGCTAAGTGAGCAGGCCTCTTGCGATTCTTGATATGAGTTCAAGAATACTAATACAATTCGATATTGTATTAAGTTTATTAAATTCTAGAAATTGAATTTAATTTTACCCTTTAACTTAAGAGTTGGGTATTGGTTAGTATATTAATTTGGTTTGATTCTCTTGAACAAAATCAAATTTCAATATGACTAACAACACCGATGTGATCATTGTTAAGATTCAGTGGTGTAAAAGACAACGAAATGGCTCAAGCCAATGTAGTCGAGATAGACATGTGTAATGTCATCGTCGGAGTCAATATGGTTGATCATAACCCACATGAGTGGTGGTATTATACCAATATATGCGTTGAGATGGGAATGTTTCCCTCCTACCATAAATAATGACAAGAATTTCGGTGTTGAAGTTGACTTCTCAAAGAAGCTCACTCTCACTAATGTAAAGCATGTGCTAGAGATGCATAAAAATCTTATTTAGGGCACAATGCTAATTAGGCACGAATTCATAGTCAATTGTCAAAGCTGATTAGCATGTATTGACAAAGAATGTTATCTATATTAAGGACGGACTGGTCCAAATTAACGTTAAGACAGTCGGACTTAAAAATTAATGTAACCAATGTTGTTGACTTTAATGAGAAAGAATCATTTGCTTATGGTACATAATCTCTTAGTATTTGATCTGAATGTTTCAGTCACAGTATATTCGAATCTATGCGTAGATTGAATGAGATCCAGAAATATAAAATAAGCAAAGATGAGTGTGAGGTTTGCGTTCTAACCAAACTCACTAAAACACCACAATCGAGCGAACCTCTTGGTTTGACTCATACAAAAGGTGGTGAGAAATATTTCGTGACTTTCGTTGAGGATTGTACGAAATATAATTATGTCTATTTGCTAAGAAACAAATACGAGACCTTGGAAAACTCAAGGAGTTTAAACTCGAGGTTGAAAACCAACTCGAAAGAACTATCAATATAGTTTGAAGTGATAGAGGACATGAACATGGTAGTATCCATCAAACGATTAATCCCTATTCACCTGAATCCAATGGAGTTGCTGAAAGAAAGAACAGAACTCTCAAGGAAATGATGAATGCAATGTTGCAGGAATCTGGGTAAGTCCAGAAATGTGGGGGGAAGTATTGCTTACCACAAGTTATATCCTGAACTAAATACCACACAAAGTCACTGAAAATGTTTCATGTGAACTTTGGAAAAGTAATGTATTTTTATACAAATACATGAAAGTGTGGGGGTGCCTAGCAACCACCTAAGAAGGTGACAATCGGACCAAAAACGGTGGATTGTATCTTCATTGCTTATGCACACAATGTAGTGTTGATTGCTTTATGGTGTATAAAGTAGATATACCAGACATCCAAGTAATCACGGTAACCAAGGAATGTGTCTTCTTTTGAACATGAGTTTTCGTGTAAAGGATAAGCTCTAGTACCTCACGAATTGAGGCGAGCAATTGATCTCTTGGGCTCTTACGCTTTTAGAGGTATCGATCAATACACCTCGGTATCGATCGATGCTTGACGGGCATTGAACCTTTGATCGTACAATGCCGGTAATTCTGTAAAGAAGCAGAAGAGGCTAAAGTTGAAATTAGTCGTATGCTGATTGGAATCACAGCAATATGAGATCTTGTAATCCATCAAATGGATGTAAAATCTATCTTTCTAAACGATTATTTAGAAGAGGAGATTTACATGAAACAATCCGAGGATTATGTCACTCCTGAACAAGGAAAGAAAATAAGTAGACTTGCAAAGTCCTTATACGAGCTTAAGTTAGCTCCTAAGCAATAGCTTGGAAAGTTTGACAACAAAGTGATGTCAAATAGCTTCAAAATCACTTAAGGTGATATACATCAAAAGTACTCCACATGGATACGTTTTGTTATGTTTATAAGATGACACGTTCATCATGGAAGCAAGAAGGACATAATCCAACACACTAAGAAAGTGTTTAGTGGGAAGTTTGATAGACATAAGATTAGTGGATAATCTTGTCTCAAGATCCTAGAATGTTTTGAGAACTACTCAAACAAGTTTGCAATAACTCTAATTGTGATAAAGTTGTATCACAAGTGATGTATGCAAGAATTATCGGAAGTCTAACGTACTTGATGAAGCGTACTAGATCCGATTTGGCGCATTCAGTAAATAAGTCGCTACATGAGTAATCCAGGTCATACTCTGTGGAAAACCACAAATAGAATGTTGAATTATCCATCGTTATAATGCGTCTCGTTTTACATCAAAGTCTGGGGGTTCAAGACATTATGTTCACCTCTTGGCCTAGTAAACCTGATAGATATTATAAGTGGATAATAGTTTTTCTTGGTGGTGCAGCAGTATCCTGGAAATCTTCCAAACAAACACTTTTGGCCTAATTAACCAAGGAGTCAGAGTTTATAGCTTTAGATAAAGTTACAGAGGAAGCAAAATGGCTTCGAAACTTTGTGGAAGATATCCCGATGTGGGAAAAACCAGTGCCAACTTTATGTGTACACTGTGAGAGTTAGTGAGCTATCTCGCAGGCACTGAGTAAGTTATAAAATGGCAAATCTCGAGAATGATATAAGACCATTTAGACAACTGATCTCACAACGGCTGATAACTTAGCGGATCTGTTTCCCAAAAAGTTAGCCCCGAGATCAAGTTTGTTAAATCATCAAAAGGAACGGGTTTAAAGCCTATAGAAAAAGATGACGTTTGACAGATACCCAACCTATGTGACTGGAGATCCCAAGATCTAGGTTCAAAGGGAAACAAAATTAAACTGATTCGAGTTGAGCACTGTGAGACTATGTCTCTGCCCAGTTCCTAGGATGATAAAACAGTGCTACCTGTGGATAGTAAGGATAAGCGTTGGCTTTTAATGATTGCATAGTTGTGTATATAGTGGAGTGTGACAGGACACTTCTGAAAACAAGCTAATAAAAGATCACCTTGTGAAGTGTGAAATGGGGCCGTTTCTAGGAGAATGAAGGATAAGGCTATATTCTCCAAATTCACTCACGAATACCAGGAATGTTCAAGGCCAAAATGAACCCAATAGAGAACAAAGTTCTACGAGAAAATGTCGCTGTGCGATATCTGTTGTATCAGTTTACATCAAAATCCGGGTGGTTCAAGACATCATGTTCACCTCCTGGCCGAGTAAACGCAACAGATATTAAAATTGTTTGGTTCAAAGCTGAAAAACGCTACCATTCAGTGACAGTTACATTTTCGTATACTCTCGAAAGTCTGTCTACGTCTAGATGAGTCTAGTCAAGTATGTCTAGTAAAGTCTAGTCTGTTCAATTTTCATATGTTTAGAGTCATTTCTATTCATGTGGGGGATTGTTGGAACAAAAATTTATAAGAGCTTGAGGGCTTTATAAATATGTGTATGTGTGAATTGAAATGAGACATTTGGGCTAAGTAAAAAAGCCTTGTGAATGTATAAAGGAAAAACCTTAAAAAAAAGGAAAAGCCTTAAAAAAGGAAAAACCTACAAAAAAGGAAAAGCCTTAAGAAAAGGAAAAATCTTTAAAAAAGGAAACGCCTTAAAAAAGGAAAAGCCTACAAAAAAGGAAAAGCCTTAAGAAAAGGAAAAACCTAAAAAAAGGAAAAACCTAAAAAAAAAGGAAAAGTGAGGACATGTGAAAAGTCCCACATCGCTAGTTGGAAATAATTTCCTCTAGGATCTTCTCCTATATATAGGATCGCCTCTCTTGAGAGAAAGGTATCCAATCACACACAGAAAACACATTACAAAAGAAAAAGTTCCTTCAATTCTCCATAGCTTAGAGTAAGTCTTTATTCGAGAGTATCGTAGTATAATGTTCGACATATCTGATATCAAGTGTAGATGATACAGATTACTTTGGTTGTATCATGGGACTCATGGATCTATTAAAACCCGTCGCACTACGGGAGATTCTTAGAGTTAAGGAAAGAGATTCATCTCGCCTCCTTAGATTTATTTTATTGCTTTATCGTTTTATGAATCGTCTGTTCCTTACTGTTTATTTATATAAATCGTGATTAAATCTCTCCTGTCTATTGTGCGATAATTTTGGTCCTACAATAAGCCCGATCGTCGATCGTACGATATGCAGAAAAAGGGGAATTAACCCAATAAATCCGGCCGTACGATCTACACCAAAAAAGCCTTCGGTCACCGAATTAATATTTGTATAAATAGAGAAACATCTCATTAAGAATAAGGATCTCGAGATTAACATACGAGACCTAAAACATTAATCACTACGAACTCTGATCTCTTAAACCTCATTAAAAATAAGGATCTCGAAATTAACATACGAGACCTAAAACATTAATCACTACGAACTCTGATCTCTTAAACATCACTTCACAGTTTGTCGCTCATACAACCGAACTCATATGTCTTACGATCTCACTTGGTAGTTCGTCGGCTAGACAATCTACTTAGACAACTTATTTCATTTTTATAATCGCCGAGCTAAAACTTTAATAAACGAAATTCTCTGAGCTCCCATTTCATATTTTAGTTATATGTTAGTTAGTTGCAATACCCGTTCAACAATGGATGTTAGATATTATTAGATATAGAAAGTATTGTTTGTAATCGTTGGATAAAACTTGGATGTTACCTGGTCCAAAGTCCAAACAGGTAAAAGTTTTTTCTCTCCGTGATAATTTTGGTTTTTAACAGATATATATATATACTGATGCATGAGGGAAATTCAACGGAAAAGAAAGTTTAACAAAAGTAGAAGAAGAAAAAAATGAAAAGGACGTGCGCCTAACAAATGTTCGATGTATTGGTAAAAAAAACGCAAAGAACATTATTATTCTTGCATTTGAGCCGTTGGCATAATCATACTTGCGTCTCTCTTTCTCCATCTTCTCTATATGGCCACGTGTATTTTACGTGTATCAGATTAAATTTAAATATTGACTATACAAAAATTCTACGTATGGACCGGACCGTTCATGGTTGTATCTTCTGACCATGTTGCATTTTCATGGAAAACAAACATTCATCGTTAGAAATATGTCTTTTACATTTTTCATATAAAATAAATAGGTCAATTCATATAAGATCTGACTAAAGTGATGTCAAAAATACATAGATTAACCCATATATTGTTAATTGATTTTGAGCTGGAAATACTTAAATTCAGATATATACTGTAATTACAGGAAATAGTTGAGTATGTGTCCAAGAACCATAATCTTTACCATATATATAATTAACAATAGAAAATAAAAAGGTTATCTATTCTCTTGTTTAGTTTTAGTTCAGATTTCAATTTCATAGTAAGAAATATTTTGATATTGAGTTGACGTCAATTCGGAGATCTACAACGTGTTTTATATCAATCTGACCTAATTTTCCTAAATCATAGTTTTCTTTATGGCTTAAATTGACCCGATTTTAGTCGATTCAAAGAATCCCATTCCGAGTTGATATCTCCCCTCTCTCTTCAGACATGATTAAATATTTTTATTCTATTGTTATTATATATATATATATATATATATATATATATATATATCTATAAATTATGTTTTTTCATATGTGGTTCTTAGTTCTTTTGAGATTAGTCGTTGATAATAATATTTGTCATTGTTTCACAAAACATAAAACGTATTTTTCTAATAAGCCTCTTTTTCCCCTTTAACAAAAGAAAAAACCCTCATTTTTAAGGGATTAAATTTCTACACATTTTTTCTCAGACGGAAACCAGAACCAATTATTTATTGTATGTTAATTATGTAGAGATGAATGCTTTTCTACGTCGTAATCTAATAGCCGCGTATATAGGACTAACCGATATTGCAACTTGCAATGACGACCCAAAAGAAAGTGTCAACACACACAAAAATGTTTGAATACGGCGATCCAAATTAAAGTGACCATGTTAAAGAAAATGATCAAAATGCGTTTTCTAGATTAGATATACTTACTCTTATTTTACATTATCCAAAGAAACGGCAAGAACAAAACCATATAGAAGACTAGATCATTAAACTATAGTTATGTGCATTAATTCGTTCCTATTATAAATTTTGATTTTACCAACAGCACGTGTTGGAATTCGACGTTGACTTGGATGATAAGACATTGCCAAAGGAGGAAAAAAGTAAAGGTGACGGAGCCGCCACATCATCGATTACGTATTTAAACCAAATTTCTAATTTCTAAACCAAATCGCTTATAATACTTTTGGATTTTTTTTTATTGGTAAAAAAAGAAGAACAAAACTTGAATGTAATGTGTAACTCGTAAGCTTGTTGGCAATTTTGTCTTTTTGCTCAATAGTGATTACAGGTGTAACGTGGGCTGTCACGCATCGGATGATGGCTTATCAAGTAATGTAATCACATGAGAAAGTAAATTAATTATTCAAATTGTTGTTGATTCGATCTCTTTAGCAATATTATACCCTAATGTAACATAATAGTCAGAAATTAAATGACATTTTCACATGTACAATTTAGGAATGTAATCATCGATTAAGAATTTAAGAGTCTTAATTTAAGAGAGAATAATGTGGAAGGAAAAGGAATGTGAACACACAAAACAAAACAAAACAGATCACGTGGACAGCTCTTAAGACTTCACTTTCAGACACAAGTCACTAAGATACACCCAGAAATACAGTCACCTATTCGATAATTTGTCAAGAAAATTAAAAAAACCAAAAAATACCATTTTTCAACCAATATTCATTAAAAACGGAAAGAGAACAGAAAAGCTAACTAAAGAAGATAGATACAATTCATTCGATATCATACAATTTCATTTTAAGGTTAAATGCGTTTCTGCGAATAGACATATATAGACACCCTTGATAAGATATGAAAATATAATTAAATTCATAGTTATTGACCGTTGACTCCCAAATTTGATAAAGTTTGGAAGTTCCATTAGAAAAAATATAATAAGCTCACAAAAATTATGGAAATTCTTATTCCGAAATGATTGTTAAAAGTTAAAACACCTTAAATGTCCCAAGATTTTTGTTTTTGTTTTTAATTTATAAAGCAATACCTATAATATAGACCTTAGATCTCTCATATACTACGTCGACCTCAACGAATCTATCTAGTTTATTTTTCATTAAAGCACATAATTATTTCAAAAGGGTTTCATGACCTTTGGGAAATACCTTATTGACACACCCAACTTTTTTTTGTTTCTTCCATATTTGGCACCCAAATATCATACTTTTTTTTTTAACTCTTGGCCTCAAGAAAATAAACAAATAAGCATTATAAATATAACACATAAACAATTAAAATAATTAAGAGAAAAAGCGGTTCGATTAGATTAGTCATATAACTCTTACAAGCGATAAAGCACTTTTGCTACCGTCCAAATATTATTGTTTAGCTCTTACACGTGGCAGTTAATGAGTGGATTAAAGCTGGCAAAAGTCCACAAGGTCGCACCTCGCAATAAAATTATAATAATCTTTCGGCGCGACTCAAGCTTCGATTTATAAAGACTATATATATAATCAATGGGTAGCTTATTTATAATATATGGAATAATTACTAACATTTTAATATATTTTTGACGTCTTATTAACATTTTTATATAGCTTTCATTTAATAGTAATTTTCTATACACTTTTTTCCCTAATTTGTGTTTCTATACAAAATTTGCAACAACGTGTATAACGAAGGTGTTCGAGTAATTTTTTTTTAGAGATTTTTTTTTTAAAATTTAATAAAATTGCTTTTATCTAAATTTTAAAATATAACTAACTAATAATTATAGATAAATGTGTCAATTTGTAATAATTTGTCTATATAACATGTTTTGCATTTAATTAAAATATTATTTGGATTAACCCACAAAAAACTTATAATTTTTAAAACATAATTATAATATGCATAGTTAATGACTTTAATTTTTGTGATTAGTCTACAAACTCTTAAAAAATATAGTTTTTTTGTGTCTAACTTTTTATAAAATTAGTAAAATATTTTTCAACTTTTGTTTTGATATATATATTCAAATAAATTATAGTGAAAAATTTAGCAAGATTTTGAATAATTTTTTTTCTTTGAATTCATTTGTAATAGCAAGATTTTGAATAAGAATTGATTATTATTTTAAAATATATAGTATTAAAAATAATTAAGAATTAAATAATAAATAACCTTTTTAATGCAAAATATATACTTTTCATATTCTAATCAATAATTTTAAAATATAGCTAACTAATAATTATAGATAAATGTGTCAATTTGTAATAATTTGTCTATATAACCCGTTTTGCATTGAATTAAAATATTATTTGGACTAACCCATAAAAAACTTATAATTTTAAAAACATAACTCTAATATGCATAGTTAATGACTATAGTTTTTGTGATTAGTCTACAAACTCTTAAAAATATAGTTTTGTTGTGTCTAACTTTTTATAAAATTAGTAAAATATTTTTCAACTTTTGTTTTGATATATATTCAAATAAATTATAGTGAAAAATTTAGTAAGATTTTGAATAGATTTTTTTCTTTGAATTCATTTGTAATAGCAAGATTTTGAATAAGAATTGATTATTATTTTAAAATATATTGTATTAAAAATAATTAAGAATTAAATAATAAATAATATTTTTAATGCAAAATATATACTTTCTATATTCTAATCAATAATTTTAAAATACTATTATATCATTTCCTATTTCAATTATTATTTGTTATTTGTAATAACATTTTATGTAATAACTTACAAAACAAAATTCATTTTTAATAATATCTTCTTAAATAATATTATAGAGATTGTCCGTCCAAATTTTCAAAATATCACCAAGATCATGGAGAATCAGTCCACTGTTTAATTCGGGAAATTGTCGTTAGTGTTATTGTAATTAATTTTAATTTATTAGAATTACTATAACATTTCTTTAAATAGATGTTAATCTATGGCTATCTATGCTTTGGAAATATCCCTCGTCTAACGATAAATAATAACTTGTATCTGAAAAATATGGTAAAAAAACACATGTCAAAGAAAACGGACGAATAACATTTTCTCGAAGATAAAAGAGCACACAACATGAGTTTTAATTTTTGATCAACGACACCACATGATCAGTTAAGTAATATCGGTAATACTTGTAATAGTAACAAATTAATAACAATAGTATTTAATACTACTAAACGACGCTAATTTCATGGTTTATGCGCAAAAATATACATATACATCCACGTGCGTCGACACGTGCTTCGTGAACCTAGCTAGATTTACTTTGTCGACAGCTTTCTCGTAGTCCTAATTTCTCTGTTCAGCTATTCTACATGCTCTTTCCCAGTTTTCATTGAAGTTATATATTCGCTGAAAGAGAAGCATTTTATATACCCTTTTTTTTTGCCAAAAGCATTTTATATACTTCCTAACAATATTTTTGTGGAAATGCACCACATTATATTCCATTGACAAAATTTCAAACTAAATTAATATTCCATCCGTTCTTAAATATGTGATGTTTTGAGAGTTTTTTTTTTGTTTTTAAATAAGTGATATTTTTAGTTTTCAATATAAAATTAAATAACTTTTTATTGTTTTTGACTATTTATATTCTGCAGATTATTTTTTATTGGTTGAATTGTGTTTAAATAGATAATAAATGATGTTTTTAGTATGAAAAAAATAAAAATTAAATGAATTCTTAATCTGTGCGGAAAAACCTTAAATATCACATATATTAGAACATATGGAGTATATATCTAGCCTATATTTAATATATTCGGTGATTGTAATGGGAGTAAAATTGTTGAAATGTAGCTTGCTTGTATAAAGCAAATTATTTTTTTGGTCAAAATTATTAAAAAATGACTGTTTTTTAAATGATTGTTTTAAAAAATTCAAAATTTGTTGATTTTTGTTTGTAGAAAAAATGAAAAAGAATGATATGAATTTCGAAAACTAATAAAGGTGATTTAGACGAGAAAAAGTTGATTTATTAACAAAAAAGCTATCTAATGTAATAATCTATGGTCTCTGTATCATATTTGTTTCTACAAACATATGTAAACAATGATATGAATTTCGAAAATTAATAAAGGTGATTTAGACAGAAAAAATAAGAAGAGAAAACGAAAAAGAAGATGTTTTAAGACGTACATGGAGTTTTATTACAGAGCAATTTAACTTCCTTTGACCAGAGGAAAAATAACAGTTAAAGTAGTGAAACTTTTACAACATTTTTTGCACTACAAAACAAATTTAGAAACAGTTTGAATTTCTTGATTTTTTAATACGTTAATCAATCTGGAAAATAAAAATCTTATCTATCTATATATTTGGACTCCAACGTCATGTAGAAAGAGAAAATATTTTAAACAATAATTTAAAAGTGATTAATACATTTTCATCACTCCTTTAACCCAATAAAAATTAAACAAACAAAGAACAAACAGGGGAGAGAGAGAAACGTTAAACAGGAAAGAGAAAGAGAAAGAGAGAGAGAGAGAGTTGAATTCGATCTCCAAAGATTTTAACTTTGAGCCCTGAGAGAGACTCATACGCTTCACTCCGTTTCGCAGAGAGTTTCCAAGAGACGACAGAATCGCTATGATAACAGAACTTTTTTAATCTTTTTTCTTTCGCTAATCCAATCCGTAAGTACCTTCCTCTTATTATTATTATTATTATATAATCTCTTCTCTTTCTCTTCGTTCTTCTTTTTGAAGATTCTCCCTTTTTCTTCTTCTTCTTCTTGGTTGTTCAGATCGGGATCAGTGATTTGCTATCGTTCGAGTTTTCTGGGTTTTCATTTTTGTTGTTTTCCTAAATTGGGTTTCGAATTTGGAATCTGGAGATCTGAGTTTTGAAGCTGACATTTTTTTTTGGCGATTGGGGTTTGATATTTGGTGGTTTTGAATCCATCTAATCGGGATTTGGGGATGATCTGTCGGAAATGAGAATACTCTGAATCGTCTTTCAGTTGAATCCGTCTCGCTGATTATTGGGGTTTTATCTGATATTCTCTCTCTGTATCTCTCTGCATTCGTGTTAAAAAGGATTTGTGACTAAATCTGATTTCTAACATCAGAACCTGTACGGTGAAAGCGAACATGGTGGAAGATCGGACATATCTGTTATCGAGGGTTTTCTCAACTTCTCGTCTTTCAGAAACCAAGTGGCCTTACATGTACCCAGAAGGAGAAGATTCCCCTGAATCTAATCCCAGCAATGGCAAAAGAGCATTGGATGATGATGAGCTCAAAGACGAGCTCAGACGAAGCAAATCTCTCAAATTGATGGGATTTTCAATTCATGGAAATGATTCGATTGATGATGCCAATGAAGAACAAGGCCAGCAACAATCTGATCACAACAGCAACGGTGATGGCGATTCACTTATCAACGATATTGGCAGGGACAATTCGATAAGCTGTTTGATCCGTTGCTCGAGGTCTGATTATGGCTCAATTGCTTCCTTGAACCGGAGTTTCCGGTCTCTGGTTAAGTCCGGAGATATCTACAGACTCCGGAGGCAGAACCGGATTGTTGAACATTGGGTTTACTTCTCTTGCCAGCTCTTGGAATGGGTTGCTTTCAATCCTGTTCAAAGAAGATGGATGAATCTGCCAACAATGCCTTCAGGTGTTACATTCATGTGTGCGGATAAAGAATCGCTCGCTGTCGGCACCGATTTGCTTGTATTAGGCAAAGATGATGGTTCTTCACATGTTATATACAGATACAGTCTTTTGACTAACTCTTGGTCTTCCGGTATGAGGATGAATTCTCCGAGGTGTTTGTTTGGCTCAGCGAGTCTAGGAGAGATTGCGATCTTCGCTGGTGGTTGTGATTCTCTTGGCAAAATCCGTGATTCCGCTGAGATGTATAACTCCGAGCTTCAAACTTGGACTACACTTCCAAAGATGAACAAACCGAGGAAGATGTGTTCTGGTGTTTTCATGGATGGGAAGTTCTATGTTATTGGAGGAATCGGCGGAAATGACTCGAAAGTCCTTACTTGCGGTGAGGAGTTCGATTTAGAGACGAAGAAATGGACTGAGATACCAGAAATGTCGCCTCCAAGGAGCCGGGAAATGCCAGCATCAGCAGAAGCACCACCTCTTGTTGCGGTTGTGAATAATCAGTTGTATGCGGCGGATCATGCTGATATGGAAGTGAGGAAGTATGATAAAGAGAGTAGGAAATGGTTTACTTTAGGGAGATTGCCCGAAAGAGCTGATTCGGTTAACGGTTGGGGATTAGCGTTTAGAGCTTGCGGCGAGCGGTTAATTGTGATTGGTGGACCTAAGAATTCAGGTGGAGGGTTCATTGAGCTCAACTCTTGGATACCATCTAGTGATCGAAGTCCGCCTCTATGGACACTGCTCGATAGGAAACATTCCTCGAATTTCGTTTACAATTGCGCGGTGATGGGTTGCTGATAAAGTTTCAACAATAATTTTCACAAGATTTTTTTGCAAATTGAAATCAAGATTCTTGCTGCTGGGGAGGTGCAAAGTTGCAGCCTTTTTTTTCTTATTTATTTTGTTGTAAAATTTAATTCAATTCAATACAATCATCTTGATGGTATTGCTAGGTTCTTGGAAAAAAAACAGAAACATGTTTTATAATAAGTTGGTGGAGAAAGTTCAGAATCTAGAGTTTTTCAGTTGTGTTAAAGTTGTTGAATTTGTTTTCTTAATACAATCTTTTTGGTTATTTCTCGGAATATTTATGTATACCATTCATTTTTCCGCGAAAGAGAATGTATTATCTGTGTGTTCTCCTCTCAATTTCCAGAAAAAAAGAAGAAGAGAAGACTCAGAGTTTTTAATCTCATGAACTTAGCTGCAAGCTATCAAGTATGTAATACTCTAAAGGCATAAACTCATTCGAAAGAATCTCTCCTTTTTTTTTTTTTTTTTTGGGAGTTTTGGAACTTTTGGTTATTTCTTCAGTGTATACAAAGATGGATTACCCATGAAAATGGCAGTTTGAATCTGATTTTGACATGTAGATTTATGTCATTTTCTTTTGGATCACAAGCCTAATATAATTCATGAGATATTTAGATCATAAATAAATATTAAAAGGGCAACCATGAACCTTTACACATACACTGTAGTTTGTTTTCTAGCTATAATGTGTGGTTATTTTTGACAAATGAATATATACTCTGAAGTTTGTTTTCTATAGTTTGAATTAAGCGAGAAGGCGATGAAGCTTCTTCCTTTAAGTAGTAGCTTATTTCCATCAAAGAGCTACGAGGTCAAGGTCAAAGATTTGGGCCGGGATGGACCGAGCATCAAATGTCCAATGGGCTCTATTATCTAGCTCAGCTGAATTTAGGGTCACGCATAAAATGAAGTCAATTTTAGGGTTTGTAAGAACATCACCGAACAGAAACAACGCGATGGGGCGGAGTAAGTCGATCGTCTCTTCTCACCCTACAATTTCAGTTTGAATTAGCGGAATCGATTCCTTGTTCATAGATAGATCTTTTGTTTCCAATCCTGTTTTTGCTAAATTCGTTTCTTTCATATGAAATCGCTAGGTTCTAATTAGTTTTCGATTTCGAATTTATCAAGTCTAGGGTTTGTTGCCAGTGATTGAACAACCCGATCTTAAACTTGTGGTGTCAAACGTGTGATTCGTATATGTAGGACCTGCGAGATGTTACCGTCAGATCAAGGGGAAACCATACCCGAAATCTCGATACTGTCGTGGTGTTCCAGATCCTAAGATTAGGATCTACGATGTTGGTATGAAGAAGAAAGGTGTCGATGAGTTCCCTTTCTGTGTCCATTTGGTCTCGTGGGAGAAGGAAAACGTGTCGAGCGAGGCTCTCGAGGCTGCTCGTATTGCCTGCAACAAGTACATGGTGAAATCTGCTGGAAAAGATGCTTTCCATCTTAGGATTAGGGTTCATCCATTCCATGTCCTCCGAATCAACAAGATGCTTTCGTGTGCTGGAGCTGATAGGCTTCAGACTGGAATGAGAGGTGCTTTTGGTAAGGCTCTTGGTACTTGTGCCAGAGTTGCCATCGGGCAGGTGCTTTTGTCTGTGAGGTGCAGGGATAACCATGGAACTCATGCTCAGGAAGCTCTTCGTAGAGCCAAGTTCAAGTTCCCTGGCCGTCAAAAGATCATTGTTAGCAGGAAATGGTAATGTTTGATGTCTCTTTTTTTTCTTCGATATCGTCTTTCTCTGTGTGTGTTTGACTAATCTGAAACATTTTGATGTTTCAGGGGATTCACCAAGTTTAACCGTGCTGATTATACGAAGCTAAGGCAATCCAAGAGAATTGTTCCTGATGGTGTCAATGCCAAGGTTTGTATTTGATTTCTTGTTCGTGTCTGATTTCTTTCCCAACCATTTGAGCTTATGTTGTGTCTTTGTGTTGCAGTTTCTATCGAACCACGGCCCGTTGGCTAAACGTCAGCCTGGAAGTGCCTTCATATCAGCAACCAGCGAATAAGAATGAAGATGATTTGTGGTTGTAGAACCGATAATCAAGTTTTCTATAAATTAAAGATATGTAGCTGAAAAAATATGACAAAAACACGTCATAACTTTAATCACATGAGTTAAGTAATGCAGTAATATCGGTAATACTTGTAATAATAATGAAGTAATACCATAAAAAAGGAGTACTTATATATTCGCTGAAAAAGAAGCATTATAATTCATAACAATATATTCCATTGACAATATTTCAAGCTAAATTAATATCTGGCCTAGATTTAACATATTCGGTGATTGTAATGTGAGTAAAATCGTTTAAATGAAATGTAGCTTAGATAAAGCAAATGATATGCTATTAAAAAAAAAAAGCAAATTATATGTAAAAATGATAAGATGACAATAATATAAGTAAGTTGTTAAAAAATAAAAGAAAGAGAATATCATATAAGTAATTTTTTTATAAATGATTGTTTTGAAAAATTCAAAATTGGTTGATTTTTGTTTGTAGAGAAAATGAAAAAAGAGATGTGTATGACGTAGATATTGTAAAAAAAAAGGGGTTATTTTAATTGTTTTAAGACGTACATGAAGATTTTTTTTATTATAAAGCAATTTAATTTCCATTGTGTGGTTTCTTGCATTTAAGATGGGACCAGGAAAGCAATTTAATTTAATTTCCATTGTGTGGTATCACAAAATTTTGGATCTATTTTGCTTGTGTGGTGAATTGGTGATACGTACATGATCTCAAAACCAAATATTTCGATTCAGTTTTCAGAAAAGCTTGTCAAATCCCTGATTTCTTGTTTGTTAATCAGACTGTTGAAACCAAGATCCGATCTTGTATCTCTGAAAATGTGTGAACATCTTTTCCCCATAACCTGATTATTCAAATAAACACAGACAGAATAAAAACAGTATGTGTCAGTGACGGATTTTGATCACTGAGACTTTCACTAAACCTGGAAAAAAAAAAACTAAAAAGAACAAGAAGTTAAAAAGGTATTTGTGCCGCACCAACAAGCAATACCGATGGCGTTTGCTCCGCCTTTATCTGCTCCTTCATCATCTCCGACATGCACTGCTCTGTTTGCTTCTACGCTGATTTGCTCTGCGCATGACACAAAAGAAAATAGACATAAAGTTGTTGGATCTTTAAAGCTGAAGCCTTTGTATAAATTATTCAAATGAAAAAACACTTCAGTTTATGATGCAGAACCTAAAGCGGATTTGAAGATTCGATCATCAGGCTTCTCGTATCCGATTTCTGAGGATACAATCACAGCGTCGAACCTGTAAAAGGGCAAATATTATAAACAATCACCAGTTATGGTGTTTACTATGGCAATTCAGATTTCAGGTTGAATAACAGAAGACTTACATATCTATGACATTAAGATCCTTCAATAGATTTCGAAGCCGGGTATCGAAATTGGAGACAACAGCCATCTTAACTGTAATCCTCCAACCCCAAATTCAGAGATCAGCAATAACGAATACAAAAAACCATCTAAGTAAAGAAGGAGAGAGTTGATCAATGTAATAGGTAACCTCCAGCATCTTTCAGTAGTGACATTGTCTCATAAGCTCCTTCTGGGAGATGCCACGCCTCACCATTCGCGTAATACTAAAGAAACAACAGAAAGATTTACCCGTCATTTAGGACTCAATGTGATATAAAAAAAAAAAAAAATCAATGTTAATGGAAGATGAAGACTACTTAGAGACCAAAACCCAGCCTCTACATACTCACTTGGTAGACTTCTTCAAAGTAGTCATTATCAGAACAACCAGTAGCCTCCGAAACAACAAGCTTCCAAAACGGTCTTCCATCTCCCTGAGAATACAGTGAAAGATGTTTCAATACATAATAAAGAAGGAAAAAAATTCACTCATTTCACAGACCTGGTAACGCAACTTCTCAGGCCAAGGAGCAGCAAAAGCTCTCTTGAAACCTTGCTTGATTTCAGCTGGAGTTGTCTTGAGACCTGAACAATAAAACAAGTTGAGATCATCTTAACGTAAATCGAAATTGGTTTTGTACCAAGAAGTGTAAGAAAGTGACCGTATTTTTGGCCCAAGGAAGCGTAAGTTTCATGGACAGGTTTCGACAATTGCAAAAGAGTTCCTCCAGCATCAAGCAACAAACCATCATAAGCCCTCTTACTCGGCTTGCCTTCACAGAGAGACCAAATAATGGAAGGGAAAAAAAAATCAGTTTTTGACAGAAATAAAATTCAGATTACCAAATTTCATATTGACCTGAATCAAATGCATCTCACAGAACCCAATTCTCTTTTCGCCATTTTTATGGTGAAACAGAAACTAACCGGTGCAGAAGGAGACAGAAGAAGAGCAGACAGAACCGGAGAATTTGCCGATTGGTCTCAACGCTTCAATGAGATTGCTTACTCGAGAACAACATCTCAAACAAGCTTCCATCTTTGTTCAACCCCAAATATGAAGATTTCTTTCTTCTGCTACAATTACAAAGATGTAGATAATTTGATTAGTAATTGTTTTTAGGTATAATTGCAAAATAACCCTCAAACTAACCATAATTTACAATGTGATCTTTTATCTATGGAAATTGAAATCCTAGACGCCTAATATGTGTCGTTTTAATTAAACCAAATCTCAGTTTTCAAAATAAACCATCGAAGACTTGAAATAAATTCAATTTTAAATTAGTTAGATATGTACTTATTTGCATTTTGTTTTAATAAATGGAAGATTATTATGTATGTTAAACTTTGATTAGTCTGATGGATTTGGGCCCTCGAAGCCTTCTGGTTGATTTAGAGTGTTCGTTTGTCGTGCGAACAAAAAAAACCCTGAGGATTATCGCGTTCGCCGGCGGAGATATTGCGCGCAGAGAAACTGTGGAGCAAACGTTTATACTCTCTTTACGGCGAAATCTTCTTCGGAGATTAGAGATATGGCGACCGAGCTAGAAGAGCTTGTCGAGTTTTTGTCGTCTCCTTCTCCGCCTGTAAGCTTTTATTGCATTGGTTTCATTTGTTTCTGAGCTATGGGATGCACCGACAATTTAGGATTCTAGGTTTTGTTTTTTTAAACGAGGATTTCTATTGAATTTATGATTACGTGATGAAACAATCTGTAGGTGAAGAAAGCTGCGGTGGAAATTGTTAGTGGGTTAACTGGTTCGGAGGAAGGTTTACAATCTCTTTCGAAGTATTCCGAGATTCTTCTTCCATCACTGTCTCGGCTTCTAAGTGAAAGCAAGGTCCTTGGAGTATAACACTCTTAAGAAGATCTAATTTTTCTAGATTTGGATTGGTTTTGATAAAGATTGCATTTTGTTTTGAATTCAATTTTTCAGGAGGTATCAGAGCCCGCTGCTCAGGCTCTTGTAAATCTTTCCCAGAACTCTGAATTGGCTGGGAAGATGATTCAAATGGGTTTGATCAAAGTGGCCATGGACATGTTGTATAAGCCAGAGTCTTGTATTACCAGATTGCTTGTTATGCTTCTAGTGAATCTCACTCAGCTGGATGATGGCGTTTCTTCCCTGCTTCAGGTCATTTATCTTTGCATGATTACCAGATTTTCTTGCGTTATTAAGTTAAATTTGTGAGTGGGGTTTGTCTTTTGGTAGTCTAATGGTGTCCTCGTGTAAAACTATATGCCTTTGTTAGGTTGAGGACGAGAAGATGCATGGACTACATATCATGAAGCTTGTTAGGTCGTTTTGCAGGTCTTCCGGTGAAACTGCTGGTATGTTCTTACCACTTTACTTTTTAATTGGTTATATAAGTTGTCCAAGTATAGAGATACAATAGTCTGGGATTTCCTTTTTGTATCATATTTTTATTTCATATATGATATATCTAGTGCTATGTAAGACTCAAAGGTCTAACAGTTCAATGGTTTACAAGTTATAAGTTGTCCATTTATAGTTATGATTCTGACTCCTTTATGTTTGCATATCGATCAATGAAGTAGTTTCTCACACTTTTAAGGAATGGTTATGCTTTGTTGCTTACTGTTAATTGTTTAGTGCGCAATTGTGTTCCTTTGCTAACTTATAAAAGTAGGAAGAATTTGATGGATATTTTGCTTATTTATGCACCAGATGATCAGTTTGAGCATGTTGGCTCAATCCTTGTCAACATATCGAAAACAGAAGATGGGAGGAACATGTTACTGGAGCCAAAGCGAGGACTACTAAAACAGATTATTAGGCAGTTTGATTCAACAAATCAATTGCGAAAGAAAGGGGTACGTTCAATAGAGTTTGGCAGATTACTCTTTAATGAACCTGTTGCTTAATCTACCCTTAGAGCAATTTAACATTGATTATGCTTATCGGCTTTCAGGTTGCTGGGACTATTCATAATTGCTCTTTTGAAGCCAAGAACCAGCTCCAGAATATACTCTTGATATCAGAGTTTCTCTGGCCCGCCCTGCTCCTACCAGTTGCAGGCAGTAAGGTTTGTTGATTTTGCCTTATAGCTGCTACGTAGTTGCCAAAAAAAAGTTATCTTTTCTTACAGGATAACAGTTTTTGACTATTGGGTTCTTACCTTCCTTAGATATACAGTGAGCAAGATATCTCAAAAATGCCACCTGAGCTTGGAAGTGCACTTTCCATTGAGCGAGAACCAGTTACTGATCCTGACATTCTTGTTCAGACACTCGAAGCTATATATTTGATCATCTTACAGGTTAACAATTCTCTATCTTGCATTTTTTTGTTTCTTCTAAATTCTGATTAAGAACCCACCAAACCCCAAAACCTTCAAAATGTCCTCTGATATAGTCAAAACTTATTTTGATGTTGCAGGAGGCAGGTCGAAGGGCATTTTGGTCAGTCAACGGGCCACGGATTCTACAATTGGGATACGAATACGAGGAACATCCAAAAGTAATGAGAGCCTATGAGCAAGTGGGATCTTTGGTATGTTCACTCTCTCTCTCTTTCTCACTCACTCACTGACTCTACTCGACTTAAGATAACATTGCCTGTTCTTTGCTGTCCCGTCTTAATCCAGCTAGTTGAAGAAACTGGAGGCCCTGAAGAACCATCGGAGCCGACAAAAGCAGAGTCTTAATGGTTACATTATTTGTTGTCCGTTGCTCTTGTTCCCTTTTTTTTGGCCCTCCAAAAGGAAGTTACTTGTCCTCTTTTGCGAACAAAGTTGTCTTCTCTTGTTGTGCCACTAGTTGTAAAACTAGATCCGTTATTGACTTGTCTTATTATTTAGTAGTCTTCCATCTTCTAACTTTTTTTTGGTGTAACTTTATATTTCATATTAAACATTACATTTTGTTTTCGTAAACCTATATATATATATATATTTTTTGGAAATTAACTTATCTCATGGAAAATCCCAATTTAGAAACTGTAAGTAAATAAAAGAAATACCAAATTATTGCCACCCCACGAGGTAGCCACCCAATGTCTCCACAATTGACAGAGAAAACAGAGAGGCAAATCAATGATTATGTGTCTTGTATGTTTCTTTGGCATGTGTCTTCTTTCGACTTTAATTCACTAAATCCAATCATATTTAAAAAAAAATCAAAACTAGTTGGCGCCTTGACCATTCCTTTGAAGCCACGTGGATATTTCCGAATAGTCGGGTCCCACCTTAATATCAGAGATTCAGAATCATCATATGTTAGATCTTCTTCTTCATCTCTGCGTCGTCTTCTTCTTCTTCTCGACGAAGAGAAAACACCGAGCGGCGAAGAAGATTCTAATCTCTTCGTGTAGTTTAGCGAAGAGTGATGCGATTTTCTCCTGGCGGTGTTTAATTCGTTTCTCGAGTTGAGGGGGAGGACGTTGACTTGAGATGATGGGTTTCGCGATTTCGGATGAATTTCTGGGCACATTCGTGCCGATTCTGGTGTATTGGGCGTATTCAGGGATGTACATTTGCTTAGGATCTTTGGAGAGATATAGATTGCATTCGAAGATAGACGAGGATGAGAAGAATCTCGTTACCAAATCTTCCGTCGTCAAGGGCGTACTTCTTCAACAGACTTTACAGGCCATTATCTCCGTTATTCTCTTCAAGGTCTCTCTCTCTCTTTACATTGCCTTGAAAATTGTGGCAAATCTCTGGATTTATAGGATTTTTGGTGCGGATTATGCTATGTTGTCCTTGTCCTCCTTGCCCTCTTGTTGATCTAATGTGTGGTTTAGTGAACATAGGTCGATGAGAATGAGTGTTATGGCTTTTTTCTTTTTCTTTCTGTTTTCAAACTGGCGTTTCTGAAGTAAAAGCACCTTTGTTGTCCTGAAGCTGTTGAATCAAGATTACAGATCTAGGAATGCAACATTGAATTCTGGAGATTATCTGATGAATTAAAAACTTGGATCTCCTGTTTCTTGCTGTTTTAGATTGACAATTGTTAACATCTTATGTTTAAGGAGGTAAGTGGTTGGAGAAATGCAATTTTTCTTCTTCTTCATCATTCACATGTGCAAAGTTTTGTTCTCTTGTAATGTAGATTGTAGACCATTAAAGTATTTTCTCGGACTTTCTCACCATTCGTGTGTTTTCAGAGTCATGAGCTTGTGATGTTTCTCTGTATTGGAAGAAACCGTTCTGTGGTTTATAGTTTCTCATGTTATGGTACACTCTTGATATGTTTGTTTGTGGAGGTACATCAAGCATTCTTTTTGTTCTTTACCTGAAATCTTGTTTGGAATTCTGGTTTTTTTTCTTTAGATAACAGGAAGTGATGCAGATGCTGCTACGACGCAGCAATTTTCCCTTCTCCTTCTGGCTAGGCAATTTGTTATAGCTATGCTCGTGATTGACACTTGGCAATACTTCATTCATCGATATATGCACATCAACAACTTCTTATACAAACACATCCATTCTCAACATCATCGCCTTATCGTGCCGTATGCATATGGAGCTTTATACAACCATCCATTAGAAGGTCTTCTCTTGGACACCATTGGTGGTGCTTTGTCTTTCCTCTTCTCTGGTATGTCCCCAAGAACCGCCATATTTTTCTTCTCCTTCGCTACAATCAAGACAGTAGATGATCACTGTGGACTATGGCTCCCTGGAAATCCATTTCACATCTTCTTCAGTAATAATTCTGCTTACCATGATGTTCACCACCAACTCTACGGAAGTAAATACAATTTCTCGCAGCCATTCTTCGTCATGTGGGATCGGATTCTCGGCACTTACTTGCCTTATTCACTCGAGAAAAGAGCCACTGGGGGATTTGAAACACGGCCAATCAAAGTATCCAAAGATGAGTAACTTTCGTTTCTTTTTTGGGGGGCTTCTTATCACTGCTAAGTTCCTTTATCATTTGCTCGCTAGAGAACCATCGTAACCTCTGTGTACGTGTAACTGTACATACAATTCCAAACTCTCCTTTTCGATCTGCGGGCATATGTTTCAATGTAAGCTACCAGTAAATTCATTTTGTAATAGTCAAAAACTTCAGATATTCTCTGTCGTTGTTCCTGCTTGTAATTTCAGATTTTGAGACCTGTGAGAGTCTCATTCATCTCCTTTATTAGAAAATTACACACACACAATCATTGATTCTTTCTTTTACGCAAAGGGACTATTGCTTTTGTTGTTCTTATCCTCTCTACCACATGGAAACTTGGTAATTCTTCTCTCTATCTTGTTAGCTTCAAAGACCAGTGAAGTGATTGCTCAATTATTGAAAAAGTGGACGTTTGAAAAGTATACAATACTTATCTTCAAAATCCATTGATACTTTGGGACAGGGTTGATGTTTTTTTTGACAAATCTGTTTTCTTTGATGTTTCTGAAATCTGATATGCCACTTAAGTGTACCTTACTGGATTCAATGTATCGGTTTTAAGATTAAAAGTTTGTTTCTTGGTATTAGATAAAGCTGGTGAGAGCTAAATCTTGAATTTGGACTTTAAACTGTATTACAATCAAATATTTTTCCCAAAACCTAACATTCCTCAGGAGTTGGTTACAGAGATATATCATCATCAATGATACAATTAAGGTTATTGTCTACTTCTACTTTATCTCATTATCAATCACGTGGTCTTGAGATGAGTTCTGGACCATAAGATTCTAGATTGGCTTTTAAGACATGTTAGGTGAAATGACACTGTCACTGATTGATTGAGTTTCCTCATTAATGGCTCTTTTAGGCAACTCGTACGGACTTTGATGATTTAAACCGTTAAATCTAGGCCCTAATCAGGTACCTTTCTATTCTTAAACAAGCACAGGAAAATGAGGTGGTGGAGCCATTTTATTTTGTGACTAGTCTCTGTGCTGCATTAAAACATGTCTCCTGAGTCAACGAAAGGTTATAATCACACCTTCATCGGTCACATGGAATTGCATTCTTTGGAATTATTTGCAGATTAGAAACAATTGTCTAATATTCACATGGTGAAAACCTCAGGCGATAATAGATGAGTTCTTGGATCACATGGGAATGAAATGATTGATGATAAAAATTGATCAATAGACATTCTTACTCTTTAATAAACCCGTTAAATCAAAGCTCAATGATAAAACCATTTGAAGATGGTATTAGCAAAGCAAATCTTTTTCACTCAATAGACATTACATGTAAAGCGAAAGGAGCCCAGGGTCACCGATTATACAGAAAAGGTGATTGCGTGTGAGAAACCGAACTATTGCTGATCTTCCTCCGTGTTTCGATACTTGTTGGATTAGCTTCTATCGGGAATCTTGGAACATAACTAGGTGTTCTGTTCACGCTTGTGTACGAATCACCTGATACTCTAACAGATTTATGACTATTGCAGCCCAATAATAAACCACCACTGCTCGATTTTCGTCTCTGAGGAGCGGTTTCTCGGTTTAATTTGGCGATTAGAGGGATTCGAGGAATCTGAAAAGACCGGTTTTTGACAGGACTTGTCGCACATTCAGACATAACAGAGTAATCCGCCACACTAGCCGTTACTACACTCCACGCTATGCTTACCTCACTTGGTGCATAACAATTCGGTGACTCTGGATCGCTGCTTCCTTGCCTTGCAAGAAAAGGTTTTGCCTTCCCTGTTAAGCTCTCAATCTCAAAAAGATCCGAACTTAAATCGCTCACACTCCCATCTTCCTCTTCTTGTTTATACTTCACAGCGAATCCACGTTCCTCTGTTTTCGCAGAGCTCGAGTATTCCCATGGAAATTTCTTCTGAATGATTCTCTTCTCAATAAGAGGAGATCCAAAGATTTCCAGAGACTTCCTCTGCTCTAACATTGCTTCTTGCTGTTGTTGATGAATCTTCATCTCTGCGCTTAGATCTGCAGATAAGCTCAATTGGGTTCTGATCTTCTTCAGACCAGAGTTTCTTTGCTTCTCGTCGCCGACGACATCTACTGAATTCCAGTTAGAACAAACGCATCTGCAACCAAGATTCGCGAGAAAACTCTTCTTGTTACTCACCTTGTGATTGCTACTAACATCCTTCTCCTGCAAGTAACTCTTGCAGCTAGAGTTGTTCTTGCTCTTGTTCTTCTTCTCCAATTTGTTCTGAAGCAACAAGCTCTGACTATTCCAGCTGGATTCAGATCGAAGACTCGGAGTTTCCGAGGAATTCCTCGAGCTTTGCTTTGGACCAACGAAGATCCTCTCGATTGAAACTTCTGGGTTTGGCAAAAGAGACACAAGTCTAGGACTATGGTCGGAATCCATATCTCCATTGAAGTACTTCTCAGCTCCAAACACACTGATCTCCAAATCTTCAGAAGCTTTCTTGCTAATTCCAACAGCATCGTGATGCTCTTCTGGATCGATGTTCTTGTTCACACCACTCATTAGGTTCCTCTGCGTCAGAGTATCTTCCTTGGTTGTCAAGTAAGAGAAAGAAGTAGTGGAAGAAGAAGATAAAGGACCATAGAGACTGCTACTGTTATTATTGTTCATCAAGAAATCAAAAGATTTGTTTGGAGTTGAAGAAGATGGAGTTAAAGTAACCATTTCTCTTTCTTGTATTTTTGCATTACTATTCTATTTCTTGTGGAGGATTTAGATTTGGGTTTAAATAGAGAAAGTTACCGGTTTTCTCTGAATCTATAGGTGTCAATTGTGCAATGGGTGTAGGGTCCACATTACTAGGACAATAAGGCCAATTTGCCAGTGATTCTGTGCTAATGCTTGAAAATAATATTTACTATTTTTTGTCTTGGTTATAACGAAAATGATTTTTTTTTTTTAAATGAAAATAAAATAAGTGGATATCATTCTCCTAAGGAGCAAAATTACAAATTAGGAAGCACGAGGGATGTATTTTATTTTTGTTATACATGACAAAGACTTTTCGATTTGGTCGTTATGGTTTTGGGCCTAAATTGACATAAACAGGCCCATAATCGAACCACATCGCTTTTAAGCAAGTATACTACTGGTACGGGTTTTTCTACCCGACCCGTTTTAGTCGGACCTTATCCTCTTCCTCACTCTAACAATCTTGTTGCTTTGGTCGAAGTTTTTTGAGAACATAAAAACAAAAAAAATTAGTCGGTCAAACAATTCAAATGGTTTCGCAGATAATCTCGTGCTTATCTCAATCTTCGTCTCTTTTCTGCATCTTCGATAGCCGGGGTTTAATTTTGCCGAAGACTTATAACCGCGGCGGTTTGAGCCGGTTTTCTCTGGGATTCACTAGCCGGCGGTTATCTACGGTTAATCGGAGGAGGAAATGGAGATCGGCGTGCATTTTCAACTCTGGGAAGGAACCTGGAGGAGAGGAAAAGGTTACCATTGCTCTGGCTCTACCTTAATTAGATTATACTCTTTGGTTTCCGGGAAATTTTCAGTTTTTCTGAGGCACTTCTTTGTAACTATGTTCAATTGGATCCAAATTTTGAAGATAATGATTTGATATTTTGATTGGTGTCTTAGTTACAGGGAGGTAGCTCAGAGTGGCCGATACTTCAGAGATGGGAAGTTCCATGGGAATGGCAGACAGTTTCGTTAACTTCGCTTGCTTGTGGGTTAAGGTACTCTCCATTTTCTGACGCCGTCAAAAGCTTTGCTTTGGATGAGTTAGGGCTGGAGTTTGATGAAACATAGAACTGCGTTATGATTAGATTGATCTGAAAAACAATCTCTCTTTATTGGTTAAAATAGTAAGATGTTGTTCAGTGACTATCCTCTGTGAGTTTAATTTTGTTCCCAGGCAGTTTTGTTTTGACAGGATTGACCGAGATGTTAGCCATACCGTTTTTAGGAATCGACGTTGAGAAACTGAGCTTGGACGAAAAGGCGGAAATTTTATTCCTGGATCAAGGGTAACCATTAACTACTAATCTCTGTGTATTTGATCAGTCTTACTCTTGTACTTGTTCATGTAAACTGGTTTTAGAATGTTAGTGCTTCAGCCAATTTTGCATGCATAGGTCATCTCTCTCTCTGTTGAAATACCTTGCGTTGGATAAATTTATCTTAATATACTTTGCAGCTTAACAACTGCAGTGGTACTTGCTGTCATATTCACTGTTGCCAAAACCTTCGAGCCACTTCCTCAAGATATTTTGCGCTATGGTACTTTGCTTTTATCTATCGGCATTGTCTTTCACTGTTTGCTCTTTTATCGGCCTTTGACACACCTTTTGTTCAATCTTCAGATTTGAAACAACCTTTCAACCTGCAAAAAGGATGGCTCGTGTGGGGTGGAATCGGTCTGGTTGCTGCTGTTGGTGCTATTGCGTTAACAGGTGTTGCTTTATCCTTGTTCAGGACAGAGACACCCGAAAGGGAGGTTAGGAGAATTCACTACCATATTTTAATGTTTTTTTCTTCTTCTTTCTGAAACGTCTGATGATGGATATAACAGTAATGAGGCTAGTATGATGTTTTCAGGTCGACTCTTTGATGAAGCTTCTCCCATTAATTGGATCCTCGAACATAAGGTATTTCCACAAAGAAATACAAAATGGGGATGATCATTAATACTAGAATTTGATCACATTGATTGTACAGCACCTTAAGCTTAGTGGGTATAACTGGAATCCTTGCTCCACTTCTTGAGGAGACAGTGTTTCGCGGATTCTTCATGGTCTCTCTTACCAAATGGTAAAACCTCTTGTCTCCCTCTCATTTTCGGTTATGAACAAAAGCTAACTACATATAGTTTTCATTTCACAAGTCAGGGTACCGACCCCAATAGCGATCATCATCAGCTCAGCTGCTTTTGCCCTTGCCCACCTCACACCCGGCGAATTCCCGCAGTTGTTCATTCTAGGTGAAAAACATAAATGAAAACAATAGCACTACCATCTTCTCATGTTTATAAACATCTCTGACTTGAAATATGTAACTATTTTCATCTGGTTTAGGTTCGGTATTGGGATTATCGTATGCGCAAACCCGCAATCTCATTACCCCAATGATCATACACGGATTTTGGAACTCGGGAGTTATTTTGCTGCTCACTTTTCTTCAGGTAGAAAACTCATTCCTCTGATCACTAAGGACCTATCAACTCTTAACTTATGTTTTTTGTTTTTTTTTGTAGATCCAAGGGTATGACATTAAGGAACTATTGCAGGCAAGCTAGCTTTGAGCTTTGCTCTTTGTTCTGTCCGCAATTAACATGAAAAAGCTTTATCATGTGATCGGCGAAAGAATTCAAACTTTATGTAATATACTGAGTTTTAGTCATCTAATGTGAATTGTGATACTCTTAGCCTTCTTACAAGATCATGATAGTATTTGTATGAAAAGATATATATCTGTTCTATTCATATAACCACGCCTCTCGGTCTTTCCCGTATAAAGTGAAATGCTTGTAATTTCATAATGATCGCGCGCCTTGGTCTATCCCGTATAAAGTGAAATGCTTGTAATGTTATTGAAAAACTCAATGCTACATTACCAAAAACAAAAATCACATCTCAGTTTATACAATCCACAAAATCAGAAACTCTTAACTGTACATACACGGAATCTTTCTTAGATTCGTTTACTTTGAAAAAACTCTGCACTAAGTTAGGACACTCCTTTGTTACGCTTGTGAGAAGGACGTTCATGTAGATCTTGTGATGGCCCTGTAGCTATCGAATCTTGATTACACCACATAATATTTTTCTGATGAAATCAGTGAAAAGCATTATACCTGATTTTTTGTGTAAAACTAGTATATCACGGCTCCATCGACAAATAATTAATCACAGTTCTAGGTTGATGTGAGCTGAGCACCAACGAAAACCGGGTGGCCAAAGCCGCTGCTTCCTGTTCAGTCAGTTTTTTGTTTTTTGTTTTAATTATGTCATTATGTCCTAAAGACTGTCAAAATGATAAGAAAAGTTTGTAGCAAGTGTGTTTAAAAGCTAACCTGTCTTTGTCTTCGCCGATGCAACATACTAATGGCTGATGCCATGATGTAGCAAGGAAGAAGAAAACTGGCAGCTCGGAGTAAGAAAAGCTGCAAAGAGATTTAAGATTAATGTTGTGGTATGGATTTATGAAACTTCCAGAAGAATGGTCATCTTCACCATTTGCATAATCTGTTACAGAAACTTTATTTTAACTTACAGAAAGTATTGAAGAAGGGTCCTCATCTTCACCATCTGCATAATCTGGTATAGTCAGTGCGTATCGCAATATAAGAGTCATCAACTGTAAATCAAAAATAGAGGATGTTATCGGGTTTACAGCTCAGTAAAAAAATTGGTAGTGGTTGAAACTTGTCGACAAGCTTTACGCTTACTATTAGAGCAGATATGCGGAAAAATGCAGCTAGACTGGTATCTGAAGCTGTATAATCATCATACTCCGACTCTAAAATCTGGCGTTCAGCTTCTGCGATTGCCAGGAGGCGTGGATCATGTAAATCCAAACCTGATATTGTCCATCCTCCACTACAAACAGGCATTTTATGTCAGAACAATTACAAGCCATATATATAACCAAACCTTATGTGTATGGCGGAATTATGAAACTGATTATATACCCAATGTCAACTGTAGTTTCTTCAGATTGGAGTCGAGGTGGTGGAGAGGTATATCCAGCTTGGTATGGCTGGATAAGAGCAATTAAAAGGGTGTTAGATTATATTATGCATGAACTTTGAGTTGAATTCTCAATTATCTATTAAAAGTCCCAAGCTAAATCGTAATAAGTCACACATTATCTTAATATGTCTACTTTGACTATCTTCCAAACTGAATAAGAAGGCGAAGAAGATGATTGAAGCGGGAATCAGAACGAATGATCCTCCTAAACTAGTGACCACTGCCATTAACAAATGTGCTCTTCAATTGTTCTGAAATGATCATAGTCTATCATATAAAATGCATAGTCATATCAAGGTTCGCAGTAATTTCATCAGACATCTCTTCGATCCTAAAGATTTACAACAAAAGGCGGCTGAGTATCGAGAAAAGTGTATGTACCTGATGACAGATCTCGCATATTGTGTTTCCCTTTTCATTGCACCAATGTTGAACACATGTCCTGTGAGCATACTGGTCAAAAACATAGAGTTGAGTCATCGTATACTAAGTTTTCTCAGCTTTTCCTGGATAATCATAGTGAGAGCATGAACAATGGAAAAATTATTTTAAAAAAACTACCTTTAGGCTGCCATTGCAAGCACATGGGCTCTCGAGATTCCTAATAGCGGATTCCTCCTGACAAATACGGCACTCCGCCGACCAAATCAATGAATCCTCCTCCTCCGTAGTATCTCCGTCGTAGATATCAATTGCACAATCCTCCGCCACCACCGTGAGGCCATACGACTCAGGCGCCTCCGATTCAACCTTCGCGATAACCGGAGCCGGAGGTAACGGAACTGGCCGCATCAATCCATCGACATATACCATGTGTCCACTCATCTCAGTTTCAAAAACCACTTCTCACTCCACTTTATATCTCACCAAATCCAAACACCCTAAATACCGATTTTTTAAAAAAAAAATCACAAGTATACGAACTCTAATCAGACATGAATCGAGATTTTGCGAATTCGGGGAAAATCGGAGAGAAAAAAAACGAGATACTGAAATCTAGAAAAGATCACCTGGAAAAATTGGGGGAAGAGGTGTGTTTATAGCGTGAAGGGAAAGCTTTCTCGTCCTTGATTTAAGAGCAGAAAAATCCGGAGGAATGTTAGCAGAGACGCAAAGAACTTGTGGTTTGCTTCCAGAAATTTTTCTGGGGAAGATAGAAACTTTTTGTTTTTGTTTTCACAAAGATTTTCCCGTAAATCAAGCAAATGGAAAATAGCTTTTTATAGCGGAAGAAAAAAAGAAGAAGAAGAGGGATAACGACGTCTGATAAGTTTAACGGCTCCGTTAGTTATAGCCGTTGACCAGAGTTATACGTTATAACGGCTCCTAGTGGCAATCTAATAGTATATCACTCTTAATGGGCACAATCTAGTAGTATATTAACAACATAGATTATACTACTAGTTTGGTAGGAATTAAGATATACAAGCACATACATACAAAATACAAAACAAGTTGTTGTTTGATTAATTGTAAAACCGATTCAAATCACTCAAAACAATACAGCATATAATCATTTTCTTATCGTTTATTATTTTAATCCGAAGATCACTTCAAAGCTCATCAGTTACATAATAAATACTTTTAAAGCTATAGATACCAACAAAAAGTTTTATAAGTTTTTGAAGTCAAGTTTAACCGAATCAAGCTTTAATCATCTTATTACATCTCTAAAAGTCTACTTCTTTTTTTCTCTCTTCTTGTTTTTACTTTTATTTTTAAATCCAGTAACATGACTTTTACTTTTCTTTTTCATTTAAATCACCGTTAAATTTTTGCAGCCAAACTTACAGCCACTTTAGTCTTTTAGATTTTATTTTGCTGGAAAAACTGTCATTTTAAAATATATTATAGTTAAAGATATCTATTTGATTTAGCTTTTTTGTTAATTTAATACAATTACATACTCTGTTCTTTTAATAGATACACATTTTAGTATAAGGCAGATGGGTTTTTTTTAACGATATTTATATTAGAATAGATAAGGTTCAAGGCAAGAGACAACTATGTATGAAGAATACGATTCAATAAAAATAAGTAAACACTTGTTCTTTATTTTACTAAGTAAACACTTGGTTTGAAGAATATTATAGAACTTGCATTTTATTTTACTTTAAAACATATTAACGTCGTTGACCATAAATGATCATGTACATATATGTCAACTGTTGCGTATATATAGCCATAAGCCATAGTTGTATGTTTTGAAAATTATTGACCGTTGAGTTATAGAAATGGGCAATTATTCAATAAGGAAATAAAATTAAGATTCAACAAAGAAAGACATGGTCCATCACGTTTACATATCTATACTATTAAAACATAAACACTTTTGGAATGGGTTTTCAAACATCATTTATTTATTTTAGTAAATTGAATTTATTGTCAAACATTTATTAAATATATTATAAAATTAAAAATTACCAATTAAACATATTTTAATCAATAAATTTAAATTAGTTCTTGTTCCTCATTTCACTTGATGATTAAAATGATTGTTAGGCTTTTTTATCGGTGGTTTTGCGTTGACGGTCTCAACCTTATATTATTTATTTTCACATGTGATCTAATTTTGTTTTTTTCGTTTATAGCTTTCTTACACGGGTTATAAAATACTAAACTATTATATAAAGTTTAATTGGCTACGGATCCTAATATAAAATATAATTATTATATAAAATTGAATGTTTTAAAGATAGTAATTCACTTGATCATGTAAAAAATTTGAAACATTCAGTATTATATAATAAAATAACTTGGGCAGCAAGATGTATATATTGCGATCAATTATCAAAATTCGACTATAAAGTGAATTTTATAAAACTCGAAAGAAGATTTTTAAGATCTTTATATTATTCTTAACGTATTTCCATTATTACAATATTTCTTAATTGTATTAGAGTTTAGGTTATGAAACATTATATTATGTAGATGTTATGTTAATTGCTATCATATGATAGAGCCGATGATAGAGGCGCGCGATAAATTAATTAATCCCTCGAAAAAAACAATAGACAAGAATCTAACTCCTACACCTAATCTTCTTCCGAAAAAATCTACTAAATCTAGGAATATGCATCCCCACAAGAGGTTAGCCTTACAAGAACATATCAAGGAAAAACCACGGGAGAAAACCTATTATTCAAGTAAACTAAATGGCGGTGGAATGATACTAATTTCAAAGATTCAACGACCTAAAGGAAGAGGATAATCGAAAACTATCATAAACCATACAACACAACTTTACCGGCACTTCCCCGAGATAAACGAGAGCAAAACCATGATCCTAAACCATCAATTAAAGATGAAACCTAAAACGTCACCCATCAAATCCAATGACAGATTCTCCTCCGTCGTACATACCATCATCGAATAAATCAAAACCATAGATCCAACATCGCGAGATCAAGGATATATTCTCCTCCCGAAATCAATTCCAGCAAGCTTGAAACAAAACATGGGTGAAACAAAACAAAGACCGGTTACAAAAAGACCAAAACAAAACAAAACAAAATAAATAACTACAGCATCTAAGTATTTAAAATAATTGTTTTGAAAAAAAGAAAAAAAAATTATGAGTAGCTAACATATTTCACAAACAGAAACGATGTCTCACAACTCACAAGTTTCAAACACAGTTTAACGTTAAATACAGATATATGGCATCATTTACGTGTTTTATTAGAACACATGATATTTTAAAGCAAATCAATATCATATTTTGTATTTGGCTACGTTACTTCTCAGCCAAGCATTTTTCTAGATTTGGCAAAGTAAACAGAAGTGGTCGTGGCAGTATTTAGTATAAAAGCTCCCAATGCCCAATCTAGTGGTATGTCTTTTTCTCCTGCTTTACTAGCAAACTCGATTCTGCAGAAAGAAAAGAAAAAACATAGTTTTTGATCGAAACCCAAATTCAAACCGACATTGATTGATGCAACTGTTCTTGAATTTGTGGCAGTAACATTTTACCTTTCATCATCAAGAGCAAAACCAAGACTATCGTGAAGCATTGAGATAATATATGCTGATGAGAAGCAATATCCATGCAAATATTCTTCTTTAGTTGTTGGGTATTTCAATTTCAGTTTCGACCATTCTTTTCCACAGAAACCATTGCCGGCTAAAATCATTTCAGACAGCCAATTCTTTTCTTCTAGCCCAAAAAACTGGTCCAGACAGAAACATAAGAGTTGAAACAAATTCTCCACAAATCTTGACGTCGACCAAACATGAATTCATGGGATTATATATACCTTGGAGGTGTGGTAGAAATTTTCAGTAGCCAAAAACCTTCCTTGAAGGTCAGGTGTGAATGTTGATCCAATAGAACAATGCTTATAAGCACAATTCTCTGTACACACAAAAAGTACCAAAGCTGCATCCATGAGAGATCGAAGAATAATGACACTGAGCAACGACATTCAGATATGCTAAAAATGCTCTTACCCTTTCCTTCTTGCAACATTGCGAATGTAGCGGATCTGCATTTTGAAAAATCACCAGCAGCTTGAACTGAGGCTGTAAGTTTGTTTTCTTCAACTAAGACTCCAGATGAATCCTTCTGTGAATTTTTGTCGAAAATGTATCCTTTAGGAGTGCAAGGGTCAGTAACGATTCCTTCTCCTGTAGAGTTTGCAACTGTATGAGTTTTGAGGGAAGAGAAGATTGTTTCAGTTGCCTAAACTCAAAAGTGAAATTATTAACTTTACAAAATCTTCAAGTTCGGTATCCAAGCTAAGTGATTACTCAGAGGGTTTATCAACAATTAATTACCTGAGTTCTTGAGTGATTCCAATAACTCTTCTTGTGCTGCATCCTGCAAGGCGACAAAAGTTAATAGCTTCTTGAAAATAAACAAAGGATCAAAATCCATTTTCTTGGTAGCATTTATCAACAATTTTGAGGAAATGTAAAAAAAACAGCAAGGAGGGACACATTTACGCTAAGTTTCCAAACAACTTTGAAAAAAAAAAAATGCTCTGCTCTTAGAAGTTACCTGTCCATAGTGGAGGAAGCTGTGAGTGTAGATTTTATATGAAACATTTCCATAGGATATCGTACGTGAGAACTCAGGAGGCACAAGCTCACTTGACACGAATGTCACCTAAATCAATGCACAAACAGTCACCATTTACTTGGAAGTCTCATAAATACCAAATCTGTCAGGGGAAGAGATTAAACCTGCGCAGAAGCCCCACCGAGTTCAACAATCCCGGTTGTTTGCAAAGGATCACCTCCAAGCGAGCCAAGCGCATGATTTGCAACAACCCAAGCATATATACCTTCATCAGATCCTAGAGAAAATTTTCAAACATTTTTCAAATAATTACCCGCCTGATGGATCCAAGTACTATTACTCAACTAAAACATAGATCCAAGTCCAACAATACTAACACCAAGAGTTACTAGAGCATCTCAACCAAGTACACAGAGTAGAATTGGTTTGGTCAGTGATCAATAAAAACCGCCTAATCTTAAACAAAAATCACATTTTGGTCAAATGAAAGAATTGATTCCAAAAGACTAACCAGAGATAACCGAAGCCCATTCGTCTCGAAAGTTAAACCCAGAAGATCTGAGAACTCCTCTGGTGACTTCAAGAATCTGTTCCTGAACGGTTTCTTGAAGCAATCTCATCCCAGCGGTCGCCATCAACCTAATGTCACTCTTCTTCAACATTCCCTTCGGAACTCTCCCCTTTGCGAATTCTACAAGCTCAGCCACTGACACGCTCGCTCCTTCCGGATTATCAGCATACGAAGACAGACCAGGTCTCAGCTTCAAGCTAGCGTGATTCTCCTCACCGAAATCGAAAACCGGTTTCCCGGTCTCGATCCAGTACCGGAACACATGAGCTCGGGTCCCAGAACTCCCGGCGTCGATAACGACGCTGTACCTGAAGGAACATCTCCGATTCCATCCGGAGAACAGAACTGAATAGAAAACAAATAATAATCCTAACGTCATAGCGACGGAAACGCCGATTAGCAAGAGAATCGATTTCGTGGGTTTCGACTTGGGCTTAGTGAAAGTGTACGTCGGCGATGTTCGGTGGTCGGGTAGAATCTGAACAGTGAGAGGATCCTCCATCTCCGGTTTCATTTTTTTCAGCCTGAAAACGAGCGTGAGATCGTGTTAACGTTAGGGTAACCAAAAGGAAAACTGACTTGACAATAATGAGATATTAACGTATGAACCAAAAAAACTAAAAACGCAAGAGGAAAAACGTAACGCAATAGCAATTTGTATTCGTGAATTGGAAGTTTCTTCGTATTAATTTGTTTAGAACCTGATTCTCTAAGCGGTGAGAACTCGGAGTTCGGAAACGGCAGTTCGAAGACCGCCGCCGATGAAGCTCGTCGCTACTATCAGTCTCCTCCGTAGTGGAGAAGACGTTGGTCAATGGAGGAGCGCCTATTTAAAACTTTACAACTTACAAGTTACAATAACATACCTACTCGAGTCGGGTCGGGTCATATTCAAACATGTGATTAATTAATTAACGAGCCTATCTAAGCGACACACACGTCTATTTAAACGTGGCCCAGTTCTAACTTCTAACGAACAAAGGAACGCCCACATTTCATATGGACATAAATTCGGGATAGATGGATAATATCTATAGCTTTTCTCTCATCTCATGCTACTACCTCAACATCCTAAAAATTTAATACACATATTAAATATATATATTAATTATAAATTTGGTTTTAACATTATAAAAAGAATTTGAAAATGTATTATTTATATTCTAAATAAAACCAGAAAATAATAAACTTATATGAATATAATTTTTTGAAATAATAACAGGTTTAATAAATTTAGTTATCATAATATATTTCAACTTTTATAAATATTTAATTAGGTTAAGTTGTATCGCAAATATTATAAAAAAACTAAAATATCAAACAAATCCTAACAATTAAACAAATAAGTTAAATATGTAACTAAATTCATAAAGCAAAATATAAGTTGGCAAGTTTTACATCTAATAAAGAGACAAATAAATAAAATTAAGGTATACTTCACATAATAATTACAATTATACATAACTATGAAAAAGAGAATAAGAGCCACCAAAATTAAGAAACATATTAAAAGTAAAATATCAAACAAGTCCTAACAATTAAACAAATAAGTTAAATATGTAACTAAATTCATAAAGCAAAATATAAGTTGGCAAGTTTTACATCTAATAAAGAGATAAAAAAATAAAATTAAGGTATATTTAACATAATAATTTCAATTATACATAAAATATGAAAAGAGAGTAAGAGCCAAAAAATTAAGAAACATATTAAAAGTATTTACACGAAAATATAAATTAAGTTTGAAAATTTAAGATCGTTGTGTTTTGTGATATTATTTTTAACAAAAAAATAAAAAAAAATGAATAAAAGCTTTGTATATGCAAAATATATATCATGTGATGTAAATATATTTCAATTATCATAATAATTATCATCCATTAATACAATAGTTTTTCCTAAAATTTGAAAAGACATTTACTTAATAGAAGATAGATTATATTGAATTAATCTAAAGAAATTTCAATTTAATAATTTACTTTTATCCGTTTATTTATATAGTTTAGAAAAACTATAGAATTTAGTGTTTATAAATTATGGATTATATTTTTTCTAAATAAAATCAAACAAATGTTGTGACTTCAAACAATCAGTTATATATGGAAATCTTTTTCAACAAAAATAAAAGAAAAATAGATTTAGGAATCACAAACATATTGCACACATAAATATGGTTAAAATCATACATGAAACACTCGAAAAATAATAACTTCACATGAAATAAAATAAAAAAATTATTATGCAACTTTAAAATGTAAATATCTTCCTTTTAAAAAACTCAACTAATTGCATAAAATTGATCACCAAAGAAAAAAAATAGGTAAAAATATGTATCATCGAATAAATAAACACATAGATGATCATAAATTAAAAAAAAAAAACAAATACACAGATCTTATGCTGATAGAGATAATTAAATTAACTACGAGACCAAATAAAATAAAATACCATTAGATTAAAAAAATTGTTTACCACGTCGGCGCGGATCACACCCTTTGTGATTGAAATTGAAAGTGAAATCTCACCGGCGATAGAGAAAGATATCGGAGAAGACGAGGGTTTTAGAGCAGTGGGTAATGTTTTTTTACATGATAATCATATTCACAAGAACTCTCTCTCTCTCTCTCTAAATGTTTGAATCGATGTTCGACCCCATTTTTCTTATATTTTTTCAAATCGGCCCATATTATCTCAAATATTCTCATTAATCTATACATCTACGATGATTTTGATAGTAAATTAGTGATATAAATTAAATCATTTTTCAAATAAAATTAGATTCATTTTGTAGTCACCAGCACTGTATCATCGAAGATGAATAATAGTAAATTCTGAACATTTTATTACTATTCGGTTTTAGGTAAACATAGATAAAAATACAGTGACTTATTTCGAAATATTTTTATTTTTTAAAGTTAGGAGAATTCTAAATTCACAAAACTAACTTTCCTTTTATTAGTATTCGAAGTAACTTTCGGAGTATACAAAACTAACCCTATTTCGAAGTATTTATTTTATTAGTATTCAGTTAGGTTAAAAAATATACAATTTCATAAATTTTAAAATGACAAAACTTAACTTTTAAAAACAAACTAATTGAATAAATAGTCAACCAAAGAAAAAAAAATTCAAATTGTGGATCACTCACTAAACAAATACATAAATAAACATAAAATTAATAAAGGAAAAAAACTTAAGAATAAACAATCTACATTTCTTAAGGTAATATAAACAAATCCATTAACAATCATACTAATAAAACTAAAATAATATTATACCAATTTTTTTACAAACAAAATTGTGTTCACGTCCACGCGTAGCGCGGATCACACACTAGTCTCTTATATAGTATCTTCGAGATGTCCTTAGAACAAAAATGATAGGGCATGAATGGATGCTGTTTTTAAATATTAGTTTATAGATTTTAGTTTTAGTCTTTTCTGTTCAAATCAAATAACACATTTAATTGATTACATTAATTGGTGAAATAATTAACTGTCGTAACGTTATAATATTAAGGTAATTGATTAAAAAAAGATTCATAAATTTACAAGTAACACATTAAATTTGCGCTTTTTGTGTGTGTTTATTATGAATCTGTCCAAAGATCCGTAGATTTATTCCTTTTTGAACCAATGACTTTCTTCGTAACCTCTGGGATACAGCTGGCCAAATTATCTGGATCCGAAAATCCGAACTGGTACCAAACCGAAAATACCTGAACCGAATCCGATCCAAAATTTTAAAATATCCGATTAGATACTAAATTCTTATATCCGAAGAACCGAACCCAAACCGGTACCGAACCGAGAATCGAATGGGTATTTGAAATATATGAAGTGTAATTATATACCCAAATATATTAATTATATTTAGACTTGATATAACCCAAATACCCAAAATTACAACTATAAACCTGATTATATTAATTATTTTTTGGGTATTTCGGGTATTTTAAGTATATTTTCGATTATGGGTATATCGAATACACCTATTTTGTTTTTTCTAATTTTTAGGGTATGTTAAATATTTTTGGTTTGAAAGTATATTGATTTTATTGAAATAATATTCATGTTTATGTTTTGTCTCGGATTTCGAGTTATTCGGATTTATTTGGTATTGTAGATACTTTTGGTTATTTTTGGATCTGGATCCGAACATATCCGAAAAAATCGGATTTTAAAAAAAATACCGGATCCGATCTAAACCCGAACCGAACCCGATCCAAAATTTTAAAATATTCAATCGGTATCTAAATTCCTAAACCCGAAATATTCAACCCAAACCCGATCTAAAGATCCAAACGCCCACCCCTACATGGGAGTTGGTTTTTGGGCCGACCAATAAGCCCAAGCAAACGATGGGCGTGTTCCTAAAGATGCCGTAAGGGGAGATCTTCTTGTGAAGTATATTCAAGAAAAGTAATAATATCATAAAATGTATTCTAGTCCAATTGATTATTGTAAAAGATAATTGTAAGTTTTTAAGCTGTAGTATTTTTTCACTGTGAAAAATAAACATAACTACATCATTCTAAAAGTTTTTAAAAAAATTGTTTTGAACCAAAATAATATATTCAAGAAGTTGTGTGTTTTAGAGGGATCTACCTCGAAAAACTGAATTGTTTTAGAAATGATGTAAAAACTTAGAAAATCCATACAAAACCTTACAAAGTACATTTTAAATCTTGTATGGGTAGCTAACTTATTTCACAAAAAGAGATCATTGAAGACTGTAATTTTTTTGTAAACACGAGTTAACGTAAATACAAATATACGATGATAATTTACTTGTTTTATCTGAATTTTTTTTTTTATACTAGTAACTAATTTCATATTTTGTATCTGGCTACGTTACTCAAGTCAATAATTTTTCTAGATTTACCACTGTAATCAGAAGTGGTTGTGGCAGTATTTAGTATAAAAGCTCCCAATGCCCAATCTAGTGGTATGTCTTCTCCTGATTTATCCGCAAACCCAATTCTGCATAAAAATAATACAAAAAAAAAAAACATAATTTCAAATTGAGACCCAAAACTGAAATTGATCTAATGTTCTTGAATTTGTGTAGTAACATTTACCTTTCATCATCAAGAGCAAAACCGAGACTATCGTGAAGCATTGAGACAATATATGCTGATGAGAAACAATACCGAAGCAAACTCTCGTCTTTAAATGTTGGATGTTTCACTTTTAACTTCAACCAATCGTCTCTACAGAATCTCTTTCCGGCTAAAATCATTTCAGACAGCCAATCCTTTTCTCCCAACCCAAAAAACTGTTTCAAGACAGAAATATAGGACGAATGTATGTTCAAACAATTCTCCACAAGTTCAGACACGTAATGTTGACGTCGACCAGCACGAAATTCAAAGATTTATTTATACCTTCGAGGTGTGGACGAAATTTTCTGTAGCCAAAAAACTTCCTTGAAGCTTAGGTGTGAATATTGATCCAATAGAACAATGCTTATAAGCACATTTCTCTGCAATCAAAGTAAACCCATAAGAGATAAAGAGAATTGACACGAGGAACGATATTCAGCTAAACCAATAATGCTCTTTACCTTTTCCTTCCTGTAGCATGGCGAATGTAGCGGATCGACATTTTGAAAAGTTACCAGCAGCTTGAACTGAGGCTGTAAATCTGCTTTCTTCAGCTAAGATTCCGGATGAATCCTTCAGTGATTTTTTGTCGATGATGTATCCTTTTGGAGTACAAGGGTCAGTAACTATTCCTTCCCCTGTCGAGTTTACAGCTGCAAGGATTGAAACACTGAGTTTTGGGGGGGGGGAAAGAAGCTTATTTCAATTGCCTAAACTCAAAAGTGCAATTTTAACTCTACAAAGTCTTCAAGTTCAGTAAAATAAACTGGTGATTACTTTAAAGATTTATCAACAACTAACCTGAGTTGTGGAGTGATTCCCATAACTTTTCATGTGCTGCATCCTGCGAGGCGACAAAAGTTAATAGCATCTTCAACACTTACAAAGGGTGAAAATCCTTTGTTTTCGTGGCATGTTCTACAATTTTAAGGAAATTTAAAAATCAGAGATCGACAAGCAGCAAATAGGGGCACAATTACAGAAAGTTTCCAAACACCAAACTTTAAAAGGATAAATTAAAGAAAACAATTTCTCAAAGACAAATACTCTGCTCTCAGAAGTTACCTGCCCAAAGTGGAGGAAGCTGTGACTGTAGAGACTGTATGAAACATTTCCATAGAATATCGTACGCGAATACTCAGGAGGCACAAGCTCACTTGACACAAATGTCACCTAAACCCATGCACAAACAGTCATCACTTTCAATCGACCATTTACCACACAGTTGGTATAAGAAGCATACTTTCGAAGGGAAGAGACAAAACCTGAGCAGAAGCCCCACCGAGTTCAACAATCCCCGTTGTTTGCAAGGGATCACCTCCAAGAGAACCGAGCGCGTGATTGGCAACAACCCAAGCATACATACCTTCATCAGATCCTGGTAAGTGTTTCCAATAATTAGCACTTCCAATCGCCAATGGATGTGCACATTCACTATCACTCAACCACTCAACTAAGCTAATATAGAAGAAAATGAAACATAAACCAAAAGCACTCCCAATACTAACAACAAGAGTTATAAGAGCACCAAAGAAAGGTAAACCTGAACATCTCAGCCAAACTCTCTCCTTTACTCCTACAGTGTAGAATTGCATCTGATCAAATAAGGAATCGATTCCGAAAACTAACCTGAGATAACCGATGCCCATTCCTCTCGAAACTTAAACCCAGAAGATCTAAGAACGCTTCTGGTAACTTCGAGAATATGTTCCTGAACAGGAATCTCAAGCAATCTCATCCCAGCAGTCGCCATTAACTTAATGTCACTCTTCTTCAACATTCCTTTCGGAACTCTCCCCTTTGCGAATTCCACAAGCTCCGCCACTGACACGCCCGCTCCCTCCGGATTATCAGCATACGAAGACAAACCAGGACTCAACTTCATACTAGCGTAATTCTCCCCACCGAAATCGAAAAAGGGTTTCCCGGATTCAATCCGAAACCCGAACACGTGAACTCGGGTCCCAGAACTCCCGCCGTCAATCACGACGCTGTACCGGAGCGAAACTCTCCGATTCCTTCCGGGGAGTAAAATTGAATAGCAAACGAGAAATAAACCCAACGCGATAGCGACGGAAGCGATGATTATCAGGATAATCGATCTCGTCGGTTTACACTTGGGTTTGGCGAGCGTGTTCGTCGACGACGGCGATGATCGTTGGCCAGGTCGAGACTGAACCATGAGATGATCCATATCTGATTTTGTTTTCAACCTGGAACGAGTATGAGATCGTTGCATCAAGGTTTACGGAACCGCAAAGAGATCGGACAATGAATCATGAGATCAGAACGTGATGAAAAACGCAAGAAAAAATACGAAACCCAATAAACAGTTTTGTTTTTGTGAATTTTCGAAGTTTCTTACACTTCTTAGCCTAAAATCTAGTTTTGAAATCGGAGATCGATAGGGCGGCCGTCGATGAAGCTCGTCGATGCCCTTCGTCTCCGTTTTCGAACTGGAGAAGAAATTGGTCAGTGCAGCGCCATTTACAATTTCGGGTCAGGTCAGGCCGGGTCGGGTCATATCCAAACCATTTGATTTTCGGGCCCTTCTATGTTAGTTGTTAACTTGTTACCCAACAACAAAAAGCCCAGTGTTCATTTTCTAATTTGGTTTTCGATGAAACCATTTTTTTAGGAGGAAGTTTATGAAAGCATGCCGTTTCTTTTAAAAAATTAGTCTTATGAAAATACGGATTTTTCGTTACTACTAAAACAAACCTAATAATAAGATAAATCTAGTATTTTTTTAAAAAGTAGTTGAATTTGCAAAAAAAAATTATGTTTTCACAATACCTTGAAAATTGTTTTTCATAAATAGCTTTATGTTTTTATATCTTAATATGATTAATGTGTATGGAGATATATCCGAATGAAGGATCATGCAAAATGTATGGGATTACTTTTAAGTTTTAACTAGACCATTGTATGGTTTTAAAAAAAAAACATTTGAAAAAAAAAATCAAATTGTTAAATTGTGTATATATATATGCATACCATTTATTAGAACCCAAAATAAACATTTGTCACACAAATTACATAATCACACTGCAGACCGACGAACCCGACTTTAATTCATATCGGTTTTCTTGTAAATTGTTTATCTTTTCTAACTTTTTCTGGGAAACATTTGTACTAATATCATATTTTGATTTATAATCTTTTGTTTGGAACAAAAAAAAAAAAAAACGAATAATTTAAACCAAAAGATGGTAGTGGAGGTGGTTTCTTTTCGTTGGAAGAGTTGCCATGTTGGTTCATACCAGAGATCGATTCTCCGCGGGAGCGGAATTATCAACACAATTTCTTAGTCACATATGATTTAACTGGGCGGCCATTAATCTGGACATGTTAGGGATCATAAATTACTCTTGAGTCTGCCAAACAAAAAAAAAAGAAAAATAATTTAACAACGGTGTTAAACTATGACCATTGACCAGCATCATTTAAATCATTAAAAAAACTATGCCCAGCATCATCGGTTTGCACGTATCAACGGGGAGTGGATTAGTAGTGGGTTGCTCATTATTTGATGTTGCTTGTTTATTTTTTTTATTTTGTTGAAGGGTTAATATATATATTCCTAACCTTGAAGAGATAAGATCGAAGATTAATAGTATAACATGTTCAACGCTAATTGTGGACGTATACAGATCATTAACATTATGATCACTACATTTTAGTCTTTGACTCTTTCTTACAAAGCATTAGCCAATAATAAAATGCTAGTACATAATACATGTGTGACCTATTTCAACTTGGTTCACATGTTCACGTTGTAACGTGTGTTTAATATATAGTATTCCTTCCAAAATTTATTAATTACTTAAAGCATGGAGTATTAATCAGGAATGGATATCCCTCGGAAATATTTTTGATTTTAATCTTCCTCTTTTTTGTTTAGTTTTCTCCACTTGGATCACTCCTCCGACTTGGCTTTTAATTAAAGGGGAAATCGAAACTCCGCCACCTTAATGAAAGATACGTATACCAAATACCGAAAGATCGATACGTACCTTAATGAAATCCGATAAATTTCTCAAAACCAAAGCCTATCTAACTAAACTGTTAATTATGTTTCAATAGTTGTCCATCGTTTCCTTAAATTTTAACAATATATATGCTTTTACAGTTTTCTCAAAAAGATTGAGTTTACTGTCAACTACTAGTAATTAATCACGAGGATCATGCTAGTCTTTTAACTAATCACGAAGGCACGCCACTAATAAACAAATAATTTAAGAAATGGTATTAAGGGGGGGATATGCGATTTGTGTGTTGACTATAAATTTGAAGCCGAAATGTCTTAATTATGCATTGCAGAAACGAAGAGAAACAAAAAAAATGGGAGCAAAGGGTTGGTTTATCCTCAAGCTTCTAATGTTTCAAGGTCTTTTCATTTCACGTTCCCAAGAAGACTTTGATTTCTTCTACTTAGTTCTTCAGGTCTCCTATCTGATTTAACCCACCTCAATTATCATTCTTTTTGACAAACATATATATGTATAAATAAACTGATATATATATATATATATATAAACTGAATGTGAAACATTTCTAACTATTTATTTTAGTAATATAAAATCATAAAAAGAATAGCCACTAATAATTGTTTGTATATATATGCAGTGGCCAGGAGCCTATTGTGATACAAAACGTAGTTGTTGCTATCCAACATCCGGTAAACCCGCGGCAGATTTTGGCATCCACGGTCTTTGGCCTAATTACAAAGATGGTTCTTATCCATCAAATTGCGATCCCGACAGTGAATTTGATAAATCTCAGGTATAAAATTATATACTCCCTCCGTTTTATATTACTTGTCGTTCTAGGTTGTTTTACGTAGATTAAGAAAACAATTCAATTTTCTGTTTTATCCCTCATTAATGTATTATATACTATGATCACACTAATTAATAAACTAAAGAAGTATAGATAAAAGTGTAAATATTATCAAATATTTGCATTGAAAACATAAAAACGACTTATAATATGAAACAATTTTTAAGTTTTAAAACGACAAGTAATATGAAATGGAGGGAGTATAAGATTGTGTAATACTCCTTTTTAATTTCCTTATAACAATTAATGTTTTTTCTGTTCTTTTAATTTATGTTTGAATGTATAGATATCGGATCTGGTAAGTAGTTTGAAAAAGAAATGGCCAACACTAGCGTGTCCGAGCAACGAAGGGTTCAAGTTTTGGGAACACGAGTGGGAAAAACACGGCACTTGTTCTCAATCTGTGATGGACCAACATGACTACTTTGAAAATTCTCTTAAACTCAGAGACAAAGCCAATCTCCTTCAAATCCTCACAAACTCCGGTATATATATACACTGCTTAATATGTCACTATATCAAATCATATGTACATAATAAACTCAATAACTTTGTTTTTTTTGTTTTTGTTTTTGTTTTTGGGGTGGTAATTAATTATAGGAATCAAACCAGATGATGGATTCTATGATCTTAACAAGATCAGAAACGCGATAAAAGATGCGATTGGGTTTACGCCAGGAATCGAATGTAACAAAGATCCCGAGCGTAACGACCAACTTCATCAGATCTACATTTGCGTCGATACATCAGGAACTGAGTTTATCGAATGTCCAGTTTTGCCTAGAGGAAGATGTCCTTCTCAGCTCCAGTTTGCTAAGTTTTAATCATATCTTTTTTTTGAGTGATTCGTTGTTGCAGATCATAATTATATCTCTTGTTTTGTAATCTTTTCTAATTCCTCTCCTCTTTCCAGAGCCCAAATTTCATGTGGACTCTAAAATGTGTAATATGTTATGTTTTTTTTTGTTTTTGATAAAAATATGTTATGTTACTTTATCTACATTTAATAAGATAAACTTTGGTATAATAATATGTCTATAGTGTAATATTCTAAATTTCATGAAATTTCAACCCTATATAGAGCAACTCCAAGGCTAACACCAAATTTAGTGTTGAAATAATACCAAATTTGGTGTTTTGGTGTTCCACTATATTTTTCATTTCCAACCACAAACCAAATCTCACACTAAAAAGAATATTTTTTATTATTATATTATTAAATTAAGATTTTCTTTATTTTTTAATAGTTTTCATAAATACTAATTATTTTTATAACTGAGTAATTATAATTTAAATATACGATTACAATCGATACATTAAAAATAGTGAAAAATAAATTACATCGTACTAATTATTAGAATTACTGTATTCGGACCATAAGTGTTCAAACCAATATGAAGAAGGTTCTCAAAACCAATATCATGAATCTCAATATCGATCATTTCACTATATCAAGGAGATCAAGCTCAACAACAATCTCAAGGTGAAGACCAAAGATCACCAAGTGACGAACACGATTTTACACAGTATTATAATTATCTGAGCGAAAATGGTTTTTCCGGATATTAAATTTATCGTTTAAATTTATATTATGTCCTTAAAAATTATCGTGTTGCATTTACTTTTTTTATGTTTTTTTAGTTTTTTTTTAATTTTATGTTTCTAGTGTTTAATTGGACTTTGATATGTATTTTAAATCTTAATCAATTTGCGCATTAATTTATATATTTTGTAAAAATTAATATTTCATATGTATTACAATTAATTTTTCTTATTATTATAAATGAAAATTACAAAAATATTAATGATATACTTAATTTTTGGTTACAAATATAATCAATTAATAATTTAATATACAACAAATTAATTATCTTATTTAATAAGAAAACCAAAAAAAAAAAAATATATATATATATATATATATTAATGTTCGGTGTTATATATTTTATATTTTAATATAATGTGATAATTAATGTTTATAAAACATTAAAAAAACCAAATTTAGTGGAATGGCGTCCCTTGGAGTTGCTTTAAGGCCACCTCCAATGCATATATTTAGATTGTTTTAATGGTGGGTCTTAAGAAAAAAATAATCAAATTTAATCAAAAAGTTGGGTCTTAAAATTAGATCCGTGTCTAATACTAGACCCGTGTCTTAACAAAATCAACATTTCTCAACAGAACCCATGTCTAATACTAGACTCATATCTAAAAAATTATTTTAAACACCTTTGTATAAATTAACAATTGGAGATGACCTAATACACATCTTAAATAAGGAACAACTTTTAGTGGCGTCCGATGGAGCTGCCTCCAGAACCGGTCAGTTGTTTTCTCTACTCTTTTCAAACCGAATTTAGTTTATATTTTATAAAGTTTTGTTATTTATAGAGGTAATCCGGTTGTAGAATCGCATTCGTATAATCTATTTTGGAGGGCATAACAACATATTCACTCTCACTCCTTAGATTAAATGCCAATGACTCCACTTAACCAGTCGTACCAAGTCTACCTTCGCATGGACCGGTCCGCTTCCGGTTTACTCCATAGTCATTTTTTGGTAAGTGGTACTGGTAACCTAATCCATTGACTTTTTCTCGTGGAACATCAACATATGTATGGATCAATTTTCTTTACTCTGAGTAGTCCGAATCTATCGTTTTCATTTTAATTTGACCAAGCACATGAGAGGCATCGTCATCGATATGAATGCCAGTCTTTGTAATAAACGATGGAATCAAATACAAAAATCAAGAAATATTTCTCAGATTTGACCATGTGATGTGTTTATTATTATTTTTTTCAGAGAAGATCATGCCAATATTTTAGTATATCACGAGGACAAACAACTAATTAAATAATTAATGGTACTAGGGGATATGCTATTTGTTTTATCTATAAATCTGAAGCTGCAATGTCTTAACAATGCATTGCAGAAACGAAGAAAAATAAAATGGGTGCGAAGGGTTGGTTTATCCTCAAGTTTATAATGTTTCAAGGTCTTTTCATTTCACCTCCCCAAGAAGACTTTGATTTCTTCTACTTAGTTCTTCAGGTCACTACTCTGATTTAACTCAGCTTTTTTATTCTTTTTTTTTGACAAAACACACACATATATATATATATATATATATATATATATATATATATAATTTGTGAAACATTTCTAAATTTTATGTTAATACAAAACATTTCTAAATTTCTAAATTTCTATGTTGAATAGCTAAATAAGATTTGTTTGTATATATGCAGTGGCCAGGCGCTTATTGCGATACAAAGCGTTCTTGTTGCTTTCCAACATCAGGTAAACCTGACGCAGATTTTGGCATTCACGGTCTTTGGCCTAACTATAACGATGGTCCATGGCCATCAAACTGTGATCCCGACAGCAAATTTGATAGAACTAAGGTATCTATAATTGTGTAATTTTCTCTTCTTTTTTTTCCCTTAAAAATGATTTTTTGAGTTAATGTATATATATCATATATGATTATGAATGTATAGATATCGGATCTGGTTAGTAGTTTGAAAAAGAAGTGGCCAACACTATCGTGTCCGAGCAATGAAGGGTTCAAGTTTTGGAAACACGAGTGGGAAAACACGGCACGTGTTCCGAATCCGTAATGAGCCAACATGACTACTTTGAAAATGCTCTTAAACTCAGAGACAAAGCCGATCTCCTACAAATCCTCACAAACTCCGGTATATATAAGTTATATACACTAATAAGTCACTATATATGAAATCTTTTCACGTGGACCCCATTTGATACATGCGTTTTTCTGTCCAGCTGCGATGGACATTCGTGCCATATATATAAACTCATTGAACTTTTTTTTTTGGTAATTGTAGGAATTAAACCGGATGACGGGTTTTATGATCTACAAAAGATTAGCGACGCGATAAAAGATGGGATTGGGTATACGCCAGGAATCGAATGTAATAAAGATCCAGAGCTTAACGGCCAACTACATCAAATCTATATTTGTGTTGATACTTCAGGAACTGAGTTTATCGAATGCCCAATTTTGCCTAGAAGAAGCTGTCCATCTCAACTCCAGTTTGCTAAGTTCTAATTATACCTTTCTTTGAGTGTTTCGTTGTTTTGGAAGATCTTAATTATATCTCCTGTGTTGTTGTTGTCTATTCTAATTTCTTCTCTTTTCAGAGTCCAAATTCGAGAGACTTATAATGTAATATCTGATGTTACTTTATCGAAATTAATAAAATAAACTTTGAATAGTATATGTATACATTATAGTGTAAGAGCACCTCCAATGCTAAGACTCTCTTTGAGTCTCTTAGCAATAAAATAACAACATTTTTTGTGATGGTGATTACCTAAGGACTCCACTTAATTTAAGGCCTCCAATGGTGTTACTAATGTTTGGTTTCTTAAATAAAAAATTAATTTTTAACATTTAATTTAAAACATTTATTTATACTAATAATAATTTTAAACATACAACTGTGCCCTGTAACAACATACAATTGACTCAATCGCTTAGTACGAACTGTGAACAACTGTGGCCTGTAACATAGCACCCCAACTTCACCAAAAACATATTTACATAAACACATACATATTTACATGAACACATATTTACAATATACAAAAATATGTAAATATGTGTTCATGTAAATATGTATATATTTATGTAAATATGTGTGTGTTTATGTAAACATGTGTATATCACAACCTGGGTTTTTATTTAATAACCCATATTTACATAAACATAAACATGTAAATATGTGTTCATGTAAATATGTATATATTTATGTAAATATGTGTGTGTTTATGTAAACATGTGTATATCACAACCTGGGTACACTCACCTTAACTCAGGTACTCCAGCTCCGCAATCGATTTGAAACCCTAAAACTGACACGAAAAGGTTAAGAACACCCTAAATCGAAATCATAAATCGATTCGAAACAACAAAAACAAACAAATTTGCTCGTTCTTGGTCGTTTTACCTGATTTTGTGATGAGCCCTATAAATCGCCCCCAATTTCGCTGCCTCGAGAGTTCTCGTCTTCAAATTCGCGATATCAGAGATAGCCAAGAGTTCTTCTGGTCGCGCGTGTTAACCCTGCGGAAATCCTCTGGTCGGAACAGAGGGTTCGAGACAGCCAACAAAAAAAATGGCCATTCACGCTATGACACGTCCCTAAGAATTGGTTTCTAAAAAACCTTAAATAAGGATCGATTCTTAACATAATTAGAGTTTTTCATTTATTTTTTTTTCTTTTTCCATTGGTTTCTGGGTCAAGAAATGGTTAAAAACCAACATTGGAGCTGGTCTAATATTCTAATGCATTCATGAAACTTCAACCTTTATGCATGCATATCCTAAGGATTAAAGAATAACTTTTTAGTGGCGTCAGAAGATGGACCGGTTGGTTATTTCTTACCCTTTCTAGCTGAATATGATTATTATTTTATAAGGTTTTTATTAATTTATTGAGATAATCCGGATGTAGAATCGTATAATATTCCTCAGAGGGCATAACGGATTCAGTGTCACTCCTTATAGATTGAGTGCAAATGACTCCAATCGTACCAAGTCTTTTTTTTTCTTTCTTTCTTTTGTTGCATGGACCTGTTTACTTCCGGTTTAGGCTTCATATATGAAACTTCAACCTTAATACATCCTACCTCCTAAGGAACAACATGTAGTGGCGTCAGAAATTGATCTACCTCCAGAAGCGGTCGGTTATTTTTTACCTTTTTAACCGAATTTGGCTTATCTCGGTACAATATTTAGTAGTTCAATTTTCTTGTAATTCCAGCGGGATATATATATATATATATATATATATATATATATGTCGCATGTATAATTTCATTTGGAGTTTGGAGGGCATAAGTGCATAAACAAATTCAGTGTAACTCCGGTTTAAGTGAATCGTACCTAATCTTTATTTGCATGGACCGGTCTGCTTCTGATTTATACATTTACAAAAGCCCATCTGATTAAGCTTTATATACAAAATAATTCACGTGGAATAACTTGCCGAATGACATACCATCATTAAGGCTAAGGGTGCTCTTATATTCATTCAATGTCTCAAGACTCTCAACCTTGTTATTATATGGACACTGAATTATTTTACACATATATATTCACTAGTGGAGGAACAAGTTGAGATTAATAAAATAATAAAAAGGTATAAATAAATTCAAAAATATTGAATTAATAATTCATTTTTATAAACATATGATTGTTAGGGACCTACACCTTTTTATATATAAGCAAGGAAGGACTGTCATAATTTCAAGAAAGAAAGAACAAAAAATAAGTAAATCCTTAAACATTGAGAGCAAAACACATGAGAGGAGGAGGAATCATCATCCTAAGCTTCTTAATTTTACAGAGTCTTGTCATGTCTTCGTCTCAATCAGCACCAGACTTCAATTTCTTCTATTGGGTCACCTACGTATGTTTCCAACAACACATATATACATACATTTATATACACGTACATTTTCTTACCGTATTCTTATACGTGTATATGGTAGTGGCCTGGAGCAATATGCGATAGCCAAAAAGGATGTTGTCCTCCAACTAAAGGCGACGATACGGCGTCGGATTTTATGATCCATGGACTCTGGCCTCAATTCAACAATGGCACCTGGCCTGCCTTCTGCGATCAAACCAATCTCTTCGATATCTCCAAGGTAATGTAGATCTATCATCTAGTATATTATTGGTATCTACGAGTATATTCAAGCACCGAAAGAAAAATTCAATAAAATTGGAAAATAATATTTAAACATAATCAAGAAGCTGATGAATCTTGAAAAAATTACAGGTATCAGATCTAATATGCAGAATGGAGACGAAATGGGCAGAGTGGGGAGTGTGGACATGTCCAAGCAACGAGACTAAGCTATGGGCACACGAGTGGGACAAGCATGGCACGTGCGTCCAATCTATCTTCGACCAATACTCTTACTTCCACACCAATCTCAAATACAGACAAAAACTCGACCTCCTCAACATCCTTAAACAAAAAGGTATATATAAAAGATTCAAAAAGAAGAAAAAAAGAATCCATGGAAAAGTTCTGTAGATTGATCATTGTTTCTTTTTTGCGTAGGAATTAAACCGAATGATGGGTTTTACGGTTTAGATGAGATCAAGAACGCGATCAAGTGCGTGATCGGGTTTGCCCCGGGTATTGAATGCAATGAAGATGTGAAGGGGAAGAAGCAGCTTTTCCAAATCTACATATGTCTTGATAACTACGCAAAAGAGTTTGTGGAATGCCCGTATGTTCCGGATAGATCATGTGCTTCCAAGATCAAGTTCCCAAAGAAAGATTCCCTTAGTGAATCTCTAAGTGTAATGCCTTTTGTTTTGACTACCTAACAAAAGAGAGAGTGAGAGTGTTTTGTGGTTTCAATAAGAGAGTGAAGGGTAAGAAGTTTGTATAACTATGATGAGTCTTTGAATAGAGAGTGAAACCTAGTATGGTAAGAACCCGTGTTGCGCAATTGCAATTTCAAAGGCTTGCATTCTTTCGCCTCGAGCGTTTCCATTTCGATCATAAGATGATATCTCGTTGATCTTGAGGTCAATAGAAGCCTTAATGAGCTCCTCTCCAACCCGTTTCGCTGCTTCCTGAAAAACATTAACATAAACAAAGAAATCTATTCAGACCAAAAGGCAAAACTAGAGTTTCTTCGACCCTGAATTCTTACCATATTACAGAAATGATACTTCAAAATATGACCAGAAACAACTTCATCTAGATTCTAGACTAGTGTCGTCCATCTAGAACTCATGCGGACACCTCTATGAAATGCAACCATTGTCTCACATAAGACACCAAATTTGTGAAGCAAATGATGACGAGTGAAGCAAAGACAATGGCACCAATACTATAAGCAGCACAAAAATCCGATCAAATGCTACATACAAAAACGCTAAACTCTATCAAAATTTTAAGCTTTTACAAGTGACACAACAGATTTTAAAATTTTCAAGTGGCCGAACTTACAATGACGGTGCATGGGGGATCTCCACGAATGGACTTCTGCAATGTACTACCGTAGAACAAGCACTTTTTGTTATAGTCATCCACCAACATAGCATAGAGTTGCTTGTCTGAACAGAATACCGAAAGTCTTGGTCTCGTTTGTGTTCCGTTAAACTGTCGCAAAACGAAAAAAAACTTTAAACAATGTTGCAAAAGAGATTTTCAAAACTTGTGTGTATATATATCTGAATCAGCCTTTAGAAAAAAAGTTACCTTCTTCCTGCTCCTCCGGTTCCTGGTTTTCGGACTCTCGACTCGAGAATTCCCTCTTGCGTTAATCACAAACGGCTTTACAGACATATCTGATGAAAAAAAAAGGGTAGAAATTTGTGAGCCAATTAAGGAAGACAGAGGAGGACAATAACATGGAAGAAGAATTATACAACCCACTTACTTGCTATTCGAATTGGAAACAAGACACAACCTTTCAGACGAGTCCCGAGAATGTCAGAGACTCTGAACTGAACAGAAGAGAGCCAAGTCAAATCAGCCATGCGAGATACCATTCGAAAAGCATCGAAAGTCGTAAGATGTTCTCTGCGGAATTTAATCAAACACCTTCTGTGCACAAATGAAACTCTGGGATTTTAATTACTAATTCGAATTGATTAGCCTTTGGAATCAACTTCGTAGTAAAATAGTATCTTTCTTTTGTCCTATAATGAAACAGGATAAGGATTGGGTTGGAATCATGAATGAATATTAAATATTTAAGAAATCGTTTCGTCAAAAATAATAAAAAAATATTTAAATTGTTAAAAAAAAAAGAGAGTAAAATATCTGAACAAATGGTTCTAGATTCTTCTGTAACCTTCGTTTTCCTTTTTGCCAGTACCCTCATGAACTACTGTAAAACCTTTCGCTAACATATATAATCTCCGAGCCTTTCTTCACCGACTTGTATCTAATTTTTCTTCACTTTCTTCTTCTACTTCTCATTTTTTTTATTTTCCCGAGAAAGTTAGCTCCTTTGCTTGTTAGCAATAAAAAGTTGGCTCCTTTTCTTGTATTCTCGAAAAAAATTCATCTTTCCCCTCTTACGATTTTCGTTTAGATATTTGCGTTATGTCTTCGGAGACTGATTTCGCAGAATTTTCGGCTATGTTCGAGAGAATGATCGAAGGAGGCGAAGGTCTCACTCGATTCTTACCGGTGATTTTAGCTCTAGCCGGAGAATCTGATGATGACGAAGAATCGACCGATCAGACGACGAGACACAGGGAGATCGTCATCGATCCGGTGAACCGAAGAGTGGTGATGATCAGATCGGCTTTGGGACCTGACGATCTCTTTAACGGCGACGTGTCAGGGAAACAAGGGAGATCGCCGGCGTCGAAATCATCGGTGGAGAGTATGCCACGTGTCGTGATCGGAGAAGATAAGGACAAAGAAGGATCGTGCGCGATTTGCCTTGAGGAGTGGTCGGAAGGTGACGTGGCGGCGGAGATGCCGTGTAAACACAAGTTCCACTCCAAGTGTGTGGAGAAGTGGCTAGGGGTTCACGCCACGTGTCCTTTATGTAGGTACGAGATGCCTGTTGAAGAAGAAGAAGAAGTGAAGAAAGTCGGCGTTTGGATTGGATTCTCTGTTAATGGCGGCGAAAGACGAAGCGAAGAAGACGGAGGACGAAGAAGACAAAGTAACGTTGACTCGAACCCTCGAGATGAGACAGAGGCTTCGGTTTCGTAGAAGACAGTTGAGTTGTGTTGTGTTGTGTATATTTTTTCGTTTTTTTTTTCCTGAATGAATTTCCATTTCAATAAAAACAAAAAATTAGAACATGATTTATTTCAACAACATGATTCATTGCCGTAAATCACACAAAACAAAAGATTTTTTTGAAGTTGAGGGCTTTCTTGTGGGATACAAAACCCTAGGGTTGTGGTTGTGGGCTTCCTTGGGGACTCTGAAGCATCTCATCTTCTTCTCGTTCTCTGAGTATTTTGATTCCTTGATATCTTCCCAACATCAAAACCGTAGCCATAGGATTCGTTCCTGGTGATTCTTCAAACGTCGAACCATCAACCACTCTTAACCGCTTCACGCCATTCACTCTGTAATCCTCATCCACGACAGACCCCACAACGCAACCGCCATGATAATGATAATAAGTTCTCACATTCTCTTTACAGAAGCCCTTAAGCTCTTCATCACCTCCCACAAGCTTCTCCTGATTCTGTGTCCCCAAGAAAAGTGTCACAGTCTCTGACCTCGCTACGTGTTGCAGAAGCAGAACCATCTCTAAGCATGCCTCCAGGTCTTCCTCGCTCTCCAAGTAATTGAATTTCACTGAAGGATTCTCCCTAGGGTTAATGCTGTTGAGCTTGAGCCTCCCTTTGGATTTAGGGAACGCTATTTTCGCTGCTATTGAGATCCTTGTTGTGGTGATGTTAGTTGGAAGAACCTCGGATTCGAGTATGAACTTGTAACCTTCTGCTATGGCTGCAACTTGAGGTGGCTCGAGTGTGCGGTTTTGAGATAATCTATCAACAAGAAGAGAGATCGCTGGATTGTCCGACATTTTTCTTCCTACTTCTTTGAGATTAACAATCACAGGAATGTCGAAATTTCTTAGATGATTCTCGGGTCCAATTCCGCTTAGGAGGAGAATCTGCGGACTACCTAAAGCTCCAGCCGCAAGAATAACCTCACCTCTATGCTTCTCAACATGAGCTTTGTAGCTCTTACTTGAGCTTCCGTCACTCTTCATAAACCTAACTCCAACCGCGCGAGTCTTGTTACCATCAAAGATTACACTCTTTACCGTTGCGTTTAGAAGAACAGTGATGCAATTTGGTTTGCCAAATCCCAAAAGATCTGCAGATGTATGCCTTTTCCCACACTGATCATATATGCTTCCACCAATCTTTGTCCCTTGCGTGTGCTCCAAATTATAGCCGTTGTAAGGATAAAAACCGGCTTCAAGAAACCCGAATTGCACAACAGATTGCCATTGAGTCAATTGAGGCATGAAGACAACCTTAGACTCAACCCATTTATAAGAATCTTGAACCAGATCTTTGTCCCAGCAAGCTTTCTTCACAAACTCTTCGCTAGCTCGGCTGTAAAATCCGCCATTTATAGCAGATGATCCACCAAGAACGCGTCCTCTGTAATTCTCGATTCCATCTCTAGATGTGAAACTTTGCGCAACGGATGAGTATTCATCTGTTTGTAGCAGTGAGTATCCAAAGTATTTTCTTTCTTCTACTAATGGATCTCCATAAGGCGAGCCACCACGTTCAATGACAAGAACAGAGAATTTCTCAGACAGAGTTGCGGCTAAGGAACATCCCGCAGTTCCGCCTCCAACGACGATGTAATCGAACGACTTGCCGGAGATTTCTTTCGGATCAGAGGTCATGTAAGGCATTTGCATCCCTGCAGACAAAAAAAACAACAACATTTGATCAAAAGCTCCAAGGCATATATTTGCTTCGAAAAAGAAGACACTTTACAATACCTTGTGACAGATTAATGCACATGTAAATGATGAAGATAAATACAAGAGGAGACATGTTTAATCTGAGTTTTCAGATTCAAAGACAAAAATTTTGTCTAAAGAAAAGGGATTATTTGGTTTATAATGGAAGCGGTTGTGAGTCTAAGTGATGATTGTGTGTCTCTTAAGGCATTAACAGTGTAGACATAATGATCTGAGAAAATGGTCAACAAATAGATAACTAAAAAAAAGTTTGTTGCTTAAGAGCGCATGGTTAGAGATCATGATGCTCTCTTTGTTGGATAATTATGAAATTTTCCTTGCATAATCATATATCCATGCCTTAAAGTCATGTCTCTGGATAATTATGATTTTTTACCTTTTGCTGTTCCAACTAAAATTCTGAGTGGATGGATGAAGCAACAACGTTAATTAGATAGGGGAAAAACAATTAAGCTTAACCAGAAGTAACAACATGAGAGATAATCTAAAATTTATAATGATAGAGAGTATGAAAAGAGACGACCACCATTGTCTGAAAAATCTTAAGCAATGTTTAGTGGACTGTATCAAAACGAAATACACACATTCAAGTCATGTGATTAAAAAAAAAGAAAAAATTGAAAGAAAGTAATAGTTAAACGATCCAAACATTAACACCAATGATGAGGATTCAAAGTAAAGAACAAAAGCTATATAAAGATATGAGAATTTGGATTTCGATTCTCAAATCACTATCATGAACATTTTACATCGTTTACTGAAGTTTTTTTTGGCTTCTCTATGTCTTCTTTTGACCAGCAAAAAAGAAGATGGTCCAATCCTATAGTTCCTCCAGTTTTACGGCATGTATGCTGAAACATCAATTTTTCTAGGAAAATCGGTTATATCAACCCTAAATCTTCGTCGTACTCGTACCTCATTAGAATCTCTATGAAACAAAGAAGATACCAACAATTTTGGTACTAAACCTATACCAGACACATTAATGTTGGAGAAGATTAGGAAGTACATGGTCACAAATAAGATTATAAGAACATTTACCCTCTCAAAGAAAAAAAGATGTACCTTTTACGAGATTAAGACAAACAATAAACTTATGCAAGTAATAGAGACAACTTTTTCACCATTTTTTGAAATTTGAATCATTGATGTTTGCTACTTTGTTTATCGTGTCTTGTGTTTTCATGTTTAAATTTAGCTGGAAAATGAACCACATGATTAACATTAATATAAATACCACAATATTATGGGATTAAGTATTAAATGGATAATAGTATTGATTTTTTGCTCTAAATTTACAATTATTTTTTTCCCTTTTAATTTGTTTTTATGTTCCTCGTTCGAAAACCATGTTAAAGGTAATTTAAACTTGTTGCATGCAGTATCAATTATTTATCTAAAAGTCTTTTTCTACAGTTTAACAACTTTTTTGTGGTGGATATAAAACAATAGAAGTGTAAGTTTTTTTTTTTTTGATAAAGTAGAATTGAAAAAAGGAGTGTGTGACATTACACCAAAATTTCCCGGAAATGCGGCAATAATGTCATTTGCCAATGTTCTGATTCTCCCACGCGTTGTCATATCCGTTCAGGAACCGTGTGTGCAAATGTCAAAATGATTGCTAAGAAACAATATCACTCTAACCAAAAATCATTTATTTACTAAACAAATAAGAAAGAAGTTATGAGAATATTTGGTGTTGTATATAAAATTTACTTAAAAATTAGTTTGTGGATCTTAATTTTTTGCTTCACTATTTAAAATAACTTGAAGTATTTGTAACTATTGAAAACGGTCTTTCGTTTATCTCGTTATATATAATTTAATAATTTTAACAATAAAGAATATGCTAAATATATAATCGCATTTTATTATACACCTACCAATTTAACTTCATGTAACTTTTGTTTATTGTCAACAATACTATTTCAATATATATATTATTTTTTTTCTAAAAACAAATCACTAACTTGTCGATCTAGTTGACTTGGCTCCACCTTTCGTTTTTATTTTATTTTTTCCTTTTCCCATAATTGAATTGGTATGGCTATTTTTATCCTATCTTGAATATATTTAATTACAATTGTTAGTTTTTTTTTCTTAATTTTAATTCCAACGAGGATATATAGATATATATATATGTTTTTACGAGGGTAAAACAAGCGATAAGTTTAAGTAAGTGATAAAACAATCTTTTATCATTCCTTTTGAATCATGAAGTCTGTTACTTCGTTTATGGTTTCTTGTGTTCTTATATTACTCGTTATACACCATATGAAAGGTAATTTTAATCTTGTTGCATTATCAGTAATTTTAGATTGATTTATTTCTTTTTACAAATTAATAATGTGTTGCCATTGATGATATAAAACAATAGAGGTGGAAGCAGCTCCTGCGAGTGCGACAACGGGGGTGTGTGAACTTACAGATCAATTCCCCGGAAAATGTGGCAATGACGGAAGCAATGTGTGCATAAACGACATGCAAAAGAAAAAACTAAAAGAAAAATTACGTTGCGAATGTTTTGATCATCCTACTGTCATCTTGGGTCCCAAAAAACGCATATGCAAATGTCGATATGATTGCTAAGAAACTATTATATAACCAAAATCTCTTTAGTTATAAATGATTAAGAGAAGAAATAAGAGCGTACTCGATCGGTGTTGTAAGAAACTCAGTATAATGTGTTTTCAAATTAGATTACTTTTTCCCAATATGGCATAATCTATAAAACTATGATTAGTACTTGCAAATATAGTATATTGTAGATTTTTTTCTTTTGGTCAAGATAACTTCAAGTATTCTATGCGATTAACCAAGTGGCGGTGGATTAGTGATTCCTACTTGTGGAGGAGTTGCCTTGTTGGTATAGGTCAGTAATCGATTACTCGTAAACGCGAGATTATATAACTACTCTCATTTGGCTAGTTGAAGATGGTGCCACGCTTTAGACTCATTTGAAAACCGATGAGTGAACTAATTGACGGTATCACTCATCCATAGGATTAGTCGGATGGTAAAAAAACTCAGATTAGCCCTTGTTATATATAAAAAAAAGTATTCTATGCGACCACAAAAAAAAAACAGAGATTTTAAAAAACTTACACTACGTAAGTTGAAGGTAAAAAAAAAAAAAGTAAAGTTGATGGTATTGGTCCGTATCATACGCTTTTTGTGATTATAAATTTATATTTATCATTAACGGTTTACCTGTCAAGATCATGTACCGGATTTGTCACAATTGTACTCAGCTGTCTAGATAAACCGAACTAAAGAAACTTATCGATTGGATAATAAACCGGTTAGGATGGTCGGCAGCAGGTAGATGATTACAAGACAAAAATAACAAATTTGCTTACAGATCTTCCAAAATGAATACTTTACAGTCCTCTAGTGATCTTCCAAGATCAAAAACTTTGTCAAAAGGTTAAAAGTTTAAGTAGGTCAAAGAATCGACCTTATCTCTCTGTTTTTAATTCCAGCTACCATTAAGCTTTCTCTTTCCCTCTAGAATGCACAAGCGAGACTTGATTCATCAGATTTTCCATGGCAAACGAGTTACTTTTCTTGATTTTCCTTGGAGAATCTTTGCTTGAGTTTCCTCTCAGTGAGAGGTTTTTCCTTATCCCATTCCGTTTTATCATTAACATGGTGTTTCTCGGCGGCACATTAACAGCGCTTTCAACACAGTCACCTGCCTGAGCACAGCCCCATGGTCTTGTAGATGGCCCATCTTCGCAAAGCGTTTTAAGCCTCGGGACAATGTTGTGTGATTTGGAGTGTTCTCCTTCCTGTTTGGTGCATATTGGACAAGGTGGGTCATTGCGGTGAGCCTTTGGAGTTGATTGGTCAAGACATTCCGCGTGAAAGACGTGATGACATGGAAGCACTCCTGTGACGGGCATGTCTCGGTTTCTTATGATGGACCGAGCTCCCCAAGGAGATTTCTGTGAGATGTATCTGTTACACAGGCCGCATTTAAATGTACTTGAAGCGACTCGTTGTGCTTTCGCAGTGTTATTATCCCAATCAAGAACTGGCTCGGGAACATCCACAGAATCAATGCTGCTTGTTGTCCCGCTGCTCCAACTGCAGGCATCCGCAGAGTCGGATGTTGTTTCTCTAGCATGATCAGAAGGATTATGCAGTATAGGATGAACCAGCTTAGACAGGAAAAATCGCCGGCTTGAGAAGTTGCGGTTAGGTTCAGCGTCACCAATATCAGAACAAGACGAGAATGAACACCCGATACCGACATTTCTTGATGTACCCGGTAGTTGCTTAAGAATCTGATCTGCAGAGAGAAATGAAAAAAAAACAAAAAGATACACTCATCAAACCAGGAAAGAGGATATAACAACCACTGTTAAATCTTGAGTTAGCACAGAAAATTTGGTAGACAAATAGATCTTAAAGAGAATAATGTGAGTTTTAGTGCAACAAACCTCTTCTTGTTGCAGATTCAAAATCATTAGGTGTCCAGTGAAGAGCCTGAGAAAGGTCGGGACTACGAAGAACATTAGCATTTGATGATGTAGAAGATCCATAAAAGCTAATACCATCAATTAATCCATGGACATCCCATCTCGATGAAGGTGGAGAGAAACTTGTATTAGTCCTCCAATAAGGCTCATGCGGGCCAAACGAAAAATCCCGACTTGCAGAATTTGATCTATCTGACTTCGCGGCAACACAACAGAGCGAACCCATCTTTAATTAATTCCACTAGATAGACTCTTTGGCCCTAAAGCTTACAACAGTTCCTCTTTTCTCAATGTCTGAAGACTCTCCAAATCAAGCTTAAACACATTTCCAACTCCATAAACCAGGAGACAGATTTCGCAAAAACATAATTGGATTCGGATTTGTTCCTTGTCTTTAGCTTTAGCACACCTGAGTAATCAAATAGCACCAAAGTTTCAAACTTTCAATCATCAAAACAAACATTACTCAGGATTTTACGAATTCACATTGTACCAAAGCTTTACTCAGAGATATATAAAGATTAACATAGTCCTCAATAGATAAACACCATACAGAAGCAATTCACAAAAACAAAACAAAATCAAATCTGAAAACTGAATTAATCTACCCACCCAGTAATCTCTCACTCATCCTACGACTAGCAAGATCTGGCCTTTAGTTTTCGATATGCTTTTTTTTTTTCCCTTCACGAAGAAGATCAAAGAGAGAAGAATAGCCCACATTGTCGAAATTCTATAACAGAGATTTTCATTGCAAATGCATTATGAATTTACAATGACAGTAAAAACCGTTAGAAGATTTGCAGAGATGAGTAAAGTAAAGGGCTTACTGCTTCGAAACTGCTGTCGGAAGAAATGGATCCTACTTGCCGCGAATTCGATCGAAAAACCCTAATTTTCTTGGAAGGGAGAGATACTGATTCTTCTTCTTTACTGTACTGTTTGTATCTTAGCTTTACCTTTTTGGCTTTTTGGCTTTTTGTTTTTGTTTTATCTATTTGAATGAACTTTAAAGGAGAAAAAGACTCTTATATGTACAGTATCCAAAATCAGTAATTAATGTGATTCAAAAGTTGAATGCATTTAATTTTGGATGAGAAAATGAATCCAATGGATTTTAGTCAAGAATATTAATACTACTACATTTAAATATGCATATCTTGAATTATTTTCTTCTATATATACAGTACCGTTATTAAAGATATGCATATTTAAATGTAGTAGTATTAATTTTCTTGACTAAAATTCAATGAATTCATTTTTAAGAGGCATGCACTTAAAATGATCAATCAAATACAGTATCTAATTGGAATTAATGAAGGATTACAGATTCACAGTTGTGTGTCTGCAACCGCGCCTGTTTGATTATTCTTTTACTAAAAAATTAGGTGAATTAGTCTCTTTAATTTAATTTCTTGATATTTTGAACTTTGAACTACCACTTTCTAATTATTTTATGGGTATAACCAATTAATATTTTGAATTTTTTTGAACGAAATACCTTTATGTGTGCTGTTTATGCATGGTGACTATATTACCATATTCTTTTTGAAAATTTTATAGAAGTTTCTGAATTTTGTATAAGGTCACGACAAACTTTATATTTCAGAAATTTTATTGTAAGTTTGTAGACAAATTGTGCTTTGGCAAAACAAAAAACTAGTAGACAAATTAATGAATGTAAATCGTTCAATTATTGACAAAAAGTTTCTGAAAAATTACAAAAATATTCCCAACACTTACAAAAGTTTTGTTTGAACCGTTTTTCAAGTAAAAGCAAGAAAAAAATAAAATACAAGTGCAACCAAGGCCTTAGTATTTTTTTATTCTATTTAGCCCGTAATAAACATAAACCAGAAATCAAACATCATAAGAACATATTGCGAACTACATTATAACCACTTTACACGGAAAAAATATGTCGCGGAAGATGAATCTTCACGTAATGAATGGTCATCATCGTGTTGATAAGAGAATAGCAGTTGAAAGTCAGATTTATAGCATCTCAGAGGCTTGCGTGGAGTTGATATTTCCGAAGTTTGAAGATCGATCTCGAATCGATGGATTCTAGAATTAAGTTTGTGGATCTGAAGGTCTGTTGATCACGAAGTCGCATATTTCTTCTTCGATTTAGATCCATGCATGTTGGCAAAGGATGCATTCCAAGATTGAGAAGGCCTAATATTGCATCCGGAACCAATTCTCGACCAAATTGACCAGCTGATTGAACATTAGATGGTCTCGACTTTTGGCCGACTGATTTCAAAAAAAAAAAAAAACTCAGAAGTCTATAATTGGTTTCCGAAAATATATATACGTCAACTTGATGAATAGTAACGCATGAACATTTTTTTCCAAAATTATTCAGCTATGAATATATTAAGCATATCTAAAAAGAAAAACCAAAACAAGTTAAATATACATATTTGCCGACTAGTTTTAGCATTGAGCATTGACTCCATTGAGGTATTAAGACGTTGACTATCAAAATTCTACGCATTTTTGCCGACTAGTTTTATACAGCCTATCAATTGGATTACCGATCATTTAAATACTATATCTTGTCACTATTTATAAAACATATAATATAATTTTTCTATTCTTTATATCTTAGATATTAATGTATTCAGTCTAGCACATGCTGAACAAAAGACCAATTCAGAAATGTATAATTCACAGCTACACAATAATTCATATGCCACCATAAGTGGAATAAGAAAACTCTAATTAGTCATAATATATAATTTAGTTGATCTTATTCTTTTATCAGTAGTATTATTTAGTGTTAATTATTTGATCAAAAGTTTCAAGTTATAAACGACACTAAAAATGCTACATTTAAAAAGTTAAAATGAAAATTCCTATATTTTTGTCAACATTTATGTCGTCGTGTTAGCAATTCAAAAATATTAGTTCACCAAACTATAATGATGGTTGAACATTATTTTCATATGTAGTTGGTGATAATACAATTTAGAAATACATTTATGTGTGTCGATCTAATCAGTAATCATAAAAAACATAAAACGATTAAAATATCATAATATCTTTAACATATAGTAATTATTTCAATATATTTTTATATGGTTACATTACGTGCCGTCACGTCCCGAAGAACAGTTAAAAGAGATTAAAACTAAAAAAGCCACCTGTCACGCTTAACCTCCAGATATTTATATTTGTAGACGTTAGCCCCAATACTTGCATTTCTCTGCTTTCAAACCCAAAAAAGCCACACACAAAAAAAAAACCATAGGATCAGAAGGCGAAGAGAGAAGCGGAGTGGCGGCTACATTTTCCGGCAAGAGCTCCGATCATTGACCGATTATTCTCCGGTAAATATTGCATGTTCAAAGTTTTGATTGGATGAATGTTGGTGGAATCGAATTCATGTAAACTGGCTATTTTGGTCGGTGATGTGTCATGGATCTTGATCGGTGAAATTCGTAAAGAGTCCGATGGTTTTCGTGGCTCAATTTTCATATAGAGCTAGTTTTTTAGGAGAGATTTGATCGTAATGTTTGTTTCCTGGTTTTAGCATAGTTGACCGATGAAGTCAATGTGCTTATCTCTGAACATTTGGTTCCTTTACTTCTAGGTTAGTAGATTTTCCTCGGAGAAGCAATGTTTCTTTCGAGATTATGGAAATTTCTGTTGATCGGAGTTATGGATTATGATTATTCTGCTATAATTGTGTGAGGGATGGTTACCTTTCCAATTTAAGAACTTAGATCTGATCATTATAGTCGAATTTTATCATCTTCCTTTGGACCTGGATTCAGAACTCTCAACGATACTTTTACGGCTCTGTTTTGCGTATTTCTTCAGTATTTGTTGATGTAGAGAGGATCATATGAACAATTTTTATTTGGAAAGTAAGAAGCTCTAACTTAGAATTGATTCTCATATTTTTTTTGTCCAGAATCCTGCGGCATTGCGATTCAAGTATTTGCTTCGTTTTGTCGTAGCTGTTGAAATGGCTAGTACTCTGAGGAACATCCATGGTAAGAGATCTAATTTCCAATCTGAGTTTACTGGAAATGGAGGAAGTAAGAGAAGAAATCTTCATGATGATACAGATCATAATGTTATTGGGTCCGAAGACACTGTGTATCGTTACTTGTGCCCCGTGAAAAATACGGGAAGCATTATTGGGAAGGGCGGTGAGATCGCAAAGCAAATAAGGTCTGAGACAAAATCAAACATGAGGATCAACGAGGCTTTGCCCGGTTGTGAGGAGCGTGTTGTTATCATATATTCTACTAGTGATGAGTTAAATCATTTTGGGGACGATGGAGAGCTTGTTTGTCCTGCTTTGGATGCTCTTTTCAAGGTCCATGACATGATTGTGACGGACATTGATGCTGCAGTTGATGATGATGATCTTAGTGAAAAACAAACGGTTACTGTGAGGATGCTTGTGCCGTCAGACCAAATTGGTTGTGTTATTGGGAAAGGCGGGCAAGTTATCCAGAATCTGCGTAACGAAACCAATGCTCAGATTCGTGTCATCAAAGATAATCTACCCGCTTGTGCTTTGACTTTGAGTCATGATGAGCTTCTTCAGGTGATTACACTCACATGTCTTCATTCTATTATGATTAAAAAAGAACAAAGTCCTGATTGTGTAACTTGATTTTCCAGATAATTGGAGAACCTTTGGCTGTTAGAGAGGCTCTTTATCAAGTTGCTTCACTGCTTCATGATAATCCGTCGCGATTTCAGCACTCACTCCTGACTTCTTCAAGTTCCATGCATCAACCTGGTGGAATGTTAATGTCTGCAGCATTAACGAGCTCTCACAGAAACTACGCTGTGCATAGAGATATGGCAGATGCGAGGGAGTTTTGTGTTTGCTTCATCTGTCCGGCTGAAAATGTTGGAGGCGTAATAGGAAAAGGTGGTGGTTTCATTAATCAGATCAGGCAAGAAACTGGTGCAACGATTAGAGTCAATACCTCAGAAACTAATGAAGAGGATTGCATAATTTTCATATCATCAAAAGAGGTAATGCAAATCTCCTATATTCCATACAAACTCGCTAAATCTTATACTGACTTTTTGTTTGGTATGTAGTTCTACGAAGATCAATCTCCAGCGGTGAATGCAGCAATACGCTTGCAGGTTCGATGCAGTGAGAAAGTGGGTAAAGATCCAAATTATTTAGCAATATCCACTCGTTTACTTGTGCCGAGCTCCCAAATTGGGTGTGTCATTGGAAAAGGTGGAGCTGTTATATCTGAGATGAGGAGTGTAACACGAGCAAATATCCGTATTCTCCAAAAAGAAAATGTACCAAAAATTGCGCGTGAAGATGAAGAAATGGTTCAGGTAATTATTAATCACTTAAAAACACATATTCGGATTGTGTTTGGAGTCGTTTTTGTTGTAAAACTAAGCCACTATTCCATTTTGTTGTGGTCAGATTACAGGAAATCCTGATGCCGCTATGAAAGCTCTTACGCAAGTAATTTTGCGATTGAGAGCCAACTCTTTCAACATGGATCATGGACTTGTCTTGCTGCCAACATCTTTTCCATATTTCTCTCAAGTTACCGAAAGTTCGAGCAAAGCCAAATACGCAAAACGCGATGGTTCTAAAGATCACGACTATAGTAAACTGGTATGTACTGGTCCACAAGATTTGAGATATTCCATCATTCAATCAAGATATTCCACTTAAGTGTATATGATATATGTTGTTGCAGAATTCGATTTCCAAGAGAAGAAACCATGTTTCTTAAATCGAGAAAAAAACATCTTAGAAAGGTAATGCTTTATCGTTTTCTCTATTATTCAAAGACTAAAGAACACTGAGAGAGTGTTCGTCAGTTTCAGAAATATAATAAGTTGATGCAAATTTTTTTACAAAAAGATGTTACTTGTAGAAAGAAAAATGTTGTTGTTTATGCAGTTCAAATAAGAAATGTAAACACGAGGGGTGTCTTCTTCATCTTTAATTTCTACTTTGGACTATATTGTTTGAATCTTCAAGAGTGCTTTCAATCTTAATTTTGGTAACCAACATTTCACTATTGCATCACATAAAAATACCTATACATTTTTCAATCCTCGATACGATCAAGTCTAAGTCGATGTGGGACATTGCTCGTTTCTTCACTTTTCTTTTTTTTTTCTTTTTTTCCGACATAAATATCTTTCTATTTAAAAGCAAAATAAAGAATGTAAAAGAATATTACATTGAAGTTATAAGGCCCAATTTCAGAGTCCACCCAATTACACATAATATATTTTTCATCGAACCCAAATCACGAAACAGCTCGAATGAACTCGAATGTTTATAACTAATTAGTTGGTGGGCTGAGCCAGGCCCGTGCAGTAGTGCAACGCATGGGCGACTCGCGAAAACCCAGATAGCAAGCTATCTTAATGGACTTTCTCCCTTTAAAAATAGAGTTAATATCGTGTGGACCGATGGTCCACATATCAGATATTAAACTGATAAGAACAGATACTACACTTGATCTTAGCCAAAAGGCCGAGAAAGGTATGAATTTAAAGTGTGGCTCAGCTTCGTTTTTATACCCAAAAGCTTATCACTAAAGTCTCTCTAGTTATCGATGTGGGACAAAGTAAAAACACCATTATTTGTCCTCCTACATCTATATGAGAGATTGAATGAGAGATTACATCGTCCAATCGCTGGATTCAATCTACAACTCGCTATGAAGCCTCGATTTTTTTAATTTTCTTTTACTGTGCTTGAGATTTATGTCTGAATCTTCTGGATTTTTTATTTTATTGCCTTTTGCTCCTATTTCACTTGTTCAAGCTTTCTCTGTCTCTATGAATCAAAAGATTGTATTATTCTCAGAGAACTTACAGTCAAATTATTCAACACTTCAGGGTTAAAATTATTAACTAAGGACATGAATATAATGCCAAAACGAGAACTCCAATTGGTTGTTGTTGGATGTAACAAATTAGAGCAGGTAAAGAGAGGATAAACACAAGATTGCAAACTAATCTTTGCTCATTGAATGTCCTCAGCAAAAAACCTAATTTCTCTGTCTTTATATGAATACTACACTTATGCTTTACAAATTTTTTTTATATATTCTTCATTATAATAAACTATTCAAAGTCTTAACCACTTCTTGAATTTACTTCACTGTGGATATCCATATAAACTGCACGCAGACGCTTTTGTGAGTCACAGAGAAAAAAATGGAGGAATCAAAAGTTGAAGCTGGGGAAACTTCCACATCATCTACAAAAGTTATAACTCTGGAGCCAAAGGTGGTTATAAAGAAAGCAATATCGACTCTTGGATTTGTTCTGCGGTTATTTGCTGTTTTTGGAACTATAGGAAGCGCACTCGCCATGGGAACAACACAAGAATCAGTTGTCTCTTTCACTCAGCTTATACTCCTCAAGGCTAAATACAGCGACTTACCAACGCTCATGTAAAAGATTCAATATTTGGTATATTTTGCCATGATTGTGAAATAGATAACCCCATATTGCTCTGTTTCATAGGTTTTTCGTGGTTGCAAACGCGGTTGCTGGTGGTTATTTGGTTCTTTCTCTACCTGTGAGTATCTTTCATATCATCAGCACTAAAGCTAAAACCTCAAGAATCATCTTGCTTGTCATCGATACGGTAAACGTCTTCCTTTCATGATCTTGAATTAAATATTTAACTGAATATGTAATACCTTGAAAATATATAAATTTATATGTCGATTAGAGCATTTAGTGGAACTAACCCGTTTGGTTACTCGTCTAGATTGTCTAATCAGCCGCAAAAGTGATTCTACCATCTAGAAATAGCCATGGCCGAAAAGGAACATTTAGCCTTATTTAAACCGATTCTTAGAACACTATCTAACTAAAACAGTAAAGTCGCGGTCTAAACTAACCGTCTAGAGACGATCTTATCCGGAAAAAAACGTTTAGTGCTATTTTGACTGATATTTAGAACACTAAGTTAAATCTTAGATCATAGGATAACAGAACATAAGCATAAACATAGCAAACGAACTTGTAATACAAGACAAATAACTTGTGACCCAAGCCAACTTTCTTCTTATATGAAACCCTTTATGTAATTTAGTATCTATTGAGCCGATCACTCATAATGTTGGGATTTATTGTTTCTTATAATAAGGTGATGCTGACTTTGGTGAGCTCTGGTGCATCTGCAGCAACAGCCACCGTTTATTTAGCTCACGAGGGCAACACAACCGCTAATTGGCAGCCGATTTGCCAGCAATTTAACGGATTCTGCAAACGCATCTCGGGATCTCTCATCGGTTCTTTCTGCGCATTGATCTTCCTCATGCTTATTGTTATTAATTCCGCTATCTCCCTCTCTCGCCATTAAGATATCTATGCACATATATATCGATCTGAGTTTGCATCGAAATCGGGCCGAAATGTGCCTCGAAGCTACCGTACTAATTAAGGTATTGTAATGTAATGTAATGACTAATGAGTTCAGAGGTTTCATGTGAAGAGAGAGAGATATATATACAATACAAATACAAATACAAATACAAATGCACTTAAGCAAGAAGCTCCACCACGTTATCTATCGATTTCAATGTCTTCTCGTAGTAAAGATACGACTCGTACACCTTTGGCGTCCGCACGTAAAAATCCAACTATTGCATCAAAGACATTTAACAAAATTAATTATTATTAAACATTGACAAAATATATGAAATTAATCATGTGATTTGTAGTTTGACTTCCATTTTGTTAAAAACAAAACGCACCATTTTAGTTTTTATTAACTCTGTTCTGTATATCGAAGTAAATCCGAAAGACTAACATTTTACTTACAATTTGCAACTTGCAAATCAATATAATACTTTTTCAATATGAACTAATATTTTAACATGTGAATTCAAACAATTTTTATTTTCTCATATTTATATTCAAATTATCAAATGTATATTTAATCAATTTTACATTTACCTCAATCATATTTTAGAAAACATACCAATTACTTTAACTTTTTTTTGTCAAACAGTTTTTTATAAATTTATTTGTATAAATTTTAGATTCAAACAATTCGTTTGCAAAATAAATTGCGTTAGTAACAATCAAATCCATAATTAGCATGCATTAATCAAACAAATAAATAAATCATTAATTAACTCATACCTCAATCATGTTTTCGACTAGCTGATTTGCCGCCTGGACGTAATCATTCCGGCGACTCTCCGGTAAGATGTTCATGGCGTTGGTCAGATCCTGAGACAGATAAGCCTGTTTCAGTCTTATGTAGAATATAACGTACCTCCAAGACATGTGCTCCAACATCTCCCTCATGTCTCTTAATCCTTCTGCCGTCTGTTTTATACGCGCCGCCGCATCCTCCGGCGATAACCCCGGCTGAAAATATCTCTCCTTAATGAATGATCTCGTTCCCCATTTCTCCTGTGCTAATGCTGATGTCGTGGCGGCGCCGATGGCCGTGAATGTTATAAGCGAGGTCAGGGTTCTCCGGCGAGTGAAGCTGTCTTGTTGGGATTGTCCGGCACTGCATATGACGGAGAATGGTAGGTTTACGCGGCGATGGTAATTTGGCCGGGGGAGATACGGTGGCGGAGTTTTCGTGGTGAAGGAGCTCATTTGATTTTTTTTGTTTCTTTAAATTTATTAAAAGGATAGGAAATGGGAGGAGCTGAAAACTAATGTTTTTTGTTTTTTTTTGTTTGACAAAGTCTGAAAAACTAATGTTGTCTACTCGAACTTCATCTTTTGCCACATTGGCATGTTATCTCTAATGGAAAAAGATAGTACGTTTTGAAATGAGTGAACATTGGGCACATAAAAGACTAAAAGCTCAACATTTTAAGCCCTACAATGAATTGGAATTCGCAAGGATGCGTGATATTTGACAAAACGACACGATCAAAACTTATGAGAGAACATCCTAAATTAAAATAAAAGAGAGAAAAAAATGTGTTGACAAAAAGAAAGAAGAAAAAATGTGTCAATTATGTATATGTAATTGATTTTTTTTTTTTAATGTTGAGATATATTTCCACCTTTAACTAAAATTCTAATAATTTCGAATTAACTCATAGTGTTATAATTTAGAAATTAAAATCTCAGCTCAGTTGGAAAGTTTTTCAACGATCTATCCTGTGAAATTAACATTAAATCATATTAATATGATTTTTTATATCTTTATCATAGTATATAGATTTGTATAAAAGGAAAATATTACTCCTTATATATAGATTGTAAAAGATGTTAAATCACCACCTCGATCTAAAAATTAAACATTTTCTTGGAATATTGAGGTATGTATACTAGCTACCAATTTCATGGTGATCTTATGTAATTTATAAGCTTTACAATTTTATTATTTTAACATTAGATTTAGGTTGTTGTAGAGTTTGAAACTCTCGTGTAGAGGTTTAATTTCGGGTTATATAAAAACTCGATATGAAAATTCAAATACTTTTTAGAAGTTTGTGATTTTTGCATGTATATATATATATTATATTAAATTTAATAATATTGAATTTATGTATATTTACGATTTAGGTAGTAAACTTTATGTATCATTGAGTTTGGTTCATGTATTAAACAGAAAATGAAATGAATCCATATGGTGTAATATTTAGACTTTGGAGGGATGAAATCTTGTATTTTTTGTTTTTTTTTTTTCTTAAAATTTTTTAAAAATAACCCCTAAAATTATAGAACCAATAACCATTAAAATGCAAGAACTAATAAACACCATGAAACTTGGCGCGTGGAAAACGCTCTTCGTTTTGTTGCGCGCGTGGAAATCGTTGCGCAAACACATTGACGTCATTTTCTTCTCTATATATATTAAAAGCAAAATAAGATTGGGGAAAAACACACAACTGTGTCGCAAAGTAGGAAAGTCTCTGCAGATCTAAATTACTTGTGAAGGTCGAATCCACAGTCTTCAACTTCGTTCTACTTTCTCGCCTTCAATAAGTTACTTTCCACTCCATCTACTCCTTAGTTTTCTCGAGAAAATCTAGAGACAAGATCCCCGAAGAAACAAGGTACTTTTTTTTTTATTTCTAAAACCTCTCGAGTAGATAAAGAGAAGAATCATATTTAGACGTAATCGATGTTTACCCAGAATAAGCAAAAAGTAACGAATCATCTGGCTTTTATTTCGGCCTAATTCATTGCTGGGTTTTCTTCAATTTAGACGTAACTGATGTTTATCCAGAAGAAGTAAAAGGCATGAACTCATTACAGGGTATTCTTCGAATTAGATGTAAGTTTCTTTTCACTGATGACAATCTTAGCTGTCTGAAACGTCACGTTTTAGATCATTAGTCAATTAAAGATAAAAAGTTTTAAACTTTTTCTTCTGATTCGTTGAACGTCTTTGTTAAATTCAGACTACTTCAGTGATTTGATCAGAGAAAGACCTCTCTTTTGGTGAAACTAATATGTTCTTTATAACATTGGACTTAGGTTGTGTTGAGTAGAGAAAGACCTCTCTTTTTAGACTCTCCGTTGAATATAATGGCGGAAACTGGTTTAGTTATTCCGACCATAGACTTGGAGGAGGAGGTTTCTGATAAGACACTGAATCAGAAAATCTGTGAAGCGAGTGAGAGATGGGGATGCTTCAGGGTGATTAACCATGGAGTTTCATTGTCTCTAATGTCTGAGATGAAGAAGACTGTTATGGATCTCTTTGAACGTCCTTACGAGGTGAAAGTGCGTAACACCGATGTGCTACTAGGGAGTGGTTACAGGGCTCCAAATGAAATCAATCCTTATTATGAAGCATTGGGTCTCTATGACATGGCTTCTCCTCAAGCTGTCAATACTTTTTGTGACCAACTCGAAGCCTCCGCGGAGCAAAGGTTTTGTCTTTTTTTTTTTCTTTTTCTTGGTTGGTCTGAAAAGGGTTCTTGTGATGGAATATTGATTTATGTCTTAATGGAATTTGGGTTTCCAGGGAGATTATGGTAAAGTATGCGAAAGCTATTAATGGTCTTGCAAAGGATTTAGCGAGGAGATTAGCAGAGAGTTATGGGTTGGCTGAGACCAACTTCTTCAAAGGATGGCCTAGCCAGTTTCGGATTAACAAATATCATTTTCAACCCGAAACCGTCGGGAAACTCGGTGTGCAACTACACACGGATTCCGGGTTCTTGACGATTCTTCAAGACGATGAAAATGTTGGTGGACTTGAAGCCATGGACCATTCTTCAGGAATGTTCTTTCCCATAAACCCGTTGCCAAACACGCTTGCTATCAACCTCGGGGACATGGCTGCAATATGGAGCAATGGGAGGTTATGCAATGTGAAGCATAGAGTGCAATGCAATGAAGCAACAACGAGGTTTTCTATCGCCTCGTTCCTATTGGGACCAATGGATACATGTTTGGAACCTCCAAAAGAGTTTGTGGATGCTGAACATCCGCGACTATACAAGCCTATTAGTCATGAAGGGATAAGAAATATTAGAATGACAATGAAACTGCATGATGGAGAAGCCCTCAAGCTTATAACCTATGAATGACTTGAAATACCGATTAAGGCAGGCGGCTGTGATATGAAACCAAAAGACTTGTAATTTTGTTTGATTCCCCGAAAAGAAAGAGAGATAAAGATGTATCTTTGTCAATATATATGAATAATTTTCCATTGAGATCTTTGTGGATGCAATACTTCTCTTGATTCTCTGTTTATTGGTGTCCTTCGTGTCTAGGCTGGTCTACTCAGAAACTCAGATCACTGAAGACAAATCTGAGATCAATGTATGTTTTTTGTGGATGCAATACTTCTGTCGAAGGATGCTCCTCTTGAATATTGATAACACTGGACAAGGGTTGTGTTGAAAGTAGAGGAAAACTATATTTCTCAACCTCTATCACTCGTGCCAAGAAGAGCCTTACTCTAATAACTTACAAATTGGAGTAAAAGTTATTATTATCTACATTTTCAATTACGTACCAACCACTTGCGCACTATGAATATATATAGATTTTGTGAATTAAGACAAAGTACAATTATGTTGAACAAACTTTGAGAATTCCATATACTAATACTTTATTTTTATTTTATTTTAGGAATCCGATGTAAGAATTATTTGATGGAGTGCTCTAAGGACCGCACATCTCTGATGGATGACTCCTCCATTATTTGATGGGTGGGTGATTAGTTTCTTTTTTGCTGATAACATTTTTGTATACTCTTCTATACAACTTTGGACAAGGGTTTGTCTTGAAAATAGAGAGAAAAACAAACCTATTATTTCGGAGAAAAATCTTAATTATAATGGCGGATCTCAATGAAGTCATTCCGACGATAGACTTGCAAGAGATTCCGGATAAGATGTTGAACCAGAAAATCCGTGACGCGGGTGAGAGGTGGGGGTGTTTCAGGGTGCTTAACCATGGGGTTTCTTTGTGTTTGATGGCTGAGATGAAGAAGACTGTGATGGATCTCTTTGAACGTCCATACGAGGTGAAGTTGCGTAACACTCATGTGCTACCAGAAAGTGGTTATGGTTACATGGCTCCAAATGAAATCAATCCTTACTATGAAGCATTGGGTCTCTATGACATAGCTTCTCCTCAAGCTGTCAATACCTTTTGTGACCAACTCGACGCTTCTTCGGATCAAAGGTTTTTCTTTGCTTTATTTATTTTCTTTTCATTTTGTCTCTGTTCTTTTCCTTTTTTGACTTGTTTTTTTTTTTTAAATATTGTCTTGATGGGTTTTGAGTTTGAAGGGAGGTTATGGTGAAGTATGCCAAAGCTATTGATGGACTTGCAAAGGATTTATCTAGGAGATTGGCCAAGGGTTACGGGATTGTTGATGAGACCGACTTTTTCAGTGGATGGCCGAGCCATTTTCGGATTAATAAATATCATTTTAAACCCGAAACTGTCGGTAAAACCAGTGTGAAACTACACACGGATTCCGGATTCTTGCCGGTTCTTCAAGTCGATGAAAATATTTGTGGACTTGAAGCCATGGACAGTTCTTCAAGAACGTTCTTTCCCATAAATCCGGTTCCAAACACGCTTGCTATCTTTCTAGGAGACACGGCTATTAAGGATAATCATCTATCAAGATCCCTATAATTACTCCCTATAATTATTCCTTATGATTTCTCTCTATGATTCTCTCATTTATTATATGATTCTGTAGCTCTACTATATATATAGCTATATAATTCTCATTATAATACAACACAATATTCTTATATTTAATAACGGCTACAATATGGAGCAATGGGAGGCTGTGCAATGTGAAGCATAGAGTGCAATGCAGAGAAGCAACAACGAGGTTTTCTATCGCCTCAATCTTATTAGGACCGACGGATACAGATGTAAAAGTTCAAAGTGAGTTCGTGGATGCTGAACACCCAAGGTTATACAAGCATATCAGCTACGAAGGACTGCGAAAACTTAGAATCACTATGAAGTTGCATGATGGAGAAGCTCTCAAGCTTATATATATCCAACGAAGCACTTAAATGATCTAACGGCACTATGTTGTTAGATAACTCAAAGAATAAGAAATAAAGATGTCTCTGCACAAGTGATATGATATCTATTGGATTTTTGTAAAATGTATGAATAATTTTGCATTTGAGTTCTTTGTGGATACAATACTTGTCCTGATTTTCTGTTTGTTTGGTTTATATAACTAATGCCTCCGATGATCTTTCCTTCTGCCAAGATAGATATTTTGTTTTTTTATAATTGAAACTCCACTTGCCCGAGCTCCCCATTCTCACTTTGACTTCTTCTCCTCAAGCCACGTGTCGACGACTCGTTTCCGAACTCTTAGATATATAATCTTGCCTTTTTTTTAAAAAAATATAAAAAAATATATCTTTGACTTTGTTAATTGGGTTTGTTTCTTCACCATACTTGGACTCCTTGGGGCTTACTCTAATAACTTACAAATTGGGCCGAATTTTGGGTTTTTCTTTATCGGGCCGGGTTTAATGCTAAACCCAACACCAACGAGCATGGAGTAATACAGTTATTTTCAATTACGTACCAACCACGTGCGCATTACGAATAAGACGACAAAGTACAATTATGTCGAACAAACGCATTAAGAAACCCACCTAATGGAGGTGTTCTGTGGACCGGACAGCTCTGACAGATGATGACTCATCCATTCACAGCACTAGCTGTCCGAATCACGTGATTCACGTTTTTCCTTTTTTGTTTTTACATTGATCATAAACTTTAATAAACATTTTTCTCTGGTTTGTTGAAACCCCACGTCGAATCCAACCAACTACCTCATGTCAAAAAATATTTTTAAAAAATCCAACTACCTCATGTCAAAAAAGATTAAAAAAAATCCAACTACCTCATTGATTAGTAATCAATGATTTTGTTTTTTTTGAGAAACAAATCTGATCAGATTAGGAAATCTCTTAATTTGGTGAGAAGTCAAATCTTACATCATTAGTTAAGTCATTCTTTCGGAGGATGATCTTCTATATAACTTTTTTTTTTTTAAAGAGAGTTTCTAGCTCTTCAATGTGGGTGTGGTGATGAGCACATTCCATTTTTTAGCCCATTCTAAAGTAAAAGGCCCAACACCAAAAGCCCAACATTTACTATGCAGATACGGTACTGTTCACGACATGCCGGTACTGTTCCCGACCTGCTCCGCACTGTTCACGACATGCCGGTTACTGTTCCCGACCTGCTCCGCACTGTTCACGACGTGACGGGTACTGTTCACGACATGCCGGTTACTGTTCCCGACCTGCTCCGCACTGTTCATGACGTACCGGGCACTGTTCACGACCTGTCGGGTACTGTTCATGACGTGACTGATACTGTTCACGAACCGTCACGTCATCCCCAAAAACCGGAGAGCTGTCTGCTCAACTCCCACTATAAATACCCATTTGGTATTCATTATCGACACAAAAAACTCTCATCCTCTCTCTCTAAATAACTTTCCCTCTCTAAAAGGAGTTCTCCAAGCTCTCCCAGCTCCGCAGCTCTCCCGAGCTCCCAGCTCTCCGCAGCTCTCCCGAGCTCCCAGCTCTCCGCAGCTCTCCGCAGCTCTCCCGAGCTCCCAGCTCTCCGCAGCTCTCCCGAGCTCCCAGCTCTCCGCAGCTCTCTGCAGCTCTCCCGAGCTCCCAGCTCTCCGCAGCTCTCCCGAGCTCCCAGCTCTCCGCAGCTCTCCCGAGCTCCCAACTCTCCGCAGCTCTCCGCAGCTCTCCCGAGCTCCCAGCTCGGCAGCTCTCCCAGCTCGGCAGCTTTCCCAGCTCGGCAGCTCTCCCATCTCGGCAGCTCTCCCAACTCGGCAGCTCTCCCAGCTCCACAGCTGGCGGGTTTGAGCACGTCTCCCACAAATCAATTTGTATCGGGGAGGTTCGGGGATTTTCTGTTAAGGTAGAGCCGGTTGCGTTCCGGTCGGCAAATGAGGAGGAAGAGGTGATTTATAGCTGTGCCCGGAGGGCTGCCTACGTACCCCGGATTGGGGATCAAGCGATTCGTACTTCGTTGCTGAGGCGGGTAGGAGAGAGCTGGAGAGCGGAGAGCTGCAGAGAGCTGCACCGAGAGCTGGGAGAGCTGCGGAGAGCTGCAGGGAGCGGAGAGCTGGGAGAGCTGGGAAAGCTGGGAGAGCTGGGAGAGCTGGGAGAGCTGCCGAGCTGGGGGAGCTGCCGAGGTGGGAGAGCTGCCGAGCTGGGAGAGCTGCCGAGCTGGGAGAGCTGCCGAGCTGGGAGAGCTGCGGAGCTGGGAGAGCTGCGGAGCTGGGAGAGCTGCGGAGCTGGGAGAGCTGCGGAGCTGGGAGAGCTGCCGAGCTGGGAGAGCTGCCGAGCTGGGAGAGCTGCCGAGCTGGGAGCTCGGGAGAGCTGCGGAGAGCTGGGAGCTCGGGAGAGCTGCGGAGAGCTGGGAGCTCAGGAGAGCTGCGGAGAGCTGCGGAGAGCTGGGAGCTCGGGAGAGCTGCGGAGAACTGGGAGCTCGGGAGAGCTGCGGAGAGCTGGGAGCTCGGGAGAGCTGCGAAGAGCTGGGAGCTCGGGAGAGATGCGGAGAGCTGGGAGCTCGGGAGAGCTGCGGAGAGCTGCGGAGAGCTGGGAGCTCGGGAGAGCTGCGGAGCTGGGAGAGCTTGGAGAGCTCCTTTTAGAGATGGAATGTTATTTAGAGAGAGAGGATGAGAGTTTTTTGTGTCGATAATGAATACCAAAGGGGTATTTATAGTGGGAGTTGAGCAGACAGCTCTCCGGTTTTTGGGGATGACGTGACGGTTCGTGAACAGTACCCGTCACGTCATGAACAGTTCCCGGCAGGTCGTGAACAGTATCCAGCACGTCATGAACAGTGCAGAGCAGGTCGGGAACAGTAACCAGCATGTCGTGAACAGTACCCGGCACGTCGTGAACAGTGCGGAGTAGGTCGGGAACAGTAACCGGCATGTCGTGAACAGTACCGTATCTGCATAATGGATGTTGGGCTTTTGGTGTTGGACCTTTTGCTTTGGAATGGGCTAAAAAATAGGGTGTACTCATCACCACACCCACATTCTATATAACTTTGGACAAGGGTTTGTCTTGAAAATATATAGCTAGAGAGAAAACAAACCTATTCTCTCGGAGAAATATCTCAAAATGGCGGATCTCAATGAAGTCATTCCGACTATAGACTTGCAAGAGATTCCGGATAAGATGTTGAACCAGAAAATCCGTGAGGCAAGTGAGAAATGGGGATGTTTCAAGGTGATCAACCATGGAGTTTCTTTATCTTTGATGGCTGAGATGAAGAAGACTGTTACAGATCTCCATGAACGTCCAACTGAGGTGAAGATGCGAAACACTGATGTGATACTAGAAAGTGGTTACAAGCCTATAATTGAGTTAAATCCTCTTTATGAATCATTTGGTCTTTATAACATTGCCTCTCCTCAAGCTGTCAACACTTTTTGTGACCAAGTCGAGGCCTCTGCTGATCAAAGGTTTCTTTTCTTTCATCCAAGGTTTCTTTTTATTGTTACGGGTGTCTAATCCGGTTTTCGGTTCAATGTTGGTTCAGTGATTTTGTTTTGTTTGTTTTATTATAAATATTCGGTTTTGGATTGGATTAGGTTTTAAGAATTCTTTTAGCATAACCGCAAACAAGATTTTAATAAAAAAAAAAAAATTTCATTTCGGTTTGATATGGTTCTGGATTATACTTTAAGGAATATATTTGAAACATTTGAAAAATAAATATATTTTAACCGGTTTATTTCACTTTTGGTTTGCTTTCGATATGTTCGGATTACATCAGTTTCACAATGAGTGATGATGTCTTAGCAACAAAATTTTGGTTTCAAATTATACGGTTTTTAACTTTCAATACAAAATTGATTATTTTTTTTTATTGTTTTTGATTATTTGTATTGTGCATATATTATGATTGGTTGAATTGTGGCTACATAGATAATAAATGATGTTTTAGTTTAGGAAGAATACAAAAAATAAATAATTTTTTAATCTGTATGCAAAAAAAAATAAACATCACTTGTATGTAATGAAACGGAAGGGGTCGAATACATCAGACAGTATCAAATAACTATTTTATTTTTTTGAACTATTTGTTTTCGGAACGGTTTGGTTTGGTTTGGAACGGTTAAACCGCATGGGCACCCAAAGTTCTTGTGATGGATCTTTGATCTTATGTCTTAAATGGTTTTGGTTTTTGTTTCTTTTCTTGTTGCAGGGAAATTATGGTAAAGTATGGAAAAGCTATGGATGGTCTTGCAAAGTATTTAGTTAGGAGATTAGGAGAGAGTTACGAATTAGCGGAGACCGATTTTTGCAAAGGATGGCCGATCCAATCTCGGATAAGCAAATATCATTTTAAACCAGAAACAATTGGTAAAAATGGTTTGATAATACACACAGATCCTGGATTCATAACAATTCTTCAAGGTGATGAAGATGTTGGTGGACTTGAAGCCATGGACACATGTTCAGGAACCTTTTTCCCCATAAACACGTTGCCAAACACGCTTACTGTCAACCTTGGTGACATGGCTAGGGTGAGATCATCAGTAATATAGTTCAAAAATGTTTTGAATTTGAACCATGAAAACTCGTTGCTAAACATGCGTATTTGTTGGTCATTGAAACTTGCTGATCATAGATATGGAGCAATGGGAGGTTGTGCAATGTGAAGCATAGAGTGCTATGCAAAAAAGCAAGAACGAGGATTACTATCTCATCGTTCCTATTAACACCAACGGATAAAGTTATTGAACCTCCAAGCGAATTTGTGGATGCTGAACACCCACGCCTATACAAGCCTATCAGCGATAGAGAGCTAAGAAAGATCAGACAGCGCACGGGTATTCTTGATGGCGAATCTCTCAAAGTTATAACCATATGAAAGACCTAAATGACCCAAAGATACATTAATAAGGTTGTATTCTACGAACCAAAATCTATGTATGGCTTGAAATCTTGTTTTTTTTTCCCCCTTATAGTAATGGCAAATAAATATGCAATTCTCATTAATTTTTTTATAAACTTTGATTACCTGTTGAAGGTTAAAAAAATAGAAGTTGGGTAAGATACAATTATTAGCGTGCTTATTATCTTGTTCTCATCTTTTCAGTCGTAGGAAAATGGCGCTGTCTTCTTCTGTAAGACTTGTAATCGGACTCACTGATTCCATTTTTCCAAAACTGAATCATACATCACAGTGATAATTAACAAACTTTGGATATTATTCAGGTTTTTAGGCAACAAAGAGCTTCATCAAAGATTCTCCTATAACTCTTCTAGTTGATCAAATAGTTTAAGTCCAGAAATCCGATTCTCCTATAATATAGAACTAGGATTCCAACCCGCGATATCTATATAGCTTGGAATATTTTGTTTTTTTTAAATTATTTTGAAATTAAAAAAAAAAATTTGTCTGAATTTTATAATATGTCTAACTAATGATTACATATATAAAATTGTATGTGACTAATACGTCTACTTAATCCGTTTTGTAATGAATTAAAATATTATTGGGGTTAATCCGCAAAAACCTATAATCTTAAAAACTTATAATCATCACAAAATACTTTGAATACAATATATTAAATGTCTATGTCAAAATATTAAAAAACTAAATAGTAAATAATCTATTTAATGAAAAATAAATATTTTCTATATTTTCATCAATAATTTTAAAAGACAGTTATATCATTTATTTTTTCAATGATATTTTCTTATTTATAACGACATTTCACGTAATAACTTACAAAACAAAATTCATTTTCAAAAATGTCTTATTAAATAATATAATAGACATATAAAATTTGATCATTGAGTTTTTTTTTTTTTTTTTTTTGGGATGGTTTCCTTTTTCTCTCTTTTTTTTAATAAAAATCTTTTAATAAGAGGATTAGGGCTTAGTTTGGAAGAAAAAAAACACTTTCCCTTTGTTAAAATTTGTCAGTTTATTAATTTAATCAAGTCTATTACAACAAATTGAGCCTCTTTTTTTGCTTTGTTCATCTGGGTTGTTATCTAAATTTCCGCTGATTCTTCGTCTCTGATAGCTTGGGTTTAGAGATCAATTCGTGTTGGGGTGAACTCTGATAGTGTTTCTCAAGAACAATCTGGGGCAAGCAGTTCCATAATCAAGATTTTGATACCAAATTCAAGGTTATCAGCTCGATTATCTTCAAATTTACTGCCAAATGCATCACTCTTGTCCTGTAACATTTTTTTTGGATTGCTTTGTGAGCCAAATCATATTCTATATTTCCTAATCAGATAAGTAACCTTAGAATGTGACCTATTAACCCATACATACATAAAGGTAACATATCGAGTATTGGAGATGACTGTTCATTTGTTCCCAGCAGACAAGTTGTAGTTGAGTAAGATACAATTTATTAACATGCAAATCACGTGTTCATCTTTTAGGAAAATGGTCGCATTCACATCGGGTAGACTAATCGGCGAAGATTTCAAAAGGTCAGAGGATGGTTTTACAGTTTAATTAGTACTAGAAGAAATGAGCATTTCACCATTGTTGGGAAACTGAATCACTCAGTACAAAAATATATAAAAATCACAAACTTTGGTGATTATAATTCGAGTTTTTATAAATTTATTAGGCAACAATGATGAATATAGCAGAAGATGAAAAAGGTTACAATCAAAATTCATCCACTAGCTTAAGCCCTATGATCCGATCCTCACAATGCCTAATAAAAGGGGGGATTTTGATCGTCTTTGCTTGACAACCAGAGAGCGGAGCTTTAAGCGAACAAGGCTCCATCGACATGGCCCTAACACACGGTGGATCAGGAGCTCTGCGGTTCCTTGGCTCGTACAGTATCCATGGCTTTATTCCTCCCAGACCTTGAGCTACGTATCCGAATGTAGAACTTGTGCTTGTGACAAGTTTATCAGTTAAACTCAGAAGATAGATCTCGGCGAGGGCCTTTTGGTCGTGAACCTTCTTGTCTGTTTGTTGAACCTTTTCTCCACTTGGCTGATATACTTCGATTATCTCTCCTGTTGAACTCGGTCGTTCCCAAAACATGTTCTTTAAGTTGTCAGAGTACTCTGGATGCAGAGATGTGACCAGGACAGCTTTAACTTTGGGGATCTTCGATATATTCATCACTTGTGATTCCGTCGTAGCTAACTCAGGCAACAGTTTCTCTCTTTGTGTACAGGCTACGATCTGGTCCATCACGTGCTGGAAATATCCAGCGGGTGTGCTAAACACTCGTACTTGAATCCCGAGTCTCTCGTCTGCTCTTGATAAGTATGCGTTGTAGGATCTAGTGACCATTCCCCAAACTTGGTTTGTCGGGTGCAAAAGATACCGACTCAAATGGTGAAAGACAGTATCTTTCTGTGGGAATAGCTTGATGAGTTTGGTTTGAAAACTAGGGATCAACCATAGAGATGGAACATAGTAAAGGTTGGATTTTACTACTAGCCAAGGGACACTCCCGATGAAAGCTTGGTCTTTTTCACAGAAGAACATATTATCATGATCCCTGGAAGTATGGAAAATATCAAGATAAATATGCGACGGTATTGTAGTTGAGTTAATGGCATGATTCTTCAACATTGTCCCGTAACAATGAGAATGTTCTCGGTTGAAGCTATCTATCTGATCCGTCAATGGAAAATCTAGAGGAAGTAACCAGGAAGTACCAGGAAAAGGCTCACAGAATAGGTCGGTTATATCATTCCTTTGGTCAACAAGCAAGACTCTCTCTGTCAAGAGAGCATAAAGGAAGACAGAGACCAGAGAAAGTATTCTGTTTCCCAGCCCAAACATAGGCGTCCACAATACATATCGGCATTCATCACCAGAGGTTCTTACATGGTTGTGACGAAGCTGCTCTGTAGCTCTCTTGTAAGCATCTGTGCCTGGACCGCAACGCTTGTGAAGCATCTCATAGCTTCTAAGCTTAGAGACAAGATATCCAGATGGTTTGTATGTTGAAGAATTGCGCAAAGACGACTGATGATACCTACTCAAGCAAGATTCCTCATCAAACTCTGTTGCAAGAAGCCCTCCTTGCAGTTGTTCATTTGAACCTTCTAAAGAACACAAAAGAAAGAAAAGTCAAGTGAGCATTTCTGTTTGTTTTGCCAACTTTTGAAATATATTAACCCAATTTGTTACCGGTGGTTGTATGATCAGACTTGTAGCGGTTGAAGATGTTGGAGGATGGTAGTAGTAGCACCGAGCAAAGTAGTAAGCAAGTGGTTATTGTTATCGTGAGTTTCATCATACCGGAGATCCTAAACGAAATGTTTTCTTCCTGTTTTCTCATATTGATTCTGTTTTCAGGATGAAAGATGGACTGTCATGTTGTGACCATCACTATTAAAAGAGTTGCTCTATATGCTTGAATAATCTTCAAATACTGTTACTTATCATCATGTTTCCTAAATTGATGTTAAAAGAGAGAATTAGAGAAAACCACATGTCATATGTATTCCTTATCATGTTTAATTATTTGAAATATGTTTCCATATGCTGTTCAACAAAAATAAATATGTTTCCATATCATTATTTTGTAATTAACTGTTTCCAAAATTTAATAGATTCTTAGTTATTTACGTTACAAAAATGAAAATAAATCACTGTACAATATAATATACAAATTTGGTTTCAATAAATATTTAAAATGAAATTATATTTTATACAAGCTAGATGAGAAGCTATCTTCCCTGTGGAAGCTATCTTCAACATTCCGAGTTAATGGCATGATTCTTCAACATTGTTCTCTGTAACAACGCGAATCTTCCCTGTTGAAGCTATCTAACTGATCTGTCAACGGAAAATCCAGAGGAAGTAGCCGGAAAAGGCTCACTGCAGAAGAGATCGCTTTATGTCTGTGCGTTGGTCAACAAGAATGATTCTCTCTGTCAAGAGAGCATAGAGGAAAACAGAAGCCATAGTAAGCATTTTGTTTCCAAGTCCATAAACAGCAACCCACACAATGTATCTGCATTCACCAACAGATCTGCTCAGATTCTCCTCATGACCAAGCTGCTCTGTTGTTCTCCTGTAAGCATATGTGCCTGGACCGCAACGCTTGTGAAGCATCTCGTAGCTCCTAAGCTTAGAGACGAGATATTGAAAAGGCTTGTAAGATGAAGGCTTACGGTACAATGAAGACTGGTACCTACTCGAGCAAGAATCTTCATCAAATTCTTCTGTAAGAATCCCTCCTAACAGCTTATCCCTCGGGTTTCCGGAATACTTTGAACCTATACAAGAAAGTGAAATATAAAGTCAAAGGAGCATTCTTGAATAATAAAAACAAAAGATGAATGATTTTACCATTGGTTGTAGCATCAGGAAGCTGGTGGTTATGTTGGAGAATAGTAGTGACATCACTGACCAAAGTACGAATCAAGTGACTATTGTTCTCACGAGCTTCATCTTCAAACCCAGAGCTCAGAAAAACTTGGCCAGAGATCTGAAATAGGTCTTACACACTGAATTATATTTATGTATATGCTATCAAAGTGTTCAAGAGTGACAAGAACGTATATGCTGATTTTGGTTAAAAAATCTTGTACTTCAAAAATATGATAAATGTGTTATGCTGTAACTGTAGGCAGTGCAAATATTAATTGTATATGAGGGGGTGCAAATATTAACTATGAATATTTTTGAAGGGGTGCAAATATATTTCATCATACATTAATATTAAATTTTATAAAATATTTAGAGTTTAATATTATTATTTAAATAGATTCCAAGCAAAATAGCTAAAATGGATAGAAAAAAGGAAATTATATGGGACAAATGTTAAAGTCGATCATATGTCACTAGATCATTAAAAAAATATTCAACAAAAATATCTATTAATCATAAGCTTGAAAATAAAACAAAAACAAAAAAATCATAAGCTTGAAAAGTCAAGTGACCCCTCCTCCCTCTACACTAGCTCCGCCACTGACGGTAGGTGATGGAGACAACATTGATGGTGATTGGTGTAGCTTCTTATCTATTTGAACAATTGAACCACGAGTCTGTTATCTCCCATTGATACGTAAGCAAGAAGCATTGTAGATTTTCTTATGACCAAATTTTAAACTTTTTTTTTATAAAGACCAAACCTTACTCTAAACACTCAACTTGTTACCAAGAATTCTCAAGAAACTTTGAACCTTTCTAATAAAACGAATAGAGGAATCAATTTAAATTCTTTTTATTTTCGGAGAGTTTCAAAGGAACAATTCAACGATCAAAAAAAAAATTCAAAAATAATAAAGATAAATTAAAGAGTTGTGCCGGTTGTATTGGAACTATAGTTTGTATATATATGTTAATGATAAGGAAAATTTTCTTTATTTTCTTTGGTCAAGAAATTGCATTCATTCATTTGATATATTTTTTGGATTCATATATTATATTATATATTGAACAAAAAAATACATATATATATATATATTTGATTCTTCCATAAACATGTTATAAATCTTTCATAAAAACTCATATATAATTAAAAAAAAAAATTGGCCATTGTTTTTTTTCACAAAAAAAATCTCACATATTTCTCCACTTTGAAATCATTCTCAAGAATATGATTTATGTTTGCCAAACGAGAGAAATAAAAAAGCAATTATTTCCCATTGGCATTAAACGAGATGTTGTCTACTACACGGTTTTGATTGATCGGCAGTGCAAGATTGGGGAACTTCAGGAGGATGGGAGCTCACTGTTCATGTAAAGGCACTTCTTCTTCGATTTATACAGTGATATAAGTATCTTCAGTTCTGACAGAAAAAGACAAAGACGGGAACGCAGCTTTCTCTATGCTTGAGAACAGAGGAACCATAAAGGTAGAAACTTTGCTTATCAGTTATCACAAGCATCTCGTTCCTAAAGAATTAACCGGTTTGAATGATGAGGATTCAAAAACTCTGAAACAGAGGATTTTCAAAGCTCGTTGTATACAATGCATTTTTCCACTTTCTGTGTCATGAAAACACACAATATAAGTAAATGTAAAGTACTATCTATTATAAACCAAACAAACCTTGTAAACGTTTTTGACAACTAATTGTTTCTATGCATTAACATCTCAATACAGAGGATACAACTGTAAAGTGTAAGTATTTTAAGCGTACAAACATGATTCTTTTTTGTTTTGAATTAAAAACTGAACCTCAACTAAAATGATGATTATTATAGACGAAAATCAAAAGAGAGAAAACAATCTATAATCCAATGAAATCAGCTATGATAAACAAGATCTATAACTCGTCAAAGAGCTTAAGCCCATCATTCTCACGATCCTCACAATGCCTTACAAAAGGAACAACCTTCCCCGAGTTAGTTCCCCATTCGGCTTCACATCCATGAGACGGAGGAGTAAGGTGACAAGGGTCTATCGACGTGGATCGAATACACGGCGGATCAGGAGCTGTGAGATCCTTTGGCTGATAGAGTATCCATGGCTTTAATCCTCCAAGACTATGCGCAACATATCCAAATGTAGACCTTGCGCTTGTGACAATGTTATCGGTTAAACTCAGAAGATACATCTCGGCGAGCGCCTTTTGGTCGTGAACCTTCTTGTCTGTTTGTTGAACCCTCTCTCCACTTGGCTGATAAACTTCGATTTTCTCTCCTGTCGAACTTGGTCGTTCCCAAAACATGTTCTTTAAGTGCTCAGAGTACTCTGGATACAGAGACGTGACAAGAACAGCTTTAAGTTTCTGGCTTGTCGATATGTTGACTTTCGATTCTTCTTGTGTAACAACTTCAGGTAATAGTTTCTCTCTTTGTGTACATGATAAGATCTGGTCCATGACGTGTTGGAAATACCCTGCATGGTCTCTGAAAACCCGTATTTGAATCCCAAGTCTCTCGTCTGCTCTGGCTATGTGAGCATTGTAGTACTTAGTGATGATATCCCAAACTTGATTTGTCGGGTGATAAAGATACCGAGCCAAATGGTGAAAGACGGCTTCTTTCTGCGGGAAGAGCTTGATTAGTTCGGTCTGGAAATTTGGATTAAACCAGAGAGATGGAACAAAGTAAACATTGGCTTTGACAATCAACCAAGGGACTTTATCAATCAGAGTTTGATCCTTTTGGCAGAAGAACATCTTATCTTCATCCCTTGAATCATGTAGAATATGAAGATATAGATGCGGCGGGGTTGAGTTCGCGCTAATGGCATGATTATTCAACATTGTTCCGTAACAACGAGAGTATCCCTTGTTGTAGCCATCAATCTTTTTCATCAATGGAAAGTCAACAGGAAGTAACCATGAAGTACCTGGAAATGGCTCGCAGAAGAGGTCACTTATATCTTTGCTTTGATCAACAAGAACGACTCTCTCTGTCAATAGAGCGTAGAGGAAGACAGAGGCAAGAGTTAGTATTCTGTTTCCAAGCCCGTAAACCGCGACCCACACGATATATCTGCATTCACCAACAGATTTACTTGCATAATTCCCATCATCATGACCAAGATTATTTGTAGCTTCCTTGTAAGCTTTTGTGCCCGGACCACAACGCTTGTGAAGCTTCTCATAGCTTCTAAGCTTAGAGACAAGATATTCAGAAGGCTTGTACGGTGAAGGCTTGCGATACAACAATGATTGATGATACCTACTCACGCAAGATCGTTCATTGAAATCCGCTGTTAAAAGCCCTCCTATCAATTTGTCCCTTGGTGTTTCGAACTCACTTGAATCTATTCATCACAAGAAAATGAATTTATAAAATCATAAGGAGAAATTCTTGAGTTAACAATAAAACACAAAAGATAAACGTTTTTTTTTTGTTTCTACCGTCGATTGTAGCAAGAAGTTGGTTGTTGAAGTTGTTTGAGAATGATAGTAAGACTACAGACAAAATTAGTAAGCCACCAAAGATGACCGTTATCAGAATCTTCATCTTCAAACCCAAAGCCCTGAAAACATCGCCGGAGATCTGAAATATATGATACATGTTGACTTTAGTTTTATCGGTTATAGTTAGGAGATGATTCAAAGTGAGTTTATATATCCAGCGTGATTACAACTCTTATTGTGATTTAACGTGGACGAAACTTCATATTCATTATCTCCTTTTACACAAAAAAAAACTTGATATTCATAAATAAGAGAATATTCTAATGTGTCATTTTTAAGTTGTGACTATCAACGATCTCCGAGCGTGACTCTACTTTTGTTTAATGTATAAAAGTCTTGGTCTGCGATTTATTCGAATCATCAAGTTGTATTGCAAAGGTTCCAAAAAAAAAAATATCAAGTTGTAATGCATAATATAATTAAATAAAGAAGAAATGGCCAATGAGAGAGTTATTTTGAATTATCAACAAGCGTTATGATCTTGTAAAGATGGAATCTATACAATAGCGTCACATGTCATGTATTATTAGTTTATTACTATTGTTTTTTTCTTTCAATAACCATGTATTATATTTGAATTGACAAATCATATTCATTTATTTATTCTACCAAAAATAATCTTTGTTCAGATCCCAAAGTTTACGTTGTTGACTAGAATAAAGAAAGTACACAAATACGATTTGGTTTTATCTATCGTTGAACACGATATTCCTAGAACGGCCTAACTCTAGCCTCCATATCAATTCAATAGACAACTTGTATATGAGATGAGGTCAAGTTTTTTTAATAGAAAACTTAATGCAACTACCATCCAATATAACTAAGAGGTGGTAGTGGGATGGTTCCTTTTCGTTGGAAGAGTCGCTCTACTAATCCATACCAAAGATCGACTCTCCGTAGAGCGGAATTACCAACACAATTTCTCATGGAATGTAAGTGGGTGGCCTCACACTTTTCGAGAGATTAGTCTAGACCTGTTAAGGGTTGAAATTACTCCCAAGTCAACAAAGAATAATAAATAAAAAAAACTACCATCCAATATCCAATATGAGACAATAAGATAAAAATCCAGAAACAATATAAAAATGGGCAATTCTCTAAAAAAAATATTTTGTAGAAGACTTACCGTAACTTCAGCCAATAATTTTTTTGATTATACTTCTATTTTCTATTTTTTTACTTGTTATGAAAACTTATTGCTTTTATAGAAAACTTATTGCCATTACCACCCAAAAGCTATATATTGATTATTAAGTAGCTTTCGTTCTCTCAAAGCAAACTACCTTCACCAGGGTCGTTACTCTGTTTCCAACGGTTTGAAACAGAAAATCTTAACTCGTCGGTTAATTAAAATTGTTGCCACTGGGCCAAAAGAACTAGGCCCAAAATTATGAGATAAAAGCCTAGCCCGACATTTCACTATACCGATATTAATATAACCTTAGAGCGTAGACACACATATATATATATATATATATATATATATAATATTAAGACCTCTTAATTAAGTTTATTGTTGTAAAAAAAACTATTATTGTGAATGGTATGTATTCGGTTGAATTATGTTTTCAAGTTTTAAAAATGTGAAAAAGCTACGTATCATTCAAATTCTAAGATTATTAGAAAAAAAATTGAATGATTTTGTTTAATCGTGTTTTGGATATATACCTATATTAAATTATATATTGAATGTGAACTTAAATATGAACAGAAGACAAATATAAATTTATAATTATAAACGTATATAAATTCATAATGTACCTTTATGCATTGATCATATGTTGTTGGTTGAATTGATCTTTGATAATATGTCCGTTCTCCAACAAATGGATCAAATGATTGCTTGGTATTCATCGTGTTCATCAAACAACAAACAAAAAAAAATTATTTTTATTGAAAACACATATAGCTTAAGAAACATTCATGAACACAATAAACCATGTTTTTAGTGAAAACACTTTTTAAAAAAATCAAGAAAAACAAAGACAAAAGAAAAGACTCGAATTTTTTTTGTTTAATTTCAACAAAGAGAGCTTAGTCTTAAACGTTCTTATATATATATTAGTATATACACGCATTGTATTTATGTTAATTAGATCTCAATCTGCTGTCAAAGGAAAAAAAAAGATCTCAATCTGCTAAAAAGAACATTACTATATTTTAATAAGGTAATATCAAAAATAGGTAAGGTGGCCCACATGGGCGTGGTCGAATGGTAGTAGAAATGTGGGATTGTTCCACCAATGGAGAATCTGGGTTCGATTCCCCTTTGGTGCTCGAAACATTAATCACGACCATGTGTGGAAGCTGGCACTGGGCTTCGGCCCAATTGAAAACCCGTGAGGAGGCTTTGTCAGTTGGGCCAACTCACTCTAGGCAATAGTCGGAAAGCGCGAAGTCTTACTGTTTGGCATGTGGTAGCCAGTCCCCATCTCTTCGGTATAATATCGATCGGACAGCCTAGGTTATCAAAAAAAAAATATATATATATATAAATAAATAGGTAAGGTAATATTGACTATTTTCTAGGAAGAAGGTAATATGATTATTTCCATATATTTGTTAGTATATACAGACACAATATATGTAGGTCAATAGTAATTAATTAGTAAATAATAGAATTTCCATAGAAAGCTTAATGGTTTAAATTAAAATTGGAAAACAAAATTTAAATTTAATGTTGAGATATGTATTGACTATTGACATTTTAATACGTAAAGTAATAGATACTGATTATTTTTAATAAAAATATGACTTTTTCCATATTGACACTAGAAAATACGAGACACTAATTTGAATTCATAACTTTCTTTTGTCAGATAACTTAACTATTATTGTGGAAGTCCTTTAGTCTTGAGTTGACTAAAGACTACAATTTCTACGGATTTTTGGAGATTTGGATTTCGATCCTTAGAAAATGCAATTTCTACGAATTAATGAAGGTAAGGTTACAGGAAATATTCAGCGTAGTACAAGCAGAACTGTTCATCGTGGTCGTGCATCCTTGTGAAACGAAAAAAATTATCCATTGTTGAATTTATAATAGCTCTCGTAATTTCTTTGTAAATGTTAGGGGGTTATTGGTTCTTGCATTTTAATGGATTTGGAAATCCAAACCAAATCAAGTGTTATTGGTTTTATAATTTTGAAATTCATATTCAAATTTTGTGTTATTGGTTCTATGTTTTTAAAATCCATGTTAAAATCAAGTGTTATTCAATGGTAAGGATTTTCTTAAAGATTTGATTTTAATTTGGATTTGAATGGATTTACAATTATTTTTAAAAGTAAAATACAAAGGATCAAATATCGAGTGAAACCTTGTTATTTGGTTGGATTTAGATTTACAAGTTTTTTTTTTCAAGATGAAACTACTACGTATAATTAAAAATAGAAAGACACCTATCAATTTTTGAATGATCGGATCATCAACATTGTTAAGAGGATCAGTTCTCTGTCTTTTTCTTAAAGGGAGTTTTTCCAAAGTATTATTTGAACCGCTGCAAAAAAAAAAAATGATTGTGTTTCATAATTTTCCTCGAGATTCATGGAAAAGTCTTCACCAGAATTTGTTTGCTCCTTTTCCGTTTCCATAAATCCACATGTTCTAGCATCAGTAGTATAGCCCAATCCAATCGCACTCCTACCCGACGCTACATTCTTTTCAAATATCACTTTGAGATCATCAAACTCTTCAAAAGTTTCGTCACAAATTTTTTTATAGTTTGGATGTGCCCCTAAAATACGATTAAAAACCAACATAATAAAAAATCTTTGCATATATCAAAAAAGTCGTAAATCGTTTAAAAAAATAAAATTTACCTTTATGTAGTCAGCCCACACATCATCTACTCCATGAAATGAAAAAGAGTTGTTTAACCATCGACATACCTCATTGAGAAACATTATTAAAAGAATCTTTGGTATCTTCAAATCTCGATTCTTAATTTTTAAGTCCGCTCCTCCTTTTCCTTATTAGTCACAGACAAAAAATTGTACTTGTTTGTGCTGATTTACATAATTTTCTTCGAAAGTACTGTCGAACATATAGTTTTCCTAAAGAAACAAATTCTGATGAAGAAGAAGAAGAAGATCTTGAAGAAGTTAAAACATGCCAATCAATTGAGAGCAATAATTGCAACAAATATGTGGACATATTTCATACTTTAGGAGAATACTAGATGATTAGTGAAAGAAAAAGAACGAAATTTTTTTTTTTTTTTTTTTTTTTTTATTTTCTTATAATATTAAAATTCTTGTAAATCTATTTGGTTGATTTAAAATAATCCATTTATTTGATTTTGAAATCCAATTATTTAACTTTGAAATCCATTTTTCTGATTTTAAAATCAATGGATTCATTAGGATTTTTAAATCTGAAAAATCCATTAAAATGCAAGAACAATAACCTCCACGTTAATAAAAAAAACCAAACTATTATTCTAAGAAGCGGAGAACGGAGCGATCAGAAGAGTGGTCCATGACAATTTCACCATAATAAAACCTGAAATTGTAGCAAGTGACCACAACACACTAATGTTTGATCATTATTTTCAAGTTTTAATATGTAGACAAAGATAGATCCATTGCCTTGACATTGATACAATCAATAATCATTAAAAAAAAAAAAACTCTCTGTTTCAATGGAATTTAAGATCTATAACTCATCTTTGGTATCATCAAATAGCTTAAGCCCGTCATGCCAAAGATCCTCACAATGTCTCACGAAAGGAACGATTTTCGCAGAATCAATTCTTTTTTTCTTTTTGGCTTCACATCCATGAGTCGGAGGAGTAAGGAAACAAGGCTCCATGGATAAAGCACGAGCACATGGTGGATTAGGAGTTTTGCCTCTCGCTGGCTGATAGAGTAACCATGGCTTTAATCCTCCAAGACTATGAGCAACATATCCAAATGTAGACCTTGCGCTTGTGACAATGTTATCAGTTAAACTCAGAAGATATATCTCGGCGAGCGCCTTTTGGTCGTGAAGTCTCTTGTCTGTTTGTTGAAACCTGTCTCCACTTGGCTGATAAACTTGTACAATGTCTCCTGTCGAAGTTGGTCGTTCCCAATACATATTCTTTAGGTTATTGGAGTACTCTGGATACAGAGATGTAACCAGAACAGCTTTAAGTTTCGGGATTTTCGTTGTATTAGTGACTTGTGATCCCGGTGTAGTCAATTCAGGCAACAGTTTCTCTCTTTGTGTACAGGCTACTATCTGGTCCATGACGTGCTGGAAATATCCTGCGCGTCTGCTGAAAACCCGTACTTGGATCCCGAGTGTCTCGTCTGCTCTTGATAAGTAAGCATCGTAGGATCTAGTGACCATGCCCCAAACTTGGTTTGTTGGGTGAAAAAGATACCGAGCCAGGTGGTAGAAGACGGTTTCTTTCTGCGGGAATAGCGTGAATAGTTGGCTTTGGAAAGTTGGATTAAACCACAGAGATGGAACAAAGTAGACATTGGCTTTGACAATCAACCAAGGGACTTTATCGATTAAAGTTTGATCCTTTTGGCAGAAGAACATCTTATCCTCATCCCTTGAATCATGTAGGATATGAAGATATAGATGCGGTGGGACTGAAGTCGAGTTAATGGTTTGATTATTCAACATTGTTCCGTAACAACGAGAGTATCCCTTGTTGTAGCCATCAATCTTTTTCATCAATGGAAAGTCAACAGGAAGTAACCATGAAGCACCTGGAAATGGCTCGCAGAAGAGGTCACTTATATCTTTGCTTTGATCAACAAGAACGACTCTCTCTGTCAATAGAGCGTAGAGGAAGACAGAGGCAAGAGTTAGTATTCTGTTTCCAAGCCCGTAAACCGCGACCCACACGATGTATCTGCATTCACCAACAGATTTGCTTGCATAATTCCCATCATCATGACGAAGATTCTTTGTAGCTTCCTTGTAAGCTTTTGTGCCTGGACCACAACGCTTGTGAAGCTTCTCATAGCTTCTAAGATTAGAGACAAGATATTCAGAAGGCTTGTACGGTGAAGGCTTGCGATACAAGGAAGACTGATATCTACTCAAGCAAGAATATTCATCGAAATCAGCGGTTAGAAGCCCTCCTAAAATTTTATCCCTCGGTTTTTCGGAATCCTTTGAACCTATTCAAGAAAATGAAAAATATTAAGTCAAAAGGAGAGTTTCTGAATAAGAAACACAGAAAATGAATGATCCTACCGTTGACTATAGCACCAAGAAGCTGGTGTTTGAAGACGTTGGAGAATGATACTAACATCACCGACCAAAGTACTAAACAAGTGACTACTGTTATCATAAGCTTCATCTTCATACCCAGAGTCCAGAAAAACTTCGCTGAAGATCTGAAATAGTTGATGATACATATACTGACATTTCTATGGATTTTAGCATCAAGTCAAAGAAACTTGTACGTTTATAAATATTCTAAATGTGTTGGGCTGTGAAAATTGACAAACTCTGAAAGCGACTCCAATAATTTTATAATGATTACTTCGTATATTTGTTACAATAAACAAATTAATGTAGGTGTTGATATTCAGTTTATGTGAACAATCAAGTTATCAAGTTAACGAAAAATGGCAAATAAGAGAGTTAGGTTTAATTAACAAAAAGCATTCTGATGTGGAAATCTCAACAATACATCATTATTTGTATGTAGCTTTTTTCAATTGTCTTGTGGACTAATCACATTCAGGGGGTGCTTGGTAAATTGACTTTTAAAACTGCAAAGACTATAAAAACAATTTGTTCGTTATAAAAAGTAAAAACTAGGGCTGAGCTCGAGTTCTTCCCTTGTTCATAAACATTTTTATTATTCAGAAAAACGAAGCAACAACATTTACACTTCTTTTGGTCAAAAAAAAAAAACATTTACACTTCTTATATATTAATTACCAACGGACAGTAAATTTACTCACATATTACGTATTACGATACGCTGCAAAAATCTTTTAACAAAAATGTTGTTGTAATTATTTTCCTATTCAAAAGGATCTTACAAAAATGTTTAAATAACAGGCATAGATAAAATAATTGAATATAACTGTGGTATAAATAAAAAAATAATACTTATGTTCAGGCGCTTTTTAAAAAGAGTTGTAAAAATGAAGCAATGACAAAATAACTAGTGGAATTTTAAAGATAATCTTTACAAAAATATTAAGAGTGATTTATACTAGAAGGCACTTTCACCCGTTTATGATATTGTATCCATCAGAACAATGACTGAAATATTGATTTATAATGTATATTAGATTTTTTACTTATACAAAGTGCATGCATCTTAGTGTAATATAAGTTTGAAAAGTGTCTTTAGATGTAATATTCTCAAATATTAAAGAACTTATAGTCAAAATGTTCAGTTTTTATATGAAAACGAAACCTACGTATTTTCTAACTCTTAGATTTATCATTTTTAACCAAGTGTTTTTGGCATAGTGGTAGTGGAATGTCTAATTTGGCTTTCCACCCGGGTTCGAATGCGCTTGGCCACCTGGGGACGCCTTAAGTGACAAAAAAATATGGAGCGCCTGCGGGCCTCGTGGGATTAGTCTCTGGATCTAGAAAGCCTTTGGTATCCCCACGGTTATAAAAAAAAAAAAAAGATTTATCATTTTCAGAATTTCCCGTATTCTATTTTCTTACAAAATAATCATTTATCATTTTTAGAATTTTCTTTTTCAAAAAAAGGTAAAAACAAGTTTAATGGTATAAAAGAAAATTGATGATGCAAAGGGTTTTTGAGGGGTTTTAACATAGAAGTTGCGAATTGCGAATTGCGAATTGCGATTACACATCTGTAGGAGTCGGCGGCGGCACCACCGAGAAGCCTAAAACCCTTCAGCCAATTTTCCATAAGATCCGATCTCGCGGCTGAGTAAAGATGTCATCCACGGATCCGAAGACGGAGAATTCCGATTCCCAATCTCAAAACAACAAAGTCCCGTCAGAGAAACTGGGAGATTCGAACCCTTCGGAGAAATTGGGGGATTCTTCAACTGTTTGGCGAGATCCAGTAGAACCCGGATCCCCAAATGAAGAATCGGATCAACCAAAGGAAGGAGACGCAGAGGGGGAAGAGGAAGGAGAGTGCGGGTTTTGCTTGTTCATGAAAGGAGGTGGTTGCAAAGAATCGTTCACGGCTTGGGAAGTTTGCGTGGAGGAAGCTGAGAAGAACAAGGAAGATATCGTGACCAAGTGTACGGAAGTCACTTCGATGCTGAAGAAGTGTATGGATGCTCACTCTGATTACTACCAGCCGATTCTCGCGGCGGAGAAAGCTGCTGAAGAACAGGTGAAGAAGGAGCTCGAAGCCGAAAAGAAGATCTCGGAAGAGGAGGAGGTTTCTGCGAGGAAGCAAGCTGAGGGATGATTGAAAAGGATTTAGGTAACTTTTATGGTTTCTTGTTTAAGGGATTCTCAATATTGGATTTTGGGGATAAATTGGTGTTCACTAGGAGGAACAGAGAAAATTTCGTTGTTAGATTCAAAACTTATAAGATCGACCATTGATGGTTGAGTTTCTCCCATAAATTAACCTGTCACTTTGTTTGCGAATAAGTTGATTGATTGAGATCAATTCTTTTCTTTTTATATATATGATTTGTCGAGAGATAATTTGCTCTAAAGTCATTCACTTTGTTGATGCCCATGAATCAAGAAACCTTGTCTTCTTCTGTGGTTTACTAAGCTATTTCCTCATTTGAATGTGCTTTGTTGCTTCTGGAACACAAAAAGGTCAGATCTTTTTTTCAGTGATTGATTCTGGTTCCAGCATTTTTCTAGTTTGCCTGAAGATCAAGTTGAAAAGTTAACTTCTTCTTTGTTGCTTCAATTTGTGCTTAAGATAAGTAACATTTGTTTTCCGACTTCAATTCGATGTCTAAGATGAACAAGAGGCAGAGTTACAACTTCATATTACCGAGATGAACAAATATGAAGAAGAATATGTTATTTACACGATTTACCACTAGAGACGAACCTTATCTCCTCTACATTTCTCATGTGAAGACTGTAAACAGTTTTGAGGGACGTTGGTAGTACTGAAGTCTGAAGAGTGTTGGCGGTTTTCTGAAGCTACTATTTGTCTTTGTCGTAGTTGAACGGACTTGAGGGCTCTGTATTTCCCGACATTTTGTGGAATCAGTAATGTGCTTCCATCAGAGGTTCCCCCACCCATTTTTTGCTCCATTCTCATCAACGAATCTCTAATGCTCCTCCCCACTTCGATTCCTACCAAAACCTCCAGTTTTCATGCAAATCTGTGATCTGAGTCTGAAGCCGAGACGACGATAGAGGAGCCACGGCGGAGATGGAGAAGGAGCAAACGAACTTCATGTCGTTTTAATCAAAACGCCCTGTTGTTTCTATGGGAAAAGAAAAAAAATCAAACTTCATGTCGTTTCACTAAATTTCGGCTAATCATCTATATTATTAAAACAAAAACATTTTTATAATATGTTTCCAAACATTCTTTATTTTTTAAAAAATATATCGAACATGTTGTCAAACAATATTAAATTTGTTGTCAAACATTTATTAAATAAACTTAAAAATTAAAAATTAAACATATTTAAATCAATAACATTTAAATTAATTATTAGTTCTTATTCCTCATTTTTTTTTTTAGTTTTTGGGTTTTAACTTTTAAACATCGAATAGAAAATTTTCGATTACACATCTCTCTAGCTGTGCTGTGAAAGTCTTGTGATGGATTATTGGATTATCTTCTATTTTTTTGTTTTTTGTTTTTTGGATATCTTCCTTTTTTTTTTCTTTTTTTTTTGGTAAACATATTAAGATTCTTTTTTCTTCTTCTTCCTGAAAATATTCCTTTTTCTTCTTCTGCACTCAAGTCTTTCCCTTGTCCTCGGTATATTTCCTTTTCTCTCATATGTAAAGCTTTGCACTGCAAGCAAGCTCAAAACGCCTTGTATAAATGATTGAATTCATATATATAATCAATGTTAGGTAAAATAAAAAAATTTCATATTTTTATCTTTTATTTTTTATTTTAGTCATTCGTATAATGCGGATACATATGACGGGTAAAGTTTTCTAACATGTGATAATAAACATATATCTACATAACTTTTCAAGAAAATTAACTTATGTTAACATCTAAACCACAATATCAGATTTTCAACAATCACGCTGTTTATGTATATCATGTTTAAGGAGAGTTTAGTTGTTAGCAGCCAAGAATGACTGACTTTTATCGTCGGCTTTGATCATTTTTATTGTGTTTGATCTGAAGTTTCTTCGCTTTGAATGACAATTCAAAGGCCAGCATTGTCTCTGCATAATTTTTCTGGTCAGGTGAATCTCAAATTTTGTCTTGTTTTTGAAAAGATATGATCGGTGTGACAAAAGTCTTTTTCAACTATTCTTGTTCAACGTGTATTTGGTTGCAAACTAGGATCAGAGTGGATTCGAATTATGTATGAAGAGCCCAGTTGAATAGAAAATAATTATATATAAACTGAAATGAACAGTTTGAAGAATACTGCGTATAAATTTACCACTAGAGATCAAACCTTATGTTATATGCATTTGATGCATCCCTATATTTCTAATCTGTCGACAAAAAAATCAAATTAAAAGACAGTGTAAACAGTTTGATGGAATTGGGTAGCTAAAGAGTATTCACGGTCTTCTGAAACTACTAATCGTCTTTATCTTCATCTTCATCGTAGTTGAACGGTAATGGAACGGACTTGAAGGCTCGGTATTTCCCGACATTGTTCAAATGCTCGTTCTCTAATCTGTTTTCCATGAACCAAACAAAGACAGAGAGTTACTAACTGAATATTAACGCAGCACAGCTTGTGTAATTGATCAGTGTTGTGAGTTTAGAAGTCGTTAGCACCTGAAGAAGTTCCAGATACCACGGCGAATGATCTCAAGACTAGCGACCACGGTAACCATCGTCTGTCTATGCATGAAGGAGAAGTTGAAATCCAGAACCGTCTGGAGCCACGCAAATCTCAGCAGGACATTCAAAATCTGATACATGTTCTAAAGATCAGTTGCTGTCAAACATCTTTGATGTAATCAAATGTTTTTTTTTTTTTGAGACTCACCATCGCAATGAAGTAAACTTTCTTTTGAGGAATGAGGAGTTTATCCCGAAGCCAGCGGTTTTTGGATGTCCGCTTTAGAAGACCCCAATCATGGATAAAGTCCCAGTAAGTACAGAATATTGCAGCTATAGCTGAGAAGATAGCGGCTAAAACCCTCCAAGCGATTTGACCTTTCTGGATACTGTAAGCCGTTCTCAAGCAAACCGCCACTATAGTCAAGAAGTACTTGAGTCCGTTGTACCCTTGCTCCGGGTTTTTCTCCTCAAATAGCCGTCGCAGGCACTGCATTGAGTACAAGTTTAGTTATTGAATGCTGGATGTTGGATTTTTCTTTCGAAGGGAAGAAGCTATGTACCTGAAGGAGGCGAGAGACATAAGGGATGACAGCAACAATGAAGAAGAAAGTGTTGTACACACTAGATTGATTACAAGTGTTATTTCTGTGTTTGAAGTCTCCCCAACCGTAGTAACAGATGTAGAACTCGATGCTTCTAAGGGCTTGAACCTGGCTAGTTAATTGATCTCCCAAGAAGAAATCAGGTAATGTTACCTGCGGGAGATAGGCGAAAAGTGGACAGTTCAAGACCAACTTGAATAGGAATTTACAACATTCTCTTTGATGAGCTTATTCGATCTCTGATTTACCTTGTAAAGAGGAGCGGCGAGGCAATGAAACAGACAAGTGAGGAAGAAAAAGCGACTTGAGCGGTAAAAGAAGTTGAATGGCAGGACTAGAACCACAAACATAGCCTGCAAAAGTGGAAAACAAACATAACAGAGTTATTATGCCATTGTTTTAACGGCTGATTTTGAGTACAAAACTCCAATTTCCGGGTTTTGGAACTTACTAGAAGTAGGAAAAGAGGAAGAAGTTCGGTTAATGCTTGATAGTCTTTCGTTTTGGGATCTGCCTCCATGTCAAGATTGGCAAGAACACAAAGCAATGCAAAGACTCCAATGCTGAAACCCACAAGCAGGACTTGTCTGTATCCAAGTTCAGTTCCTTGCTTGAACCCAAATATGAAGGAATAATTTACTCCGTACCGCCTCCAGTAGTATATATTAGCAGCATACATTATTATGTGCAGCACGATAAACCCGAACAAGCTGCAAGAAATAGCAAAGAAGACAACATCTAAGCAACATTGTTATAACTCGAATGCTCAATATAAATTCTTAAGAAGAAATGGCAAGTTACCTATAAAGCGGGAACATAGTATTCATGTATTGCTTCTGGCCTTCCTCCTGCAAGATATTTCGGGTGCGGATGATCGCGGCGAGAGCAACTATGAGAGAGAAAACACATCCAGCCGAGAAACCTGAAACCAATAACCTCATAAGCACCACAAACTCTGAAAGAGAAAAACCCAAATTATGCAAGTTTCTGACTTTACCTGTTGAGAATGTAAGTCTATGTCTCTCTCGTTTCGCTTTAGGCCGTAAAATATTCATTCCTTTTGCTCGATTAGCATTTGCAAAATGCTTTATGAATGTAGCTTCAACACGCTCCATGAGTCTCATAACCTGCCATAACAGAGGATCGAAAGAGAAGATCAATACTGAGACTTAAAAAACAGAGGAATCGATGAGGTTCCTTATCCAATTAAATAAAAAACTAAGATAATCCCATAAACCTCTTACCTCATCAGAGCTTCCCAGGTATGAACTATCAACCACTTTCATGTAAGGCTTCGTTGCATCCCTCGAGGTTACCTGTAAGAGGAATTTCGTCGAACACATTTCAGTCACCTGAAACATCTAAGTTAGAAAAGCTCAAATCTTACCTTATCATACTTCTTTAATATCTTCGAGAACGCCAATAGATTCAAAAAACTGCATTTACACAAAATCGAATTTCAAAACCCATCAATCATGTAAAACAAAAAAATCCTCACTCTATCATCCAAATCAAACCCATACGCACCTATAGCTCTTGAGAAGCCGAAGCTTCTGATAAAACTCGATGAAAGCACGCCTGAGGCTCTCCTCGACTTTCATCAGATTATCTCTGCTGAATTTTAACTCGGTCTGGTTCGATACCTTGAGAACTCCTTTAATGGTAGAACGAGGCGTCTCTTTGGTGTTGTTGATCCTGACTCGATCCAGAACATCGATCGGAGCTGGTCTCACTTTTCTCATCCTGCTCGTCGTATTCACGTCATCGGTCGATCCTCTGGCTCCATTGTCTTCTTCTTCTTCTTCTTCTTCTTCTTCATCCTCTATTTGCCCAGCTCTGCTCGAGCCTCCTTCCTGTATTGCCTCCATAGGAGCTTGACTTCGAACCTTCACTACAAATTTAAAAATGTCGGTTTGGTAAGTTACGGCACAAAGCGATTTTAATAAACCGGAAATTAATGTAGACCAATTCTAATCCGGTTTAGTACAGTACAGTGCGTAATGACTACTTGATTGTATGCGGATACGCGGAAGGACACAAACCAAGCGTTTTAGTACACACATATATATATATATATATATAAATTTAAGTAAAAATAAAAATATTTTACCCATCTCAATTTTGTACTTCTTTAACAAAAAAAAGCTCAATTTTTACTTTCAAAAATAATTTGTAAATGATACTTAAATTAAACAAGAAAGCAAAAGGAATGAGAATTCATTAATCCAAAAACATCGAAAAAAAGATCTCTATACGAAACTTACAGAAAAAGTTAAATTTAAATAGGCCAACCAAAAAAATGGAATTATAATTCTATTGAAAATCACAATTGACAGAGACTATTATTGAACTAATAAAATTAAAAAATATAGATATAATCAAAAATATATATCAAAAAAATGCTTTGTTTATTTTGCAATCCGGGGGAGAAAAAAAAGAACTAATTCAAATCCGGTTTGGTAGCCGGGCTCAAATAAATATGAACCAAATAAAAATCCGGTTCTGCAACTTTCAAATTTGATTAAGCAGACATAAAATTGAACCAATAATAAATTCCGGTTGTTTTGTGTCAGAAGAAAGTGAGTGAGTTAGGTGGAAAAGTAGATGGATGTTTGTCTATGATTGCTTACTGGATTTAGCTCCGGCGGGAGTAGAAGCAGAGAGAGCCGCCGCAGAAGTAGCGATATCGGAAGCCAATCGAGTGATCTCCACCGTCCGTTCATCCCATCCCCACCCTTCTGGATTCTCAACTTTGACACGAAACGCGATCAAAGCGTCCATCTGTTTGTTAAGAACCACCGCTTCTTTCATCACTTCCTCTACTTTCTCTTTGTAAAACTTATTCACTTTATTGAACTCGTCGTCTAGTCGCCGGAAAAACACTAACTCGTACTCTCCTCCTTCCTCCGCCGCCATCAGAAACGTCGTCTCGCAACCGCGACTCCCCGTGGTGTTCACCAGAATCGGCGCCGTCGTAGTCGTCGTCGCCGCCGTCAATTGTACCCCTTCCTCGACATCGTGAGAACTACTGCGTCTTTGCCTCCCCGGTGTTGAGACTAAACCGCTAAACGCACGGTACAGAGTCATTTTCCGGTTTAACCCTCCGCCGTGGTGATTCTTGTCACCACCACGAGGAGGTGCATTGTTGGTTCTGAGTTTGAATCGGATGATTTCTTTGAGAAGATTTTTGAGAAATTGGTAATCCATGTAAGCTTGTTGCCACTCTGGCACCATCTGCGACGAGAACTCCTTCCCGAACTTCATTTCGATTCTTGTTTCGAATCTACCTTGGTGTTTTTTTTTTTTTGGGTCTGTCTGAAGAGCATAGGGACCGTATATTTATACACCTAAACAGAAGATAGAGAGAGAGATGTTATGATTTTTTTAACATTTGTATAAAGTTTATGATTTAAAAAAATGATTACAATTTGTAAGAGTAATCAGCTTTATAGCTTGTTTAGCAAAAAAAAAAAAGTTTATAGCTTTTTGATCATCTTTATTGAATTCATTTCAACGTGTATTCAATTAGGGCAACTTGAGCGCGTGGGCACTGATTCGAACCCAATTTGTTACTAATAATTTGTAATCGGTCATTAAATTACTAATTTCCGTTTTTTTAGTCTACTTTTATGGCATCTACTTTTACCATTAGTATAATTAATTTAATCATTCATGTTTTCAGGAAGAGATTGAACATTAGATTTTACTAGTTCTTTACAATATATTGTATCACCGTGTTATGGTTTAAATAGCGCGTTGATCTAAATGTTGAGAAAAGGTAAATTAGAACAAAATAAACAAATAAAAATGTTTGAAATATATTTGATTTTAATTAATCCATCAGTCAGTGTCGTCTCGAGAAATTTTATATTCGTAGTTGACGACCGTAGTCTCATATTCACACGCATATGGCGGCTCGAGGTTGATGGTATTATTGTCATTTGACTCATTTCAGAGAACCAAATTGAAGATATAATGGAATTAATGCAAATTACGTTTGCATTGATGATGGATCAATTTAGGGGGTGGTATTCAATTGCAGAATTTAATTGAATTATAAGAAATTAGACTTTTTATAAAATTCTACTATTATTTAATGATGTACTTTAAGAATTTTTTTAAATTCATGTGTTATTGGATTAGATATTTGTAATCATTTTTTTATATTACTTTAAATTCTAGTGTTATTCAATTTTTGGATTTCTTAATTCTATTAAATGTTAGTGTTATTCAATTTTACTGCAGTATTGATGATAGTGTCATTTGATAGGAATTTAATAGAATTTCAATAAAAAAATTGTAAAGAGTCAATTCCGAACATTTTTACTGTCATTTTAATAGAATTCATTAAAATTCCAACAGAAAACTTTAAATTTACTCAAAATAAATTGATTTTAAATTCATTTGCATTCTCTTAAATTCAATTATCCAATACCCCCACCTTAACATATATATTTTTTTTTCGACCAAAGCAAATTCCATTACTAATGAACAATTGAAGATACATAATCCTTATGTAAATGAGGAGTTAATCCTGTTGATGGATTTATACAACTAGAATAGTAAACATTTTGATGGAAATGATTTTTCGCCAACCAGTGAGCCAATTCATTGTAAATTCTTCGCACGTATTAAAAATTTACCAAATTGAAGTTCCTTGACCATCTCAATATTTCCTTGCATAAATTGTGATTTCTCAGTCCTTATCTTCTCCTTTTAAATTCTTCATAAGTATCTGACTGTCTCCTTCATACATAAATTACTTACGTGCGTGAAACAAATAAGAGTAATAAGCATAACATTGACAAGTTATAAGAAGAAAATTTAAAACGAAAATATCATTTGATCCAGTTGGTCAAATAGCCTGATTTCTTAACAACTATAAAAATATTATAAAAAAATAAGTTCTCAATAAATTAATACTATACATGAACCGTTAAGAAAATATATTTCCTTTGTTTCTAAAAGATGGAATTTTTAGATTTGTTTCTATAAAAATAGACAGGTTTTCTATGAATCTTTTAAATTAATGTTAATAAATTGTAAACTTCAAAAATTGTTAATTGGTAATATTTAAATGTTATTGGATTATTATTGGTTCATAGTAATGAAAATAATGTTTTGTAAGAGAAAATTATGCATTTATTACTAAATGTCAGCTATTTTAATTTATATGAAAAATCTAAAATATCATTTTATTAGAAATAGAAAGATTATATAATCTCGTAGTACAAAGATATTTGGTGTATAATAATTAATAAATGCGACAAAATTGGTTATCTGTAAAATCAACACTATTAGTTATTTATATATCATCGACAGCTGTGAAGTCAATTCACAATGTCTCGCATCATTTCATAGTTGATCCTTTGAGGCTATATATGATTTAATTTAACTTTTATAGTCAATGACGTTGTTAACCAATAAATTATAGTGGGATGGTTCTATTTCGAAAAAGATTTGGTTTTGTTGGTCTATGTTAGGAATCGTGTCTCTCTGAATGCGGAATTAGAAACTAACTTTTAATCAAGTGGGACATTTTAAGTAGGATGTGTCACTCCTGCTCGAAAGATTAATCTGGACCCGTTAAGAATATGAAATTACTTAAAATTTTAATCAAAACAAAAAATGCCGTTGTTAACGGGAGTTGTTGACGGGAGTTGTGTTTGTGGAAGTAGACATATGGTGTATTGGTGTATGAGAAGAAACGACGAAGAGAAGGGAGAACAATTGAGAGGAAGAATACAGAGAACAAAAAAAAACAAAAAACTTGGGAAATTAGGTATCGACTACTTCTCTGATACAATATCAGATTTGTGGAAAGTGATGATTTTCGCTGTACATGATGATGGTACATTTATACAGAGATCGTAATGCAAAGTAAAGAAATACAATATTGACTAATTACTAAGGATGATATGTGTCGATGATATAGACAATCACATCTCAATTATAATAATTGAGTATCTTTAATAATATAATACCATTTGTATCTTTAATTATACAACACTAAGCATATAACGAGAAATGAATAGTTTGTGTAAATATGCGTATATATATATATATATATATATATAACTATAGTGTTAGTTTTGCTGAATCGTGAGACATATATCTAGTTGTTATTAAAAATATTTGAATGATCAGAAGCACACGTACTGAGTAATCTAGAATCAATGTATTATTGTAGAATTCCACTTATTATAAGATAACCGCAAATTTCATTTTTTTATAACCGGAGTTAAATTCTTAAAGGCTATAGACATCTAAATTTTCATGTTACTTAAGATGTTTACGGATGGCTAGCAGAGTGACAGAATCATATAATTTCACTTATTTGATCTCTGATCTGAATCAATATAACAAGTTCTTATCGAGGTAGAGAAGTTCTTATCGAGGTAGAATCACTAATCCACAATCATTTAATGCTAATAATTGCAATTAAAAAAAAATCTGATAGAGATGAGTTTTAACCAATTAACCATATAAGTTTAAGATGCGTGATCTAATGAGAATATATAAACTATTTGCATACAATTTGAACGTTCTAAAGAATGATGTTCAATTGTAACGTTCAAATCGTATGCAAATAGTTTATATAAAAGTAGTAACCCTGTCTATTTTTTCAACAAGCCTGGTTTTGTTTAATAATAAAAAGAGTCATGGAGACTTCATTAGTATAGTTGATCAGTTATAGTCTCTTTCTTTTAATGCTACCCAAATTCGCTTTCCTGGATAAATTAGCCATCCAATTTGACCATCTCGAAACACTTATTAATTACTAAATAAAGGGTTTCGTTACTTTATGCTATTATTTTGATATATTAATTGAATATATATCAAAACTAAATTTGAAAAAAACAAATTACTACTTTGAATTAAATACCATAAAATTGTTTTTTCAATAGTTCCTACAGCCAAAAAATTCAGAGTCATTAAGCATTGTAGATTAAAGTAGGTGTTTTCAAAATTTAAGATTGTAATTCTTTACGGGTTAATCAAAAAAAATTTTAGTTCAGTGCATAACATATTAAGTAGACAGGTTAATCCGTTTTGTAACTATATATATAAATCATAAGAACGACATGTTATAAAATTCATTAACCAAAAGTGATAGCATGATTTCAAATAATAAAAAATTACAACCAAATTCCTATTTTACGGATATACATATCTATGTTAATTTTAATTCATGTTGGTATGTATATAAATACATATATATTAGCATCACATCAGTTTCACAACTAAAATTTACTTATATATTATATATTAATTTGCACAACGAACTAACTCAACTTCTGATTCGATAGATATTATATATATAAATTGTGGTTGTATAATGTTAATATATACATATTTATCTATGTGTTAATCAATTTTAACTTAATCAACTTTTTAAATTAAATTTCAAAATAATTTTTATGAAAGAATTACTATGCGCACGATACGGATTAAATCTTAGTTAATACATAACAATTAATAACAACATATACAAGACAAAACATGATAACGATAAATATCATAGTTTTCGTCAATTGCCAAACATTATATATTTATATGAATTTGGGAAGAAATAAAAATCAAATAAGAAAAAATAATTCGTACGACAAGAAGAAAGGGAAGAATTTTGTTGACCAGTCCCTGAATTGTGTAGATCCGGCCGCCACGTCGGCATGGATTTTGTGGTTTTCGTGAGACAAGAATTTTCTCAGTCTTTTATTTCATTCGAAGAGCGATTTACCACGCGAGTGTCGGCGCGACAACCGGTATTTGTACGATTTTTTGTTTTCTTGTCTTTTTGATAATTCTAAGTCAATTATAATTTTAGAAACTAATTCAGCTTAAACAGTCTCATTGCATTTCGACCCAATAAAATATTAAAAGTCTCATTGCATATCTTTGACAATTTTTTTTAATTAATATTTTTTTAATAGATTTTCCTCTTTTCAATTTTTTTTTATTTCCGATTAAATTACTTTCATTAAAAACTCAGAGTACAAAACATGGTTACAAAGTCGAAAACAAAACATCGAAATACAAATTACTGCATAAGCAATAATATGCGCCATATGCTGAAAATAAATAATTAAAAAAAGAAATTTGACGCTGCTTCCTTTCGAGGTAAGCATTACACGCTAACAAACATATATTATTTTTCTTCTTCTCTCTTCGTCTTACTCTGATACGATATGTATGCCTTATTGGCAATGCTTTTTTTGCTTTCCAAATCGTATAAGAAAAGGCCATTGCATTCGTTACATGCTTTGGAATGTCGACACGATACCAATTAGTCCGTATTCGCGTCCTTGTGAATAATGTAGACTTTATATTACTCCTGATTTGACTCCGATTGTCTTTGTGCGTTTGCCTTTCCCCAATTGCTATTCCCGGATCCCAAATTAGACAGATTTGAACGCATGCACCTCCGATATGGATAAACCATACGAAAGTCCACCGAATGACTATTCTCCGATGTGTAGGCGGAGGAAGGAAATCTCGAGAAGAGGGCTTGAACACAAACTTCCCAGATACATCCCACGTAGACGGAAGAGACCAACGACATTCCAGAAAATTATTGTTGGATGGCTGCCGGAATTGCTCCGAAGTGAGACGTTCTAAGTAGTAAGAAAGACGCCGACAAACCACTGAAGCGAAATTGCCGGATATGTAATCTACAAATGAGCAATTGCAAGGTTGCATAGATGAATCAGGGTTTGAATTGTAGAAAGCGATGAAATGGAAAAGGATCCACAGCCCGTCGATCAGAGATCCAAACCAAACTCTCTGAAATTGCCATAGAAACTTTCTCTTCATCTTTTCTTCATCTTCTCTTCATCTTTAACCATAGATCCACCAATTACTCTTATAAACAATATATGAAAGGGAAGAGAGCCGCCGACAACCGCCGGCGGCCCAAAACACAGACGGTGAAACGAAGAAATTCAAGAGAAGAAACGATTATTGTCAATCGCCTCTTTTGTCGCACCCTAAAAAGACTTTTCAAATTTAACGTGCTCGCAAATATATATATATATATATATATATATATATATATATATATTATGTTGAATTTTTGTATTTTAAGAAAATATTTCAAAAAACAATAATTTCTTTCTATGTAAAATAACGAGTACAATATAATGTGTTACCTTAATTATAACAAGACATAAATATAAATATACAGTTAACAAAATAAAATATAATTACAAAATAAAATAATATATATATATATATATTGATTTTTGATTATCATATATATTGATATATATGTTACTAGATTGAAGCTTATAGTTTATACTAATGATATTGCAATGTTATACTTTTGATTCAAATCTAATATGTGAGTTATATAAAACAAAAAGAAACTAGAAATGTTACTTTTGGGTGACTCGTGTTTACAAATAAATCTTCTCTGGACCTGTTAACCTAAATATAGGCCTTTTACAATAATGGGCCTTTTATATTCTTGAGTAGAAAAACAGATTTTTTTTTGTTCTCAACTGAATTTTTTCCAAAGTCGTGGATATTATCCACTCTCTATTTCACTGATAGATACTCTACCCGCCAACGGAAAACTACCATGACAGCCTCCGCCGTCGCCGTCGCGACGGGGTTTCTCCATCTGCCGTCAATCCGAAAGTCTAAAAACTCTTCCATTCTCTCTACTCGGCAGATAAATCTACCCATGAAATCTTCAGTGAGACCCATTTCCGCGTCAAACTCAGAATTGCCGGAAAATGTAGCGAATTTCTGGAAATGGCTCGGAGACCAAGGAGTCGTATCCGGGAAGTCTGTCGCAGAACCCGCGGTGGTACCGGAAGGTCTGGGACTTGTAGCCCGGCGCGATATCGGAAGAAACGAGGTCGTATTGGAGATTCCCAAGCGGTTGTGGATAAACCCAGAGACTGTGACGGCTTCCAAAATTGGACCTTTATGCGGCGGGTTAAAGCCGTGGGTTTCAGTAGCTCTGTTCTTAATCAAAGAGAAGTATGACGAAGATTCCTCATGGAGAGTTTATCTTGATATTCTTCCTGAATCTACTGACTCTACCATCTTCTGGTGGGTTTTGTCCTTCTCTCATCATCATTCATCTTATCATAGCTTCTTTATAGCTATAAAAACTTAACTGATGTGAGATGCCTTCTTCGTGAAATGTCTCCAGTACAGGTCAGAAGAGGAGCTTGCTGAGCTCAAAGGTTCGATCTTTTTACCCTTCTCTTCTTCTTTCGATAGTTAGATCATTCTGAGTACCGTTCCCAATCTGCATTGCCTGATCAACGATAGATACATCTCTCATGATATCGTAGAGGAATTGTTTAGATTCATACCAATTTGGTTTGGGTGGGAATCAAGCTGTTGCTGGACCAAATACTGTTGTATCACTACTAGCGGCTGATAAATAAAACATTGTTAACCTGGTGGTTTCTGTTGTTTGGCTTAGGGACTCAACTGTTGAGTACCACATTGGGTGTGAAAGAGTATGTGGAGAACGAATTCTCAAAACTGGAACAAGAGATATTAAAGCCTAACAAAGATCTCTTCTCATCCCGCATAACACTCGATGACTTCATCTGGGCATTTGGGATACTCAGGTCGAGAGCTTTTGCTCGCCTCCGTGGCCAAAACCTTGTCTTGATCCCTCTTGCAGATTTGGTAAGCCCACTGTAAAGAATTATACGAAGAAGGGACAGTTCTCTTCTAGTTTCAGAGAATGTCTTGTTAAAATATTCAGCAAAGATATCCATGACTAGAGTGTTTGATTTTGAACAGATAAACCATAACCCCGCGATAACTACAGAAGATTATGCATATGAGATCAAAGGAGCTGGGCTTTTCTCTAGAGATCTCTTGTTTTCCTTGAAATCACCTGTTTATGTTAAAGCAGGGGAGCAGGTAAGCTTCAAACGCTGTTACTTATTTTTACCCATCAAGAGAGTGTAAGAACAAGCCCTTTAAATGTTTGTCTGGGTGATCTCTTCGACAGGTATACATTCAGTACGATCTGAACAAAAGCAATGCCGAACTTGCTCTGGACTATGGTTTTGTGGAATCAAACCCTAACCGGAACTCATACACTTTAACAATAGAGATACCGGAATCAGACCCATTCTTTGGGGATAAGTTGGATATCGCTGAGACTAACGGGATGAGTGAGACCGGATACTTTGACATAGTAGAGGGCCAGTCTCTTCCCGCAGGCATGCTTCAGTACATTCGACTTGTGGCTCTTGGGGGTTCAGATGCATTCTTGTTAGAGTCTATCTTCAGAAACACCATATGGGGCCATCTTGAATTGCCTGTAAGCCGTTCAAACGAGGAACTTATATGCCGTGTTGTCAGAGATGCCTGCAAATCTGCTATGTCTGGTTTTAGCACCACCATTGAAGAGGTATATATATGTTCCAGCTCTTACTTGTACTGTCATTGCAGCTACTTAGCTCTCATTTCTTGCTCTGTCTTTGTCACTTTGGTAGGATGAGAAGTTTCTGGAAGAAGGAAAGCTTGATCGTAGAATGGAAATGGCTCTCAAGATAAGGATTGGCGAGAAGAGGGTGCTTCAGCAAATCGACCAAATCTTCAAGGATAGAGAGCTTGAGCTTGATGTGCTCGAGTATTACCAAGAGAGAAGGCTCAAAGATCTTGGTTTGGTCGGCGAGCAAGGCGAAATCATCTTCTGGGAGTGAGAATTAGCTTAGCTGGTATATAGCTTATCCTGCAGAACAAACTCAGGGCCAGGAAAAAAATCTGTACTGGTTTGGTCTCACACCGCATAGAGTTGAATCGACCTCGAGATAGAAGAATTGAGAGACAACAATCTGTATGTTAGACTATTGCCAAAAGCGGCCTTTTTGAAGTTCTATAAGATGATACATCTCTTAGTTACATCTTAACTTACGTAAAACAAATAAATCAAGATCAGCAACTATGCAGGAAAACTGAAAAAAAGTTACAAACAAAAATGGAAAAACTCAGGGAAGGAACTATGCAGTTCCCTTTCCAAGTGTTCTGCATGCCGTCCTCTTGCAGAAGCAATGAGATTAAATGCTAAAAACATGACTTCAATGTGTTAAATTGGAATTTCTATGGCCAAACAGGTCGTGGCAATTTGTACCTTCACAAAGACATTCTTGAGGGTTTGCGTAGAAGTAATCTTCCTCCTTAGGTTTGTCAGAGATTGCTCTTCGATGTGTAGGTGCTCCTTTTCGTCTCTCATGGGCTTCCTTAACGGCTACTGCAAACTGATCCCACGTGAGGGTCTTGTTGTGGTGTAAGTCCAGTAGCTCCACGAGTTTCTTACGGTCAAGCAGGATTGTCTTCTTAAACCCAAGGTATCTGCACACTCAACACAACATGGTAAGTTAAGAATCACAGGTATGGTTTTCTTAACACTACCCTGTCAGTTGTCATGAAAAGAAATGGATCCAATTTTATTATTACCTCCGATGACCTTCCACGACTTTTGCCATGTTTCCATCATACGTGGGAATAAAAGTGTTGCTGGCCACAGATACCATGAAATCTAGAGCAGCCATTTGTGACGAATGGTTCTGAAACTGTTGCAGCTCTGCTGACTCCAATAGCATTTCCTTCTTTACCTATAACCACATGTGAGAACAAAACTGATAAGAAAAAGTGCATCTATAATGAAGACGTAGTTGACCACTTGTTTGGGAAACCGGGACTGGTAGACTCACAATTCTCGGGAATGCTTCCCTTAGAACGGACAGTCTATGCTCGCTCCCATAAATCTCACCAGCTGCAATGTATATCTGTGTATTTTTCTCGAATCCCAATGCTCGTAGAACCAATGCCACCTCCTCTGGCGTCAGAGGACACAGCCCTTGCGCCCTCCTCTCCTCTGAGACTATCTCCTTCTCTCTCCACCAGGGATATGTGTACCTACAGAACACAGAATGGACCCATGCGTTAACAACAACAAAAAAGACGTGTAAAAGACATATACTCAAAGCACCAATTCAGGACAGTTTCTTCAAAGGCAAACCTCATCTTTTTTAGCTCTTCCGCTTCTTCCTCACTGCAACCATGAGTGCAACCAGAGAAAGCTAACATGTCCATCTCATATCTCAGATGCAAAGCCACAAATGGCCCTCTTTGTTGTAGAATGCGGACTAGCTTAGACCCCAAAGCCTCAAGCTGTGGAGTAAACTTTAGTCCCTGGAAGTTCACCCGGCACCTGAGCCACTGAAGTGCGAGAGGAAGACCATTGTTTGCCAGGCGGGTGTCGGTCCTATTGAAATGTACAACTTTATGTTTGCTGAAAAGTGGCAATACCTGAACAAGAAATTTTACAATCAGATATGCCGATCACAGGCGTGTGTATGTAATACACGTCAAATAAATCAAGAGACGACCAAAAAAGCTCATCAGCAAGAAATGAAGAAACAGCAAATTCATGCTATTTGTGAGCAGCATATACCTGCTTCAAGTAATATTTTGCATCCGACCAGCTCACAGGAGGCATTTCGAACATTTGATATCCATACTTCCTGCTATACCGTTTTGGAAGCCTCCTTAAGATCCGAACTTCATCTCTTAATGAATCAATGAAATGCCTCACATCAAAAATATCCTCAAAACCACTGCAAAACGAAACCAAGGATGCTTTATAGATTGCTAAAGAACTAAAAAAAACGTTACGCGTATCAGACATGAGATAATCCTGTTAACACCGAAGATACGGTACCTTGGATCAGCCCAGAAGGATGTTTTGTCAAGCTCTGGAACAACGAGAGTGAGGTTTAATAGCCGAGCAACAGTCACCATATCACAAATCTGAAATGACATGCGTCAGGATTTAGAAACATCAAATCTGAAAAAGATTGAAAGAGCAATTAAAGCAACAATTAAACCAAGAGACCAACCGCGGATCGCATTTGATTCAGTCCGCCATTGCAGGATACAAGTAGAATACCATTGCTTGTATAATTTCCTGAAAAAATCAATAATCTCGTTAAACTCTCAAGCACCAACGAAGACGAAAACAATTGGAACCCTAATAGAGAGAAACCAGAAAGAAAAAAACTGACTCGGGGGAGGAAGAGGAGGCGGCAATGGAACAGGCTCGACGGGGGATGAAAATCTGGAAATCTGATTGGTTAGACCAGTGAAGATCCGGGAATGCCAAAGCTCGCCGGCGGCGAAAAGCTGAACCAAACACGTCCAAACCAAAATGCTGGAGCAGACTCTAACGAACCAAACTTGTACGCGAGGCTTCGGAACAGCCGGAGGCGGAAGCTTATCGCTCCGCGCCAGAGTAGCTTCCGATCTAACTTCCATCTGCCTCCGACGATCGTCGTCGCCGCATCATGAGAAAAAATCTGAAAACCTAAATCTCGCGATCTTGTGATTTCGAGGGAATTTATTCAAAATGGACAAGATAAAATTAGATGACAAACGCGAAATGAAATGCTCCAGAAACAGCTTCTCTCCTTGTCAAAGGTTTGAATCTCGAGGATCTTTTTTGTTCCGAGTAAATTCGAAATTAATAAAAATCACGAAACAGGAAAAATAGAGAGGATATATAAGGGAATTACGAACAACATTAAATAAATAAATGAATAACCGCCAAATGTCTTTGTTTTACAATTAATATTTCCTAATTCTGAAATCTTTGATCATATTTCCCCTCTCTCCCACTCTCTTTGGCTTAATCAATTACTGCCAAATTCATTCATCCAAAAACGATAAATTATTTATTAGAAGAAAACAAAGAGTAAATTATTCGATTACCAAAAAAAGAGATTACAAGAATATTCGACTATGGAAATAATAAACATATACTAATAGATGACATATTTCACCTTTTTGATTGTCGTTGTCAACGGATTCACCTAATTCTTCTTCCCTACTTTATTCATTTTTCACCTATTTATTGCACTAATCACGATTCAAATTAAAATGTTTAATCTCTTTTATCCACACAGTTCTTTCATTAATATGCATACTATGATTCAACCCTCGTTACCTATATAGCGCGAAATATATATATTTAAAAAAAAATTATTTTGAAATTTAATAAAAAATAATTTTATTTGAAATTTAAAAACTGTCAATCCAGACTAACATATGTACTAAAATATTATTCGGACTAACCCGCAAAAATCTATAATCTTGAAAACATAACTCTAATATGCACCGTTTAATGAATATGATTTTTGTGGTCATTCCACAAGCTCTTAAAAAAATCAATTTTTTCGTGTCTAACTCTTTATAAAATATTTTTCAAACTTTTGTTTTGATATATATTCAAATAAAATATAATAATCATAGTGAAAAATATTGCAATATCTCGAATATATTTTCTTTGAATATGTATAGATTAATTATTATTTAATAATATCATAATAATTAAGTAAATAAATAGTAAATAACCTCTTTGGAAATAAATACTTTCTATATTCTCATCAATAATTTAAAAAATAATTATATATTTTCTTATTTCAATTTTCTTGTTTGTAATGGCATTTTATATAATAATTTATAAAACAAAGTTTTATTAAATAATATTATAGAGACGTGTGTGTGTTTTAATCTAAAGCAATAATATAATATACATAATTTGTAGGACTTTTTGAGAAAAATTGAAACGAAATCATGACACATTCCCTCAATTTGCATTAACATCCCTTTCAAGGGAAGGAAAGTCTTTTTCTCCTCTACAAAAATTTACCAATCAAGATTCTTCAGAAGATAAGTCCAATACTACTATTGGGCTTTAGAATTAAAGCCCACACCAGTGCTTCGCGCGAGCACGAGTCGGAGGTGTTAAACCAACCCACGTGTTATGACGAATGAAACACTTACGCGTGGCATTGCACGTGTTGACTTTCTTTGTCTCCTTCATTAGCCAGGAATAACGAAACATTGAAACTCGTCAGATCGACTTCTCTCCATTTCTCTCTCTCGATATCGGAGCCGCCATGGATCTTCATCGGAGCTCGATCGTACTGTCGATCCTTTTAATTTTGTCTCCCGCGACGCTCTCTATGCGTTACGAACTACTCTCGGGGCACACGAAATGCATCTCCGAGGAGATTCACGCCAACGCCATGTCCGTTGGTAAATACAGCATCGTAACCCCTAACGAAGATCATCCTCTCCCTGCTTCCCACAAAATCACCGTCAGGGTAATAACAATTCATCCAAAAATCGCATTTCCGTCAATTTCTCTTTTTCTTTCTGGTGATTTCAGTACATGCAATGTGTTGATGTATAGGTGACATCGCCGCAAGGAACGGCTTATCACGAGGCGGAAGGAGTGAATACGGGACAGTTCTCGTTAACAGCGGTGGAAACAGGAGATTACATTACTTGCTTCTCCGCCGTCGATCACCAACCGGAGACGATGCTGATCATTGACTTTGATTGGAGGACGGGTATTCATACCAAGGACTGGTCGAATGTGGCCAAGAAGAGCCAAGTCGAAGTAAGTTTTCCGCTTTTTAAAGTCTTTACTTAGTCAAACTAAACTCATAGATTGACGCTTCTATGTCATAGAGGAGAATTGTGTGAGGAATTGATAGCTTAGACCAAGACATATAATGCTGGAAAGTGGAAAGTTATATCTGAATCGAGAAATTCCGTGTAGTCTTGGTTTATGTTTGGTGCATTGGTCTTGGTTTATGTTTGGTGCATTGGTATAGGACGAGGCTTTTACGGAGACAACAGAGCCAAAACTAGCTTACAATGGGGACATTAATAGCCCCTTAAAGAGGTTGCAGAGTTCTTAAAGACTGTTAGGTTAACCTTGTTCTGGTTGGATCTTGATGTTTTTTTGCCAGATGATGGAGTTTGAGGTTAAGAAGTTATTCGAAACTGTTACTTCCATCCATGATGAGATGTTTTACCTCCGCGACAGGTAATATTACATAAAAACCTGTCTTCCCTTAAAGTCACTTAATCTGACCAAGAGAATGACTCGAAATTCATCTTCTTCTGGTATGTTGCAGGGAAGAAGAAATGCACAACCTGAACAGTTCAACAAATTCGAAGATGGCATGGTTGAGTTTTGTGTCACTTGGGGTTTGTTTATCGGTCGCAGGTCTTCAATTTTGGCACTTGAAGACTTTCTTCGAGAAGAAGAAGCTCATCTAAAGACCTTTACCGTATCTTGAGGACAGAGATTGTATTCACAACCTTAATAATCTAGTTTTATATACAAACCGAATTCATTTTTGTCAAGCATTTTATTTGCGGAAACAGACATTTATCACGTCTGATATTATCTTAACATCTCACTGGCCTGCAAACTCAATCCAATCCGTGGAACAACAAAAGCTTTTATGCCACACTCTCTTAAGTCGTTTACTGTGAAACAAATGATAAGAGAATTAAAAAAACGAAACAATCTTTACAAAAGACAAGAAACATTGTAAAATAAGCAAACAGAATGTTACTTTCTTGTTTCTGGTTGTTTTTTCTTTAAATGAAGATTTGGTGTGTATTATGAAGTGAATAATCCCCAATGGTGATCTGATGGTAGAGTTTCCTTGATCTTTTCAAGTCTCTTGAGGATGTCCAGAAACGATGGTCTCTGGTTCATGTCCGCGTCCCAGCATTTCACGATTAACCTGTAAAGAGAAATTGGTTAGATATCTCGGTCAACTAAAGCCGGTGCATGTGGTCTCGGGTTTTGCTTACTCTCTTAAGTCCGGTGTGCATCCTTTGGAACGGAAAGTAGGTCTGTGTCCATCTGATACATGTTTGGCTGCTTCATATGGCTCGTGGTTCGCAAACGGTGGCTCTCCTTCAAGCATCTGTTTACAATGTGGTAATAAAATTAAGATTAAGATTTTCTGAACTTTGGTTCTGTTTATTGCATAGACAGATTTTTATAGCTAAGATCTTGGTACCTCGTAAAGTATCATTGCAAAGGAGAAGACATCTACTTTCTTGTCGTATCTTCTATGCCTGAAAACTTCAGGAGCCATATACCGGTCTGGTTTGTTGCAAGAAGAAGAGTAAACACAAGGAGGTGAAGTTAGAGAAATGAAAAAAAGAAAGAAAAAAACCGTGGTTTTACTATCGAACAACACTTACAGCTTCCGGTTTCCCCAGTCATTTTGTAGACATCATGAGAGTTTTGAACCTTTATGAGCTTACTAAGCCCAAAGTCTCCAACTTTCAAGTGGTCTGCACTGGAATTAACCAGAAGAACGTTCCTGAAAATATAACAGGCGAGAACCGGTTTTACAAACAGCAAATTTAAAGTAAAACTGAGGAGCTATATATGAAGCAATTTTGATTACCTTGGTTTGAGATCTCGGTGAATGATAACATTAGGTTCATTGTGAAGATATGTCATTCCTCTGTTAGCAACAATTAAAAAAATAATCAGGCTAAATATGACGAAAAACTTTTCACATAATGTCTTCAATGTTAAGCTTCAATTACCTCGCGATATCCAACGCAAAGTTAACAGCAGTTGCCGGAGTAAGACCTCCCTTTTCCTTGAGGTATTGATGAAGATCTCCCTGTGAAAAAATATATGAATCATTTAGTTAGCCATGGCGAAAACATGCAGAGATAAAGACAGCCATGGAGAAAACATGCAGAGATAAAGACAGCGGATAGTAAAAAAACTTACCCCGCGTAAGTATTCAGTGATTAACATAAGGGGCTTTCTTTCGGTTACAGCTCCTAAGAATTGAACTATATTCGGATGGCGAAGCTTAACTAGCAAATCAACCTCATGCCTGAAGTCCTGACTGTAGCACAGAAAATATGGAACTTATGAAACACAAGAATCTTAAGGAGAGACTGTTACCAGCTAAAATCCATCGAGGAAACTCATCTAATAAGAGAAAAAGAGAGAGATAAGAACTTACATAACCAGTCTATCATCTGACAGAGACGGAAGAATACGTTTCACAGCTACTGGTGTGCCTCTCCAATAAGCTTTCACAATCTCACCAAAGGAACCCTGACAGAAAATGTGAGCAACCTCCCAATTAGCCAAAAGAAACTCACTGCACAAACTCCATTGCATTGAAATAAACACGGATAATACTTAACTCAAAACTATCGATGTCAAGAACAGAACTTGGCTTCAAAAGAATACAAACCTTTCCAATCATTGCGGCATTTGAGAAATCCAGCTCAGCAGGTTCAATTTCCCAGTCACATTTCTTTGGAATTGGTGGTGGCACAGGCTTTGGTTCAAAGTGACTTCCGTTTTGACCCTGCGTAGAGATTTTACTCAGACAGATACAAAGACTAAGAGATCCACACAAAATAAATTAAAAAGACGAATGTAATCGAAACACTTAAGGGTCTCTTTTTGAAAACAAGTATAACGAACAAATACTGCATTAAGCAGTTGCTTCATAGAGATATGAAAGTTTCTAAATTGTGCAGTAATATTTTCATATTCCATAGCAATCAGTACCTTTGAGAGAGAACGTTTCTAATCTGAAGCTATACGAGATCCGAAAGAAATTCAAAAAACTCACATAAGATAAACCGCCGTGAGATTTCAGTAGCTCAATCATTTTCTGCTTCCTAGCTCCTTCTGCATCAGCCAGAGGCTTCAAAAAATCCAACAAATTTTCAGATCAAAAAAGTTTAGACCTTTCAAGGAACCCAACAAAATTTTGAAAAGGAAAACGCTTACCGTGTTCTTCCACCTATCCTGAGCGTTGACATCAGCACCAAACTCGAGTAGACATTTCACAACATCGATCCATCCATGAAGCGACGCCACGTGGAGAGGCGTTCGCTTGTCGTAGTCTCTGGCGTGAACCAGAGACGGATCTTCCTCCAGGAGTTTCCGAACTGCAGCTGCGTCGTTTTGGTGCGCGTGCCACAGAATCAGAGACGTCCTACTCACACGTGCCTTCTCCTTCTGTTTGTCGTAAGACGGTGATGGCCCAGCGCTCGTTCCCGCAGCAGCGGCAGCGGTTTGTTCGCCGCCGTCTCCAGCCGCCGACGAATCGGAGCTCATCTCAACCGAAAGTTTCGGAGAAAAGGGTTTAGGTGATTCGATCGATCGAAAGATGCGATTACAGTGATTTCTTTGGGTTGAGAGGAGTTTGGATTTTGCTTCTTTGGGTGATTGAGGAATCAATTCTTTACTGTGAAACCGGGGAGAGGGAGAAGATGATGATGCTTATTGTCTTTTGTCTCTCTTGTGTGAACGAAGATCATCCGCCGTTAACTTAGCCGTCAAGTTGATGACTTTTTCCTCCGTCTATTTTAGTGAGTTTTTTTTTACTCTGTCACCGTTATCTCTGACTTTTTCTTTCGGTCTTTATAATTTCTGACCGACTCGGATAGTTTCTCACATATCCAATTCCAAGGGATCATCTTAGATTTCAATTGCATCTTTTTTTTTTCGTTTAAATATTTCCTACAAACTAGAGTACCTTATAGATTTAATTAGTTTTGAATAAAATTAAAATCTAATGTAAATTCTTACAATAGTTCCTTTTTGTGTCACAATCTTTTAATATTGAAATGAAGAAATTAGTCACCTTTGATTTTACCCTTGTTGAGTTAAGAAAAAATCAAGTAAACATAGTGAAAAGTTAATGTCTATTATTCATTTAAGCAGAACCGTGCTTACCATGCAAAAAAAACATTTGTTTAGGGTCCTAAATATATATAAACTTTAGGGGTCCAATTTTTGCTTAAAAAAAATATAGTGATTAAATATAAATTAATTATGGTTGGGTTCGAACGCTAACTTGGATGGTAATTATGGTAGAAAAATTATGGTTTAGAAACCTTTTGTTAGAATTAATTTTGATTTTCTAGATTATTGATATTTTTTATTTTTTTATATTATCAAACAAAAGTTTTGCTCAAATATCATGGATCCTAATTTTTAAACTCGTTTTGGGGTCCTGTGACTAAACACGGCTCTGCATTTAAGTATAATTTTTGATAATCTTTTAAACAAATTTCTCTTTTGACAATCATCAAAAGCTAAGTTAATGTTTATTATTCAATTAACTTAGTTTTGACAATTCATCAAAAAAAAAACTATATGAATCTGATTCGTTGACTCATATATGTTATGGTTCTTATGTGTGAACGGTACTAAGTCAACGATCCGGATAAAATGGCATCACATCTATCACATGACTGCTATAAATACACACGCAAATGCCTTTAGCATCTATTTCGATGTGATAAAAAAAAAGTTAAATACATTATAGTCCTTTTTGGCCAACTAATTATGTTTGGCCAACTATAATAAATACACGAAATTGCTTGTCATGGAAACAAAAAAAATATCCGCAATTAAGACTGTCCATTCCGGTTAGAAACCCAAACCTAAATCACATCTATCACAACAAGCCAAACCGAATTAGGTTTGTTCTCAGTTAAACCCAGACTGTGATAAACCGAATTGCTCATACACCTAACTTCAAAAGCCTTCCGAGTAAAGTGATCAAATTCAAGAGAATAATGAGGAACAGTAAGTACAATACATCTTTTATATATACAGTTTGATTTATAAAAGTTTTTTCAGATAATTGTTAAGTACAATATAATGATTTGTTTCACAAGCTATTTATCGTCCCTTAAGTCCTCAAGAGAACGCTTACGAGATCCCAAATTACGCTCCAGCGTCTGTGGTGTGGGTGGTGTTCTTCCACGGCGGAAGAGCACTGCCAGAGACCTTGTTTTCCGGCAAAGATCAAAAACCTATTCAGACAAAATTACAAAGCAGATGATTTCAAACGTTTAATTTCTAAAACGAGATGATATCTTTATCGCTTAAACTTACAGATGATGCCTCAATCTCAGAGACGCCTTCACACCCTTTTCCTCCACCTTGTAACAGGTCACAGTATCGAACAGCCTCATTCACATCTTCGAAAACCTATATATGACATAGAAAACCTATAAAAAAAAAAAGGGGTTTCATAATGTGTGGCAAGTGATTCGTTGAGAAACTTACCAGAACTCCATCTCGAATGTCTTCTACGAGCATATCGAATTTAGTTTCGGGTCTAGACTGCTTTGTCTTGTTGCTGATCCTTTTAGAGAATAACAGTCCGAGCTCTTTCTCTACTTCACTGTTATACAAGAATTGCTAAGCGAGAGGAAAACTAAAATTAGCTTCCTTCGAATGGGAAGTGAGTTGGTACCTGTGGTTTGTTCTTGTTTTCATGGTGCAGATCTGGTTTTCTCTATGTGTTAGTACATACACAGGCTTCGAGTCTCCTCTCCATGGGTTAGACTCCAACACTGAGATCGTTGAGAGAGTGTTGGTCAAAGAAATCACCCAAGTAAGATACACAACATTTGAACTGTAGATGAACAAGCTTACAAGAAATGATTTGGTTGCAATCTTCTAGATGATTCATATACATGGATAAGATGAGAAAGTAGAAACCAACAATTTTCCTCATCATAGTGGTAGCTGAAAGCCCTCTTCTCCTATGGATACAAAAGAAATGGTATGCAAAACACCAATTGCTGAAACATATCTATCAATAAGAGATTGAATTCTGACATTGTTCAACAAAACGATTTGATTCCTGCTAATGAAAACAACGCACTAAGGAATCAAATTACTACAATAACAAGTTTTCTATGTTCAAGTTGGATACGAATATGCATCAAGGGAAGTATCAGTCATTCTTCTTCATCACCAAATATCCTCAAGAAAACGCAGATATTGAGAGCGTAAAGATAGAAACGCGAGTAATCGAAAAAAGGAGTGGAGATTATACCGTCATAGCTGGTGGAATCAAACGTCTGCTCTAATTTCCGACGCATGTCGTAAGCGCGCGAGGAGACTTGCCTTACAAACTCATCGGAAGTCCCAGGGATCGTACCGTCCAGGTGAAGCGCCTTCTCAACTTCCTTGCTTTCGTCTTCATCGCCGACCACTTTATCTGATCCTCCTCCGCCGCCAGTCGATTTACAGCTAACCAAGTGTCTTCTTCTGGAAATCGAAATCCGTGTCCCGGCGTTGGACAAGCCGAAAAGGGAAGAAGAACGAAGACGAATCAATACTGATCGTGAAGTTGAAACGGAGATCGTAGTAGTGGTGGTTGGAGGGAGTCTTATGGAAGGAGAGATAGATGCTAGCGACTCCATTGCTCCTTCTAATTCACTGTTCCTCTTCTTCAGAAATCAAGCGGAGAAATTTACGATTCCGGGAAAATCAATGGGGAGGAGGAGTTCTCGACGTAAACGGAAACAAAATAAAGAAGAAGAAGAAAAAAAACTCGTGGAAGCAAAAGTAAACAACTCCTGATATTTTTCTTTGATGGGTCCCACAGATGTTTGATTAACATGTTAATAATAGATTAATTAGCAGTCATGGCTAATCTAAATTCTAATCATGGGGATTTAATTGATTCGAATTTCTGAATTAGAAACACGTTTATATTACAAAAAACGTAGAAAGATTATACAAAAAAAAGCCTTCACTTTCACAGTTCTATGGATGCTCCAAAAGAAAGATTTTTACAAACTCACCTAACCAGCTGTGTTTGCTCCAGCCTCAGGAGAAGCTAAGCCATTCGAAGGGTGGTTTAAGACGCCTTCATCATCACCAAGCTGTGTTGATTCCTGATCAGGGAATAGCTCCAGCCGCATACAAGGAGCAATGTTATTAACGTGAAGCCATGTCAGTTCCCATAAGCTATCCCCACCTAGCGCACTTCTTTGCAAAAGCACGCCTTTCGCCTTCATCACTAGCAATATGTTCTTGAGAAACTCTGGCACGGATTCTTGAAGCTTGTCGCTTTTTTTGCCCCTTACTTTCACTTTCATATATTTCTCCATCCGGGTTAGAACACCGAGCCATAACTTGCAGAAGGTTGATAACTGAGATAGCTCTCGTAGTAGCTGAAGAAACACTTTGGAGAGCAGTTTGATTCCCAGAAGTAATGTGCCTTCCATGTTTCGGTAGTCTTTCTGTGAACCTGAAGCGATCTCAAGTAAGTCATCTAAAACCGTGAAGATTACTTTGTCAAAGCATTGAGACCACATGCTATGAGCTAGACTGATCCCGTCCACTCCACCCAAACACTTTAGTAATGACTGTAACGCGTGGTTTCGGACATCCTCTCTCTGGTCTAAACACACTTTTCTTATCCCTTGAACAAGCCTTAACCACATTTCCCCAAAATCTTGTGACATCTTCCCGAAATCTTCATCTCCCATGTTTTCCTTGGCTGAGCGAGCCCATTTAGCCAAATATTCCAATGAATCTCCCATTAGATCAAGGGCAAGGATAGACCGTTCTGATTGTCCCACGCGGGATTCAGCAAACTGTCTTGCAGCATCAACACAGAGTACATAATTGGCTGGAAACAGGTGAGTTCCTTCAGACATAACAAAGGATATGGCATTAAACCCTGCTTCAGAAGCTTCAGGGTGCCGCGCTGTTATGGACAGTAACGATGTTATTGTTCTCCATCCCGCCTGAGACCTGATGTGATTAGCATTGGCTTTCACAAGACGACTAACTTCAAGAGCAATATTCTCACAATAGGCATCGGCAACACGTGCATCCAGTTTCAGCACAAGCTGAAGAGATCTCAAAAGCTCGTCAGCTAGGCTTTCTTTATAAGGAAGTAGCCTCTGGCAGATCCGAAGTAGACCAAAAATGGCTTTCTCCACTAAGTTGCAGGGCATCACCGTTGACTGAGCAATAGTAGCTATGTGTTCATAGACGCCTTGCCATAGGAGAACGATCCTGTCTCTGTTGTTAAGAGTGATTGCAATAAGCAATTCCAGGCAGAAAACTGCAGTATCCTCATCCTCTGGAGAACTGTTTCCTTTTTGAGGCCTACCTGCAGCCCAAATGAGAGCACGCGCAAGCTGCAGCAAAGATTCAGCTTGTAGAAACTTGCTTTCGGTGAATATGCTGTCAATGTGACATTTCTGAATTGTTTGGAGTGTTCGTTGATGAGCCGCAAGCTGTTGCTCAGTAGGCTGTGATCTTGGCTCTTCTGTATCAAGTGAAAGAAGCTGACTAAACCTTCCCATCAATCCAGAAGATCTCCTCGGAGTTCCCATTGATTGTAGATGAGCTGAAGATAAGGAATTCGCGAGAAGCTTTCCTTGTCCTTGCTCAGATGAGAGTTCAGATTCATCAGCTGCATCACTGGCTACACGAGCTGGCAGAAGCCCGAGTTTATGCAGCCGTAAGATGCAGTCCAATATGTTCCTCCAACCCGTACGGATATAATCTCCATATTTGTTAGCAATGGTAAAAATTGTGATAGTTGCCATCCTTGCTTTTGCGTCATCACCAAATGCAAGAACCGGTTCATCAACAGATGATGGATTCAACAGGGTTGTGAATTTGCAGAGAGAGACAACCAGATCATCAAGCACATCTTCAAGATGATGACAAGCAGAAATTTTAGCAATAGCCAAGAATCCATCAATGCATGTCTGGTAGACGTCTTCATGTTCTGCATGGTCAAACACGACTGATATGGCAGCAATAGTTGGACCAGACATGATAGCAAACATATCGTGGTCAAGATAAGCCCTTGAATCAGCCATAATATACGGAGCGGTTTTCTTAGATTTATGCATCAAATCAATCCAACGGCTGGGGGTCATTTCAGGAAAGCCTGAACCTTGTTCGGGAGTAGTTCGGATCTCATTGTTGCAGATGGAGTGATAGAGTTCAGACAAAAATTCTCGAGGAAGATCATTTCCTCCATTGATATGCCTATTATTGCGAATAAAATCTTCTTCTGTCATCTTTTTCTTTACTTGAACGTTGTGCTGATCAGTGTTAAGCATGATAATAGAGTATGATAACACAAGAGCAGCATCCTTGTTAGCGAGAATCTCAGGAGACTGCATATAGTATCTTTCGGAGAACGCCTCAAGCACTCTCTGTATTTTCTGAGATTCTCCAGGCAACCTGAAAGTTTCCAAGAAGAGTCGGAGTGCAGTATCCAGATTCATGTACTGGAAATCAAAAGTCCCAGCAAATTCATTGAGAACCTGAACACAGAATTCATCATGATTCCCAAGAAAATCCCCAACAAGGTTCTTATCAAGCCCAGCAGTATATCTGAAAAAGCAAGCTACACTCTGGGGATCAAGTTTGTCAGGCAAAAGATGTGTCCCTTGGAGAAACTCTAACCCCTTCTTTGGATCCCTGTTAAAATGATCTGCTCCAATCATTAACCTTCTCTTGATATACTTTCTCCTGCGGACAAATGAAACCCAGTGATTTGGATCACTGTAATTGTCACACTTGACCATCCAGAAGGGCGTGTACTCATCAAGATGGACAGGACCCAAGTCCAAACCAGTCAATCCATTACTTATCCTCTCAGCCATTCCTTGAATAACTGCGATTAAGCCATCAAGAGCAAGAATGTGCATTGCAGACAAAGGACAGTTCACAGGAAATGTGCTCTTTGATAGAAGACTAGATAGCTCCTCAAACACGTTGCTGCAAGTTATATCACAATCGAGGTTGGCATACATCTCCACCATAAAACTCTTCTGCCTACAGAAGTTCACAAGAGCCTCCATAGCAACCTCTTGCTGTGAATACGAGGGCCCATATTTTCCTTGCGCAAGCCTCAGAATCACACAGGAAAAGAATGCCTCAAGCTGCAGTTTGAGCTCAGTACGTAGATGTTGGTACAAATTGAGCACAATGCTGCAAACCATCGAAAGAATAAGGGGGCTCATCGACAAGCCGAATTGCATTAAGTTACGAAATAACTCATCTTGAATTAGGCTTAACAATCTTGGGTGATGGCGGATGGACGATCCACCCAATTCAATGGCTGAGTTGATCAAGTTCAACGCAAACAGAGGCACATCTTCGTCAAATGCTATGGTGTTTGATCGGGCGCCCATCCCAACATGTTCGGCCACATTTAACAAGGAGCATAAAAAGTGAAATATTTCCACCATACTTGGAACTCCGTATGGCTCTGTCATTATATGCAAATCATATGGAGAAGCTGGCTTTCTGCTTCCAGGCCCAACTGGTCCATCATCCATCAAACTTTGAGCACCAGGTGCAAAAGTTGCCAAAGAATTTTCAGTATCATACTCGGAATTAGCATTTCCATCCTCAACTGGTTTGCTCACAATGGCATAATCACTGTCTACTCCAGCTTTCTGCGACCATGCAAAACACCATCACTATTGTATATATATATGAAACAAGAGAAATAAGCATAACAACCACCATCCGTCGGGAAAATTCTTCCGTATCAAATTAATTATTAACTAGCTGTAGAACTGATGGTCTTCTTTTCCTAGTAGTGCTCTTTGACTCGCGGTAGGAAAGATATATATTTCTATCTGAAAGAAGACAAAAGTCTGCACAATTTTGAAGTCCTAAAGTAGGTTGCAGACGTATATTTAAAGAATAGGCAAATCTATGATTCTCTGTTATTTCGTAGTTCCTCTCCTTTTTGGTTTTCTTATGAGGTGGCAAGTGAAGAAACCTAGCTATGGTCGGATCATGTTATTCTTTAATCTCTTAGCATCGTACAGGTAACTTGTACCCAAATTGACTTGAAATCAACCAGAAAGGAAATAACAAGAACCCAATGTCATACCTCTTGATTGATGCTTCCAGACCTGTTAGCGAGTGTATTTTCTGTTCTGTCAACATCTGGGAGATGTGAGAAGATACACCTCACTAGTTCATGCATGGTGTGGCGAGCTACACGTTGCAATAACTCACCTTTCATTCCTGCTTGGTGGACAACACGAAAACAAGTGTTGAGGACAGTGCATACATGCTGGTTGCTTAGCATAACTGATGCTTTGTTTTTCATGCATGCCAGAAGCACCTGAAGTATCTTCATTAGCACAACCTCTTCTGATGCAGGATCTGTCACCTCAAATCGGCAGCTTGTCACAGAATCGACCACCAAATGCATGGCGTCTTCAATATTTGCAGTATTTTGATCAATTACATTCAAACTTAGGATCTTGTAAACTGATGACAACGCAATGCTGGTTATTGGTGCTCCAGTTTCATCCGACCGTATCACATCTAGCAAAGGCTGAAGATACAACATGGGACTTATCGTATGCCAAGGCTGGTTCCATGAGAACAACTGTTTTCTAAGAGCTTTGAGTGACTGAATCAACGAGTGTTCTAGTTGATCATCCCCAGACATGTATCGACCTCCCCATCTTACATTTCTTCTCATAACCGCCAAAACAGCAGCAACTTCTGTATCAATCATGCATGCTAAAGTGGTTGTATTGCTTGACTCAGTACTCTCGAAGTCCTCAGGCTCTTCTTCAATGGCCTTGATTCCAGAATGCAACTTTAGGCGACCCATCTAATCTGCTCTAATCTTCGGGTAGAGCCCAAGGCACTTCGATCCTCACGGTCTTCCTGGCAGAATATAAGGCGAATACAGCCAGAGCATATACCCTTCACAGATAGAGGCCAAACTCAATCATTACTGGCAAAAAAAAAAAACGAATTAGATTAAAAGTGTTATTTTAAGCAGATAGCAGATTCTTTTTAGAGAGCTTCTGAGGAAAGACAGCCGCATAATCTCTCACATCATACATTCCAGAAATGAACAAAAACTACAACGCTCTCAGAATGAACTATGAAGCCGCTTTGAATTCAGACACATAAACCACAAGAAGTGAAATTGGTATATTCTGAACTATGCTGATAATTTTAGTCACTTATGTTGCAGATAACCCAAATTCCATTTAGTTTATCAGCAGCAAAGCAACTAAGTCCTAAAATTTTGAGCAAGAATAACTAATTCCTACAAATCCATAAATAGCAAAGTTTTTACGCTGTTAGTCACATCACATCAATAAAACCAACCATCTATAACATCACCAACTTATGCAGTTAAGAGTCACTAATTTAGATGGAATAAGCTTTAATTTAGCTGACCAGTGATAGTGTCATGAAACCAGATAAAAATTCCGAAACTATTTTCAGTTCTTCAGAAGATGAGCAAAATCACATCAACACCAGAGAACTCGAATCGTTAAATCTCGAAATTTAAGCAAAAAAAAAAAGACCAGCAATGCGAATCAACAACACGAAGAATTCGCTCGAAACTTAGATGAATCTACTTCAAAAAAAACTGAATAAACAATGCACGACAAGGGAACGATACAAACAATCGTATGCGAAGAAGAAGTTCGAAGAAGTTGAGATCTGTGGATTTACTTACTATTTTCTGCAGCGATCCAGAGATCTGTCGACGGGCTCCGACGACGAGAAACGGAAATGTTGTGATTGAGGAAAGCACGATCGGCAAGAAAAAATAATCTCGAGCCGAGGAAAGTTAAAAAATAAAATAAAGGGGTGTAATTTACGGAAACACCCCTGTATGACCCATAATACTCGTATTTCCAGTTAAATGGGTCTGTAATTCAATGTATTGATACTTTAGACCCTCAAATATCTACAGATTTACCTCATGACCCCAATATACTATAGAATATAGATATTTTAATGGGCCTGTAACAGGCTCATAATATACGGGCCGAACTAATGGAGTGATGCAAATGTCGTAATAAATCATTTTTTCTTCATAAACCATCACGATGTGTTTTGAATCCGTTGTTTAAAAGAAAATGAAAAATCGATTTCTTCATGTGGGTCATTATTAATTAATTATGAACCTAATGCACGGCTTATTTTGTGTTTATGGAGTTGGATTCCTCTCACATACAAATTCTATATATATAAAGGAGATTGATTCAAAATTAGTAACTCGCAAGATCGCGACACGTATAGAATTAATCCATTATATTTTGACACGTGTAAAATATTACAGGAGATTGATTCAAAATTAGTAACTCGCAAGATCGTGATACGTGTCGAGTTAATCCATTAGATTTTGACATGTGTAAAAAAATTATCAATTAGATTTTGACATATAATATTAACAATAAAAGAAAAATATAATCTAGACTTAATAATAAAATTAAAGTTAGCACCCAAAAAAAAGTTGTTTTTAGATTAAGAAAATTTATCTTAAAGTTTTTTTTTAATTTAACAATAAAGAAAAAAATATAATCTACCATCTTTCATCCATTAATAATCTCTCAATTGACACGTGTCAATTCAATCGATAAGATTTTGATATGTATTTTGACACGGGCCAGTCCTATTGACATCCCTAACTAAATGTACCCAAAATCCAATAAATTGATTTTTAAAATTGCTTATTATCTCTGAGATTTAATTTTATGAACTTTTTTTGTGTGTATAAGAAATATGAGATTTTGCTCTTACATGAAAATTATTGATTGGCTAGAAATAGCAATAATAATAAAAAGAAGAAATTTTTTAGGAAAACCCTAAAAATCTAATACAAAACCCCACGTAATATTAGATTTTAGGTTTTGGTTTAGTAATTAGTATAAGCACCCTCCCCAAGCATGACACGTCAGCAGAAATTTTGTTGCTGCTGCGCAACGGTCTCAGCGACGTGTCAATAAAAAATAATGAAAAAAATCTAGAGTCGTCGGCTGTATATAAAAAGCATAATATTTTTTTCAGAGCTTTGTTAAACAAAAATGGCGTTTGGCATTACCAGCCAGGTTTACACCAATAGCCAGTTTGAAAAGGTATCAACGAAAATATCCACTCTGAGCACTATTAGTCTATTACTATAATTATGGTGTTTTACTCGACTCAAGCGGGAAAAATCCTCATGGACACACAAAACGCCGACATCATTCGATTGGCCGGTCTATTTGGAACAAACTATGCTAGTTTGGCTCTCATTGATGGGGTCGCTAGACCCAGGTACCCATGGATCCGTTTATTTGGTGAAGTGAGTCTGACTTGCGCTTATTTGTGTTTATATTGTTTACTCTTTTTGGTTTTTGCGCACAAGGGCCATTACTTCATGGGGTTTTCATCTTTTGTGACCTTCTGGGAATTCTGTTTTGTCGGGTTTAGTAAGCATAGAGTCGGAAATGCGTGTTCCGATCCTAGGCTCAGGGAAATTATACAGAGAATGGGGAGAAAGGACGATCGTAATGATGTCCTTCACATTGCGACCATAGTTGGGATTCTGTTGAAACCGGAAGAGTCTGAGACTGTAGAGCTCTTCACAGCGGTGCTCAACGCTTCCTCCGATATGGAAATCGTTATCCAAAAGTCATGCGGCACCGGCAACACGTACAACACCCATGCCCGGTTTGTAGGGCAGGCGAGTTAGGCGATAGCCTAAAACCACTATATTTTTATTTTATTTTTATAGATCACATATTTAGTTTTAGGTTAATAGTATATAATGCACAAAATTTGAACTCCATGTTTTTATTTAACATTTATATCAGTATCGGGAGGTTTAGGAATTGTACCATTGACAAAACCGAGCTTGTTGTGAACGTTTAGTGCAAGACGTATTGATCTTCGCCAAGAATGGAAGTCTGCACCGATGGTAAGTCGATCGGAGACCAAGACAAGTCCAGCGTGATCATTATTGTGAAGATAGTACGAATTCTCATAGAGATCGGTCGACTGTCGATTCACCGCACGATTGAACATATTTCGTCGGAATTGCGTTGTTGAGTTGCAGAAGTCGTCGACATTAAAACAAATTGAAGAGAAATCGCAATCGATCCAATCGATTTTGCAAAAAAAAAATCAGAAAAATGAGCTGCGAATCCCAAATCGTGAGGCACTCTAGCTGAAAGATTACAGATCAAATTGAAGAAAAAATAAGAGAATCGCGGAAGATTTCTTCGATTTTTTGCTCTGATACCATATCACAACTAGAAGTTGTTAAACGAGAGAAAAAAAGAGGGAGAACAAAACAGAAATGTGAAACTGAATTTTCTCTATTAATTACTGTAGATTATACACAATATCAATATATATATGAGAATATACAAGAGTAAACCGGTATTAACCATCTAATAGTTATACTATATAATTTTATATCAATTCTGCAGAACAGTTCAATAATTCTTTTTCTTTGATGTTGTTGAGGTGGTTGCCTTTGCTCCTCGGGATAGTGGGAGACAATACTTTTCAGAATTTTATAGCAGAAAACAAAAATTAAATCTTAATTAATATGAAAGTTGTCCAACATAAACTATGTAAGGAAATAGTATACAATAAACTTTTTATATATCTCCACATTTATAATTATAAGATATTATGACTTCTTGCATTGTCTGTTTAGGTATCCTTGCACCCGAAGGACATGTCTCTTTCATGTTTAATTAGTGTCAAGAAAAATTAAACAACCATTTAATAAAATACAATATGTTTTTTATGATAAGTGATTATGTAATTGGAGCTGGCTAGAGAAAAAAATAGATCATTTTATAATTATATTAGTTTTCGGTTTTAATTGGTTTATTAAAAAAAAATTATTTCATGAGAATTAAACTTATGTAAAGTTAAACACCTATACTTTGCTAATAGTGTAAGAAGTTTTTAAAGAATTTTAGGACCAAATTTTTTTATATAAAAACGAGGACCGCAAGCTTATGCTTTGCTTGCTTGGTCTCATGGTAGATCCTGTATGTAATAGATAACAAATAACATAGTTATTATTTATTTATTTTGAGAAAAAGCTTTCAAAAATGACATAATTATTGTAACAAAAGGTTTCGATTTACATATGATTCAGATGTAAATAATCTTCATACTAAGAGGTTTTTGTGTTTCAAATGACATGATCCAGGTATATTTAATAACATGGAATATCAAACAAATATTCATTATAGATCCACCCCTAGATTTATAGATGTATACGTTCAAGTATTTGTTTGGAACGTATCTGCTTCTTAAATTTATATATTAACTTGTATGATATATTTACCAAATTTTAGAAAAAAAGAAAATCAATTACGGTGACATTATGTAATATATACATTTTGAATCTTTGATCGATGTTTCGTAAGTCTACCAACCACACTTGCAGCTGCTCAAGCCTCTTAATTGGACTTCAAAGCTTCCAATTAATGTTTCATTTCATCTTCCTCTTCTAAAACACTCGTACTAGTATTTTTGGCAAAGAACAATGCAATGAACAAATTTAAAAATAGATAGTTGTATACTTGTTATATAAATATACGTACATCATACATGTATCATGTCATAATATATAGTCAAAGTAAATCAATTAGATTTTTTCGTTACAACCAAAAAATCAATTATATTATTAGTTCCTCACATATCGCGATACTTGTAGTCTTATTCTTACTACTGTCTCACCAACCTTAATTAACAAAACATTTGTGGTTACGAAAAAAAACAAAATGTTTTGTCAAAATTTTGCAACTATATGGTAAGTTCGGATTTTTGTGACACTCAATTTACTAGTCCTTCTGATAATATTTTAATATTTTACATTTATGTATATATTTACGATGATTAAATTAGAGACCTTGTTTGCTTAGAAAAAAGTGCACCATCTACCTAATTTTGTATCTTTTGGGTGAGAAAATGGAGGCCTCACTTCTAACAAGTTTTCTCCCTATTATTATTATTATACTCCACACTTTTTTATAATATAATCAGGGAAAATAGAATAAAATAATATTTGTTTATTTATAATCAAGTTATCAACTCTACGGTAGCATAAACGGCGGGGGAAACAAAATCAATAATAATTAACCAAAAACAACAACAACAAAAATCTTCGGCAGTTTTGTTAATTCTTTTTTCTACGTGCTTTCATGATGATAAGTATTTTCATTACAAACAAGTTTTAACCTTTTAGGTGACCAACGACGTGTTTTTGAATTAAATTATATTTTTGTGGAAATTTTTGATTTTTTTCGGACTTCAAAAATTATTGTCAATTAATTTAATTAAATCAGTTTTCCAGTCACCCAGTGACATATTTAACCCGACTGATTTGTTTAGATGGATATGGTTTTTTCTCCCGGAAATGGTTGAGTAAGTCTAGAAGAAAAAAAATCTACAAATGAAAATGTTTTTTTTTTTTAAGTCTAGAAGAATTATGGCCAAAAATCCTGAACTTTTGTTATGAAAACAAGTCAATGATATATAAAACGTGAGCCGTAAATAGCATAGTTGAAATATATACAATAATCCATTGTTGAGTCTTTTTCCTTCAAAATTATATCATTATCAACTAAAATAATCTATTCTATATGTATAGATAGGAACGGATGCATGCAAGAGAATATATGCAAATGGAATTTTAAGATATGAATAGCCAACTAGTTAAGAAAAGAAAAGAAAAAGAACATAATTCAAAGTGGAATTGGTCTAGCTTTGGCAGTCCCAAACATCTTTTAAAATGAGCAACCCAACTACTTTACACCATTTTCGTTGGAATTATATAGATGTTTCTTTTAAAACCGATAAATAAATTGTGTTCCACAAACATACAGAATCAGGCTTAAGTCTCTTTCATACAACAGCTTCAACCAGAAGAGCATAAAATTAAAATAAAACACTGAAAACTATATAACAAAACTATAAAATTCAATGGTGATTGAATATATCTCCTACGACGAATTTTCCTCCTGTGAAAAGGACTTTGAACTAACTAATATGCGCTCATTCACTTTTTGTAGCTCAATATTTTTTTTGAAAATAGTTTATTTTAATAATAATGATTATTTTTTAAAAAAAAACAAAATATAGAAAAGTTTATAACGACATTTACTATGGAACCGAAAAAATGCTTTTTAATATTATTATTTTTTGAACAAAGTTTTAATGCTTTTTGATATTCATCAGCTAATTTCGGTGGGATGAAAGTTTGTGTAATAGGTCGATTGATCATTACATTAAAATGCAGGTTATACATTAAGCATGTGATCCTCGAGAAGTTCACACATACAATCATATAAGGGACATTTGTTAAATAGTACTCGGTTTCATAAAGTTTGATTTTCTAGATATTTCACATTAAAAAACAATAAATACTTTCCTTAACTAATCATTTGTTGTTTTTTTCTTCTTTAATTAGCTTACTTTCACTCTGACCAAAAAAATTAGCTTACTACTTTCACATTTGATTTTAGATAGTAGATTCTAGTTTGACTTAAGCGTGAGTTTTTCATCTCCTCTCACTTAATATACTTTGCAATTAATTAGTTTTGTAAATCGAAATATATTAATTAATTAATTTAACCTGTAACGAAAAATGCATTAATTATACAAATGAAATCAAACTTTATGAAACAAGAATAAAAATCCAGAAAATCAAATTTTCTAAAACGAGGTAATAGTATCTTTTTAGAAAAAAATAATTTAATTCAACATCTCGACGATCTTAAAACATTTCTATTGGAAATCTCTTACAAAGTTATCTTAAGTAAATATGGACGTGGATTTATTAAGATGGATGAGGAAGAAGACAGAGTATTAAATAGGTTAAGAAATTAAGAAGTTTTCCATAAATGGCGACACGTGCTGTAAATAAACTCATCTCTTCTGTAATTAAAAAGTTGCTTACTTCCCAAAACAACTTTTTTTTTTTTTTGAATTTAGAATCCCAAAACAAAATTACTGTCTCTGTAACAATATATCATTATAATAAACGAAATTAAAAGCAGAGAGAGAGAGAGAGAGAATTAAACGGAGAAGAAGACTTGGGAGGGATCCGAAGAAAACGGGTTCTTAATTTTCTCTTAACATCTCTCTCTTTTCCTTTTATTTGATTTTACTTTTATTGACACGAAAAGACAGAGAAACAGGAGTCGAGAGGCAGAGAGAAGGGAAACGAACAGAGGATTTTCAAAGATCCTCTTCTTCCTCCTTCTTCTTCTTCCTGGTTAGTTTCCTTTACGAACAAAAAAAATCATTTTTGATTAATGGGTATATTTAACTTTTGTGTTGTCTCTTTAATGGGGTCTCAACTATTTCACGTCTACATGATTTTGAGACCTTCGAAAACAATGCTTAACTGGGTTTTCAAGATTTTTCTTATCTTTCACGTTTCATAATTCAAATGCTGCATTTTTGGGGTTTCATGTCAAAATATTTAAGACCAATTAAGCAACAAATTCTAGAATGTTAGGCGCTTATCGATTTTGTCTCTTTTTTTTTTTCCTTTTCTTCTATGAAGGTCTTGAAGATACATGAATCAACACCCCATTGTTATGAATGTTGATGCATTCTCTTATGTATACATAAGTTCTTACAGGTGACCTCTCTCAAATATTAAAAAAAAAGGTAAATATTTTGCTTTTGATTTTGATTTCAGACAAGATCATGTATTTGATGTTGTAGTCTTTTATCCTCTCTTATAGTCTTGATTGTTTCAACAGGTGAATTTGATTTGGTGAATGTAGTAGAAATCCTCCAAAAAAAATGGGTGGCTGCGTTTCTTCCCAGAGAAAACTCAGCAACAAGCTTCATCAGAAGAAGCATAAACGTGGCAGATTTGGCAAATGTCGGTCCAAAATCTCAGCTTCGATGCCCGATGCTCCGATCAAACGCATGAGCAATGCGAGCGTTAGGGATTTTGCGGTGAGCGAATATGTTCATCTTGATTTCGAAAAAGGCGCAGCCAAGATGATGTGTAAGAGAGCTGAGATGTCTAATGCTAACTTCCATTTAACTCAGCTTCAATGGAACTGCAGCCAAATCGATGGAAACCGTAAGAACATCTTAAAAAGAACCTCTCAAGATCTTGCATTCTGTTTTCTTGAATCTGATTAGTTTTTTTTCTTTCAGGAATATCACATGAGGAAGCTTGGTATGATTCATTTAGTTACATTGACTCTGATTCTGATGATGGATCAAATAGTAGTGTTTTCGAAGGTAAACATTTTCGACCAATGAAACATAGGTTTGTTAAATAAATGATCGTGACTGAAAAAAGATGATCTTTCTTGCAGATGCAAATCCTTCTGCAATGGGACAGGTGATTCAGTACGAAGAATTCTACGAAAGTTACCTGAAAATAGATGGAAACAAAGCTGAGACATACTCAAGCAAGAATGAAGTTAGCATAAAGAGAAACCAAGTGGCTGATGAATCTCATCATGAAACCTTCAAGACTACTACTTGTGAAGATCACAGGAAGAAATCATCAAAAGTTGTTATGGTTTCTGTGCGAAGAACATCTATTGATAGAAAATCAGCAGCATCTGAATTATGTAAGAAGGAAAAAAAGGATCCAAGTCTTTAAAAGTTTTAATCTTTTTGAACTTTTCTTCTGATGGAATGTTTTTTAAAAGTTAGAACCTTTTTACATTCTTTCTGATAATTAATTATGTCTTTTAAATGTGTATCAGCTGAGAAGATTTTGTACCGACCAAAAGCCGGTTCTGTGATTCAACGTTCTTTGGGTGAGAAGCTGACCAATCAAGGAAGCTGGTCAGAAGTTTCCCCATCGAGTTTCAAGCTCCGTGGATTGAATTTCTTCAGGTTAATTAGGATTCAAATTTTTAGATCATCAGGAAATAGACAAAACAGTTTTTGTAATCAATCTAATTGTATTGTTTATATCATTTTGCAGAGACAAACAAAAGAGTCCTGCACCAAATTGTAGTCCTTACATACCAATTGGAATCGATCTTTTCGCGTGTCCTAAGAAGATAAACCACATTGCTCAGCACATTGAGCTCCCTAATATGAGACCAGGGTCATCACAAGTCTGCGATGTCCCCAATCTCTTGATTGTGAACATCCAGCTTCCAATGTATCCAACCTCTATGTTTGGTGACTATGATGGTGAAGGACTTAGCTTAGTCTTATACTTCAAACTGAATGAGAATTATCACAAAGAAATCTCATCTCACTTTCAAGAAACCATCAAGGTATTATGATGATGGGTCCAATCCCTTTTTGTTTATGTTTCTGTAAATAGAGGTTTCTAAATAAATAAAAAATCGTTTTTTTTTTGCAGAGATTTATGGATGATGAAATGGAGAAAGTCAAAGGATTTACAAGAGAATCAACAGTTCCATTCAGAGAGAGGTTAAAGATCATGGCAGGTTTGGTGAATCCTGAGGATCTTCAGCTAAGTTCTACTGAGAGAAAACTTATCACAGCTTACAACGATAAACCGGTTCTTTCTCGTCCGCAACACGATTTCTTTCGGGTTAGATTACAGATATTTTCGTTTGTTTTCAATAGCTGTTTTGAGATTTCATTTTCCAGAGCTTTGTGGTAAACTGGTAATGTTATGTGTGTGTCATTTGGACAGGGAGCAAACTACTTCGAGATCGATTTGGATATACACAGGTTCAGTTACATTTCGAGGAAAGGACTCGAATCTTTCAGGGATCGGATCAAGAATGGGGTTCTTGATCTTGGTTTAACTATTCAGGTATTTGAAAGTTGAAAATCTGCCAAACATTTTAGGTTGGTTGGTTCTTTTTTGTTGAGTGTTTCTCAAGTAAACATTTTGTTCTTGCTGTCACAGGCTCAATCACCAGAGGAACTTCCAGAGCAAGTACTGTGTTGTGTCAGGCTGAACAAGATTGATTTCGTGAATCACGGACAGATTCCAACGCTTTTAACTAACAAACAATGATGAGTTTTCCAGATCTGATTCACTACAAAGATCACAGAGAGAAAAGAGTCAATCAATCAATCGGGGTGCAAAAAGACAAAAGCAAAACAGAGAACCTTTCTCACATGTTTGTATTGAAGAGACAAAAGAAAAAGAAAAAGAAAAAAACCAATGTCTTTCAGAAACCATAGATTTGCTCCGGAATTTTATTAATCTCATGAAAAAGTTTCATTTGGACAGACGTCATAATTTCTTACTACTTTATTCAAAAAAACTTTAGGAGTAAAATTCAACAATTGCTCCGTAAATTTTACTAAGAAATGACACTACCAGAGAATCAAAAGCAAGCAAATTTAGGTCAATAACTATTATGTAATAATATAGTAATAAACAACAACAAAAAAGCAGAGTTTTGACATTACAACAGATAATTTCATCAACAAAATGTAAAACCTATAAACTGAAACAATAACACAAGGATACAACACAAACCCACCCCCTGTAATTTTCTTCCTCATGTACAAAAGAATTCACATAAGAAAACAGAAATCTGAAAAAACCCTAAAAAGCTTCAAATTTTACACCAGAACATGGAAGAACAGCTGCTTCTGAAGCTCTTTCTCTTTCCTGCAAACTGCTAGATTTCTCAGAAACGTGGATGTAGAAACCTGTTGCCAACAAATCTTCAGCTTCAACCAAAAAGATTCCATCAAAGTTTGAAAGCTTTGTCATGAAAAAGATCAGAGTGGAATTTGAGCTGATAGAGATGTCCAGAGTTTTCTTCTCTCAAGTTATTTGCTCTTCTTTCAGCCTTAGACGTGCAACGGGCTGCTGCTGCTGATTTAAGCTAGACAAACCCCCATGTCGATTTTCTGGCCTTAACTGTGCCGCTGCAGCAGCATGGCTACTTGATTTAGCTGCTGGAAGGTCATGGTTATGTTTTCCTTCATATGTTGTTACTACAGCTTTTGGATCTGTTGCTGCTCTCTCTACATGTTTCCTCACTCCACATCCCTGTGTTGTGCACTTGTAGTAACTCCTGTGGATCAAAAAGAGAACATTAACAAGAATGTTTTAAGGAGAAAAAACTATATTGGTCACCCGATTACGCCGTTCAAAGAGCGTACTAGCTTGACCAATCGATGAGTTTTCATATATTACCTCGGATAAGGATTCCCTTTGACAACTTTCTGTCCATATTTGCGCCACCTATAACCATCATCTAAAAGATCAACTTCACTTGTCGTTTGGACAATAATTCTAGGCTCTGTCACAGTTCGATGTGAAGCAGCAACAACAACAGCTGGTTCAGAAACCCGAACTTCTGCACTTCTGCACATTCAAATATCCCTCTCATCAAAAACCGGAAAAAATGGGTTATCAATCATCATCAAAGCTTGATAATTTTACCTTCTCTTGGGATCAGGCTCGTCTTCAACTTTCTCTCTCACACCAGTTTCTCCATTACCGACTTCTTCGCTGTCACTTGCCTCAGACATTTGCTCTGTTGTAGCTTGGCTTGCTGCTTCATGTTGTTCCCTCTTATTCTTGTTAAAGCTACTGTTTTGATACTGTGTTGCCGCCAATTCAGAACTCCCGCGATTGATCGAACTCCCATTTAGATTCGCGGTGCTATCTTTGTTTCCCCGCTTAGTGTTTTGAGGAGGTTCGTGATTGTGCTGACCTTTGTAGATGATTTCCGTTACTTGTCCATCAAGAGATCTCTCAACCTTCTTCTTGACAGGACATCCAGGATTCGTGCACTTGTAATAGCTTCGAGGAAACTCGCTGCCTTTAACTTGCTTTTGCCCATACTTTCTCCAGTTATAGCCATCATCAGCTGGTTTGTCAACATTTAGAGGCTGTTGTGACCTGTGCTCGATGATTGTTATATCTGAGGTTTCTCTTTGAGCTAGTAGTGAAGAATCAGGAGCTGAGGTCGGGATCTGAGGTTGACCTGATGAAAATGTTTGAACCTGAGAGGAAGGAGGGTACTCGGTTTGCGGTTGCGGTTGCATATTGGCATTGGCTTGAACTGCTTGAGCAGTGACTTGTGCTAGAGCTTGCTGATGTGTCATTCCATACGATCCCTGCACATTGTTACATTTTTCGGGTTAGAGAAAGAACCGGGAACACAAATCCGAGCACACTAGGTCGATAGATTCACAGCCAAGACAGAGGAGAAGCAGAGAAATGAAACCAGCTAGTTACCCCGAGTCGAAAAATAAATCACCCCATTAAAAGAGAATAGCAAAGGCATGTCTAAAGGAACCATTTCGACGAAAGAAAACATATTGTTCCAGAATCAAACAAATGAGGTTTTTGGATGGGGCACCAAGAAATCTTCCTGAGGATCTTATTATTTAAACCTCGAGCAAGCCCAAATCTTGATGAGTAGTATCTGATCCACAAGCACATTTCGTTCTCTCTTGATCTCTAAAAGTTCCTACCTTTTGCAATATAGTTGAGCTGCAAAGTTCCTTCCTTCCTCTATGAGAAATCCCCAAATCTCTCAAATAAACCCCAATTCAACTCTAATCTGCAATTTTGACCTAAAATGTTTTTTCTTTTCTTCTATTTTCCAACCAAATGGTGTTACAAAGCTATGATTTGTTAGAATTTACCTAGATTTGCTAATAAAAACGTGTTTCTTTTCCCCTGAGCAGCCAACCAAGCAAAACAAGAAACAGCTCAATAAAAACAGCCATAAACATTCAAGTTTCCATAAATAGAATTTTAAACTTTAACCCAAAATAAAAGGGAATAAAATTTGTTGATGAATCTAAAACCTGAACGGGAGAGAAAAGACCCAAGAAGCTCGGTGAATCCATCAACATCGCCGGACTTAACCCCGGCGGTACCGTGAACATCGACGGAGACTGCGAAATCATCAAACCGGTGGGTCTATTCTGCTTGAATCTCGGGTCAACATCACCGCTGGAACTGTTATTCCCTTCACTAGCCGTCGCGGCGGCGGCGGAGGCAGCAGCTGCAGCCGCAGGAGAAGCCATGGCTCCGGCAAGGAGCTGAGAGAAAGACCTAAACTCATCGGAGTCGGAGAACATATTTGAGACCAGAGTCATCGGACCAGGGCTGAATCCAACGCCGCCGTTGAAGAACATCTCACTAAACGGCCGTGGAGGAAGAGATAAAGTCGGTCGAGACGGAGCTCCGGTGGACTTCGATGTCGACGGAAGTTCTTCCTTTTCCGACATCGATCCCCAAAATTAACAACACACAGAAAAAGGGAAAGAAGAAGGCAAAAAAAAAAAAAAACAACCCAATAATCAAAACAAAAAAAAAAAAAACTTTTTTTCTTCTTCTCTATCTAAAATCCTTTTTGTATATATCTGTCTGTGTGAATCCGTGTCGTGTTTCCCAACGCTTTTTTGCCGTTTTATTTTTCTTTTTTTAATTTCGATGAGTCTTTTAATGGAGATTTCGAGTTTTTTTTTTCTGTTCTTAAAACGGATCTGGAAACATATAAGATTAAAACTTTTGTGTTCTCGCAGTATAAAAAAGTCCACGCTGCAGATATGCAAAAGAAAGCTCTTTCTCTCTCTCTCTCTCCATTTTCTTTTTCTTCTTGTGTAAAAAAGTACTTAATTTTGTTTTTCTTTGCAAAAACTAGTTAAATTTATTTATTTGATTTTGAGTAATGTTCAGAAAATAAATAACACGTTTCGAAATGAATGCTATTACTAACTTTTTGCCCCCAAAATCAAATTTATAAGGAGGCAGTAGAAGTTGAACAAAAAAAACAAAATTTAAAAAGGAGGCAGTAGAAATCTGGGAAAAAAATGTTTAAATAAAAAAACAATCGATATTGGAAGATTAGTATATTTTTATGTCGTTTTGTACACAGGAGTTAAATTTTGAAATTTAATATAATTCATGTAAAGAGATAATAATTTCTTTAAAAATAGATCAATGTTTGTAAATTTTACAATACTGTAGAATCTTCAAAATAAAACTATAAACATTATGAGAATGCAATGGTATATAAATTACAGTTCAGTTTTTTTTTTAAATCACCTTTCTACATTTTAAGAGATTATAAATCAAATCAAAATTTTGTTTCTTTTTCGTTAAAGAAATCAAAATTTTTGTTATGAAACTCTATCACGAAAATTTAGTCTCGTAACCAATAAAACTGAATCTAAATTATTATTTTAAAATCTTTAAATTAAAAGTATATTATGGGAGTAATATAAAAGAAAATATGAAGTATTAATCAAGATGTTGTAGTGGGATGGTTCCCATCCGAAGAAGTTTGGACTATGTTGGTCCATGCCAAAGATCGAGTCTTTCCGGATGCAGAATTATCAAACTAATTATTGGCCAAGTGGAGACATTAAAAATAGAGAGATGTGTCACTTCCGTTCGGGAGATTAATCTAGATCCGTTAAAAGTTTGAGATTAATTTCGAATCTAATAAAAATAAATAAAAAAGGTCGTACCTCAAACCAAAACCTAAATTCGATTTCAGTTTAGGTTTCACCTTTAGAAAAGCGTCGGTCTTGGATTGTACGATGAACCTGGAGTGACGAGGCGGGGACAAGGCCACAGCAACTCCACGTTTTACTGATCGGGAAATGACAGGCGGCATTCCCTTTTTAAAAGTCCATTTTATATCTTAATGGGCTGTCGAATAAAAGCCTAATCATATGATTCGTCTGAGGTAAGTAATACACAAATATTAATACCATATGATTATTATTAAATTTATCAGTAGATCAACTGTATAAATTACATGTTATATTTTCTGTAATATTTGTTCATGTCACCGCAAATGATTTGCATATACCATTTTATTTTTGGTGGACTATTGGGTGTATCTTTGTAGTAGAAGGAAACGTGAGGTGAGGCAAAACTAGCAACATGACATTTGAAGAGACATTTGACTTTAGAGGAGCAAGAGATAATAATATAAACATTCTTTTACTATGAATTATGTGGGACACACGTAGGGCAGGTAAAATCCCATCATTTATTGCCACCATAAATATGGTAGCTAGTAGTAGCTACAACATAAATTAACCCTCTGAAAAATATAAAATATACATTCACTGTAATAATACTTTTCGAAATATCTGAACACTTATTAACTTTTTAATAGAATTTTTCTTCTTCTAAAAGTCATTTAGCAACAAATTTTAATCCTGTTCAAATCAATTATTTCCAGCTAAAACCAAAACAATGTCATCCGACAATAACATACTATTGACTTTTGAATTTTTGGTCGCATGTTTCAAACTTTCAATAATTATATTCAATTTTCCTATTTTGGTATTGCTTCTACGTTTCTACCCAGACCCATACTATTCAAAAGTCAATAACATACTATTGACTTTTGAATTTTTGGTCGCATGTTTCAAACTTTCAGTAAAGACTTGGCGCATAAAGGCAATAATCATGTGAGGCAGAGAAAAAGTTGAAGACGATGAGACAATTAGTAACAAAAGGTTTTAAATTCCAAAGTAGAGAAACCAAAACAATCTTCTGATGAGTAAAAGACGCCTAAAGAACGAACAAGAAGAGTGTGAGTCACATAAATTATAAATAAAAGGTTCATAAAACAGTGACCTCCCCTATAAACGCCATTGTTGATACACAATAGGTTTTGTGATTTTCACTTGGGACCAATGTCCTTGAGGGCATTGATTTGTTCCTCTCCCATGGCTGACATCACACTCACCACTAGATCTTTTCCATCCTCAAACCCACTCTTGATCTGTACCAATCAGGTAACTACTTTTCAGAAATCCACGTATAGAACAATTTTTTATCTAAGCATCAACATTCTTAATTAATGTGATGAACCTGTTGGAGCAGAGCTTCATCAGTAGGGAGCTTGAGGTCATCCTTGGTGCTACCATTGTCAGTCAACAAGCTGACCTGAAAGATGATATTACAATAGAAAGATAAAAACATTTCAGATGCAAATATTATAAAAAAGGGCCAAGAGATTTATTAAGCACACATACATATCCATCTTCAGAAATGTCAATCAGCTGATAATCAGTACGGTTGACGTGAGGAACCTGAAACCCAATTCAACATAACACAAATTAGAAATTCTCAAAATGAAAGACACTGATAAATCAAAGAAGCTCTCTCACATGACATACATCACAATTGTGGGAGGAAGGAACAATATCTTCAAGCTTCTTGCTGGTGAAGATGTCAATAGCAACAAAGTGACATTTTGCATGACCATGCTTGCCAGTCTTTGAGGTTGAAACCTCGACAACCTGCAACACAACATTATAGTTACATCTTTCCATCTCTTTCTCTTGTTGAGGAATCACATGTTGAGAAAAACCCTAGATCACGAACACCATAGCATGCAAGAATCTTAGCACTTGTGTTTAATCATGCAGTGCTAAGATCGTTTAATCTCCTGAAATCGTTTCTGTCAAATCAATTCATAATAGCAGCTTATCGTGCCATTTGCGTAAGAAACATCTACTTACAGATCAGAAATGATCCTAAACCTGATCTGATCGAACGAGATTGAAGATACACAGACTGATAATTTGACAGAAAAAACAAAAAATGGAAATTTAACAGGGATCACAAGACAAAATCCAAATCGAATCACCTTGGAGATACAAAAACATAAGCAGATGGATCCGAATAATCGGCAGATATAAGATCAGAGGAAGTAAATATTTGGGAAAGGACCTTGCAGGGACGACCCTTGATAACGATGTAACCACTCTTACGGATGGTTCCAGCTTGTTGCGGGTAGGTTTTGGAAGCTCCGGCGTCGCTAGACTCAAAATGATGCTCCTCGTCCGACATTGTTGCAGAGGAATGGATGAGGGAGCTTCGAGGAGGAAGACGATAGAAGATTTTTTGGTAACAGACGAAACGGATCCAAACCGAGAAAGCGAAAAACGTGTTTTCTTCTGGGCTTTTATACCAAAGGCCTTTTTCTAGGGTTTTCTTTTTCATTTTTGTCTTTTAAACTTTGAGATGGGCTTAAAAAAAAGTAAATAGAGCGTTTCCCCACCGTTGGATCTGATATTCTGCTGTACGGTCTAAGATGAGACCAATGGGTTATCATCTAATCCTTTTTTTTTTAACAACTTTCTTTATAGATTAAACAGTAAACGGGTGATACAAATAAGGCATTGGCCAAGGGACATTATAATTTACAAACATTTCATCCACATCATGAGCTTTCTTTGACAATAAATCTACTCCACTATTTCTCTCCCGATTGACATAACCCAAAGAATATTATTCCAGCTTCGTCATCCAATATCTAATGTCTACTAAAACATTTCCAATCTATGTACTATCTTCCTGATGGTTAATAAGGTTTGTTAATTCCAAACTATCACCTTCAAACCAGACATTCCTCCATCCTTTCATCCAAATGATTTGCATAGCTTGTAAAAGCCCTTGTGCTTCTGCTTGAAACGACGATATTACTGCCCTTATACGTGATAATCCAGAACAAATATGGGCTCCCGTATGATCCCGTAGAATCCATCCAATTCCTGTTACTTCTGAATTTTGTCGAAAGCTACCATCAAAGTTACATTTAAGCCAACCAAATGGCGGTGGCTCCCATTGACTATTGCGATCTACTCTTTCCTCACGAATACGGAATAAATTAAGATCTGCTCCATCTCTCACGTCTTTCCATTCCAATGTTCCATCTCTAGCTTTTAAAACTTCTTCATTTGGATGGATAGACCGATGGTTAAAGATAATATCATTTCTAGATTTCCAGATTTGCCAAACAATCCAAAACGGAAGAAAACGTACCTCTGTTGATCCAGTTGAGGTTTCTGATTATATTGATTAATGTACGAAAGTTATCTTCAAGTTCTTCTCCGTTGCGATCAAAATTAAAAAAAACGGCACATCTCCAAATAGCCCTGGGATGATTGCAGTTAAACAGAACATGATTTATGCTTTCTTCTTCTGTACAACATCGTTGACAAAGCGGACTAATATTTACTTTCCCGTTTTTTAATCGTTCTGAAATTGGTACTTATTGTTATCATCTAATCCTTATTGTGCTTGGAGTAATAAACTTTTAAACCATCAAAAAAGTTTGATATGGTTGTTTAGATTTTTAGTATTTACTATCACATGTTAGGAAATTTTAGCCGTCATATGTGTTATCCACATTATACGAATGACTTAATAGAAATATATGGTTATTTGAGCCATACAATACCATCATAAATTTTAAAAAAATATATAGCTCGTTATGTTGTTTTTCGCTAACATTGATTATATATATGAATCATTATTAAAACTTAATCACGCTAACATAATATTTGACTCTGATTTTTTGTTTCGTGACCTTGTACATTTATTTTACACTTATTGGCTTTAGAATACATATAACAAGACTAAAAATATGAATTTGGATAGTGAAAATTTCAAGGATGAACTTAACTGCTATAGAACAATTAAAGTGTGATTGATCAAGAAGTCCCCAACTCCTCCAATCACCATCGTCACAAATCCACAAAAAAAAAATAAAGCCGCAATCCTTACCAATCAAGCTTTTAAGCCACAATTATACAAAATTCACATTTAGGATGACCTTTGAAGCTTCAACTTTCACTCAAACTTTAAACCAAAAAAAAAAAACTTTCACTCAAACAAAATGAATTTGAAAATCAGATTTCATGGCCTATCTATCATTAGAATGCACTGTTGCTCTCTTCTCTGTAGAGACAAAAATAAAAACATATGGTTCTCTTTCTAATCGCCATAAAACGATCTGTGTCCACGAATCTAGTATTCCGTTTTGTACTTTTCAAATCTTCCATACATGATACATATAAACCACTTATTCGCATGTTAATTACATCATCTGTCATTTTATCAAATGACGACTTTGCTCTTTCATCATGGTTTGTGAGAATCAGAGCATCATTTCTCTTTTTTTTTTCTTTCGTCCTTGTCGACAAAATTCGGTGATTGGCCTTTTCTGATTCTAAATTAATAGCATCAGGAATAATCCCTACACACGCCGGTGAAAACGATAGAATGAAAGTAATCTGAACTAAATTAAAAATAGAATGAAACAGAATAAAATGATGTAGACAAAAAAAAAAAAAAGAAGAACAGAATGAATGTAGAATGGAGAATTAACAAATGTTTAGTAACTATGAAATTTTAACTAGTGTGCTATTTTGTTCTTCTTTTATCGCAGTACAACAACGCACCTAGTGCAGTTAGATCTTCGTGACAAAAATTTGGAAGCCTAAGGCAGAACAAACAGTAAACAGTGACACTAGATATCAATGTGCTCGATATTTGGGAATTTGAAAGCTGCGAATCCTATGATGGCAATTGTTGTTTGGGTGATTTGGGCCCAAATTCTATGTTTTGTAATGGGCTTATTATCAATCATACTTGAGGGAAAGAAAAAGAAAAAAAAAAAAAGACAGAGGAAAGAACACACACAAAATTATGTGGATATAGTTGTATGCTTAGAATTTTATCGAGAATCCGTCAATAATTAAATAATTAATCATAAACATTCTCTACATTTCATTACTTTCATAATTTGTAAAAATACCGACTATTTCTGTTATTTGATGTATCCACATTGGTTAGTTATGATTGAATCATTGTTGAAGAACTCAAACAGAGGTCTTTAGCTTTCATGACAAACCGGTTAAACCACTAGACCGACTATAAATTTGTTAGTCTGTCTAATTTGCTAATATTTCTTTTTATCTTATCAACACCAATGTCACACCACACAAAACGGTGGTTTACAACCAATGGTTCGCATGACATCTGATTAAATTTCAAAATTTGTTTTGACATCATTTTTTCCTAACTAGACAAAATCATTTGATGGAAATACATAACTAAACAGTCCAAAATGGAGATTATTTGTATGTAGTTGGAATCAGTCTGAGTTTTCGTGAATAACGTTTGTATCAAATCTGATAGACTCACGTTTGTTTTTCTCTCCAATATTTAGCCTATAATTCGTCTTGTTCAGTATTTTTAAAGGAATTGTTACAGATCTCGATTAGCTATAGATTTTATTGGAATCTACTTTTTCAGGCTACAATACGATTTTATTAGTTCATTGCTTTGTGCGGACAAGTGTGGTTTGTCTACGTTCTTGATGCTTTTCAAAAATTGATGTAAACTTTTCGAAAGGGACTATCTTTATGTAACTTATAAATTATTTAACTAGTGTTTAATAAAATATTATAGACTAAAAAATGGACGTTAAAGACGAGAGGGGGGATTTTTAAATAGTTGTTTTTTTTTTGTAAAAGGGGATGGAGGGGAGAGCTAGTGGGGGACGAGTGGCAAATAATTTACTTTTTCAACACCAATTTTAATCTGGTTTAATATTAAGTGATCAATATATTTCCGATTGATAATGAGTAACGATAGAGTAACATATAATTCTATAGTTTTCAACCACCACCATATTTCTGTAGAATCTTGATTTATGAATTACATTGTTATTTTTCAGTTAACTGAAGTTTTCTTCTTTAGTATTGCCATATTAATTTATAGAGATTAAAATAAATTTTTGACTTCAAACAATGTTTTTAGTTAAATTATAGCGCGGAGTAATAGTTTTTTTTCTTTGAATATATATAAATTGATTATTATTTAAAATATATAATATTAAAAATAATAAAAAACTAAATAATAAAAACATTTTTAATGGTAACAACTACTTTCCATATTATCTTTAATAATTTTAAAACATAATTATATATTTTTATATTTTAATCATCTTTTGTTATTTGTAATGATATAGTATGTAATAATTTATTGGAATTATTTGCTATTTTGTCATTTTTAAAAAAAAAATTTAGTTTTTAACACTTTCCAAAAACTGATTAAAGATTTAACACTTTGTGTAATGTACATGCATTAAATTTCCAATCAAATTCTAATACAGTACCGCGAAAAAGCAAGATGTGTATAATACATGGAGTAAAATCGTCATTTTGCAAGGGAAATTGTTAAATCATTTTCTGGATTTTGAAAAGTGTTAGAAATTTAAGATATGTACAGTACATGGAGTAAAATCGTCATTTTGTAAGGGAAATTGTTAAATCATTTTCTGTGTTTTGAAAAGTGTTAGAAATTTAAGAGAGTTTTCAAAAAGTGACTATATGTTCAAATACTTCTAATTTATAAAATATAGTTTATTTTTTTTAATGATTATTTAAATAATAATATAGAAACTGTGACTGGACAATATAATTTGGTTTGATACAGATACTAAGGAAAAATGACAGTTGCATACTTGCATGTTTATAACACAGTATATGTATGTATACTTAGGGAATTATATATTTTTTCTTTGATTCGCAATGAAATCAATTTGGTGGGACACACCATAAGAACTATGATAGGACCCTTGACTAATACTCAGTTAATAAATCTTAATTGTTTTTCTGATGAGAGTGACATTTCCGAAAGTATGCTTTGGACCACTTTTAAGGTCTATTCCCAACTTATCTTGAACCCAATATATCTTTTAATAAATAATACAGGACAGGCCCTTCGATTCGATCTATTTTGATCAATTTTGTTTAATTTATTACTTACTTTGAATATTAATATATAAAGATGTTGTATCTTGGTATCGAAGTTTAAATCCTATATTCTGCTATTTAATATTTTTCATAATTCTCCAATTCTGCGTTTCAAATCGTTATTAAACAATAAAAATAACAAAGTTCTTTAAAAAAACTTAGTAAAAAGAAAAGTTCTACTGATATTTTTTTTTTGAACCTTTTCTACGGATATTTTGAGTAAAAATAGTTAACGCGTCTTATTGCATTTTATATTCTTAATGAGACAGGGTCTTAAATTTTCCGATGTTACCCCTTTTTTTTTGTCGACAATGTTACCTAAAAAATACAAATACGGAATTATTAACCATGTGAGTTTGTGACATAAGAGACAAAACAAAATGATGCCGTGCCACACAACAGTCGAAGAGCGTAGGTTAGTTTTTTTTTTAACCCAATACCAAACTATTTAATCGAGATATTTTCCAAGAATTTCAAAGTTTTTGTGCGATCCCTAAGAAAAATTATAAGGAATTTAATACTTTCGTGCTTATATTTACAGTTCAGTATTTTTTTAAAGGAGTTTTTTTGTCACGTCGATCGAAATAAATTGATAATTATTTTGTTACTCCTTTAGGGGCCAGATTTTCACATATGATTATTTATAAAATATATATGTGCTGGTAATAGAACCCGAACCAGATTTGATACCAAAACATCTTTGAAAACTAAACCCGAGAAAATGGCCAAAAACTCCCCCAAAGTATGTTTGAATATTCGATTTATACCTTAAGTTTGTAACGTGTCAATAAATACCTGACGTTATAAACAATATAAATTTCACACCTAGAGTTCTTATTTTAGGGATAATCATACATTTTGCGTAACTGTACTAACGTTTTTTTTATATTTAGATGACGTGGATGCCATTGTATTTGTTGAAACGTGATTGTATGCGAAAATATATACAAAACGACGTCGTTTTGGAACAAATATTGAGTTTTTAAAAAATATATATAATATTTGTTTCTCCAGAGACGAACTCTTAAATCAGAGTTGCATGAGAGATTATAGGTGCTCGATCTTCAAGGGAACAATTTTACTGGAGAATTTCATGAAATTAAGGATAAACACATATCGGAGGATTTGAATCCAGATGATGAAAAGCATAAGCTTTGGATTCGATTTTCAATTGTTGACATGTTTCGGTTTTCAAGTTTCTCTGGCAATGTTATTCGTGAATCGAGCTTAGAAATCTCATGAGATTTAGCGATGAAGAAGACAGAGTGAGTCCGATTGAGATTGCTTCGATTGTCTTGGTGAAAGCGGATTATATCCGATGGAGATTGCTTCGATTGTATCAGCTTCAGTCATCGTTTTTGGGTTGTTGAGATCCTCTTTGGTCAGAAACAAATCAAACAAGTCGAATTTGTTCAGAGACAATAACTTCTTAGCTTCTCGATTTCAATATCATCAACTTGTGGCCTAAGTTCAATCATATGTTGACACTCTGCTCGAACAAAAGCTTCCATAGGAGAATAGGAAGCTCTACGAAGCCGAAATCGTGAGTTTATGCTCGAAATTTCTCAACAGTAGGAGTGACACAAGTGTTGTCGAAGAAGAAGCAAAGGAGATAGAGGAAGAAGAGGCACACCGTAACCCAGAAATCCAAGAAGAATATAATTTTTTCTCCAAAACTCAAAACTATGTCGTTTTAACTCCATTTTTTTTTCCATTTAAACCAAAACGATGTCGTATATTATGTGGTATCCACATCATCGAAATTTAACGGACCGTTAGTTTTGTAACGGTAAATGTATGAATTGGCACAAAACTAAAAGTTTATGTATGAAATTTGAATTTTTTTATAACATTAGGTATTTATTGACACACCGCAAACTTTAGGTATAAATCGAACATTCAAACAAACTTTGGGAGGTTTTGGTCATTTTTCCAACTAAACCCCCAGGATTAGAAACATGAGACTTTTTTTTTGCTATAATATATGAAGACTCAAAATGGATAAAAAAATCGTGGTGGGAAAATTGTAAACAATTTGTGTCTTTTTCAGTGTTTAGTTTAAACACGTTGTTTAGTTTAAATAAATAACGTGTCATTGAATAAAATTAATATGCAAATCCATGTTATTTTTTTAAAATACACACGATAAGTGAGTTTATTTACCTAATAAAAAATACACAAATCCATAGTATTTTGCCTTTTACTATTTTTAAAAATAAATAAATTAGAGTATTTATTATTATTACTCGAAGATATTAACCAAAGGCTCCTAGATCAATGGTAACAGCGAATTTGTTGGCGTGGAAATGTATCTTGCCCCCTGGTTTCGAATTTCTTTGGCCACCCATCCACGTTTAAATCAGCAAATTACTGTCGTGAATCACGGAGTTAGGCCCGCCAGATATTAGTTTGGGCCTAAAAATCCTATGATCATTTTGGTTTATCAAAAAAAAAAAAAACTCTAAAACATTTATTTTCGTAAAATTTTTTTTAATCTAAACTTAAATAGAAAATGATAGGTTTGGGGGCATTCAGTGCTGTACAACACACACTGAACGTAAAAAAAAAAAAAATTAAGTTCTTATTCCCTTATAATTCCTTAAGACTTCAGAGCTATTATGGCTCATGGATCCGTTCAGTATCAAAACTCACCTTTAAAAAAATTATTTTCTCATAATAAAAAATCAGCTTTGATCACCAATCCAAAAATTGATAGGAGTCTAATAAATAAACTTGTAAAAATTTACAGGAGTCTTATAAAAACGAAAAAAATGATTCCACAGTAGCCAACGAGATAGAGAAAAAAATGAAGATTTTTAGGCGGGACCCACGCTTTTTGTTTGCTGTCAAAATAGTTGATTAATTACAGCTTTTATTGTTTGAAATATTGACGCCTAACAGAAAATTAAATTGTGTTAAAACTTAAAACTAAAGGACGCGTAATTAATGTGCCAAAGGATTTACGAAATTTATCCATCACGATATGTTCGTTTTGGTTTTTCAGTTTGTTTTTTTCTTATTATTTTACTCTTGTTATTATGATACCCATCCATATACAGAGTATTAGTATACAACATTTTACCTCAATATCATATATTTATATAGTATTTATATACATTTTTTTCAAAATATGAAACCCACTAGAGAAGTCTAGAACACTCTCAATATAGACAAGTTTTTAATTCCAACTTTTTAAAATAACCTAATCGATTTTGCAGTAAATAAAATTTAATTTATAACAAAACACAAGAAAGAGAATATCCCAAAATAAAAAATCCTTGCTTTTCAAAAAAAAAAAATCCTTGAAATGATTTAACATTTTACTTTCATTTAAGATGACCACACATCGGCATAAATTTGTTTTCCAGTAGTTCTAGATTAAGTATTTTAGATACATTTTTTTGTTGTTGCTAAAGATATTATTTAGATACATAACTTTTTAGAGCATTGCAAAGAAACAACGAAAGATGGAGAGAATTTAGAAAGATACACACATTTAAGCATTTTATTTTCTTCTACTGCACAATGTAAGTTAAATTAGGAAATTTTATAAGTCAATGTAATTTAAAATAACCGTTTGTATAAAAAAATTGAAAGAAATTTATAAGCATTAAGTAGATTTCTAAAGAAAAGTTTGACTACGAGTCAAAATGAGGATTTCTCTAAAATGTATTATTAAATTTTTATGTTAAAAAAGTTATTACATTAACCAAAAAACTAAAAAAAAAAAGCAGAGAATAAAAAGGAAGAGAAGACCGGATGTTGACAAATAATATCATGTCACTGTTGATACAAGGGTCGTTTGTTTATGTGATTTTGGGATCTTTCTTTTTCTCTCTATAAACAAACTTCTTTTTATCGCTCACAAAAAGAAGCAGAGAAGCAGAAGAAGAAGAAGAAGAAGAAGAAGAAGAATAAAAGGAGATTTCTTTTCCTCTCCGGAAATATATTTGTTTGGTGAGAGAAACAAGAGAGAGAGAGAGAAGACTGAGTGGCCCAGTAGATCGAAGATGACGATCTAATTTTTTCCATTAATGGTGTTTACGCTATAACTATTATACCCATACTTTATTTTTTTGTTTCAATCCTCCCCAGAGTACAGATTCGATATTTTTTCTCTTATTTTGCCTTTGATTCTGAGATTTTTCCCTTCATTTTTTTCTCTAATTTCACTTGTAAAATCCTCATTTTTTGGTCTTCTGGAGGCGATAAGAGGATGTGGGTCTGAGGTAAAAACCCAATTTTCTCAACTCTGATAATTTGGATATTTTTTTATGTTTGTTTGATGATTTGGGGATTTCGATTTTCAGCTGCTTAATTTTCATTTAGCTTCACTAGATTATTGCATTTCTTCTCTCAATTTGGTACAATCTATTTTGTAATCTAACTTTAGATTTCGACCTGATTATATTTTCTTCGAGATCCTATTTTGACTCGTCTGCGTTAGAACTCATCCATTTGAAGACGACCACTGAGTCAAAACCCTTATTTATAGTGTGTCAAAAATCTCCTCACAATTGCTTTGTCTTTATGATTTTTTCTTCCTGGCATATGTTTGACTTTTGAGCAACTGTTAAAGCTAAATCAGAAATGGGTTTATGGTGATGGAACCAGACTCAGCTCATGGAGTTCTAAAAGTTTTTGTTTTCAAATGTGGTTAGTGCTTGTTGTGTGATTAGGATTTGGGGCCCAATTTCCATGTATTTGAATCAGATATGCTCAAGACTAAATTTGGGTTTTTGTGAGCAGGAATGGGAACAAAGGTGCACTGTGAAAGCTTATTTCCTGGATATCATCACTCTATGAGAGATCTCAACAACGAATCTAACGGTTGTAGATGGCCATTGTTCTACCCTGACAATAAAACCTCCGCGAATGATCAATCCTACAATGGCTTCCCGTCCCAGACGACATCCGGGTATGACAAAGATGTGGTGAGAAGGACAATACTCGAACACGAAGCTGTTTTTAAGACACAGGTTACTACTTTGTCCTCTCTGTGATCTTTCTTGGATTTTCTGGCTTGGTCAACTTTTGGTTGATTATATATTTTTCTGCATTTTCATCTTTAACCAGGTTTTGGAACTTCACCGGGTATACAGGACACAGAAAGATATGATGGATGAACTGAAAAGGAAACAGATGAATAACGAATGGGGTCAAATTGAGGCATCATTTTCATCTCAAGCTACTAATGATGATTTCCGTAGATGGAAAATCCCTAGTTTCCCTTTGGCAAACTCGGTTTACGATAGACCATCCATGTCGGTAGTTGAAGATAATGGCCATTCTCCCATGAAAGGAAGTAATTCTCAAGGGGTCGTTGGTCCAGTTCCATGGCAAAATGGAGCCAGTTCCAAAAATGCCGAAATGTTGGAGGTTAGACCCACAAAAATCAGGAAAAAGATGATAGATCTTTGTCTTCCGGCTGATGAGTACATTGATGACAATGAAGAAGTTGTAGAGTTGAAAGATCACAGGGATTGTGGCACATCGAGTCAGCTTCCTAATGGAGATGTTGTGAAGACTGAACCTCGCGGAGATAGTTTGAGAGTTGGGTATGGGTTCAGTAGTAGAAGCAATGGTTTGGCCGATTTGAACGAGCCATTTAAGGCTCAAGAACCAAATGAATTTGCTTATGGCCATTCCCGTGACTTGCGTAATGGCGAATTTCAAGGCCATATTCGTGACTACGGAAAAGCTCTGAACTCGGGCAGTGTGAGGGAGCATGTTCCTGTTCTGCATCCAGATGAGAACGGTAAACCCAAACTTTGGCCAAATCAACCCTTAAGAATTGGTAAGATGATGCACTAAGTTGTAAATGCCAATTTTTGGATTTCAAATATTTGTTTATGCATGTTTCTAATTTTCGATGTTTTCCATGTGAAACCCACCATTTGCAGATCATTACAGTGGCACACATAAGTCTGCTACTCCATTTATTCAACCGGCCAAGCCACTGGATTTATCCTCTCAGCCTATGCAAGTTTTTATGAACAGTTCACAAAGAGTAATGGGTTTACCTAATTCTGGTCCTCAAAGCAAGGCAGTCTTCTGGAGAGAAAGGACGTTTATTGACCTAGAAGCTGATACTGATACTAACATTAGTCACGAAGTCATCCATGAATCAAGTTTGGCTTCTCATCAACCACGCCACTTATATCCATATAATCCTCCAGATTCTGCTGTCCCGTGGAACCAGTTGCATTCGTCTTGGCAAAATCCTAGCTTTGGCTTCCCTCAGAGAGTTGCGTCAGCGCAGAGATACCCAGTTCTAAACCTGTCTGACACGGTGAGTGGTAATGCTCAGAAACAAGGGTGTCTCGGAGACAGATTACAGTTTGAAAACAGCTCTAGATATAACTCAGGGTGTGGGAATACTATTCGGTCAAACCACAACATGTTTTACAATCAGTGCTCTTCTTCATCGAAATCGAAATTCTCGGGGACGTGCTATAATTATCCTAACGGAGGAAGAAGTGATTACAGCCCAGCAAATCCATTCATTGATTCAAATGGCCCGGAGGTGAAGTTTGTCAGAGATTTGAACTTAAATGTGACACTTTCAAATACTTCTGTTGTTGAAGTCAGAAAGGATGAAGAACATCTCGCTACTTTACCATGGCTTATTAAACCCAAGCCTGCTTGTAACGCTGAGGTGGCTGATGGGAAATGGAATCTGAAGAGTAATGATGCTGTTCCGAGTTCTTCTTCAAAACCTTCGGATATCAAAGAGGAAGCAGGAAAAAATGTTCAGAATCTCATGTGGCTGGAGAGTTTAAGGTCTGGTTCTTGTTCCAATACACCGGACACGGAGAAGATCAATGCTAACTTGAAAATTCCTGGATTTGCTTATAGAGATCAATCCGATGCAGAAAGAGATAAAGTCCATAAAGTTAGGATGCTAGACATCAACGAACCGTGTGAACTTCTTTCGGATGAAGATCAGCAAGCGGAGGAACAGACCAGGACAAAGTTTTCGGGTAGTAATAGGTGCCAAATTGATCTTAACATGTCGGTTAGTGAAGATGAAGGTGAAAATTGGTCAGTTCCTACCAGTTCAAGACTGAATTCAAAGGCAACCATGATAGATCTAGAAGCTCCTGCTGTTCCTGAGTCTGATGATGAAGAAGATGATATATCTGGAATTAAACCATCAGAAGAAACTACGATTGAGGAAACAACTGTGGAGAAACCGCCCGAGTATGAAAAAATAGCAGCAGAAACAATAGTTGCCATCTCTTCAGCTTGCCTAGATAGAGAGCTTGAAGTTGTTGCTTCAGCAGAATCTCCAGAAACTATCATCCTTCACTGGTTTGCGGAAACAGTAGACACTCACAGAGAGAATCTGGACCAAAAGCTCGCTTCTTTCTCGAGGAATCAAGCGCGTTCTATCGAAGAGATTGATTACTTTGAGTCAATGACCCTGCAACTACCTGAGATCACAGAAGACGAGTACATGCCTAAGCCATTAGTCCCTGAAGACCTCAGATTGGAGGAAACTAGTGGAAGTGCGATGGTGACGAGCCAACGACCAAGAAGAGGAAACGCGAGAAAAGGAAAACAGAGACGAGACTTCCAAAGAGACATTCTCCCGGGACTTTTGTCTCTTTCGAAACACGAAGTAACAGAAGACATTCAGATGTTTGATGGGTTCATGAGAGCAACGGGAAGCTCCTGGACTCCAACCGGTTTAGCAAGGAAGAAAACCGGTTCAAGAGGAAGACCAAGACGGGTCATAACAATCCCTGAACCGATTTATTGCCAGGTTCCGGCTCCTTCTCCCTCGGTTGAACAACATGTGGGCAATGAAAGCAGCAAGAATGGTGAGATTGAAATGGTTTTAGAAGATAGAAGCTTTGCAGGTTGGGGTAAAATGACAAGAAGGCCGAGAAGACAACGATGTCCTTCAACTGCAACTGCAACTGCAACTGCAACTGCAACTGCAACTGCAACTGCAACTGCAACTGCAACTGCAACTGCAAGTAACCAACAACGTTCATCATCATCACACGCGCCTTACACGTGACAAGAAGGGGAATAATTGTAACCTTACTTTCCTCCGATTCTTTTCAATAAACGTTGTCGTATAGAGAGAAGAGAAGAGAAGAGAGATATAATTTCAGACTGTTCGTGATAGAGATTTTCATCGACGAATTTTTCATTTTCGCTTGGTGATATACATGAAGATATTTTATTCATATCATCACTTTTCTACTAGTGTTCGATTTCAATATCAAACCGAGTTCTAATTTTGTTTATATAAAAAAATTCTAATTCGGTTCGGTTCGGTTTACATTATTAATGTTTGGGCCTATTTTAAATATATGGCCCAACGATTTTGCGTTGCGCATCGTAGGGTGATGTCGCAAGGGTAATTCTGGAATGTTCCTGGGAGTTATGAAATTATGATTCTCGTCAACATTGGTCCCACATTATACTGAAGCAATCTCATCTCACTGACACGTCATCATCTCCGACACACTTAAGATCTTAGTAATTTTGTTTCGTCCTCCGATTGATCGATATTTGTAAATAAGTCCCCATAAATTCATAGCTCCTTCAAAAACCCTAAAGCCAGACATCGTCTCTTTCGTTTGGGATTGGCTCAACCATGTTTCGTCGAACCTCTTGCAAGATTTTACGGTCAATTTTTTCTCTTTTACCTTGTTCTATTTTTCTTTTGTAAGATTTAAATTCAAGATTTGTTGTTTCAATTTTGAATTTGCAGTGGTGATCTTCTACTTGAATACTGTTTCCGTGACAAACCGATTTCCCAAGGAGAAATTAGAAAAAAATTCAGCAGCAGTAGCAACTCAGAGATCGTGAGCTCGAGTTATTCATTTACAAAGGCACCTTGTATGCAACATTGGCGTAAAAATTGGGAAAAGCAGAGAAGAAATCGATTGACATCGAGTACTTTTGCTCAAGCAATTGGGTTTTGGCCTAACCGTAGAGTCCAACTCTGGTTAGAGAAAATCGGAGCGTCAGAGCCATTTTCAGGCAACGCAGCCACGTGTTGGACCAATATCAGAGAGGTTGAAGCACTCAATAGATACCACACATTAACAGGACATGACGTTTTCTTGCCTGAATTCGTAGCCTTAGAAGAAGAAGAAGAAGATGATGAAAACTGGTTAGGAGCTTCGCCTGATGGAGACATCCACGCGGTGGGTAAAGATGGGTCGTGCTCAAAAGGTGTGCTTGAAGTGAAATGTCCTTTTTACGACGGAGATAAAACACAGGCTTGTCCATGGAAGAAAGTTCCTTGGCATTATGTTCCACAAGCTCAGGGTTTGATGGAGATTATGGATAGAGATTGGTTGGATTTGTATTGTTGGACTGTTAAAGGGAGTAGCTTGTTTAGGATTGAGAGAGATTCTGTGTTCTGGGGAGATATGAAACTAACGCTTGTTGATTACTGGGAGAAGCATGTTGTGCCTGGGAGAGACAAGTTTAATAGCTCTCTTGTAATAACAGATCCTTTAGTGGAACTGATAGATTTTGTGCCTGAATCTAGACATGAACGCTGTAATCAGATTTTGCGTGGGACTGAGAGAATTATGGATAACTCTAAGCGTTTGTTTTATGAAATTAATGGCCAAATTCTAGACTGAATTGCCATTCCATTCATATATTTAATCTCTGTTTCTTCAAGTCTATTCCTTGAAGTTGTATGTTTTATGAGTTTGATACATTTTAAGAAAACGAGTCGCATTACCAAATCTAAGTGCTCTTTAGTCTTTACTAACTGAAGATTTGAAGATACCAATTTTATTAAATTTTAACTGGTATGAATAAATTTGAATATAATCACCAAAAAATGAAACATATCATTTGAGGAAACGGAGGAAACACATTTTTAAATTTATGAACCTTATGATATAGAATCTAATCAATTCGTATCCGGAGGATAAATCATTTTCGCTCCCTAATTTGGTTTTATGGACACCAATAAATTTAGCATAAAGACATATTATTTGTTTTTTTTCTTGACACAACAAGGATAGACTCATGATCTCCAATTACATCCGCTATCCATAGTAAACGATGCAACATAATTAAAGATCAAATCACTTCATGAAACCTAGAGCCGTCTTTGCATAACCTCCCAAACCACCACCAGACTCTACATCGGCTTTCTTAGCCGCCGGCTCATCCTGACTCGCCGTCGCCGGAGGAGTGTGAAGACTCGTATTCGTTGAGATACTTCTCGGCCTTTTCGAGGTACTGACCAGCGCCGCTTTTTTCATCGAGCTTACCGTACTTCTCGGCGGCATCTAAGATATCAGCGCTGGCTCCGGCGACTTTAGCCTTGTCGAGTTTGTTCGATTCGTTACGAGCTGCGGCTTGAGCAGCTTCGGCTACAACCTTGGCACTAGCCATGAGCTCGGCGGAGGAAGCTGGCCTATTGGTTGTTTCGGTTTCTTCGACGGGCTTGTTATGGTCCGGCTCCTCCGGTTTCGAGTCGGAGAATTTCTTTACCTGATCAGAGAGGAAGTTCATCTTTTGTTTCTTAAATAATATTATAGAGAAGATAAATAATATTATAGAGATAGCGCAAAATCTATAGTCACTTTAGTTTATCGAGTTTAATATATACTCCTACTATTTATTCTTAATAATTGTTTTGTATGTTACAAAAGTATATTTTTGTAGTTTGTAAGTTGATGAATAATGAATAATGAATAATGAATAATGAATAATGAATAATAAATAATAAATAATAAATAATGAATAATAAATAATAAATAATAAATAATAAATAATAAATAATAAATAATAAATAATAAATAATAAATAATAAATAATAAATAATAAATAATAAATAATAAATAATAAATAATAAATAATAAATAATAAATAATAAATAATAAATAATAAATAATAAATAATAAATAATAAATAATAAATAATAAATAATAAATAATAAATAATAAATAATAAATAATAAATAATAAATAATAAATAATAAATAATAAATAATAAATAATAAATAATAAATTATAAATAATAAATAATAAATAATAAATAATAAATAATAAATTATAAATAATAAATTATAAATAATAAATAATAAATAATAAATAATAAATAATAAATTATAAATTATAAATTATAAATTATAAATTATAAATTATAAATAATAAATAATAAATAATAAATAATAAATAATAAATAATAAATAATAAATAATAAATAATAAATAATAAATAATAAACAAAATAATTAAAAATATATATCATTTATAACAAAAATATTTAGAAATTTATAATAAAAACACACATATAGTTATAAATAGGTTTAAATAGAGCCTAAATAAGTTTAAATGGATCTAAATGGATAAGAACAACTCTGATGGATTTAAATGGATAACCCTATTAGACTTAAAAACTAAATAGGTTTAAACGGCTATAGATTTAAATAGATATGAGTCTAAATGGGGTGAATCTACCCATGACAACATCCTTACTTGTAGTAATGAAATGATCGAATGAATATTATATAGAATTCTTTGTGACTTATTACCAAGTTTTGTTGTAATTATTTCTTCTGTACATTGTATAATATACTTCTTACATCCGAAAATCGTTTGAGAAAACCAAAAGAATAATGAACAAATGTGATGTGAATTGGTACAAAAGAAAGAAAAAATGTTACAAACATTGACAAGATGTTCTTAGATGAGCAGCAAGAAACCCCATTTGATTGTCCAGGCGAGCGCATCTGCTGACTTGATCATCATTCTGCAGATGTCTAAGTCAGGCGAAATACCACGAGATAACATTAGACGAAAGAAGAATTTAGCCTTGTTTGCCAACTGTCTCCTACACAGACGATTGATCACCGCACTGTAATCCCTAATAGAAACATCGAATCCTCTGTCTAGCAGTTGAAGAAAGAGCTTCTCTACCATTTCAGGATCACCCTTTACACAATGTGCCTTGATCAGTGTGGTGTAAGCAAATTTTGATAAACTAACATCCCGCTCCTGAAGCGAATGGAGAAACCTGTCAGCTTTCTTTATGTAACCGTAGAAACAAAGGCCGTTGATTAGAATATTATAAGTGGCAGGTGTAGGATCAAGATTCTGAGATTTCATTTCTTCAAACAACTCAAATGCCCTGGACAAATCTTTAGCCCTACATAGAGACTGAATCATTGTATTGTAAGTGATCTGATCTGGAGTTATACGTTCAGAAGCCATGTTCCTGCGTACCTGGTTGTATTTTTCGAGCTTCCGGCCTATGCAAAGTCCTTTCATAATCACCGAGTATGTGAAATTGGTTGGTGGGATTCCTTTTGCTTTCATTTCCAAGAGCAGTTGATCTACGCTTTCAGTATTTCCACAGTTAGCATATGCATTCATCAGAGTTGTATAGCTCACAATGCTTGGAACCAATCCATATAACTTGATGGCATCCAAGATTTTTCTAGCCTGAGCTATATTCCGAGTCTTGCAATACCCGTAAATCAAAGAATTGAAAGTCGCAACATTAGGAGCTATCCCACTCTCAATCACTACCCAGAATAACTCTAACGCCTTCTCAATGCAACCATACTTTGCATACCCATCAATTACGATATTGTACAGAATAATATCCAGAGTGCACCCAGTTGAAATCAGAGAATCCAGATGAGCTCTTGCCTCAAGTAGCATCCCTTTCTGACATAAACTAAGCAACCTAGCACCACGTGTCCTAGAATTTGGAAGAATTCTTTTGGAACACATCTCGTCGTAAAGCAAAACAGCCATATCAAATTCTCCTAATCTGCAGAGGCCATGAATCACTATAGAATATGCCACAAGATCAGGCCTGAGACCATTGGATTTCATTTCATAGAATAATAACAAAGCTTCATCGATTCGTCCTGTTTTACATAAACCACTGAGCATCACACTGCAGGGGATGATACTGTTCAACCCAAATCCCCTCGGCAACATATCCTTCAGCAATCTTAAACCCTTGTCAATGTTTCCTAACTGACAATGCCCACATAGTAATATCGTGTATGTGATAACATCAGGACTCAAACCTTTATCCAGCATTTTTTGAATAACCTTCCAAACCCAAGTGATCATACCAAGAAGATGATAAGCTTTCGCAAGAGTATTATATGTCACAGTATCAGGTTCCACTCCATGCTTATTCATGCCATCAGCAAATTTTGAAGCTTCTTCGATAGAACCAGCTAGACAGAGTCCGTTGATGAGTATATTGTGACTATATACACTAGGAACCAATCCACATTTCAAAACTGTACAGAAAAAAGACTTGGCCATATCTACAAAACCCAATTTACAATAAGTTGACATTATACTATTGAAAGAAACTACAGAGGGGCCACTATCGTTCCACTCTGAAGTTCGGAGGAAAAGAGCTGCATCTTCTAGCTTATGTTGCCTACACAATCCATCTACAACTGTTGAGTATGTGTGCTCGTTCTTAGCAACTATTTTGTTGTACACATCCCACATCTTATCTGTTTCTCTGAAGTTATACAAAATAGTGTTGTATGCTTGTGTCGACACACTCAAGTTCAGATCCTTCATCTTTTCCAGGATATAGACGGAATCATCAATCATTTTAGACCTCGATGAAAGAAACAATAACATATCCCAAACTACGTTCGTAGAATCCCAATTTCTGAAGCTTTTAGAGAGAAGCTCGCAAATCAAAGATGCTGAACCAGAGCCTATAAGAATGCAATAAATCATCTTCAGGAAACGAAATCTAAGTATGAAACACAATTGAGGACCATATAGTGTGGTTCAAAATCTAACCCACTGAATATCTGAATGAAATCGAAACAATGTTCCAACAAAAGAGAGAAAATTTCTACATAAAAAAAACTCTAAAGTTCCTTCTTTTCTCTATTAATCCGCACCTACTTCAGCCAAAGCTCTAAGCTTTCAGTAAAATTGAATCATATAACGATTGTCTATGTATACTTTCCACTGAAATTGAAAAACAAGACAAAAATAGTAGACTTGCCTTCTTCTTGGAGCAGTTGTTCCAGAATCACCTGAAGCTCTTTGAAGCGTCTTTGACCGGCTAAAATATGCGAAACCAACAACGTTGACAAACTCGAATGGCGAAACCCATAAACATCTTTCAGCTCTTTGAAAAACCAAACCGAAAGATCTGGGCTTTCAGACATCAATTCACCCATGATCTCTTCGACATGAACCTGCCTCAAATCCGAAACCAAGCCTCGGAAGAGATGCCCGTGGAGATACTCCCGGAACCCTTTCTTCTTCATCCCAAATAGAACCTCCTGATGGAAGCAATCTCTGTGATCGGAGGTGAAATTGGTAGTGGAAAGTGGCTCATGGTGGAGTTCCGCGACGGAGAAGGAGGATTTAGTGGGTAAGACGAAGGAAGAGAAAGGAGAGAGAATACGGGACAGTTTTCTCGAATTGAATGCAATCCATCTACAGATCATGGAATTTGGGAATCAGGGTTTCTCAATTGGGGAATCCCGGGAGATTCCCTTTACGTTTCAAGGGAAAATTAAGCGAATTCGAAAGATGGGTTGAGAATTGAGGTTGTCGGGAAGATAATTTGGTTTTCCCGGCAAGTTTTAAGGGAAGACGGAGAGGACAATGGTTTATGACTATGACTTCTTGTTCTTGGGCTTATGATTTAAACCTAATGCTGTTAAAACCGAATCAATTACCCGTTCCGGTTCTATTTGCTGCCGGTTTAAGAACATCAACATGTGCTGGTCGAATTAATTATCACATACTGTATATGATACACTGAATAATTTTTGTTTTCTTGTAGTCAGATACACAGAATATATATACACATCAATTTACACTTGGTTTACATGCATAACATTCATTTACATAATTTAGACAAATTAAACATACGTAGAGAAAGATGAGAGTTCTTTGTCTGAAATAGGCGAAACGTTGATTTCTCTTAAAAATCAACATGCAGCAGCAAAGAGTAGAAGCTAAGAATAACCTGTTTTACAATTTTTTTTTTTTTTAATATACCACCGTATCAATGTGCGAACTAGACTAGTGTGGTTTATAATCTAACGGCATCTTATACCCAGACTAGTTTTCATCACAAAGACACTAAAAACTTATTATATGTTGAATATTCATGATCATGCAACAATACTCAAATTTAATTACACATATAACTATCAATTAGTATTTCAATTCTTTTTTTTTAACGTCTGAGTGATATTTCATTGATAAAAACCAAGGGGATAAAGTTCAGTACAAGAAAAGAAAACAAAGCATCGAACGCCTAAAAAAAGGTTAATCGACACTCAAACTGAACTCGAGTCGTGGCGAAGAAGATCGTGCAACCAAAATGGTCCTCCTCGCGCAATGTATGATTGAAATCGACCATCGCAAGTTACTCATGTTCGATTGTGCATTTGACAAAACCAGAACATAGGCGAGATATGTAGTGAGTGAAAGCATAGAACCGAGGCCAACGGTTTCATGATTGCTTCCACCACCATGTAAAAATCTGAAACCACCAGGTCCACCACCACCTCTGAAATGCGGAGGTCTCGTAGGCTTTGTAAAGTCCAGATTAGCGTACGAAACTACGCCACCATTATGTTCTGGGAATGTGTGAAAGCTTCTCGAGCATGAAACGAACATCTCCTGAATGATCTCTTAATATCCACGCACCACCGCTATGAAGTCTGTCATTCCTCCAATTTGCATTAGTGTTGCACTTGACCAAACCATGGGCAGGTGGGCACCATTTGGTTTCCGTAAGATGAACCGGAATTCTGTTCTGGGCTTCCTGCGAAGTTGGCGAGTTTAGTTTCAGCCACAAAGAAGCTTCTTCATGAGCACGTTGATGTATAACCAACGCCGTCTCCCGTTTACAGGAAAAAAAAGTAGAGTTTTTGCATTTCCAGATATGCCAAAGGATCCACGGGTACATGCCTAAGCCATTAGTCAATGACCCTGCAACTACCTGAGATCACAGAAGACGAGTACATGCCTAAGGCATTAGTCCCTGAAGACCTCAGATTGGAGGAAACTTGTGGAGGTGCGATGGTCACGAGCCAACGACCAAGAAGAGGAAACGCGAGAAAAGGAAAACAGAGACGAGACTTCCAAAGAGACATTCTCCCGGGACTTTTGTCTCTTTCGAAACACGAAGTAACAGAAGACATTCAGATGTTTGATGGGTTCATGAGAGCAACGGGAAGCTCCTGGACTCCAACCGGTTTAGCAAGGAAGAAAACCGGTTCAAGAGGAAGACCAAGACGGGTCATAACAATCCCTGAACCGATTTATTGCCAGGTTCCGGCTCCTTCTCCCTCGGTTGAACAACATGTGGGCAATGAAAGATGCTTTTGAGTTTTCACCATCATACACAAAAAGCTTTTGGTTTACAGGTTTTTGAAATTAGTTTTAACTTTTAACATTACCGGTTGCCACCGTAAATGTTGAAAGATGATTTTATGCAATGAAACTAGTGAAATGCAACCGAATTGGAAATCATTTTCTAAGTGATTGTCTTGTTTGTTTTGTTGAAAAAAAGTTGTTTGAATCTGTTACAAATGAAAAAGTGATAAAAATGTTTCAGATGATGAATGAGCGTATGGTACTTTTGTAGAAGTTTTTTATTGTCATCACATTTGTTAGATTTTATTTCGAATTTCGTATAACATTTTTTTTATTATTTGTACCTTTTTATTATGTTATATTTTTGGCATCACTGATTATATTTTCTAGATCCGCCACTAAAAAAAGGAATCATTGTAACCTTACTTCCTCCCATTCTTTTCAATAAACGTTGTCGTATAGAGAGAAGAGAGAGATAATTCGTGATAGAGATTTTCATGGAGGAATTTTTCATTTTTGCTTGGTGATATACATGAAGATATTTTATTCATATAATCACTTTTCATCATTCTTTTTTTTAATAGTGTTCGATTTCAATATCAAACCGAGTTCTAAATTTGTTTATATAAAAAATTAGATAAGTATATGCGGGTTTGTAATTTAATATTTTATAACCCGTTAAAAAAATTAAAAATGAAAAAGAAAACAAAATTAGATCATCCGTAAAGATATATAATACACAACTTTAGAAAAAAAGTTTCCGATGTAAAAAATATATATCTTGAAGGAAAAATTTGGTGAACCATATGCAGTAAATAACTTTGGATACGATTATTGGACTTTTAATTTTTTAGTGTAATTGACATACTACCAAATTATAGTTTATATAGAGGTGTGAATAATTAAGAAATTAATCCTAATAGTAATTTTTTTTGGATTAATTTTAAAATCCATAAATTTCCTTAAATTTTAAAATCCTTAAATTCTTAAATTTTTAATTTTTCCTTAATCAATACACAACTTTTTTTTCCTTTTTTTTGAACTTTTGTTTTTTGGATTAATTTTTTTTATATATATCTGATCGATTAACTCGACACGTGTCACGATCTGGAGAGTTACTATCTTTGAAACATTCTCCTATATATAGTAAGATTCCAATTCGATTCGAATCTGAATTTGTCAACCGAACCGAATTCGGTTATTTTCGACAAAAAAATAATTGAATTACCCGAGAACCAAACTGAACCGAACCGATATTTTATTCGGTTATTTTCGGCAAAAAAAAATAATCAAATTACCCGAAAAACAGAACTAACCGAGCCGAAATACCCGAACTAACCGAATTCGCAGGCCTACTCAAAACAATGCTCTTTTGAAGGGAGAAAAAAGAGATATGTTTTTTAAAAAACAATGCATTTTTACTATAAATATAATAAAAGCGTAGATGTAATATTTCAGAAAATATTTCATATTAGTCATTTCTCAACTGCACCCTAATACTTTTACACATTCATCATATCCAGGTAAGAAGTATTCAATTATCAAAACCAAACTTGTTGCCTTGTTTTGTAGTTGTAGATATACTATATATGCACGAGATTACTTTCTCAAACAAATTCATCCTCTTTGTACTTAGTGGGATTGTTTCCAAGAACTTCTTGTAGTATAGCTACAATGAGTGAATCCCGGGGCAAACGACACTGACATGGACAAAACCATATAATACAATTCGGTAAAAAGCTTTGATGTTTGATGAGTGTGATAAAGGCAATCACTTTATTGTCGGCAGAGTAAATTACAAGCTATTTTTTTAAAACATATATGACTTATTTGTATGGCGGATCACTTTTCCAAAAATCTCGGACAAATTTGATATATATTTTTCTTTTGTCTTTTTCTGTGATGAAAGACCATTTTATCCATGCTGCTATATACGCGTGAATTGTACACGGTTTGTTTTCGCGCAGTACTGTACATGTATATAACTGGAAAGTCAACCCCTGTATAGTATACAAAGTGTTAGATCTTTAGATAACTTTTGTAAAATGTTAAAAAACTAAAACAATTTGTAAAAAGTGACAAAATAGCAAAGAATCCCAATATATCTTAGTTTATTATGGGCTCAATGAATTATTTAGATACCCTTATCATACACAATTGGTTGAGTCCATAATAAGTGACATTAGTGACCCAATATTTTCGTGCCAAAACAAAAAAAGTGACCCAATATTTACATTATGTTCTTAAAAGTTAAAACCGATTAGCTTCATTAGTGACAGAATGACATAAACATTTTAGAAAGTGCTTCATTCGGGTTTTGAATGAATACTAATTAACGTAAAATGGATTGAGTTTGGCATGATGTCTATTTTGGTTTGAGTTTAACTTTAAATCAAATATATGAAATTGAAAACTAAGATCGATTTGTATTCTTCTTTCGGCTCAGTTTGGATTTTATTTTATTTTTCGTTTTTTGGGGATAACAAACCGTTAAAATCAAGTTAGAGATCAAACTGGTTATGAGAATGATATTTTCAATTCAGATTAGATCGGTTTGCTATATCCGAGATTGGACATATCGATAAATAAAATCGATGATAGCCTTAGGCATCAAATTCTTATTTTAATTTATTCTAACAATATTTTAATTTGTGTTTTTGACATTTGTATTATTATTGATCATTCAAAAACCGATAGCCTTTTTTTTTGGTAATCTAATTTTCATTAATATTACCAAAGTGAAAATACATAAGCCGGTGGAACAACTTAAAATTTCCGGAAAATTAAGCCCAAAAAAGGGAAACACAAACCCAAACAAGGGAAGTTATACATGATGAAAAACTAAAACCGAAACTCAAACCGAGACTAAAACCACCAAAAGTATCCCGCAAAGAAATGACGAGACGGAGATAATCATTTTCCAACAAAGAAAACTACCGATAGCAACCTCTTCATCAAGAAGAATTTTGACAATGTATGAATATCCACGCGGCGACTCACCCGTTGCAAACATAAAGCGCTAGAAACCAATTCTCCGAAACTAAATCGGAGACAAGATGGATAAACCAAAGAAAACAAGACAATCCGATGACTAGATTCAAAGAGGAGAAGATCAAACTCGGGAACCCAAGGCCAAAGAAACCTTACCAAAGATGAAAACCGGTCGTATAACGACGAAACCGAGCACCACTCAAATCCGAAAAGAGAAGATCAGAACTAGAACTAGAGCTCAAGGAAGAAAAGTGATGTCGCCAGCGAAAGCGCACCAATACCGCACCAAGCAGCTATACCGTACCGTCTGACAGATTTCCTATATGTAACGTCTGGCGTCACAAAATCCAACTCTCCAAACAATAGCTGAAACTTCCACAGAAGAATGTCATCAAGTTATATAGATTAGTTCCAAGCGTTGTGAATTATACAACTCTGATGAATGCATATGCTAACTGTGGAAATACTGAAAGGGTAGATGAATTGCGCCTGGAAATGAAAGCAAAAGGAATCCCAACAACCATTGTCACATACTTAGTGATTATTAAAGGACTTTGTATAGGCCGGAAGCTCGAAAAATACAACCATGTATGCAGGGACATGGTTTCCGAAGGTATAACTCTAGATCAGATCACTTAAAATACAATTATTCAGTCTCTATGCATGGTTAAAGATTTGTCTAGAGCATTTGAGTTGTTTGAAGAAATGAAATCTGAAAATCTTGATCCTACGCTTGCCACTTATAATATTCTAATCGACGACCTTTGTTTCTACGGTTACACAAAGAAAGCTGACAGGTTTCTTTACTTGCTTAAGGAGTGAGATGTTAGTTTATCAAAAATTGCTTATACCACACTGATCAAGGCACATTGTGTAAAGGGTGATCCTGAAATGGCAGCGATGATCTTTTTTCAACTGCTAGACAGAGGATTCTTTGTTTTTATTTTTATCAGGGATTACCGTGTCGTGATCAACCTTCTGTGTAGAAGACAATTGGCAAACAAGGCTAAATTCTTCTTCCGTTTAATGTTATCTCAGGGTATTTCGCCTAACTTAGACATATGCATAGTGATGATCAAGTCAGCATAAGCGCTCGCCTGGACAATCAAATGGGGTTTGTTGCATGATCAGTAATCAGGAAAAGTTTGGTCTATTGTCCCATCTTAACTGCTAGCTGGAGAAGGCGCACTTCCAATAGAGAAACTGTCACATGAGGTAACTTTTATTAGTATTACTGTTACTGTAAAATAATAAACCATACAAGCTGCTTAGTTAATTAAGTGGTGCTTTATTCTCTTTTCTTCGTGATCCAGTTAATCTTAGCTACTGGATGGTACGTCCCATGGTACCATTTGTATCACATTAGCTTCTTTGAAGGATCTTGGTATGTGATGTTTCTTGACCATTTGTATAATGTGCTTTTAGAGATATTTTCCATTCTCTTATAACATGCAGGTTTGGAATTGTAAATTAGAGATACTTTCCATTCTTTTTGGTGGAGAAACATTCCGAATCTTCCTCTTAACCAAAAAACAATAAAAAATAGAACATTCCAAATCTTCTTTATTGAAATTAACTTTTGCTATCTTGAATATTCTGTACAATGATTTCAAAAGTCCTACAAATATATACAGTTTTGCTAATAATAGGGGTAAACGATCTATTTTTTTCTAGGAAGTTTCGTATAATAACAGATCCCCAAAGTTTGAGCATAGTGCTATTTATCCACAATTTGAAAGTTCGAATCTTATTTTCCCACGAAATTAAAGTTAAAAAATCTATTTCTCCACATATATCGGTTTTATCAGTTTGATGTCGGTTTTGAGCGGTTTGTAACCTAAACTTTAAACCAACCCTGAAACTAAACCGATTTAGAAAATCCGACCCAGATTATAACCCGACCTAAAATTTTTTTCATGAAGAGCAAAATCTAACCTTCTCCGTCAAATTCTCTTCTAAATATCTCGTGGTGAGAAATCAATCCCGTCGAACTGGATACTGTTGTCGGAGTTTGGTTAGTTGTATGAATCGAAATGGCTGATGTGAAGAACAACGTTTTTTAAAAAAAATTAAGACCTTCGTATTTTTAATAGCCTCAGTCTTGTTAGAAACCAATAGTTATTCAATAGATCTATCATATTTTGCTAAAATCAACAGATGAAACAAGAAAAATGAGTGAAAAAGTTGAAGAAAAATGGCTGACGGCGGAATTAGGGTTGCAGCGAGCAAGGAAGAAGATGAGGGTAATTATGTCATTCACTCTGTGTTAATAAAAAGAAAAAAACAGTGTTTTGCTCAACACGTACGTAGAACCCACAACCTGAAAGCCTAGACGACCCACGGTAACCACTAGCCTAGACAACACGACATTTACGTAACCTATAGCGATTATTTAATATATAACCACTAGAAACCCGTTTATATTTCGGAATCGCATCTTCTTCTTCAACCCACCACTATCCTGGCCCGATTTTCCCCAAGTTTCTTTCTCCTATAGTCCCGTTTCTCTCTCACTTCTTTGATTAAGATAAGTTCAGGAGACGAGTCCCGAGGGGACATTAAATGGATTTCTTCTGGGATATTGGGTTCATGGATTTCTTTTTGATTGCTTCTGTGTCTGTCGATTTCTGGGTTCGAATTTTTAGGTTCACTACTCTTCTCTTTGTGTTTTGAAGTTTGTTCTTAAAAAGAGCCAACTCTGAAAAAAGATGTTTTTTTTTTTTTTTTTGCTGAAACCTGGGGCAATGCAGCGTACTGATGATCTATGGGATTTTGAGGAGACGATTTGCATAATACACAAGATCATCGAGGAGGTGTCACAGATCTACAAATAGCAAACCTTGAAGATTGTTGTATTCTAATAAACATGTAGTCGAAAGGCTGGCATTGTTCTTGCTGTACCTTTTTTTGTTTCTCTTTATTTTTTCTTGAAATTCTCATTGTTTGAACAACTTTGGTAAAATTATGGTCACTTTCGCTTACGTTGTTGTTTTTGTGACTCTGCTTTACTACGCTCGAGATCATTGGGCGGAGGATAAATCTATATATGTAGTTGTTGCTCTTATAACCTTTTGACTCGGACACTGCTATTCTCGTTTTACTTAAATCTAAACCCATCTCTAAATTCGTAGCCTTTTCTCGTTCCTTCCCTGAAAACATCAGGTTCCCCGGATCTGACAAATGGGGGTTTCCCGGAAATCTCTGAATATTCATGGCTTTCTTTTCAAAGCTGATGCAGAGACGACCGTTTGCGAATTCACCGTAAAACGTATGTTTGTTTGTTGGCTTAAAGCAGCTCTCACTTGCACCTTGTTACTAAAGACGTGGGAAAGATCTTTTATCCCCTATGTTAATTCTTAGATGCTGTGAACTATGATTCTTACTACAAATACACATTGTGTTTCTTGTTCCAGTAGCACTAACCATCCATCTCCTCAAAGTTACAATCTTTCATTCTGCCCCTGTTGAATTTGCAAAAACCGTTTGAACAAACATAAACTTGGTTTGGTACCATCCCAATACTTAGTGGGAATCAGAGTATAAAGAGCCCTAAAAATACCCCACAAGAGCCTAAGGTGTCAGCAGAAAACAAAACATAACCGGAATTTAAAGGAAAGGAGCGCAAGCCCAGTTGGAATAAACTCATAAGGATATTCCAGAAAAGATTCGACACTCCAGGCTTTTCCCGCTGTTGAGCTATTGGACCAATAAGTCATCTGAATAAATTGAACATAACAGAGAAAGAAAGAGGCTAAAATCAGTCACCTTTGAATTAAGCTGGCTTTTGCCCAAGTGAAGAACATCTCAGAACACAAATCCCCTGATTTTATTCTTGCTGCTGCTTCCATTCTTAAACCACATAAAAGAGAAGATATAGAACGGTTTTGGTGATGCCTGACAAGTTCCACGGTTGAGAGTCTCGCAGTAGAGAATGTAACATAGGATAGTGTCGTTCAAGCATATAGGGATTCTCTCAATGCCATACATGGTAAGAGCTAGGTAGAGGAAGTCACCAATGGCCAATTCTTTCCTTTTGAATCTTCGAGTTATTGTAGATTCATATCTATGGTAAGATTTCCTTTCCTCCAAGCTGGGGGGAGGCTTTGCAATAAGCTCTAACCAAATATTCACTCGATCCTTAGAGGACAACCTGATTGCTTGGCCAATCTTGCTCGAGTGCATTTGATGACGAACTATCATCGGATTAGTTTCAAAGTCAGAGCTTGATACATTTCTCCTCTGATTGAGACGCCAAAGACACCCCCGCCGTTGGATAGCTACACGAAACATTACTCCTTTCTAATGAAGGTAAAGAGAAAACAAGGATAAAATTGATGAAAGCAGAGAAAGGTTTTAACTTTGAGAAAGATGAAGTTTTTTTTTTGATTTTCAACTTAACGTTTACAGAAGAGCACCAAAGCATGCATAAACCCTATAGCTCACTCTACTGACATCTGTTTAGCTGCTGATTAAACTAGAGTGTCTGGCTTGATAATAGTAATCAGAGAAACCTCAAACAAGGACGGAATAAAGATGAAAAATGATTCAAATATGTATCATCAAAACATAGTTTTTATGAAGAAACATTCTTATATTTCTTTCACTTGTCCTTTACAGTGGCTGCGCTAGAACAAGGAGCACCCATTAGGTTAAATCTCCATCCTTCAACGTTGTGGTGCCACCTGTAGATGCTTTTTTCCCACACAAAACGTCCTTGTACGGTTGCGTCTCTTTTCTCTGCTTTCTAATCTTGAGAATTTGTTGCACGTCTCACACGTGCGGAGTCGTACGTATCAGCTGATGGAAGTGTGGGCTTCACTTTCTTTTTATATTGGGCCTGCGTTATTTGTGTGAAGCCCACCTTATTCTTCTCCAAGCTCTGCGTTTTGGTACGCACTTCATCCTTAAGATCACTTCCGCTTACACTTTACAAAATTTCATTAATCTTTAGCGGTTTTGTTCGGAATAAGCTATTTCGGTCTGGTTCGCCTCGTGTTTGTGTATTATTCGAATATTTATTAATCGTTGCGTTCGGATGTTGATGTGGAGGTCAAAATTGTTCTTATCCATACCCAATATAAGATTAATGTACAAAATTGTGGTTTCCATTGTGACTATTATCGGTTAATACACACGATATAATTATTGGATTGACACCATATAAGAGATTTTCTTCTTCTTCTTGCATCAGAACACATATATGTATTAACACCTACGCTTGATATTAATTAGCAAAAAGCTTTACAACATATTTTTAGTTTTGCCGTTAATTTTATGTATAGAATCATTAATTAGATAAGAAAATTACATATATATGCATGAGATGATCAGAGGCAATAATTATTTTTAAATATTATTCATTCATGGTTTACAACATGATACATATAATAATTGGGTTGTACATACAACATGATCAGAGGCAATAACAAAAAGCTTTACACTACAAAGAAAACATTTGAATTTCCGAAGAAAATTTTCGACGAGATTCCAACAAAATGACATTTTTTTGGAATTTCCGACGAAAATCGGTTCCTAGGAAATTGGTAGGACATATCGTCAGGATATTCTCGGAAATTTTCGACAAAACTTTTTCTCATAAAGTTGTCGGAATTCCCTCGGAATATAGTCGAAACATGTTAGTCGGAAATTTATCGAATACTTTGTCGGAAAATGATCAGATTTTTTTTTGCTTTATTTTTTTTTTTTTAATATCGTCGGAAAGTCATCGGATATGCCCGAAAAATTTCCGACGAGATTAAATCATTAAATTAAAAAATTGATAGTTAAATTAATTTATTTAATCAATGTCATCGGATATTCGTCGGAATTTTCCGACGACATTTATTAAATAAATAAATAAATTTAATTAATTAATTTTTTATTTTTATTTTTATTTTTCAATGTTGTCGGAAATTCATCGGAATTTTTCAATAAATTTCCGACGATAATAATGTTTATTTATTTAATTATTTAATATTATCGGAAATTTGTCGGAATTTTTTTCAAAATAATTTGAATTTGGCCGGTTTTTTTTTCCGACAAATTTCCGACCAAGTCTTTTATCGGAAATATTTTCTATATAACGAACTTCTATATTTTACCCATCAAACACAATATCTCTCAATCTCTCCAAATCCTCTTCCAATTTCTCTCAACCATTTCTCTTTTAATTTTAAATTTAGTTTTTAAATTTATTTAAAATCTCGTAATCTCTCTTATAGATCTAATCTCTTTGAACTTTAAATTTTTTTTTTCAGTTTTAGTTTATATATTTATATATAATATGTGGTGTGTTTTTATTGAACTGATTTTATTGAACTTTATAAATTTTTAGTTTTGGTTTTAGTTTTAGTTTTAGATTTATGAGTTTTTATAATTTGTACTGGTTATTTTAACTTTGTGTGCAATACCATTTACAAAATGATCTCATGCATCCTTTCATCTCGGCTCAAGTTGTTCCTTTCATATGTTGTCTAAGGGAATAAGGAAATTATCATTCCCCACCTCTAGATATTTCAGTTTAAAAAAAACATATTTCAGTTTAGAATAAGGAAATTAAACAATAGATTGAAATCATAAAAAAACTAAAGTTTTAAAAAAGGAAAGAACAATTAGTAATTCTTAAAAAAACCAAAAACTTAAAATGGAATACAATCCTAAATAGAAAATGAATTATCATTCTCCACCTCTAGATAACCAAATTGATAACTTCTCAATTTCACATTCATAATCCAAATAGAATTATCCTACGTGTCACACTCACATTGAGAGATCCAACTTTATATATATATATAAAGTTGGATCTCTCAATGTGAGTGTGACACGTAGGATAATTCTCACTCACGAGATCATGACATTTGTCACGGTTAATTTTGATTTTGACATGTGTCAGTTTAATTTAAAAAATAAATGAATTAAAGTAAATATTAATCAAATTAGTTTTAATTTATAATTTATCCTAAAAGGCAAGATTAATATAGTAAGGAAAATATATTTTATAGTTTTCCATTTAGATTAAGAAAATTAATCATAAATGAAAAAGAATTTTAATTTCTCACTTCTATATAAACCACAATTTGGTAGTATATCAATTACACCAAAAAGAAATAAAAGTCCAATAATCGTATCCACAACTATTTATTGCATCTATTCACCAAATTTTTCTTTCAATGTATATATTTATTTTATCGTAAACTTTGTTTCTAAATTTATGTATAAGATATTTTCACGGGTGATCTAATTTTGTTTTTCATTTTATCGTATTTCATTTTTTTCACGAGTTATAAAATATTAAATTACAAACTCGCATATATGCGGATACTTATCTAGTATATATAGCTACAAATAATATCTGAGATCCTCTGTTTTAGTGTCAGAAACAGAGACATGCTTTTCCAGGGAGTTTACCGGTACTACGGACAATGCCTGCTTTCTCCTTCAACTTGAGCTCTTCATTCTGTCTTTGTTTCTCCGCCTGAGCTCTGGCTCCGGCAGCAATCTGTTCAATGTATTCCGTGTCTTCCCTAAATCTTTGCAAACCTCTCTTCCTCCTCTGGTCTAGTTCGCTCTGCTGTTCAATACCAACCGGTTAGAGAAAAAAAATCTCAAATTTTTCATTCAGTTAAATGATCATGAGATTAGATTGAAATCATATTATCAACCTCGGATTTTTCCAGCTTCCTTCGAGCTTTGTCCCTCTTCTTCTCTTCCCACAAATCGATCTTTCTGTTTACCTTGTCGTACCTGCTCGTGTAATACATATCTTAGTGTATGAACAAAACATATACTAAGTTTTTTTGTGTGTATTGAGACTTACTTTGCTTTGATCTTAGCTAGTTCAGCTTTTTCCCAAGAATCAGCTGTAGAATCATCTTTTCGACTAGTATGCCCAGAACTCTGTCTTTTGATTTCCCTAGGTGGAAGCCGCAGAGGTGGAGGTGATGGAGGAGCACGACGTTCTGATCGTGTTCTTTGCGGTGGTTGTACCCGCATTGGAGCTGGCGGTTCAGAAACTGGTTTTCTTTGTCGTCTTTCCCCCGAGTCTTCACTCTGTTTGGTGTGATCACCTCCCAAGTTCATGGAGAAAGTCGGAGTCTTTTTGACCGACGGTGGCTTTCTCACTGGAGACTTTAGCGTGGGAGTTTTGTTTTCATTAAGCTCTGGTTCTTTAAATGAAAGTTGTCCTGTGTCAACAAAATTGATTTCAAACATCAAGATAAATATTTTCAGTTAAACAACACAATTGAGTTATTCTGTATCGTCACCTGAGAATCTTCTTGATAAGCTTCTCGGTTCCTCGAAAGGCAACGCATCTTCTCTTCTACTCTTGCTCGTTGACAAAGAAGCTCCACGTTCAAGGCCACTCTGTTTTGTTTTTAATTTTTTTTCAAATTACGAGAAAATGCTTACTCTAATTAACTGTAACAAAAATACCAATTTAGAACCCTTACGTGATAATTCTCTAGCCAAGTTTCTTCAAAAGTGGTTATGGCATAAGCAGTGGCTGCAACTGCAGCTGCGTGGTCCATGTCGCTGATCGGGTCATAACTTTGGTCGCTCATTTGCCTCGAGAACTGCTTCTGTAACCAGTTTGAGGGCTTCTTCTTATCTACCAACAATGAACACACAAATATGATAAGTCCTAAGGTGAAATTAATCAAGCATCAAAGATAGATAGGGGCTATCAAGAACAGCGCATAGCATAATTTTGTGGCACCTTCTTTGAATGAAACAGACTTCCTTGCTGGCACTTTCTTCTCTCTTGTGGAGCTAATAACCTCTCCAGTTTTTACCTGGGTAGCTGGATGTCTCCTTCTGAGACAAAGATATCAAGTTTTTACATCAATTTCTATATGTATGTATGGTTGAATACAAACGATGAATTTTGAGATTTAGTGATTTACCTTGTTTGCTTGATCAAGCTATCCATTTCAATCTAAAATATGGTTGGAGGACTTGAGAGAGTTTGGTTAGATGTGTTCGAGGGTTTTGGTTTTTGAAGGGGTTTTTTGAGATTATTGCTTTGCATGCAAGTTTCAGATTTGGATCATAAAGGTGTGTAGGTTAAGTAACGAACACTTTTTCTTTCTTTTCCCTCTACGGCTTTTTGGTTCTTTGCTTTCTCAAAAGGACAGTGAAAAGAACAAACCAGATTCCTTTCTATTCAATTTTCATATATGGATAAGGAATCTTTTACATGCATAAAACACATCAAGTACAATCTTGCTTTATGCATAACTAAACAAGAAATCACGGTGAAAATTCCTATCTGTGTAATAAAGAGAGTTGTAATATGCATAACTAAACAAGGAAGTCTGTTGTGTCAGCAAGTTCGAGGACCTTATGTGCGCCAATCGCCTTCACATCTGTTTTGAAGTCGTTCCCTTCTATGTACCTGCAACATACATCCACCAAGAATTAAGATATATATATTTACCTTTACAAAGAGACCTTAGAGAGAGGTTATGAACCTACATATCCTCTAGGTTTGGGTGCTTGTAGAAAGCATCGGGGATTCTTCCATTGAACTGATTGTGGTCCAAGTGCCTGAAATTTAATCGAAACATGCTATAAGGATGCAGGAGAGAACATGGGGTCTTTCAGAACAATCGTAAGGTTACGAATATAAAATAGGAGGCTTACAAGTAAGTTAGTCTTGGTAAATTGGCAAGTGCAGAGGGTATTGTTCCAGTCATTTTGTTGTAAGATAAGTACCTAGACTTAAACAGATAAGATAGGATTTGTAAGTGGTGTTCATAAATCAAAAGATGTGATCAAGTACTCACAAGATCTCCAGGTTTGTTAGATTTGCAAGCTTGTTTGGGAGTCCTCCAGTGAAGTAATTATTGCTTAGAAACCTACAGCCAAAAGTTAAATCGTAGCGTGTGTTAACTTGGGAAAAAAGTTATTTTGATGGCTAATTCTTAGACTCACTTACAGGTTCCTAAGAGCTGGAAAACATCCTTCTATGCGTATAAGATCTCTTATACTCCCCACTAAGTGATTGCTGCCAACATCCCTGCAGATCATGACAAAGATACTAAGTATATCTGAAGTCTGTTGGTTGATCTACAGAAGAGAGCATTGAATGTCAAAGATTACAGGTGGCGAAGCTTTTGTAATTTTCCCAGCTCTGCTGGAATACGCCCAGTGAAATGATTCTCTTGAATATGAAGGTATTGGAGCTCCTTGAGATTTGCGACTTCTCTGGGGATTTCTCCTTTGAAATTGTTAAAGCTCAGGTACCTGCGTTAGTGAGATCATGTTACAAAGCTTCAAAAATGTTCATCCCTGACATGAGCGAGAATTACTTACAGAAAAGTTAGACTCTTGAGTTCACCAATTTCAGGAGGCAGGACATGTTGAAGTTTGTTCCACCTCAAATTCCTGTTTGCAATACAAAACAGAACACAAAGCAAGATCAAGAAAAAGCAAGCAGACACGCTGAATTCTTCAACCAATCAGTACATGTTGAGAGAAATGTGAAGAACATTACAGTGACTTAAGGCGCTTTAGCCGCCCAATTTGTGGAGGGATAGGGCCTGTCAATTTGTTGTTGTGCAGATCCCTGCCAAATTCATCTAAACAATCATACCCTGAGCAATGGAACAAGAAAAAGATCGATTGCTAAGTCCATGAAGCTTACAGAAGAGTGAGATCTAGGAGACTCGTTACAGCCGTTGGGAAAGTCCCCACAATCGACATTGCAAACACTTCTCTGCAAAGATCACAAACACATTTAAGTGAAAACAATCAAACCTTTTACAAACTTTGTGAGTCGAAAGATTACAGCTTTGTGACGACACGGTAATTGCCGACGGTGGAGCAAGTGACACCTGACCACGGAGGCAAAACTCCATCGCCGCAAGGATCATCTCCAACCCAAGAGTACACCACTCTCCATCTCACCAACCCCTTTATCTCATTCAACGCTTTCACTGCCAAAATATACCCAAATCTCTCGCTGAATAAATTAATAAACCCACATCAGGCGAAAAAATCACAATTTTGGAACCAATCAAATCAGAGATAAACGGGAATATAGAACTCGGAAACACTTACCGTCTCGTTGGAGCGTTTTGGCGAGGGAGACATTGATCAGCAACAAAAGAGCGTAAATCCGAAAACTCAAATGCGCCATCGATTATGCTGCAGATGATCTGTAGAATCATAAAATTTTCGTGGAATAAGAAGAAGAGAAGAATCGATTTTATAAACTTGGACAGTGAAGAAAGAAGAATTATTTTAACATCGCCATGGAAAGCAAACTCAGTGGAAACAAAGCGAACCCGGCATGAACAAAACGGTTCAAATTCCTCAATAATTTTGTGTTCATATTACAAAAATTAATCTCTTTAAACAGGCCGAATATGGCCCATATAGTTGGGCTTAAAATAAGTTCAAGAGGCCCATATCTAGGGAAGGTGATACGTCATAAATCAGTAGTATTGGTTTAAAAATAGCTTTACATCAATTCAACCAATCAGAGCGAACGATAAAACGTCGTCGTATTAAACCACTGTTTATTATATCTTCCTTTTCCGGCTACAATCTTTCTTCCTTTCCTCCGTCGCATTTTATCGCCATGATCGGCAATTTCTCTTTCTTCCTTCTCTTCGTCTCTGTCTTCGTATCCTCCGCTAATGCCAAGGAGACAATTTCCATTTCCCCCAAAACTCTGAATCGATCTGGCGACTCCGTCGTCATTCAATGGTCCGGCGTCGAATCTCCGTCCGATCTCGATTGGCTAGGCATCTACTCGCCGCCGGAGTCTCCTCATGATCACTTTATTGGCTATAAATTCCTTAATGTTTCCCCCACGTGGAAAGATGGTTTCGGTTCGATTTCCCTTCCTCTGACCAATCTCCGATCAAATTACTCCTTCCGGATCTTTCGATGGAGCCAATCCGAGGTCGATCCGAAACACAAGGATCATGACCAGAATCCTTTACCAGGAACCAAACATCTTCTAACTGAATCGGAGCAGCTGACCTTCGGATCCGCCGTCGGCATGCCGGAGCAGATCCATTTGGCGCTCGCAATGAAGGTTAACAGGATGCGGGTTATGTTTGTAGCTGGGGATGGAGAAGAACGCTTCGTGAGATACGGAGAGGCGAAGGAGATGTTAGGAAACTCCGCGGCGGCGCGTGGGATTAGGTACGAGAGAGAGCACATGTGCAATTCTCCGGCTAATTCCACCATCGGGTGGAGGGATCCTGGTTGGGTTTTCAATACCGAAATGAAGAATTTGAATGGAGGCGTTAGGTACTACTATCAGGTAAACAAATCCGAACCCTAGGATTTGAATTTGAATGGAAGCTTATTCATAGCTTTGTTCTTGAAAATCAGGTTGGGAGTGATTCAAAGGGATGGAGTGAGATCCATAGCTTTATAGCTCGAGATGGCTACGCAGAAGAAACCATAGCTTTCATGTTTGGAGACATGGGTTGCGCTACACCTTACACGACATTTATCCGGACACAAGATGAGAGTATATCAACCGTGAAGTGGATCCTCCGTGACATTGAAGCTCTTGGTGACAAGCCAGCTCTTGTTTCACACATCGGAGATATAAGTTATGCTCGTGGTTACTCGTGGGTGTGGGATGAGTTCTTTGCTCAGATCGAGCCTATTGCCTCGAAAGTTCCTTACCATGTCTGCATTGGGAACCATGAGTATGATTTTCCTACTCAGCCGTGGAAACCCGATTGGGCAGCTTCCTCTTATGGAAACGATGGTGGCGGCGAGTGTGGTGTGCCGTATAGTATTAAGTTCGACATGCCTGGAAATTCATCAGAACCCACGGGAACGAAAGCGCCTCCGACTAGGAATCTGTATTATTCTTTTGATATGGGATCGGTCCATTTCGTTTATATCTCCACAGAGACGAATTTCCTTAAAGGAGGCAGTCAATACGAATTCCTAAAGCAAGATCTAGAGTCTGTAAACAGGAAGAAAACGCCGTTTGTTGTTGTGCAAGGACACAGACCGATGTACACTACGAGCAACGAGGTTAGAGACACTACGATTAGACAAAAGATGGTCGAGCATTTGGAACCGCTGTTTGTGAAGAACAACGTCACGCTTGCTCTATGGGGGCATGTTCATAGATACGAAAGGTTTTGTCCAATAAGCAACAACACTTGTGGGAAACAGTGGCAAGGAAACCCGGTTCATCTTGTGATCGGTATGGCTGGTCAAGATTGGCAACCGATTTGGCAGCCGAGACCAAACCATCCAGGTCTTCCCATATTCCCTCAGCCTGAACAATCAATGTACCGTACTGGTGAGTTTGGATACACTCGTCTAGTTGCAAACAAAGAAAAGCTCACTGTTTCATTTGTGGGTAACCACGACGGAGAAGTTCATGATAGCGTTGAGATGTTAGCATCTGGGGAAGTAATCAGTGGGAGCAAAGAGGGTGCCAAAAACCCAAATCTGAAAACCGTTCCTGCTTCAGCTACACTTATGGGAAAATCCGAATCTACTGTCTCGTGGTATGTCAAAGGAGCAAGCTTGATGGTTATGGGCACGCTTTTAGGGTTCATTAGCGGATATTTTACCGGAGGAAAGAAAGGATCTGCATCTGCTAACCGTTGGATCCCAGTCAAGAACGAGGAGACATAATATATTAGCTGAATCTATTTAGGGGCACCATTTGTATAATATCCTTTCTTTTTTCTCCCACGGTAAGAACCATGTTTCTAAAGCTGGGAAGAAATTATGAGTTTTTTGTACACTATAATAATATTGTATTTTTTTATTTTTTACACTAATCGAATTTAGTATGGTTTTATTTTGACTTTGAATTCGATTTTTAGTCTAAAATATCATCAAATCTGATAGAAAAGAAGTTTTAAGTTTAACTTCGAGATATGAAATAGGCCTAATATGAAAAGGTAACATAATTTTAGCCAGAATGAGATTTAGTTTGGTATTTTATAGATGATTTGATTTGGCCTGGTTTGGTTTAGAATAGATCGGTTTGAATATATTTTTATTCCCGCGAGATCGATTCGAATTATTGTTTGAAAAATATTTCTTTAGCGAGGAAATTGAATCAAATGAGTTAAAATAAATAAAACAAAGAATGAAGAAGGAAGAAAATTTAAACTGTACATCAAAGTCGTTGTAGTATAGTGGTAAGTATTCCCGCCTGTCACCCGGGTTCGATCTCCGGCAATGGCGATAAATTTTTAAAAAATTCGAACTGTACCAAACGTAAAGAGAGAAAATAGGAATAGTAAATTTGGAAGGTGTTGTTTATTTGGAAAGCAAGTGACGTGCCCGTTGATTAGCTCCTTTGACACGAGAGTTAAGCTCATCAACATCGTCGCCGAGATGATCAAGAGCCCTGTTTTGCCTGCAAATTTTCCCGCAATATATAATAATAAGTATTCTACAAACACACGTATAAAAATGTATGTATTTGTGTGTATCTGACTTGTTGAGCTCCGATCCCATATCAACGGCCATGCTCTTAAGATCACCCAAAATGTCGCTTAAATCTGAAAGTCCATCGTCTTGCTTTGCCTTCTCTTCCTGCATAGTACCATTTTTTGTTAATCTGAAAGTCCATCGTCTTAATTAAGCATTTGAAGATGAACACAAACCTCGACTTTCTGCAACGCGTTTGTTGGTTGGTCTAATGGTGGCGGTTGGCTGCTCGATCTTCCTTTCCCTCCCAAACCGAGTTTCTCTCGCTCTTCCTTGTGATTTCCGCTCTTCTTCGACGGTTTATCTAAACATTCCACAAAAACATGATCACCATAAACATGACTTTTTATCCAATCAAGAATCAAGAATCAAGAATCAAGAATCGGAAAAGGGTTCTGATGGCTTAGAAAAAGGGTTTCAATGAATCTAGTCTCCTACGGTTTCAATAAAAAAAAAGGGTCAAAACCTGGTGTGATCATAGGTCCTGCGATCTCTTTACTCTTCTTCGGTTTCCATGGCTTAGAAAACATTCCACCCAAGTTGTTCAAAAGCTTCTCTCCCTGATCTCAATAAAAACACTTTGCTCAACAACCCATAAATTAAAAAAAGAAGAACAGATCATTTTCACCTTTCCGGATCGAAAAAAGTAAGAAAATAAAAACGGCTTTACCCGACTGAGATCTTTATCCATTTCAACAGCCATAACATGAGTCCTGTTGATCTGTTCACCTTGCGTGTGCAACATTTCGAGCGTTCTTGTAGCATCCGATCTTATATCTTCAGCAATCTTAAGACAATTGTTCACACCTTTGGTTGTTTCTTCGGCTTTATGAACCGCGTACTTCTCTAATTCTTCTGTCGTTTGGCTCTGCAGACCACCGGAATCGCGGAAACCGTTCTTATATTTGTCTTCATCGCCGAAATCCGGTGTTATCAGGATTGGTTCTGAAGAAGTTCTTCTTCCTGCATTGATCGTTCCTCCTTTGTTGTTTGATGATTCGTTGGGAAGCTTGTTGTTCCCCGGGGATTTGAAAAATCCAAACATCTATTAACAATGAGAGAAGACTATTGATCAAAAATTTCAAGAGATTGAATGACAAGGAAAAACACAAAACTTTTTATGAGATTGGCATTGGTAACTTGCAGAAAATGATAAAATATTTGATATAAGTTTCGATCAGGACGCGGTTTAATCCAACGGGTTACCTGTGAAATCTCTTGAGAGGACGAGAGAGAGAGAAAAGATTTCGATTAAGAAAAAAATCTAGAGAAAGGAAAAGGAAAATGGTTATCCAAAAATAGACAAAGATATGAATTTCAAGGACGGATCAAAAGAATCGTTTAGATTCTCTCTCTGTTTGTGTACCGTTGAAAGAATCTAGAGATTGATAGACTTGGGTTATTGGGCTTCCATCTCAAAAACCAATTGGTCAATGAGAGGAGTGACCCAATACCCTTATAAACCACTTAATCTTAGGTCCTACTACCGATGTGGGACTCTTTCACTCACATCCCCTCTCACGCTCAGTATGGTTTTTCCATCTGATGCGTGGAGTTTACTTTGGGACGGGCGGCCCAACTATCGGTGTGGCTCTGATACCATGATAGACTTGGGTTATTGGGCTTCCATCTCAAAAACCAATTGGTCAATGAGAGGAGTGACCCAATACCCTTATAAACCACTTAATCTTAGGTCCTACTACCGATGTGGGACTCTTTCACTCACAGAGATGAAGGGAGACGCGCAGGAGAAGGAGAAGTAATCAGCCACCACCGTCACGTCCTCTGTTTCTTCCTACTTTCAGACCGTTACGAGTCTCTGTTCTGTAATTACCAGACACTCTCTGTTTTCAAGAAGGTCTCAAGATCTTAGGGATAGTTTAAGGTACAAGAAAATGAAGAAATTGATTACAGATGAAAAAAGTTAGTTTATTAAACAGTCTTGAAGATTTTTTCTTCTTCTTACAAGAAAATCTAATTCTGATTTACAAAGGTGATAAATAACCTAAAGTATCAAAAAACAAAAAGCTTCCAGGGCTTCGACTATACAGAGAACTCCCTGAGAACTTCCAACTTGGACTTTTCTTAAATAATGCATTTACATACACAAGATTCGGAACTAGAGCAGAGTAACAATAGAGACTGGAGACCACTCTTCATTTACTTCCCCCTAGAGAATTCATCCCATGGGTCTTGGCCAAAGATCTCGGCGATGATGTTTGAAGTTGGAAGAAGATCAATGTTCTTATTCCAACAATGATCTGGCAGTATCGAATCACAAGGATCAAATGAATACGAATGTTCCACAAGATCATTGCAGTGGCGCCAGTAATTCCCAATGTTTGATTCTTCTCTGCTTTTAACTGGACATCGAGAGTAGATTACATTGGACTGAAACTCAAATGACATGTACGAATCTTCTTCTTCGTCTCTCGATAGGCTTTTCCCAGTTTTCTCATCTGGAGTTTCAGTACCACCAAAGGTGTTGTCATACTCTACTTGCCACTCGTCATCATCACTATCAACGTCCAGGCTTTTAGATCGATTCTGGACAGCTCGTCTTCGCAGGATGAAGACATTAAAATAATAGCTCACAATTTCCTTCATGGTTCGAGAAGGAAACGCAGACTCTAGGTGTTTCCAGAAATCACGGTCCAGTGAAACCGGATTGGAGTAAACAATCTCGTGAAATAGATCTTCCTCGTCTTCACGTAGTTTACCAGTAACTTCCTCCCCCATTTCACCGAGACCTATGTTCAGACTTCTTTCATATCCAATAGTTTCAAACAAGTCCTCTCTGTTTTCCATGATATGCTGCTGCACACATCTTATGGACCCTTTATCCAGGCAAATGCATTCCTTTCTTCCTTTACCGATTTTGCAGACCTCGGTTTCACAGTCAGGCATTGGAATTATGCACTTCCACATCACTTGTTCTTCATCGTGATCAATAATAACATCACCCGACTGATCCCGGACTTCTTCCTTGACACATACAGGAATATCAGCCTGGTAATCCGACCCGATTGGAACTGCTTTTCTAGGAGACATCTGACACCAATCAACATCATCTGCTGGGCAAACTGGTCTCCAGGGGAAATCTGACCCAGGAGATTCATGAGAAAGGGTAGACTGAGTTGTCGCGCCAGACAGAGCATCCTCCTCGAAACCGGTTGTGGTCCAAGAGAAAGGTGCATTGGTATCAAACCCCTTCTCAACATAATCCTCACATTTAAACCCGTAGAGATCACTCGGATCCTCTCCTGTTAGTAATACACAACGCAAGACAAAACAGCAATTAAGCAAGATGCTTGAGTTTATCATGTTATCCCGTCTGCAAGATGCATATTATTATTACCTATGACAACACCTGACTTCGCCAGTGAAACACGATACGGAACTCCTTCATCTAGTTTGGCCAGCTTATTGCAATAACTAATCTGTCTTGCATGCTTGACGTTGAGCTCTTGCACATCCTCAGCGTCAAAAGTGCGCTTAAAACCCATATTTATTTAACCTGTAAAATGAAAACCAAAGCCATTTAGTTACTTGGCGTGAAGGTTATCTATGTCAACTACTTTTTAATGAACATTCCACAGATACACACTAACAAGTGACAAACAAGTATAAGTCTATAACGGTGAGAGCTCTAAGACCCATGTTTAGTTAAGTATTGAGGGGGATTTAACTAAAGTATAAAGAAAGTATATTTACCCCAATTTAATATGAGTAAATTAAAAAAACCCCCAAATTGGAAGGAAACCATAACCCTAGATTTCAATTCACGGCTTAAATCACGAATCAAAAATCAAAGAATCGGTTAATTATCTGGGAAATAGACAAAGTCTCTCGATTAATAGATAGATCTGACAAACCCTAGGACATCAAAGTCAACGAGATCCCAGATCGGATAATTTTTTTGGGGAAAACTAGAAATTAAGAACGAATCCGATGACAACATCGAAGGAATTAAACACCTAAACAAAAGCTTGATCAGATCTGTAGTTTAAAGATCTGGATCTAGAAATTCGATTACTCAAACCCTAGATTTGACCACAACGAATGGATGATTTCAAAACAGGTATCAATTGAAAGATCAAATCAAGAGGAAAAAGAAAATTACAATAGATTTGAAGATCGATCTGGAAGAAGGAAGGGATCTGAACAACTAATTCGAAGAAAATTTTGTAGGACAAAAAAAAAATTGGGGGAATTTCGAAAGCGGCTAGGGTTGAAAATTCGTGCTTTCGATTAGGGGAAGACCCGATTTTGAAACCCGGATTAAATTCGGATACCGAGACAACATCGAATGAGCTGTACCTTATTAAATCTTTGAACGACTAGAAATTACAAAACTATCCTCGCCGTTTATCAGCACGTGCGTAGCAACTTGCGTTGGCATATCCTCGTATCTATCTTCTAAACCGAAACAAAATAATTCTCGTCGACATAGATTGGTTTATTCAAATGGACAAACCGGACCAAGCGAATTGGACCGGTTATAATCTAATTGTATCACAAGCCCTAAATTCCCAAATCAGAGATTCTCCACACGCGACCATTCTTCAAGCTGTCGACAACACTCCCGATTTTTGCTTCCGGTATCGCACTTTCGCCGAGTAGATTCCTTCTCTGCCTCTCTTTGGATTCCGGAGTTCTACAGTTCTTCGTAGCCCTCGCTGAATCTGCTCGTGATCTGAGTAGGTATATCTTATCCCTTTTGATTCATCGAATGTTTGCTCTGATAATGCTTGGTTTACTTGATTTTTCGTGATCCATTGATCCCTGGTTTTACTTGTGGAAGTACCTACTGAAAGCTGGATGCTTTAAACCAATATGATATTTGTTTAACTCCATGATTACTAACTTACTAGTAATTCTGGAATTTTAGTTTTATATTGAATCTGGGTCTTTGCCTATCCTTTTGTTATGTGTCGATGTTCTGTCTGGATGATTTTTATTAACCTAAAGCTCTAATCTAAAGTCCTGTATGGATTCCATTTTCTAGGCTCTGTGTTTCGTTCAACGAGAAGTTCTGTGCCGCGATTAAACAAAAATGGCGCTAGTTGTGATTTGTGGGCAACCTTGCAGTGGGAAATCAATAGCTGCGGTAACTTTAGCCGAAACTCTGAAAGAATCTGATACAAAACAGAATGTCAGAATCATCGATGAGGCTTCTTTTCATCTAGACCGTAACCAAAACTATGCCAACATGCCTGCAGAGAAGAACCTGAGAGGAAATCTCAGGTCAGATGTTGATAGATCAGTCTCAAGAGGCGACATTGTTATTGTAGATTCCTTGAACAGCATCAAAGGTTACAGATACGAGCTGTGGTGTATCGCCCGTGCCGCTGGGATTAGGTATTGTGTTCTCTACTGTGATGTGGATGAAGCGCATTGCAGGCAATGGAACAAGGAGCGCAGTGATAGAGGCGAGGCTTCATATGACGATGGTATATTCGAAGATCTTGTGAGAAGATTCGAGAAACCTGAGAGAAGAAACCGATGGGATTCACCTCTCTTTGAGCTATACCCTTCTCGAGAAGGAATAGACAAATCCTCTCCTGTGATTTCAGAGGCTGTGACTTATCTAACCAAGACTGTTGATTCCAAAACCCAAGATGTGAGGATTCTCCAACCGAGTATCGCGACTCAGTCCTCTAGATTCTCAGAAGCGAATTCTCTTTACGAGTTGGACAGAGCGACACAAGAAATCATCAATGCGATCGTGGAACAACAAGCACTTGGTGGGGCTATAAGCAGAGTTACTCTTGGCCAAGAAGTACCTCCAATCGAAATCTGCAGACCGATTGGACTACCAGAGCTAAGGAGGCTTCGAAGAACGTTTGTTAAATTGATGGGTCAATCGAGTCTGAGCGGGCCACCGTTACCAACTGATGCAGATAGCGCAAAGAGACGGTTTGTGGATTACTTGAACAGAGAGTTTGGAGGTAATAACGCTTGAAATTTGTGGGTGACACAGAACAAAACATCTTACAATTTGGTTTTCATTTTCTAAACTCAAGTCAAGTTTCATCCTTTTCGTTCTTCAAAGAAATTTTGGGGCTAAATTGATGTATTTCTTATGCAAAGATATTTATATATCAAGTCAAACAGTGTTGTGTTTGTAATAATGTTAGTGAGAAAATGAAGTTACAAAGACATTTCTTCAATTATTTAATCTAATTTGTCTTGTTTCTTTAACATAAAGAAGACAAAGAACAAGAATCCGTTTGACATTTGGATGTTTCTTTTCCTCTTTTATAAATTATGAAACTTTTGATATCTTTTTGTCGGCAAAAATAATTTTATGCTCCAATCAATCACCCATTTTGAAAGAGAAAATCCATAAAATGAGAAGAAGGTAATTGCATAGCTTGGAGAGTTTACACTTATAGTTTTCCAGTTTTTATGTCAAGATAAATTTATTAAATTGATTTTCTCTTCTAGATATAAAAGGGCCATATTACAATGATTAGTTAGTTAGTTTAATCAGTTATGTGAAATTTGTTCGTTGATACTCTCATTTAATGCTTATGAGTTTGGAATTATTTATTTAATCGTTTATTCAGAAAAGAATGATAAACGAAAGTAGACAGACGCAGAGCAGAAAGCTTACAGTCCCCATATAGCTGAAGCCTGCACTCTCTCTCTATCTCGTTTCGCCATTGTTGGTCGAAATCTAAATCCTTCTTTACTGCTTCTCAAAACCCTGACTGAATTCAAGTGGATTATTGGTTCTCGGGAGTTTCTTTTGTGATCTCATCTCTGATCCTCTACGCCATTTTTCGAGATCTCATCATTGGAATCTGAGATTGGGTTTACCCACAGAGTTACGAGGTTCTTTCCTGTCTCCTTTCGCTTACGATCACTCTAAAATTTACGTCCAGAAAAAGGATATTCCTTTGCGTTATAAAATACTTAAAAAGGGTAAAAGTTTCTCTTTTTTTTTTTTTCAAAAAGTTTTGATTTTTGATCTGACAAATTTGATTGCAGGTGGTTGATTTGCTTCCCCCCAGTCTTTCGTTTCCGTAATTGGCATTTACGAGTTAGTTTTTAAGGCTCGTATGTATTGGTTCTGAATTTGGCATACAGTGACTGATGCTCGCTCTTTCCTGATTTAGATTATTCCTGGGATTTTGGGTATTTCTCCTTATGATTCCATAAATGTGATTCTTATGGCTTGATTAGGTAAATGTTATTTGGATTTTTGGGGGACTAAGTAAAACAATCGTATGACAAATCTTCTGGGGACAGAAAGAGGAATTGGTCTTATAGTGTAGATTTGCTTACAAGAGAGAGCTGTTGTTTCTGTTCCTGGGACATGAGTTTTGCATCATCTTTTGGTCTTAGACCACGAATCAGCGGGTTACTTTTCTTAATCCTCGGTGTTGTTGCTCTCGTTACCATTTTAGTACCTTCAACATCCAATTCAGATGGTTCTTCTACAACTTCAACGGCGCGAGTGCCGCCAAACAACATTTATAGTAGTAACTTTTGGAGGATTAAGGAACAAGCAGCTGTTGATTTTCTAGATCTAAGGTCTCTCTCCTTAGGGGTTAATCGGCTAAAAGAGTTTCCTTTATGTGGTAAAGAAAGAGAGAACTATGTTCCTTGTTATAACATATCAGATAGTGTACTTGCTGATCGAAATTGTGAGTTTGCAAGACAAGAGGAAAGATGTGTAATTCGTCCTCCAAGGGATTATAAAATACCACTTAGATGGCCGGTTGGTAGAGATATTATATGGAGTGGGAATGTGAAGATTACCAAAGATCAGTTTCTTTCGTCAGGGACTATGACTAAAAGGTATTGATCCCACTATGTGTTTTAAATCTTTTTACCTTTGTGTTACGCTGTTTCAGCTAGTGTTGTCCATCTTAATCTATTTTAATACTATCTTTAGGCTAATGTTGCTTGAAGAGAACCAAATTACGTTTCACTCTGAAGATGGCTTGATCTTTGACGGGGTTAAAGATTACGCTTTTCAAATTGCTGAGATGATAGGATTAGGAAGTGATACTGAGTTTCCCCAAGCGGGTGTAAGTCGTATCTCCTTCTTTTTTCTTACTCTTCTTATCATTTAACATTTTTCTTTGGTTTCACTGAAAACTCTTTATATTGCCTTCCGATTCTTGCAGATACGGACTGTGTTAGACATCGGGTGCGGATTTGGTAGCTTTGGTACACATCTAGTGTCTTTGAAGCTGATGCCTATATGTATAGCAGAGTATGAGGCAAGTGGTAGCCAAGTCCAGTTAGCTCTAGAGAGAGGCCTTCCTGCAATGATTGGCAATTTCTTTTCGAAACAGCTTCCATATCCAGCTTTATCATTTGACATGGTCCATTGTGCTCAATGTGAGATTACGTGGGATATAAAAGGTACTACTTACTTATTGGTATGGTTCATCGTCTGAATTTCACTTATTTTGTTACAGATCTGTGAATTTGGGTCTTTGAAATGAAACTCCTATAAAATGATAGCTTTCAATTTTATGAGCTTATGCAGATGCTATGCTACTCTTGGAAGTGAATCGTGTTCTCAAGCCCGGGGGATACTTTGTTTTAACTTCTCCTACAAGCAAAGCACAAGGAAATTCACCGGATACTAAAAGAACAAGCATCTCAACGCGGGTGGATGAGTTATCTAAGAAAATCTGCTGGAGTCTCACAGGTCAGCAAGATGAGACGTTTCTTTGGCAGAAAACAGCAGATCCAAATTGCTATTCATCTCGGTAAGTATGAGAACAGAGTCCTTAAGCTTGGCTTTTACTACTCACAGCCACACTGATGCTGTTCTTTCTTGTTCCTACTTGTTGTAGCTCGCAAGCTTCTATACCTCTTTGCAAAGATGATGATAGTGCTCCGTATTACCAACCCCTCGTTCCATGTATACGTGGAACCACGAGTAAACGCTGGATTCCTGTTCAGAATAGATCTACAGCTTCAGGGACAAGCTCGTCCGAGCTTGAAATTCATGGAAAGTTTTGGTTTTGGTGTGTTGTTCTCTGTTTTCATGCTTTTACTTTCTATCGATTAATGTTCTTCCCGATAAATTTCTTTCCAACAGGTATTAAACCTGAAGAATTTGTCGAAGATATACAAGTATGGAGATCAGCCCTTAAAAACTATTGGTCCTTGCTTACACCTTTGATTTTCTCAGACCACCTGAAAAGACCTGGCGATGAAGATCCTCTTCCACCTTTTAACATGATACGCAATGTCATGGACATGAATGCTCGTTATGGGAATCTGAATCTCGCCTTCCTTAACCAAGGAAAATCGGTCTGGGTGATGAACGTGGTCCCAGTCAAAGCACATAACACTCTTCCTATTATACTTGGTCGAGGTTTTGCTGGCGTTCTACATGACTGGTGAGTGTGTTTCCCTTAGGTCTCCATAAAAGACTCAGAAGATGCTCGTTTTATCTTCTTTTCACTTAAAACGTTTGAGCTCGAAACAAGAACTTTTTCTTGGCCAATTATTGGTGCGCAGGTGTGAACCATTCCCTACTTATCCGCGGACATATGACATGCTTCATGCCAATGAACTTCTCACACATCTTAGCTCAGAACGGTGCAGCCTAATGGACTTGTTCTTGGAGATGGACCGGATTCTCCGCCCTGAGGTTGTTTTCTACATTCCCACCATGCTTCATAAGATCCTAAATAGGAATTGAGAAACCAAACTGAAGCTGAGAGAAACTTAACCTTGTCTGATATATAATTATAATGCATGCATTGGACTCATACCAGTCAAGTAGCTACATGATATTTCTTTTTCTTTACGAATAAGATATATAAAAAAATTCTTTTTTTGAGTGGCATGCATAATTCGTTGTTAGTCATTCAACAAAGGTGGCTATTTTCAGCTCACAAATAGATGTTCACTTTTTGAGTTTTTTATTTCGTCCTTATTATTCTCACTTTAAAAATTTCTTAAATTTTATTTTCCTCTGAAAATCTATTAGTCATTTTGAATAGTAACCGAGATATACAAAGTTTCAAATTAAAACCAACCAATTATTAACATAAATAACTATAGAAAAAGACAAAAAAAAAAAAAAAAACTATCGAAATTATATCACTAGAAATGACTTATATACATAACTGATAAAAACATTATAAAAAGAGCAAAATATTATGAGAAAAGAAAACACATCCACCTGTTGTCTTCAACTCACAAACGGCACAGCCGTACGCGAACCAGCTTAGGCTACACACAGGGCCGGCCCTGAGCCAAGACTAGTGAAACAATTGTCTTGGCCCCCAATTTTCGCAGGTCTAATATAGAAACATTTTTATTACTTATATATAATATACATATATAAAACCAAAGATGAAATTCGTAATAGATCAAATGCGAATATGAAATCGAGTAAGATTTTTCTTCGAAATACATCGACATATGTATTTCTTTTGTTTTTTTATTTTTTAAAAAGTTGTATTTTATTATTTCTGTACTTTTTATATAATTTTGGATATTAAATATAAATAAAAATAGATATTAAAAAATAATATACATAAGCTTTTGTTTAAATGTATGACCCAAAAAATAAAAACCCAATCAATTATAAGTTTACAACAAAAAATCCATAAACTAAAAAATAAAAAAAATAGAAAAACTCTTTTGTCGACTCTTACGCTTCTTCTTTTTCACACCTCCTCACGAATCCAAGCAGGCCTGGTCACGAGACTCAACCAAATCACCAAACCATCTTTTATTAATTTTGTATGATTTGATTAATGGTCCCAATTTTTTTTTTTTAAGCCCCTATAATTTAAGGGCCGGCCCTGGTTACACATCTACATGTGAGCTGACTTTTGGTTCTGAATCGAATTTTTTTTTGTTTTGCTATGATACCAAAACTCACCTCACCTCCAAGACTTGATGCGGCAGTGGTTTGAAAGCTGACTATTGTCACATACAACAGTTACATCTCAACTATTCTATAGTAAACTTTTGTATACTTTTTTTTAACAAATATATATATATATATATATATTCTATAACTTTAAACTAAAAGTTTCATTCCACACCACTAAGGCACATAGTCAAAAACAGTGTTAAATCAGAAGTACCGTTTAAAAAAAAAATAGTAGTATGTTATTATTAAATTTAGAAACGTTTATAAATTTATAAAAATGTGAGTCATGTGACTCATCAGTATGTAAATTTAGAAACTGTTTTATTTTTTTCATGAAGATGTTAGATGTGAGTCATGTGACTCATGCCCAAAAAATGATAATACAAAGGAAAACAGAAATCTATCTAAGAATTTTTTTTTAAAATTAGCAATATTATAGTATGATATTGAGAAAGACAAATCAAACAGATATGCGTTAGACACATAATTACGAAAGTCGCGTTATGTTAACAACAAGAGAGGGCCCCGCATATCTCCCATACGTAATGCTATTTTGTCAATTTCTTTTTCTATTGTACGTTATAGAAACAACCTACAAAAAAAAATATACTTTTCTTTTTTCCTATATATGTGTTTATACAATCAGTTTAGTCACTACCAAAAAAAAAAAACAAATATCCTTACAAGGTTTTTAAAATTATTTCCTTTATTAAATCACCTTTCATTTTCAAAAAAACTCTTGATTTCTTCTCTACATCCTCTCTCTCTCTCTCTCAAGCCATCATCTTGGTATTGGTGTGTGCCTGGTTCTTGGTCTAAGGTCAAATTCTATTTTGTGCTTCCCGTAATTAAAGAGCGATCTTACGACTAATCATCATGAGACTGCTTCTGGGTCTCTTGCTTCACTTGGCCTTGACCACATGTTCAAGTAAATCTTTCTTGATTATTTCTTATTTTCCTATTTCCTTAAATCAAGCTTTATGTAAAGGAATGATCTTTTCAATCTGGGTAGTATCAACCAGTCATGATGCCCTGAAATTGGTTAGAAAGGGTCCACAACACGATTTGAGATTTCCTGCTCTGTCTCTGTCTCTAGGTGCAATTTACTGTCTCTGCAAAGATGGGATAGGAGACAAAGAGCTTCAAACATCAATAGACTATGCATGTGGAACCTTAGCAGATTGTAATCCAATCCATGAAAAGGGTCCTTGTTATCAACCAAACACCATCAAAAGCCACTGTGATTTTGCTGTTAACAGCTACTTCCAGAAAGCAGCTCAAGTCTCTGGAAGCTGCAATTTCTCCGACACTGCCACTACCAATCAAAACCCACCTCCCAGTATAGCCAATCACCCCTAAACCTCTTATATAGATTTGATGAGAAAAGTCGTGGTCTTGATGAATGTTCTTTTGTGCAGATTTGGTAACTGGTTGCATATATCCTTCAAGCCCTAGGTATGATCACTTCCATTAAGCTAAAAGCTGTTTCATTTACATAAATGTGACTTCAAAAAAGTTTGGTTTTTTCTTTTCCTACTTTGTAACAGCTCTGCAGGGTCGCCTCCATCAACAACACCACCGACGGGAACAACTCCAACAAACGGAACTACTCCATTTTCCGGAACTCCAACCAACGGAACTACTTCATTTCCGGGGACTCCTCCTGTGTTTGGTCCAACAGGAGGCTTTAACCCAAGCAATGGTGCTTCCAGTTTGGCCATTTCCTCTGTTTTCACACTCTGTTTCTCATCTCTAGCGTTTCTACGGGGCACTGATCTAAGGTTGGGATTTCGCCAAGTGTAGAGACAATGACACCAACTTGGTTCGTCTTTGATTCCCTTTTGGATGGGAAAAATAAGCTTAGGTGTTTGCTTGAGTTTTTTTTTCTCTGTTCTTTCATCTATGTAAAGGTTGCTCTAATTGGAATCTTGAGTAAAGAAAAAAAAAACATAAATCTCAGAGATGAGAAATGGAAAAAAATGACCTGGGAAGTGGTGAGTTTATGATGCAGACTTGCCAACAATAACCTTACCAACTCGTTGGTTGTGTAAATAATACTTTTTCTGTTTCAATTGAATACAAAAATAATTTCTTCTGAACAATCATAGACTAAAAAAATGGAGAAGTTTGGTGTGGAGAATATGTTTTATTTATTCCAAAAATAGACCAACCAACAATGAATGAAGTGAAGTACCAAGTACTACTACTTTAGTGAAGATTTTTGTAAAAAACACACCTTCAATAATGGGTCAAGGCTCTCTATGATATACTTTCAACCTCTTTACGCCGGCAAGTCTCTCTAACAAACTCTGTGATCAGTTTAGCGACAGCCGCTGGTTTTTCGACGTGAGGAAGATGTCCACAGTCTGATATTTGTTCCACACGTGCGTTCGATAGCTCTCCGTGCAGTCTCTGCATAGAAGAGAAATGATTTAGGCCTAGAGAGACCATTTGAATATGCTTAGAGGAGATAGAAAACGCTAACCCAAGCGAGCTTGTTGCTAATGATTTGGTCATCCTCTCCCCATAGTATCAGTGTCTTCTGTGAAACCTGCAGTCAAAATCTGTTGAGTAGCCTGCAACTGAACATGAAAACTAGAAAAAGAAAGAAAAGCAAACATTGGAACAAGAATGCACAGTTTCTCTACTTGATTTCATCTTATTCCAAAATCGGAAGTGACTGAAAGAGAGTACCTTCTTTATAAGAGAAGTTACGTTGTATCCCCCGCTTGTCATAAAACTAACAGCTGCATCTTCCCACCAAGGATATAGACAATGCAAGCGACCAATCTAGATTGAGCTTGACAAAGGAAAATCAGATTGAGAGCTACAGTTTATCGATAACGACTCCCAAGAAAAGCTTGTTTACCTTTGTCCAGTCCCAGCTAGTTTCCAATGAGATACCATTGAAAGAAAGGAAGTTTGCATACAACCGCAATGGAATGCTCTTCAGTAGATATACCTAAGATTCCCAAATTCATATGCCCAAAAAGTTAAAAAGATTGTGAAGAGTTTCACTCGGTGGATCATCTCCCAGTACAATCAGAGGATTTTTATGTATAGACTTTGATGAGAACATACCCCAGCATAAGCTGCTGCTTTGGGTAAAGTTGCCAAGTTTCCTGTACCTTCTGCGTAAACGCTTGCGTCCATTAAAACCAAGGACTCAACCTGAATATTCATCTTGGTCAAATTTTCCTGAACAAGTTTACAAGAAAACCTCTTGTTGGGAAATAATGAAGCTCCTTAATGTTCCTATAAGTACCGCTTCAGGATGGTTGACCGCAATGTCTATTGCAACAGCAGCACCGAGGCTCGGCCCAACCAAAACCACAGGCCTTTTAATATGAGACTTCCAAAACTACGGATCATACAAGGACGGCAAATCAAATCTTTCTCCCTTCGAAAACAGAGAAAACCACACAAGTAAAGAAAATGACTACAAACCTTGTAAAAATGCTCTCTTTTAGACGCTACATCACACGGTGGAAGTTTCCCTTCGAAAACAGAGAAGCACGAAACAAATAAGCCCGTAAGTAAGAAAACTGTTGGCAAGTTTGGAGAATAGGAGAAAAAGAAAAAGAAAAAAAGGGAAAGGGAAAGGAAGTAAAAGATAAGAGAGGGGAACACCTAAATCAGAAAAACCCCAACCAAGGATATCAAATGCCCAAGTTTCTAAACCGGCTTCTTCGAGCAATGGATAAGTGTATCTCCACTCTAAACAAGAACTGTTTACAAGAGATTTAAACTCAAGATACTAACTCTAGAAATTTGCAACATTTTGATTAGTACCTATCAAATCCGTGCAGGAGCACCACAGGACTTGTCTCATCCCGCATCAGTGGTGTCACGCAACTGCTCATAATTCTATCTTCCGTGAAGCTTACCTACACATTTCCACATTACATGAAAATGGTAAAAGAATAAAAGATATCATGGTTCTACTACGGGTTCGTAATTCTTAGATTGCTTTAAATGTTCATACTGATCACTTGAAAATAAGATTTGATTCGCACATCACATGCATGACAATGAGAAAATATGTACAGACTACAGGTTCTTGATTCTTACATTGCTTTCAATGTTTACCCTCACTTCACTTGAAAGTAAGATCAAAAACTTGAATTTCAGACTTTAATAAGTCAATCACTCAAATGTGTCATGACCCAGTTGCAGCTAAGACAGTGAAATCTAGTTGGAAGCTCAAACTCTTTGAATCATACTTCCGACCAAAAAAAAAAAAAATTTGAATAAAGATGAAATTACTTGTACGGGAAGCCTCTCGATTCTGGCGGCGAGCTTTAGAGCAAACGTGTCTTTGATTCTCTCAACATCGCTCGGCAGAAACGTCGGAAATTTCTCCATGAGCGAACTTTTCTGTTGATCCCGTGGACCACTAAGTGTGTTTAAAGAATGATTAGGAGATGGGAGGTGAGATTTTCGTTAATAGAGCAATTTAACCACGTTTAAGACAGGTCGGGAGAAATATGAGTAGGCCGGGGCCGTGTTTCGCTTTATTGATGAGAGAGAAGTAAACGCTTTAGAATTACGAACTGGTTCCGAAGGACGTCCAGTTCGGCGTTCTAAAGTGTTGTCTTGCTACAAAGAGAGAGGTCGGGTAGCTTATAGTCTGTTCTAGAGTCAAAATCCGAGAGAGGTTCATTAATGACATATGAGGGGTATATATAGTCGGGGTCGGCTTCCTGCTCCCCGGGATCTCGGGCCACGTGTCGCCTGCGGCCTCTTTTGCGGGTAAGGTGGCCTAGGAGGCGTGTCCCGGCTTTCGAGGAGAGATGTCATGATGAGCTCGGCGTGGCGTGTTGCAGAGCAGTGCACTGTTTTACCAACTCTGCTCCACCTGCTCCTTCCTGCCCTTGTCAGCTCTGTAGAGTTGGTGGAACGTCGGGCCGAAGGCACATCCCTACGCGGGTAGGGTACTGTCTTACCAACTCCCACTCGCCTATTCTTCTGACACTCCCTGTTCTGGCGGGGCATCAGCGCGGGCCCGGGGTACGTTGCTTTCAGGTCGGCTACCGAGCTGAAGAGCGGTCTTGCAGGTCGGTGACATTAAGTCCGGCTACCGTGCTGAAGAGCGGCCTTTCCTAAGATGGGCCTAACTAATTGGGGGTGCTAGGCCCACCTCCAACAATAGGCCCTCCCCCAGTTCGGTATCGCGAGGCGAAGTGAGGGTGCCGAAGTTGATCTAATGTTAGTTCGGCGTATCTTAGGACGGTCCTTCCGGGCTCAACTGTGTTTACCTTTTCCGAAAAACCCGTAGGAGGTTGGCGCGTGCTCACCACGTGGGACGACAAAGGACGCTTTGTTTTTCGCGTGGACTGCCCACGCGCGACGTGTAAAAGACGCTTCGCGTTTATCGAGGCGTCCTTTGCTTTTTGGCGTGGGGAAACGAAGAGACGTCATCATTAGGTTTTTTGGGCAGCCGTGCTTCTTTTGACACGTGTCCAGGCGTCGCTTCACTGTCCCCCTTCCTCTATTTAATCCTTCTTCCTCCTACTGTTAAAACCTTCTGCGCATACTCCTAAGGTAACCTCCTTTCTCCGATTTCCTTCTTCTCTTCCTACTTTCTTCCTGACTTTTCGATCTCCTCCTCTCCGTGCAATGGCTCCGATGTTAGACGGTATCAGAGTTGAGTCGAGCGAAGAATCGGCGTCCCGTGGTGGCGGTAACGATTCTCCGAGTTCCTCCGCTGGTGACTCCGAACATGCCTCTTCTCCGCGACAAGGGGCAGACAGTGGGGAACAGTTGGCCCCCTCGACTTCGGGGGCCGCCCCGTTGCTCCCGGGGACCCGTCTCCGGCCGAAGACGGTGGTTAGATCCTCTGGCGGTCGCGGTGTTGGCCAAGCTGAGGGTGGAACCGGGCGTCTGGGCGATCGTGGTGGCCGTCAGGGCGGCCGTGGAGGCGGAGCTCGAGTGGCCAGGGTGAGGTCCCCCCTGGTCCTCTACGAGCAGGGAGGGTCACCGACCTGGAGCACAGCGGAGTCGGTGACCCTCCTGGGGAATCTGTGTGGTTTTTCCGCCGGCGTTGAGCTCAGGGTACCCAGGGCGGAGGAGCGCCCGTGGACTCCTCGGCCGGGCTTTGTCTGCTTGTACGAGTCGTTCTTCCAGAAGTGCGGCCTGCGCCTTCCTCTCCCCGAGCTGTTCGTCCAGTATTGCCGGGCGCGGGGCTTGGCCTTCTCGCAGGTCTGCCCGTCCACGGTCCAGGGGATGATCGTGCTGCTGACCCTAGGGCACGAATGCGACGTGGAGGTGACGTTGCCTATGTTCGAGGCGTTCACCCAGCAGAAGGCAAACCCCGGGATTCCTGGGACCTTCTATGCTGCTTTCAAGCCCGCGGCGAACGTTCTGGAGGCACCCAGCTCGGGGTCTAGGGCGAGCAAGCTGTCGAAGGTCGAGGACTGGTCTCGCAGCTACTTCTACGTCCGGGCTACCGCCGTGGCTGGGCTCGATCCGTTGGCGAGATACACCCGGGATTGGAATTTTTCCCCGGGTAGGGATTTGCAGGTCGAGCTGACTTCTCCTCTTTGGTTGTCTGACTGATGATTTTTTTTGTCTTGTTCTTCAGGCCCTCACTCCTCCAGATTCAAGCTACCGGACTACGCAGGTCTACTTGCCGTGCTCAGGACAGTGCGTCAGAGAGAGTGGAAGTCCTTCACCGCTGCGAGAATCGAAGCTGCAATGACCGGAGGTGGGTTTTTTTTTTTTTTTTTTTTTTTTTTTTTTTTTTTATTTATTTTTTTTTTATTTTTTTGTGCCGAATTAACGGTTCTTCCTTCGCAGGTAGAGCGAGGTTTGCCAATCCGCAGTACGCGGACTCGTTTGTTGCCCCGCCGCCGCCGATACCCGAGGTGCCGGTCAGGCGAGACCCGGCACCACGGGTTGCGGGGGATTCCTCCGCGGCGACTCCCTCGAAGAGGAGGGAAGACCGGGCTGCCGCCGGCGAGACCGGCAAAAAGAAGAGGAGGACGGGAGAGTTCTCTTCCGGAGGTCGGGAGGTCACCCGGCCTACACTGACCGGGCCGGAGCCCGAGGTGCCTTTGGCCGTTGGGCCAGCAGGGGGGGTTGATGAGACCCGGGCCCAAGGGGGCGATGGGGTCGGCGAGACGATCGTCGGCGCGGAGGATCCTGCTGCTGTGCAGGAGGCCGAGGATCGCAGCGCCGAAGTGGGCGGCGCCTCGGGAGGTTCCGACGGTGGGCCTCGGGACTACAGCTTCTCCTTTACCCACGAGGGTGGAAGCAACCAGGTAATCGTTGATCCGGACGAGTGCGCCGAGCTGGCGCAGGCCATGATGTTCGGGCAGAGGTACCCGCACTTCGTTCCGCTGGAGATGGCGGAGTCCGACACCTTCCGTCAGGTGGCGCGATCCGCAGCTCGGGTAAGCTCCTGCTCTGGTCTAACTGTTTTTAGCTAGACTCGTTGCGCGTCTTTGTTAACAATTTGTTTAATGCAGACGATGGCCCTTAGTGCCTTTCTGGCGGAGGCCTACGAGAAGAGGCTCGCCGAGCAGGCCGCCTCGATTAACTTCCTCCGGGAGTGCCGGGAGTCCAGCTCGCAGATCCAGTCTACCCGTCTCCACGGGTTCGAGAAGGAGCTGAGAGATGAGAAGGCCCGATCTGCGGCGCTGGAAGAGGAGGCGGTGCGGTTAAGAGCCCGGGAGGTCGAGGTGGCCAGTCTGCAGTCTGCACTAGAGGCCGAGAGGGACCGTGCTGCAGCTGGGTGGGATCGGGCGTCGGGGCTCGAGGAGGAGAACGGGCTCCTGAGGGGGGAGCGGGAGACACTCCGCTCCAGGGTGAAGGGGCTGGAATCCGCCATAGGCCGGGCCAAGGTGGCCGTGGCTGCGGAGAGTGATCGGGTGTCAGCCCGGTGGGAAGCGCGGAACCGGAAGTGGTCCGCGAAGATGGAGAAGATCCGCGCCCACCTGGACGGGCGCCGCCGGGCCTTAGAGCCTCACCTTCTGTACAGCCAGGTGACTGGCGTAAAGGCCTGCCTCAAGAGGATGGAAGCAGAGGACGGGGTGTCGGTACCGTTCTACCGGTATCAGAAGCTGGACGAGGACGAGGCGGCATTCGGTGCCGTACTGGACGGGATGGACTTTCCGGATTTGACCCCGGAGGATCTGGAAATCCCTCTGGACCGTGCTCACGGCGTTCTGCTTGAGCACATTATACCTGTCGCTCCTTCTAGCACCCCCGTGGTGGATCTGACCTTGGAGGCTCCGCTGGCTGCTGAGGACGCTCTTGCGGTCGCTGAGACCGTCCAAGCAGATCCCTCGATCCCGTCTGCTGACGAGGGAGTCTCCGAAGCTGCTGGGATTGTGCAAGCAGATCCCTCGGTCCTGTCCGCCGCTGAGGCCGACACGGATGCGCCGTCCGGTGAGACCGGAACCGACGTGCCACCCGGTGGAGTCGTGGTTGAAGAAGGGTCTGGGCAGCCCTTCCTTGGTGAGTACGGGACCAACGCGAGGATGGTGGCCCCGGCTGATTTAGATGGTACCCGTGCTGACGGGAGGGAAATCCGACCGGCCGATGCGGCCTTGTAAAATTTTTTTTCCTTTTTGTTTTCTTTTTGTAGACTGGGCCGTAGGCCGTTTCTTTTTGTAAGGACTGGGCCGTAGGCCGTTTATGCAAAGAGCAGGCCGTTGGCCCCTCTCTTTTTGTAAGTGCCGTTTCGAGGCTTTTGTAACGACTAGGCCGTGGGCCATTTTTATAACAGACGAGGCCGTTGGCCCTTTTGTGATAATCGAGGCCGTTGGCCCTTTCTTTTTTTTTTTTTGTGTAAATGCCATTTCGAGGCTTTTTTGATCGGTAGAGTAGGTCGTAAACCGTACTCTGTCAAGTAAGCAGGTCGTGGACCGTGCTCTTGTATTGGGTGCGAGGTAATCTCGGCTTAAGGCACTTATTGCTTGTGTACCTTGTTTTTTTGGTGCGGGTAGCGAGCCCGGCTTAGAGACACTTAATGCTTGTGTGTCTAGTAGAGGTGCGAGCCCTGGGGCCCGGCTTTGGCACTTATAACTTGTGTGCCGGGGAGAGCGAGCACCGGAGCTCGGTCCCCTTTTTTTTTTTGTAGTGCGAGCGTTTGGAGCTCGGCTTATTATTTTTTTTTTTTTTTTTTTTTTTTTTTAGTGCGAGCGTTTGGAGCTCGGTTTTTTTTTTTTTTTTTTTTTGTAGTGCGAGCGTTTGGAGCTCGGCTTATTATTTTTTTTTTTGTAGTGCGAGCGTTTGGAGCTCGGTTTTTTTTTTTTTTTTTTTTTTTTTTGTAGTGCGAGCGTTTGGAGCTCGGCTTTTTTTTTTTTTTTTTTTTAGTGGGGGCGTTTGGGGCTCGCCCCCTTTTTTTTTTTTTTTTTTTTTTTTGTGCGAGCGTTTGGGGCTCGGTTTTTTTTTTTTTTTTTTTTTTTTTTTTTTTTTTTTTTTTTTGTAGTGCGAGCGCTTGGAGCTCGGGAGCGTTTGAGCGTTTGGAGCTCGGCTCCTGTGCGCAGGTCGGGACCGTTTTCCTTTGTCTAAAAGGTTTTATTAGATTAATAGCTGAGCCCTGGTTAGGGGTTGCCTACGTACCCTTTAGTAGAAGGGATCAAGCCAATCGTAGTTCGTTTGTTTACAAAAGCGGAGAGCGGATTGGAGCCCGGGGGCTTAATAGTAGAACCGTTTGAGGTTGATCGAGTTCCATGAGCGCGGGATGGCGTCGCCGTTCATCGTGACTAGCTCGTAGACGCCTGGTTTTACGATCTTGGAGATGAGGTAGGGGCCCTCCCAATTGGCACCCAGCTTGCCTGCGTTTGGTTCGGCGGTGTTTTCGAAGACCTTGCGGAGGACCAGGTCGCCCTCGGCGAAGAACCGGCCTCGAACCTTCTTGTTGTAATATTTGGAGGCGAGCTGCTGGTAGTTCTGGATTCGGAGTAGGGAATGGTCCCGTTGCTCTTCAAGGAAATCCAGCTCGCTGAGTAGGACGGCGTTGTTCAGTGCGGGTTGCTGGGTGAGCACAGCGCGGCGAGGAGTGGGGAGCCCGACTTCGGATGGGGCCATTGCTTCCATGCCGTGGGAGAGGTTGAACGGTGTTCGGCCAGTCGATGTCTTTGGTGTTGTGCGGTGGGACCAGAGGACTCCATCGAGCTCATCGGCCCAGGACCCTTTCTTGTCGTCTAGTCGCTTTTTGAGGCCGTCGAGGATGGTCTTGTTGGTGGCCTCGGCTTGTCCGTTCCCCTGGGGGTACCTCGGAGTGGACTTACTTAGTCTGATTTTCCACTTCGCGCAGAAATCTTCGAAGAGGGCCGATGTGAACTGGGCACCGTTGTCGGTGACGATCTCGTACGGGAGCCCGTGCCGGCAGATGATGAACTTCCAGACGAACTTTCGGACGTCCTCTGCCTTGATCTTGGCGTATGATTCGGCCTCGACCCACTTGGTGAAGTAATCGGTCATGACTAAGAGGAAGCGCTTTTGGCGAGATCGGGGAAGGGGCCCGACTATGTCCATGGCCCATCGCATGAAGGGGTAGGGTGCCACCGCAGTGGTGAGGAGCTCGGTTGGACTATGAATGAGGGGACCGTGGCGCTGGCACTTCTCGCACCGGGCTGCGAATTTGTCGCAGTCTTGGAGCATTGTCGGCCAGTAGTGGCCTTGGTTTCGTATTCTCAGGGCGAGAGCTCGGCCACCGGAATGGTTGCCGTCGGCGCCCTCGTGCATTTCCTTCATCACGTCGATGGTTTCCTGCCCGTGGAGGCAGGCGAGCAGGGTTCCCGAGGCGCTCCATCGGAACAGATTGCCGTCCAGCATTGTATATTGGGCACACTTCTTTCTTAGCCGCCGGGCGGCCCATCGGTCTGGGGGGCGAATGCCGTCAGCGATGTATAGCAGCAGATCGATTCGCCAGTCCGGCAGTTCGGGCTCGGCCGGGGGCGGTGGTAGGTTCTCGGGAGGTTGGGCGTCTTCGTCAGGATCCGCGACCTGGGGACCGATCAGATAGGCTCCCTTTGGCAGCTCGATGCTGGGGAGGTCGATACTTTCCACCGGGATCACCCGTCGTTGCTCTGGGGCCGAGGTGGAGGCTAGTGCTGCGAGGGCGTCTGCGGAAGTGTTATCGCCTCGGGGGATTTTTGTCAGGGTGAACTCGGAGAAGTCTGCGGCCATGCCTTGAGTCACCTTGAGGTAGGCGTCCATGCGATCATTCTTGGCCTCGTACTCCCCGCTGAATTGATTGGCGACGAGCTGGGAGTCGCAGTAAGCCCGGATTTTCTTTGCGCCGACCTCTTTGGCCAGGCGCAGGCCGGCAATCAAAGCTTCGTACTCGGCCTCGTTGTTCGATGCCGGGAAGGCTAGGCGGAAGGACTGTTCGAGGATCTCCTTGGTCGGGGATTCGAGGCGTATGCCGACGCCGGACCCGTGCTTGGAGGCCGATCCGTCGACGTGCAGAGTCCACACTTCGGACACCTCGCTGACTGCCAGCTCGGGTGCTAACTCAACTAGGAAGTCGGCCAGCGCTTGAGATTTGATCGCGGTCCGACCCCGGTACTCGATGTCGTATTCGCTCAGCTCGACAGCCCACTTCATTATCCGGCCGGACCGGCTCGGGCTGTGGAGGATGGTTCTGAGGGGGTACGTACTTAGGACGGCTATCGCATGGGATTGGAAGTAAGGCCGGAGCTTCCTAGCTGCGACGACCACTGCCAGGGCGAGCTTCTCCAGAGTCGGGTACCTGCTCTCCGCGTCGTCTAAGGACTTGCTGATGTAGGAGATGGGTTTTTGGTCACCCCGGTCTTCCCGCACTAGTATGCCGCTGACCGCTGACGTGGAGATGGCGACGTAGAGGTAGAGGAGTTCGCCTTCTTCTGGCTTGGACAGGACGGGGGGAGTGGATATGTACTCCTTCAGCTGTCGGAGGGCGTCCTCGCATTTGTCGTCCCACTCAAACCGCTTGTTAGCCCGGAGTAGTTGGTAGAACGGGAGACACTTGTCGGTAGAGCGGGAGATGAATCGATTTAGTGCGGCGATTCTCCCGGTGAGTCGTTGTACTTGACGCGTGCTCTCCGGGGACTTGAGCTCAATGATAGCTCGGATCTGCTTGGGGTCGGCCTCGATCCCGCGCTGGGTGATGATGTACCCGAGGAATTCGCCCGATGTGACGCCGAAGGAGCACTTGGCCGGGTTTAGCTTCATGTTGTATTCGTTCAGCGTGCGGAAGCAGGACCGGAGGTGTGTGACGTGGTCGGTTGCCACCAGAGACTTTACCAGCATGTCATCTATGTATACCTCCATAGTGCGGCCGATTTGGTCGGCGAACATCCGGTTGACGAGCCGTTGGTAGGTGGCCCCGGCGTTTTTTAGTCCGAAGGGCATTACTTTGTAGCAGTAAATGCCTCGGTCCGTGATGAACGCGGTCTTCTCCTGATCATCAGGGTGCATGGGGATTTGGTTATACCCCGAGAAGGCATCCATGAAGGAGAGGAGCTCGTTTCCCGCGGTGGCTTCAACGACCTGGTCGATTCGGGGGAGGGGGAAGCTGTCCTTAGGGCATGCCTTATTGAGGTCGGTGAAATCCACGCAGACCCTCCATTTTCCGTTCTTCTTCTTGACTACCACTGGGTTGGCTAACCAGTCCGGGTATTTCACCTCGGTGATCGAGCCGGCCGCGGTGAGCCTCTCTACCTCATCATTGACCGCTTGGGCGCGCTCCGGGCCAAGCTTCCGCCGCTTCTGCTTGACCGGCCTGCAGGTTGGATCCACGTTGAGCTCGTGGCTGCACGTGTTCGGGTCAATGCCGGGCAGGTCGCCAGTTGACCAGGCGAAGGTGGAGACGTTCTGCCTTAGGAACTCGACCAGCTTTTGCTTGATGCTTTCGTCGAGGTCGGTGCCGATGCCGACGCAGCGGGCGGGGTCGCGTGGGTCGATGTTGACCTGGGTGACAAGGTCCCGCCCGGGAAGATCCTGGGCGCCGAGCTCGCCGGGCTGAAGCGCATTGATGGCCAGGCAGGCCGGCGCGGCGCGGCGCAGCTTGTGCTCGATGGCGAAGCAGGCGCGGGAGACCCTCTGGTTACTCCTAAGAGTGTATGTGCCGGCCTGGTTGGGGAACTTGAGGCACTGATGGTACGTCGACGTGACCGCCTTCATCGAGTGCAGCCAGGGGGTTCCGAGGATGATGTTGTAGATCGGGGTGGTGTCGAAGACCACGAACTTGACGATTTTCGTGACCCGACCTACGTAGACCGGTAATTCGATGGTGCCGATTCCGTTGACGGTGTCCCCGGCGAAGCCGGTTAGCGGGATGGAGTGCGGCTTGATCTCGACCCCGTTCAGGTTCATCCTGGCGAGGGTATCCTTGAAGATGAGGTCGACCGAGCTGCCCGTATCGACGAGGACTCGGTTAACGTCGCAGTCGGCTACGCGGACTTGTACGACGAGGGGGTCGTTGTGGGGCTGGTGGACCCCGGCCGCATCGGCCTCAGTGAAACATACCCCCCTCTTGCTCGTGTCCTGGGCGTCGATCTCCGGCCCGGAGTGCCACTTCAGGGATGCGTCGGTCCTCCTCTCGTGACGCTTGATGGACCGCACTGAGTCGTTGCACGAGAGGAGACCTCCCATGATCATCCCAATCAGAGTGCGGGCCGGGGGAGGCGATATACCTGTTTCCCGGTCTCGCGAGGGAGATCGTCGCCGCCGGTCGTCGTTCTGGGCGCGGTGGTAGGGCCTAGTCCGGTTATCCGCGCGACCTTGGTTGTCGCGGGGTTGATCGTGATCGCCGTCCCGAGCATGCGGTCGCAGCCGCTCTGGGACGCTGATTTCTCCCCGCTGAAATTGCTTCAGCAGGACCTCTTGAAGGGCGCGGCAGTGAGAGGTCGGATGCCCCTTTCGCCGGTGGAAGTCGCAGAAGGCCGTCCTGTCGTATGGCTCATCTGGTCGGAACTCCCTATCGCTCGGCTCGTCGGGACGCCGATCCTGCTGGCGGGGATCCCGTACGTATTTGTTCCAAGGCAACCCTGGGGCGGGGGTGGGGGGAAGTACGGGATCGTGTAGGCGGAGGCCGGAGGGCGGTCCGTTGACAAGGAATGCAGCGGCCTGCTTTCCCTTGCTGCGATGGTACTCGTCGTCGTAATGTTGGCGGGGCTCCTGATACCTTTCCTGGGGCCGCTCCTTTGGGGCCGGGGCCTTGTGAGAGGCACTGTTTCTTGATTCAGCCGCCTTCTCTTCTTCGAGCTCAACGAAGAGTCCAGCGCGGTGCAAGGCGTCTTCCAGAGAGCGCGGCCTGTTGAGCTTCATATCGTCCTTGAAGGCCGAATCGGCCCGCAGTCCTTTTCTCAGAGCGGGGAGCGCTGACTCGTCAGTCACGTTGCTCTGGGAGGCCGTGGCCTTGAAGCGCTCGATGAAGGACCTGAGCGACTCCTTTGCTCCCTGATTCATTGCCCAGAGGTCCGCGCTGGATGCGGACTGGCGGATGTAGATGGAGTAATGCTCGAGGAAGGTGGTCGACAGGTCCCTGAAGCTGTCGATGGAGTGCGTCTTTAGCCGAGAGAACCACGTGAGGGCCGGGCCGGTGAGGTTTTCCACGAAAAGCTGGCAGTGAGCGGCTTCGCGCTCGTCTGGTGAGAAGTGGGCGCGACCCATGGCGATGGTGAACGCCGTGAGATACTGGGCCGGGTCGGTGGTGCCCGCGTAGGGCTGTAGCTTGAGCTTTCCGAGGTGCTGGAGTGGGACGGAGGCGATCCGGCGGGTGAACGGCGTGTTCTGCGTCTCTCTGAGGACGCGATCGATTTCTGGGGCCGCGCTGGTGGCTTGGTGGATTTTGGAGGACATCGCACGGATGGTCTCCTTCATAGCCTCGAACTCCGCGTCTCTTGAGCGCTCCGCGCTGGATCGGAGATGGTGGGCTTCGTCGCCCGGGTGGCTTCCTATGGCCGGGACGAAACGTCCGTCCGGCCTTTCGGATCCAGACGGCGAGTCGCTCGGTCGGCTTGTCCGGAAGCGGGGGGTTTCTTCCCGAGAGACCGGTTCTCTGGGATGGACGTCGGGGGACCCGACATTGTCCGACCGGTCACGGGAGGCCCCTAACGTGGCGAACCGCTGGTCGGTGGCTCGCGTTAGCTCATCGATCCGGGCGAGCAGGGTCTGCATCATGACGGACGGCGTGGGCTGGTCTTCCGGTGCTCGTGGCGCGTTGTGGGCGGCGGAGCCGTCGGAATGGGCGGGTGCTGACGCCGGGGGCGGGGCCCTGGAGAATTGCTCTCGAGGAATCGCCTGATCGGCAGCTGCTTGGGCTGATGACGGAATGGTCGCCGTCGTTCGAGTCGTTGGCGGGGCCGTTGTCGGGGCCTGGGCCGTTGTTTGGGCCGGAGTGTCCTGGTCTGACAACACTCTTGGGGTCGGGATTGCCATCGTTGCTTTGGTCGTGTCGGTGGTTGAACTGCTCCTTGCGTGTAGAAGAATCTCTGCCCCTCCTTCTAGCGCCAATTGTTGATCCCGTGGACCACTAAGTGTGTTTAAAGAATGATTAGGAGATGGGAGGTGAGATTTTCGTTAATAGAGCAATTTAACCACGTTTAAGACAGGTCGGGAGAAATATGAGTAGGCCGGGGCCGTGTTTCGCTTTATTGATGAGAGAGAAGTAAACGCTTTAGAATTACGAACTGGTTCCGAAGGACGTCCAGTTCGGCGTTCTAAAGTGTTGTCTTGCTACAAAGAGAGAGGTCGGGTAGCTTATAGTCTGTTCTAGAGTCAAAATCCGAGAGAGGTTCATTAATGACATATGAGGGGTATATATAGTCGGGGTCGGCTTCCTGCTCCCCGGGATCTCGGGCCACGTGTCGCCTGCGGCCTCTTTTGCGGGTAAGGTGGCCTAGGAGGCGTGTCCCGGCTTTCGAGGAGAGAGGTCATGATGAGCTCGGCGTGGCGTGTTGCAGAGCAGTGCACTGTTTTACCAACTCTGCTCCACCTGCTCCTTCCTGCCCTTGTCAGCTCTGTAGAGTTGGTGGAACGTCGGGCCGAAGGCACATCCCTACGCGGGTAGGGTACTGTCTTACCAACTCCCACTCGCCTATTCTTCTGACACTCCCTGTTCTGGCGGGCATCAGCGCGGGCCCGGGGTACGTTGCTTTCAGGTCGGCTACCGAGCTGAAGAGCGGTCTTGCAGGTCGGTGACATTAAGTCCGGCTACCGTGCTGAAGAGCGGCCTTTCCTAAGATGGGCCTAACTAATTGGGGGTGCTAGGCCCACCTCCAACATTTTCGTTTTACTTTCCACCTTCAAAATCGGCGGCCGATTAATTCTCGTCGCCGTCGCCGCCGCCGCTGACAGCATCGTTGAGAGCTTCTTGCTCCGTCTGCCACGACGACGCTCCTTATCGGTTGGTACTTGATAGAGAAGATATCACACGTGGCAAGTAAGACCAATTGATCAAAGGAGTTTAAAAACGCTGTCGTTTGATTGGAAGTTTATCCGACGTGGCATAAAGACGTATCACAGCCACATATCTAGACAACGCGGATAATTTGGCCTCAATCCAACCGTCCAATAATTCATTCATCTACACAATCGCAATTTCTGATTTTCTGTTAAGATAGAAAAACAATGGCAGTCATTACTGAAAAAACCTTGAGAAGCATTACCAAAAGTGACCCATATTCTGATGTAACACAACAAAGACAGAAAATACACAACGCGATAATATGTACTTAGTATTGACTATATCGACAAAACTATGCCTTTGAATGTTGGGCCAGATACAATAAACGAAACCCACACAAAGGACTTAAAGACAAAAGTGAATGTGAGCCTGCAACACAAAGTAAAGCCCATAGCAATACATCATCAAGCTCTTCTCTGCAAGAGTAACAGCAGAAGATCTTATCCACAGTCAAAAACAGGTCGTTGTACTGAGAATCCAGCTGCAAATATCCAGCTATGCAACCGTTTTGCAGCTCTGGAAATGTGTGCTGTCACAGTGTGACTATTTTGGCTCCATCCTCTCTAGGGTTTTGTATGAATATGCTATTTAAACCATTTCATATTATCTGTAATGCAGTAATGAGAAATATCAATAAAGTTTGAATCTTTCATAAAGGAGAAGCCTTGCTTATACTCACATGGTATCAGAGAAGAGCTTGATGATGTATTGCTATGGGTTTTACTTTGTGTTGCAAGCTCACATTCACTTTTGTCTTTAAGTTCTTTGTGTGGGCTTCGTTTATTGTTTCTGGCCCAACATTCAAAGGCAGAGTTTTGTCGATATAGTCAATACTTAGCTCATCAAAAGAGCTTCCTTTCGTGTTTCCAAAACTGAACTAAGCAAAGTAATAATAAATCAATCTACAAGATTCCCTTGGATTTCATAAAACAAACGGTTGGAGTCTCGGCTGATTCTCTCAGCTCCACGCATGATCTTCTTGCAATCTTCATGCCAATGCTTGGGCATAAACTCTCTCAGCTTCACTTGAGGGTCTTTTATATCAATGTTACTGTATATCTCTCTTGCAGGTAAAACATGCTTGAGCCAAAAATCAACAAGTGCTGGTTTCATATCCTCCCAAAACGCGGTATCTCGCCAAACTCTGAAGAGGCTGCTTCCATTGCGAGTCCAGCAATATAAATCCAACCAATCTGTATCCACTATCTCCATCAAACCCTGAAGTTGTGGAACACATTGCCAAGGAACCTTGTTCCACGGATACGCTTGCGGCTTATTATCCCCGCTGTAAAACGGGCATTTCACTTCTAACACGCCACTTGAAGTCGCTCCGTCTTCTTTAACTACATTGATCAATCCATCAGGAGAAGCTCCTAACCAGATTTCTTCCCCGTTCTTATACACAACGAATTCAGGCAAGAGGATCTCGTTCTCCGTTAACTCGGTGTATCTCTCAAGTGCTTCAACCTCATTTTTAGTGTCCCAAAACGTGGCTCGGTTTCCAGAGAACTGCTTAGCTACCCCGATTTTCTGTAACCAAAGCTCTCGTCTACCCTCAGGCCAAAACCCAATAGCATGTGAGAAATTACTAGCTGTTAACCTATTCTTCCTCAAATCTTGCCAATTCTTGCGCCAATGTTGCTGAGGTGCTTCAGTAACCGGTGCTTCTTTCTTTGAAACTATACTAATGATTTCGGAAATTACCTTTGAGTCAGGCTCTGGTTCCTTATACGGAATGTGCAACAAGCGGTGACAGAAAGCAAGATCATCACTGCCAATAAAAAAATCGAAACAGGTGTAAGAAGAATCAAAAGTAATCATTTCCCTCAAATCGATTTCGGTATAGATAATTACGAACAAGCAAAACAAAATTGAAGCAGCTATATGAGACAAAACAACTGGAGAATAAAGAATCGAGAAAGAAAAACTGACCGTGCGCGCTTGTAAAATGTACGACGAAGCATATCGGCGACGGCAGACCGGCGGTGAAAAGACGAGATCGATCCTGAATTTTAAGGGTTTTAAGGAAGCGACGACTCTATAATAACGAATGGGCTTACTGGCCCAAACGTTTTATGGGTCAGACCAAATTGGTCGGGTAGGCCGTACCAGTCCAAACATTTTCACTTCGGTTTGGAACGGATTGCTTCGGTTAGATTCGGTATGATGAATTCGATTCGATTACAAAGTTATTTCGGTTCGGGTTTTTTTAGTTGGTATAAAAATTAAATAATGATACACTATGGTTCAGTTTTAATTTAAAAAAAAAAATCTGGTTGGATCGGTTCGATTTATGTGTCCACTTCTGTCAAAACCCTCCAATTGGTGAGAAAATCTTTGAAGCTACTCGTCGTCGGTTTCTCTTTGTCGGAAAATCTCTTCTCAATTAGTCTATGCTGGTTGTTTCTCCGGCCACCACAGGATCGGCAGGAAATATTACATGCGGGTGTTTCCGATTCCATTACTCTCACATGTGAGAGGATTGATTCTAAGAGCACCCTCTTCGCGTTTCTACGTGGTTCCTGCACTTGCCTCGAAGAACCCTACAATCTCACACTCGGAGCAAGTGAAAGAAGGTAACTTTGATGGTAAAGCGTTGGAATTGAACGAAGTTGGGGTTTTGCGAGTTTTAACTAGTATGAGAGATGATCCTTATCTTGCTTTGTCGTTTCTGAAACGAATTGAAGGAAATGGGGCTTTGCCTAGTGTCCAAGCTTATGCAACTGTTATCAGAATTGTTTGTAGTTGGAGTTTGGAGGAGAAATTGGGTCCGTTTTTTATGAAACTCATTAGAAAAGGAGATGAGGGACGCGGTTTCAGTGTCATGGATTTGTTAAATGCCATTGGAGAAGCCGAAGAGGATGATAAATTGTTGTTTCTGTTACTGAGCAGGGCCTCTAGTGCCTTGGTTAAATCCTTTGCTAATCTTGAAATGTTTGACCAAGCTATCGATATTTTCTGGGAAATAGAGAGGCTGGGGCTGGATGCGGATGCACATACTAATGTTGTTGTTGTTCAAGCATTGCATAGAAACAAGGATATAGAAGGAGTAGAGAAGTTTCTTAACAAGTTGTTAAGCTCAGAGACGAGGAATCCTTGCGTGTTTTATATGAATTTCATTGAAGGACTCTGTTTAAATCAGATGGCAGGTACAGCTTATCTTCTACTCCAACCACTGAGGGTTGCAAACATTCTGGTGGATAATAGTGATCTTGCAACGGCATATCGCAAAGTGGTCCGGGGTTTATGTAATGAGATGAAAATAGAAGACGCTGAAAGCGCTCTTCTTGACATGGAGGAATGTGGGATTGATCCGGATGTGTATGTTTATTCGGCGATACTTGAAGGACATCGCAAGAACATGAATATACCTAAAGCTCTTGATTTTTTCAATAAAATGGTGCAGAAAAAAAAAAGAATAAACTGTGTGATTGCAAGCTCAATCCTTCAGTGCTTTCGTCAGATGGGCAAGTTCTCGGAAGCTTATGATCTGTTTAAAGAGTTTAGAGACGTGAACATTTCTCTTGATAGGGTTTGCTACAATGTCGCGTTTGATGCTTTGGGAAAGCTTGGCAAAGTAGAAGAAGCTATTGAGTTGTTCCGAGAAATGACTGGTAAAGGAATAGCTCCTGACGTCGTCAACTACACGACTTTGATAGGTGGTTGCTGTCTACAAGGCAAAATTCTCGATGCCCTTGACTTGATGATTGAAATGGAAGAAACAGGTAAAACACCTGATATTGTTACATACAACGTACTTGCCGGTGGATTAGCTAGGAATGGTTATGCAGAAAACGTATCCGAAATTCTAAAAGCAATGGAAGATCGGGGTGTAAAGCCCACTTCCGTTACACACAGCATGGTCATTGAAGGCCTGATGGTTGCAGGTAGAATAGACGAGGCTGAAGCTTTCTATGAGAATTTGGAACATCAATCTCAGGAAAATGAGGCAAGTATGGTAAAAGGTTACTGTGAAGCTGGTCGTCTTGATCAAGCCTTTGAACGATTCATTAGAGTGGACTTTCCTCTGCCCAAGAATGTGTATTTCACATTATTCACTAGTCTTTGCGCCAAGGATGATTACATCGGCAAAGCTGAATACTTACTGGAAAGAATGTGGAAACTTGGAGTTGAACCTGGGAAGAGCATGTATGGAAAGTTAATTGGTGCTTGGTGTCGAGTTAATAATGTGAGAAAAGCCCAGCAGTTTCTTAAAGTTTTAGATGGTAGAAAGATAATCCCTGATTTGTTCACTTACACAATCATGATTAACACCTATTGCCGATTAAACAACCAGAAGAAAGCCTATGTCGTTTTTGAAGACATGAAGAGGAGAGAAATCAAACCTGATGTGGTAACATACACAGTCTTGCTCAATAACAATCCAGAATTGGATATGACGAGGGACATGAAAGCCTGTGATGTTAAACCAGACGTTTTCTACTACACGGTTTTGATTGATCAGCAGTGCAATATTCGGGATATTAAAGAGGCGAAAAGGATCTTTATTCAAATGATTGAAAATGGGGTGGAGCCTGATGCTGCGCCTTACACAGCACTAATAGCTGGTTGTTGTAAGATTGGATATCTTAAAGAGGCGAAAAGGATCTTTGATCTAATGATTGAAAGCGGGATAAAGCCTGATCTTGTGTCTTACACAGCACTAATAGCTGGTTGTTATAGGAATGGATCTGTATGTATCGCAGAAAAACTCATGCAAGAGATGTTGGACAAGGGGATTGAGCCGACTGATGTATCCCTGTCTGCAATACAGCATGCTAAATTAAAGTCCAAGAGACTCCAATCTCGACAGTGATCCAAGAATTTATGAAGAGCCTATATTTAAAAGCTCAGGTGAGGTTGTGATAACACAACTATAGGTCTTGAGAAGAGAGTTTTTTTGTCAGTAGACAAGAAAATTGGAATTCTGCATCAGCGTAAATGAGGATGTGAGCTTACTGTTCATGTAAATTCACTCTCTTCTTCTCTTTCTGCTTTTCTCCAACCGTTCTTTCCCATCGTTCCCTTGGTTTATAAAGTGATACAAGTATCTTCAGGGCTTGATTTCCTGGGAACGAAAATGGTAGAGACAGGGACGGAAAGAGACAAAGACGGGACCAAAGCTTTTCTAATGGAGCTTGAGAACAGAGGAACCATAAAGGTAGAAACTTTCATGTTATACATTTAGTGAGTTATGTATACTTAAAACAATATTTTGCAATAAAATCACCTAATTCACAACACTTCCTCTGCAGGAGTCCAGGTAAAGCACGATAACCAGACAGGCAATAACCTCGCCAAGAGTAATATGAGGATTTTCAAAGCTCTTTGTGAACTCTGCATTTTCTTACTTATTGTGTCTTCACGACACATGAAGTAATCTCCAGAAAGCCTCACGAGGATAATTGTAATAACAAGTAAAATGTTAAAGTGTTATCTTGTACTAGAGCAAACAAGCCTTGTCTGTAATTTATATATGATTGGGTCTAAAGTCATAAACCAAGTACATAAATTTGATATCTGTGTCCAAGATCTCACATTGATAACTCTACTCTTCCGTTATTTTGTTATCTACGTTTCGGCTTGGGTTTCTTCTGTTTCCACAAGTTGAGCAGATAACCCACTCCTTCTTTGAGAGTCGCTTTTCTTCCTTCTTTGTAATTCCAAAGCTCAGGCACTATGTACCTTCCACTTCCATTATACTCGTTCATTTCTAGAAGCGCTTGTGTCACAGCTTCAAACACTTCTTCACCCATCTCTTTCCTCAGTTCTTGCAGCTTCTCATCTTCTTCGTTTAGTACCTCCTGCAAACAAAATTATGGTCTCTCTCATGTTTTTAGATTGCAGGAGTTAAAATATATATCATCTAAGAGCATTGTCTAACAGAAACAAAAAAAAAGAAAAGAAGACGTGTATGTATTGTTACCTTGTGGGTTCCGTCTTTTAGGATGACCGTAATCGGATGCCAAGCCGGGTCTCTTAAGTGGTTGTCCCACAAGGAACAAAGCAATGCAGCTTTTTCATCAGCTTCTTTTGCTGGATATTTCTCTTTAGCTAGTTTTTGGAATGGTTTCTCATCCAATTCTCCCATTCTCTTCACACCGATCGGAGCACGTACTGTCAACCCTCCCATTGACTGCACACAGCTTAAGCATGGTTAGTAACAAGTATCAGAACATAAAATGGCAAATCACTTCCACTATCATCTGAGTGTTCTTATCACGAGCTACCAGGCAAAAATATGTTGCAATAGTGCAGCCTCTCACTAGTTCAGCAGAACAAATGTTCATGAAGCTGAAATCCAAAGAACAAACCCGCATAGGAAGAAGGGCAGAGAGAGGGAGAGGCTGAGAATTGCTTACTTTGATCAAAGCCTTGCGCGCATCCTGAAGCTCATCGTTAGTGTAGCCATGTTTTACAACAAGAGCTTGATAGACTGACTCTTGGAAATCTGCCTCCTCTTCTTTCTCCTTCAGTTTTTCCTTTGTCTTTTCTATCTTTTCCTTCATATCAGGATCTTCCCCTTCTTGCATGTGTCCCATGACCTGCAGGTCACCCCTCATGCGCTCTATCTCCAGCTCCAATGCCTGCTCAGCATCGACTTTTTCCTCCAACTCACGGACTTTCTTACGTAATTCATCTTTCTCCCTCTGTAAAACAACAACCAGCTTTATAACTATGACCAGAAATCAAACTGACAGCTTTTGAAGTGTATAATTATTCATACAAGCAAAAGCGTACCTGTTGCTGTTCTGCCAATCTCATCATGTCTTCATCAACTTTGTTTTGCTCTTGAGTAGCCATTAAGTTCTGACAAAGAAATTAAAAGATTTCACGAATCACTGCTATGATTAAGGTAGTTTCCGGGTAAACTTGTCCAACAGATGTGATTGTTACCTTCTGTTTTTGCCATTGAAGCTTTCTTCGCTCCGTCTTATTCACTGCTTGACACTTATCTAGATATTTCTCCCGCTCTTCATATTCTATCCTTTGAGCTTCCAGATGCTCGGAGGCCTCTTCATGTTTTTTGTAAATACCGGCCAAATATTTACGCGCCTTTTGCTGCATACTATTCATTTCTAATCATTGAAAAGTAAACTAATAAGTTACTAAAATACTATTAGTCAAGCACCTCAATCAGGCAAAAATTCATTTCATTGTAAGATCACTTACTTTCGTTATGTGTGTTGATCATTTCATCCTTCTCTGTCATCATTTTCTCAAGCGTTGTATTGGTTTCATTGTATTTGCTCTCCATTTGTTGAAGGCTAGTGCTTTTGGTTTCCAGTGTGTTTTCCAAGTTTGAAACAAGCGTCAATGTTTTTCTTTGATCTTCGGCCTCTTTACCAGAAACACTCTTCAAGTCCCCTTTTTTCCTAAGGTTGTCACCAATAATAGTTCTAGAACGGAAGTCGTCCTCTTTTGCTATCCAACCATAAAGTTTATCACCTCGATCACGAGCGGCATCATAGTCTTTCTTCCCACACTGATTGACTTCAAAATGTTTGTCAAACATGGTCGCATTTCTGAAGCCTTCCCACTCTTTACCAAATGAAACAATAGCAAAACCAGTATTACCAATTCGGTAGTTCCACAGTGGCTCGACTTTGTGGGGATTAAACCCTTTGCTGATCAATTCTTCCTTTAATTTGTTTCCACTCTCACCAACATACCTCTTTTCTTTTTCATCAAAGGTTCTTTTGATGTTCACCAAGATCCCTTTCCAGGGATACACAAACATCGTATCCCCATTACCAGCACCCAAAGAATCATGCCTCTGAGGATATTTTGGAGAAAATCTAGTACCATGGCCGAGACCAATCTGTTGGACAGGTTCTTCTCCCTCTTTAGCAGCAGCAATGAGGCGAGCTCTTTTGGGAGGGTATGTTTGGTCTTTGTTGCTTAAGGAGGAGTTGGGTTTAGGAGAAAACTTTGTTCTTTCTTTCCCACTTCGTCCAGGATCATCTCCTGAGACAGACTTTGGTTCAGCTAAAGCAATGCATGGTGAACTGGATTCCTCAACGCCATTCAGTTCCCCTACTGCAGAACTTGAAAAACTGGTTTTCCAATTCCCGGTTAACTCCTCTTTAGGACGAGAAGAGACATCTGATCTTGCAGTAGGATCTGATTTTTCCCAAGGGCGGAGGTACTTCCTCATGTATCTCTCAAGTGCGAGGTGTCTGGCTTCTTCTCGCGCATCCTTAGTACGTGAACTAAAACCAATAACAGAAGAAGCATGACGACGCAAGTCCTCAAACCGGTAGTCACGCTTTCGATCTCCGTAGCAGAAGGGACACCTGAACAGAGACTCTGAAATTTTGACCTTCCGAGTGCCATCTTTCAATTCACTGTAGTATCTATACTCCAAATCTTCCAGCTCTTCCCTGGAATACATTGCAACCTACAACCTGAAAACGTTCAAACAATAAGCTACAAGAAGCTGAGGAAATTGGTATGCACACCGAATTCTATTTGTGGTGTATAGACCCTAATCGCTGAACCTTAAACCTGAAATTGACTCACCCAATTCCAGAAACCTACGAAAATCCAAATCAGTTTTCTTTAGAAAACCTAGATGAAGAACATGAGTAAAGAAAACGACCCAGAAAATCATCCAGTAAATTACAAAGACACGAAATTCAGTGAGACGGAGATGAGAAGACAAAACCCAACAAAAAAACCCTAACTTTATCAAACGGCATTTCTTTAACGAAAAAAAAAAAGAGAAGATCAGAAGAAGATGAAGATTTTTTTTTCTGTGCAGAAAACCAAACCCGAGGAAGAGAGACCCAAAATGGAGACACAGAAAGCAACTAAACGAAATTTGCACCCATTGGAGAATTTCGCGGAAACATTTTCAGGAAGAAAAAAAACGCAAATGTCTGTAAATACGAATTACGACGAACTGTAAAGAAACAAGCGGAGGAGAAAGATGCGAAACCTTTCGAGAGCGAAGAGAATGGCGACGAGTCTCCTTCGAGCAGGTGGGAGAGAGATACACGTAACCTTTGACTGGAAAGGAACAAGTGAAGACGAAACTTTGTAGAGTGTGTTTAGCTCTATACGTGCGTAGTGCATACGAATGGTCTTTTGGACCAAACCGAACCAGAATAAACCAATCACATAACTATTTTAACCGAAATTGAGTTGAAATTTGTTTATACTAGCTTGAGGGGATGCCTTGGTTGGTCTCATCTCCAATACCGAATTGGTCGATTAGAAACACACAAATCAAATTTTTCTAGCTGAAATTGAGTCATATATAACCTTGATCGGTACCACTTTTCATACTAGATATTAAGAGAATTGACTGTAATGGTTAAAAGGAATCCAACCGGACCTAAGAAGAAAAAACAGACTCCTACACTGGTAATGACCTCATTCATCAAAATTCACAACCAATGAAAATCACAGCCAATGATAATTTGACATGTTCGACAACGTTTTGTGAGTTTATTAAGCTCCTCGTAGATTTCTGAATCCGAAGCACATCGAGGATAACATGTGAGACTCAGGATGAGTTTCTTGAGGACTGCTGAGTTTTCAAGAAAGTTACTCGCTACTTTCATCTCCTCTTCCTCCCATTCAAAAATTCCTTTTATCTCAACACACTCGAGAGTAGATAAGAAACACCCAGGCACATTTATGAGTTTCAATACCTTCATCCCCTCTGAATAAGCAACATCCTGCACAACACAAATGCTGAGTTTTCAATAATAAACATTCCACAACACCACAGTGTCGTAAAGCTAAAATCACAACATGTTTTACCAAGATTAGGTGTTTCAGATTTGGGAAACTTTCAAGAAAGGCTGGCAAAAACTGTAACGATCCGCACGGGAACACGGCTTGTAAACGGGATAAGTTATTGAATTTGGGAATCAGTCCTGCTTTTGAGTAAATATCAAGGGCCTGCAACACGAAGAAAGGAGGAAAAAATGATATTAGTGAGAGGTTTCCAATTAGACAGTCCAGAGAATTGTTGTATAAATATATACCTTCACTGTTTTCTGAGAGATGATCATATGTCTTACACCCGATATCCCAATGAGAAAATCACGGATTTCGTTTCTCTTTGCTAAGTCCTCGGGATCAAAAAACACGCCAAACTCGACAAGAAATTTGATATCAAGGTCAATCATGAACAAAGAAGTCAGGTTCTTTACCACGATTCTATCAAAATGATCTTCTTTCAGACTCATATACTCTAGCCCTGGAGCATCAATCTCAAGAGTGGATTTCAATCTCGAACTGCAAAATATTTGCCTGAGCGGAACACAAAACCTCTTCAGGCTCCGAGATCTCACACGCATAACCGCAAATTCCTCATCAAAACTCGGATAATCATCATCCATATCCCTCAGCAAGGTCAGTTCTTCAAGAACAGGACATCCTGAGATGAGTTTCTCCAGATGCACACGCCATCGAACTTCTACAAGATGCATGAACTTGAGACAAGGCATAGAAACAAAACCAGGATCCTCAAGACCCGAAAACGAGAGCTTTAAGGAACCAATGTCTTGCTCGTATAGAGATTCAGAGGGATGAACTCGACACAAGGATAGAGAAGGGTGTCATCATCAACATAATCGGTACTGCTCTCAACATCTAGATGCTGAGCTCCGCGGTTAACAGCTTCACCGATCCGGTCCTTGAGCCCGACTATCATCTCGCTACTGCACTTCACCTTGACTTTTGGCAGGCGTGAGTGGTTAAACTCGAGAAATCTGTCAATGAAGCTGAAGAGCACTTGGTTTTCTTCGTAAGGGAAATCAGAGCAGTCTAAGTCAAGTCCGGGAACATTAAGCCACAGATTCCTCCATCTGGTCGCTAAAACGCTCGTCTTCACCGAATCTTTAGTCGGGAGGTATGAGAGTATTTGAGTAAGCAAAGACTCCGGCAATTCGCTGATTCTATCGTACCCAGGCATCACGAGACGAAACCCTAAGAGCATGAACAAACAACAACAGCATAAAAAAAGAAGGGTCTTGATCGAATCCTAAGCGATGAGTTTCTCTAATTAATCAGGTATGTAAACGAAAGACTCGACGGAGGAATCTGGGCTCTGAAGAACTCACCGTGGATTTGACTCGCCGGCGGATTATCGACCAGAGTGACCGGAAATGAGAGATAAAAGTGGTCACTTTTTTATTGTGAGAAACGAAATCGATCGTTTAGTATTTATACGTTTGAAGCGGTTCCGATTCCATTTTCAGAGAGCGTTTCAAAAAATAAAGGCTGCCATTATTATACCATTGGAAAATTAATGCAAATCGGTTATTACAAAACTATACCGATTTTTTAACCGAAATTAAATAAGAATTTTTTATACGTTTAGCTTAATTGGTTTCATCTTTGATACCGAATTAATCGATTAGAAACAGAATTAGATTACACAAATCTAAATTTTCAAGCCGAGATTGAATCAAAAATTCATACATGACTTTAGATGGTACCATTTTTCATATCGAATCTAAAGAAACCGAACCGAATTGGCTCCAACATGTCTTGTGCACAAGAAGCAGACTACAAGGGCAACTGTTCAACGTCCCTTACTCACTGGTCAACATTTTATTTTCTAGATTTTTAGAGAAAACAACATTTATCAAAGAACTGAGAAAGAAGCAACATAAAATTCGCAGTTCTAGACTGACTTTTACAGAAATCGTATCAACTATGGTTAAGGAATCCAAACCAGAACTGAGAAGACAAACAAAAGTGTCTACAAAAATGGATAAAGCGTAACAGCAATTTTCATGACAAAACAGACTCCTACACTGATAATGCTCTCATGATGACTGCATCAACAGCGTTCCCAATCAAGGATAATTCGACATCTTCGAGAACGTTTTGTGACTTTCTTAAGCTCCTCATAGATTTCTGAATCCGGAACATATCGAGGATAATCTGTGAGACTCAGAATGAATTTCTTGAGGACTGCTGCGTTTTCAAGAAAGTAACTGGCTACTTTCATCTCCTCTTCCTCCCATGTAAATATTCTTTTTATCTCAACACACTCAAGAGTCGATAAGAAACACCGAGGCACATCTATTAGATCGAATACCTCCTTCTCCTTTAAATAGACAACCGTCTGCAGAACACACACAAACAAACAAAAAAGCTGAGTTTTCAATAATACAGATACACAAAACCAGAGTGTTATTTAAGCCAAAATCACAACAGGTTTTACCAAGATAAGGTGTTTCAGATTCGGGAAACTCTCAAGAAAGGCAGGCAAAAACTGTAACAAGTCACTCGGGAACACGGCTTGTAAACGGGATAAGTTATTGAATTTGGGAATCATTCCTACTTTTGAGTAAAGATCAAGGGCCTGCAACACAAAGAAAGGAAGAAAAAAGGATATTAGTGAGAGGTTTCCAATTAGACAAAGTCCAGAGAATTGTTGTATAAATGTATACCTTCACTGTCTTATGAGAGATGATCATATGTCTTACACCCGATATCCCAGTGACAAAATCACGGATTTCATTTCTCTTTGCTAAGTCCTCGGGATCAAAAAACACGCCAACCTCGACAAGAAATTTGATATCAAGGTCAATCATGAACAAAGAAGTCAGGTTCTTTACCACGATTCTATCAAAATGATCTTCTCCGAGACTCATATACTCTAGCCCTGGAGCATCAATCTCAAGTGTGGATTCCCCTGTCGAACTGCAAAAGATTCCGTGCCTGTGCGGAACACGAAACCTCTTCAGGCTCTGAGATCTCACACGCATAAATTGATCATTCCGATCCTGAAAATTACCATCCATATCCCTCAGCAAGGTCAGTTCTTCAAGAACAGGACATCCCGAAATGAGTTTCTCCAGATTCTTAGTAGCACGAAATTGAACTTCTACAAGAATCATGAATTTGAGACAAGGCAAGAAAACAGAACCAGTGTTGATCCCGTGGACCACTAAGTGTGTTTAAAGAATGATTAGGAGATGGGAGGTGAGATTTTCGTTAATAGAGCAATTTAACCACGTTTAAGACAGGTCGGGAGAAATATGAGTAGGCCGGGGCCGTGTTTCGCTTTATTGATGAGAGAGAAGTAAACGCTTTAGAATTACGAACTGGTTCCGAAGGACGTCCAGTTCGGCGTTCTAAAGTGTTGTCTTGCTACAAAGAGAGAGGTCGGGTAGCTTATAGTCTGTTCTAGAGTCAAAATCCGAGAGAGGTTCATTAATGACATATGAGGGGTATATATAGTCGGGGTCGGCTTCCTGCTCCCCGGGATCTCGGGCCACGTGTCGCCTGCGGCCTCTTTTGCGGGTAAGGTGGCCTAGGAGGCGTGTCCCGGCTTTCGAGGAGAGAGGTCATGATGAGCTCGGCGTGGCGTGTTGCAGAGCAGTGCACTGTTTTACCAACTCTGCTCCACCTGCTCCTTCCTGCCCTTGTCAGCTCTGTAGAGTTGGTGGAACGTCGGGCCGAAGGCACATCCCTACGCGGGTAGGGTACTGTCTTACCAACTCCCACTCGCCTATTCTTCTGACACTCCCTGTTCTGGCGGGGCATCAGCGCGGGCCCGGGGTACGTTGCTTTCAGGTCGGCTACCGAGCTGAAGAGCGGTCTTGCAGGTCGGTGACATTAAGTCCGGCTACCGTGCTGAAGAGCGGCCTTTCCTAAGATGGGCCTAACTAATTGGGGGTGCTAGGCCCACCTCCAACAATAGGCCCTCCCCCAGTTCGGTATCGCGAGGCGAAGTGAGGGTGCCGAAGTTGATCTAATGTTAGTTCGGCGTATCTTAGGACGGTCCTTCCGGGCTCAACTGTGTTTACCTTTTCCGAAAAACCCGTAGGAGGTTGGCGCGTGCTCACCACGTGGGACGACAAAGGACGCTTCGTTTTTCGCGTGGACTGCCCACGCGCGACGTGTAAAAGACGCTTCGCGTTTATCGAGGCGTCCTTTGCTTTTTGGCGTGGGGAAACGAAGAGACGTCATCATTAGGTTTTTTGGGCAGCCGTGCTTCTTTTGACACGTGTCCAGGCGTCGCTTCACTGTCCCCCTTCCTCTATTTAATCCTTCTTCCTCCTACTGTTAAAACCTTCTGCGCATACTCCTAAGGTAACCTCCTTTCTCCGATTTCCTTCTTCTCTTCCTACTTTCTTCCTGACTTTTCGATCTCCTCCTCTCCGTGCAATGGCTCCGATGTTAGACGGTATCAGAGTTGAGTCGAGCGAAGAATCGGCGTCCCGTGGTGGCGGTAACGATTCTCCGAGTTCCTCCGCTGGTGACTCCGAACATGCCTCTTCTCCGCGACAAGGGGCAGACAGTGGGGAACAGTTGGCCCCCTCGACTTCGGGGGCCGCCCCGTTGCTCCCGGGGACCCGTCTCCGGCCGAAGACGGTGGTTAGATCCTCTGGCGGTCGCGGTGTTGGCCAAGCTGAGGGTGGAACCGGGCGTCTGGGCGATCGTGGTGGCCGTCAGGGCGGCCGTGGAGGCGGAGCTCGAGTGGCCAGGGTGAGGTCCCCCCTGGTCCTCTACGAGCAGGGAGGGTCACCGACCTGGAGCACAGCGGAGTCGGTGACCCTCCTGGGGAATCTGTGTGGTTTTTCCGCCGGCGTTGAGCTCAGGGTACCCAGGGCGGAGGAGCGCCCGTGGACTCCTCGGCCGGGCTTTGTCTGCTTGTACGAGTCGTTCTTCCAGAAGTGCGGCCTGCGCCTTCCTCTCCCCGAGCTGTTCGTCCAGTATTGCCGGGCGCGGGGCTTGGCCTTCTCGCAGGTCTGCCCGTCCACGGTCCAGGGGATGATCGTGCTGCTGACCCTAGGGCACGAATGCGACGTGGAGGTGACGTTGCCTATGTTCGAGGCGTTCACCCAGCAGAAGGCAAACCCCGGGATTCCTGGGACCTTCTATGCTGCTTTCAAGCCCGCGGCGAACGTTCTGGAGGCACCCAGCTCGGGGTCTAGGGCGAGCAAGCTGTCGAAGGTCGAGGACTGGTCTCGCAGCTACTTCTACGTCCGGGCTACCGCCGTGGCTGGGCTCGATCCGTTGGCGAGATACACCCGGGATTGGAATTTTTCCCCGGGTAGGGATTTGCAGGTCGAGCTGACTTCTCCTCTTTGGTTGTCTGACTGATGATTTTTTTTGTCTTGTTCTTCAGGCCCTCACTCCTCCAGATTCAAGCTACCGGACTACGCAGGTCTACTTGCCGTGCTCAGGACAGTGCGTCAGAGAGAGTGGAAGTCCTTCACCGCTGCGAGAATCGAAGCTGCAATGACCGGAGGTGGGTTTTTTTTTTTTTTTTTTTTTTTTTTTTTTTTTTTTTTATTTTTTATTTATTTTTTTGTGCCGAATTAACGGTTCTTCCTTCGCAGGTAGAGCGAGGTTTGCCAATCCGCAGTACGCGGACTCGTTTGTTGCCCCGCCGCCGCCGATACCCGAGGTGCCGGTCAGGCGAGACCCGGCACCACGGGTTGCGGGGGATTCCTCCGCGGCGACTCCCTCGAAGAGGAGGGAAGACCGGGCTGCCGCCGGCGAGACCGGCAAAAAGAAGAGGAGGACGGGAGAGTTCTCTTCCGGAGGTCGGGAGGTCACCCGGCCTACACTGACCGGGCCGGAGCCCGAGGTGCCTTTGGCCGTTGGGCCAGCAGGGGGGGTTGATGAGACCCGGGCCCAAGGGGGCGATGGGGTCGGCGAGACGATCGTCGGCGCGGAGGATCCTGCTGCTGTGCAGGAGGCCGAGGATCGCAGCGCCGAAGTGGGCGGCGCCTCGGGAGGTTCCGACGGTGGGCCTCGGGACTACAGCTTCTCCTTTACCCACGAGGATGGAAGCAACCAGGTAATCGTTGATCCGGACGAGTGCGCCGAGCTGGCGCAGGCCATGATGTTCGGGCAGAGGTACCCGCACTTCGTTCCGCTGGAGATGGCGGAGTCCGACACCTTCCGTCAGGTGGCGCGATCCGCAGCTCGGGTAAGCTCCTGCTCTGGTCTAACTGTTTTTAGCTAGACTCGTTGCGCGTCTTTGTTAACAATTTGTTTAATGCAGACGATGGCCCTTAGTGCCTTTCTGGCGGAGGCCTACGAGAAGAGGCTCGCCGAGCAGGCCGCCTCGATTAACTTCCTCCGGGAGTGCCGGGAGTCCAGCTCGCAGATCCAGTCTACCCGTCTCCACGGGTTCGAGAAGGAGCTGAGAGATGAGAAGGCCCGATCTGCGGCGCTGGAAGAGGAGGCGGTGCGGTTAAGAGCCCGGGAGGTCGAGGTGGCCAGTCTGCAGTCTGCACTAGAGGCCGAGAGGGACCGTGCTGCAGCTGGGTGGGATCGGGCGTCGGGGCTCGAGGAGGAGAACGGGCTCCTGAGGGGGGAGCGGGAGACACTCCGCTCCAGGGTGAAGGGGCTGGAATCCGCCATAGGCCGGGCCAAGGTGGCCGTGGCTGCGGAGAGTGATCGGGTGTCAGCCCGGTGGGAAGCGCGGAACCGGAAGTGGTCCGCGAAGATGGAGAAGATCCGCGCCCACCTGGACGGGCGCCGCCGGGCCTTAGAGCCTCACCTTCTGTACAGCCAGGTGACTGGCGTAAAGGCCTGCCTCAAGAGGATGGAAGCAGAGGACGGGGTGTCGGTACCGTTCTACCGGTATCAGAAGCTGGACGAGGACGAGGCGGCATTCGGTGCCGTACTGGACGGGATGGACTTTCCGGATTTGACCCCGGAGGATCTGGAAATCCCTCTGGACCGTGCTCACGGCGTTCTGCTTGAGCACATTATACCTGTCGCTCCTTCTAGCACCCCCGTGGTGGATCTGACCTTGGAGGCTCCGCTGGCTGCTGAGGACGCTCTTGCGGTCGCTGAGACCGTCCAAGCAGATCCCTCGATCCCGTCTGCTGACGAGGGAGTCTCCGAAGCTGCTGGGATTGTGCAAGCAGATCCCTCGGTCCTGTCCGCCGCTGAGGCCGACACGGATGCGCCGTCCGGTGAGACCGGAACCGACGTGCCACCCGGTGGAGTCGTGGTTGAAGAAGGGTCTGGGCAGCCCTTCCTTGGTGAGTACGGGACCAACGCGAGGATGGTGGCCCCGGCTGATTTAGATGGTACCCGTGCTGACGGGAGGGAAATCCGACCGGCCGATGCGGCCTTGTAAAAATTTTTTTCCTTTTTGTTTTCTTTTTGTAGACTGGGCCGTAGGCCGTTTCTTTTTGTAAGGACTGGGCCGTAGGCCGTTTATGCAAAGAGCAGGCCGTTGGCCCCTCTCTTTTTGTAAGTGCCGTTTCGAGGCTTTTGTAACGACTAGGCCGTGGGCCATTTTTATAACAGACGAGGCCGTTGGCCCTTTTGTGATAATCGAGGCCGTTGGCCCTTTCTTTTTTTTTTTTTGTGTAAATGCCATTTCGAGGCTTTTTTGATCGGTAGAGTAGGTCGTAAACCGTACTCTGTCAAGTAAGCAGGTCGTGGACCGTGCTCTTGTATTGGGTGCGAGGTAATCTCGGCTTAAGGCACTTATTGCTTGTGTACCTTGTTTTTTTGGTGCGGGTAGCGAGCCCGGCTTAGAGACACTTAATGCTTGTGTGTCTAGTAGAGGTGCGAGCCCTGGGGCCCGGCTTTGGCACTTATAACTTGTGTGCCGGGGAGAGCGAGCACCGGAGCTCGGTCCCCTTTTTTTTTTTGTAGTGCGAGCGTTTGGAGCTCGGCTTATTATTTTTTTTTTTTTTTTTTTTTTTTTTGTAGTGCGAGCGTTTGGAGCTCGGTTTTTTTTTTTTTTTTTTTTTTGTAGTGCGAGCGTTTGGAGCTCGGCTTATTATTTTTTTTTTTGTAGTGCGAGCGTTTGGAGCTCGGTTTTTTTTTTTTTTTTTTTTTTTTTTGTAGTGCGAGCGTTTGGAGCTCGCCCCCTTTTTTTTTTTTTTTTTTTTGTAGTGCGAGCGTTTGGAGCTCGTTTTTTTTTTTTTTTTTTTTTTTTTTTTTTTTTTTTTTTTTTTTTTTTGTAGTGCGAGCGCTTGGAGCTCGGGAGCGTTTGAGCGTTTGGAGCTCGGCTCCTGTGCGCAGGTCGGGACCGTTTTCCTTTGTCTAAAAGGTTTTATTAGATTAATAGCTGAGCCCTGGTTAGGGGTTGCCTACGTACCCTTTAGTAGAAGGGATCAAGCCAATCGTAGTTCGTTTGTTTACAAAAGCGGAGAGCGGATTGGAGCCCGGGGGCTTAATAGTAGAACCGTTTGAGGTTGATCGAGTTCCATGAGCGCGGGATGGCGTCGCCGTTCATCGTGACTAGCTCGTAGACGCCTGGTTTTACGATCTTGGAGATGAGGTAGGGGCCCTCCCAATTGGCACCCAGCTTGCCTGCGTTTGGTTCGGCGGTGTTTTCGAAGACCTTGCGGAGGACCAGGTCGCCCTCGGCGAAGAACCGGCCTCGAACCTTCTTGTTGTAATATTTGGAGGCGAGCTGCTGGTAGTTCTGGATTCGGAGTAGGGAATGGTCCCGTTGCTCTTCAAGGAAATCCAGCTCGCTGAGTAGGACGGCGTTGTTCAGTGCGGGTTGCTGGGTGAGCACAGCGCGGCGAGGAGTGGGGAGCCCGACTTCGGATGGGGCCATTGCTTCCATGCCGTGGGAGAGGTTGAACGGTGTTCGGCCAGTCGATGTCTTTGGTGTTGTGCGGTGGGACCAGAGGACTCCATCGAGCTCATCGGCCCAGGACCCTTTCTTGTCGTCTAGTCGCTTTTTGAGGCCGTCGAGGATGGTCTTGTTGGTGGCCTCGGCTTGTCCGTTCCCCTGGGGGTACCTCGGAGTGGACTTACTTAGTCTGATTTTCCACTTCGCGCAGAAATCTTCGAAGAGGGCCGATGTGAACTGGGCACCGTTGTCGGTGACGATCTCGTACGGGAGCCCGTGCCGGCAGATGATGAACTTCCAGACGAACTTTCGGACGTCCTCTGCCTTGATCTTGGCGTATGATTCGGCCTCGACCCACTTGGTGAAGTAATCGGTCATGACTAAGAGGAAGCGCTTTTGGCGAGATCGGGGAAGGGGCCCGACTATGTCCATGGCCCATCGCATGAAGGGGTAGGGTGCCACCGCAGTGGTGAGGAGCTCGGTTGGACTATGAATGAGGGGACCGTGGCGCTGGCACTTCTCGCACCGGGCTGCGAATTTGTCGCAGTCTTGGAGCATTGTCGGCCAGTAGTGGCCTTGGTTTCGTATTCTCAGGGCGAGAGCTCGGCCACCGGAATGGTTGCCGTCGGCGCCCTCGTGCATTTCCTTCATCACGTCGATGGTTTCCTGCCCGTGGAGGCAGGCGAGCAGGGTTCCCGAGGCGCTCCATCGGAACAGATTGCCGTCCAGCATTGTATATTGGGCACACTTCTTTCTTAGCCGCCGGGCGGCCCATCGGTCTGGGGGGCGAATGCCGTCAGCGATGTATAGCAGCAGATCGATTCGCCAGTCCGGCAGTTCGGGCTCGGCCGGGGGCGGTGGTAGGTTCTCGGGAGGTTGGGCGTCTTCGTCAGGATCCGCGACCTGGGGACCGATCAGATAGGCTCCCTTTGGCAGCTCGATGCTGGGGAGGTCGATACTTTCCACCGGGATCACCCGTCGTTGCTCTGGGGCCGAGGTGGAGGCTAGTGCTGCGAGGGCGTCTGCGGAAGTGTTATCGCCTCGGGGGATTTTTGTCAGGGTGAACTCGGAGAAGTCTGCGGCCATGCCTTGAGTCACCTTGAGGTAGGCGTCCATGCGATCATTCTTGGCCTCGTACTCCCCGCTGAATTGATTGGCGACGAGCTGGGAGTCGCAGTAAGCCCGGATTTTCTTTGCGCCGACCTCTTTGGCCAGGCGCAGGCCGGCAATCAAAGCTTCGTACTCGGCCTCGTTGTTCGATGCCGGGAAGGCTAGGCGGAAGGACTGTTCGAGGATCTCCTTGGTCGGGGATTCGAGGCGTATGCCGACGCCGGACCCGTGCTTGGAGGCCGATCCGTCGACGTGCAGAGTCCACACTTCGGACACCTCGCTGACTGCCAGCTCGGGTGCTAACTCAACTAGGAAGTCGGCCAGCGCTTGAGATTTGATCGCGGTCCGACCCCGGTACTCGATGTCGTATTCGCTCAGCTCGACAGCCCACTTCATTATCCGGCCGGACCGGCTCGGGCTGTGGAGGATGGTTCTGAGGGGGTACGTACTTAGGACGGCTATCGCATGGGATTGGAAGTAAGGCCGGAGCTTCCTAGCTGCGACGACCACTGCCAGGGCGAGCTTCTCCAGAGTCGGGTGCCTGCTCTCCGCGTCGTCTAAGGACTTGCTGATGTAGGAGATGGGTTTTTGGTCACCCCGGTCTTCCCGCACTAGTATGCCGCTGACCGCTGACGTGGAGATGGCGACGTAGAGGTAGAGGAGTTCGCCTTCTTCTGGCTTGGACAGGACGGGGGGAGTGGATATGTACTCCTTCAGCTGTCGGAGGGCGTCCTCGCATTTGTCGTCCCACTCAAACCGCTTGTTAGCCCGGAGTAGTTGGTAGAACGGGAGACACTTGTCGGTAGAGCGGGAGATGAATCGATTTAGTGCGGCGATTCTCCCGGTGAGTCGTTGTACTTGACGCGTGCTCTCCGGGGACTTGAGCTCAATGATAGCTCGGATCTGCTTGGGGTCGGCCTCGATCCCGCGCTGGGTGATGATGTACCCGAGGAATTCGCCCGATGTGACGCCGAAGGAGCACTTGGCCGGGTTTAGCTTCATGTTGTATTCGTTCAGCGTGCGGAAGCAGGACCGGAGGTGTGTGACGTGGTCGGTTGCCACCAGAGACTTTACCAGCATGTCATCTATGTATACCTCCATAGTGCGGCCGATTTGGTCGGCGAACATCCGGTTGACGAGCCGTTGGTAGGTGGCCCCGGCGTTTTTTAGTCCGAAGGGCATTACTTTGTAGCAGTAAATGCCTCGGTCCGTGATGAACGCGGTCTTCTCCTGATCATCAGGGTGCATGGGGATTTGGTTATACCCCGAGAAGGCATCCATGAAGGAGAGGAGCTCGTTTCCCGCGGTGGCTTCAACGACCTGGTCGATTCGGGGGAGGGGGAAGCTGTCCTTAGGGCATGCCTTATTGAGGTCGGTGAAATCCACGCAGACCCTCCATTTTCCGTTCTTCTTCTTGACTACCACTGGGTTGGCTAACCAGTCCGGGTATTTCACCTCGGTGATCGAGCCGGCCGCGGTGAGCCTCTCTACCTCATCATTGACCGCTTGGGCGCGCTCCGGGCCAAGCTTCCGCCGCTTCTGCTTGACCGGCCTGCAGGTTGGATCCACGTTGAGCTCGTGGCTGCACGTGTTCGGGTCAATGCCGGGCAGGTCGCCAGTTGACCAGGCGAAGGTGGAGACGTTCTGCCTTAGGAACTCGACCAGCTTTTGCTTGATGCTTTCGTCGAGGTCGGTGCCGATGCCGACGCAGCGGGCGGGGTCGCGTGGGTCGATGTTGACCTGGGTGACAAGGTCCCGCCCGGGAAGATCCTGGGCGCCGAGCTCGCCGGGCTGAAGCGCATTGATGGCCAGGCAGGCCGGCGCGGCGCGGCGCAGCTTGTGCTCGATGGCGAAGCAGGCGCGGGAGACCCTCTGGTTACTCCTAAGAGTGTATGTGCCGGCCTGGTTGGGGAACTTGAGGCACTGATGGTACGTCGACGTGACCGCCTTCATCGAGTGCAGCCAGGGGGTTCCGAGGATGATGTTGTAGATCGGGGTGGTGTCGAAGACCACGAACTTGACGATTTTCGTGACCCGACCTACGTAGACCGGTAATTCGATGGTGCCGATTCCGTTGACGGTGTCCCCGGCGAAGCCGGTTAGCGGGATGGAGTGCGGCTTGATCTCGACCCCGTTCAGGTTCATCCTGGCGAGGGTATCCTTGAAGATGAGGTCGACCGAGCTGCCCGTATCGACGAGGACTCGGTTAACGTCGCAGTCGGCTACGCGGACTTGTACGACGAGGGGGTCGTTGTGGGGCTGGTGGACCCCGGCCGCATCGGCCTCAGTGAAACATACCCCCCTCTTGCTCGTGTCCTGGGCGTCGATCTCCGGCCCGGAGTGCCACTTCAGGGATGCGTCGGTCCTCCTCTCGTGACGCTTGATGGACCGCACTGAGTCGTTGCACGAGAGGAGACCTCCCATGATCATCCCAATCAGAGTGCGGGCCGGGGGAGGCGATCTACCTGTTTCCCGGTCTCGCGAGGGAGATCGTCGCCGCCGGTCGTCGTTCTGGGCGCGGTGGTAGGGCCTAGTCCGGTTATCCGCGCGACCTTGGTTGTCGTGGGGTTGATCGTGATCGCCGTCCCGAGCATGCGGTCGCAGCCGCTCTGGGACGCTGATTTCTCCCCGCTGAAATTGCTTCAGCAGGACCTCTTGAAGGGCGCGGCAGTGAGAGGTCGGATGCCCCTTTCGCCGGTGGAAGTCGCAGAAGGCCGTCCTGTCGTATGGCTCATCTGGTCGGAACTCCCTATCGCTCGGCTCGTCGGGACGCCGATCCTGCTGGCGGGGATCCCGTACGTATTTGTTCCAAGGCAACCCTGGGGCGGGGGTGGGGGGAAGTACGGGATCGTGTAGGCGGAGGCCGGAGGGCGGTCCGTTGACAAGGAATGCAGCGGCCTGCTTTCCCTTGCTGCGATGGTACTCGTCGTCGTAATGTTGGCGGGGCTCCTGATACCTTTCCTGGGGCCGCTCCTTTGGGGCCGGGGCCTTGTGAGAGGCACTGTTTCTTGATTCAGCCGCCTTCTCTTCTTCGAGCTCAACGAAGAGTCCAGCGCGGTGCAAGGCGTCTTCCAGAGAGCGCGGCCTGTTGAGTTTCATATCGTCCTTGAAGGCCGAATCGGCCCGCAGTCCTTTTCTCAGAGCGGGGAGCGCTGACTCGTCAGTCACGTTGCTCTGGGAGGCCGTGGCCTTGAAGCGCTCGATGAAGGACCTGAGCGACTCCTTTGCTCCCTGATTCATTGCCCAGAGGTCCGCGCTGGATGCGGACTGGCGGATGTAGATGGAGTAATGCTCGAGGAAGGTGGTCGACAGGTCCCTGAAGCTGTCGATGGAGTGCGTCTTTAGCCGAGAGAACCACGTGAGGGCCGGGCCGGTGAGGTTTTCCACGAAAAGCTGGCAGTGAGCGGCTTCGCGCTCGTCTGGTGAGAAGTGGGCGCGACCCATGGCGATGGTGAACGCCGTGAGATACTGGGCCGGGTCGGTGGTGCCCGCGTAGGGCTGTAGCTTGAGCTTTCCGAGGTGCTGGAGTGGGACGGAGGCGATCCGGCGGGTGAACGGCGTGTTCTGCGTCTCTCTGAGGACGCGATCGATTTCTGGGGCCGCGCTGGTGGCTTGGTGGATTTTGGAGGACATCGCACGGATGGTCTCCTTCATAGCCTCGAACTCCGCGTCTCTTGAGCGCTCCGCGCTGGATCGGAGATGGTGGGCTTCGTCGCCCGGGTGGCTTCCTATGGCCGGGACGAAACGTCCGTCCGGCCTTTCGGATCCAGACGGCGAGTCGCTCGGTCGGCTTGTCCGGAAGCGGGGGGTTTCTTCCCGAGAGACCGGTTCTCTGGGATGGACGTCGGGGGACCCGACATTGTCCGACCGGTCACGGGAGGCCCCTAACGTGGCGAACCGCTGGTCGGTGGCTCGCGTTAGCTCATCGATCCGGGCGAGCAGGGTCTGCATCATGACGGACGGCGTGGGCTGGTCTTCCGGTGCTCGTGGCGCGTTGTGGGCGGCGGAGCCGTCGGAATGGGCGAGTGCTGACGCCGGGGGCGGGGCCCTGGAGAATTGCTCTCGAGGAATCGCCTGATCGGCAGCTGCTTGGGCTGATGACGGAATGGTCGCCGTCGTTCGAGTCGTTGGCGGGGCCGTTGTCGGGGCCTGGGCCGTTGTTTGGGCCGGAGTGTCCTGGTCTGACAACACTCTTGGGGTCGGGATTGCCATCGTTGCTTTGGTCGTGTCGGTGGTTGAACTGCTCCTTGCGTGTAGAAGAATCTCTGCCCCTCCTTCTAGCGCCAATTGTTGATCCCGTGGACCACTAAGTGTGTTTAAAGAATGATTAGGAGATGGGAGGTGAGATTTTCGTTAATAGAGCAATTTAACCACGTTTAAGACAGGTCGGGAGAAATATGAGTAGGCCGGGGCCGTGTTTCGCTTTATTGATGAGAGAGAAGTAAACGCTTTAGAATTACGAACTGGTTCCGAAGGACGTCCAGTTCGGCGTTCTAAAGTGTTGTCTTGCTACAAAGAGAGAGGTCGGGTAGCTTATAGTCTGTTCTAGAGTCAAAATCCGAGAGAGGTTCATTAATGACATATGAGGGGTATATATAGTCGGGGTCGGCTTCCTGCTCCCCGGGATCTCGGGCCACGTGTCGCCTGCGGCCTCTTTTGCGGGTAAGGTGGCCTAGGAGGCGTGTCCCGGCTTTCGAGGAGAGAGGTCATGATGAGCTCGGCGTGGCGTGTTGCAGAGCAGTGCACTGTTTTACCAACTCTGCTCCACCTGCTCCTTCCTGCCCTTGTCAGCTCTGTAGAGTTGGTGGAACGTCGGGCCGAAGGCACATCCCTACGCGGGTAGGGTACTGTCTTACCAACTCCCACTCGCCTATTCTTCTGACACTCCCTGTTCTGGCGGGGCATCAGCGCGGGCCCGGGGTACGTTGCTTTCAGGTCGGCTACCGAGCTGAAGAGCGGTCTTGCAGGTCGGTGACATTAAGTCCGGCTACCGTGCTGAAGAGCGGCCTTTCCTAAGATGGGCCTAACTAATTGGGGGTGCTAGGCCCACCTCCAACAACCAGGATCCTCAAGACCCGAAAACGAGAGCTTTAAGGAAACCAATGTCCTGCTCGTATAGAGATCCAGAGGCATGAACTCGATAAAAGGATAGATTTGGGTGTCAACAACATCCCGATAATAGGTACAGCTCTCAACATCTAGATGTTGAGTTCCGCGGTTGGCAGCTTCACCGATCCGATCCTTGAGCCCGATTATCTCCTCGGGAATACACTTCACCTTGACTTTTGGCAGGCGTGAGTGGTTAAACTCGAGAAATTTGTCAATGAAGCTGAAGAGTACTTCGTCTTCCTCGTAAGGGAAATCAGAGCAGTCTAAGTCCAGTCCGGGAACATTAAGCCACAGATTCCTCCATTTGGTCGCTAAAACGCTCGTCTTCACCGAATCTTTAGTCGGGAGGTATGAGAGTATTTGAGTAAGCAAAGATTCCGGCAATTCGCTGATTCTATCGTACCCAGGCATCACGAGACGAAACCCTAAAAGCATGAACAAACAACAGCAGCATAAACAAAAAAAAGGGTCTCGATCGAATCCTAGGCGATGAGTTTCTCTAATTAATCAGGTATGTAAACGAAAGACTCGACGGAGGAATCTGGGCTCTGAAGAACTCACCGTGGATTTGACTCGCCGGCGGATTATCGGCCAGAATGACCGGAAATGAGAGATAAAAGTGGTCACTTTTTTGCGTGAGAAACGGATCGTTTAGTATTTATACGTTTGAAGCGGTGACGTTTGATTTTTTTTGGAGATTTGATATCTATACATTATTCCAAAAATCATTTTTAAAGGATAAACAATAATTAAGATTGCCAGTAAAACTCAGATTAAAGGATCGTCAAATTTCAATTTCGTTGATTTATTGTTTTTTTATGTAATTTCTCTATTTGTATCATCCGTATGTTTTTATGATTAATATAATACTAGGTAGGTAGCCCGCGCCTTGCGCGGGCCGAGGGGTCTCAAAAACGTAATACAAAACTTTATGTTATAAACCGAAGAAATTTAGAACTACCACTTGAGATATACATGATCAAAATAAAGTTAATCCAAAAAAGTAAACACTATACAAAACTAAAAACTCACAAACCAATATTAAATAAGTGTATGAAACCCACAAACCAATTGAATTAAGACAAACGCGAGTTATTCGTCTTCACATAATCGTTCTTCGTCATTTGTTTCCCTCTTATTTATCCTTTGGTTTTTCTTCTTTATCGTCTTTTTTTAATATTCTTCATCATCGTCTTCCACCTTTATCTCTCTTTCTTCTCTCACGTCTTTTTCTTCGTTTTCTTTCATTTTGTTTTTGTTTTCTTCTTCCGTTTTTTCTTTGTCACTCATGTTTTCCACATCTTTTCCTTGTTCTTCCTCATTGTCTTCGACTTCTACTTCTTCTTCCTCTTATACATCTTTCGATTTTCTTATTCCTCACCATTTTCTTTCATCTTCATCATCGTCTTCGACTTCAATTTCTTGTTCCTCTTCTATTATGTCTTCATCTTCTTCTTCTTCCGGGTTATATTATTCTCTTTCTTCTTCTTCTTCTTTTTCTCCTTCTTCATCACCTTCGTCTTCTTTGTTCTCTTCGACTTCCTATTCGTCTACTATGTATTGGTTTTCTTCTCCGGCTTTTCTGACTTCTTCTTCTGATTACTTTTCTCCCTTCTCCAAATTCGTCATTTCATTCTTCTTTGTTCACCATCTTCGTCTTCTCCGACTATTTTTCTTTTCTTCATTGTCTTCATTGACTTCGTCTTTTTCTTCTCCCTCTTCTTTATCTTTTAGTTTTTCATAATATTCGTCTTTTCCTTCTTATCCTCCATCGTTTTCAACTGCTACTTCTTCTTCTTTATCGTCTTCGTCTTAGTTGTCTTCTCTTTTTTTTTCGGTTTTCTTCATTTTCTTCGTTTTATTCTTTTGATTTTTTTTATGCCTCATCTTCTCCATTTTCTTCTATCGTCTTTGTATTCTCCTGCTTCTTATTCTTCTACATCTTCTACTTCTTCTTCCTTTTATTTGACTTTCAATTTTTCGTCTTCCTCGTATTTTCCTTCTTCTAATTATTTTTTTGGAATTTTTTTGGTATATATTTTCACATTCTTTATGGGCTTGGCTAACATGGACACATATTATCCGACCGTTCTAACCTGAACCCTCCTCTTGAAACTAAGGGGAAATATAGGTTGAAATCTGAATCAAAGTCACAATGTCTAATTGAAACACAATACACAATGATCGTAGGATTCAAATTTCTTCATTACAACCGTTTGTACCAAGTATATGCCACAACCGCTGAAGCAGCAACGCATACAACATGAAGAGCGGCATATATATGTATCTTATCGCTCCCAGCTCTCTAACCATGTTGGTATTCCGCAGATCTTAAGTGTCACTATTTATTCAAAATAAAGTCTTTTCCGCAATTTATCTTCTAGAATTTCGGTGTAAGCTTTTTAATGTTGTTATCACTTTTAAGTTGATAATCTTCCGAGGTGTCCAAAGATAATATCTAATTAATATCACCATAAGATTGTCAATGTGACTTATTCTCAAAGATTATATATGGTTTTTCTTCTCCAAATTCATCATCCTCTTCCCCTTCTTATTCTTCAACATTTTTGTCTTGTCCTAATTTTTCATATTCTGATTTTTATTTTTCTTTTCTTCGGTCTTCTCGCTCTCGTCTTTTCCTTCTTCTTCTTCACGACTTCGTCCTTCTCTTCTCCCTCCTATTCAACTTTCGGATTTTCTTCTTCCTCGTCCTTTCCTTCTTCTTTTGCACTGTCTTCGGCTTCTTCTTCTTCATTGTCTTCTTCTTCCTCTTATTTGTCTTTCGATTTTCTTATTCCTCTTCTTCATCGTCTTCAACTTCTATTTCTTCTCCATCTAATGATTTGTCTTCTTTTTCTTCCTCTTCAGCTTTGTTCTACTCTTCTTCCTATTCCTTATCTTTTGGTTTTGTTCTTCTTCGTATTTTCCTTATTCTTTTTTTTTCGGTTATTATTCATGTTCCTCTTCATTCTCCAATTTTAAAGCTTTTGTCATTTTCTCATCTTTTTCTTATTCTTCTTCATCGTCTTTGACTTCTACTTCTTCTTCTTCCTCTTATATATCTTTTGATTTTCTTATTCCTCACCCTTTTCTTTCAACTTCATCATCGTCTTCGACTTCTACTTCTTCTTACTATTCTATTGTGTCTTCTTTTTCTTCCTCTTTTGGTTTTTTTCTTCCTCATATTTTCCTACTTCTTTGACTTCTTCTTCATCATCTTTGTATTCTCTCAGTTCTTCTTCTTCTTTTTCGATTTTTATTAGCCTTCTTCATTCTCTGCTTCTTATTCCTCCTTGGTCTTCTTTGTCTTATCAAAACTCTTCTTCTTATGATTTTTCTTCGTCTCTTTCTCATCTTTACATTCGTCTACTTTGTATTATTCATCTTCTGGTTTTCTTCTCTTTCTTTATTCTTTTTTTTCTTCCACGTATTTTTATTTATTATTTTTTTTTCTTCTCCAAATTCGTCATTTCATTCTTCTTTGTTCACCATCTTCGTCTTCTCCGACTATTTTTCTTTTCTTCATTGTCTTCATTGGCTTCGTCTTTTCTTCTACCTCTTCTTTATCTTTTAGTTTTTCATATTCTTCGTTTTTTTCTTCTTATCCTCCATCGTATTCAACTCCTACTTCTTCTTCTTTATCGTCTTCGTCTTCTTTGACTTTTTTTTTCATTCGGTTTTTCTTCGTTTTCTTCTTCTGGATTTTTTGTTTTATTCTTCTGATTTTTCTTATGCCTCATCTTCTCCGTTTTCTTCTATCGTCTTTGTATTCTGTAGCTTCTTATTCTTCCACATCTTCTACTTCTTCTTCTTTCTTTTATTTGACTTTCGATTTTTCGTCTTCCTCGTATTTTTCTTCTTCTAATTATTTTTTTGGAATTTTTGTATTTTTTGGACGTATATTTTCACATACTTTATGGGCTTGGCTATCTTTACACAAACGATCAGTTTCAAAAAATCTTATGAAGTAAAACCACATAGATAACACGGACACATATTATCCGACTGTTCTAACATGAACCCTCCTCTTGAAACGAAGGGAAAATATAATAAAAAAGGAAGATGTAATAACGTAACAATCATCAGTCATGAAAAGTGAAATCCAAAGACATTCCATGAAAATTATTTTGTTTGTCGAATGATAAGAACCCAAAATGCTAACAAAAACCTCTACGGACAAAAAGACGGAAATACTATGTTATATAAGTAGTGTCATAGAGAATCATTTCATCCTTTGAGAGAAAATTTAACAATGGCCTCTTCCCATGTAAATCAAAAGTCCTTTTAAGTTTAGTATAGTAACAATCGATTTGCTCCATTTATCAATTTGGAAGTTAATATTTAAACTCGTGCAAAATCGAATATATCATACGATTGAGACAATAGGACAAATGTATTCAGGGGTTCGAAGACTCATTTCTCTCATGATATCCTTATCGATTCGAAATGAAGTGTTTTCTGCAACGTCATTAATAAGACTCGAAAATGTTCATGCAACATCAATGAAATTCTCGCTTATCTAAAACCTTTTTTTTCACACACACTCAATCCTTGTCCTCCTTTATATATAATTGTGTAGTGTTTCTCATAAGTGGTCGAAAAACCGAGGAAACGAAATTCACAAAGCTCGATAATATAATGAATAATGTTTCTTTGACACACACATTGTAATTACGAACGATTTTCTTCCTCCCTCGTTGGAACTCTTCCTAAACTATGTTTCTTCATCATCTTTGTGTTCTTCTTTTTCATCATCTCAGTCTTCTTCTTCTGCTTATCGTCTTCATCTTCTCGGCATCCTATTACTCCGGTTTTTCTTTGTCTTCTACTTCTTCAGCTTTATTTTCTTCTTCTTTATATTATGGTTTTTCTTCTTCCTAAAATTTTCCTTATTTTTTAATCATTTTGGGCTTCTTCTTTTTCATAATCTTTGACTTCTTCTTATTCTTTTTCTTCCGTTTTTTATTCGCATTCCTCTTCTTCTTCCTTCTCCTAATTCATCGCATTTGTCTTCTTTGGTTTCTTATTCCTCAAAGTTTTCTTAGCCTCCTTCCCCATCTTCAGCTTCTTATACTTTGTTATCTTCCAGTCATTCCTTATCTTAAACATATGTGTCTTTGTATTTTCTGAGTTCTTCTTAATCAGCTTCGTCTTTTTCTTCCTCCTCTTCTTCTTCTTTCATCTTCCTCATCTTTTCCTTCTACATCTTGTCTTCGACTTCTACTTCTACTCCTTTATCGACTTTGTCTTCTCCGAAATCTGCTTCTTCTTTTTCTTTTGGTTTTTCTTCGTCTTATTTCTTCTATTTTTTCATTTTTTCTATTATTCTTACTTATCTCGTATGCTTCCTCTTCTTATCTTCCTCCTCATATTTCTCTTCTTCTTTTTTATCGTCTTTAACTTCTTTTTCACCATATTCGTATTCTCCGACTTCTTTTCCAGTTTTTTTAACTCCTCCTCTTCTTCCTCTTGTTCTTCATATTCTTTGTCTTATTTGAATTCTTATTATTTTTGTTTTTCTTCATCGCTTTCATCATCTTCACCTTTTTCAACTTCTTCTACATAATCTTCGGGTTTTCCTCTTTTACTACTTCGTTTTCTTCATCTTCCGGTTTTCTTCTTTTTCGTCTTCTCTAACTTTTCCGATGACTTATTCATGTTCTTCCGGTTTCGTTCTTCTTCTTCAACTTTTTCATCTTCTTATCCTTATGCTTCTTCATTATTTTGTGTTATCCATGTCTTTATTTTTCTTCCGGATTTAATTGATATCAATTTGTCTTCGTCTTCTTCCTCATCTTTTTCGATTTATTTTTGGATTTTTTTTTGTCATTTTCAATCAAAATCAAAAGCTGATGAAACACATTTACAATATACACATTTTCAAATACGACACCTCGTTGCTCCCATTTGCCATTACACAATTACAAATGCGATGAAATGATCAAAACAAAGTCGGGCAACTTTAAATGTTATGAGTACGAACATAACTTAAGTTAAGTTTTTGTGCTTATGGATTTATTATCATCTTTATCAAGTCTATAAAAATAGTAATTAAGTAGGATCTTCATCTCAATAACTACTAATCTACAACTATAACTAAGACCTGGCTCAACTCTGAGACTATAATTACACAGTTACACTGTAAGAAAAACACAATATATACCCAATGGCAATACATAGACGATAAAAACAGAATATGTACCTCCAAGTTCTTCGTCATCCTCCATTTCTTCATACGCTTTCTTTGTCTGCTTGCGAAATCTAAGCATTCCTCGACAGTCGCCATCTCTAGTTTGTTGGTGTCTAACGATTCTACAAAAAAAAAAATCATGATCTAGACGCATTGTCCAGCCTTTTCGAAGCATTAAAAAAACTGGTGGAAAACTTAACAAATCTTATTAGTGGTGTTCCTGTCTTTTAAATAACAAAGACATGGTAGCAAAGAGACATAAGACAGTGAATGTTCTGACCAGAAGAACTCGTTCAGGTCATCATAGTTTCTCCACATAGAATGATCTGCATTTCCATTCTTGTTCTTCTCAAATTAAACTTTTTTCACGTGAAAATGATGACAAATTCGCAACGTAACCAAAAGCTAACGGTTCCATTCACAACCAGAATCAGTCTCACTATTATCTCCACCTTCACTGATAATGCTCAACATCCTTATGGCTATATCAACCGCCGTTTCCTCCGCCTCTTTGACTTTCATGCACCTCTTTGACTTTCATGCCCTTACGAACCTGAAGCCAATCAACGCCGTCTCTTCCTCCGCTTTTATCGTAGATCCTTCTCGTGATCTCTAGCTCCGATTGTTCACTCCACACGTATCCAGTGACCATGTTCCATAGAAAAAGATTATAGACAGGGTCACACGCAATAGGGGTGTCGACGAAAGAATGGATCAATCATAATTGTTTACAGAACTGTAAGAAAGAGGATTATTGATAAATGATAGAATCAACAAAAATTCATCGGTAAAAAATTACACTCAAAGTCGTTTATATTTTTTTCTTCTGGTTGTCGATTTAGGATAAAAGGTTATAGGATATGTAGTATTCAGTGTAAAATTGACTATGATTTTTAATTAAAAATCTTAAACAATTTTGACTATGATTTTCAGTTTTATTAAACATAATGGTAAGTAAATAACTAATTTAAAGTTAGTTAACAATCAATTTAGAATCACTTTTATAAAATAGCAATTATGTAGTATTAAAAATATTATGATAAAAATATTTTATTTAATTAATAAAATTTAAGAAAAGTTATATTAATTATTTTTCAATATTTTCGGTTATGATATGTAATTTTCTCTTCTTCTTTTTTTTTATCTTTTAAATTTCATTGTATTCGCTAGTAGGTTGCTCATCTTTGTTTTAACTCCTAAAAATTAATGGATGAAGCTATTTGTCCTTTGGAATAATTTTCTTTGCTTACGGTTGCAACTTGATATGAGCAAAATCTTTAAAATTATTTGTAATTTTTTTTTTGTCGGATCCTTAAAACATTATAAACATTGGATCAAACCCAGCACTGAACCACTACCGCGAAGATTCTGGAGCTATCAATGATTTGCAGATTTTGAACAATAGAGTCAACAACATCTTATTAACTGTTACAATGTTTTAACACAAGGTTTGGAATCAATTTAGTATTGTCTAATTCAATATCTCTAAATACATCAATATGTTTTGTGGTCCGTTGCCATTTTTTTCCTCGAGCAATGTTTGTTTTTCTAAATATTCTGTTATTTCAAGTACTTTCCTTATTAACACAAAACATAATAGTTAATATTACAAACCCAAGCAAATAAAATAGATATGTTATGAAGTCATGATCGATGATGTGCCAAACCGCATAATAGTGAGTCTACCGATTAAAGAATAAAATAGAAATACATACAGACGTAAGAAGTTTACATTAGAATAAAATAAAGAAAAATGGAAATACATACAAAGGTAAAAAGTAAGACCATCTTTATCAAAAAAAAAACTACATCGCTGAAGGCTTTAACTTCTTTATTTACCAGATTAAGAAAAAAATTTAAGAACACAGAAGACACGAACTAACGGGGATAGAATATCGATCAATTACATATCCATAAAAGCCTTACGTTATCTCTCTCTCTATCTCTCTCTCTCTATCTATCTATCTCTCTCTCGATTCTTAAGTTAGATCTCGCTTAGTTCTTTCTCGAGAATCTCCAGTATGTTTTTTTTTTGTATCCTTCATGAAAGATAAATTCTACAATAGATATGTTTAGTCTTGTCTCCTTCAGCTAAACATTTAATTTGGGTTTATAAAAATCATGAGCCATTTACACTCAATAACCGTTTTTAGATTAATAGACTGGAGTGATGCTATAGAATCTATATACATTTAAATAGAACAATCATATGGTCTCTTTGCTTTGTGTTTACTTGTTATAATATTTGGCACGTGCTTACATAAAACCAAATAAATCTAACTTTCTTTCCTAAATTTTGTGTGTTTATAGGTCCAAAGATGTGTGTCTTTCCTAAATTTTGTATGTTTATAGATCTAAAGATGTGTAGAAGACACGTCCTTACTAATCACATCCTATGAAGGAACACAACCATCCTCTTACACTTCAGTTGCGGCCTACATGGTCCTCTCCGGCTCCTTCTCATGATGACCTAGATTTTTAAAGAAAGTATAGATTTGATTAATCCTAATACATGATCATAAAACCTTAAAACTCCCAAAACCAAAACACGGTACTAACACAAGTCTAGCTATATAAATCAACTCGCACTCGACCGCCAATACAACTGATGCGGTGGGAAACATCATTGACACCATTAATTCTTGAACAACTCTTTTCTCATAAAGAAAGAGGAAAAAGGTTGACCTATTTACATTGAATAAACTGTATCTCTAACTTGGGCTAACTAATATTAATTCTTTCTTCTTTTTAGATCATCTTTCCTTAGCACATAAGTCACATTGATGAAGGTATCTTCAGGACAAGGGATCGTTTTGCCAGCTACCCATCAGACGATAGAACCCAAACTCTTCTTTTCGGATTTACTGAGCAGAGCTTGAAACGAAGGCTAGCTCTAATTTGAGACATGAACTATATATATATATCTTCTTCCGGATCTGGTCATCACCAACATACACTGCAAAGAAACCCTTTATGCGTTGTACAGAACGGCTAAAGAATCTTCTTTGCACCCAATAAACCCTCCCACTTCAACTTTCTTGTTATTCGAACAGAATCAGTAGAGCAGATATTTGGCCAAGCCCCTAAATTATGATACAAAAGGATTAAAACTTCTATAAAGAAGGAAGATTTAGTCCATAAGGACTTAATTACCACCATCGTGTCCCATATAAGGTGCACCCCTCCTCAAGTCCTAAGCATATGGACATATTTTAAGTATTACATGAATAAATCAAGAAAGAGAAGCAATGATAACAAAAAGTAAGAACCAGTCAAGCCAGCTATTACCGTCAACACCATTAGAATTTTTGCGGAAATCATCAAGCCCTGAAATTTTTTTGTGTAGAATTGAAAGTCCAATGATCAGTTCCTAGGATCTGCAGAGAAATACCAAGAAAAAGAGGAAAAAAATGTTCAAAAGATATCAACATTTCTATCCTATGTAGCTGCTATCATATCAAAATCATCAATAATTATAAAACCCCATCATCATTCATTGGCAGCAAAATTAGAATCAGAACTAAAAAGCAAGAAAATCAGTCTTTGATTAAGAGGAAAAATTAACGAAATTGGAGACTTAGTGAATCAAAATACGGATAGTAAAATTGATGATTCTTACTGTATTTGGTTCCATTGAATTCTACAAAGAACTCTTGCATACCATCCTTGATCGAGTCTACTTTATATTCACTCATCAGCCTGAAAAATATCAAATTAGTCAAAAAAAAAAAAAACTCAAAATCAAGATTAACTTTTTGCAAACAAGAAGAAACCGAAAGAAACGACGAACCAAGAATAGCGAGAAAGTAATAAGAAATTGACATAGAAACAAATACCTTCGTGTGCTTCGATAAAAAGAAAAACAAATACCTCCATGTGCTGCTCTTCATCTTCCATCTAGTCATATCCCTGCAAACCTATGTTTAAGTAGTATTTAAGCAGTAAAGAAATTCAGAGCAAATTAAATAATACAGATCAAACAAAAACGTAATACAACCTAAGAAAATATTATGTTAGTGTGTTGTTTATATTCTTCGATCGAGTTATTACCTTTTTCTTCCACCTTCTCTTGAGTTCGTGATTTTAAATAATACAAAACAGAGAATGATTGAATTAAAGACACAGGTGTTTCACGTACTAACAGAAAAATCTAGTCGGATCAAAGAGACGATGGCAATGAATGAGTTTCACAAAAATTATAAACGTGGGATATATATCAAGTAAAAAAATTAGGGTTTTCCGAAAATCGCAAAAGAAAATCGCAACCCAATTTCCGAAAATCGCAAAAGAGGATCGCAAGAAAATCACAAAAAGAAATCGCAACCCAACTAAATAAATAAAAAAACGGCCAGAGAATATCTATTCCGATATTACGTAGGGTTATCCGAAAACTGAAACCCCAAAATTGATAATCGGTACGACAAAAAACTTAAATCAAACCGATATAAAAAGGATTAACCGATTTTTACGGTTTAGAGTGAATGAGAGAGCTCCATTTCGAATGTAAAAAGGATGTACCGGTAGACAAATCGGTAGAATGTAATTATTTTATAAACTTAATTTAGACCGAAAACTTAATTTAGACCGATCAAAAGGGTATTGAAGTCTTTTTGGTGAGGGATAAGAGGATAATTAACCACCCCTAGAATGAATGAGAGAGCTCGAAAGCTAAAACTCACTTTGCTTATATTATATATGAGAAAAATCTAGTCGGATCAAAGAGACGATGGCAATGAATGAGTTTCACAAAAATTATAAACGTGGGATATATATCAAGTAAAAAAATTAGGTTTTTCCGAAAATCGCAAAAGAAAATCGCAACCCAATTTCCGAAAATCGCAAAAGAGGATCGCAAGAAAATCACAAAAAGAAATCGCAACCCAACTAAATAAATAAAAAAACGGCCAGAGAATATCTATTCCGATATTACGTAGGGTTATCCGAAAACTGAAACCCCAAAATTGATAATCGGTACGACAAAAAACTTAAATCAAACCGATATAAAAAGGATTAACCGATTTTTACGGTTTAGAGTGAATGAGAGAGCTCCATTTCGAATGTAAAAAGGATGTACCGGTAGACAAATCGGTAGAATGTAATTATTTTATAAACTTAATTTAGACCGAAAACTTAATTTAGACCGATCAAAAGGGTATTGAAGTCTTTTTGGTGAGGGATAAGAGGATAATTAACCACCCCTAGAATGAATGAGAGAGCTCGAAAGCTAAAACTCACTTTGCTTATATTATATATGAGAAAAATCTAGTCGGATCAAAGAGACGATGGCAATGAATGAGTTTCACAAAAATTATAAACGTGGGATATATATCAAGTAAAAAAATTAGGGTTTTCCGAAAATCGCAACCCAATTTCCGAAAATCGCAAAAGAGGATCGCAAGAAAATCACAAAAAGAAATCGCAACCCAACTAAATAAATAAAAAAACGGCCAGAGAATATCTATTCCGATATTACGTAGGGTTATCCGAAAACTGAAACCCCAAAATTGATAATCGGTACGACAAAAAACTTAAATCAAACCGATATAAAAAGGATTAACCGATTTTTACGGTTTAGAGTGAATGAGAGAGCTCCATTTCGAATGTAAAAAGGATGTACCGGTAGACAAATCGGTAGAATGTAATTATTTTATAAACTTAATTTAGACCGAAAACTTAATTTAGACCGATCAAAAGGGTATTGAAGTCTTTTTGGTGAGGGATAAGAGGATAATTAACCACCCCTAGAATGAATGAGAGAGCTCGAAAGCTAAAACTCACTTTGCTTATATTATATATGAGAAAAATCTAGTCGGATCAAAGAGACGATGGCAATGAATGAGTTTCACAAAAATTATAAACGTGGGATATATATCAAGTAAAAAAATTAGGGTTTTCCGAAAATCGCAAAAGAAAATCGCAACCCAATTTCCGAAAATCGCAAAAGAGGATCGCAAGAAAATCACAAAAAGAAATCGCAACCCAACTAAATAAATAAAAAAACGGCCAGAGAATATCTATTCCGATATTACGTAGGGTTATCCGAAAACTGAAACCCCAAAATTGATAATCGGTACGACAAAAAACTTAAATCAAACCGATATAAAAAGGATTAACCGATTTTTACGGTTTAGAGTGAATGAGAGAGCTCCATTTCGAATGTAAAAAGGATGTACCGGTAGACAAATCGGTAGAATGTAATTATTTTATAAACTTAATTTAGACCGAAAACTTAATTTAGACCGATCAAAAGGGTATTGAAGTCTTTTTGGTGAGGGATAAGAGGATAATTAACCACCCCTAGAATGAATGAGAGAGCTCGAAAGCTAAAACTCACTTTGCTTATATTATATATGAGAAAAATCTAGTCGGATCAAAGAGACGATGGCAATGAATGAGTTTCACAAAAATTATAAACGTGGGATATATATCAAGTAAAAAAATTAGGGTTTTCCGAAAATCGCAAAAGAAAATCGCAACCCAATTTCCGAAAATCGCAAAAGAGGATCGCAAGAAAATCACAAAAAGAAATCGCAACCCAACTAAATAAATAAAAAAACGGCCAGAGAATATCTATTCCGATATTACGTAGGGTTATCCGAAAACTGAAACCCCAAAATTGATAATCGGTACGACAAAAAACTTAAATCAAACCGATATAAAAAGGATTAACCGATTTTTACGGTTTAGAGTGAATGAGAGAGCTCCATTTCGAATGTAAAAAGGATGTACCGGTAGACAAATCGGTAGAATGTAATTATTTTATAAACTTAATTTAGACCGAAAACTTAATTTAGACCGATCAAAAGGGTATTGAAGTCTTTTTGGTGAGGGATAAGAGGATAATTAACCACCCCTAGAATGAATGAGAGAGCTCGAAAGCTAAAACTCACTTTGCTTATATTATATATGAGAAAAATCTAGTCGGATCAAAGAGACGATGGCAATGAATGAGTTTCACAAAAATTATAAACGTGGGATATATATCAAGTAAAAAAATTAGGGTTTTCCGAAAATCGCAACCCAATTTCCGAAAATCGCAAAAGAGGATCGCAAGAAAATCACAAAAAGAAATCGCAACCCAACTAAATAAATAAAAAAACGGCCAGAGAATATCTATTCCGATATTACGTAGGGTTATCCGAAAACTGAAACCCCAAAATTGATAATCGGTACGACAAAAAACTTAAATCAAATCGATATAAAAAGGATTAACCGATTTTTACGGTTTAGAGTGAATGAGAGAGCTCCATTTCGAATGTAAAAAGGATGTACCGGTAGACAAATCGGTAGAATGTAATTATTTTATAAACTTAATTTAGACCGAAAACTTAATTTAGACCGATCAAAAGGGTATTGAAGTCTTTTTGGTGAGGGATAAGAGGATAATTAACCACCCCTAGAATGAATGAGAGAGCTCGAAAGCTAAAACTCACTTTGCTTATATTATATATGAGAAAAATCTAGTCGGATCAAAGAGACGATGGCAATGAATGAGTTTCACAAAAATTATAAACGTGGGATATATATCAAGTAAAAAAATTAGGGTTTTCCGAAAATCGCAAAAGAAAATCGCAACCCAATTTCCGAAAATCGCAAAAGAGGATCGCAAGAAAATCACAAAAAGAAATCGCAACCCAACTAAATAAATAAAAAAACGGCCAGAGAATATCTATTCCGATATTACGTAGGGTTATCCGAAAACTGAAACCCCAAAATTGATAATCGGTACGACAAAAAACTTAAATCAAACCGATATAAAAAGGATTAACCGATTTTTACGGTTTAGAGTGAATGAGAGAGCTCCATTTCGAATGTAAAAAGGATGTACCGGTAGACAAATCGGTAGAATGTAATTATTTTATAAACTTAATTTAGACCGAAAACTTAATTTAGACCGATCAAAAGGGTATTGAAGTCTTTTTGGTGAGGGATAAGAGGATAATTAACCACCCCTAGAATGAATGAGAGAGCTCGAAAGCTAAAACTCACTTTGCTTATATTATATATGAGAAAAATCTAGTCGGATCAAAGAGACGATGGCAATGAATGAGTTTCACAAAAATTATAAACGTGGGATATATATCAAGTAAAAAAATTAGGGTTTTCCGAAAATCGCAACCCAATTTCCGAAAATCGCAAAAGAGGATCGCAAGAAAATCACAAAAAGAAATCGCAACCCAACTAAATAAATAAAAAAACGGCCAGAGAATATCTATTCCGATATTACGTAGGGTTATCCGAAAACTGAAACCCCAAAATTGATAATCGGTACGACAAAAAACTTAAATCAAACCGATATAAAAAGGATTAACCGATTTTTACGGTTTAGAGTGAATGAGAGAGCTCCATTTCGAATGTAAAAAGGATGTACCGGTAGACAAATCGGTAGAATGTAATTATTTTATAAACTTAATTTAGACCGAAAACTTAATTTAGACCGATCAAAAGGGTATTGAAGTCTTTTTGGTGAGGGATAAGAGGATAATTAACCACCCCTAGAATGAATGAGAGAGCTCGAAAGCTAAAACTCACTTTGCTTATATTATATATGAGAAAAATCTAGTCGGATCAAAGAGACGATGGCAATGAATGAGTTTCACAAAAATTATAAACGTGGGATATATATCAAGTAAAAAAATTAGGGTTTTCCGAAAATCGCAAAAGAAAATCGCAACCCAATTTCCGAAAATCGCAAAAGAGGATCGCAAGAAAATCACAAAAAGAAATCGCAACCCAACTAAATAAATAAAAAAACGGCCAGAGAATATCTATTCCGATATTACGTAGGGTTATCCGAAAACTGAAACCCCAAAATTGATAATCGGTACGACAAAAAACTTAAATCAAACCGATATAAAAAGGATTAACCGATTTTTACGGTTTAGAGTGAATGAGAGAGCTCCATTTCGAATGTAAAAAGGATGTACCGGTAGACAAATCGGTAGAATGTAATTATTTTATAAACTTAATTTAGACCGAAAACTTAATTTAGACCGATCAAAAGGGTATTGAAGTCTTTTTGGTGAGGGATAAGAGGATAATTAACCACCCCTAGAATGAATGAGAGAGCTCGAAAGCTAAAACTCACTTTGCTTATATTATATATGAGAAAAATCTAGTCGGATCAAAGAGACGATGGCAATGAATGAGTTTCACAAAAATTATAAACGTGGGATATATATCAAGTAAAAAAATTAGGGTTTTCCGAAAATCGCAACCCAATTTCCGAAAATCGCAAAAGAGGATCGCAAGAAAATCACAAAAAGAAATCGCAACCCAACTAAATAAATAAAAAAACGGCCAGAGAATATCTATTCCGATATTACGTAGGGTTATCCGAAAACTGAAACCCCAAAATTGATAATCGGTACGACAAAAAACTTAAATCAAACCGATATAAAAAGGATTAACCGATTTTTACGGTTTAGAGTGAATGAGAGAGCTCCATTTCGAATGTAAAAAGGATGTACCGGTAGACAAATCGGTAGAATGTAATTATTTTATAAACTTAATTTAGACCGAAAACTTAATTTAGACCGATCAAAAGGGTATTGAAGTCTTTTTGGTGAGGGATAAGAGGATAATTAACCACCCCTAGAATGAATGAGAGAGCTCGAAAGCTAAAACTCACTTTGCTTATATTATATATGAGAAAAATCTAGTCGGATCAAAGAGACGATGGCAATGAATGAGTTTCACAAAAATTATAAACGTGGGATATATATCAAGTAAAAAAATTAGGGTTTTCCGAAAATCGCAAAAGAAAATCGCAACCCAATTTCCGAAAATCGCAAAAGAGGATCGCAAGAAAATCACAAAAAGAAATCGCAACCCAACTAAATAAATAAAAAAACGGCCAGAGAATATCTATTCCGATATTACGTAGGGTTATCCGAAAACTGAAACCCCAAAATTGATAATCGGTACGACAAAAAACTTAAATCAAACCGATATAAAAAGGATTAACCGATTTTTACGGTTTAGAGTGAATGAGAGAGCTCCATTTCGAATGTAAAAAGGATGTACCGGTAGACAAATCGGTAGAATGTAATTATTTTATAAACTTAATTTAGACCGAAAACTTAATTTAGACCGATCAAAAGGGTATTGAAGTCTTTTTGGTGAGGGATAAGAGGATAATTAACCACCCCTAGAATGAATGAGAGAGCTCGAAAGCTAAAACTCACTTTGCTTATATTATATATGATAAGTTGACAAAAAAAAAAAACAATAATTAAGATTCGGTTAAAAAATTTCATTGAATATTAAGATTTTATTGGTAAAGATTGAGGAGAATTCCCAAAAAACTAATTTCGTATTTTCCTTTAAAAAATTAATTTCCCTTAAAGATGATTCTCATTTAATCTGTTTGATTAATTTTGTTATAAATACACATTGAACATGGTTACTATAATCGATATCTCAAAATCAAATATTGAAACGCTCACACACTGATGAAATCTATAGCTACTAATCCTTTAAAAAGCATATGATCCAAATTGGTAACATGTTTGTTTTGTGTGTGTGTTACCCCCCAAAGCTCAGTCGATCTTGGCACCCGAAGTCCAATTTGCTCTCCATGTAATGGAAGGACAAAGAAGACGCTCTGTTTTCCAACCTCCTGATCTCAGCTACATAACAAGAAGAAACAATGAGTGAAAATCAAAAAAAATACAGTCGGTTTCATGATCCAAATCTAATTTCACCTTGTTGAGAAATTCGTCATAATGTTTATCCATCCAAGCTTCTCCTTGTCGATCAAAAGCTGTGGTTTCTTCTTCCATCAGGTTTGCCAAAACAATCGCATGAATATATGATTTCAACACATCTTCAGCCGCTGAGTCTTTGTGCAAGATCACACTAACATTTCCCTTTCTATGTGCCAATAAGTACTTAGCTGCCAGAAGTGTGCAACAGACAAAGAACCGAGTTTACCCCCCACACGTTTCCAAATACGAAAAAAATCCATGGAAAAGAAATCAATCAAACCATTCTTATGAGAAGAAGCTCCAACACCATTTAGGAGTTGCATCCTGCAAATAAATCGTCAACCTCGCACAGGTTATTTCCCTTAAAATCTGCGATAATCGTAGTGATTCAAGTATGTAACTTACATATCTGGACGAGGGAGAGAGGAAACTTTTACACCTAAGTGCACTCTCTTATGCAATGGGTTTGAATTAGTTGACCTCAATGAAGTGGCCCACACGGGCAATACACCCTCCATTGAAGATACCTGTTCCGGAGAGAGAACTGGCCACATGTTTAGTTAAAGAAAGTTACTGATATATGATGCAATCATAAAGAGGAAGCTATTTAAACGAAGCATTTTTGAAATTACCTTGGCCAGTTTGCATGAAGTTTGCTACAATAATCGAACTCCTCTCCAAGTTTAATGAATTCAATACAAGACACTGGACAGCTCTATAGTTTGCTAGATATTTAAGAAAAGAAAACAGTCAATGAGAAAAATTGGAGAAATCCTGATTTGACCTTTATCTGTAACTTACCATACATATGAAACACGGTGAGAGAGAGAAACGAAAACCAAATAGCCAAAGGGTTTCCAGAGGTAAAACGAGCTAGCAACATTCCTAATGACATGCCCATCATTGTTGCCATTGTCTCTTGGCTTCCTTCCTTTCAGTAGATTAAATAGACACACACAAAATAAAACTACTAAAGATTTCACATTTATAGTTTCTAAATCATTCATTCACAGTGAAAAGAAGTTAACAGTACCTTAGCAGATATATCCGCTGCATTGTCTTGGAGAGCAAAGTGCTGAGTTAGAGCTGCTCGGGTTGCTCCACTTGCAACGCCAGCTGATTCAAGTAACGGAGATCGATGTGTCAACTACAGTGAAAGTCGTAAGTTCCATGTTTAATGCAGGTGATGAAACTTACTAAATGATCTTGATAGGCTCCCTAAGCAAACCACAATGATAAAGGCAGATGGAAACAGAGGAGAAAGAAGGTCCATTAGCATTCCTGCAATAAAAGCAACAAAGCTTGTAGTCATTCAACGTCTCTGAGAACCAAATACGGAAAATTATTTTCAAGTGTGGATGTGGCAACTAACTATTACTGGCGTGATGAATGAAAAAAACTAATAATAATAACAAAAGACATACCGATATCGTTCATCAGGTCAGCAACTAGACGCCACATTTTTGCATTGCTATCCAGGTTGGAACCCTGAAGAACAGAAAATCAGACCGTTCCCATATTGTATTAGAGGCTGATATTGATGCTCAGAAAACAAAAGAGAATCAATTGCTGATAATGATTCATCAAAGTTCTCAGAAAACATCAAAAACAATGAAACCAGGCTAAATTTTGAAGAAGAAAACGGAAGAGAATTTCAAGGTATATATGATTTGGCAGAATCTACTATATGGACACCTGATAAAATGTGAACAAGATGCCTCCAAGCATCCCAGTGAAATCTCTCAGAAACCACTGCATATTACAAACAAGATATAATCCATAGTGATTAATAATACTCAAGAGAGCCAATAAGTAGGAGAAAATGTTATATGTCAACAATAAAAAAACTCACCTGAAATGTCGCACCTATAACTGTTGCGGATTTCTCACCAACCCCAATTGCACTCAAAAGAGCCTGAAAAGTAGTCCAAATCAGAAATGCTGCATCAGACAAATTTAAGAACTCAAAAGCTCAAAACTTGATCTCACCTGAGTGGAAAGCATCATCTTTATGTAAGTTGAGAGCCCCTGCAAATGCAAATAAATTAAAAAAACATAGCCAAATCCCAAATTCAAACACAAATCAAGTTTTACAGTAGCCATACAAGCATATATCCTCACATATACCTGTAACGAGTCCCATAATTGAAACCCTACATAATCCGGAGTTACAGTACCAGGAAAGCCCTGCATTGAACAAAGCAAAATCCATTTGCCTCAATGGCCTAAAAGAAGAAATCCTAATCCGAAGGTGAAAAAGAAGAAAGAAATCACTTGCCTCCGGTACAAATGCTTGAAGAACTCGTCTCCACACTTGGTTGAAGCGATTAGCAGACCTATGAATCACCCGCAGGAGACAAATTCTCAATTTTGAAGCAACCAGATTTGGATTGGAATAAAAAAGAGGAAGAAAGGGAGAACCTTTGGATGGAGAGAGAAGGGAAGGCGGTGATGGTCGCTGTTCTGAAAAACTTAGTAGAAGAGGAACCATTCCACTCTTCGAGTGTAATTGATGAACAATCAGTGAGTTCTTCTCCCATGGCGAATTTTGGCTTCTTACTGAAAAATGTTGCAAGAAAGAGACAAGTTTTTGACTTTCAAATGTAATTTGGGTTTTGGGGCTTTGGGTTGGGTTTCAATTGCAATTTCTTTCTACGCAAATCGGTCCAGTTTTAAAACAAGGATCGATCGATCATTCGAAACAACAGGCAAATCTCTTTTACAATCACTTTTCTTTACACTTGTTTCTTCGTCGTATTTTTGCTTGTTGAGTGGCTTCCTCGTCTTACTTTTACCGCAGCTAAACCTAACACATCTCTAAATTCGTCGACTTTTCTCATTCCATCCTTGAAATTTTGCACAGGGACATCAAATCGGTGTCACCGTAAGTCTCCGAGTAATCGTGGTTTTCTATTCAAATCCCGAAATTTCAGTGTCTATGCAAAGAGAGAAACCAGTTCACGAATTTGCCGTAAAAGGTATGGTTTTTATTTTTGGCAAATGCAAACTCACACTGTTGTTACATGTGGTAATCTACATCTACATGTCGTCACTAAAGACAATGGAACTAACTTTTTGCTCGCTTCTAAATTTAGGAACACTTAAAACCAACAAGTCACGAAAGTGTGTGAAAGGAAAGTTAATTCCATTTATCATCATGTCCTAGTCTCTTAGATGATGGATGACTGTGTCTTTGAACTGTCTGAACCTTAAAATCCGGGGAAAATGCTTAACAGATTCCATTTCCAACTATAAGTACACATATACAAGTTTCCACTAACACCAATTATCTCCTCACTCAAAGTTACCGTCTTCCCATTTTCTTCTATTGCTGCCTCTGTTGATTCCCTCTAGTTGAGGTTACTGCTAATGTTTCATTCTATTTTGAATCCAGTTGCTAGGTTTTGATCATCATTTACCAACTTAATCGATGTTGTTTCATAGAAGTTATCTCTAGAACACAGTTGTTTGGACGTGATTATTATGGCCTAGCTGCTTAATCTCCATTATCATCCACAAATGTATCATATCGATTTTTATCAGTACTTAGTTGCATTCATCTTCTGCCACATGTGGTTCTTTTACTCTTCATTGTTCAGGTAACATATCTTTGGACATTTGTTTCAGGCTCTTCTTGTGAGACATGGGAAAACTTGTTGCTGTCTTGATGACTATTGTATTAGCTCTTGGAGCAATTCAAGAGGTGAAATCCCATCGAGACCAACCTTTGTCAGGAATTGCAATTCATAAGACAACATTCCATCTTAATGAAAAAGCTTATGTTAAAGCCTCTCCAACAGTTCTTGGAACTAATGTAAAGTGTCTCTGTTTATATCAGAAACATAATGCAAACTCTTTATCACCACCATTGATTTAACTTCATTGCATATTTTCAGGGTCAAGATCGCGAGTGGGTGTTGGTTGTATATAGTTCTCCGCACCCATCAGATGATGATTGGATTGGAGTGTTTTCTCCTGCAGATTTCAAGTAGATATGAAAAAACCTTCTCGTTAAAAGCTTATTGAAATCTAAAGGTTAAATTTATTTTCTAAAAAGCTTTGCATTTTACCTTTTTTTTTTCTACAGTGCTTCGATTTGTCCTGCAGAAATAAAATACGTCGATCCGCCTCTACTTTGTTCCGCGCCTATCAAGGCTTTTTTTTTCTCACCAACGACTTACACAGCGTTATGTGTCTTTCTTCTCTGGAATGAATCTTAGAGTTTTCCCCTTTCTTTGCAGTTTCAATATGCAAACTATAGTAATCCAAGATACAACAATACCGGGGTCGGTTCCTTGAAGCTTCAACTGATCAACCAGAGATCGGATATCTCTTTCGCGCTCTTTTCTGGCGGTTTGTTGAATGTAATACTCTCATTCACCAACAAGTTCTTTAGCTTCAAAGGTTTTTAGTTAACCATTCCTTGGTTTTGTTTTGAACTTGTGTTATAGCCAAAGCTTGTGGCAGTCTCAAACAAAGTAGTCTTTGAGAACCCAAATGCACCAGTTTACCCGCGACTGGCGCTAGGAAAAGACTGGGATGAAGTAAGTTTCTGTGATTATTTTCTGTGGAAATGACCCAAAGAAGTGAAAATGAGTTTTTAAATAGATGACAGTGACATGGACTAGTGGTTATGGGCTCGACATTGCTGAACCTGTTGTCGAGTGGGGAGTCAAAGGAGGAGAGCGTAAACTCTCACCTGCTGGGACATTGACCTTTGGGCCTAACAGCATGTGCGGTGCTCCTGCGAGGACGGTGGGATGGCGTGATCCCGGATACATACACACAGCTTTTCTCAAAGAGTTGTGGCCTAACTCCAAGTATGTGCCCATGTGTTTTCATTGTTCTGATTTACATGAATCAGCTACAGGAAGGGATCTGATTTACATGAATCACTGAGCTTTGATATGATTATTATACAGATATACCTACAGAGTTGGGCATAGAGTGTCCAATGGTGCATTCGTCTGGAGTAGAGAGTACCAATTCAAATCTTCTCCATTTCCAGGCCAAAACTCTCTCCAACATGTTGTAATCTTTGGAGACATGGGAAAGGTTTGATCTTTCAGACTAAAAGCATATCAGATTTTCTAATGCTGTGGTCTCAAAACCACATTCATACCTCCAGGTATGTGCCCATGTGTTTTCTCTGTTCTGAAACGATGAATCAGCTACAGGGAGGGATCTGATTTACATGAATCACTGAGCTTTGATATGATTATTATACAGATATACCTACAGAGTTGGGCACAAATTGTCCACTGGTGCACTCATCTGGAGTAAAGAGTATCAATTTAAATCTTCTCCTTTTCCGGGCCAAGATTCTCTCCAGCGAGTTGTAATCTTCGGAGACATGGGAAAGGTTTGATCATTCGTTTCATCCAAAGCATATCAGCGCATCGTTTATTGATCCAGAATGTTTGTTGATATATTCTTAAAACCGCATGCTAATGGCTCAAACGAGTACAAAGATTTCCAAAGCGCTTCTCTCAACACCACAAAGCAACTTATTAGAGATATAAATAACACGGATGCAGTTTTCCACATCGGGGATATCTGTTATGCAAATGGATACCTTTCACAGTGGGACCAATTCACAGCGCAGATTGAGCCAATTGCTTCCACTGTTCCATACATGATTGCAAGGTCTGCCTTATCTGTTTTCTAACAAAGTTGTTGGCTTTTTGGTTCATTGAATACCGATAGTGACTGCTGAGTAACTCCTGTTCAGCGGAAACCATGAGCGTGTCTGGCCCAACTCCGGATCTTTCTATCAAGGTCTAGATTCTGGAGGAGAGTGCGGTGTACCAGCCGAGACAATGTTCTACGTCCCTGCTCAAAACAGAGCCAAGTTCTGGTACTCGAGTGACTACGGAATGTTCAGGTTCTGCGTGGCTAACACAGAACTCGACTGGAGAGAAGGAACAGAGCAGTACAACTTCATAGAGCACTGCTTAGCATAAGTCGACAGGCAAAAGCAGCCGTGGCTGATATTCCTCGCTCATCGCGTGCTCGGTTATTCCTCAGCGGATTTGTACGGTGCGGAAGGGTCCTTCGCTGAACCAATGGGCAGAGACAGCCTTCAGAAGCTCTGGCAGAAGTACAAAGTCGACATTGCATTCTATGGCCATGCGCATAACTACGAACGAACATGCCCGGTTTACCAGGTATAAAAACAATCAGCCTGGTCGAACATTGCATTCAATGCGCATGGCCATAGAATGCAATGTCGACCAGGCATCCTCTATAAACAAATCAAACAGTTTTGTTTTTCTTTGGAGGAATGTTTTGATTTTTCTTGTAACCCTTTTGTAGGGTGTATGCACGAACCATGAGAGGAGCAACAACTACAAGGGTCCATTAAACGGGACGATCCACGTTGTTGCTGGAGGTGGAGGAGCCGATCTGAATGATTTCTCTGTCGTACAACCGAAATGGAGTCTGGTCAGGGATAAGGATTACGGTTTTGTTAAACTTACAGCACTTGATCACTCCGAGCTTCTGTTTGAATACAAGAAGAGCATCGACGGGCGAGTCCATGATTCTTTCAAGATTTCAAGGAATTACAAAGATATCATGGCTTGTGCTGTTGATAGCTGCCCTGCTATCACACTAGCTTACTAGATTTATATATATACATTTTACAGTAAATAAATCTCGTTTAAAAACTTACATATAAAATTTCTGTTAATCTAATATATAATGAGTGAATGGAGGCTTTCTAGCGTTGACACTTCGTGACTTGAGAACAAATAAAAATGTGGCATATCACATATGTTAAACTATTTATTACATATAAAAATCATTTAATTTAAATTAAATTATTTTAAAAATCATTAAAATATTAACATATAATAAACGAAATTTAAATTTAATTTAAAAACATCATAAATATATAAATATTATATAATACAAATATTAGATAATTTGAGATTTTAAATGCATTTTTTGTTAAATAACTTATGTTACATTTGTCACCAAAATCTACAAGTATTGATTAAAGGTATTAAGTTCGTCCACTAATAGTGAAAAAGTTAAAGATTCCGTTGCTAAAAGCTATACCTTAAACCATCAGTTTAGTCTATATAAATTGTAGTTTTCACAACATTCGAACTCGTATAATTAATTAGGAGCAAAGTGTTATTTCAGAGGATGAAGCAAGTTTCTTTCAAACTTATGTATTTGGTTTCCCTTCTTCTCACTGTCTTGTGTCTTCCGTAAGTATATTTGTTTTTTGTAACAACTTAATTTAACTGTCTTCTGTATACGCAACTGCAATCTGTAGATTGATACGATAATTGCAATTTGTAATGATAAATTCGTATTCATATAGTATAATTTATGCAGATACGGGACTTAGCATCCAAAATAATGAAAGTTCTCTGGATCAAAAATATTGTATGTCGAATAAACCAAGATGCAGCGGATGCGAAGGTGGAATCGGTGGTGATCCTGGCCCACCACCACCTTGTTGTAAAAAAGATAATGATTGTAACAATTATTGCGCAGAAGTTGGTTTTTGCGGCCCAGATTGTCATTGCGTTTGTTATATGGTAAAAGTGATGAATAATGTTCGTTGCCAAAAGGATATTGACTGCAACATGAAATGTTCAAATCAAGGGTACTGCAAATTGGAATTATAGAAAATGTCGTTTGTATATGCATATGATAAATGCTTTTAATTAACGAAATAAAAAGCTGTATTTCCTCCTCAGATGTATCATATAGGTGTAGATTCACCCAAAGTTTCGATCTCGACGTCGATCCCCCAATCTGAATGTTAAAAACGTATTTCTCCGCAATTGAAAACTTCGAAACATATTTACCCACATAATAAACCGAGAATATACAATTTTTTCTTCGATCCAAACAAAATTTTAGGTGGACTAGATTTTCATATTTATTCAAAGCCTGTTTCATTCATTACCCAAATCTAATAGAATTGACTACACTTTATTAACGGCCGACCCATGTCTAAGTGACACCCCTAACATTTTTAATATTCATGTTTAACCTCTTGTAATATACATAACATTAGTTTGTTTCTTTGTATTGCACTCACTTAAATTCCACCGATGAAATTTGATGACCCCATCCACCTCTTTAAATAATCCTTGTTCAACTTTAAATAGACAAGATTTTCCTCAAACGAAGAAAATCAAATAAATAGGCAAAGTTTTCCAGGTTACATAATTTATTTTCCTAATTTTTACTTAAAATAAATTATCTCTTTTCGATCAACTTATTTATTCATACAGAAAAACACATCTTTCATATAATTTAATTAAGATTAAAATTCATCAAACTAGAAAATAACTTTTTGAATAAAAAACAAACTCACCTAACAAGAAAACAATAGTTAACAATCATAACAAGAAAACTAAGATCCGATATAGAAACATGACCCAGTTAAAGATCAAATCATTTTTCTACTTATTAGCAATTTTGAAATATTCAGTTTTATATAATAAGATTTTTTTATTCTAAGCTGAAATATGGTTTTAAAAAAAAATTTGGCTTTTATTCCTTTTCTTGTTATGATTGTTATCTATTGTGTAAATTTCTTAATCTAATCTGAAATATGATTTTTCATTTTTTTTAAAAACATTAGTTTTTATTTATAGTTTTTATTTAATTTCCTTAATCTAAACATAAGTACTATTTTTTCTTTACCTTTTATGATTAGGAATCGATTATAAATTTTAATTTTATTGTTAATATTATGTGTTAAAATATAATTAGAAATTTGTTAAACACATGTCAAAATATAATTAGAAATTTATTAAATACATATCAAAATCTTATTGATTGACTTGACACGTGTCAATTGAGAGATTATTAATGGATGGAGATATTATATTTTTCGTAAGACGGTTCGATGGAGATATTATATATTTTCTTTATTTTTAAATAAAAAAAAACTTTAAGATAAATTTCTTTAATCTAAAAGCAACTTTTATTTTCTTTTTTTGTGCTAACTTTACTTTTATTATTAAGTCTAGATTATATTTTTTCTTTTATTGTTAATATTATATGTCAAAATCTAATTAGTAATTTTTTACATGTGTCAAAATCTAATGGATTAACTCAACACGTGTCGCGATCTTGCGAGTTACTAATTTTGAATCATTCTCCTGTAATATTTTTTACACGTGTCAAAATATAATGGATTAACTTGACATACTTTGAATCATTCTCATTTATATATATATAGAATTTGTATGTGAGAGGAGGAATCCAACTCCATAAACACAAAATAAGCGGTGCATTAGGTTCATAATTAATTAATAATGACCCACATGAAGAAATCGATTTTTCATTTTCTTTTAAACAACGGATTCAAAACACATCGTGATGGTGTTTATGAAGAAAAAATGATTTATTACGACATTTGCATCACTCCATTAGTTCGGCCCGTATATTATGAGCCTGTTACAGGCCCATTAAAAATATCTATATTCTATAGTATATTGGGGTCATGAGGTAAATCTGTAGATATTTGAGGGTCTAAAGTATCAATACATTGAATTACAGACCCATTTAACTGGAAATACGAGTATTATACAGGGGTGTTTCCGTAAATAATTACAGAGCCCTTACTTTATTTATTTTTATAACTTTCCTCGGCTCGAGATTATTTTGTCTTGCCGATCGTGCTTTCCTACATTTCTGTTTCTCGTCGCCGGAGTCCGTCGACAGATCTCTGGATCGCTGCAGAAAATAGTAAGTAAATCCACAGATCTCAACTTCTTCGAACTTCTTCTTCGCATACGATTGTTTGTATCGTTCCCTCGTCGTGCATTGATGTCTGTGGTGATTACTAGAATCTAGAATTGAAGCCCGAAGTTACCCATCTTCGTTATTCTGTTTTTTTTGAAGTAGATTTTATCTAAGTTTCGAGCGAATTCTTCGTGTTGTTGATTCGCATTGCTGGTCTTTTTTGCTTAAATTTCGAGATTTAACGATTCGAGTTCTCTGGTGTTGATGTGATTTTATCTGAATTTACATCATTTGTTTCTATCTGAATTTACATCGATCTCGATCTCTCTAAGGCATCGCTCTCTGGAGAAAAATGTCGTCTGTAGGAACATCGAAAGGGATTCTAGAGATCGCCAAGTTCGGTTTCTACGTCGCTGTTCCTATCGGCCTCATGTATACCTTCGCCAACAACAGCACCAATATCAAGAAATTCATGGGAAATGTAATCTTCTCCATCTCTCTCTCTCTCGTTTTCCCTTTCAGAAATCAGCAATCTTTAGGATTGATGCTTCGAATTCAAACGAATCTCGTTGGATTGTTGTGCTCTATTAGGCATATAGATCGATGGGTTTTGCTTAATAATTAGAGATGATAACTCTAAAATTGGTTTAACGCATTGTTGAACACAGAGTATGTAGTTTACTACAATCTCAGAAACATACAAGATAATGGTTCAATCCCCTTGAATAGTCAATGATTCTTCTTCGTAATTTCAATTTCTGCATTTGAATCATTTCCAATTGTAGTTTTGCAGTGCAAATTTAGCTATTTTGTGTCGATCACTTACGGGGTTTTGCTCGATAATTAGGAAACCGTAAATGCGAAAATGGGTACATGCCTTGTTACCTGACTGTTGTGAATTTGTCTGCGCTTGAATCACGGAAGAACTTAGAAACATTTAAACCATCTCATTTATTCCGCTTTAATGTTCAATTTGATTCTTACATCAGAAGTCCATTTGCGCTGCATTTGAAAGTCCCATGGTTGTCGGGTTTTTCCGGGGCCTTGAGGCTCTATATGGTCATTTTGCAGTGCAATGGAGGGAGGCATTCACTAACCATAACCCTGAATTTGGCTATTTTTTTGTTGTGCAGCGTTCATATGTTGTGTATCCAGAAGAGGCACCTCGACCTCCTTCACCTGAGGAGCTAAGGGAGATGGCACGAGAGCTTGCCCGTAAGAAGAACATTCCATGAGTTGATGAGACGAAAACCCGACAACCATCGGACTTTCAAATGCAGCGCAAATTTAGTTTAGTGTTTACAAGAAATCTCTATGGACACCATCAATATATATCATCATGCACATGTTTGAAGAAAGTGTACGAGTTGTCACAATTTCAGGAAATGTCTAAACATGTACCTTTCAAGGCGTAGCTCTTAAATATATATTTTTAAAGGCGGATCCACATTGTTGCTGGAGGTGGAGGAGCCGATGTAAATGATTTCTCTGTCGTACAACCGAAATGGAGTCTGGTCAGGGATAAGGATTACGGTTTTGTTAAACTTACAGCACTTGATCACTCGGAGCTTCTGTTTGAATACAAGAAGAGCATCGACGGGCGAGTCCATGATTCTTTCAAGATTTCAAGGAATTACAAAGATATCATGGCTTGTGGTACTGGTTTCCCTTCTTGTCAGTTGTCACCATCTTTCGTAAGTATCACTGCAATTTTGTAGTTTGATACGTAAGACAAATCTGAATGTTGTTAGAACACTTACCGAATTCTAGATCACTAGTTATCAAAACTATCACTTTCTCACACACATATATTACTTGGGATTCATGATGCTATATAATCACGATAAGTGTTTCGAGGAAATGTAATTCTGATTTCTCTCATGTTATGTGTACAGATGTTAAACTTAGCATCCAACAGAATGAAAGTTCTTATAGCCATAACTATTGTATATCATGCACGTACCGGTTGTGAGCTTGGAGGTGGTGAAATCGGTGGTGGACCAGTCTTACCCCCACCAGCTTGTTGTAAGAAAGATAATGATTGTGGCGCTCATTGTTCAGAACGATGAATGTTCTTCGTTGCAAAAAAGATATTGATTGCAACGTGAAATGTTCAAAGGATGGGAATTGCAAATTGGGATTATAAAAATAAAATAAAAAAATACATTTGGGACAGATTAAATGACAAAAATATGGACCATGAGCTAGTGTGTTTAATGGTTTGTGCTATTGTCATCGATGTATTATTATCTGCATAAGATGTGATGTTGAAGAAAAAAAATGAAAATCGTTGACTCAATTTAGTAGAAATTTCCATTCATTAACTATTGCCCTTCAATCCTCAACGGTTGTCCTTCCAATTATAACCAAAATTGTCAAGATTTTCTAGCTAATTAATAAATTTACCAAAAATCACGACCTAAAATACACTATAAAAAGCTATCAAGATGATCTCGGTTCTTCCAAATATCATTGTATTCCAGAACATAAAATTTGTAGCCCTGATGGTCCTCCACCGCAAAGATAGTTAAAATTATAAAAATGCATGTGTATCTCTGATTTTTATTTTAAAATTGTTATAATTTCATTTAAGAATTTTGATGTGAATCATAGTTATATGAATACCCATCTTGAATTATTTACATTCTAAATAAAGATGGATTAAGATCACATAAATTGAAACATACAAAAAGAGTATTTTGACCAAATAATTTTTATTTCCACAAATTAATATGTTTTTATGATCTTAAAAATCATGTATAATTCTCCCAACAAATTAATTTTCATGAAGGTCATATATGTATTATATATATATGCACTTTTTGGTTGAGTAAATAATTATTTTCATGAAAGAGATATATAATATCCGAAAGAGTGTCACATGAATAAGTCAAATGTAATGCGACGAAAAATGTGGAGTTTGATTTTGTAGTAAGTTGAAACCGTGAAAGGAATTGAATAATAACAATAATTATGATTTAACTCGCATTAGTTATATAGTGTTTGATTTTTTTTTTTTAAATAATTATAGATAGTATTGTCACATCAGGCTAATTATCTATTTAACTCGTTTTGCTATGAAATAAAATATTATTGAGCTAATTTGCAAAAAATTATAATCTTGAAAACATAACTCTAATATGCACCGGTTAATAACTCCGGTTTTTGTGATCAGTCTACGAACTCTTAAAAAAAACTAATTTCTCGTGTCTAATTCTTTATAAAATTAGTAAAATATTTTTCAATTTTTTTGTTTTGATATACAGTCATATAAAATATAATAAATTATAGTGAAAATATTATAAAATCTCGAATATATTTTTTCTTTGAATATATATGGATTGATTTTTATTTAAAATATATGATATTTTTAATATCCTAATAATTAAGAAAGTAAATAGTAGATAATATATTTAATGAAAACAAATTTTTTTTATATTTCATTCAATAATTTTAAAAAACAATGATATTATTTCTTATTTTAATTATATTTTCTTATTTATAATGATATAATATGTAATATATTACAAAATAAAATTCATTTTCCTAAATATTTTCTTAAATAGAGATAAATTGACCAGAACTGGCCTCTTCTCAAGCGATTCGACAGTCGCCTTCACGAAGCTATGTGAATCCGACTCCTTGCAACCGTCTTCTACAACGTAACTATGGTTTCATAACTCTGCTAATCCTATATTGCAGAGTTCAGTTTGCTTCTAAATTGCTTGGTTAATTTTCTGAATGGATCATTTTGTAACAACCCGCAATATTAAATTTAGTGGTGTATATGGATTATACAAGAAATTTAGTGGTGTATATGGATTAATCATTTTAAGTTTTTAACTATCGTAAAATGTACTATAATGCAAACAATTTAAGTTTTATCAATAACTTTTCCAAAAAAATATACTCCCTATGTTTCTAATTGTTAGATGTTTTAGGTTTTTCATACATATTAATGAAATATTTACAATTACAATTCTATCCTTGTTTTTATTAATTAATACTTTAGTTTTATCTTTAGATAATTAAAATAATAAAGGTAAATTAACAAAAAAGAACAATAACTACACTTAGGAAATATAAAATATCTAACTTTTTGAAACAATTTTTTTTCTAAAACATCTATTATTAATAAATAGAGGGAGTAATTCATTAGTCAAATCTAGTATTAACTACACCTATAACTTTTCCAAATATATATAAGATTCAATTCATTAGTCAAATCTAGTATTTAATTATTTAGTCAAATATAGTATTAATTACACCTAGATATATATTAAGTACATGAACCATAAGATATACTACTATAACTTTTCCAAAAATATATTTAATTCATTAGTCAAGTATCTAGTATTAATTACACGTAGGCATATATTAAGTACATGAACCATAAAATATTTAGACGTGTAAGAATTAACTAAGGTAAAAACAAAAAAAAATGTAACGCGCGTTGGTGCATGCATGAAGTGAACAACTGTAAAGTAGGGATAATTAATGCTCTTTGATTCTCATTTCCACTTTCTATACCCATTGGTTAAATGCACTATAAAAAGAGATGAGGAGTAGCTTCATTTCACCATTGAAAGCATAAAAAAAAAAACATATATACTTGAAATATGAAGAACGTCTCCTTTAAGCTAATTTTATGTGTTTCTCTTCTTGTCGTTGCCTTCGGTAAGCATATACTTATCTTTCAATTTCTTAATTTAAAAATCATATATGAATATATGATTAAAACTTGCGGGAATTAAGATTTCTGCTATCAAAATCTATGTTTTAAACGCGTCTTGAAGTTTATCTGGGAACTACAGTTTTTCGTACGAAAGAGAATTTCAACAGTGATAATAGCAGAGAAACAATATGCATGTAAAATCTTATTCATGTTATTATTAAGTGTATAAAATATAAATAAAAGATTAATCTTTTTGTTTCTCAAACGAGATTTTGGCAAAATATATGAAAACTAACGATAGAAATCAATCATATCAATCATTTTGTTCTAATGACAATCCATGTTGGGACTAACACATTATTGATATGAAGGACAAGCTATTGCAAAAGCTGGCGTGAATCATCTAGGGATTTGTGACACAGACATTGAGTGCGAGGGCATGCCTTGTATGAGGGGTAATGGATTTTGCAATCAAAAAACCGGAAAATGCGAGTGTCCAAAATTACAAGCGAATAGAGCCGGCGTGAATCATCTAGGGATTTGTGACACAGACCTTGAGTGTCGGGACATGCCTTGTCCGAGGGGTAATGGATATTGTGATCAGAAAACGTCAAAATGCAAGTGTGGTTCAATATAAAATTATGTTAAAATTTCGCAAGTAAACATACTTTATGAAGAAGTCAAATAAATTTACTAATTTTCTATAATGAGTTCATCCTAGAACAAACTAAATGAATCTACTATCTACTAACATTACCTGACGTTATAATCTTAAATCGTTGATTAAATGTCATCTTTGTACGACTAAACAAACAACAAATATCTACTTTTACAAAGAGAAAGAAACAATGCCGTCAAAAAACAAAAGGTACACAAACAAAGAGAATGGTCTCCAATCCAACTTTGAGTTGAGTTTGATTTGGTCCTTTTCGGTTTTTAGTTTTTCTCGTCTAAACTAGAGTTCAAATCAAAACAATACCAAAATGTACCGTTTCAATTTGGTATTGTTTTGGTTAAGACTTTGATAATATATCTTCAACCAGATTTGTAAGAACTTAACTATAAAATTTCATCAAAAATGTTGACTTCTTAATCCTGAATTTCGTCTCACTTGAGAGTCCATGACCGGTAAAAGACAAAAAGGTTAAAATATGATATTTATAACAATGAGTGTATATATGGATGATAAAATTATTATTGCCTAGAAATCATTAAACCAATGACAAAAGTTAAAGACTAATCCAAATCGGATATTTGCTGAGTTACGGTTAGATCGATTCAACCGGATGGTTTAGGTCGGACAATGCTTAAAGTTCTGTATTTTATTACTTTGAGGTTGTCTTTTTTTTTTTTTCCAAATTATTTCGTGGTATTCAGTTTATTGTGTTGTGTTTTGACGTTGGTTGATTTTCATTACCCAAACTACAAAGAAACTAAATGGTGCTGCTCGTACTTCTCCTTCTGTGATTTTCATTATTCTAGATCTAAAAACTAGGGATTGTGAACGATGAGTGCCTTGTCTTCGATGTGTGCATTATGATGCTGCTCGTACTTCTCCTTCACTCCTCGAAGGATATCAATAGTTTTAGCCATGGTGGGCTCATCCACACACACAACTTGGAATATTCTCTCGAATACAGTATCTTTCCTGATGTATTTCTCGTATTCTTCCATGGTTGTACAACCAATGCACCTAGCCTTACCTCTAGCCAGCATATTCTTAAGAAGGTTTGCTGCATCATTAGAACCTTGGCATCCAATAAGAGTGTGAAGGTCATCTAGATAGAGAAGAACATTTCCATTAGAGTCTTCAACATCTTTTATGACACTTGCCAGCCTCTCTTCATACTCTCCTTTGTTTCTAACTCCCGCTGCCAAAGAATTCAGATTCAAGCTAATGAGCCTTAGCTTGAGAAGTTCTTTTGGCACATTACCGTTGCTGATTTTCTGCGCCAAACCAACTACGACCGAAGTTTTCCCAACTCCAGGTTCGCCACAAAGAAGTGGATAGTTTCTGGTCTTCTTTAGAAGAACCCTTACCAGAAACTTTATCTCAGCTTCTCTCTCACTGATAGGAGAGAGGCTGACACATTTCTCTACGAGATCTACTCCATAGGTTTCCAGATGATTTGCATTGTCCATTCGCTTCAGCTCTCTCATCAAAGCTGATGGCTCAACATCATTTTTTTAGCACTTCTGTGATTTTGGAATCTTCAATAAGCGCAAATATCAGGTGTTGAAGACTTTGAGCACTGTCTCCACAAGATGATTGTTGAAGATTTTGAAATTGTTTTCTCAGCCGTGTAAAAGACGGGTTTTCCCTGATTTTTTTAGGCAGAGGAAAGCTTATGGGGACTTGTGTCTTTAGTGCCTCTTTGAGGTCGCTCTCAATTGAAGAACATGTGTTGTCCCCTCCTACGATAACAATAGCTTGAAAGAAGACGCTTGTTTGAACAGTAATTAACACCGCTGTAAGATGCAACAGAGTTAATACTTCGTGCCATTCTGCTTCAGCAAGGATGCGAGCTGAAGAAAGAAGCTTCTCGACCTTCATAGAGTTGGGTCCTCTCTCTTCTTCCAAAACCAACAACTGCACAAATCCATGAGCTAATATTAATCAACATGTAGACGTTAACAATCAGACATTGTAATAAATCTACAAACAAGATATCACAGTAACATGGACAAGATAGGACTTTTTAGTCTCATGCCCGTCTTAATAATATTGACGACCTTAGGCAAAATATGAAATATGGACATTTATTTATATCATAAAAATATAACAAAATTTTAAACATTAATGATTATGCGCGGATCGTATTCGTAAACGTTTTTAGTATCACTATTCATTCGTGCAAGTTTTGAGCATGACGTTTTAGACATATTTTTATTTCAAGATCAATTTCAAGCATGTGATTTGCATTTATATATTTTATTACCCAAGTTATAAACTTCAAAACTCTCATAATTAATAACTCCTTACACAAATCTCAATGACAAACACTTTTCCGTCATGAATATTAACTACAAGTTCATACTACAAACAAAATATTGATACATGCTTTGGACTTTTACATTGGACGATAGTTTTTTCTCATGTTTGGTATATTCATTATGGAGAAGCAACTCATGAGGCATTGGGAACCATCTGGAGAAGAACTTGTGTGCCTTTTCTTTTCTGCAAAACTGCAATTAAAGAATCAATCAACATATTTAAACTTAGAAGAGAAATATTGATTATACGTTATTTTGTTCATAATCAATTACACATATATAAGATAATATTGTATTTTGCACATAACTCATTTTGACAAAATCTCAATATTTCTCTTAAAAAATAAAAATCTAAAAAATTTCGAGAACATAGTTTACAACAAAACTAAAAACGAAGTGATCATTTTTGTAATTTTTTTCTTCCATAAAAACTCATACGTTTGATCAAAACTACAGACTCCATAGTGATATTAGAGACGAATTGGATATATTTGGTTATGCAAAACACTTTGCATTTGTAAAAATTTCAAATGCCCAAATTTTCAAATTTCAAATGAGAGAAAAATATTTGAGCAACAACAAAATGAAGTTACCAGATAAGAGAAGCAAAAAGTAACAAAATATATACTAAATTGTAAGCCTTTTCGAAAGTATGTGTTATATCTCTTTCTAAAATTTACTAGATGAAGTTTATGTAGTCATAAGCGGTAGTCGGAACTCTAGGAGGCAATATAGTTTTAGAGAAATAAAAATGTAAAGTGCATACAATACTGGCGCTAATAGAGTGTAGATAAAAAATTAATACGAATGAAAGACATAAATAGTTTTTCTGAACATAAAAATATTAGTTTGTCAAAATATTGTGTGGAAAGTAATGACATTGTAAAAAGGAAGTTAATGTGTATTAATATTTTGTTTTTACCGATTTTTCATATTTAATATTTTTGATGATATGTTATTTTTAAGAGCATAAAAATCTAATAAATCGTAAATATGATATTTTAGAATGCAAAATACGTTTAGATTATGTGCCATTTTTGCTAATCACATAGATATAGATATGAACCTTACTTATTTATATCTACCTTATAAAGAGTGAATGAGTGCTCTCCAGGGCTGACACATGTCCTCTTTTTATTGGTCGTTTTTAATATTTTATATTTTTTTATAAATTAATTGCATATTAAAAATTAATTGGCAATTAATAAATTGATACATGACTCTTATATATTATTTAACGTTATGAGATATGATTTCTAACATTCATTTTCAATATGTTGGCTCGTCTTATTATTGAATCAATTTCGAGTTGGATCGACACAATCAATGATAATGCAGAGCATCATGAAACCGAACGAAACCATGAGATTCCTATCAACTACATCCATAATGGAAAGATATGAAATCAGAATAAAATTATGCAGCAACGTTCCGTCAGTCACGGCGTGGTTAACGGAGCAGCCGATTAAAACGCCGTCGATCAATTTTGTGACTTGAACGGCGAGGATTGGTCGCAGACGTGGTCGAATTTTGCGTCGGCGAAAAAGAAATTCGCGCAGGCGTCATTGTAGAGCCGGCGAGAGGAGGGAAGTGAGAGAGGGTGATAGAGAGAGTGTTTGAGGTGAGAGAGAAGTGCGTGTGTGAGGAGGTGACCATGACGCGTGAAGAGGCATCATTTCTGGATTCTTTCCAGTTTTTTTTATAAAAAAAAATTATTTCAAGTCAAAGGGAGAGAAGTGATCATGTCGGATCCGAGAGAGGCTCGACTTCAGGCCCGTTGGACCCAGCCGGAGAGATTTCGAGGTCTAACTCCGCCGGCATGCATTTCTCGGCGCCGCTCGGTAGCGTATACTCGAAGAAGAGCCAGAAAAGGAAGAAGCGCATTTTCTGGCACCCGATTTTCGGGGAGAGGAAGCAACGGCTCTGGATTATTCCGGTGTCGAATTTCGTCGTGGTTCTAAGAGGGAAAACACTGTAAGACCCGACGGCGGCAGCGGTGCTATCGTCGAAGCTGCGTTAGCAGCTGCCGAAGTGAAGGCAAGTGACGAAAGCGAGAACAATTTACAGTGGGCATTGGGGAAAGCAGGAGAGGACAGAGTGCAATTAGCGGTTTAAGAGAAGCAATGATAACTTCTGGCTGAGATCTATGACGTTTTCAATTGATCCGACGCTACAAAAATTCGGATAGCTAATCTTTAATTTTTCTTTTTCTTTTTTCTTTTGGTGAGGGAGGGGGGATATATCATGTCCTGTATTATATAGGACTTTGTCAGAATTCTTCTTGTTAAAGGGTTTCATCTCTATACTATTAAAAAATAAACTTAAATTTGTAAGTTATTATTACAAATAAAAAAAGATAATTAAAATAAAAAAGTATAGAAGTGTCTTTTCAAATTATTGTAGAGAATATGAAAATATGGAAATATGGAAAGTATTCTTTTACATTCAACTTCAATAATGCATTTAATTTCTTAGTTATTGTGATATTAAAAAAAATTATATCATTTAAATAATAATCAATCCATATATATATATATATATTCAAAGAAAAATATATTTGTATCCAATTTCAAATGCTATCATATAGCATAGTTAATAAAAGCAACGTGAGAGATAAATATTTGATCAAATTGAACAATGTGAAAAAATATTTATCCAGATGGTTTGCTGAGTTACGGTTAGATTGATTCAACCAGATGGTTTGGGTCGGACAATGCACAAAGTTCTGTATATCTTCTTCTATTTTTTCCAAATTATTTCGTGGTTCAGCATGTGGTATTCAGTTATTGTTTACAAAAATCAATTCAGTGTTATTTGATTCAATAATGTTCTAGCTTATCTGGGTTTGGGCCCGGTTTGGATCTTAAGAAAACCGATCCAATTTTAAACCAAAAGAATATTATGAGACTCGAGGATCTTATTATATAAAGCTAGATCCTCGACGTCAGCTTGACACGTATGATAATTATCAATTACGAGATCGTGACATTTGTCATAATTGTTAATTTAGATTTTGAAATATGTCAATTTAATTAAAAAAATAAAACAAAATTAAAGTAAATATTAAAAATTTTAAACTAAAAAAAGGCAGTGGTTAAACTAAAAAAAAAAATCTATATAAAAAGGAAACTTAAAATAATAATATAACAACAATACTTAAAAAAAGAAACTTAGAAAAACCCACGACCAAAACTCTATATTAAAAGAAAACATAAAAAAGGAAACTACGTATATAACCACGACCAAAAAAATAATAATATAAACCTGAAACTTTAAAAAAGAAACTTAAAATATATAACCAAAAAATAATAATATAAACATGGAACTTAAAAAACTTTAAAAAATAATAATTTAGATATTGAGCTAACGTTTTTTAAATAAAGAAAAAACAATATTTCATATTAGAATAAGGAAACTAAACAATAGATAACAATCGTAAAAAGGAAATGAATAAAAACAAAAAAAAATTAAAAAATGAAAAACTATATTTCAGTTTAGAATAAAGAAAACTCATTATATAAAGTTGAATGTTTCAAAGTTGTTAACTTACCTGATTGCGACACATGTCAAATCAAAGTTGGAAAAAAATAAAATTGATTAATAAAAAAACTTAAAAATTCGGAAAATTTAATAACCGATTCATAATTGGTAATGTTACAAAAAAAAAATTACCCTAAAAAGTAAAATTAATATAAAAATGGAAAAAAATTCTTAATTTTTCCATTTAGATTAAAGAAATTAATCCTAAAATAAAAAAGAATTCTAATTTCTCATCTCTATATAAACCATAATTTATTTCATTGGAAACATCGTTTTTAAATTTATGTATTATATATTTTCTCGGGTGATCTAAGTTTGTTTTCTATTTTTTCGTTTTTTCTCACATGTTATAAAATATTTAATTACAAATCCGCATATATGCATGTACTTATATGGTAAAAATATAAAAATACATATATTTTTTCCTGTTTAAAGAGGCATTAAAAAAATCTCGTCTTTCCTAAATTAAATTTAAACATTGCGAATCAAATTTAAACTTGTGATGTAAATTTAAACATTGTGAGCATTTGATGTGGGAATCTCAAGACTGGATATTCTAAAACTCAGCCGCAGTTTTTTTTTTTTTCAAAGACTCCTCCGATTAATCTAATCTCCTTCAAAGTTACAATCTTGCAGTTTCTCGGATTGCTTCGCTTCGTTTAGTAATGTTTTGAATCCAATTGCTAAAATCTGTTTTGTTTTTTGTTTTTCATCAAATGCCCACTTGAGTTTGATGATTTTGGATTTTACGCATGTGGTTTCATTTGTGTTTCAGTCTCTTCTTCCTCTTAAGACATGAGAGACGAACAAGCTCTTGCAATCTTGGTGACTCTTGTATTATTATTAGCTCTTGGAGCAATTCAACAAGTGAAATCTCATAAAGACCAACCTTTATCAGGAATTGCTATCCATAAAACAACATTCCATCTCAATGCAAAAGCTTATGTCAAAGCCTCTCCAACTGTTCTTGGATCTAATGTAATAACCCTTCTCTCTCTCTCTCCTTTTTTTATATGTTTCAGATCTTTTCATAGTTTTTGATGAAATACTAAACTTCAATGCATTAACTTTCTTTGCAGGGTCAACATAGTGAAATGGTGTTGGTCGAATATAGCTCTCCGAAACCATCAGATGATGATTGGATTGGAGTGTTTTCCCCTGCAGATTTCAAGTAGATTAACACATTTCTTCTCATCAACGTAGCTCTTAGATTGAAAAAAGTAGTGTATGTTTAACACTTTTGTTGTTGTTCCTACAGTGCTTCGACTTGTCCAGGAGATAACAAAATGGCGAGTCCACCTCGACTATGTTCCGCTCCTATCAAGGTTTTTTTTTGTTTTCTCATAGCATGATTTACCATTGATTCTAATTTTTTTCTCTGCATCAAGTGTTTAGCTTTTTTCCTCTTTTGCAGTTTCAATATGCAAACTTTAGTAATCCAAGATACAACAATACCGGGGTCGGTTCCTTGAAGCTTCAACTGATCAACCAGAGATCGGATTTCTCTTTCGCGCTCTTTTCTGGCGGTTTGTTGAATGTAATACTCTCATTCACCAACAAGTTCTTTAGCTTCAAAGGTTTTTAGTTAACCATTCCTTGGTTTTGTTTTGAACTTGTGTTATAGCCAAAGCTTGTGGCAGTCTCAAACAAAGTAGTCTTTGAGAACCCAAATGCACCAGTTTACCCGCGACTGGCGCTAGGAAAAGACTGGGATGAAGTAAGTTTCTGTGATTATTTTCTGTGGAAATGACCCAAAGAAGTGAAAATGAGTTTGTAAATAGATGACAGTGACATGGACTAGTGGTTATGGGCTCGACATTGCTGAACCTGTTGTCGAGTGGGGAGTCAAAGGAGGAGAGCGTAAACTCTCACCTGCTGGGACATTGACCTTTGGGCCTAACAGCATGTGCGGTGCTCCTGCGAGGACGGTGGGATGGCGTGATCCCGGATACATACACACAGCTTTTCTCAAAGAGTTGTGGCCTAACTCCAAGTATGTGCCCATGTGTTTTCATTGTTCTGATTTACATGAATCAGCTACAGGAAGGGATCTGATTTACATGAATCACTGAGCTTTGATATGATTATTATACAGATATACCTACAGAGTTGGGCATAGAGTGTCCAATGGTGCATTCGTCTGGAGTAGAGAGTACCAATTCAAATCTTCTCCATTTCCAGGCCAAAACTCTCTCCAACATGTTGTAATCTTTGGAGACATGGGAAAGGTTTGATCTTTCAGACTAAAAGCATATCAGATTTTCTAATGCTGTGGTCTCAAAACCACATTCATACCTTTCTTGTGCTCTGTTGCAGGCTGAGGTTGATGGCTCAAACGAGTACAACGATTTCCAACGCGCTTCTCTCAACACCACAAAGCAGCTTATTAAAGATCTAAAGAAGACAGATGCAGTTTTCCATATCGGAGATATCTGTTATGCAAATGGATACCTTTCGCAATGGGACCAATTCACAGCACAGATTGAGCCAATTGCTTCCACTGTTCCATACATGATTGCAAGGTTTTGCCTTCTTTTTTTCTTTCTTACAAAGTTGTTGGCTTTCTTGTTTACCGAGTCCTGGATATTGAATCCCTGCAGCGGAAACCATGAGCGTGACTGGCCCAACTCGGGATCGTTTTACCAGAGTTTAGACTCTGGAGGAGAATGCGGTGTACTAGCCGAGACAATGTTCTACGTTCCTGCTCAAAACAGAGCCAAGTTCTGGTACTCGAGTGACTATGGAATGTTTAGATTCTGCGTGGCCGACACAGAACACGACTGGAGAGAAGGAACAGAGCAATACAACTTCATCGAGCATTGCTTAGCATCAGTCGACAGAAAAAAGCAGCCGTGGCTGATATTCTTAGCTCATCGAGTGCTCGGTTATTCCTCCACATCATTCTATGCGGAAGAAGTCTCTTTCGCAGAACCAATGGGAAGAGATAGTCTTCAAAAACTATGGCAGAAATACAAAGTCGACATTGCAGTCTACGGCCACGCACATAACTACGAGAGAACATGCCCGGTTTACCAGGTAAACATCCTCTACAAGTATATCAGGAGTGGTTCATAAAAAACGGAATCATTCCATTGTTCTGTTGCTTTGTTTTTTGTGTTTCTAGAGTGTATGCACGAGTCATGAGAAAAGCAACTACAAGGGTCAGTTGAATGGGACGATCCACGTTGTTGCTGGAGGTGGAGGAGCTGGTCTTGCTGAATTCTCCGATCTACAACCGAATTGGAGTCTGTTCAGAGATTACGACTACGGATTCGTTAAACTCACAGCAGTTGATTACTCCAATCTTCTGTTCGAGTACAAGAAGAGCAGCGACGGACGAGTCCATGATTCATTCAAGATATCAAGAGATTACAGAGACGTCTTGGCTTGTGCTGTTGATAGTTGCCCCGCAACAACACTTGCTTCATAAGAATAGAATCTTGCAACTGCGTCAACTCTTTTCTGTTGTAGTGATCACACATCAATTTATACGTACTTCCAAAATAAGTTTCAGAAAGCTTTGTTTATCATCTTCCGACATTACTGACGTTTCAGTTCATAGGATAATTACTCTGCTGGATATATATCGAATCGATATCTTAGACGCGAGTGTTCAAGCAATCATTTACTCATTTGATGTTTCTCATGTATTACACCAAAAAAGCAAAAGAATCTTGATCTTCATCCTAATCCTCAACACCATTAAGATTGAGATTTGGCATTCCATTCTTAAGGCCAAACTAAGCAGAAATCCAAAAGATAAAACAACAAGTGAAACAAGAAGAAAAAGACATATCCGGTTTGTTGTTTGTTTTTACCGATTCTTCGATTCAAAACGTCGAAGAAGAAGTATTGACAACGATATGCCGAAGCGGACGATCCACATCTCCTCCGCCACCGTGTTTGACAAACTCGGCGGGTGTCAAGAAACTGCCATGGCAAATGCACATTATCCGAACTTCCTCTCCTTTCCCGTACTTGTATAGAATCCCGTCAACCCGTCTCCCGTTCGGGCCGTCTCCTTTCGTAAACACACACGGCATGTCGAACAAACCAGTAGACGTAGCCGTCCCTTTGCCTTTCCTATCCACTGAGTCATCCTCTCTTCTCACTCCTTTCTCACTCTCGTTCTCATTCGCTTTGCTAGCTCTTGTCCCACTCGGTTTCTCCATTCCTTGGCTTCCGCTGTTAGATGAACATCTTGTCATGATTTTTGGGCTCCTTTCGTCACCGCAACTGTTTGATGAACCTACAACATAATATAAGTTTTGTCGATTTCCATGATTCCTTAAGTGTTACTAATCGGAGTCTAAGACCAACAACAATGTCACTAATCTTGAAAATCTACCTTGTTGGTTCTTGTTGTCCAGCTCCGACAAGCACGAAGAGCTGCCTCCTCCTCCTCCTCTTCCTCCATCGGAGTCAACACACACTTGTCCATTAGAAGAAACCAAATGCCTCTGCAAAAACCCACTTTTAGTCGCAGTGACCCATCTCTCAGTCTCAAACGACGACGTTTGGTCATCGGAATTTCCAACTCTGAAACTCTGTTTCTCACATCTCCTCCTCTTAGCTTCCATTCTCCTCAGCGACTGCATCTCTTTCCTTTTCCTCCATTCATCTTCCATCTCCGCCGGTAACGACTTCGTTCTAGCTAAACCCACCGTGTAATTCTCCGGCTCAACCTCCGTGTCGGCCACAACTGTCGTCGAGTCATCAAACGGCACAATTCCGATAACAGAAGAAGATCGTTTGAGCAACCTCGGAGTCTTGTCTACTCCGAATCGACCTCCTAAAGACAAACCCAGATTCAGCTCAATCGCACTCTCATCTTCGCAGTCTGTTTCTCCACCATGAAACGCTCTTCCACCGCCGTTTTCAGACATAAAACCTCGTAGCAGATCTCTCGGGTATTTATTTATGTCCAGAGAAAGATTTGTCGTCACCGTCATTTCTCTGTTCCATGCCCTTTGTTGTCTACTTGCTTCTTCCCCCATAGATTCCGAAACGAAAAAAAAAAAAAAAAAAAAAGGAGTTACCAGAGACGGTCAAAATGAAGAAATGAAAACTCTGAATTTCACATCCGGTCAAAATCTGAACTTTATAATGAATTTTCACAGAAAATCTCACAAATTCACGAAAGAGAATCAGATAATGGAATAATTCAAATGGATAAAAGTAATTTATGGAACGGAAAAAACTCGCCGGAAGTTACCAGAGACGGCGAAGAAGACGAAGAGGTTACTCGAAAGTGAAGAAGAAGAAGAAAACCTTTTAAGACATTAGAGATAAAAGAGAAAAAGAAAAAGAAGAAGAAGAAAGAGAGACAGCCCCTTGACTGAGAGGAGGCAAGTGGCCGCCGAGAGAGCTGCCTGAACGACACGTGGCCGGTGGATTACGTCGGCGTTCCATAGTGCTGCTTGAGGAAACGTGTCGTAAAGCGACTGAGTTAACCAGAGTCACGACACGTGTCTCCCAGGTAAAAAGATCCGTTTTCTCTTTATTTGATTTTCTTGTCTTAGGCCCAATGAAGTAAGGGAAACTCCAAAACCAGATTTTTTTAGAGAACAAAAAAATAAACAGAATTTGATTCCATATCCAAATCCTGAAGATTGTTGTTACCATGGATGATTATAATTTATTTCAAAATGAAGTTTGTCTTATGAAATTTTGATTTTGAGAGCTAAGAAAGAAGAGTAAACATATAATTGAATTTGATAAATCTAGCGACTCGACAACGTCACTCACGTGGGTTGGACCGAGGGACCCACGAGGAAGCAAGTTGCTTGTGAAAAAGTGACCGAGAATAACACTTCCGTGTAAAATAAAAGGGATTCTTTGCTAATTTATCAATTTTTCACCAAAAAATTTAGTTTTTTAGCATCTTTTTAAAAATGTTTAAGAATCTAGCACTTTGTTGACGGTATATTTTTTGATTTTTCAGTCAAATTTATGTACAGTACCGTGCGAAAGTAAGGGGTGTACTGTATATGTGTATATCAATAAAAAGATTAAATGATTATTTTGTAAGAGAAAGTGTTATATTATTTTAGACAATATACAAAATATTAAAAAATAAAAAAAATTTGAAAAAGTGATTGTCTACGAAAATACTCCAAAATTAAAAAAAAAAAGTAATTGTTTAGTTAACAATTACTGCAAAAGGCAAAACCCTTCAATAAAACTAGAAGACTAAATATAAAGTATCAATGTAAAAGTTTTTGATTATTGACAAATCTTGATCTTGTGATGGAGAAGGGTAGATTAACCATAATAATCCAAATTTGTAAAAAAAAAGTCGAGTGTTATTGATTCAGTGTTGGAGAATGAAATCTACAAATTGAAAAGAAGATTTTTAGAATCCTTCGTGGGTCACTTTGTTGAGTCAAGTGGGGACCGACTAGAAGCTTTTTAAACCATGAAAACCAAATTGACACGTGTCATTCACGCGTTGGTTCATGTAAGAGAAAACTATAAATACATACGACGTCGTTGGAAGACCCTATTGACTTTCCCATAACCAAAGCCCATATAAGGTAAGGGTAGGCCATTTTGGACTTTTTAGTTTTATCGTTTGCTTTGATTTGGGGGGGTATTTTAACATTTTTATTTAACTGAAAATAATTATTTTTCGGTTTGGTCCTCACAGTTTTCAGTTCATTTTGGGTAAAATCTTATTATTAGAAAAAGAAAACAAAAACTTATAATTACGACTTACAATTCAATTTTTCCAAAAAATCATAACAATTTCTTAATTTAATTTTGAATAAAATTCGAAAAAATCGACTCGGCAATGATTTTCAATTTACAGCGAACTTCCGATTCACTTTTGGTTAGGACAATTTGGTTTGAAAAGCGGTTAAAATAAAGCCTACTAATTCAGATTGAAACAAAAGAAGCAATCATATTTTTTTTAAATTATAGTGAGATAGATCGACATCCTCCTCAAGGAAACAACTTAATGTCACACTACATCCTATTCCTCTTCATGTGCCTAAACCAAAGATTCCACTGTTTTCTCTAAACAAAGATCTATCTCCTCGAGTCTATGTATGTCATGAACATGAATACTTGGTTTATCTCACTACATTCTTGGTTGGACATTCAATAACTTCTAATCTCACTCTCTCTTTCTCTCTATAAAACTTCAGAATCTCAATTTCAAATGAACAATAACATCAGAGTTTTGAAAAAAAGACCAACTCTTTTAGCCTCTGGATTGAGCATTTTCACGGCCAGCATTCACCGTACCGTTCTCATAAACTTTGCCATCACCATTATTAGCCTCACCGTTGCGTGATTCGCCCCGTCTCTCATTCCCATTTCTTCCGTAGCCTCGTCCTCCATTAAAACCGTTGCCACGAGGCCTAAACCCGTCGTTTCTGTAACCGTTCTCGTTCCTATAACCTCCGTTTCGCATTGAGGATCTGCCATTATGGTTGTTGCCTGCAAGCAGAATCAAGGGTTTCAGTTTTTATTTCTTAAAGTTGAGATCTTGGAGACAGTTAGATTCACAAAATAGTAAACTTTACTTTTAACTTACCTCGTTTCTCTTCTATAGAAACTCTTCTGTTTCCGATTCTGATGGCTGACTCTTTGTGAGTCTAGAGTTGTGTAATCAGAAGAAAAATCCAGTTTAAAATCACAAGAAAAATCCAATTTATAATCAGAAGTTGCAAGAGATTAGACAATGTCTAACAATACCTGGATGACCAATTTCACAGCTTCAGCAGTTTCGAATGTAACAAAACCGAAACAGTTTCCCTTTAGCTGAAAAATGAAAATACTTGGATGGTTAAAATTTTTGTAGGTGGAACAAAGAAAAACTTGTTTCCTCTAAAGATCCATTCAATAACAACTCACCCTGTAACTTCTAACTTGGATACCATCTTTCTTAATAGCACCAAAACCTTTGAATGTTTCATTGAGTTGCTCCGGTGTCGCATCCATAGGCAAGTTTGCAACAAATATGGAATCACCCTCAGCTGATACATGAAAATGGCAAAATCATATTAAGACATCAAACAAAACGAAAAGGGAACGTTTTTCCGGAAATGTTAAAACATTGAAATTAGAAACCTGGTTGGCCGATTGTTTCAGCAGAAGAATGTTCAGGAACTGGCGCAGGAGCAGCTTTAGATTCGGGAGTAGCACTCAGCTCTTTAACAGGTTTAGGCTTTGCAGGAGAAGCTTTGACATTGAATGTAGCACCATTTTGAGCCGGGGATTGGACCTAAGTGTAAGTTGCAAAATCTTTAGATTATAAAAGCAAGGTTGAGCTATAGAATTGGACAATACACATAATGAGGACTCACAACTACTGCAAAGGATTTCTTGGGAGCAGCCGCACCGTTGCTGATATCGTTCACAACTTTTTCCTCACGGGTTTTGGGATGCCCATTTGCTATAGCTCTTTCTGGTTTTTTCACAGCAATTTCAGTTGTCTGTTTCACCAGGGGCTGTTGAGTAGGGATAGAAACTGGCTCTGCAACTTCATTTGCGGGCTCTGCTGATCAAAATCGATATTCTTATGAAACCCCAAATGTAAATCTGATATTATAGATCAAATAAAACTTTGGCCAGTACTCACCCAAGATTGTGACTGTTGTTTGAACTACTTGAGGAACCGTCTCCACAACCTCATTCTTGTTAGCTTCTGGTTCAACAAACTCATCAGAGACATACCTGAAGACATCGTTCAGCACAAAGTAGCTTCCTTTCTGCGGCACAAGGAAAAAAGATTGAGAAAATCTCATTCTTTCTCCATCTTTTACGGTGAGTAAACCCGTGACTAGAGTAACAACTCCATTTTTGTAGGATGCTTGGGAATCAGCGGTCAAAATCTGAATCTTTGAGTTTTCGTAATCGAAGGACATGATCTGGTCATTAATAGCCTAGAAACAAGATTAAAGAACTCTATCAGAAAATTTGCTTCCAACTACAATTAACAAACAAGAGACATCAACACCAATCAAACAATTAACTTATTCGAAAATGTAGCTTACCTTTAAGGATTTGACAGAAACCATCTCTCCATTGGAACAGGGGCGCCCTAAAACACTGTCCTCAAGATAGAATCGATGCACTTCCGCTGGTGATTCATATAAATGGTTGTAGTATTTCTGAACAAAAGCATTGCCCACAATGTGTGGATCAACCAATGGAGCATTTGATTCGAGTGCCATCTCTACATTATCCAATAGATTCATTAGGGTCAGATGAAAAAACAATAAAACAAGTTTTGTCGAAATTGAAACTAAAACAGACTTATAAGAACCACACACACACAAAAAAGGGGGGATTTGTTCATCAAACAAGAGACTTCACCCACATTGTGGATTCCAATCAAACTTAATAATACTTGCAAGCTGTGAATCTATAAATGACTAAATCTAGTTTTCTGTGACGACAGAAATGTTCAATAAGAAAATAAATGAGTGAAATAAGCGTTAGAACTCCATAGATCTATATAGCTACTAGATTTTGAAGAAATGTAAAAAAGAAGCTTGAACATTTAAACCCAAAAGAATTGAACTGAAGAAGATAACAAAATCATTGTATGAAGTAAGAACAAAAGCAATACCTTGGAAGATGAGAAGAGAAGCAGAATCAAAATCTCAGACCAGAGTGAAGAGAAGGAAGACGGAACACGATGGGGGATGGATATATATATATATGGCTTCTTCTAGGGTTTTTACTTAGAAATCTCCGACGAGAATTGGGAGGCTTTTCTACAGATTTATCGATAAAAACATTATACTACAATTATTTAAGGTAAGTATGTAATGGAAATTGTGGCTAAGAATTGAAATGTTTATTCATAAAAAACAAATAAAAATTCCTTTGAGCTTTGGAAGTTAAAAAGGTCAAAACAATTGTTCAACCCAAAAAACAAATTGATGGCAACAAAGCCCCCGGCGAGGATCGAACTCGCGGCCTTTCGCTTACGAAGCGAACGCAATACCACTATGCTACGGAGGCTTTTGACATACTTATTCGACTATAAGTATATAGACATAAATCAAACTCAATGAAAGTTGTGTGGGGGCATCTTATATTCTTTGTTTTTGGCTTCTTTATATTCATGTCTTCTTTGATCATTTTTCTTTTTGTCTGTTTTTTTTTTCTTCTCGCTAATTTGAGTTAACTCAAATTGAGTATTGGATTTAAATACTGAACTGGTATTATGACTCCAAAGAACTTTATAGCTATAATAATAATAATGAGGCTATAAACGATGCATGTGCTAAAGAACTTTTATAACTCACCGGTTTGAACGGGTTGTACTTTGTAAATTATTCAAATCAAAATTCCCAATATAAATAGCGATGACTCAATAGCTTAACTTCATTGGATTGATCAAACTTGCGGATATTCAATCGTAAAGTTGAAATGGATCGAAATTGCTATACATCTTTGGTAGCCCTGGACATTCGGGTCTTTGGGTCAGGTAATTCGGATTTCGGGTTTTTCGGATAGGAAAGAATTGGACCCATACGGGTCCTGGGACTAATCTCTGGGATCAAGATGAAGAAAGTTTCTTTCAAACTTGTGCTATTGGTTGCACTTCTTCTCACCTTCTTCCGTAAGGATATCTACAATATTGCATATGGTATATAGTTTGATATGTAGAACAACTACGAAACGTATCTGGAAATATTCGAACTTCAAGTTTTTAATGTGGTTTAGAAATTACCAATATACGTGGCTTTTGTTAAACATAAAAATTAGAGTTGGGCAAATTATTAAAAATCTCTACAACTATTTGTTATTTACGTGGCATAATACTACTGTATGACCTGTCTCAGATCTTCGAAATTTTAAGCTCGCATATGAAAGTATAATTAATACATATTATCTATTTTGTTTTTTTGGTCAAATTTCTCTGCCAAATTTGGTAACAATATAGCATCGGGCCCTGGTGGAAATTGCAACTCAAGTGAGATTCGACCACTTTGAACGGGTTCGAATTGGTATTTATAATTTTAATGAGTATCCCATGCATGCTATCCGATTGTTTTCGTGGATACCGTGTTCCATATACCCGAATTTTTTAGTTGATTTTGATGCTTTTCTAACCACACACAAACAAAAAAAGGTGAAAGAAAGAAGAAAATAAAGGTATTAAGCTACGTTACTTTTCATGATATCTAATCAGTATTAACTCTAATTAAAATAGTAATAGCCACAAAGTAACTTTTCTCACCTTCAAAACTGAACCAAATACTTTATTTTAATCTTATATGTGGTTAATATTTAAAATTTGTAATGATAAACAAAATTATGATTTGCTGGTGGGTGTAGGACAAGATCTTGCCAGTATAGTTTTGATGAAGCTGGAGCAACAAACTCAGATGATCAATACCAGAAAAATAGTGATAGTTATGGAAAATGCCGTTTGGGAACAAATTAATTGTAAGATAGATCGTGTTCTCCATTGTAAAAGAGCCGTTTAAAATGTCCAAAAGGCAGTGGATTCTGCATTAAGCGAAGAATTTGCGATTGTGTCAAATGAAACCACCAAAGTCTAGAGTGATATAAATATTTATTGACAAAAATAAAATTTTACCCCCAACAAAAACATATTTTCCTCTACGACTCAGAGTTTCTCTGCCTTATAAAAAAAATTCGGTCCAATAAATAACTAGCGGATGGGCTACGGCTCGTAAAGCCCATATATCGGAGCCAGAAAACTGCAATGGTACGTTGAGTCACCAAATCACAGACATCCACTTGATATTGACAAATCTTTGAACAGAAGAATGTTCAACTTGTTATTCACAAACCCTTGGATAAAGTATTTATATAACTTTTAAGCTTAATTTCTTGTGGGAGCTGAGAACGATACGTAAGTTAATCAATGGATCATTCATCGTAATTTGTACTATTAAGCAGTGGAAAAGAGATTAGTGCACCCGAATTATCACTTAATGTGAGATCATAGGGTGAGATAGTCTTGCGCTTTGGTTATGCGTCAGACATTGTCCACAGAGAAACGCAAAGTAATAATCGCCAAACTTTGTTTTCGTGAATGAAAAACAGAGTCTACGATAAAAAGTAGGGTAACCTAGAAACGATGGCTCTGATTGTTCGTGAATGAACACATAGGCAGGCAACAAAAATCAATATCGAGATAGAACGATTATGATCAATGTCAAAGAAGAAGAATTTAAAAATCAGAGTAAACTCAAAAGTTGAACGATTATAAGAGGTAAAGAGGAATTGGATCAATACTTTGATAACGAAATTTTTTTTAATAGAGAAGAATATTCAACTTGTTATTCACAAACACTTCGGTCAAATATTTGTACAACTCTTAAGCTATTTGCCCTAATTTGATAAGGAAACTAAATCCTACTGGAAATAGAAAAATATACAATTTACATTCTAAGATAATATAAGATATATCTCTCAATATATCTTATTACCACTATTATTTACATTTACACTATCTCATCAAGTATATTTTTTTCTTTTATTTGTCTCAAACATTAAAAATGTAATATTCCTATTGTTTCAATATATACATAATATATATTGCGAAAGTAGTACGTCGATAAACTGATAATACATGCAAGTCAAAGATAACAATTTTGCATAAATATTTGATGACCATTTTAGTGTGTACATTTTTTACTTATGAAATAGAAATGTAAGCGGAAGGTCTGGTGGTTAATCAAAAGATTCATTAATGCTTTTATACCAAAAGGTTCGGGGTTCGATTTCTAGAGGATGCAATTTCTGCAGATTAATAGAAGCAAACTTATAAAAAAATATTAAGTGTGGTGTAAATGAAGTCGTTTATCGTAATTGGGATATTTGTGAAGCAGGTAACGTTGTTTGTTGTAAAATTGTAATTGTAGTAGTCTCATAACTTGTATTAGTATTAAAAAAAAATAGAAATGTAAAGTTAAACACCAAAACAATATATAATAAGTTTTGAACAACAAATACGAGCTATAATATATTAAAAAAATGTTTGCATGCATTTTCACGATAATTTTATGTGTATACTTTCTCTAAAATAAAGCTGTTAAATTGAATATCAAGTGTATTACAAAATATACTAAGGTGAAAAATGTTTAAACAACTCATACGATCAGTAAAATACTAAAAAAAAGTGTGTATACATTTTTCAGAACTACTTGGGCATATTTTATTTTTAAAATAAAACCGTAAATGTTGTTTAAAAAAGAAGCCAGAATAATAAGATGGGATATGTTCATATGACCAGTAACATAATAAGAGAGATCTTATAGTTATTCCGAGTCACAAATTTTAGACATTCATTTTAATATATAGGTAAATTGACTCGCAATTACTCATATTATCACACAAATTGATTCTTAAGAAAAAAACCAAATCATATATATCCTTAACGACATGGCAAACAAGGCCACAAGGGGGAAGGGGAACCACAAGATGATGACTGGACAATGAGATCAGTTCGGTTATGTTCGAACCAAACTAGAAGTCTTTTTGCTTGTTATGGGCATAACTATAAGATCTCTCGTTGTCCCGACATGGACATTTTTGGCCTCTCACTTTCCACTTTCTTTCGTTTTTTTTTTGTTCTAGCTTTTTTATTCCTACACATTTGGGTCCCATTAAGAACAGCTGTTAATAGTGAAATATTCTCCTGATGTTTCTATCTTTTTCAAACTAGAAGAACATGCAACTTTTCACTTCACAGTTTTCAAAAGTCGTAGCTCCATTTCCATGTATTTATGTATTTGTTGGTCAAAGTCTGTTACAAATAGTTAATCTAACTTTTAAAAAGTTACAAATATTTGTTTTCTGGTTAAAATACAAATGGGTACAATTTTTTTATTATTATTGTTCTTTATTATTCTAATTCTTGCAAAATTGTTATTAAAATTATGGAAACTAAAAGATGATATTACCTCTGTTTCACATTATATGTCGTTTTATGATTGATTTTTTTTAATTAAGTGTTTTTTTTTATTTTCAATACAGAATTTTAGAAAAAATTTTAATTTTAACTTTATTATTATTATAATGTATTAATAAAAGAGAAAAATTATGTAATGTATTAATAAGGAGTATAATAGAAATTGTAATATATTATCTTAATTTGTGTGAAACAACATTAAATGACATATAAACTGAAACGGATGAAGTAATATATTACAAAAAATACATAAACTAGTATATAGGATAATTGAATAACAAAATTGTTTAGTGATCATGTATATTTTTACAGTTACATTATATTTATTTTAACTACTACTATTTTAGGTTTATGAAGGTAGATAATAAAAAGATATATGGAATTGTGAAATTACAAATTAAATGTCAATAATTAAATATTCATAATAATCTTCTATTTTTGTCTTGTTAATAATATTCTTTTAATGTTGTGTTTTTAAAGAAAACTTATTTCACTTAAATTTACGTTACTATTCAGTTTTTAACAGATGATCGTACATGTATTTATATGTAGTAGGGGATATGCGCTTCGCACATAATTTTGTATATTGTTTACTAACGTGGTTAGAAGAAAATTTTACATTCACAAAACTATCACTTTCAAATTTGAATCATTCATCCATGAGTTTGTCAAAATTCTGCAAACTTAAATTTTCTAATGAGCAAATCCTAGTTAGAATTAACCGTTTGATAGATCATCAAATTTTGTTCTGAACAACAATTAATTAATAATTTTTTTTATTATTGATATTCAATTTTATTATTTTTAGTAATTTTTTTTATATCAAATATGTAGTTAGAAAATAATTGGACCTAAATGTATTTTACATCATACCACTGTCAAATCTAGTGTTTTATATCGTTAACCCGATCAAATGGAATTACTACTTAGTTAATAGGTTTATGCTACAAACTAAAAAAAACTCATAACATAAATCCTCATGTAAGTTTAGCAAAAAAAATACTTAGTTAAATTATATGATCAATTTTGATACTCATCTTCGATCAATATTTCTCTTTACAAATAAATAGAAAATTAAATATATGTATATATTACTTTTTAATAGATTAGTCATGACAAATATATTAGACATAACAAATGGATCTTAAATGAGCTCTAATGAATGTATATTATAAAATTTAAAGATGAGTTGATGATGTGTCAAAAATTTAAACTATAAAAAGATGACGTGATAGCATGAAAAGAGAGCACATTCAACTTTATATGTATACTAGGTGGTGATGGATTATTGTTTTTGTTTATAACTTTGGGTTTGTTTTTTGTTTAATCTTATTTTTTTGAAAGACAAATATTTTCTCTTTTTTCTCTCCTTATAGTATGATAGTTTGATTTCCCTTTTTTAAAACATATAATTGTTGTTGTTATTGCTGACCGTGAGAATACCATGGTTTTCAATTTCCTAACAAAAACCAGATATGACCCAAACGATTGGAAGATGATTTTGACCATTTTATGAAAGATAAGGAAACTATTGACATACTCAAGAAAAAACGGATAAGAGACCAAAAATAGCGATTAGAATAGTATATCTATGAATTTGACTATTACATCAAGACCTGAAGCCTACAGAAAAGAACCGTAGTAAAACTTCAGGTACCATATCCAACAACTCCAAAACCACCGCTCAAGATTCCCAAACTCCACTCGACCCCACTCGCCTCCACGCCGAAAGCTTCACTTTCGCCTCAAAAATCGAGGTCACACCAATGGTTCATGACACAAAGAACGACAAAATGAGACACAATTCTGGTGTTGTGGAAGCCACCGGAACCGACCAACAAAAACTGGATCTAAGAACTTGTTTTAAGAGAGAAGGGAGAGCTGAGAGAGAATTTTTTTTCGGGTCAACTGTATTTATTATTTTGTATAATATTTGAAAATTGAAAAAAGAAAAGTTAAACCCTATTTAATCTAGATTTTTTTTTGTCGGTTCTTAGACAAAAAAACTAAACAAATGAGACACACAGTTCCGGTGTTGTGGAAGCCACCGGAACGGACCAAAAAAACTGGATGTGAGAACTTGTTTTAAGAGAGAAGGGAGAGCTGAGAGAGAATTTTTTGTTTGGTCAACTGTATTTACTATTTTGTATAATAATTGAAAATTAAAAAATAAAAGGTTAAACCCTATTTAATCTTTTTTTCTTATTTTTTAATGTCTGAAAATTCATTAATCTTGAAACAGAGCAATACCTCAATAAAAACTGGAGACAGAGACAACCAAAACAGAGCATACGATCAGTTAACATTAGACTCCTAAACTAAGGATAGCTAGATGTTGGTCATCGCTTCTCTTCGAATGTGATCATGAAGCCAAGATGGTCCATATATAGCCAAGTATGACTGGAACTGTCCATCTCTAGTGACACTGTTTGCTATTTTTCGAACCTTATTTATTCTAGATATATTTTTTTGTCGTTTAAATATAGTAGATATAATTTTTTTTAAAATTAGTATAATTCTTCAAATCTTGTAGATTTTCCTTATAAAATAATGTTGAGAAAGCTTTAGATATGTGTGTTTCTTTTAAATTCTCTATATTACTTTAAACCTTATAGATTTTATTTTTAAGATAATGTGGAGGAGGCTATAGGTATCTGTTTTTTTTTTTTAATTCCATAAATTGGGTGAATGGTAAAACAATTATTCAGTAAATTACAATGATTGTCTATATATATGTATATATATTATCATGGTAGAAATAAATTGAAATATGTTATTGAAGCATATGAGCCGCGTCAATTCTATTTTTTGTTTTTTTTTGTTATTTTGCAAACTTTGAAATAAAAAATCTAAAAAAAATAATTAGTTGGTAATTTGTGTGAAATAGAAAAACAAATTGCGAACGACTCATTAAAAAAAAAGGGGGAGGGCGAATTGAAGCAACTTCTTCTCCATCTTCGACGAAATCCGCCAAAATTCATCTCCATTGAAATTTCAGATCATGCTCTAGCACCCAGGTTTAGATCTCGAGGAGGAAAATGGGTCGGATCTTCGAGTACTTCGTCGTCTGCGGACTTGGTCCGGAGATGCGAACCATGGATGGAGATCTTGGATTCCATGGATTGCAGACGAATTACTTTCCTTCGCTTCTAGACCAGTTCCCTCTTTCTGATCATTCTCTCTACCCTTCCCCTCATCCTCAGCTTCCCACTATAAGTTGGAGAAAACATTTTGAATGTTACGTCGAGATTTCCGATTTCGTGGAGGATTTTGATTGGGGTTTAGGTTGATGCTTTGTTGTTAAGCGGTAGTGAAATGTGGAACCTCGAACTGGATCAGAAGTTTTGTCTAGTTGCTAGGTTTCTTGTGTAGATTGTTGATTTCATAGGTGAAGGATTCATAATTCGGGATGCCATAGATTTTGGTGGAGAAGAAGATGAGTAAATCAGAAAGATTCTAATCACTACAATTGAAGGCTAACAGAAGTGGCGGTTTCATGGCAGTGACTGGAAATTTCAGGTTTCACCGGTGGCCAGCGGAGGAGCCGATTAACGATGGCGTTGGTGATAACGCGTGCGTGACATTGAATTTGAAACTGTGCTTCTTTTAATTGTTGATCTTATCGTTTTGTTTGCTTCTAATGGGCTTATTGGGCCTCAAAATTGTCATGTTTCATGCCGGGATGAGAACAAAAATAAATAAAAAAGTATGGAATGAAACAAAATGAGTGCTGAGCTGTCAAGATTATAGAGCATAAGTAAATGAGGTGGCCGCATACGAAGAGAATGAATTCTCTTATATATATATATATATATATATATATATATATATATATATATATTATGGGGTAATCCGCGCTTTGAGTGGACGTATTAAACAATTTTCTAAACTTTTTGTATTGTCTAATATCATTTTATTTTATTTTGTCTCGTAATAAATGGAATTGTTTATGTCACCTTAAGATCAATGTATTGTTTATTTTTAGGTTTTTTTATAAAAAAAATCTTAAAATTATGTTTATCTATGTATTTGTTTAGTTGATAATTAATACCCATTTTTACATGTTTTTGTGGTCAATTTATGCAATTAGTTAGGTTTTTAAAGGGAAGATATTATCGTATTAAAGTTTTGGGAAGTAAGTCTTTTTTAGTTGATCTTTGTAATTAGTTCTGTAATTCCTTATAGTTTTTTTAGTATAGATGTATTGTTTTAACACAACTCACACGGCTTAGTAAATGGATAGATATCTACTCCCCATATTTGTTTTTTTTTGAATGATTTTTTAACCCGATTTAATATTTTTCCAAATTTAATTTTACCTTATTATACATCTATACACATTTTAGATTTTTGGTCATTGTATATGTATTTGTCAGTTTAAATAGAGAAATCATTCATGATTAATAGAACATAATTGTTGTTTAGAATAATGAGAATTTGAAATTAAACATAATTGTTCTTAGAGAAATTAAAAACAAATTCAGTTACTAAACGTTTTTGCGTCTTCTCGGTTTTCTTTCCTTTGTTATTCATTTTTCTCAATTATGGTTATATCAATCACCATCGTTACAACTCAAACTCCTCTTCTATGCTGGTTAATACGATGAAAACTTCAATTAGAAAGAATATGAGATTAGCATCGCACAAGGACGATGCGAAAGATAAAGTAGAGCTCTTCGCTACCGCACAAGTGACGAACTCGCTCGAGCCGAAAATATAACTTATGTTGGTCATTAATCTTACTTTTAAGTTTATGTTATTTATTCTCTCATCGACCTGAGTTTTTCGGGATTTTGTAGATTTTCGTCTAATCTATATATTAAGCAAATCCCTAAAGTCACTCTAGTTTTTTTATTTTTTACCATATTCCAATGGTTTTTGATTTTTGTTTTTTTTTTTGCTCCAAAATCTAGTTCCATGATTAAGGTGCTTTATCTGAGTTTTAGTGTTTGAAGTTTGATTTGAAGTCCATATTTAATCAGAGTGGGGTACGTCAAATTTTTGGAAGTAGGTAAGGCATTTTATTGATGTAGCTATTTTGAAGTTTTATTTTTTGAGATTTTAGAAAAAATTAGTGGATGCTAAATAGTGGATGCTATATATTGATAGATGAATATAAATTCTCATGTTAGTTTTTCTGTCGGTGAAAAATAAATATAAATACAAGTTTAATTATAAATAATTTTGAAAAAGAATAACAAAATACAAAATATAATTAAAACAACATTGCTTATGAGTTATGACCACTATGTAAGTATGTAGTTGTTATTACCTTAAGTAATTAATGTGAATGTGAGTCTAATAGATTACTTGCGTGTTGATTCTTTGATATTTTATGTATTATAGATGAATGGATAGGAATGAACAAATAGTTGCAAAAGTAATGAAATTCGGTTTTGTTTGGATTTATTTGGTTTGTCTGACCTTTGAATTGGATATTAATTAATATTTTATTGGATAGGACTAGTATTATGTTGATTGATAACAAAGATGATGTCGATATGATTAACTTGTAATCTAATTACGTGATTAAAAATATGGTTTATGTTTTTTTTTACTTGTGCAATCGTAGATAACTAATGATAAGGACATTGTGAAATGATGTTAATGCTTTTAAACATGCGGTTTGAGTTGAAAAATGGCTAACGCACAAGTAATGATAACGAATGTAATGTAATGAGTATTGTATGAATATATCATGAATCTATCTTGCCTTAAAGTGTGAAGATAAAAAGATGGCATGCATGACATACTTTCTTAAGCGATATTTTTTTTTTTTTTTTGATGAATGTTAAATTATATTTAAATTCGAAAAAGACCCGAAAAAGACGTTCCTACATCAATGATGCAAGCTTATAGGAAAAAAACTATTATGAAATAAGGATTAAGAACATATTATGAAAAGCGAGCTCTCCATGTCAATCTATTGGATTGGATGCGAACCAAAATTGCATTTCGTCTTCGTAACGCGTATCCCTCATCATTTTTATAGAAGTGAATCTATTTCGAATTCTCTTATTAATAAATTTGATAAGCCTTGTCGTTGAGGCCGGACTGGTTCTGTGCCGACAAGCATTCCTCTCCCGCCACAACACATGTATTGTCATCTGAAACAAATATTGAATTATGAATCCCTTAACGAGATATGAGATTAATAATTGTGCTCCAATCTGACGAAAATTCATGTTGCAAAATCCCCCCAGCCATATTCAGCCAAACTTGTTTCGAGAAATAACATAAAAACATGTGATTTCTCGATTCTCTTTGATCTTGACATAGAACACAGATGGTGGGAGCATTCGTATTCCAAACTAGCATACGATCCCTCGTAGACAGATGATTTTGTAGTGCTAATCACGCCATAAACGCAAACTTCGGGCAATTGTGTGTGAACTAAATTCCGGCTGACCATGTAGCAAGCGGGGAAGATACCTGCAGCTGATCCCTTAAGTGAGATTTAAACTTGTAGTTTATTGGTTTTAAGACATGGTTGTGCTTATATTCGGTTTTAATAAAATTTGTTTATAATTTAATGCCACTTCATGATATATCCCGAATAAACTAACAACTAACAAGTGTTGTAAATAAACATATGTGATTATATTCATCAACTTTGTTATATAACACACTTCGATATGACATACTAAAGTAACACAATAACATTACTTATTACTTGAGTGTGATACAACTTTACGGGTGGCGTAGAATTGCATGTAACATCATAAAAGTGGTTATGACGTTACAAACATATTCATACAAATGTCTTTTCAATTCAAACACCCGAACATACTTCTTTCACTTATACTACTACTTCACAGTTAGAATTCTAAAAGAAAATTATTAGTATCTAACAAGCCAACATAAATTAGAGTTCAATAATTACTAAAAGGAATACAGAATCGTAAAATAATTATATTGTTCTTAACCCTTTCTCAAAAATAAAAATTATATTATTCTTGTTTTCGAGCTACTATAGTAAATGTGAAAGGGAATGGGAATGGAAAGTAATATAATAAAATAACAAAACAGTAAATTAAGCAGTAGAAAGTAGCTGAAAGAAGCAGGCCTAAAGCTACACTAGACTACATAACACATCACAGAGCTTTTACGTATAAAAATGTCAGCTTTCTACACTTGCTGTATTTTCTTAATCATCACTGCCCTTTTGTCTCCCCTTAGATTTTTTTCTTCCTTCTCTACATAAATCCTAGTACAAGTATCTCTATTCATTTATTTATCTTCTACAACCTGTCAAAGGAAAAAAAATATAATAAAATTAGCAATGTAAATGTACAAAATAAAAAGAAAAATTAAAGAGCACAGTGATTTGCATAGCGTTACAAAAATTACAAGGACCACGCGAGGCTTCTAAAGATAAAATCACACGGCAAAGATTTTCTTTTACAATTATGATATTGATATTGACTCCACTACCGATTTGACTCCTCCACGTGTTGCATAATTTAACTCCGATTTATTAGCATTTCTTAAATTTTCGAATTAAAAAGAAAAAAATTAGTTCTGTTCGTCATGTGAGCACGCCTTAGAAGTAAATGCATCGCTTGATCTAGAGTTCTACTGTAACTGTATTACTCATATTTATGAGGGCAAACAAAAAATGTAATTCTCTTCCATTCTTATTTTTTTTTTACATTTTGATTAGTATTTTACTGAACTTTCTCATGGAACCGTAATTTCATTTAATGATTCTAACATCCCTAAAATTCAAAAATTAAATATAAGAAGTTTTGTTTATTTACCGTTTCAATTAAAATTTTGCTTGTTTTTTTTAACTAATAATATTGTCATACATTTTATTATAATTTTCAATGACTATGCATAGGGGTCGGCATTTCGGTTTAATTTCGGGTTTGGTTCGGTTGATTCAGGTTGAATAAAACTTTAGCCGAATTCAATCGAAATAAGTTTAGTTTGGTTTGTGTTCGGTTTGGGTTTAGTTCGGTTCAGTTGTAATTTGGTTTGATTTTAGTTCGGATTTTAAAAAATCAACTTATAAAAACAAAAATCTCAACGAAACGTAAACAAAACGAAGTCATAAAAAAATATTCTCTTAAAGTTTAAAACCAAACTGAAATTATCCCAGTTAATCAAAATAAAAAAATGAAAAAAAATCTATGGTTTCGTCTTTTATATGCCACTAAAATGAACTTGCAATAAGTCAATAATTTAAATATATATGAATTATACAAATCAATGTTTATTTACCTCTTATATGAACCCAACATATGTGTTTATATTTTTAATATTATTAATTAACTAATTAACAAAAAAAATACATTGGTTTGTTAGTTCGGTTCAGAAAAACTTCAACCAATTGGATTATATATAGAATATGATTTGGTTTGAGTTGGTTTAAGTTCGGTTAATTCGGTTTTGTTCGGTTTTTTTCCCCACACCTCTATGCATTATTTCCCAGTAGGTGTATAGAAGAAATTCTGATTGGTAATACTCGGAAAAAAACTTCGAAGGGAATAGTAAAATTAAATAACCGAGATTTAATTGATCTAATAAAAAACCTGTAAAATGACGTTAAACAAAATTTTAATTAAAAACTCGTATTATGTCGTTAAATTTGCCGAAATACTGAGTTACCTACTATAAATCACGATTACACATCATTTGTGAAAATTCTGATTCCACAGTTTACTGATCGAAAGTAGAATTTTTTGTTTTTTTGTCATCTAATTTTGATTAATATTAGCAAAGAAGAATATAAAATGAATTACAGAAGCCGGTGGAACAACATAAAGTTCTTGGAAATATAAAACCAAAATAAATAAATACAAGCCTACAAAAAAATGAAATCATACAAAAATAAAAGTTAAACCGAAACTAACACCCAAAAAAAAAAATCTGAATAGAATTGGTCATATAGTAAAATCCAAACATCAAAAAACTCGAAGAACGAAGATAGAGTTTCTTCTTTCTGCTTATAAAGAAAAAACAAAAAAATATTGTACCATTAAAATATTAATAATTCCGTACCATTAAAAGAGCTTTGGTGGAGTCAAAAAAAAAAAAAAAAGAGCTTTGGTAATAGTGGCAAGGACGGCTGCGATTCCCATTTCGATTCTTTTCTTTAGCATTGTTTCTCCTTTTCGATAATAAAAAAAAACATTTCTTTTGGTTAATTAACTCCACCGATTTTATTTTAATTTTTATGAGGAGAGCGAATGAATTCTTTTCAGATTATTATTATTTGCTCTTTTGAATGCGAAGTTGATATTATTCCCTGATGTGAGCATGTGCACCCATTAAACTCACAAAGTTTCATAACCATTTTTTTATTATTATTTTTTATATTTTTTTATTGGTTGAGATTTATTATAATACTTGTATTAAATTTGTTTCCAGCAGTGATACCGGTATCGATATCATTAAAAAAAAATTATTATTTGCAAAATGGAGAATAATCAAATATATAAAAACATAAGATTACAAAATGTAATATTACAATCCATAAAAACTTAAAATTCACAGGAAAAAAAAACGTACAAATTCAAGAAAAATATAAAAGGATGATGAAAAAAAGACAATTAAGTCGCCACAAGTCAGTTACTTTGGTGATGATGTTGCCAAACATGCTCAACCAAATCTTGTTTCAATTGTCGATGCACTCCTTCTCCGCGAATTCGAGCTCGATTGGCCATCATATTGTTCACATTTGTAGGTGTCTGTGTAGAAAACGTGTAGTCCACATGCGAAGTCCCGCTTCCTTCTCCTTATACAAAATTGGAGAAATTGTACTGAGTCCCTTTGTCTCTTTCGTCTTCTACAATCATATTGTGCAATATTGTGAATTTTTTTTTTCTTCGTTTTCTCTCTTCCCCATATGTGATAATTACACGGAGCCAATAACATTCTGCCACGTACACAATGAAACCGTATCATTTAACTCATCAGAGTGATACGGTTCAGACCAAGTTTTATTTCCAAATCCATTTTAAAATTATTTTTGGGCCTATGAAACCCAGCAAAAATCATTGTTAAGAGCATCAAAATTTCTGTATGAAATCTCTCCACATTAAAAAATAATACTAACAAATAATAAAAGGTGAAGAGAGTTTCTCCCATTAAGAAACATCTAGAGACTCATATGACAATTGTCTTTACATGATTGGTTCAATTTTTTTATATAATTTTAAATTTAATTATATAATTAAACAAAACTAAAAATATTAATATTATATTAATGAGAGATTCTTTTTTAGTCTCTCACCACTAATGAAGTTTATTGTAGTGAAGACAACAGTTTTTATAACTGTTATATATTGTAGTGAAGACAACAGTTTTTAAGTAAGAAAATATATATTTTGACTTTGTTGCAATATTACTTGCGTGACACAAACTATATTTCGCTATTTTTTTGTTTTTGTTAAATATATTTCGCTATTTGTTGGAAAACATACCAATTTTTTAGCTTTTAAACACACAAACTGCTGTACAAAAAAAAACTCCACACAAACCATATGAATCACATTGTTCTGCCTGCTGATAATTTATCAAAATTATTGGTTCCGGTTTGAAACACTCCAAACACATTATAAAAACAGATTTAAAATCTTGTCAAAGGAATTTAATTTAGGTTAAACACAACACTAGCTGATGACAAATATTCCCTCTGTTTCATATTAGTTGTCGTTTTAAAGTTTAAATTTTATTTCATATTAATTGTCGTTTTATAATTTCAATGCAAATGTTTGATAATATTTCCAATTTTATCACTATTATTTTAGCTTACTCCCTCTGTTTCTTTTTATAAGTAGTTTTGGCCAAAAACACAAATATTAAGAAACTCATTTTTTACTAAAAAATATCATTTAATATATAAATTAAAAATAATCCAGCCAATTATAAAAAAATACTGCAGAACATTATTGGTCACACAGTATTTGATAAAGGTAAAAATTGCATAGAAATATAAAAACAATTTATATTGTGAAACAAAACAAAATCTCTAAAACTACTTATAAAAAGAAACGGAGGGAGTATTAATTAGTATAATTATAGTATATAATACATTAATAAAGGGCAAGACAAAAAATTGAATTGTTTTTTTAATCTACGTAAAACAAACTAGAACGATAATTAATATAAAACAGATGGAGTATAATTTTATCATGGTAACTGAATCAAAATAACGATTTTCAACCAAAAAAAAATTAATGGCGATTTTCAAAACAATTTCGTAAATAACAAAAAACAGCATTATCAAAAAATCACTCCACCATTCCGTGGTTTCATCAGTAAAAGCTATTGACCCTCCTTTGACCTAAAAGACATCATCATCAATGCTAATACAAATTTAAAGCATTTAATCCAACATTAACTAACTTAAATAATTATTTATAATACGTTATTAGTAAGATTAAAATATCAGTGATGCAACCAAGTGACCATCTATTTAAACACTCTTCCCATGCACATCACTTCATATCTTCATAAACTCTCAACACTTCTCTTTGCTCTCTCTCACTCTCTCTACTTCCATTACTCAGCCTGAGATGTCTCCTGAAGCTTACGTTCTGTTCTTTAACTCTCTCAACTTGGTCACTTTCGAAGCCTTTGCTTGGGTTTCCCTTTTCATAGGCACATTTGCTTTCTTTCTCTCACCAGGTGGGCTCGCATGGACATGGACCGGGTCATCCAAGACCCGAATTTCGATTCCGGGTCCATCTGGTTCTCTTTCCGTCTTCTCCGGCTCCAATCCCCACCGAGTTCTCGCCGCGCTTGCCAGACGCTTCAAGGCCTCTCCTTTGATGGCGTTTTCCGTTGGATTTTCGCGTTTCGTCATCTCCAGTGAACCCGAGACGGCTAAAGAGATTTTGAACAGCTCTGCTTTCGCGGACCGGCCGGTCAAGGAGTCAGCTTACGAGCTTCTGTTCCACCGTGCCATGGGATTCGCACCGTATGGTGAGTATTGGAGGAACCTGAGGAGAATCTCTGCCACGCATCTTTTCAGTCCGAGAAGAATCGCGAGTTTCGAAGGTGTTAGAGTTGGGATCGGTATGAAGATGGTGAAAAAGATTAAGAGCGTTGTTATGTCTGAAGCTGGTGGTGGTGAAGTTGAAGTGAAGAAAGTGATTCACTTTGGTTCGTTGAATAATGTAATGACGACTGTTTTTGGTGAAAGCTACGATTTCGATGAAGTAAATGGAGATGGATGTTTTCTGGAGAGGCTTGTGAGTGAGGGTTATGAGTTGCTTGGGATATTTAATTGGAGTGATCACTTTGGTGTTCTTCGTTGGTTTGACTTCCAAGGAGTGAGGAAGAGGTGTAGAGCTTTGGTCTCTGAAGTCAACACTTTTGTCGGTAGAATAATTGAGAAACACAAGTTGAAGAGAACGACCAACAATCTCAATGGAGAGGAAAATGACTTCGTTGATGTCTTGCTTGGCTTGCAAAAGGAAGAAAAGCTGTCTGATTCTGACATGATTGCTGTTCTTTGGGTAAGCTCTCTTACTACTCTTTTTTGAAGGACAAAGGTTCCAATCTTTGTATGTGAATTATATATTAGAGATTTGGTATCTAAAGTTTCAATCTTTTTTGATGTGTGGTTTTGCTCTTTTTTTGTTAGGAAATGATATTTAGAGGAACAGATACAGTTGCGATTCTAGTGGAATGGGTACTTGCAAGAATGGTTTTGCATCAAGACATCCAAGCAAAACTCTACAAAGAGATAGCTTCCATTACAAGTAACAACACTAGATCCTTGTCTGATTCCGACATCCCAAAACTGCCGTACCTTCAAGCTATTGTCAAAGAAACCCTAAGGCTCCATCCACCTGGACCACTCCTCTCGTGGGCCCGCCTCGCGATCCACGATGTCCACGTAGGTCCCAACCTTGTCCCTGCAGGAACCATAGCTATGGTCAATATGTGGTCCATCACTCACGACGCCAAAATCTGGACCGACCCTGAAGAGTTTAAGCCTGAGAGGTTCATTGATGGTGAGGATGTGAGCATCATGGGTTCGGATCTTAGGTTGGCTCCATTCGGGTCTGGTCGTCGGGTTTGCCCCGGTAAAGCAATGGGTCTAGCTACCGTTCATCTCTGGCTTGCGCAGTTGATTCAGAATTTCGAATGGGTTAAGGGTTCTTGTGATGTTGAGCTCACTGAGGTTCTAAAGCTCTCAATGGAGATGAAGAAGCCATTGAAGTGCAAGGCTATTCCAAGGAACGTTTGTTTTGGTTGATGGATTCGGGTATCTGGTGTATCGGGTCCGGTACTTGTTTAATTAACTACTATGGCTATGGGTAGTCTCTTTTAATAATTATGTTTGAGAAGGAAGTTAGGGTTTTGCACGTCGGTCGAACTTCTTTAGGGTTTTGGTATCAAGTTTTTTTATTTTGCTTTGTGTTTGCTTCATGTAACATATCGTAATCCCGTCGCTTTGGTCTCGTGGCTTTTTCAATAATTTCATATCAATAAAATTGATTACCTATGTTTATGCTATAGGAAATATCGTACAATTACTACATATTTTAATTTTGTTCCCTCTCTTACTATATTTTTTATCAGTTATGCCTAAATTCCTAGTTAGTATTTATATTAGGGGAAGGAATTGGAAACCCGGATGCCATCTTACCCAAATGCAACGAGTCATAATATTTTCATTAAGATATTGAAATATTAGTTTATTCAACTAACATAATCATACACATTGCTTTTGGATCTGATAGAACCAAAGCAAGAAATGATTCGCTTGAACATTTTTTTTTTTTGTTAAATCAAATATAAGATTATGGGTCGAGTGTCTAAAATCTTTCTTTAGAAAAAAAAAAAAACCCCTGTTTTGATGAATTACATTATCGTTGGTAAGAAAAAAATGAAATTGAGTTGAATTAGTTGTTAATTCCATTATCCTTGGTAAGAGCAGTATGAAATTTGGAAGAGCAGTATGGAATTTGGCTATCACAAAAAAGTATTTAAGAGGAAAAAAATATAGATCAAGCAGATATGTAACTTTTCCACCTTAACTTTTCTTAAAAAATTTCATGTAGTAACTATATATTTAGTCATATGCAGTATGTATTAATTTTAATGAGAACATTATACTATAGTTATAGGATCCTTCTTATTTAAAAGTCATATCAAAAGTTGAGTTTTGCTAGAAAGGAAACCGAGTAATGATATGATCATAGATGAGAGTATCACTTGTACCTGTTAGCATGTTGATCAAGATCACAAGATGATCCAAATATCTAACATGTGTATAAATCATTGGATATTAGGCTATTTTAACGTAATATAATATGACCGTAGATCGATGAGCAACTGATTTCTCTTCTTACACATGCTGATCCATCATTAAGACGTGATCAAAATTTCCAATTTGAAGGTGGGAAGAAACCTAAAAAAAACAACATATATCTAATGTAAATATGTTAAATTTCTTGTTTTTACATAAATTTAAAGTCTATAATTGAGCACAAAATTCATGAATTTGGCTGATAAAGTATTTCGAACAATTTATGTAGTCTCTTAAATCCATTAAGAACAAACAAAAACAAAGTAGTATCTTTAATTGACGCTATATTCTTTTTATTCGCTCAATTTTTTTTTAATATGGTTCGTTTAGTTTGAAGAGCAACTTAAACGACGGTTTAAACAGATGATTAGATAAATTATTAAGTATTATTATATACATATCATACATATCACTTATATATATATATGTACATATAGTTAAAGCATATTGAAAGTCTGCGATTAAATTCTGAAATGAATATGTAATCTTCATTATTTATAGTGAAATATATTTAGAAATAACCAAAAAATATCATTTGATATAACTGAGTGTAGAGAATAGTAATACTGAAATACTAGATTTTTCTTTTTTTATGTAGAAAAATATCATGTAATAGAGGAATCTATAAATAACTACTGTAATTTCTGAAAAATGATGTTATCCCATCTCAATTTTGAATTCGTATTCTATTTCACATCTACTATATATATCTCAACTTAACCGCTTAATTAGACGTTAGATGTTAGTTCTATGTACACCTAATCCCTTAACTTTTTTCTTCAACGATTTGTTACAACGAACCGTCCACGCTAAATTGTAACATGGATAAATTAAAAAAAATATAGAAATTTAGTACTACAAAACTAACTAAATCTAAAATAATTGACAAATCATGCAAATTATCCATTGTCTCATTAGTAACCACATATTCAAATGTACATTTTTAAAAAAAAAATGTGCTAAAATGACGTAGACAAACAATGAGAGAGAAAATATAATTCGATATATTCCTCTCTTTTGTTTTTTCTTTTCCCGAAGAATATTGTTTGTCCCGTAAGAACTCAACACCATTTAAAGTTTACATTAAAACTAACACTTATCAACATAAATGTTTAATGTATATATGGATTAGATAGAATTTATGCATCATTTGTATTAATATATCATACAAGATCGTATCCTTGACGTTCCTCTTTTTTGTTTATGAATCTTCCATCGTTGATTAACTATTCAATTTCCTTTAACCAAAAAGTATTCATTTAATGTGAAATTAACAACTCATGTGTACTTCTATTTAAAAGGTACTCGAAGAATAAGACTGTATATGGGAAAACCCTATCAGGAAAATAGAAGGATCATGTTTGGGCCATATTATATTGTTGTACGTATCTCGTTTTCTTACATATTTTTATACAACATATAAATAAGAATTATGTACATAACTAATATTATGCTAATACATACAGCATACTGTGTTTGATTTTTTTAAAGATAAATGCATTTCATGTTTTGTAATACACTAGGATTTAACCCGCGTTAATTATAACGCATAATAATTTTTTTAAAGAAATTGTTTTAAAATTTAGGAAAAATACTTTTATCTGAATTTTACAATATTGCTAACTAATGATTATAGATAAAGCTGTCAATTTGTAATAATTTGTCTATCCCGTTTTGTAGTGAACTAAAATATTATTCGGGCTAACCCGCAAAAACTTATAATCTTGAAAACATAACTTTAATATGCACCGTTAAATAACTCTAGTTTTTGTGGTTAGTCTACGAACTCTTTAATAAAAATATAGTTTTTTGTGTCGAACTTTTTATAAAATTAGTAAAATATTTTTCAATTTTTGTTTTGATATATATTCAAATAAAATATAATAACTTGTAATAAAAAATATAGCAAGATTTTGAATATATTTTTTTCTTTGAATATATATGAACTGATTATTATTTTAAAATATATAGTATTAAAATAATTAAGAAATTAAATAATAAATAGCTTTTTTAATGTAAAATATATACTTTTTATATTCTAATCAATAATTTTTAAAAACTATTATATAATTTCCTATTTTAATTATTCTTTATTATTTGTAATGACACTTCATGTAATAACTTACAAAGCAAAATTCATTTATAAAAATGTCTTCGTAAATAATATTATAGAGATTTTAATAAGTTCATGTGAATGGTACATACTAACATCCATTGTATATTTTTATCGTTTCATGTGATTGGTAGTTCGCCTACATAATCACATTACAAAATACAAATACAGTATTTATATTAAATTAATATTGAGATTTAAATGAATTAATTTGGAATGTTAGGAGCGGTGACGTATTCATATTATCTTTCAAATCATTGAAAGATTGAAGTTTAAGACTATTTGTTAGCCTTCAACTAAGGATTAATTAACCTTATAATACAAGAGGGTAGCTAGGGTTTTTATGCTTTTGAAAAAGAAAAAGATGTTTACCTTTTATGATAATAAAAGCTATACATAATTAGTTCAACATGTTGTTCCAGTCGTATTGTCCAATTCGACAATAGCGTTGCATGTTATAGCGATGGTTCATAAAAAACGTTATTGCTGAGGTTAAAACTTCGGTCTAGTAAATTATATCCAATAAATCGATAGTAAAAATGTCTGATTAAACGAGGTTAAATGAGTAACGAGGTGACATACTGAGTTGAAAGGTTCATCGGAGTGAACATCTACAGTCAAAATGTATTAAATGCATAATCGTTCGTCAACTCCGCCGATACCAAAGACGCGTTAAAAACTGATGAGTTAAATCGCTTAAACGTAACGGTCGGAGTCTTAGACTTAAAGATCATTCATGGTGAATCAGGCGGAGTACACATAGACGTTAAACACGATATCGGAGTATAAAATAAAGACAACGACAAGAAGCCAAGGATCAAATTCCAACTCTCCAACCACTTTCAACTACAATTTAATTAGCTCTAGACTCAAACACTTGTTCTTGATTTGTTTTTGTTCTTGTAAATCTCTCATGAAAATCGAAATACTAATCCAGTTTATTTCCCAAAAACTTTGTCCAAAATACCCTTGAATCCTCTTGAATCCTATATGTTCTCATCGAGCAACAAACTCTCTATTTATTACTCGATAGTCCATCAGTTTTTCTTTTCTTAAAGATAAGCCAAAAACCAATTTATTTTCATTATTTACAAATATTGACTGTTGTATTTCCAGCTACGATTGTTATTTTGGGGAATAATTGATTAGTGATATATAGTATATATTTGATGTAAACTGACGCACTATAATTAACTGCTGATATCAGGCATTAAAACATTTTTGCTCGAAAGTGCTAAACTTCTCAGAAACAAAATAAAAAAAGATATTTGCATTCATTGCCACTTTATCAAAATATATGTTGTGTTCTATCACTTTTCAAAATCTGTAAACATAAGTAACATTTTCTCTGTTAAAAAGACGATTTTGGCCCTGTTTGTTATTGGTCAATGTACTGTACATGTTGAACCGTACAGTATTGTAGAAATGTACGACTAGAAAGTCAATGCGTGTATAGTACATAAAATGTTACTTATTTTTACACTTTTTAGAAAATGTTAAAATTGTAAGTAAACTTTTAAAAAATGACAGTACATGCAAGAATCCTATATATATATATATATATATATATAAAGATATACCGTACATTTTAGGATTTGGATATCCAATTAATAAAACTTTACATTAGTCCAAAATAAGTGCAAATTGCTTTCATTCCCATAGCTTTCTTTCGTTTTGCATCGATTCTTCATCTCCTTCAGTGTAGATATGACTGATTCACCACAAACGGATTAGAACCAAAGAATCGATGTAACACACGTGTCAAAAAGTACAATCATGTGGTTACAAAATATATGCTTTGTTATAACTTATAAGATTCACTAGGTTAATAGACAAGTTCTTAAATCGTTTGATGCTCGCTTGATCAAAATTTAGGTAAAGTCTTTATCAACAAACAAAAAAAAAGGTAATAGTTAGAAAATATTTCAAACAATATTCGAATATTTCGCCAACGGGTTGTTTCGAATATGTTTCATATATGTTTCACATATACGTTTCATATGAAACATATGATGGAAAAATTGTTTTCCGCGCACGGTGTTTTTATCACTCAATATGGATATGACTTGGTACTAAATTTTAGTAGGGAAATGAAAGAATAAAATAAAAATAATAACTCTGGTCTCTGGTGGGAAGTAACCAGGCAAACAACAAGTTAAGTACAAATATTTCTTTATATTTTATCTAAAAGTGTCGAAAAATAGGAGAATTATCCCACGTAATATAACTGGAAAACATTTATTATTCTAATTAAAACCAAAAAAAAAAAATTTATTCTAATTTTTTTACGTTTCATATTTTGTAACGAGTAAACACCTGCAGGCAGACCCTATATATAGTGTTTATTTATTTATTTATTATATTATTACTAACACTTAAAATAATAAAAAAATATAAAAACTGTACAGATTAATCTTATCGATTAATTCATAAAAATTATAAATGCATATGCATTGCAATATTATAATCTCCATTAATTTTTCTTCTGTTTGTTTCATACTACTTTGTTCCTCCCATCATATATACTAATCACACTATTCTGTTTGTTATATTCAATCTACAGTATTTGTTATGCACAGTTTGTTCCGATGTCATCAATCGGAGGCCTTAATTATTTCAATTTGACTGGACATATACATTAATAATCCATATTTTCACCTAGAAAGCATTCTAAATTACCTAGGGATGTGCCAAAAAAACAAATAACCCTGGGCATCTGGTAAATGGAAGATTTTTCTTTTACAATACTTAAAGTTGAATTCAAAATTTACTATCCAAATTCCAAATCGTCATCTATTACTAGTATGATGATATAAAATAGGAATAATTATTGGGCTATGAATCATTAGCCCTCTTGGATAATCTCTGCCTCTCACTGGGCAAGAGAATTGGATCCTTTTGTCTTAGGGTTGTAGACACTAATTAGATCATTAATTATATTATCTATACTTCTGTTGATCTTCAAGTGGCTTAATTAATGATTACGATTCTTTTGGTAAAGCCGAATCTAGATGCTTTTGTTAAAGCCAAATATTCACTTGCAACTTAAAACAATCGTGATTTGAATACATTAAAGCCCAAAAAGGCTATGTATTTTCTGCGCCACTCATTACTCAATAGTCAATAGCACTGACACGAATAAAAAATAAGCTGTATATCGCTCTACCCAAAAGTATGGCCGAGTATGTAAATCCTTAATTGATCATTAAGCCGTGGTAATCTTACAAAATATGTTCGAAAATAAATTTGGAGAAGATTACTTCATTATCAGACGTTTTTTTATTGTGCGTTTTAATGTAGAATTTGGTTCGATATACGCAGATAAAAACCACCATTTCAATGATATATTATATAATCTCACATTAAAAATAACAAAAAAGCAATTGAACTATAAAAAATATAGAGTTATTTACTTTTTATACTGTTTATTTTCATTAAATTCAAAATTGGATTTCATGTGCACCATAATGGTGGATGCAATATGTGGAAGGATGAAAAATTAAAGATTTGGGAAAAACTAATTATTTTCTCTCATTTGTTTTCTTTTGTATTTTTTTTATATTGCGAAATACATAAAACATCTTTTTGGTTAGAATGAATTATAATTCTATTTTTTCATTATTTTAAGATCTATTTTACTATAATTTAGGTGTCAAACAATAATTCTTTTAAAAAATATATATATATATATATATATATAAGAAAAAACATGAAATTTAGTTAGAAATCCATTTGGATGATGAGCTGTGTGCGATGTAATATAGACATATCGACTTGGATATGATCGCGTGGACAGTTTTTCATTGACATATCGACGTATATAAACATTTTACACAAATGTCAATTAAAATTGGTATACATAAATATGTCCACCGTACTGATTATCCGTGTTATTGTTCTCAAAATTCGCTCAAACGAGAATAAATATTTTTTCATTGACAAATAACGAATCAATAGTATCGTGGACATGCTAACAAGACTGTTTTTATGCACATATCGACGCGGAGAAACATTTTATACATTTATCCATTATAATTAGTGTTTCAAATAACTTTTATAAACAAAATCAATATTGTTTGGATTGGTGGTATGCAAACGTATGAATTCTGAAACTAGTGCAGTTATATGATTTTAATGTTGTTTCGATTTATTGTGTTTTGAAGAGAAAACATTTTTAACCTTAGATATACGAATTTCAGATACAATGATATGCAATCACTAAATTGTCTATATTACATCATCCAGTGAATTTCTTGTTTTGTCATGACTAGACTAATGATTTTCTTACCTAATTTGTTTTGTTTGACACTTAAATTATAGTAAAATGGATCTTAAAATTCAGAAAAAAATAGAATTATAATTCATTCTAACCAAAAAAAATTATTTATGTCTTTCACAATATAGAAAATTAGAAAACAAAATATGTGGAGGATACTAATTATTTTTACTCAAATCTAATTTCTCACTCGTCCACGATATTGTATACGGGACTTTTTACTTACACAAAATGCATCAATAGCTAGAAGTGTCTATTAATGTAATATCAGTTCGAAAAGTGTCTTTAGATGTAATATTCTCAAATACCTTCGTTCTCGTAAGTGCATATAGGTAACTTTTATATGGAATTTTGTTGTTTTCCGGATATATATATTTTTTTTTGTTAAAGGGTTTTCAATAATTAAAATACGAAACGATTACAAAAGAGTAGATAGCTTTTATTACTAGAGCCGTAATAGATAAGACCGAATCTTCCGCTTCGGCTGCCTTCAAAATCTTTCATAGAGATACATTCAGCCACGCCCACCCCGGTTCCCACGTCCTCGCCCCCTACGCCCTCCAGCTGAGATAGATGCTTGCATCTCCTTAACTTTAGTTGTCGGTTTCACCGGTCTATCACGAAGAAATCTCTGGCCGGAGGGTGTCAGAAGTTCCAACATATCAGACTCAACATCTGAATCATGTGAATCCTTTTCCACTTCCGATAATCCCAAAGTGGTGGACCGATTGATTGTAAGGACGTTCAAAGCCGGAGTATCGATAACCAATGTCATACTCTCCTGGGAAGCCTCACTCTCAACTGCGAGACCACTATCCCTATCTCTTTGGATTATTGGAGAAACAACTTGCGTTTCCATTAAGGCAACGGTAAAGATGTTAACTTCTACAGTAGTAGCTGGGACTATGTTTGAGATGGTGTCAGCCTCCACTTGTGGGGCTTCAACTATAACAACTTGATCTCCGCAGCTTGGGACATATTCATGAGTATTTTCCACGGTTACCAAATCAGTGGCAATCGACGAACTCGCAACACCTTGAGTGTCGACCGTAGGAGGAACAACTTCATTAACATGGCCTTGAGGAGTGGGTAGTTTCTGCAGACATCTTGAAGCGTTATGTCCAAGTTGCCCATAACTTCCACACTTGGTAGGGATCCAAGCATACTCGACATCAACCATCGAGATGCTCCCTTGTTTATCATCCACTGCAATCCTAGGAGGGAAAGCCTTACTCAACTACACTTCTACCAATATCTTAGCCTCACCCATAAGCGTTGGGTCAAGTCTTGGCTTATGTGTAGCCATAGGAGCGCCTAGACCAGATGCGATGTGGCTTATTCCAGGGATTGAGTAGCACATATAAAGTATGTTTTTCAATGTTAATCAGACATGCACCGTTGAAATATCCGGAAGTGCTAAAGTTGTAGTTGGGGACCAAGGAGCAACAAACATCAAACATTCATCAATATGCCATAATCCCCTTTGCAAAACCCACATTCTTGTGGAAGAATCCAGAATATGAAAAAGGTATTTTGAGTTACCTAGACTACACACACAAATTTTGCAATTCCTGCCCAAGATTTTGTTGACAACAGCATGTATCAAACCAGCGGGTGGAAGACTACACCTGTAGAACTGTCCTAAAACATATTCTTTTTGGTTCTCAATCCCCTGCCTCAGAACATGTGAAGGAATCGAGACCTTGGGATATAGTTCAATTAATCTCGGCTGGAAATGTTATTTTAATTTCTTTGTTTGGATATACAATTTTGTAATAGAGAACTTAAGATGCGAATGGAAGTGATGTAAGAGTCTTTTTTTTTTTTTTTTTTTTACGTCAAGAATCTTTTAATATGGTTACCTAATTCAAAATTATCGTTTAATTATGTGTGAACTTGGACTTAATCCGCGCTAATTATAGCGCAATGTAATTTTTTTTAAAAAAAAGTTTTGAAATTTAAGAATTTTTTTTTTGAAATTTAAGAAAAATTGTTTTTATTAAAAATTTATAATATGTATAACTCATGATTATAAATAGAGTTGTCAAACAGAATAATTTGTCTATTTAATCTATTTTTCAATGGACTAAAATATTATTCGGACTAATCCGCAAAACATAACTTTAATACGCATTATTTAATGACTCTATTATTTTGGTTAGTTCACGAACTATTAAAAAAAAATCAATTTTCTTGTGTCTAACTTTTTGTATAAAAAAAAATTCAACTTTTATTTTGATATATATTCAAATAAAATATAATAAATTATTATGAAAATATAGAAACATTTCGAATATATATTTTTTAAAAAATATACATGGATTGATTATTATTTAAAATATATAATATCAAAAATAATTAAGAAATTAAATAGTAAATAGCCACTTTAATGATAAATAAATAAATTTCATATTCTCATCAATAACCTTTAAAATATAATTATATCATTTCCTATTTCAATTATCTTTTCTTATTTGTAATAATAACATAATATGTAATAATTTACAAAACAAAGTTCATTTTCAAAAATATCTTCTAAATAATATTATAAAGATACAAATATAAAGCAAACATAACACAATTAAAAAACAAAACTTGAGAATACAATAGTGACCAAAATAAACCATTGATAAAGCATAAAAATTCATCTCATATTTATACGAAACTTTGTTTTTCAGTTATCCACAAATTTTAATATGATATCTTGAAGTTCAAACAATTTATTTATTTTCACCACATAGACGTTACTTTTGGCCTATTATATTAATTCTCCCTTTGAATATTCACCTTGTATGATTTAATCACATATTATATTATAATAAATTTTCTTAGATTTTTTATGTCTAGAACTCATACATATTCTATTGGATTTCAATATGAGAGGTGTATTACGGACCGGTAGTAGTATAAATCGTTATAATACAAAATTTGGGTTGAATATATATATATATATATATATATATTTTTCTTAAGAAAAAAAATCTCATATAAAAAAAACTTTTTTTTAACGAGGCAACATCTTCTTTAGCTAATACTACAAGAAGTTTAAGTTTTTTTATTATAATGATAATGTACCTTTTCTAATTTCTTTATACTTTTCATTTCAATTCCTCAACTGGTTGTTATTTCCAACAATAATTTGGAAAATTCTAACATTTCATTTCAATGAATATATCGTTTTCCACGAAAAATATATATCTTTATAAAGACCAACCCTAAAATAAGATGCGATCCATTTATATTTCTACGATTGTGAACAAGTTAATGTCGTTCTTGTAGGGATCTAATCCAATCTAGACTTCGCTATTATTAAAAAGTAGAACAAAAACAAAAACAAATACAAGACAAAAGAAAGATTATTTTTATATAAATAGGTGAAATTAAATGATATTAATATTATATATAAATGGACATCCGAAAATATTATATATATATATGTATATAACTATTAACGACAAAAAAAAATTATATAACTATTATATAATGTAAAATTAGCGTTGAAAAGTGTTGTTTTTGTACACATTTGTTTTGTTTTTGATTCAAATGACAATAATCTGATAATATATTTGTTTATCAACTATTTCATTAAAAAAAAGGCCCAATGGGCTTAGTCCAATAGAAGAGGAAAATTCCTAAGGGAATCCTTTGCTAGAAAATCAGTTAGGTGATTAACGTTTCTAAATATGAAAGTAAAGGAGAGAGGTGATTGATGTCATAGAGGATCCCATACAATTCCTTCACTTGATTCATGGATAGCTTAATTACCCAAAATTAACATAATTGTACTTTCAAAATTTCTTAAACAATAAAAAGGGTCAATTTTTATGGTTAGCGATAATGCTACGATCAATAGTTGTGCTAACCACCAGTGTTTCAGGTTAATATATTTTTAATTTGGCACAATTTAATAGTTTGGTGTTAAAATGATAGAGCTTGAGCATTTTTTGGCCCTTTTTAACAGTTTTTTTACTTTCTTTTTGATAAAACCTTTTTTAAAGTTGTCACATTTAAATAACCTTTTTTCCTGTTTATATTTAATAAAACTATGCATTAATAAAAAGACCGGTTAACGGCAGGCATTAATGGTGATTGGTCTTTAGTGATCCATCCACCAAAGTAAACAAATAGCTAAGAAAATAAGGGTAAATATCCTAGACTTCCTAGTTATGTTCACATTTATAAGAAAAACAGAATCAAAACGAAAATAATCTTCTTCTTTTTTTTGGTTCAAAAATGATACTTGTCTTGGCACTTAAATAGCGACTGATACAAAAAAGAAGAAGCTAAAAGCATCGCAAGAGAGTCTGTTTCAACATCAGCAAATCTTGGAATAAAATTTAAAGAAACAAAAAAGAAGAAGAAATAAGTCATCTGAGAGATGTCCGCTAGCACTCCATAAAATTCTGGTATGATTAATAGTTCTGAATAACTTGCAATGTGTCCGAGAACACTGCAAGTTCTCTGATCTCCATCTTCAAAACATAGCCCAAGCCAGCGGTTTGTATGTCACTCGCCATGCTGCATCCGTATTGCATTTTCAAACTGATTCCATATTTGTTCTGATTCAATAATTCTGATGTAGAGATAGTTTGGACAGTGAAATTTGAGCAGTTTGTCACTCATCGTTGATGCCTTCGAGTAGTGTTAAGTAGGTATAAGTAGATATAAGGTTTTATAAAGTGCTACACAAATTTTTTAGTTCAGCGGAGAAATTTTCTTTGATATTCAGATTGGCACAAACTAAACAGTATGAGTTTGATCAATTATTTAATCATGAACATGGTTTTTTATTAAATAAGCGGGGTAATATATATATCATATTTTCTCTCTCTAGTTTCTCTTTTGATATATGGAGGAAAAAACATCCACCGGAGATCGATCTTATACCTCGACCAAAAAAACATATAATCACTAGATTATAATTATCACCTCGTTTAGATTTTATATTTCGCAAATTGAATTAGAAATTAACAATAGGAAGCTATCAGTATGAAGAGCTAAATAGAAACATTCTATATATATAAAAAAACTAATTATAAACATTCTTTAACATACAAACATGTTGGAGATTTTAAGAGATCATGTCTTCATGTTCGTAATTGCACAATCATCAACTAATAAAATAAATTTAGTAATTTATGGACCTAAACTTGTAGCAAGCTAGTTATACCCTTCAATCAATGTGTCTATATACATTTAAACTATTAAAATAGAATCATTTTTTGGAATATGTTTCCGAACACATCTTATTTTTAAAAATAAATTAAATATATTTCTAAACAAATATTAAACTTGTTGTCAAACATTTATTAAATTTATTATAAATTTGAAATTACAAATTAAACATATATAAATCAATAACATTTAAATTAAATTTTATTATTAATTTTATATTTTATATATTACAAAATATATTATGCGTGGACGCATAAATTTAGAATCTAATTAGACCTATTAAAAAACATGATTGACCCACCAAAATAAAATTTAAAATTTATAGAGTAATAATAGCCCTATTTTCACATGCTATAGCCTATAGGACCTAATCTGAGTATTACTAAACGTATATTTGTTGGATTATAATGGTTACTATCCTAGGAGTGATTAATCCGACAAAACCAGACCGAATCGATCCATATCGAAATAAATAATATGTTTTGGTTTCGGTTGTACCATCTAAATCCTATGTTAATCATTTTATAAAAACCGTAGAATTCTGAAGTCGATCAATTGATTGATTAAATAATAATAATATATATTAGTATAGTTATATGTAAACTATGTAATATATATATATATATATATATATATATATATATATATATATATATATATATATGCAAGTGATTTTATTGATATTAACTTGACATTTGAAGTGTTGGTTCTAATGTTTTATTACTTTGTTTGATGTCAAAGTGATTTTACTCTTTTTTGTTTTGTTTTGTTTTGTTTTGTTGATGTTAAATAAGAAATTATTTTTCTCTTCTTAGACCATCTCCAACGCGGGTTCGTGAGGGGTTCTTAAGGCAGGTTCTTAGGTATTATTGGATTTTAAAAAATTGAAAAAGCCCAAATTTGGTAAGAACCGATCCTTAGCTAAGCATTTTTAGAACCGATCCTTAATGAATCTCTTAGGACAGGTGTTGAGATGAGATTGGTTTTTGAAGGAAAAAAAATTGACAAGTCTCTCTCCTTCTTTCGACCTCGTCGACAATTTCTTCTCTTCATTTTAGCCGAAGTTTTCCTTCTCTTCCGGCGATTCGAGCACAGCAAATCTCGGAGAGTTTGGAGAAGCTTCGTCTTCTTCGTCTCTCGCGCGCTCTCCTTCTTCTCCTCTGCAAACACAATGGATTAATCACTCTCCGAATCTCTACCGAAATCAAAATCTCTTTCCGGCGGACTCGTCTTCGAGTTCGAGAAGGTTATGTCTCCGATTACTCGATCTCGAGCTACTTCTCGAACGGATTGTGTTCTTCAGAGGATGGTTCGTCTCAATTCACTTCTCCTCCTTTCGATGGGATGATGACGAGGACGACGAAGCGTTACAACACTAGTGTTGTCGCTGATCATGAGTCAATTATGGGTGATTGTGATTTGGGGATTTGCGAAAGCATCAATCGTTTGAACATCATAGAAGAAGAAGAAGAAGAGAGGACACATCTCCAACATTTTACTGGAAATCAACTGAGAAATTTGGGGAATTACGAACCTAACGATGGTGGATTTCGATTTGGTGTTGATAAACCTTCACTGTTCCCCAATTAAAATCGGTCTAACGCAAATCATCAAATCCCTAATTTGTAGAGCTATGTAGAGACTCTAAATCCAGAGATTTCTTGTGATTTTGGTTACAAAGTGTTGTTCTTTTCTTTTTTGCATTTTGGTTGTTTGGGAAGCTTGATGCTTATGCTTTGGTTTTTCTTCTTTGTTTCCATTAGTTTCCAGTAATAATGTGTAGCAATGTATCAAAATCTTTCTCCATCAATTGGAAAGGAAGTTTGTTAACCACAAAGAGCTTTTCTTATTTGTACAAGGGATTAGTGATGATGAATTGATGATCTCATATTCTCTTTTTAACGTCTCCCTTCTCTGCAAATCCTGAAACTGAAGATCATAGTTATACAAGAAAGCAAAACTCAATTCATATCCCAAACTAAACTCTGATTTGAAAAAGCAGAGTTCAATGTAAGAAAGTAAAATACCATTTGGCATTGTCCCTCTGTTAGCAACAGCTACATTTCGAAAAACTCTTTCGTAGCATCTGCATATTCAGTCAACTAGCTATCACTACGAAAACCTGAGTTTTATGTCAGAATCAAGACTCACCTTGTTTCATTGTCAAAGACGGATGCTATCACTTCTGCTAATGCCTTTGAGCTTATAGAGCCATTAGTGCAGCCATTTCATATATGTTTTAATTTTTTTTTTTAAGAATCCCTACTTAAGGGTCACCATTGGACACTCAAAAATTGATAGGGTTCTAAATTTTGAAATCAACTAAAATATATGATTAAAATAATGTTAAGAACCCCATAAAGGGTTTAGGAATGGAGATGCTCTTAGCTGCTGAAACCCTATTATCTTTTTGCTAAATTTTATTTATTATGGGATATTAAAGGCAGTGGCCTTGTTCTTATTTTCTATCTTCTTCTTTTTTGACGTCATTTGCTATCTTCTAAAGAGATGATTTATGTTTTTTGTTTCTAAATAGTTTCTGCTTCATTATTAATATATTATTATTTTCACGTCAATAGTTAGATAACGGTGACAAATATTATGTCTACAAGTTAGAACATCCATATTACTATTTTCTATGTTATAGTGTATCCGATTTTCAAGTATCGAAATTGAAACTCACATATATAACTTTATATCAAACCAAATATAGTTATGATTTTCACTTTTTCAGTTAAATATTGGATAAATAAAAAAACCTAGAGTATCCCAATCGAACCAAACCAAAGTAGACATAATTTCAATATGGAACAAACCAAAAAATTTTAAAAACCGAACCAAAACCGAACTAAAATCCGAATAGAATACCAAGACACCTCAAAAATTTATTTTCAATTACCGAATAGGTGGTTAAAGGTTTGAATCAACATTCTCGCTTGTTGCATAATAAAAATTCTCATCCATTTCTTTTTAATATACGAACAACTTAACGGAATAGATACGTCTGAACATAATTTTTAGTATATGTTGATGAATTGAAATGTTTGAATTCTAAATATCGTTTTGATCGGTCAAAATTATCGTTTGACCACCTTGTTGCTTCTAAGTTTGAGCGCATTCTAATCTAAAAAGTTTTTTTTTCTCAAGTAATTAATTTTTTTGTATTATATTCTTGTGGACCTATAGGGGACTAAAGAAACAATTTGCTCTATGCCGAAAAAAAAATTTCGAGTAGGCCCAAAAATAATTGAATTATGTAGTTTGCTGATTATTATCAAAGGAAGATAAATATTATACACTACATATAAAAATTATTGACATAGTAGTAAATTAGTAATGAAGATAGATAGCTTATACAGCAACTTGCAAGCTATGAAAATATCAAATATCATGTTGACATTGTGCCATGAATCCGAGAGTTGAACCTTGTGAATATATTACCTATTATCTGCAAGGAAATAATATCATTACAGTTTTTTGTTTCAATTCAATTTGGAAAAGTAATGTAAGAAAGGAGTCATGTGTCCCACAACCTGGGAGATTGTCTGGTCTCTTTACCTGTCAGGGAAGCAATGCGGTGTTGTGTCCATGTGCAAACAATTTACTAACCATTTGTTACAATAATTGTATATCTCAGGATCATGGAAAAACTCAGATTAATTTCCTAGGGGAGGTGCAGCCTACGGATAAACCATTTATTTAGATATTCAAATGTACCATAAAACATAGGTCCATATCCGTATGGGTGTCCAGAAAATAATGAAAAATGTTCCCAAAAACGGTCGAATCTCAAACCTTAACAAATTATGCCAAAAATCTTTGGTCCTTCAAACTACTGGGCCACCATCATCCATATGTATATGTTGTTATATAGACTCTTAATAAAGACGGTGTGGAACAGGAGTTACGAGATGAATAGTGATAAATTTTTAATGAATTTTTGATACTATTCCTTTAGCCATGCATCTATCCCGCTCCCACCATCTCCATTTGAAACCATAATATAAAAGGGTGAATTACACTAAAAGGTACTTTGTCATTTTTTATTACAAAAAGGCACTTTCAATTCTTAAGACACTTTTTCACTGTTCATGAATGTGAAAACCCAATTTTATCCTTATGTTAATTTTCTTTTTGTTACTTTTTCTCACATCTATCTCTTTTTCTCTCGCTTCTTCTTCATCTCTCTTTTTCTCTCACATCTCTCTCTTTTTACATCTCACACCAATAAACCATCTCTCTCACATCTTTCTCTTTTACCTCATTTGATTTGTTTTCTATTTTTTTTATAATGTGAAAGACATAAAACAATTTTCTGGAAACAATATATGATAATTCTATTTTTCCAACATTTTAAGTTCCATTTTGCTATAGTTTTGATGTGAAACAAGAAATCTATTTGTAAATATCAAGAGCTACATCTACACATGACCATCCACGCATGACCATCTACGCATGACCATCCACACATGACCATCCACATTTGAAAATCAAAAATTAGAGTATAATAATTATTACCCCACTTGATTTGTTTTCTATTTTTTTTTATAATGTGAAAGACATAAAATAATTTTCTGGAAACAATATATGATAATTATATTTTTCTAATATTTTAAGATCCATTTTGCTATAGTTTTGATGTGAAACAAGAAATCTACTTGTAAATATCAAGAACTACATCTACACATGACCATCCACGCATGACCATCCACGCATGACCATCCACACATGACCATCCACACTAGAAAATCAAAAATTAGAGTACAATAATTATTATCCCACTTGATTTGTTTTCTATTGCATGACCGTCCATACATGACCATCCACACTAGAAAATCAAAAATTAGAGTAAAATAAATATTACCCCACTTGATTTGTTTTCTATTTTTTTTTAATGTGAAAGACATAAAACAATTTTCTGGAAACAATATATGATAATTCTATTTTACCAACATTTTAAAATCTATTTTGCTATAGTTTTGATGTGAAACAAGAAATCTACTTGTAAATATCAAGAACTATATCTACACATGACCATCCACACATGACCATCAATAAAATATTATCCACACATGATCATCCACACTAACAATACAAGATTCCTATGTGTCTATACACAATTGTCCACGTTTTCATGTCCACGTCGATTTAGATTTCATATGTTTAGGTTTCTTGTTTTTTTCCGAATCAAAACTATTGTAAAATAGATCTTAAAATGTAGAATAAAAAAAATTATCATTCATTGTTACCAAATAAATTATTTTATGTCTTTCACATTATAAAAAAATAGGAAATAAATTAGGTGGGATAAAAGAGAGAGATGTTAGAGAGATGTGAAAAAAAAAAAAAAAAAATTGTTTAAAGCGGAAAGAGAAAGTGTATTAAGAGTAAAAGAGAGAGGTGTGAGTTACATAAGGTAAAATTGTCAATTCAAATAGAGAAAGTGTCTTAAAAGTTAAATGTGTCTTATCTTATAATTGATAAGTGATAAAGTGTCTTTTAATGTAATTGTTTTAATATAAAATTATCAATATAATATACATGTAGTCATACACTATATATGTATATTACCATGAATTCATGATGGGATAAAATAAAATATTTATTTTTAGCAAAGATAGGATTTCGCTGGTACTCGTCTCCATCAATCTCAATAGTGAGCGGCTCCTTCACATTTGTAACCAACTCCGGCTCCTTCACATTAAATGATCATGCTCTCACATGAGAAACAGAAATTGAGAATAAAATTATTTTATTTAAAATTTCCCAAAACTTTTACATTGGAGATAGTAGGAATGTAGGATAGTGTGCTACAATCAATAACATTTAATAAATATCAAAACTCTTTTTTTTTTTTCTTTTTCAACAGCTCATACACTTACACATACGTCGATGACCATTAGCTCTTATCACAAACGCTACTTATTTTTTTTTTTGTCGAAAATTAATCAGCTACTTATATATTCGCTTTTTTCTTACATTTATTTTATCGGGTAAGAAAAAGATTGGCTACGTCAACGAGAAAAAAAAGCTTGTGGATATTTTGGAGCTCCTTCACAAAAATTTATAACCAAATATAATTGGATCAAACTTTGTTGATTATGAGCGTGCACATGTTGGAGAAATATATTTTTATAAAATATTTGAGACAAAATAGAAGACTATTGCCCGCAAGTTAGTGGGCTAGTGATAAGGTGGATCTAGGCGGTGTGAGTAATTTTCTTGTCGAGAGTTTGATCTTCTTCTTCAGCTAAAATCCAAATATTGATTTGTGGGAAATCTGTATGCCCAATTGGTTTACATACTGGCTCATAATGCAGGTGGCTGGATCAAGCACTTAATATGGTTGGTATTAAACTTGGGATCAGACGGGGTAATACATACCCTTTACAGAGTCATTGCAGTCTACTTTGCAATATTTCAGTGTGTTCTTACATGAGGCTGATTGAGATAGCCGATGGCATATATCAAAAAAAATATATATATATATATATATATATATATATATATATATATATAGAAGACTATTGATATTTTGGTTTTGTTGTTTTTTGCAAACAATTGTGGTGGAAAAAATTGTGTGATTAAAAAACTCTCCAAAAAAAAATCATGAGGAATAATTGATCACATTCTACAGAAAAGGATTACAAACAAATTAAGAAGCATACCAAACATTGACTTAAATGATTAAAAAAACTCTTAAATCAAAACATATATTATTATGATTCGTTTATCAGCTCTCAGAGAAATATGAAAGCATAAACAACATCGTGATCATTGGAAGAAGGAGATTAGGAAGCTTAGGACAAATTCTCACCTTCCTTGTGAGAGCAATGGTGAATTTTTGTTTTAAATGATCAAATTTTTTAAATGATCACATTAATTGACGGTTTGGGAGCCTGTTCGGTCATCCAAAACCAAAGAGCTGTCTTGAAAGCTAAAACGGAGTTGTTGGCAACCATTTCTGGGTTCCTTAAACCGTCAAAATCCAGTGCTCGACCCGCCTGACCGTAATTGTAATTCCTAATTATCCCAAAAAAATAAAAAGTAAAATTAACTCAAAGTCTAATTATACATGATGACAAAATCACAGAATTCGTCTATTATGCGGCCAACAACGATATTGAAATGATAGTTGCTATATACGACCGGTTAGTAGAGAAAACGAATAAAGGGGTGTAAGATTCGTTTTCTCTTTTCTTCAACCAAACATAGATTAACAAAGGAGAATGGCTTAATGAATATAAGAGAAATCTCAATAGTGATCCGGCTCCTTCACATTTTATTTATTGGAGTGATTTTTTTCCAGAGTGAACGAATACGAATGCGGCACGTAGATATGATGGATAGTCGGACAGAAGACTTCTCGATCAGACTTCTTCGCTCTGATCTTCTTCAAAGTCTTGAGAGGACTTTAATTTCCCGCAGAAAAATGGTTAGGAGCCTCATGCAAGAATGAAGGACCTCCCGAAAGTTCAACACTTGGATCGGCATAGACATGCCTCATGAGGCTCCCAGAACTATAGTTTTTCAAATGCATGCCAGATAAATACATTTTATTAGTGTTTTTAATATGAATTATTTAAGGTTTTACTTTGATAAATATGATCTAATATTGTCAACATAAGAAGTGATGGAGGTTCACAATCACATAAAGTAAAATGAAACGTGCACACCAAAAAAAAAGTAAAAAGTAAAATGGAAGATAATGTAGTTTAAGAAGTATAATTGATCCGAAATAACTTTTCTTGCCCTTACAAAATATATGTTTTCTAATATATCTCGGAGACACTGTGACCTAAAACTTATTGGTGATTTTTGGGTCCTTCGTGATTCAATTCCTAAAATGGTGTTAAAATCCAATGTTGGACCGATAGATACATACTATTACCCTTATCATATTTAGTTATTTACAGTAATGTATAAGGTGTATATTAAAGTGCCTAAGATTCCTATAAAGTGGGGCACATAAGGTAAGTGTTGATGTGTCATGTTTTGGGGCCTTTGGATATGCCATCATTTTGTAGCGTATGCTTCTGCGAAAACTATAATATATATATTACTATACCACTAATATGTGGTTGTTGACAAAAAAAAAACACTAATATGCGGTTGGTAACACCTATCAAGACAGAAAACATTACTTATTAAGTTTACATTCATTGAGCAGAATCAATCTTCAATCAGCAAGACAGAAAATATGATGAATTAAACTATAAACATTTAATGAACCATAAACCATATCGATTCCATTCTATTGGCCAATATCCGGTTTATGAGCATCTTCCGAGGGATGATTCTCTATTCCAACAAAAAAAATTAGAAAATTTATCCACTGCTCTTGTACTGATTTATCTATAATGGGTCATCTATCCTACAACTTTTTATGATTTAAATACGCTTAATTTGTTAAAATCTGTGATAAGTTCATCATTTTGGTTTGCTTAAATTCTTTTTGTTTGGAAAATATATGAAATTGGATGGTTATTAAAATTACAAATGACTACATGTACATTTTACGTCATTAATTTACTTCTAAATACTTTTTATAGTCTACTACTCATAAATAATTTCAGTAAGTCTCATTTATTTTTTTAGGGTTCAAACAAACAAAGAAATGTTTTCCTTTTACAAAAGGAAATAAAACCGAAGTTATCCACATTACTTGCCATTCGACATGACATTATAAGTGATTGGTCTATTTGGCTTTTATGAACTGACAGTTGTTGGGTTACTGGTTTTGGATTTCATATATTTTATTTATTTATTATTTACTCAAATCTACAATTTTTGAATAATTATTTAATGAAACACCCAACAAGAAAAATCATTTCTCTGTAAATACCCTTCTTTAATGGGGGCACAAACCAATTAATCTTCGTCTAAAACCTTACATGCTTCTAATTACCATTTGTTTTTGTGTGGCATCACCCAATTTTTCTTCGAAATTCCCCAATTTTATTCTCGAACTCCTTCTCCTATTTTTCTTCTTATTACTTGGTTTTTATCACAAAAATTATCAAAGATATGCATGTGGAATTCCAGGAGGAAAAATCTCTTTCTGCTGATTCTTCTTGGTTCCCAAGAGGCCTTTTGTTATTCTTGTAAAGGCAGATTGGTATGTCCTTTGTTTATACTCAACCCACATATAATACATATATATATTAAGAATGTATGTAGATATGGCCTATGTGTTGGATATGCAATTATATAATCATTATTATTTGGTGCTTTGTACAATATATCATTAACCTGATTCGCTCAAATCATCTCTCTACCTTCTCTCTTACTCCTGTGTAACAATCCTATCCTCTCCTGTTAGGTTTTATTCTAATTTATTTTGATTGTTGGTTGAAAAGTTTCAAGTTTCAAGTTTCTTTTACCAAAAAAAAAAGGCTTCATGTTTCTGTTATCTCTGTCATGGAGTTCTTGCTGTCGGGTTTGGTTTTAATTCAAAGATCCAGTCTGTTATTTATTTGTTGTTATCTTTTATAATTGTCTTGCTGTTTTCTGTAAATTTCAAATGCTGATTATTGGATTAGTAGTCAAATTGGCATTGGTTAGAGTCAACTAATTAAAGATCTTATCTCTGTTTCTTTCAGTCCAAAATGTGTTTTTTTTTTTTTTTTAACTTCTCCCAATTCAAATCTGATCTCTTTCTTCTGTTAAAGTTCTAGATTCTTAAATCTCATTTGTTATTTACATGTAGAGTTGCTGACAAACTGGTGAAAACAAAAAACAAAAGAAGCAAAATGGCACTTACTTGGACTCATAGAGACAGAGGAGAAATTAGGGTTCATGAGAATTTGGAGGAACTAAGCATAGACTTGGTAGATTACATAGCTGAGATATCAGAAGCATCAATTAAAGAACATGGTGCTTTCTGCTTTGTGTTATCAGGAGGCTCTCTCATTAGCTTGATGGGGTAATAATTACAAATGTTACCAAAACGTTTTTTTAAGTCTGTTAATATCCCATTTTTCAGTCTCCTTGATCGATCTCCTAATGGATTATTCAACAGAAAATTGATCGAGACGCCTTACAACAAGATTGTGGATTGGGCTAAATGGTATGTTTTTTGGGCGGATGAGCGCGTGGTAGCTAAGAGCCATGACGATAGCAACTACAAGCTCGCCAAGGATAATCTCCTCTCCAAGGTTAGATATTTGGATTGGGTCTTTGATAACTTTTGGATTGGGTCTTTGATAACTTTTGGATAGAAGAATCTTAAGGATATCTGGTTTTCTTGAATGTTGACTTTTTTGCCCCAATCCTTGCTTGTTTGAGAAGAATACAAATATGAGGATCGTGGATCTAATCCAATCACGGTCTTTGTAAATACAGCTTTGTGAGTGGGTTGTCTTGTTATGATGTTGACTTTGTTCTGAGAGTTGCAACTTTTATTTTTTCAGGTAAATGTGTTTCCGAGACATATATGTTCCATTAACGACACAGTTTCGGCAGAGGAAGCTGCAACAGAGTATGAGTTTGCCATCCGACAGATGGTTAGAACACGAACCGTGGCTGCGTCTGAGAACAGTGACTGTCCCAAGTTTGATCTAATCTTGCTTGGGATGGGCTCGGATGGGCATGTAGCCTCGCTCTTCCCGAACCACCCAGCACTTGAGGTGAAGGACGATTGGGTTACGTTCCTAACCAACTCTCCTAAACCATCACCAGAGAGAATCACATTCACTTTGCCCGTCATTAACTCGGCTGCTAATGTCGCTATAGTAGCAACCGGCGAATCCAAAGCCAATGCTATTCACTTAGCAATCGATGATTTGCCATTACCGGACAGCTCTGTGTCTCTGCCTGCACGGCTGGTCAACCCAAGCAACGGGAATCTGATTTGGTTTATTGATAAACCAGCGGGGTCTAAACTTGACGGGTTTAAATTTTCTGAGTAGGATTTAAATTTTCCAAACGCAAATGGATTTTTTCAGCTGTGATGACCCTTTTTGTATGAAGAGCATCCGGTTTAGAAACATGAGTTTTTACATTTCTAACCATGCAAGTTTCAACAAACTACCAACTCTAGTAACTATAACAATAACACGGTGAGGTGATAAACTTCAAGAAACAATCTAATCTCAAACTCAACGAGGTGATAGTGTGACACACTCAGACGAATATCGATTGTTACTCTACAGGATGACGGCATGAAGAGAAACCGGCAATGCTTACTTTCATTGAGCGTTGTCGTGGCTTAGAGCATCGGCCTCGGCTCTGGCCATAGGATCATCCTTGATATCTGTATCTTCTTCCATCTCGCCTTGTCGGTCTTGCGCCAATTTCTTCCTGTGAAGTTCCTCGGCAGTCTCCATCGCAGCCTTGTTCTCGGCTTGGATCTTCAGCATCTCCTTCTCTTGTTGCTGCCGCTCAAACCATGTGTCTGCATCTGCCCACACTGAAAAAGCAACAAAACCAAGAAGATCCATTTATTAGGCAATGAGACATAAGCAAACATAAAAAGAAACTCTCTGCTTAACCAAGAACATAATAATAATCATATATACAGAGAGTCAAACAGATCGATTTGTTGTGAATTTCACACATCGAAAGTAAAACCATCGTAGACTTCAAACGTTTTGAATCATCAAACTTTTGAGATTACGAAGAAAGAAACAGCCTTGATGGTTTCCCAATTTTCAGAAATAGTCAAGAGGAGTAGCAGCAAAGTAGACTTGAACTAACTTCAAATCCGCAACGCTAATTGCAAACCCTAATTCCAACAAGTCCCGAGTTCTAGACTCATTCATAAACCCCAACGAGCACGAATCAACATCAACGATAAATCAAAATCACTATATCTAGAGCAAAATCAAACAAGACGAGAAGGAATAGGAACGTACGTGGATGCGCGGCCCAACCCTGTTCTCCACCCTTGATTTTCTCGGGGAGGGCATAATTGACGGTGAGAACGCGACCATATAGCTCGGCACCGTCCATGTTGTCCATGGCGGCGGAAGCGTCTTCTCTCTCAAGAAAAGTGACGAATCCGAAGGATCTGTGCTTCTGATTCGCCTGGTCCAACGGCGTCTTCACGTCCTTGATGTCGCCGAAAGGTATAAACGCGGCGTGAAGGATCGATTCGTTTACTTCATCAGCTAAACCTCCTACATACAACGTGTTCTTCTGCATCGCTTGCTGCTGTTGAACGGCCGCCATTGTTGGTCCTCCGCTTCGAGTTCCTTCTCTCTTTCGCTCGCTCGCTTAGTGGGATCTTCTCGGGGAGACTGGACAGAAGACGACGATTTTTTTGGTTTCATCTCTCTGATTTAATGGGGGTTTTTACTCTGTCGGCCCAAGTACCTTTTTTGACGATCGGCCCATTAACTTATACACATCTTTTTTTTGTGTGGGTCGAATCGAACCATAAGAGCATGATCAATGCTAGAGTGCTTATGGGGGTGCTTAGCATATATTTAATTATTAAAGTTGTTTTAAACACTTTTGTTAAGAGTTTTTTGTTTTCTCTACTCTAATTGGAGAATTCTATTTAGGGGTGCTTAAGAATAAAAAAATTATTTAAATTATTTTATTGTAAATTTTAATTTTATTTATGAATAAAACATAAAATACATTGGATTAAATGAAATTTGAAACATACTTGACAATAAAATATTTTCAACATATATTTAGAAATCATAAACGGAAATGAACACTCTATCGGCATCTTGCCTATCTCCAAATTTTTCCCATATGTGCTCAACCAAATCATCTTTTAATTGTTGATGTTTTCGTTTATCACGAATTCTTGTTCGAACACCCATCATATTGGCGAGATTTGTAGGCATATATGTAGAATACGTCATATCCACATGTGAACTTCTGCTTCCTTCCCCTTGTTGGAATTCTGATACATCAAATAGAGTGTTTCCATCTCGTTCGTCTTCGACTATCATATTGTGGAGGATGATACATGCTCTCATAATCTTTCCAATTTTTTCTTTATCCCAAAAAAGGCCGGGTTTTTAATAATGGCCCAGCGAGCTTGCAAGACTCCAAATGCACGCTCAACATCTTTTCGGGCAGATTCTTGACGTTCAGCAAATAAAGATGCTTTTGGGCCTTGTGGAAGTTGAATAGATTGGATAAAAGTTGCCCATTTCGGATAAATACCATCTGTGAGATAGTATGCTAATTGATACTCCCTTCCATTTACAGAGAAATTCACTTCCGGAGCGTCACCTTTTATTATATCGTCAAAGACGGGTGATCGATCAAGCACATTAAGATCGTTTAACGTACCTGGAGGTCCAAAAAACGCGTGTCATATCCATAGATCATATGAAGCTACGACCTCTAAAACGATTGTGGGCTTTAAAGTTAACATTTTTCGATCTCAGAGGGAAAAAAGGAACATACTTTCTTGAAGAAGTGTTGACGATTTGGCAAACGAAGTGCTTCTCTCTCTGGATCTGCTTCAGACTCATCTTTCTTGTCCTTGTGTCTCCCTCTTGTCAAAGATGATGGTTCATTAGAGGAAGAGATGATGGTTCAGTGACTCAAAAAAAAAAAAATCGCCATCGCCGATCGAGAGAGAAGACAAGAGAGAAGAGAGAGAAGTGGAAGAGGAGACCCTTCGACGAAATCTCGCCATCTTTCATGATTTTTTTTTTTTAATTCGGCCCAATCGGACCATGTCACGTGGCATTAAGCAACGCATCTTAAAACGCTAAAATAAGCGTCGATGTTTCTTCAAATAAACCAATTTTTATTTATTTAAATGTTAAAAATTCTTAAGCACTTGCTTAAGAAATCTGCGTTGATCATGCTCTAATTTATACACATCTTTTTCGTTAATTAACAAGGTTTTTTAAAATCGCATTTTTTGTATTTTATTAGAATTTGGCCACAATCGATCGGTCTAATAGTTTCATATTCTTCTTTTTTTTTGGAGAAAAGCATTCGGTTTGAATCTGGATTTTGATGAAATAGCAAGAGATGTGGTGCAAAAAAAAAAACAATTAGTATAGAATTTTCTCAATGTTTACAAACAAGATTATTTGCATTATATAGCAATAAAATTAATGATAATTTATGAAATGATAATGGGTATCTTTTGTTCAATGATCAAAATAGATTAAAAAAAAATTGTTATCATTGGACCATGTTTTTGCATATATATGTTTTTTATATGGATATCTAATTTATCTATATAAAACTTTAAAAAATTTTAGACTAATTGAAGAGCTTTAAGTTTAATAATTAACAAGCATGAACATCATCGCGTTCACATAGAAGCTCTCCGTTTAGTTTATCCACTGCTTGAAATGTTCCTCCTTGTTACGATTCGACTAAGGACCGGCTTGCTTATCTAAAGGTGATGATCGGATAATCCTTGACTTCGAAGGATCCAAGTCGAAAGATGCTAAGGCGTGGATTTTACTCCGAAATTCCTTAGGCCCAATCGATCGAGAATACAAAGAAACGGGGCGGTGGCTACGCCGTTGGGAGAATTCTGGAAAACGGATGATAAGGCGTGACGGTTACGTCGAAGATCCTTATGCCCCAGCTTTACGCGAAGAACAATCTCAATCGCCGGTTCGAAGATCACGTCGGGAAGTCGCGGAACACTTCTCGGTTTGATCGATTTTGTTTCGAAGAATACACCTTCTAAGAAACGAAAAATAAGAACAAATTCTCGACAAGGAGAAGAGAGAAAAGACAGATTTTTATTTGATAAAAGATTGATTGTTTATTTGCTTACAAAGGAGCGATTTATATAGAGAAGAAGAGAAGGTGAAGGGGTGAGTCAAGGTATATTAAACCCTTGCTCGAAAATTGTAAAAACAAATTACAAGAGAAGACTGAAATAAATGAAGGTTGACTGACTCTTGGAATTCCACCGAAAATTCCCACCAAGAATTCCCACCGGAAATTTCCACCGAGAATTTCCGCGGAGAATTTCCCCGGGAAAAGTTCCGCGGAGTTTTTCTTTCGGAAACGAACCGTTAGCGGAGTAAGCCGGTTGCCTCGTTAAAACCTCTTACGGAAAACCCATTGGGATAAAACCGTAACAAGAAAAAGAGTACAACACAACTTACTCAACGGGACGAACCTCAAGAAGAACTCGTTGATACGGAGTTAAGGATCGGGTGCGTAAGTTGATCCTCCTTGATCCGGATTTCGCCAAGTAAGCTCCGAACTGCTTCCGCCAATTTCCGTGCCTTTGCTCGGGTGATTGCTCCTTCCGGTACATGCAATGCTTCGGGTTGAACCTCCGTGTCCGGAATCATATCATCCTCCCTCTCTTGAAAAGGATTTGACCCCAAATCTATTTCATCTGCAAAATAGGGAATAATATCAGCAATATTGAAGCTAGAATTAACGGCGTACTTACCTTGGAGATCAAGTTTGTAGGAGTTGTCGTTGATCTTTTCCAAAACAGTGAACGGTCCATCAACTCGCGGTTTGAATTTGGAATCCCTTTCGTTCGGGAACCGTTCCTTTCGAAGATAAATCCACACAAGATCGCCGGGTTCGAACGTCTTTTTCTTCCGTCCTTTGTTGGCGTGTTTGCGGTATTGTTCCGTCTTGTGTTCGATGTTTGCCTTTGCCTTTTCGTGCATCTGCTTAACCTTTTCAGCTCTTTTCTTTCCGTCCAAACTCACAAATTCACTCGAAGGAAGAGGAGTTAAATCAAGTGGAGTAAGCGGATTAAAGCCGTAAACAATTTGAAATGGCGAAAACAAAGTAGTAGCATGTTGCGCATGATTGTATGCAAATTCTAAATGCGGCAAACATTCTTCCCATGCTCTAAGATTCTTTTTAACAACAGTTCGCAAGAGAGTGCCTAAAGTCCTATTGACTACCTCAGTTTGCCCATCTTTCATGATTTTTTTTTTTAATTCGGCCCAATCGGACCATGCCACGTGGCATTAAGCAACGCATCTTATAACGCTAAAATAAGCGTCGATGTTTCTTCAAATAAACCAATTTTTATTTATTTAAATGTTAAAAATTCTTAAGCACTTGCTTAAGAAATCTGCGTTGATCATGCTCTAATTTATACACATCTTTTTCGTTAATTAACAAGGTTTTTTAAAACCGCATTTTTGTATTTTATTAGAATTTGGCCACAATCGATCGGTCTAATAGTTTCATATTCTTCTTTTTTTTTGGAGAAAAGCATTCGGTTTGAATCTGGATTTTGATGAAATAGCAAGAGATGTGGTGCAAAAAAAAAACAATTAGTATAGAATTTTCTCAATGTTTACAAACAAGATTATTTGCATTATATAGCAATAAAATTAATGATAATTTATGAAATGATAATGGGTATCTTTTGTTCAATGATCAAAATAGATTAAAAAAAAATTGTTATCATTGGACCATGTTTTTGCATATATATGTTTTTTATATGGATATCTAATTTATCTATATAAAACTTTAAAAATTTTTAGACTAATTGAAGAGCTTTAAGTTTAATAATTAACAAGCATGAACATCATCGCGTCCACATAGAAGCTCTCCGTTTAGTTTATCCACTGCTTGAAATGTTCCTCCTCCATCACTCCTCTGTTTCAACCCAAGAAAGGAAAACAAAAAATATTCATTACTCAACTTTTTATTATTATTAAAACCATATTTTATAACCTTGCCTTGTAAAAGTTGACGGCGACGAAATTGGCCCATCGGTTCCCTGCGGCTACGTAACATGTCTTGATCATGTCGAGAAGCTGTTTAGAATTCTCCTCACAAGTCAATATCTTAACCGGAACTGTCTTGAAGTGGTTTACCAAAACCAAAACTTTGTTTTTATCGGTTAACGGTGCAGATTCTGCTCTATTGCTACATTGCCTAGGCTTAACTCCATTGTCTCCATCTGACAATTTAATACCACATTGGGATTCATCGGTTATCTCTATACCAATTAAAAGTAAACCGGATTTTTTCTATCTCATCACACTCACATTGGTTTTCCACTACGTAATTCCACTGGTAAGCTATTCCTTCGGTTTCTTGCTTAGATTTAGCTGAAGTGAAGACGATTAACCGGTGGTTATTAGCAACCATATCTTTAACCAACGGCCAATCTTGGCCAACCTTAGGCATATTTTGAACCGGAAACCAGAATTTCTTCAAACCGGAATCGGTAAAAACTTTGGTTAGTCCGTTTGGAGATTTGACGTAGTCCTCCAAAATTAATGTCACGATTTCTGATGGATTCGCTGTCAAGAACGCGAATATCTCCTCGAATGTGTATATCGCCCGATTCTAAAAAGCGACAGAACAAAACACTCATTTATACCCAAAAAAACATGTTAGGGTATTTTCCAAAAGATGCTGAGAAATAATAACATATTGATGATATATGCTTTCTTACGGAAATAAAAAAAAAAAACAATAATTGAAAGGTGAATCAAAGACAAAACTAAAGGTCCAATTGTTTCAAAACAAAATATGTGTCTCTCCTTTTTTACTAATTTAAATTATGTTTATCACAAGTTTTTTTTTTGTTAATAATTTTCAAATTGAAATCACAATTGCCAAAAAAAAAAGAAGAAGAATTTCTCACCTGGGTATATAGAGTTTTACGTGAAATGTAATAAATGAAAACGCAATAAAAGAAAGAAAGATCAAACTCTAATTAATATGTGGAAACCACACCAGCCTCGGTTTTTAAACTGAAAGTTAATATACTAAAAACCGTTTTGAAAAAAACAAAACGTTTTGGTTTTACTCGGTTTATTTTGTTGTAAGTGAAATCTAGAATTGAACTTACAAACTTGGTGAACTCAAAGCATTTTTCGTCAAAGGAATGGCACAACCAGACGTCTCCTTCGTAATCGTACGTATCCAACATCAACGCTCGAACACCACTCTGAACCAAAAAAGTACATAACATTTACATTATAAGAAACATAAAACTAATTAATCAAATAATACGTACATTGAGTTGTTGAGTTATAGTATCTTCTTGGGTTGCCACATGAAGCGGTTTTCCTTCAATGGCATATGAATTGTGGGTCGTCAAGAATGCGTATTTATTAAACGGCATCGAATTGTTCTGTTACAACCAAAAATAAATTATATCATTAATGTCAAAGAATAAAAGATTCGTTCTGGCTTTGATTAGAAGAGCTCTCGGTTGTTAGACAGTGAACTCAAGAGCCGCCGATCAAAAAAAAACATTTTAAACGTGTATATTAGCGTGATGATCATGAGAGAGATACATCCATGACTTTATAATAGGTTATGATCTAGGGGATTATACTGCGTTTGTGTTTGCCTCAATGAATAAAATATTATAATTTTTTTAACAAATCACAAAACTTTAATGTTTGATAATTAACATATCACCTACAATTTATAAAGGCACATTTTTTTTCTTTGTGTGTTTTGTGTGTTCGTTAACAATTTTCATGACATGGTTGATAAAACCACTAAAATATTATGGTATTTATATTGTATATGAAACACAATATATAAATCTATACAAAAAGAAGAAGAAGAAATATATTCAGTTTTATATCAAAAGCGTTCTTACTTACCACGACGGAGAATTGATCTGTGGTATTTGATCTAACGCATCTTGCAACATCGATGCCGCATTTAAAACAACCAAGTCCAACGTTGCATTCTTCGTCCGACGAGCATTGGTCGCCGAGCTGAATTGATGAAAAGCCCTAATTAAATTGTAACATGTATGATATGGTTCTTGAATATTCCAAAAAATGTGATTATGGCAGAGTTTTCAAGAAGATTAATCTGAATTTCGGTAGAAATAACCATATTATTTTATGAAACTGAAAAAGTATATAACCTGAAATGAGCCGTAGGAAGAAGCAAAAGAGATCGCTGCCAGATGAAAAATAACAAAAATTTTGACTGCAAAGAAGAATCTGAATCGGGCCATTGTTACTGACTTTTGCTTTGACAAAGAGAGATAGATGGACTTTCGAAGAAAAATGTTAGTATAACTTTGAAAATTAACCGACCAAATTTGATTATTACACCTTTGGAGTCTTGATTATAGACTGATTATGGTATTTGTATTTGTTCATGAATTTTTATTATTTTTTCTAAGATTATATTTCCTTAATATTTAACAAATCCATCTTTTTGGTAACCTCTTTAATTGCAATTAATATTTCCAAATTGAAAATTAAAAAAAGTAACGAGTCACATTTAAAAGGAAATAAATCATAGTATTTGACTAGTTTTTTTTTTTCAAATCTCAATAACGTATCATGCAAATATCTTTTAAAAATCTGATAATACTGTGGCAAAGAAAAACAAAATCTGTGATAAGCACACAACACACATATATAGATTATTGGGGACGAATTTTCAAGATCTGTTGAACGCTTAGGTCGCTCTGTTCCGTTGAACACACGTGTGTTTCTTGATGGAGATGTGTTTGATATTAACTTTCAGTTTAGTTACAGTTCGATTTATAAGTAATCGGATCAATAAATTGGATGTCCGATTAATCTATGCCTAAGCAGATTAATTTTTGTATAGGCCGATTAATTCCCGTCCAGACGACCATCTAGTCTAGTTTTAAAAAAAAAAAAAAAATTAAAAGTTTTTAACAAATTAGTTGGATCTAAAATTTGATTAATCCAATTTATGTTCATATTTTTTAATAAAAATCATAATGTGTTGGACTTAATATTTGTTTTCATGTGTTTTATGTAATTTTGACCATAACATAATATCATCATAATAGATAAACATATTAAAAAGACATTAAAAATATCAAAAACTAATCTCAGATTAATCTCAGTTTTTTTTCTAAACGTTAGGTCCACATTAACTGTTCTACTAGCGTTTAGCGAAATTTTGAACATCATGTTAACATGTTTTATATATTATTATGTATTATTGAGAAGAATATAAAGAGTTTTAATCAAACTATACTGATGTAGTTAAGCTATACAGTATGAAGGATATGAACTATATAACCTCATTCCATTCAATTTTATTCAAGCCAGGATAGGCTATCATATTAATTAGGGCTTGGGTTTGACAAACAAGTCCAACTCAAAAAGATCAGATTCAGAATTTGAATCACTCTCACATCCACCATCGTCTCCTGCATTCCGATGTTTACACTCAACCTTCTGGTCCGGACAGAGACTCTCACAAAACCTCATGTTCAACTTCTGATCACTCTTCTTCGAATCTTTCACGTGATTCTCATCGAAGCTTCTCCTACGCGCGTTTAAACGCCACGTGCTGGCACCGGAGATCGGTGAAGCATCTGCGGCGTGTGTGGTCACCACGCAGCTCTTCCTCCTCCTCATTTCTCCTCGAGGAGTCTCCACATCCGGAGTTGACTTTGACTTTGACTTCTTTAAACCCGCGGAACGAAGCAGAGAGTTGAAGAAACTGGTTAGCTTCCCACCACCGCCACGTGTCAACTCCTTGACGATGGCTCTGGGTTCAGGGAGCTGATCCTCTGTTTCAGGGTGCACTCTGTTCTGTCGATGTTCTGTAACAATGCTCTGTTTCTGAATCTGGACTCTTGGGAACTCGATCGTAGTTGGTTCGTTGAAGTCGGAGAAATATCGAGTGGCTTCGAAAACGTCAAGTTCGCCGGAGACGTTCCTCTTGCAGTTTGGTTTATGGATTTCCTTTTCCATGGTTGAAGATTCTCCGGCAATCTTTGACATTGTTTCTTGAGTTCCAAGATTGGAGATTGGTTTTTGCTGGTATCGGTTATTTAGGATTGTGTTTTGAGAAGAAAGATGGTGCGTCGGCTTTATAGAATGAAAGGAATCTATATAATATTATTTAAGAGATATTTTTGTAGATAAATTTTGTTTTGTAAGTTATTAATATTATGATATAATAAATAAAAAAGATAATTAAAATATAAAATAATATAATTGTCTTTTAGATTATTGATGAAAATATAAAAATATTTATTTATTATTAAAAATATTATTTATTATTTAGTTTCTTAATTATTTTTGATATTATATATTTTTAAATAATAACAATTCATATATATTCAAAAAATATCATATTCGAAATATTGCTATATTTTTTACTATCATTTATTATATTATATTAAATATATATCAAAATAAAAATTGAAAAATATTTTACTGATTTTATAAAAAGGTATACATAAGAAAATTGATTTCTTTTAAAAAATTGGTGAACTAACCACAAAACTAAAGTCATTAAACGATGCATATTAAAATTATGTTTTCAAGATTATAGGTTTTGCGGGTTAGCCCGAATAATATTTTAGTTCACTGCAAAACATGTTAAATAGAAAATTATTCTGTTTGACAACTCTATCTATAATCATAAATTAGACATGTTATAAAATTCAAAACAATTTCTTTTAAAAAAATAATTCGAGCTAATTATACCACGACTTAAATCATACACAAAAACTCTTTAATTTAACACTGGATAGATTAATAAATATCATAAAACAATTAATGATGATGATAAATTAATGATATGTTCACGTTAAATTAATTAGTATACAAACCAAAAATCTTTAACAGTAAATTTTTATATGTTCACAGTAAATATTTAACAGTAAATTTTAAATTTTAAATTTACAGTAAATTTACAGTAAATTTTTATATGTTCACAGTAAATTTTTAACAGTAAATTTTAAATTTACAGTAAATTTAACGGTAAATTTTTATAGGGGTGGAACTATTATCCAGGATCCGAGATCCGCTCTGATCCGTTACGAAAATCCGATGGTCCGATGGAGTCGGATCTGGATCATGATAGTTAAATTATAAGGTCCGGTTATCCGGATTCATATACGTTAAATATATTAAAAAAATATTTTATTGAGATATATATATATAATTTAAATATATTTTTATAATAACATTTTTTTTACAAAATATTATATAATTTTTTTATTTTATCATTATTTTAATATATATATATATTTTTTGCATATTCAAATATCCACCGATATCTTAATATCTATGCAGATATCCGAAGTCTGGATATCCGAAAACCCCAGATATCCGAAAGCCTCAGATATCCAGAAATTCCGGATACGAATCCAAATATGCCAACAAAATTTAAAAAAATTCGGATATCTGATTCGTCTCACCCCTATCTACTGTGATAGGTTTAATAGTTTTGATTCTTTTGCATATTAATGTTGTAAGTCTTATCAATTATATGTTCTTATGTGTACAGAGGGATGCCACGTTATTATTCATGAATATTCATACCTTTTAAGGCTGTCATGCAAGTTCTCAAAGCCCTTTGTGATCACAAAGGCAAAAGGTGATAAAGATAAGATGACACATTGATCAATATGGTGGGAGAATTTATATAAGAGTCATTGTATAATGATATATCGTTAGGTACCAATAAAGTAGAGGTCCTAAAATCAATTTGCTTTGTACCTTGGGAAATTTGGTTAAACAAAATTGTTTCGGGACTATATATTATTTTACACTAGGAAGTAGGAACAATACAAAAGTTAAAAAATAAAAATAAAATACAAATGAACTTTATGTAAGGAACTGTACATCGCAAAAATATCTAAGCATGTGTTAACATATACATAATCTTGTCAAGTTCTACTATTTCACAATTATTTTAAATTAGTAAAAACTAATTACTTCAGATAGAAAAAATCACTAAATTTGTTTGTCAAAATTATTCATATGTTTATATTCACAGATTTATTATCTAATGAATTTTAAAACTTACTATTCTCTTTCCTTTATATTATAATTTATATTATAATAATCGGATCTATTATCTCAGTGGAATTTACTGTTTCAACAATTATGTCAACAACAAACATAAAATGACCATAATTGATTGATCCAATGGTGTCCAAGTTCAAAGAAGGGCAGTCAAAACTATTAATGATGTGCATGAACAAGTGGTGTTGGATCACTTGCTTTTTCTTATTTTTTTCTCTACTCTGACATCTCTCTCTGGTGTTTGCCAAAGAAGGAACAACATGGAACTTGTATGTTTGTGGATTCTTATCCACAAATGGAATTTAAGCAATTAGAGAAACAAATTCACACACAAAAGATTGCAAATGGTACTCAAGTACACAATATCAATTTTTTTTACAAAGTCTGTGTGTATACATAAATAATACATGTGTTTTTAATCAATTACTTTAACACTCCTTAAGAGATTCTAGTATCTTACAAAGTGACCATTCAATCGCAACACATGAAACTACGATGGATGATTTAATTCATAATACAAAAATATTCTGAAAATTCGAATCTTATGAATAACAATACTTCGGACATGTATTGAAGTATAGATTAGAATCTTATTAAAAAAAAAAAAATCAAGATTCTTGTTTTGATGCTTTGTTATATTTCATGGTAATGTATATATTTTTAAAAATTCTCTAAAACTGAATATTTGGAGATTTATTTTTAAAATAGAAAAAGAACCAAAAAAAAAAACAAATTACATGTTAAAAACTATTCCCTCTGTTTCTAAAAGAAGTTTTTTTTTTATTTTTTTTATTTTGGTTTTATAAAGATAATTGTTTATGCATTTTATTAGTTAATAATGATAAGTTGTAAACTTTAAGAAAAATAATTGAGTTTATTGAATTATTATTGGTTTAGAACTGTGGAAAATTGTTTAGAAATAAGAGGTGATGTATTTATAATAAAGTTTTTTTTAATATGTATGAAAATTCTAAAAAATATATTAATTAGAAACATAGGGAGTATATCATATAAAAGTTACCGGGAGGAAAAAATATGTTGATTACCATATAAGGAACCAAATCTTAGTCTGAACAGAATGCCAAAATTCATTTTTGATGGGCTTTAGATGGTCTTGAGATGATGAGCTCCGTGTGACCTATGGACTATGGGAAAGTGTTATAATGTCAACAAATATAAATGGGCCCAATCGTTGTCGTCTAATAATACACACATTCACCATTTTATCATTTGGCTATGTTATGAAAGGCAGTTTTTTTGGGTTAAATGGTAAACAAAATATTATACCATAATGAGGCTTTTTAGATCAAAGCAGTAAGGAATTTTCAAAACAATTGAGTTATGGCTGCAATTAAGATAGAAAAGTGTGTATGAGCTTAATACTTATGTGTTCCTTATATTTACTTCTTGAGTTTTGACCGAGATTGATAGAACTTCCTGTTTAACAGCATAATCAGCATCTAAGAACTTCTCTCCGATGAGGAGGAAGACAACAAAAAGTTATATGTTCAAATGTTGTATTCGAATTATTTGCAAATTCTGACATACGCTTTCTACAACCATGTTGAAGTAGACGACAAGATATCATAATTGACATCACGAATCTATACTAAATAGTATAAATATTATTTAAAGTATAATATCTAAATTAATATATAGTTATTATTTTTATAAAAATTCAATAACAATTGGTTTTATAATTTTTGGTAAGTAATCTAACATATATTTAAGAAAATCCAAAATAATTTAAATTAATATTTAAAATTTCGAAATATAAATTAAAATGATTTTTTTAAATATTATATTAAATTAATTGGTTTAACAATATGAATAATAGTTATCCAAATAAAAAATAGTCTAATATAAAGGTTTTTCTCTTTATACACAAAATTTATACCTCTTTTAATAGTATAGATATCATCTATAATAGTAAACAATTATAAAACCATAAATTTTAATAATGTTAATAATGTTAATAATAGTATAGTAAACAATTATAAAACCATAAATTTTAATAATGTTATCCAAATAAAGAATAGTCTAATATAAAGGTTTTTTTCTTTATACACAAAATGTATACCTCTTTTAATAGTATAGATATCATCTATAATAGTAAACAATTATAAAACCATAAATTTTAATAATGTTAATATAAAGCGGAAAATCAGACATATATATAATTTGATATGTTTAATAATCTTAATAATCTTAAATATGATACAATTTTAATAATCTTAATAGTCTATATATAAGAGGAAAATAATGATTATACATGATTTTAACAAAATATCAAAAAAAAAAATTTATTTTTTAAATCTTAGATTTTTTCTAATATTTAATATTATTGTATTAAGTAAAAAAGTTATAATTTAATACTATTATATTAACCTTAACTAATATAAATTAAAAACATTTTTTATATACAACTTAATTTCATGTTTAATGGAATTTGATTGATAGATAATTTTATTTTATGATTTTTTTAAAAATAAAATAAAAAATAACAACATATAAATTATTTAATTAATATTTTAAACTATTAGGTATTTAATTTATCACAAAAAACTTGAGTCATTCATATAGAGACATGTGTCCCATGTAAAAAGTTTTTTGGAGTTTTCAAAGTATCTTATATGAGAATCGATTCTCATCATTTTATTTATAAAACTATTTTCTCTAAAACTAATTTTGTTTTTTAATGTGAGATACCCCTATTGAGGGATGCTCTAAAAACATTACATAACACTGTCGAAATTAATTAAACAAAATAAAGAGAAACTAGATTCCAACATGCATATCCGTGTAGGGATTATATATATATATATATTTAAAGTAATTATAAAAAACAAATTATGATGGCGGGTGAATTTTTATAACACAATTTTTTTTTAACCAAAAATTTTTAATTAAATTTTTATACACTATTTTTTTAGCATAATGGTTTATAGTAAAACAAATGATTGTTAGATTTACGTCGATACGATTATTAGATTTTTTCATCATAGAAAATCACGAGATTTTCTAAAATCAAAAGATGTTACAATTGATATGCTCAATTTAATACCCTAAAGTACTAAAGCAGTTGTAATAGTATAGCTAGGGGTCGAACCACAGAAGACTCACAGAAACGCACAATAGATTCTATAGTGTCGAATTACGCTAAGCCAAACAGATGTAATTAAAAGCAGTGCAGAAATTAAAGGAGTTGTAAATCAATTGAGAAATATAGGCTCAGGGTTTTTCTCAGGAAATCAATGAATGCAGATAAACTAACTAACAGGATTCAGATTTAGCGCAGTTCTTGAACTCAAATCACTAAAATATAGCTAACCAACTCTCGTTGCGAAAACTATCTAAATCTAAAGGATTGGAATTCCAAATCTCTTTGCGAATCCTAAATTCTAAATCAGCTTTAATATCAGGTTTGATATGTTCACAAATCAATTAAACCAAATCTCTTTGCGAATAATCAATTTGCTCACCTAGGTTCTATCAGGTAATTAATCGCACTCTCGTGCCTAATCAATTATCCTAAGATCTAAGTTCCAGATTCGTCAACCTAGAATTAGCTATGAACACAACCTAAGGTGAAGAACTAATTCAGATGGTGAATCCTAAACAGATAATTAACCTAGCATTCAAAGAAATCCTTTATGAGAAAACCCTAAACCTAAAGTGGATCTACTCAGACATGGCAATTGAATCAAAAGACATGTTTGAATAAATCATCAATAGAATAGGAAGAAGGGTTTAGAGATCTGATCTCGGACGAAGGGAGATTCAGACTTGTCTCTCTAAAACCAAAGTAAAATCAAACTATAAAATAAAGCATAAAAAGGCATTAAAAGGCATTGCCTAAACAGGTGGCTGAAAACTCCTATTTATAACCTAAAACACGATCTGGGGTCTTCTTGTAATTATTAAAGACTTCTGGGCACTTTTGCAATTCCTCAAGTCTTGGAAAACTCGCGGGTTGTGTCTTGCTGCGCTGAGTGTCGATCGATACCAAGGGGTATCGATCGATGCTCGACGTGAATTCAGGTTCTCAGCGACACGATCTTTAGCTCTGCTACAAACTGCTCCAGAAAGCTCCAATACTTCCAATAATCCTCCAAACGTGCTATGACCTGTAAAAGACTCTAAAAAGACTCCAAAATACTATAAAGACTCTATAAAAAGGACTTATATCATGGCTTAAATAGGGTAAAAACCATGATATATCAACTCCCCCAGACTTAGCCTTTTGCTTGCCCTCAAGCAAATAGAAGACTAAACCAGAAAAAGAGGTTTGAAAACGTAGAGACTCACCTATTCCTGAACCATCGAAAAGACCCTTTTCCCAAGTACCCAAATGTCACCTGATCAGGTTTCGATCTAACCACCATGTACTTCTCCGTAGACATTTGCAGCTTTTCCAGACTCCACACAAAATCCCACAGCATTATTCAAGTAAAGCCCTCATCGCCAGTTTCATCTCTGCAGCTAATTTTTAAGAACCTTCTAGACTCTTTACCAGACAATATCTTGACAAAGGAACCACCCTTTTTCACACTTTTTGTATCAATTTCTCTCCTCCAGACTTATTTCTTATTATATCCTTATTATTATTTTTTTATTTTCAGCTTAGCATATACATATCAAGGTAGGAGACGCGAGTATTGATGGTGTTTGCCACCAAATCCCCGGTTCTTCCCTCTCTATGTATCAAAGGATGTAGGCGAATAATGGCATCATAGGAAAATCCTAGCCTCGCTTCCAATCCTTTGTGTGATCATCCCCTCTTAAGTAGAATAATGGGATCGCTGGAAATTTTCCTAACCCTCTACTCAGAAGAAAATCATTTCAATCTTTTATGCTCTTAATCTATCAACTTATTTCAGGGGAGAGAGATACCATAATTCTAAACACACGGGTTCCTTTATCAGATATGAATGATGAATCAAGCTCTATGAACACTAACCACATTGATGAAGTGCAAAAATTTGGCTCAGGCTTCAGAAGAACTCTGCTGGAGACATGGATGTTTTCTAGTCAACTGGTCAGCCTTTGGATTTTTCATTAGTCGATCTAGAACTGATCCTGTAACACTGTGCACTCAAAAACAAAATCAAATCAATAGGTTCAAGCACAGGATCATCATCTCCAACAAATTTTGACTCAATAAAACAGTTTTGACTCGATAAAACGACTGACTCTAAGAAAAACGAAAACAATGTCAGCAGACACCTCCCCCAGACTTGAACAACACTGTCCTCAGTGTTATCTAGCCTAGAGTCAGTGAAAGAAACAAAGAAAAAGGATAGAACGAAGAGAAACAAGAAATTACCATTCTGGAACAGTCGGTGTCGATCGACACACGGCATGGTATCGATCGATACCATGCTTAGATCGACTTTGTGAATTTTCATCCGCGATTGGTGTCGATCGATACCATAGGGGTATCGATCGATGCTTAGGCGATTTCGAGTTGCTCCTTGTTCATCCTGACACAGACTCAAAACAAACGAAAATAAAAATAAAAACGAATCAAAAACAGACTCACCAGTGGGTTGCCTCCCACCAAGCGCTCGTTTAACGTCAATAGCTTGACTGTAACGCCCTTCAGGCTGGATAAGAGTGAGAGCTTGCACCAAAACAGGCTCCATCACTTGACATTACTAGCTTCAGAGTTCTGCTTAGCATGCTGTCCACAAACTCCTGCCCTTTCTCTTTCAGCTCAGAAGTAAGAAGGACTCTGGCCTTGGAGAATGGCTTCAAGGCTCCCTTGCATTTGACCTTGTAATCAATCGAATTCCCATCACACTTCTGAGGAATCAGAGTGACATGGGGATTCTCGACCTTTTTGTTCTTGGCCTTCTTCTTCTTTGTTGCCTTAGTCTTCTTCTTGGGGATGTTGGGCGGTTCAGCTGGAACGTCTGTGACAGTAGGCTCATCAGGAGGCTCTTCCAGAAGATCAATTGCTAGCGACTCTCCTGTGATAACCTTGATGCTAGAGGTACGTGTGGGAGCACTCCTAGGGGGAATGACATCATAGTAGACATCACCGTCAATGTAAGAGAAAGATAGTCTCTTATTAGGTGTGTCTATGATCGCGCCTGCAGTAGCCATGAACGGTCGTCCCAGGAGTATAGGCATACGAGATATCGCACCCATCTCCACAACCTGAAAATCAGTAGGCACCAGACAGTCTCCTACTTTGACCAGCAAACCATGGATAGTACCGTGTGGAAGCGAGGTGGAGTTGTTCGCGAATGTGATAGATGCCTCTGGTGATCGAATATCAGCTCCTAACCGCTCTGCAATTGCCCTTGAGATGACATTGACACTAGCCCCTGAGTCGACAAGAGACTCTTTGAAATTAACTCCTGATATGGAGCATGGAACAGCGAATTTCCCTGGGTCTTCCCTCTGTGTCAATTTCCGCGGTTGTAGTGAATTGCGAACTCTTTCTCCTATCACCTCACGTGATTTCTTGGCTTCTGGTTCTTTCTGCGAGGGGTATCGATCGATACCAGGTAGGGTATCGATCGACGCCATGCGATTTGAATCGTTTCTGACAGGTACATCTTCATCAGAAAGAAGCTCCACGTTCGGGTTATCCAGCATATACTGTAGTCTAGCAATCTCCCATTCCTCCCTTGTCAGCTTAGGAACCATAGGATAAGGCATCCCGGTTACATACACTCGTTCTGCAACGACCTTAGGCACCACAGTCGAAGTTTCAACTGTTTCCTCAGAAATCGCCCCGGTATCGACCGATACCAATGGGGTATCGATCGATACACGGGTTTTCGAATCCATTCTAGCAGGCGTCTGGGCTGGTATCGATCGATACTGGGAAGTATCGATCGATGCTTGTGCGATTTCAGGAATGGCTTCGAGATTTTCTGCACGTAAGCTGATGGCATTGACGTGTGCATTGTGTGATTGAACCGCCTTTCCCTTGGAATTTGCTGCAGTCTGAGCTACTTGCGTCTCCAGCATCCTGTGGCTCGTATTTAGTGCCTCGATCCTTCCACTCAAATCGGTGTACATGGTGTCCATCTTACCATTGAAGGTGGCTGTCATCTTCTCCTGCCCTTGAACCAGGTGTTCAAGCATAGCCTCAATCTTACTCTCAGGAGCTTTGGGTGGTGGGGATTGGTACCCTCCTTGCTGAGCATTGTTGGTGAAGTTTCGATTGGAGTTGTATCCGAATCGCTGACCCTGAAAACCAGAACCACCAATGTAGTTAACATCTTCCACTTCATTCTCAGCAGCGAAGTGGATGGCCTTTGTTGTCTTTCCCAGCAGAAGACTGTGCATAGAATCCAGCTGAGCTTTCACTTCAGCGATCTGCGACCCATCCTGATTACCAGCCAGCCTCTTGCGCTCGAAATCTGCGCTCTTGGTGCTACTACTAGATGCAAAATTCTCAATCAACACATAGGCGTCCTCAGGATAGTTGGTGTTGAAGTTCCCATTGCTTGAAGAGTCCAGAGCCATCTGATACCTCCAATCTACTCCTCTGAAGAAGATACCCAACAGCTGCACATCAGAGTATCCATGGTGTGGACAATCTCTCTGATACGATCTGAATCTTGTCCAAGCAGCCTTGAACGCCTCAGTAGGTCCTTGAGAAAAAGTGGATATCTTATTTCTCAGATCTTCAGATCGCCCGTCATCATAGAAGTTAATCAGGAAGGCTCTCTTGGTGTCCTCCCAATTAGTTAGCGATCCAGGAGATAGCTGCCTCAGCCAGTAAGTAGCTTCTCCACCCAGAGAGTAGGGGAAGAGCTTGCAGAAGAGGTAGTCGTAGGACACTCCATTGCTCTTGATGCTAGTGACCAAGTCCTCGAACCTCTCTACATGGTCCATTGGATGTTCATGAGGAAGACCATGAAAGAGATGCTGTCCCACTAGAGTGAAGTAAGCAGGCTTCAGCTCAAAGTCATTCCTCTCAAACGCAGGAGGACGGATTGCTGAACGATTGGCGAAAAACTGGTCAGGCCTGTTGCATTCACCAATCGTCCTTCCACGATTAACCACAGCATTCCCTGCGTTGGCGCGCCCAGCTGGCGCGACAATCTCAACAACCGCAGCAGGGACAACGATGTTACCGGCTTCATCAAGTCGCTGCCCTCTCTCATTACACACGTGACCCTCTTGGTCTCTCAGAATTCCAGCTTCATCAGCTCTTAAAACCACTGGGTTGTTCATCCCTGATGTTTGCTTGGTCTTTCTGTTTGTGCGTTCCACAAACGCTAGCTGTTCCAATGACAGTTCAACTAGCTGTGTGCTCTTGTTGCTTCTGGTTTCACGAACAGGCATACACCTGCAAACAAAACACTAGGCAAAGCACGTAAGTAACCAGAAAAATACGTTGAGTATCGATCGATACCAAGTGGTGTCGACCGATACCAACAAAAGAAGACGACGGGTATCGACCGATACTACAGAGTATCGATCGATACCGACGAACTTAGTCGAAATTCTAAACTAAAATCTAATGGCAAATTGAGTCCCCGGCAACGGCGCCAAAATTGATATGCTCAATTTAATACCCTAAAGTACTAAAGCAGTTGTAATAGTATAGCTAGGGGTCGAACCACAGAAGACTCACAGAAACGCACAATAGATTCTATAGTGTCGAATTACGCTAAGCCAAACAGATGTAATTAAAAGCAGTGCAGAAATTAAAGGAGTTGTAAATCAATTGAGAAATATAGGCTCAGGGTTTTTCTCAGGAAATCAATGAATGCAGATAAACTAACTAACAGGATTCAGATTTAGCGCAGTTCTTGAACTCAAATCACTAAAATATAGCTAACCAACTCTCGTTGCGAAAACTATCTAAATCTAAAGGATTGGAATTCCAAATCTCTTTGCGAATCCTAAATTCTAAATCAGCTTTAATATCAGGTTTGATATGTTCACAAATCAATTAAACCAAATCTCTTTGCGAATAATCAATTTGCTCACCTAGGTTCTATCAGGTAATTAATCGCACTCTCGTGCCTAATCAATTATCCTAAGATCTAAGTTCCAGATTCGTCAACCTAGAATTAGCTATGAACACAACCTAAGGTGAAGAACTAATTCAGATGGTGAATCCTAAACAGATAATTAACCTAGCATTCAAAGAAATCCTTTATGAGAAAACCCTAAACCTAAAGTGGATCTACTCAGACATGGCAATTGAATCAAAAGACATGTTTGAATAAATCATCAATAGAATAGGAAGAAGGGTTTAGAGATCTGATCTCGGACGAAGGGAGATTCAGACTTGTCTCTCTAAAACCAAAGTAAAATCAAACTATAAAATAAAGCATAAAAAGGCATTAAAAGGCATTGCCTAAACAGGTGGCTGAAAACTCCTATTTATAACCTAAAACACGATCTGGGGTCTTCTTGTAATTATTAAAGACTTCTGGGCACTTTTGCAATTCCTCAAGTCTTGGAAAACTCGCGGGTTGTGTCTTGCTGCGCTGAGTGTCGATCGATACCAAGGGGTATCGATCGATGCTCGACGTGAATTCAGGTTCTCAGCGACACGATCTTTAGCTCTGCTACAAACTGCTCCAGAAAGCTCCAATACTTCCAATAATCCTCCAAACGTGCTATGACCTGTAAAAGACTCTAAAAAGACTCCAAAATACTATAAAGACTCTATAAAAAGGACTTATATCATGGCTTAAATAGGGTAAAAACCATGATATATCAACAATCTTATTTAAAAATATTGGATAACGCAAGAAGATTAGCTTACCTACCTACCTACCAGTGTCGGTTGAAAACGCAACGCTGCGTTTTTGCAAACAACGCAATCCGAGTATACATATATATATATACAGTATAGTGATGCTCGCTTTAGAATCAAAACACATTGTTTGTAATGGATGAGCAAAAGATTGCGATGAACTTGAGGGACGAAGACCTAAGCGAAGAAACAAAGGCTCTCATCTCTTCACTTCCTTCAGACAAAGATCCTACTGGGAGAAAGCTTTGTAAGTACCAAGGATGTTGGTATACTCACCACACTCTCCAAGGTGTCCTCAATTTCCAGAGAAGCTTCAAGGCTCAAGACTCCGACATCATCGTCGCTTCGTTCCCTCGATCTGGCACGACTTGGCTCAAGGCGCTCACGTTCGCACTCGTTCATAGATCAAAACACCCTTCTAATGATCCTCATCATCCTCTGCGATCTAATAATCCACACGTTCTTGTACCGTACCTTGAGATCAATCTTTATTTCTATAGCCAAACACCGGACCTGACCAAATTCTCATCATCTCCGAGGCTGTTCTCATCACACACACCGTTTCATACGCTTCAAGAAGCTCTCAAGGATTCTCCTTGTAAGATTGTGCATGTGTGTAGGAACGTGAAAGACGCATTGGTTTCATATTGGCATTTCTTTTGCAACAAAAAGTACAATATTGAAGCAACGACAAGTAGTCTTGAGGATTTGTTTGAGTCGTTTTGCAGCGGAGTTATATTTTTCGGGCCTTTTTGGGAGCAAGTCCTAAGCTACTGGAGAGGAAGCTTGGAAGATCCCAAGCATGTGTTTTTCATGAGCTACGAGGAGATGAAAGCAGAACCTCGCGAGCAGATCAAGAAACTTGCAGAGTTCTTGTGTTGTCCTTTCAGCGAGGAAGAAGAAGAGAGCGGATCAGTGGATGAGATTTTAGATCTTTGCTCTCTAAGAAATCTGAGCAGTTTAAAGACCAATAAGACTGGAATATTGTATAATGGTAGAGACCACAAGGACTTCTTCCGCAAAGGGGAAGTTGGTGACTGGAAGAATTATCTGACTCCTAAAATGGAGAAAAAAATCGACATGATCATCGAGGACAAACTTCAAGGCTCCGGTTTGAAATTCTGAGTTATATAAGAGCATCTCCAAAGGTAGAACCCCAATTGGGGTTCTTACAATTATTTATAATAATAATTTTGAAATTTTTTAACTTAAGAAGTTCATTAAGAGTTTATAATTTTCTCTCTTCCACTGATGGAAACCCCAAGTGGGGTTCTTAAGAAAAAAAAGATGCCATTTTGTATGAATGAATGTGTTTGAGAAGTGTTTTTTATGAGATGGAAAGATGCCACAAATAATCAAAAGCATATTACAATTTTGTATCCAAGTATCTGGCTGCACCAACAGCGATTTTGACTCCTTTGACACCTTTTCAGCCTGCACCAAAGAGACACCACGTTTCATTAGTTTCTTCCTTCTGTATCTTAGTTTCCAGATGTTCAAGTATTCATTGACTAGTCCATATCCAAGCAATGGTTTACGTTAATCGCTCACCATGAAGAATATCATGAAGAGATCCGTTAGGAGCATATTCATAAGCAAGAACACGGAGAGGGCCATCAACACAATAACCCATAAGAGCAATAACATTTTCGTGTCGTAATCTCGAAATCATTGATACCTGTTACAGTTTCTACATCAGTTCTAAAATAAAAGTAGACAGAACATTCCCAAAGGAGTGGTTTGATGCTGGACCATTTCCACATAGGAGACAGAACAAAGCAAAAACAAAACCAGAACCAGAATAACATACCAGAATCTCAGAATAACAGAACCAGAACAAAGCAAAAACAAAACCAGAACCAGAATAACATACAAGACCTCTTTGAAACAGAACCAGAACAAAGCAAAAATATAACCAGAACCAGAATAACATACAAGACCTCTTTGAACACAAAATGACATAAAACTTCAGCGTTGATTAACTTTCTACTTCAAACTAACCAATACCAAGCATTGATACACTTTCTAATCACCACCAATACCATTCAGTTTTAAACTAACAATTGTAAATCGTTTTACATAAAAAACACAAGAGAACACAAGAGAATCATGTGATACATGGTGATGGTGTAAGCTCAAATGCATCGACATCTGCAAAATACACTCTCTGACTCTGTAATGTAACCATAGACAGAATTAAATTTGGAGCAAACATAGATGGTAACAATACGTACAAGGCTCTACAGATGGCAATTTTACAGGTTGCATCTCTTATTAGACATGCTTGAATTCAACAAAGACCACAAAATGCTAAACAAATTTGATGGGTTTACATATATTAATTAAATACATTATACACATACATAAGAAGAAAAATGCATACCTCATAATTGATTTTTGAGCATCTTATGAGAGAACCTAGGGACTCGTTGAGGCATGGCTCAGATTGGAAAAAGCATGGGATTGAAGAAGACGAGTCTGTGGAGAAAGGGAAAAGGGTCGGTGATGTCACCAAGCTTGGAGCCATGGAACGCCATCTGATGATTGAGAAGCTGATCCTCCCGCCATAGGTTTCGATTCCTCCACTCAAAAAAAAAAAAACCATGTCGCCATAGGTTTCGGTTCTCGGCGACACCAACGAAGAACCAGAGAAAGCTGAAGAGAGAGAACGTCGCAAATACAAAAAATTGTTTTTGACCCAAAAAAAGACTGAACCAATAGAATCAGGCCACCTGTTTTTAAGAATCGGTTGTTAAACAAAATTTTTTAAAACCGTCACTTAGCTTTTAATTAGTTTTTCATTTATTTTAAATATATTAAAAACCTTAGAACCCATTTAAGAATCTCCGGTTGAGATGGTCTAAGTATGTTTTAATTGTGCTCGTTTTTTTTATTCTTCTTCTGATGCATATATAGTTGTCCTGAGCTATTGGAGGGCCAGCATGGAAGACCCTAGCCATGTCCTTTTCTTGAGGTATGAAGAGATGAAATCGGAGCCTCGTGATCAGGTCAAGAGAGTTGCGTCAACCATGTTGATAAAAATTCCTTCGTCGTTACGTTCCTTAATAAATTGTGTAACTTTGCTGCTGTGTTTTAAAATAATATTTGCCGAGTTATAGCCAATTGAATAAATTGTAACTTTATAAAAGAAAACGTTTATCTAATGATTATTTAACAAAAGTCGCTAGGACCACCTATTCAGCGGCCAATTTAGAGTTGTGAAACTTTGTTTCGCATCATGTCATAAATTTCACTCATCAAGTACGTAGATAACAATTTCATCTTTTGTAGTAGGATCTACTACTACTCAATATGGACACATTATGTATACATTGCACCACACACCAAAGACGCACAATTAAATACATATATCATTTTGCAACCCCAAGATATTCTCTCAACCACCACCACTTAATTGACATGGTTAGTTGCTACAATACTCCAAAACCATAGCTTGTAATATTGTTACCACCTTAAAACTAAGAACTTTTCAGTTAATCCAACAAGAAACTTAATATCTGGGCCAAATAGTTTGAATAGATTGTCGGGTGCAGTTCAAACTGAGTTTAAAAGCAAAACCACCAACCCATTTGTTATAGGGGGGATTAGCACCCCCTGGTTTAACTCGGTTCGAACCGAGATCGGTTCAATCAAGACCGGTTTACGATGGTTCGGATCGAGGATAAGTCGGCCCGAAAACATTGGGCCGAGCTCGGAATCTCGTTGAAAGCCCACCTCGGCTACCGATCTAGGCCCATCACAAGTCCGGTCCGTTACAACAGATGAAACCGGAATATTTCCCTTTTCCCACCGATCTCGGAAAAGGAAATATTCCCCTGGGTCGACTCGTCGAGATATCAGGAATTTATCCTTATCTCGGCGAGAAAACCGGAAGATTTCCTCTTCCTAATCGAACTCGGAAAAGGAGAAATCTTCCTTTCAACCGCCTCAAAGACACTATAAATAAGGAGGCCATCGCCTCATTCAAGAGGACACAACTTCCGCAGAGACAGAGAATACAAGAGAGCTCATTACCGATCTCAAGTCTTTTGTCTTTGCCTTCTTACTTAAACTCTGTTGTAACGCCGACTTAGATCAATAAACGAGATTCCGATTAAAAGTACTGTTTTACCCTTTTTGTGTGATTTACGGATCAACAATTGGCGCCGACTGTGGGGAAGATAGAACAGTACTTTCGGATATCGTTTGATTGAAGTTCGGCAATGGTTCTTCCAGTCGATACCACCGCAGCCCTCGTCGACAGCTCGGACAACAACGGTCAAAACCCGCGCGCTGACGAACCCAATCCAGTCAATACCGAGCTACCAACAAACGGAGGAGGGCTTCCTCCGAACTCACTTATTGAAGGGGATAATCAAACCAACCCCCCGACAACTCTTCCGCCGCCTCCGGCTGCTTCGATATTCACGGATCCGACCGTCTTTATGGAGGCCATGGCGGCACAGTTCGCCGAGATCAACAAAAGGAACGAAGAGCGGATCACTTCACTGATAGCATCCCACTTCGAACACCGAAACCAGACCGGTATCCTCGAACCAAACCCGATCACCCCCGCCAACGAAAACACGTTACGCCGAAATCTCTTGTCCGACTTAACCGACGCTCAACCCCCAGGCACGATCGACATGCCGACAAGAAGATCCGCGTCCGGTTCGGAAATTAACATCGCAGACCAAGCTGCCATAAATTTGGAATTCGCCAAGGTACAGGCCCAACTGCAAGAGATGCGGACCAAAGTCCACCAGGCTGCAAGTTCGGCACCGGAAATCGACCGGGTAATTCAGGAGTCACAGAGGACGCCGTTTACCGACAAAGTCGTCAATACTCCAGTCCGACGATTGGAAAGAGTCAAGATCACACCATACGACGGGTTTACCGATCCTAAAAACTTCTTGACTTCGTTTGTCATCACAATGAACCGATTTCGTTTCAGCTCGGAAACCGAGAAGGACGCGGCCATGTGCCAACTATTCGTGGAGAACTTATCCGGAACCGCGCTCGATTGGTTTTCAACGCTCGAGCCAAGTTCGGTAAACAGCTATAACGAGCTCACTACCAAATTCCTCAAACGCTTCACCATGTTTATCAAGCAGAAAACAAAGAACGCCGAACTCTGGGCCCTCGAGCAGAAGCAGGACGAGCCCCTACGCAACTTCATGGAACGTTTCAAAACGGTTGTATCCCATTGCACGATCGACGACGAAGCCGCAATCGAGGCTCTTTACAAAGCCACCTGGTACGAATCGGACTTTCACAGGGAGATCAAACGCAATAATCCAAAGACATTGGAGGACATCCTGCACAGGGCGCATATCTTCATCATGGAGGAGGAAGAAAGATCCGAGAAAGACAAACTATACGTTCCCCCGAAACAACCCGTCAATGCGGTCCAAACCCAGCAATCCTGGTCAAACACTTGGGTTCGGTCGGATGAGCCAACAGAGCCCGACAACACTGAATCCGCACCGTACTGCAATTTCCATAACCGGTATGGAAATCATTCAACCGAAGAGTGCCGACATCTACAGGAGTTCCTGATGATGAAGTACAAAAAGGGGGAAGTTCCAGTCGAAGGAGCCTTCCAACCCTCGAACAGACCGCGCCATTAAAAAAAAAAAAAAAAAAAAAAAAAAAAAAAAAAAAAAAAGAGCCGAGCTCCAAACGCTCGCACTACAAGAACCGAGCTCCAAACGCTCCCGAGCTCCAAACGCTCGCAAAAAAAGATCACCGAGCTACTACACATACGCTCGATTCTAATACCATATGAACTACGAATGGCTTGATCCTTCTTTCGAAGGTACGTAGGCAGCCCTCACAAGGCGCAGCTATAACATTAATAAAATTTTACCAAGGCATTCTACCGAACTCGTACAGTTCGTACCTTCAAAGCCAAACTTTATGTTTGCCGAACTCCAACAGTTCGTATTTTCAAAGCCAAATTTTATGTTTGCCGAACTCCAACAGTTCGTATTTTAAAAGCCAAACTTTATGTTTGCCGAACTCCAACAGTTCGTATTTTAAGCCAAACTTTATGTTTGCCGAACTCCAAACAGTTCGCATTTTGGACCACCAACGGTTCCCATATCAACGTCCTGGCCAGGCGATCTGATAAAGCCGAGCTTAGCTCGCACGCATCCTCATGGTGCAATGGATAATACACTTTCCACATTCAAAGCCGAGATCAGTCTCGCACCAACTTCTCAGATTATCCGAGCCAAATAAGCCGAGCCCGTCTTGCACACTCGGATTCAATGTGAGAAAACCTAGAGCATATTAAGATGAGCTGTTCACGTACTCTTAAACTAAACTCTAGGGTCAAGCCGAACGTCCTTCCTCGCAAATCTAAGCCGACTTCTCAACAGTCGCAAAAACTAATAAGCCGATTTCTCAACAGTCGCAAAAACCAGTAAGCCGGTTTCTCAACAACCGCAAAATCGATAAGCCGATCTACAATATGGATTGCCGACCTTGAGCAGGTTCAGTCGAACTTGTCCTCTTCACCCGGCTAAGACCGTACTATTTACGGCACCACTGTGTACGACAAGTTTGAGAAGTCGTATAAAGTACGACTTCAAATATATCAGAGCTCGATACCAAAAACTCACCGAATTCGAAAGTTTGTAAAATCGATTCAACCGTAAGAACCCCAATCTAAAGAGGATCCGTCCTTTCAAGCCGAACTTAAGCAGTTCGCCGAACTTGAACAGTTCGTATCATCAAGCCGAACCCAGTCAGTTCGCCGAACTCGTACAGTTCGTATCATCAAGCCGGACTTAAGCAGTTCGCCGAACTTGAACAGTTCGTATCATCAAGCCGAACCCAGTCAGTTCGCCGAACTCGTACAGTTCGTATCATCAAGCCGGACTTAAGCAGTTCGCCGAACTTGAACAGTTCGTATCATCAAGCCGAACCCAGTCAGTTCGCCGAACTCGTACAGTTCGTATCATCAAGCCGAACTTAAGCAGTTCGCCGAACTTGAACAGTTCGTATCATCAAGCCGAACTTAAGCAGTTCGCCGAACTCGAACGGTTCGTATCATCAAGCCGAACTCAAGCAGTTCGCCGAACTCGTACAGTTCGTATCATCAAGCCGAACTCAGCCAGTTCGCCGAACTCGTACAGTTCGTATCATCAAGCCGAACTCAGTCAGTTCGCCGAACTCGTACAGTTCGTATCATCAAGGCGAACTCGAAATAGAATCTGATCAGATCATACCGATCTCAGTTTTAACCGAGCTAAAGAATACTCCCCAAAAATTCGCCGAACTCATAAACTCCCTCGCCGAACTGAGGGGGGGACCAATTGTTATAGGGGGGATTAGCACCCCCTGGTTTAACTCGGTTCGAACCGAGATCGGTTCAATCAAGACCGGTTTACGATGGTTCGGATCGAGGATAAGTCGGCCCGAAAACATTGGGCCGAGCTCGGAATCTCGTTGAAAGCCCACCTCGGCTACCGATCTAGGCCCATCACAAGTCCGGTCCGTTACAACAGATGAAACCGGAATATTTCCCTTTTCCCACCGATCTCGGAAAAGGAAATATTCCCCTGGGTCGACTCGTCGAGATATCAGGAATTTATCCTTATCTCGGCGAGAAAACCGGAAGATTTCCTCTTCCTAATCGAACTCGGAAAAGGAGAAATCTTCCTTTCAACCGCCTCAAAGACACTATAAATAAGGAGGCCATCGCCTCATTCAAGAGGACACAACTTCCGCAGAGACAGAGAATACAAGAGAGCTCATTACCGATCTCAAGTCTTTTGTCTTTGCCTTCTTACTTAAACTCTGTTGTAACGCCGACTTAGATCAATAAACGAGATTCCGATTAAAAGTACTGTTTTACCCTTTTTGTGTGATTTACGGATCAACACCATTAGGAGTTAAAATAGTGGTGTTTAATTTGCATTATGTAGCAAAATACATTTCTTTAACAAGAATTAACAAAAAAAAAATGGCTCAAAATCCAAGTACATTAACACTGTCGAAATTTATTAAACAAAATAAAGAGAAGTGATAGTCAAAGTGGGACCACAACATTGTTTTGGCTTGTAGTTTGTTTACTTGTTCTAAAACCTTACGAGACTTAGTGAAAACTGAAAAGGAAGTTAAACCTAAACTTGACATTAAAATCTATTGACAGCTGTACGATTCGGTTTTATCCAGAAACAAACTTACTTCAAGTTCTGAGTATCGAGAGCTTCGTTTAGGAGAGCCAAATGAAATGAGCCACCGACCGCTTCGATCATATCGAGAGCTTCGTTTATCAGAAACTTATCAAATAGGTGTGTGTGCACTTACCTACAAATCATTATCTCAATCAAAATCATTTCAAGAAGCTGAGACACATCTCAAAAACGTTTCAATCTTTGGTCAAGAAAGCTTGATAGATATATATATATGCAACTTGGGATCCAAATTATCTTAATTCCTATTAGCTTAAGTTCCAAGGCCCATTTGATTAAGGAAACTAAACTACAAACTTGTCGCATTTGCTAGTATAAGTCGGTCTAAGTCGCCACGTCATCACCTGATACTTTGCTAGACTCTTAAAAAAGGCGTCCTTAAGAGAGAGATAGAGAGGCACAGAGAGGTTTTAGACGATTCATTGCCTCCATTGAAGCTAATGGATCAGTGACTCACTGAGTCGGATTTTAGACGGTTCATTGCCTCCATTGAAGCTTCTCTCTGAGACTTGCACGATTCAATGTCTTTCTCTCTCCTCCATGTTCGGCCACGAACGCTTATGGATTGACTGAAAATCGTCCGGCGTTCCTTCAGATCTTGGTTTCGGGTGCGTTTTCTCTTTACGAATCTCGTCGATGTGTTTGATTCAGTGGTGATAAGCTGGACAAAAAATGTTCAAAAGAAGTATTTTAGGTACTACTTCTCTGAAGTAAATTGCTGAGTCCTTTCTTGAAGCGATTATGGAAAGTTTCTTGGATCAAAAGAAGTATTTTAGGTATCTGTGTAAAAACCGAGGAAAAAGAAGGTGGCTTTAAATTACAAGTGTATAAGATTCAGCAAGATGGAAGGGAAGCAGTACAAGCATCATCTGCTTCAGCAGCAGTCTTCAGGAAGAAGACGTGTTTTCGTGCAAACCGAAACTGGCTGTGTTTTGGGAGTGGACTTGGACCGTAATGACATTGTTCATACTGTGAAAAAAGGCTTCAGATTGCTTTTAACTTCCCCACCGGGGAAAGCCCCTTGACCTTTGGGGATTTGGTGCTGAAGAATGATGACCTGAGTGCTGTGAGGAATCATTCTCCGCTTCTCCTAAAGCGTAACTCAATGCACAGAAGCTCGTCTACTCCGTGTCTTTCACCTACTGGGAATTATCTGCAGAAAGGCGATCAAGATGGGTGTTGAACCAATCCCTGTCAATGGTGGGCTTGGAGGGGCATACTATTTTAGGAATGAAAACGGTCAAAGCGTTGCAATTGTCAAGCCTACAGATGAAGAACCGTTTGCTCCTAACAATCCTAAAGGCTTCATAGGGAAAGCGCTTGGGGAGCCTGGTTTAAAGCCTTCTGTGCGGGTCGGGGAAACCGGGTTTAGAGAAGTTGCGGCCTACCTTCTTGACTATGATCACTTTGCTAATGTCCCTCCTACAGCTCTTGTGAAGATAACACACACTGTTTTCAATGTCAACGATGGAGTAAACGGGAACAAATCTCGTGAGAAGAAGAAGCTGGTCAGCAGCAAGATTGCTTCGTTCCAGAAGTTCGTACCTCATGATTTTGATGCCAGTGATCACGGGACTTCGAGCTTCCCAGTTGCTTCTGTCCACCGCATTGGGATATTGGACATTAGGATTCTCAACACAGACCGGCATGGTGGAAACCTTTTGGTGAAGAAGCTTGATGATGGTGTTGTTGGGAAGTTTGGTCAAGTGGAGCTTATTCCGATAGATCACGGTCTTTGCTTGCCAGAAACACTCGAAGATCCTTACTTCGAATGGATTCATTGGCCTCAAGCTTCGATACCTTTCTCTGAAGAAGAGCTTGATTACATACAAAGTCTTGATCCAGTGAAAGACTGTGACATGCTGCGAAGAGAGCTTCCAATGTTTCGAGAAGCTTGTCTCAGGGTCCTAGTTCTGTGTACTGTTTTCCTTAAAGAAGCGGCTGCTTATGGACTCTGTCTTGCAGAGATTGGTGAGATGATGACTCGGGAATTCCGCGCAGGAGAAGAAGAGCCAAGTGAACTAGAAATTGTGTGTATCGAAGCTCAGAGATTAATGGCCGAACAAGATGTTTTATCTCCCAAGTCAGATGTAGAAGGAGAGGCAGAGTTTCAGTTTGATCTAGAGTATAATGACCTAGAATCAGTTTATAGCTTTAAGACGCAAACCGATGAGTCGTTCGCCAGAAACCCATTTTCAAACGGACATTCTTCACTTGGAAAGCTCGAAGAGAGCATCGCAGAAGAAGAAGAGATTGATGAAGAGGCAAGACTTACTCTATCTCTCTCAAAGCTTTCAACATCAACGAAGAGCAACAATCTAAGCAACAACATGGGACCTAACTACTCGGAACCTTCAAGAGACAAAACGGAGAAAACATTGTCAAGACACAAGAGCGCGAACGTGCAGCTCCCGGTTAGTGCAAGCTTTGTGAAGTTAGCAGACATGAAAGAAGTCGAGTGGGTTGTGTTCCTGGAGAGGTTTCAGGAGTTGCTTGACTCGGCTTTTGCAGAACGTAAGACCATGACGTTTAGGAATAGACAGAGACTTTGTACCTCGTGCCAGTTTTGAGAGCATATATATACAAGTAATAGCAAACCAACTTTTCTGTTTTGCTGATGTCAGCATTTTTTATAGGAAAAAAAAACTCATCAAACGATTAAAATTACTTTAAAAAGTCTAACGGATGGTCAAGATCGATCAAGAAGAAAATGTGCTTTTAATTTAACGAAAAGGTATCTTGGCAGAAAGATTCCAATGAAGATACACATTATACACACTCTTCCATATCCTAAAAATAAAATTGTTTCAGAAGAATTGTGATTTTTTTGTTTTTAAATTATTGAAAAACAAAATCCTGCATACAAACAAAACCACAATCATATATGCCTCCATGGCCTCTCAGCGAGGCTCACACAATCACCATGTCTAAAACAATCAATGAGATGATCAATTGTTAACCCTGCAGCCTGCATGAACGAATGTACGATCACTGGACCGACGAACCGAAAGCCTCGTTTGATCATATCTTTGCTAATGATCTCAGCCTTGGGAGATCTCAATGGTACATTTCTCGAATACTTGAATTTGTTAATTATCGGTTTGTAGTCCATAAACCCCCAAATGAACCTGCTGAATGATCCAAATTCCTTGACTACCTGCAAAATATAGTTTTCTTTGGATCTGATAGACAATAAAGGTGTAATAGAAGAATATACAAGAAATTATGAGGGTATTTTGAAAATTTGGAAAAAGGTTGAAACTTGCCTTCATTATGCATTTGGCATTGTCAACTATACACCTGACTCTACTCTCTTGTAACATTATTGCTTTGTTTGATGCAATCTCTGTGATCTCTTTCTCTCCCATTTTTGCCACCAGATTTGGGTCAAACTCACAAAACGCTTCTCTAGTTTCACAAAATGTCATTAACACCCATAAATTATGATTTACTTATCTATAATTAATGTAGACATTATGAATATTGGTGAGAAATTTTACCTAAAGAGTTCTTTGCGTTTTAGAATCTCGGTCCAGTTATAGTCCATCAACATCCCCGACAAGGCAAGGAATTCAAAAAGCAGGCTGTTTTAATTATTAATCACCATGCGAAATTAATTTTCTTTGGTTGACATTAAGTTAACTATAAGCAAAGGGTTAACATTTATTTGTATATATATACGGAATTAAATTCATAAACTTGTGGAAGCTATAATCATACTTATCATCATAGACAGGGACTCCCCATTGCTGATCATGAAACGTTACGTAGACTTCATCTACAACAAAAAAAACAAAACAAAAGAAACCCTCATAAAGTTGTTGTTGTACAAAATTTAGTTTAATCTATATTTAACTTATAATGATCATATCTGAATTTGATTTGGTTTATTCACACTAATGATTCTCGAATTAATTAGCTTGTATAGATACTTTTTTCTTTGGGTGTAAAATGTTAATATTTGTATAGAAACTTAATAGCTATAATATTAAGTTAGGACATCTCCTATAATGATCTTACCACTTTTCTTGGTGATCCAATTACACCTCTTTGGTTCATCACTACTGAAATCCTGATATAGCTGTTGTTCATGTTGTTGCGGGATACTTTTTGGAACAAATGTTTCTCTTCTACGAGGAGATGAGATTAAACCGAGTGCTAGAGAGATCCTTTGTTCTAACGTGGAAGTTGAATCCGTGGCAAAAGAATCGGTCGAGTTTTGAGAGAGTGATAGAGATATAGAAGAGAGTGAGAAAGAAGAAGAAGTACTACGTTGAAGCGCGATGGGGTAGATCCTCTTTAAGTGTTTCGCAAAGAAATTTGAGTTTTGCTTCGTCTCCTTCTCTCTTTCACTGATGCTCTTCTCTAAAATTACTCTTCTTTTAGGGCTTGCTTTGTACATCTTTGATTCGAGTAATTCAAGACAAAGAATACTCACAAGTACTTATAGGAGAGCAATGCACCATAAAATGGAGGTTTTAAGTTAATGTCGTTAACAAGAGCTATATAGAAGTAATTACACCTAAGTTGGTGAAATGTGGATTTCATGTTTGTGAAATTTTACCATATTTGAATTTTTCTTCATTAAGTATATATAAATGAAGAAACGGCAAATTTCATAATTTTTGTTTTAATACTGAAATTTATATAAGTTGAAAAAGACGTACCACGATTTTGCATTTATTTAAGTTGTTTTAGATCTAATGCATGTATCAAGAAAGGTGACAGGTAACCAAATTGGTGAAGTGATCCATCTTATTACCTTTTTAAATCCATCCACTTTTAATATTTAATTGGTTGAATTGAAATACTAATTGATAGTTGTATGCATAATTAAATCTGAGTATTGTTGCATGAATGAATATTCATTGATACGGTACTGGTAAATTAAATAATTGTAAAACATATTATTCTTAGCTTCTACTCTTTGCTGCTGCATGTTTGATCTATATTTTTAGGAGAAATCAACGTTTCGCCTATTTCAGACAAAGAACTCTCATCTTTCTCTACGTATGTTTAATTTGTCTAAATTAGGTCAATGAATATTGGGTTGACGTTCTATTTTCCCACGAGAACTTCCATATAATAACATATCTCCACAAAGTTTAACCCTAATTCTATTTCTCCACCATTTGATCCCAACTCATAAGAAAAAAATTCTATCCCAATTCACTTTTATTTATCGTATTTATGATTGAGGGATGAATAAACAACACGATGAGTCCAATTTAAAGCAGAATCGAAAACTAAAGATCAAATCACATATAATAAACTTAAGATATCAATGATAAAATCGCTCAGTAATAAAAAAATAGGATCTAAAGCACACGAGCCCAGAAAGCCAATGATTTCAAAAGATGACAAGGAGGTCGCAATCAGATCGAGTATCAGATCCACAAATAAAATAACACCAAATACACAAATCTATGTCTCACTCACCGGATTGGAGCAAACGAATCGCGGAGAAATAAAATCAAATACGATATTAAAAAAATATCACTTCGTTTGCCTACGAAAGGAAGAAAAAAATTAAAAATAAGAGAGAAAAGGAGACGTGTGGAAGCCATGGAAACTCGGAGATTCCCGATTCAGCAAAATCCATTGATTTTGTTTGTAATTTGGTTAAATTTGGTTTTCTTTTGGTTTATATTTAATCGGTATACAGTAAACCGAGTCAAATCGTGGTCTGTGGAGAAATAGGTTTCGAACTTTGATTTCGTGGAGAAATAGATTTCAAACTTTCATTTTGTGGAGAAATATGATTCAAACTTTCAAATGGTGGGGAAGTAGAACTAGGGTTAAACTTCGTGAAGATTTGTTATTATATGGAATTTCTCATGGAAAAATAAATCTTCAACCCATGAATATTATGCATGTAAACAAAGTGTAAATTGATGTATATATATATTTGACTACAACAAAAAAAATTGTTCAGTGTAGTGTAATCCGAGCACCATGTTGTTGTTTTAAACCGGCAGGAAACTAGAACCGGAACAGATAAACCATAATTCGGTTCGTTAAAAACCCAAGAAGTCATAAAACCCTCATCCTCTCCGTCTTCCCTTCAAACTTGCCGGGAAAACCAAATTATCTCTCCGCCGGCTTCAATTCTCATCCCATCTTTCAAATTCGCTTAATTTTCTCTGGAAACGAAAAGGGAATTTCTGGATTGAGAAACCCTGACTCCTTAATTCCATGATCTGTAGATGGATTGCATTCAATTCGAGAAAAGTGTCCCGTATTCTCTCTCCTTTCTCTTCCCTCTTGCTCACTAAATCCTCCTTCTCCGTCGCGGAACTCCACCATGAGCCACTTTCCACTACCAATTTCACGTCCGATCACAGAGATTGCTTCCATCAGGAGATCCTATTTGGGATGAAGAAGAAAGGGTTCCGGGAGTATCTCCACGGGCATCTCTTCCATCAGGAGATCCTATTTGGGATGAAGAAGAAAGTGTTCCAAAAGAATGCTTCCAAATTCTAGGACACGTGGTGCTATGTTACTTGGTTTATGTCAGAAAGGGATGCTACTTGAGGCAAGAGCACATTTGGATTCCCTGATTTCAACTGGGTGCACTCTGGATATTATTCTGTACAACATCGTAATTGATGGGTATGCAAAGTATGGTTGCATTAAGGAGGCGTTAGAGTTATTCATGGTAGTGATTGAGAGTGGGATAGCTCCTAATGTTGCGACTTTCAATTCATTCATTTACGGGTATTGCAAGACTCGGAATATAGCTCAGGCTAGAAAAATCTTGGATGCCATCAAGTTATATGGATTAGTTCCAAGCGTTGTGAGCTATACAACTCTGATGAATGCATATGCGAACTGTGGAAATACTGAAAGTGTAGATGAATTGCGCTTGGAAATGAAAGCAAAAGAAATCCCACCAACTAATGTCACATACTCGGTGATTATTAAAGGACTTTGCATAGGCCGGAAGCTTGAAAAATACAACCAGGTATGCAGGGACATGGTTTCCGAAGGTATAACTCCAGATCAGATCACGTACAATACAATTATTCAGTCTCTATGCAGGGTTAAAGATTTATCCAGAGCATTTGAGTTGTTTGAAAAAATGAAATCTCAAAATCTTGATCCTACGCCTGCCACTTATAATATTCTAATTGACGGCCTTTGTTTCTACGGTTACATAAAGAAAGCTGACAGGTTTCTTTATTCACTTCAGGAGTGGGATGTTAGTTTATCAAAATTTGCTTACACCACACTGATCAAGGCACATTGTGTAAAGGGTGATTCTGAAATGGCAGTGACGCTCTTTCGTCAGCTGCTAGACAGAGGATTTGATGTTTCTATCAGGGATTACAGTGCGGTGATCAATCGTCTGTGTAGGATACAGTTGGCCAGCAAGGCTAAATTCTTCTTCTGTCTAATGTTATCTCGGGGTATTTCGCCTGACTTAGACATCTGCAGAGTGATGATCAAGTCAGCAGATGCGCTCGCCTGGACAATCAAATCGGGTTTGTTGCCTCATCAGTAATCAGCAAAAGTTATGTATATTGTGGAATTCGACAACATCGACCAATGACGATATGAAACCATAATTGCGATTACACCACTTGGTTATACATATAACGATATTACAAACACAATGCTCAGTTGCTCACAATTACATATATATATATATGTTTTTTTTTTTAATATCTTCTATATGGGATATTATTTAATAAGGCTTATATTGTTGAGTCTTTATATAAAATAAGATAAGTTTGGTCAGTTGTTCTTGGGAGGATGGTGCCTTGGTTTCCAGTAATCAGCAGTGTAGGCAACGAGATCATCCTTTTCCTCAACATTTGTATTTTTCTTTGTTGGCTTCTTCGAATTCGTCTTCATATTTTTCGTTTCCTTACTAAACTCTTCTCCACTTCTTCCTCGAGCTTGCACATTCTTCATTGCAACATCATCATCATGCTTCATCACCTGCTTTACATGCTTCATCGATCATCAAACATTCTTTGATTTTATACTACGTACTACTCGAGTCATATTCATGAGTTGAGAAAAAAAAATTAGGTCGGAATTTAAACAAGCTAATCTATATGAGAAATGTAATTAAGGATATGTGGATATCGCAGTTTTATGCAAAATAACAGATGAGAACTACAGAAGTTACCATTTGGGACGTGTATTGAATTTTCGTTCTTATGTATTATTTATTAACAACTCAAGAAAACATAAAAGCAAGCATTTGGGACGTGTGTACCTTTGCATTTGAAACGACATCAACACCTGACTTTTCATTCATATCTCCAGATGAAATAAATATGACATATATTAGCTGCGTTCTACTGAAAACAAATAAATCATGCATGCATTGTTTTTCATGCAAAATGGAAAAGATAAGAAATAGTTCATAAATTTTTTGTTTGTCATTCTCATAATGCAAGTTTATTACGTATAGTTCATAAATTGTGAGTTAATAATTATCTCGAATATTCATGACATTAAAAATTTGAATAGTTAATAATAGAGAAAAGGGAAGTAAAAGAGAGGAGATAAATTAACCATGATGGGAATATCCACAGGAGAGGCAAAACAAAAGAAGGACCAACAAACACAGAAAGCTTGAAGTGATGGCCATCTCTTCTTTCTTCTCTTAGCTACGAAAATGTTCTCAGAAATGAGTGATGAGATCAAATTATGCAAGAATGATGAAGATTAGAAAAAGGTTCATTAACTAGTGCTTATATAGGAGATATAAGGAAGAAACCCCAAAAGAATGTCAAATATAATCTAGTTTTCGTTCACCATAAGCCATGTGTCTCTATTGGGAACCTGCCATCGACGTTGGGACATATGGTTTATAAATAATCAATTTCAATTTGTCGGTTTGTTTAATTATATTATTATGCATGGTATCAGATTTTTCTTAAGCTTTAGGGGAAATTAATTATCGCTTTATTAGAGCAGAGAGTGAGAGATTAATCAAAAGTTTTGAATCAAACAAGGAAATTTGTTTCTGCTCCTTAAACGAAGAAAGCTTAAAAATTGACCTTAATTTTTCTCACTCAAATTAAACCCAGCTTGCTTCCAAGATCTTCTTACGGAATCATTCCAAGCCGTGTATGATTCTTTGCAAGGACCTCCTTTCATGAACTGATCAACCCGCACATTAGATTTGTCTCCTTTGTTTGGTAAGGAGGGTTCGAGCTCCTTCAAGATTAGTTTTGCACCAGATTTATACACCCTGAGAATATCCCGATAGTGATCAGAGTGATCCTCCATACACTTGACCATCATCGCAGTATACTTAGGCGAATCTTTGTCAGCGCAATCCTCCGAAGCCCTGCATAATTCTTTGCAAGCACCTCCTTCCATGATCTTGGAGAGCTGGGGATTATCTAGAGATACATGCATCAGTTCTCCACCAGCTTCCGCCGCCGCGAGATACGGATGATAGTAATCAGAGTGAGCCTCCATACACTACATCGTCGAAAAAGGCTTAACTTCCTTCTTCTTCTCAGCTTCATCAGAAGCCGTGTATGATACTTTGCAACCACCTCCGTTCATCAACATTCGATCTCGAAGATTAGTGGACGAATCTCCCGGTTTCTCCGGCGGGACTTGGTCGTTTCGAGAATTTGACTCGGAATTCCCCATATTTTTCTTACCCGTGAGAGACTGGTGATTCTAAATCGCTTTAATGGTTTTAGGCAAAGAGGCATTATTAATACAAGGGATTTGAGCTTGCTTGCAATGCAAGGCTTTACGTAAGAGTGCTAAAGGAAATTTAATATACAGGAAAAAGGAAGATTTCCAACTACAAAGATATGACACTTTTCCTTTTTTTTTCTTTCTACGAGGCATAAAATTTTGTGCGAGTTTCACTATTCATTATCTTTTTTTTTCTCATTTCTAAGAAAACACACGATGCATATGTTTTTTTCTAACATATTTTTCAAAATTTATATGCGCTTCTAAATCGTTTTAATGGAAATATACAGTTATATCTTATTAAGCCTTTGAGCTTGCTTGCAATGCAAGGCTTTACATAAGAGTGCAAAAGGAAATATACAGAGAAAAAGGAAAAAGACTTAAAAAGTGCATGACAATAAAAGGAAGATTTCCAACTAGAAAGATATGACAATTTTCCTTTTTTCTATGAGGCATGAAATTTTGTGCAAGTTTTACACTTTTTACTTGAAAGGTGTTGTCGCTGATTTGCCGGTGGAGCTCACCGGAAAACCTGTTGAGCCGTCGAAGGATGTAAAGCCGGCGGCAGAAGCTCAGGCGGCTCAGCCCGGCGGCACAATCCCTAACTTTACCAATTAAAAATCCCATCTTTGGGTGTATCCTTCTTCTCTTGGATCTTAATGGGCCTATTTCATTGTATACATTTAATGGGCCTTATTATTGGGTTTTAAATGGGTATAATGTAGCTGTTTCTCGTAAAGCTAAATGTCCACTAGCTGGATGTAAGCGCGTGAACTCCACCTCCCGAGATTCTACTATCATATTGTAATCCATGGAAACTTTTTATATATGGAAAGTTTAGCTTATCACGCCCCTGGCCATTTTCGAGCTCAAATTCAGAAGCGAATCTTTTTTTTTCCTTCACACTAAATTTCATAATCTTAATTGGTTATAGAGATACTAGATAAGTATATGCATATATGCGGGTTTGTAATATTTTGTAATCTAATTGTTTATAATCCGAGAAAAAAATTAAAGATAAAAAATTAGAAAACAAAATTAGATCATCCGTGAAAATTGGTTATATAGATGTGATGAATTATAAGGATGAAGAAGGTTGTGGTAGTTTTATTTTGAGTACCGAATGTGGGTTTGTAATTTAATATTTTATAGCCCTTAAAAAATTTAAAGAAAAAAAAATGGAAAACAAAATTATTCATTTTTCTTAATGATTGTTATCTATTGTTTAATTAGGTAGGTAGTCCGCGTCTTGCGCGGGCATATAGGTTTCATAAACTAATTACATCATTCAATTATTTACTTTGTTACCGATAAAAAACCAAACAAAAATATAACAACAATATTAGATTTACGATCAATAAAAAAGAAATAAAAGAAATAACAACCAATATTATTCATAAAAATACGAAATAAAGCAATGACAATCATAGAACGTAATGTTCATAAATTGTGAGTTAATTATCTCGAATATTCATGACATTAAAAATTTGAATAGTTAATAATAGAGAAAAGGGAAGTAAAAGAGAGGAGATAAATTAACCATGAAGGGAATATCCACAAGAGAGGCAAAAAAAAAGAAGGACCAATGTTGATCCGTAAATCACACAAAAGGGGTAAAACAATACTTTAATCGGAATCTCGTTTATTGATCAAGAATCGGCGTTACAACAGAGTTTTAGTAAGATGGTAAAGACAAAAGAACTTGAGATCGGTAAATGAGCTCTCTCGTATTCTCTGGTCTCTGCGGAATTTGTGGCTGTTTGGATGAATGAGCCTCCTCCCCTTTTTATATTGTCTTGAGGCGGTTTGAAGGGAGAATATTTCCTTTTCCGAGTTCGATTAGGAGAAGGAAATATTCCGGTTTTCTCTCCGAGATAAGGATATCTTCCTGATATCTCGAAGATTCGATCAAGGGGAATATTTCCTTTTCCGAGATCGGCGGGAAAAGGGAAATATTTCGATTATCATCTGTTGTAACGGACTGGGCTCGCGCTGGGCCTAGATCGGTAGCCGAGATGGGCTTCAGCGAGATTCCAAGCTCGGCCCAATGTTTTTGGGCTGATTCGTCCTCAATCTGAACCATCGTCAACCGGTCTTGATCGAACCGGTTTCGGTTCTAACCGAGTTAAACCAGGGGGTGCTAATCCCCCCCTAACAACCAACACACACAGAAAGCTTGAAGTGATGGCCATCTCTTCTTTCTTCTCTTAGCTACGAAAATGTTCTCAGAAATGAGTTATGAGATCAAATTATGCAAGGATGATGAAGATTAGAAAAAGGTTAATTAACTAGTGCTTATATAGGAGATATAAGGAAGAAACCCCAAAAGAATGTCATATATAATCTAGTTTTCGTTTACCATAAGCCATGTGTCTCTATTGGGAACCTGCCATCGACGTTGGGACATGCGTAAATTCCCAAAAAATGTCGGAAACTGTAAATTACAATATGAGGATCCGAGTTCATACTTTACAGCCATTAATATAAGACTCTTCCAACTAGATTAAAAAAAATGAAAAAGTTAAGTGATTATTTCTAGAGTATCACTTCAAGCTGGCTGATGGGATAGCCGAAGAGCATAAGGTAGGAGTTCGGGATAATGAGATTCCGTGAAGAGTTGGGCCTCCGGTAAGGCATTCTTGGATCCTGTCTAAGAGCATAAGGTAGGAGTTGGGGAGTGGTATCTGTTGGAACTAATTTTTTGTCAAAGCCTGAGGGTTTGATAAAATTGTGTTAGTGTGAAAAGAAATGAGTTAAGCTCTTTCTAATGAAATGTTTTCATTAACCGAGAAATGTTTCTCGTGTATATATGTTGGAATGGTTGTGTCTTAAATGAACAACATGAGAGAAGAAAAGCCATACGTGCGACGTTCGCATCTTGGGCCTTGATTGGGCCCGTGGACTTTTTGAGGTATCGATCGATACCCCTTGGTATCGATCGATACCCAGCGGGCCGACTTAAAAATCGCAGCCGCCTAGGTTATTCTAGAAATATTCCTTTTCTGTCATGGAAAAACCCTAGCCTCTCTCCTATATATACAACACGATTTTCACCTAAAAAATCATCCTCTGATACACAATAAACACTTACTAAAAGTTCTAGCAATCGTTTCTTCAATTCCCTACTGCTTAGAGTAAGTTTTAATTTCGAGAGTATCGTAGAATAATGGTCGATAGACATGAATCATGGTGTTGATGATTCAGTTAACCTTTGGTTGTATCCTGGGACTCATGGATCTATAAAACCCCGTCACACTACGGGAGATTCTTAGAGTTAAGGAAAGAGATTTATCTCGCCTCCTCAGATCTTGTATTGCTTTATCGCTTATAAATCGTCTGTTCCTTAAACTGTTTATTTACATATTACTGTGATTAAATCTTTCCTGTCTGTAGTGTAAATTTTGGTCCTACAATCTTAACTCTAAGAAGATCCAATTTCTGTTTTAATACTTCAATTGGATCTTTAATCACGAGTAAATAAACGTTTTCAAACGGTTTTTAAACGATTCTTCTACTGCTGATGATACTCAAACGTTGTCAAAAAGCTTTTAGCAAATTGAAACGTGTAGTAGAGGCAATCTTCATCTCTCTCTATTTTTAAGAAGATGTTCTTCTGCTAGTGATACTCAAACGTTAATCAAACAGCTGTTTAGCAAATTGAAACGTGTAGTAAAAGCAGATCTGCTTAAACATCTTCTAAAAAACCGTCTTTAATTGCGATTAAAGAACGGTATGATCAACGAACACACATCTGTTCTTGATAGGTTCGATTCAGATCGAGGCCTTGTGAGTATCGATCGACACCTTATGGTATCGGTCGATATTGGACTAAATTGTATCGGTCGACACTTAAGTGTATCGATCGATACCATGCAAACAGTGTATCGGTCGGCACCTCAGTGTATCGATCGATACTTTGCATCGACCAAGTTGGTCTATGTCGATCGATACTGTGTATAAGACACAGGTATCGATCGACACTGGTGCTATGATCGATCCTGTGAAATTCACTTGTATCGATCGACACCCAGGGTATTTCGATCGACACTGAGCGTGTATCGATCGATACCAGGTTGCTTCGAATGACACAATACGTGCATCGAGCATCAATAGGAACCCAGGGTGTATCGATCGACACTCAATGTGTATCGATCGACACCAAGATGCTTCGATTAACACAGTATGTGCATCGAGCATCGATCGACACTGTGGTTTATCGATCGATCCTGTGTAAAAAAATTCACTTGCATCGATCGACACAAGCTGATCATCGATCGACACCGAGGTGTATCGATAGATCTTATGCAAAACTCACGTGCATCGATCATCACCAAGGGTGTATCGATCGACACTGAGGGCATCGATCGACACCATATGGGTGTATCGATAGACATTGTGTGTGTATCGATCGATACCAAGGAGTATCGATCGACACCAATGCGATTCAGTTCGATATCAGTCTTAGAATTGCGATTCTTGAGTTTATATATCGGTACTAACTGAAAGTTGTGTTCTCATTAGCTTAAAATGACAAACAACGTTGACAACAACTCTGGAACTATGGAGAAAACCAGTGACAAAGTGGATCAAACGACTGCGAGTCTGATCGAAACAGTGAAAGGTCAAGCAAACTTGACAGAAGCTGACATGTGTGCTGTGGTCACTAAGGCCAATGTTGCAGAGAGCCATCCAAAGACTTGGTGGTTCGATACTGGTGCAACCAGACACATCTGTATGGATCGCGAGATGTTCTCGACATACACAAAGAACAAGAGTGGTGATAAACTCTTGATGGGAAATTCTGCCTCGTCGACAGTTGATGGTCACGGGAAGGTTGTTCTGAAGCTCACCTCTGGACAGGAACTAGTTCTCACGAACGTCGTCCATGTACCAGATATGCGCAAGAATCTGATCTCTGGATCACTTATAAGTAAGCATGGATTCTCTGTGAAGCTGGAAGGCGATAAGCTAATCCTAACGAAAAATGGGATGTTTTTGGGTAAGGGTTCTGTATGTGATAATCTGTGTAAGATATCTGTTGAGGAAGTAATCCTAAAGGATAATGTAACCGAGGCATCCACCTCGTAGAATCCTAAGATTAATGATAAGAAACCATTTGCTTATCTCGCTAATATTTGGCATGAACGATTAGGACATGTTGATTTCAAATCTATGAGTAGATTAATGAACATGAACATGATTCCTAAATGCAAATTAAGCAAAGACAAATGTGAGGTTTGTGTCCAAGCCAAACTCACTAAAACGCCATCACCCAGCGTTCAAAGAACAACAGAACCTCTAGGTTTAATTCACACAGAGTTATGTGATTTGAAATATATTCAAACCAGAGGAGGCAATAAATATTTCATGGCATTCATAGACGATTGCACGAGATATTGATACATCTTTCTACTGCGGAGTAAAGATAAAGTCTTGGACAAAATTTAAAGACGTGTAGCTCAATATTATGTGTCCAAAAATTTGCGAATTTTGGAATAATTAATTGAAGTTCAATTAAATATTGGAGGCTGATTTAATCGAATAATTAAATCTTTGAACTTTTGAGGTATCGATCGATACTCATCGGTATCGATCGATACTCAACAGGCCTCTTGCGATTCTTGATATGAGTTCAAGAATACTAATACAATTCGATATTGTATTAAGTTTATTAAATTCTAGAAATTGAATTTAATTTTACCATTTAACTTGAGAGTTGGGTATTGGTTAGTATATTAATTTGGTTTGATTCTCTTGAACAAAATCAAATTTCAATATGACTAACAACACCGATGTGATCATTGTTAGATCTGGTGGTGTAAAAAATTAATGGAATGGCTGAAGCCAATTTAGTCGAGATAGACATGTGTAATGTCATCCTCGGAGTCAATATGGTTAAGCATAACCCAAATGAGTGGTGATATTATACCAATGTAATAGCTCATATATGCGTTGATACGGGAACGTTTCCCTCCTACCATAAATAATGACAAGAATTTATTCATCGTGCTGAAGTTGACTTTTCAAAGAAGCTCACTCTCACTGATGTAAAGCATGTGCTAAAGATGCATAAAAATCTTATTTAGGGCACAATGCTAATTAAGCATGTATTGACAAATAATGTTGTCTATATTAAGGACAGACTGGTCCAAATTAACGTTGAGACAGTCGGACTTAAAATCAATGTAACCAATGGTGTTGACATTAAATGAGAAAGAATCATTTGCTTATGGTACAGAATCTCTTAGTATTTGATCTGAATGTTTTCAGTCACATTATATTCGAATCTATGCGTAGATTGAATGAGATGCTGAAATACAAAATAAGCAAAGATGAGTGTGAGGTTTGCGTTCTAACCAAACTCACTAAAACACCACAATCGAGCGAACCTCTTGGTTTGACTTATACAAAAGGTGGTGAAAAATATTTTGTGACTTTCGTTGAGGATTGTACGAAATATTGTTATGTCTATTTGCTAAGAAGCACATACGAGACCTTGGAAAAACTCAAGGAGTTTAAACTCGAGGTTGAAAACCAACTCGAAAGAACTATCAACATAGTTTGAAGTGATAGAGGACATGAGCATGGTATTATCCATCAAACGATCGATCCCTATTCACTGGAATCTAATGGAGTCTCATAACAAATTACCGAATTATTTGATGAACTCATTATTCCTAAAAAATCTGGGTTAGTCCAGAAATGTGGGGGGCAGTATTGCTTACCACAAGTTATATCCTGAACTAAATACCACACAAAGTCACTGGAAATGTTTCATGCGAACTTTGGAAAAGTAATGTGTTTTTATACAAATACATGAAAGTGTGGGGGTGCCTAGCAACCACCTAATAAGCCGACAATCGGACCAAAAACGGTGGATTGTATCTTCATTGAATATGCACACAATGTAGTGCTGATTGCTTTATGGTGTATAAATGAGATATACCAGACATCCAAGTAAAGGATAAGCTCTAAGCGAGCAATTGATCTCTTGGGCTCTTACGCTTTTAGAGGTATCGATCGATACCCATGAGTATCGATCGATGCTTGACGGGCATTGGACCTAGATCGAGCAATTCTGGTACTTCTGTAAAGAAGCAGAAGAGGCTAAAGTTGAAATTAGTCGTATGCTGATTGGAATTACAGCAATATGAGATCTTGTAATCCATCAAATGGATGTAAAATCTGCCTTTCTAAACGACCATTTAGAAGAGGAGATTTACATGAAACAACCCGAGGGTTATGTCACTCCTGAACAAGGAAAGAAAATAAGTAGACTTGCAAAGTCCTTATACGAGCTTAAGTTAGCTCCTAAGCAATAGCTTGGAAAGTTTGACAACAAAGTGATGTCAAATAGCTTCAAAATCACGTAAGGTGATATACATCAAAAGTACTCCACATGGATACGTTTTGTTATAAGATGACACGTTCATCATGGAAGCAAGAAGGACATAATCCAACACACTAAGAAAGTGTTTAGTGGGAAGTTTGATAGACATAAGATTAGTGGATAATCTTGTCTCAAGATCCTAGAATGTTTTGAGAACTACTCAAACAAGATTGCAATAAATCCAATTGTGATAAAGTTGTATCACAAGTGATGTATGCAAGAATTATCGGAAGTCTAACGTACTTGATGAATCGTACTAGATCCGATTTAGCGCATTCTGTCGCTACATGAGTAATCCAGGTCATACTCTGTGGAAAACCATAACTAGAATGTTGAATTATCCATCGTTATATGTCGTCTCGTTTTACATCAAAGTCTGGGGGTTCAAGACATTATGTTCACCTCTTGGCCTAGTAAACCTGACAGATATTATAAGTGGATAATAGTTTTTCTTGGTGGTGCAGCAGTATCCTGGAAATCTTCCAAACAAGCACTATTGGCCTAATTAACCAAGGAGTCAAAGTTTATAGCTTTAGATAAAGCTGCAAAGGAAGCAGAATGGCTTCGAAACTTTGTGGAAGATATCCCGATGTGGGAAAACCAGTGCCAGCATTATGTGTACACTTTGAGAGTTAGTGAGCTATCTCTCAGGCACTGAGTAATCTATATAATGGCAAGTCTCGTCATATAAGAAGACGACATAAGACCATTAGACAATTGATCTCAACTGGTGTAATAACGATATATTACATCAAGTCGGCTGATAACCTAGCGGATCCGTTTACCAAAGGTTTGCCGCGAGATCAAGTTTGTTAAATCATCAAAAGGAATGGGTTTAAAGCCTATAGAAAAAGATGACGTTTGACAGATACCCAACCTATGTGACTGGAGATCCCAAGATCTAGGTTCAAAGGGAAACAAAATTAAACTGATTCGAGTTGAGCACTGTGAGACTATGTCTCTGCCCAGTTCCTAGGATGATAAAACAGTGCTACCTGTGGATAGTAAGGATAAGCGTTGGCTTTTAATGATTGCATAGCTGTGTAGATAGTGGAGTGTGACAGGACACTTTTGAAAACAAGCTAATAAAATATCACCTTGTGAAGTGTGAAATGGGGCCGTTTCTAGGAGAATGAAGGATAAGGCTATATTCTCCAAATTCACTCACGAATACCAGGATTGTTCAAGGCCAAAATGAACCCAATAGAGAACAAAGTTCTACGAGAAAATGTCGCTGTGCGATATCTGTTGTATCAGTTTACATCAAAATCCGGGTGGTTCAAGACATCATGTTCACCTCCTGGCCGAGTAAACGCAACAGATATTAAAATTGTTTGGTTCAAAGCTGAAAAACGCTACCATTCAGTGACAGTTACATTTTCGTATACTCTCGAAAGTCTGTCTACGTCTAGATGAGTCTAGTCAAGTATGTCTAGTAAAGTCTAGTCTGTACAATTTTCATATGTTCTAGAGTCATTTCTATTCATGTGGGGGATTGTTGGAACTAATTTTTTGTCAAAGCCTGAGGGTTTGATAAAATTGTGTTAGTGTGAAAAGAAATGAGTTAAGCTCTTTCTAATGAAATGTTTTCATTAACCGAGAAATGTTTCTCGTGTATATATGTTGGAATGGTTGTGTCTTAAATGAACAACATGAGAGAAGAAAAGCCATACGTGCGACGTTCGCATCTTGAGCCTTGATTGGGCCCGTGGACTTTTTGAGGTATCGATCGATACCCCTTGGTATCGATCGATACCCAGCGGGCCGACTTAAAAATCGCAGCCGCCTAGGTTATTCTAGAAATATTCCTTTTCTGTCATGGAAAAACCCTAGCCTCTCTCCTATATATACAACACGATTTTCACCTAAAAAATCATCCTCTGATACACAATAAACACTTACTAAAAGTTCTAGCAATCGTTTCTTCAATTCCCTACTGCTTAGAGTAAGTTTTAATTTCGAGAGTATCGTAGAATAATGGTCGATAGACATGAATCATGGTGTTGATGATTCAGTTAACCTTTGGTTGTATCCTGGGACTCATGGATCTATAAAACCCCGTCACACTACGGGAGATTCTTAGAGTTAAGGAAAGAGATTTATCTCGCCTCCTCAGATCTTGTATTGCTTTATCGCTTATAAATCGTCTGTTCCTTAAACTGTTTATTTACATATTACTGTGATTAAATCTTTCCTGTCTGTAGTGTAAATTTTGGTCCTACAGTATCTGCACAATAAACATCGTCATGGTGGTCTTCGTGAAAAAGAACATATAATGGATGTCGAATCAGTGGGTGTGGTATGTAACCTATGGTCTATATGGAGTATTTTTTATAATTGGAAAATGTGTATCTTCCTCTTTGTTAGTATCAATACTTTGCATGCTATTTCTCCCACATTAAGCCAAAATTTAAGTACCTAATTGCTTTACCCGATCATAATTCTTTTTGCAAGTACCATTACTGTATCATCTGAATTTAATTCGATTAGTTATCGTTTGTGAGCTTTAAAATATAGGAAATTATGTGGTTATATATATATATGAAGATTGTTGGTAGAAACAAACCAAAAAATGTATGAAGATTGTTGGTAGAAACAAACCAAAAAATGTTTTTTTTTTAATTGGTTCGTTGGTTATATTCTTTGGAAGGGAGAAACATGTTTTGTAAGAACATATATAATCCTAATTTTCACTTAATAATTAAAGCAGAAGAACACAATATTCTGTGTTCCTCTAAAAAGTAAAAAACATATGTATTTGATATAATTAGTTATCCAAAAAAAATCAGTTAATTCTAAATTATTCTTTTCGTAGAAATTTCGGTTGTGGCAGTAGGCGTTAAGCTCGTCTTTGCCATTGCTATTCTGCGTTGAATTCGCAAAATACGATTTTACAGAAGAAAAAAAAGTTTGGTCTGTACCATGACAAGAAATAGAATTAGGAGACCTTGATTGGAAAAAAAATATTTTCTGTATATTGATGAAGAGATTTGTACAATGAACCTAGCTAGTTTCATAAAACTGAAATCACAGAACATAACGAATGAATGTTTACAAGTAACAAGTATATGTCTCCAACAAATCTAGGTGTGCACAAAAGACAAACCCAAGAGTAATAGTGGCAACAAAGAGGAACTGGTCTGCTTAATGTTGCAAAGGAAAAGCAAAATCTAGCGACGGAAATTAAACCAAGTTGGTCAAAGAAATAGTGAGTAAGCAGAGAGAAATTAAAGCCAAAAAATGAGAGCAATTGCAGCACCGGCCGTGGGTTGTTCAAGCCCGTTAACAGAAAGGTACGGCGATAATTAAGTAGGGCGAGGGTATTTTTGGGTTGATTTGATCCGGTTCACCTCTAACCGTGTGTGTAAATTTTGCATTGGTTACATGGAAAAACGTGGTAACCAAATTGAAATTGATATATAACAGATTGGTTTTTTTTTTGTTGATTGAATTATATATAAGATTCAACTCAACTTTTAGATACGTTTAATAAAGGCTAAATATGTTAGGAAGCAATTGCACATCCCCAAGACAAACAAAGTGAACCAGAGAAACCGAAAATTAAACCTTAATTTTTAAAACATAATCACGTACTTACTCATATAACAGATTCAAAACTAAATGAACGTATATATTTAACCCCAAAAAAAATGAAACGTCTCAAATTATTGTGTAATATTTCCTAGTCTACGGATTTGCTACAAAGATATTCTAAAAATAAGAGTTTAGAGGTAAAAATAAAGTAGCAATAGAGATGTTGTTAGACTCTCTTTTTAGGAACCATTTTGTATTAGCCTATTCCATCATTTCTCAATTATCAGTGTTGCATCAGAGTGATATTTCCTTTGTAAAACTGGTTTTTTTTGTTTTTATGTTATAATATACTCCCCCTTAATTTCTGATGAATTTTAATATGACGAATGAAATCCCCTTAAAATGTTACATATTAAATAATTCAGATGGAATGTAATTTTCAACAGTAAAATTTGCAAAAACTATATTCTTTTTTAAATGAGAGAGTAATATGTGATGGTAAATAAAACTAAAGAAAAAATATGGGAATAATGCTTCTGTTAGTTATACAGGGGAAATGCTGCACCCAAGTTTAGATTAAAGTAGCCAACAACATATATTTACGTTAGCATTTAGTTAATTTGGTCAAATCGAGCTTAAGACGAATTTTTCGTATTTTATTTTGATAATAATCAATTAACGTAAGAAATTCATTAAATTACTATAGAATATAGATTGAGTGTTATCAAATATCATTCAAGCTTAGTCAAAACAATTTAGTTAACTATCTATAAACACAATAATAAAACATTAAAATATCTCAGAGGTCGAAGAAACTCTATAAATAACTTAGCAATTCTAAGTTAACGAAAACTCTATACCTAATCAAAAGAAATAGCGTCAAAGGCAAATTCCCTCTTTCTCATTGCCCTCGTTATTGTCTCATGTAAGTCTCTCTAATTAATTAACTCTCTCTGTCTCACTGATCCCATTTTTTTTCCAATAACAAAGATATAAAAATGATTACATATATATTATTAGGAGAATCTTTAGCGTGGTAGTCTCTAAGTTTGGATGGCACTACAAAAAAACAGCCTGAAACCTACGAACAAATCGGTAGGAAATCCGTAGGAAATGGCTATTTCCGACCGATTTTTATCGTCGGTTTGAAGTCGTCGGAAATGTGTTTTCGGAAATCGGTAGGAAATTTTCTACCGATTTCCTACGAGATATTTTCCGTAGGAAATGTGTGTCTGTCGGTATTTCGTTGGTAAATCGTCGGTAATTTTCCTACCGTTTTCCTACGGGATATTTTCCGACTGATTTCCTACGGAATGATTTCCTACCGTTTTCATATGGTAAATGTAATTATTATTTTAAAAATAGAAAATAATAAATATGAAATAGAAATATAAATAAAAATAAAATGATAAAAATAAATTCTTCAACAAGTTTATTATTATTAAACAAAAGACAAAACATAAAATAAAATTGTTTTATAAAATACTAAAAATACAATTGTTCAAAATCCCAGAAATACTAAACATAAAATTCTTGATTCATTTGCATTCTCCTAGCAGCCTCCACGGTCTCAAAATCCTAGAAATACTATCTGAAATAAACAAAAAAAAAATTAATACAAAAAATTCATTAATTCCAAAAAATATCAAAAAAAAATCTAAAATCTCATTCAAATTTTCTAAGTTATCGCTGTAAATTTCTAAACTACAAAAATCTCAAAAACAATATTCTAAAACCTAATTATTATTTTATAATATATAATTTCTAACAAACCAACAACATCATTTCTATCTTTCCTTAACATCTAACAATTTTTTAAAAAATTCCAAAACATCTAACAACAAAATTTATTTCTAACAACCTACCCAACTAAAGAACAAGAGTAAACTCAAATCGATTCAAAAAAAAAAACTCACATCAGAGGAGAGAAGCGGTCGGAGGAGAGAAGTGGTCGGAGGAGAGAGGCGGCGGAGGAGAGAGGCGGCGGAGGAGAGAGGCGGCGGAGGAGAGAGGCGGCGAGAGGAGAGAGGCGGTCGGAGCCGCGTCTGGTCGGATGAGGAAGGGAGAGAGACGTTCGTCGAAGGAAGGGAAAAAGAGGAGGAAGAAGAAGGAGTAAGGGAATGAATTATAAAAAAAAAATTCCTACGGCATTTCCGTAGGAAATCCGTGGCTTCTGCTTGGTTCATAAGAAATCGGTAGGAAATCTGTGGCTTCCGAAATTTTTCCAATTAATAAGCGCCATAATTTGCCGCGTATTCCAAAAGTGTCGGTCAAAATTTTTTTGGTCCGTAGAAAATCGGTAGGAAATTTCCTACCGATTTTCTACGGACCAAATAAAAATATAATTAATTTAATATCCGTAGGAAATTTCCTACCGATTTCCTACGAACTAGGGTATAGGGTATCAATTTGTAAAATTTGTTGGTTCCATACCCAATTTAACACTTATAAAATTCTAATTATGATCATATACTTCACTTATATAGAGTTTTAAAGCCAATATCTAGCTTTATCATAACTCTCCTTATACTTCATCATAACAAACACTTAACCTATATTACAACTTACATATTTCATAACATCAAATGGTCTACAATATGAAAAAACTATTTTTAAATGTGAATATAAAGTCGCATGTGTTAGAAAAATTGTAAAAACGAGGGTTATGACGGTTTGTTTTAAGTCACGCACAAAAAAACAACCCTAAACCCCGAGTCGTAGGAAATCGGTAGGGAAATTATCGTTGCCGTCGGAAATCGGTAAGAAAATTTCATGGACCGTCGAAAATCGGTAGGAAATTTCATACGGATTTCCGACGGCTACAAAAATATATTATTAATTTAATATCCGTAGGAAATCTATAGGAAATTAATATAAATAGAATCAATATTTGGCTAATCTTTATATGTAAATTAATATAAGTATTTGTTGTTATTTCTTTTTATAGATAGTGCTCGTCTTTAATTTGTCTATTTCCGTAGATACCACTAATGGATTTTATCAAACTGTTACATATATACAAAACCAAACTTTTAAAAAACTATTTCATAACATAAAATGACGTTCTACAATATGAAAAAAATTTTAAATGTGAATTCAAAGTCTCATGTGTTAGAAAATTTCCTACCGATTTCCTACGAACCATGGTATAGGGTATCAATTTATAAAATTTGTTGGTTCCATACCCAATTTAACAATAATACAATTCTAATTATGATCATATACTTCACTAATATAGAGTTTTAAAGCCAATATCTAACTTTATCACAACTCTCCTTATACTTTATCATAACAAACACTTAACTTATATTACAACTTACATATTTCATAATATCAAATGTTCTATTATATGAAAAAAACTATTTTTAAATGTGAATTTAAAGTCTCATGTGTTAGAAAATTTGTATAAACGATGGTTATGACGGTTTGTTTTAAGTTTCGCACAAAAAACAACCCTAAACCCCAAGTCGTAGGAAATCGGTAGGAAAAGTTCAGGGACCGTCGGAAATCGGTAGAAAATTATTGGAGCCGTAGGAAATCGGTAGTAAATTTCCTACGGATTTCCGACGGATCAAAACAAATATTATTAATTTAAGGATCCGTAGGAAATCCGTAGAAAATTTACTACCGATTTCCGACGGACATGGATCCGTAGGAAATTTCCAACCGATTTCCTACGGATTCACTTTTCCATGGAAAATGGTTGGAATTCCGTAGGAAAATTCTGACGGCATTTTGTCCGTAAGAAATTCCGTAGAAAATCAGCATGTTTTCTTGTAGTGACTGTAAATCTCATTAAAAAGGAGAGCAGATTGTGACTTGGGAGATTCATAGACTGGTTGTTTCAACGACACAAGAAGATCAACAAAGTATTCGAATAGCTCGATGCTTTTAATTACCAGCATGTATATTGCACAGGAGTGTTTGAAATTTTACAAGGAGTGTTTGAATTAAAACATGACCATTATTATTTACTGCAATTTCTCTAGATTTAAATATGGGAACTATCCCTGCATGCAATTTCCAATATGCGTAACTCACATGACCATGCACGTTCGCATGCAATGCATTTATTTATACGTACGTATACTTATTTTTTTTTTTAAACTAAAACATCCATTTGAAAATGTATTATATATTGCATCACAACATATTATACAAATCATAAACACACAAAAGGAATCACCTTATCCTGATAGATGATGATCATTTATTGAATTATAGAAATACACACACGTCCTCGATCTATTGACAAATGAAATATCAACCTACAAAAAAAACATAACAATGAAAATTATTAACCTTTTTTTTTGTCAGAAATTGTTTTTTGATCTAACCAAATATTAAACAGGACCACAATAAGTTTTGGGATGGCACTGTCAAAAGGCAAAAGGAAGGAAACACAGTTGTTACTTCTATATATAGGGCTTGAATGTATGAAGCGGTTTGAGCGGGACAAAGGGCGGGACAATATTTTGCTTCCATTCAGACATGTATTTTCACTTTCTTTTTAATAAAACATCAAAAATAAAAAATAAAATAAAAACAAGTGCGGGACTAACTTGTGTAGTAAATCAATGGACCGCATGTAGAAATAGGACAATGGCCAATAAGGTGTGGTTGCGGTGCGTTTTTATTATTATAATTATTTTTAAAAATATAAAAATTCTGAGAAAATGTACTAATTTAATTTACTGATTGATACTAGTAGTCAAAATATGATACTATAAAATTATTTTGGTCTCACATATATATATATATATATATTTTTTTTAATTTTGAAAAAAATCATATGTATTAATTTTATTGATTGTTACAATTCTATCTAAAAGTAAACTTATTTCACATATTTATTGTCTTAAAATAATTAATCAAAGATTAATAATTGACTTATATCTAGCTGATGTTATTAGCTTTACGATACATGATAATAATCTTTTAATTTTATAATTTTACATATATATACATGTTTTAAAGCTCAGAAAATTTGAAATAAATCATATATATGTTAACTTTATCAAATAACAAAATTCTATTTGAAAAAGATTTGATCATTAGCAAATTAATAATTTTAATTTATAATTATATTAATATTATTAATCCATTTTATTTATAATTTTTTTTTAAATATATATCCCGCACCGCTTTTTACATTTTCACCATTCACACATTTAGACCGCACCGCATGTTATTTTTTTCATCATTCATATATTGTCCCGCACTGCCTGTTCCGCAGTAACCGCACTTGTTCCGCATGATGCGTTTTTTTCAACCGCACCGCACTAAAACTGCACCGCACCTCTTAAACCGTTTGTTCCGCACCGCTCAAACTGATGTCACCATTCGAAGCTATAGTATGTAGATGTAACATGTAACAAATTTTATCATTATTACCGTTTAGTTTACAATGAGATTCCAACTAAAAAAGGCGTTTGCTTTCATCAGAGGAGGTTTCAAGTGGGCGAAGAAGATTGAGGTTGACAAATTGAACGGTACTTTTACATTTTTAATTAGTTTGTAGTTTTTAATCTTCCTTGGAAGTGATTGATTTGATCGAAAGGTTACTTTTACATGCATTTTAAAAAGTTATTGTATTTGATCTTTTTGTTTTTTGTTATTTTTGTATTTGATCTTTAATTTGTTCTTTTTTAAAGATACGGATGAGAAAGTGATTAGCCTTGCTCCCCATTTCTCATGAATTTTAATATGACGAATGAAATCCCCTTAAAATGTTACATATTATAATTCAGATGGAATGTAATTTTCAACAGTGAGATTTGCAAAAACTATATTCTTTTTTAAATGAGAGAGTAATATGTGCTGGTAAATAAAACTAAAGAAAAAATATGTGAATAATGCTTCTGTTAGTTATACAGGGAAAATGCTGCACCCAATTTTAGATTAAAGTAGCCAACAACATATATTTACGTTAGCATTCAGTTAATTTGGTCAAATCGAGCTTAAGACGAATTTTTCGTATTTTATTTTGATAATAATTAATTAACGTAAGAAATTCATTAAATTACTATAGAATATAGATTGAGTGTTATCAAATATCATTCAAGCTTAGTCAAAACAATTTAGTTAACTATCTATAAACACAATAATAAAACATTAAAATATCTCAGAGGTCGAAGAAACTCTATAAATAACTTAGCAATTCTAAGTTAACGAAAACTCTATACCTAATCAAAAGAAATAGCGTCAAAGGCAAATTCCCTCTTTCTCATTGCCCTCGTTATTGTCTCATGTAAGTCTCTCTAATTAATTAACTCTCTCTATCTCACTGATCCCATTTTTTTTCCAATAACAAAGATATACAAATGATTACATATATATTATTAGAAGAATCTTTAGCGTGGTAGTCTCTAAGTTTGGATGGGTTTTCTTATATTGGGATTTAAATTGGACAATTGGATCCAAATTTTTGGTGAAGAAAGAGGTCGAATTTGTGGTGAAGAAAGTGTCAATCAGGTATATTAGAGAGGAAGAGTGAACTAACAATTTAATGAATTTGTGGTGAAGAAAGTGTCGGAATCGGCTTTGAGACGATCTTCTGTGGATTTAAGCAAAACCTTTTTTTCCCTTACAGCAAGCATCATTTGTAGAGTAGCTTTAGGACAGAAATTCCACGAGAGCGGCTTCGTTATCGATCAAGAAAGGATCGAAGAACTCGTTACCGAATCAGCGGAAGCTCTAGGGACTTTCACTTTCTCTGACTTCTTCCGTGGTGGACTTGGAAGATTCATAGGTACTGGTTGTTTCAACGACACAAGAAGATCAACAAAGTAATATTCGAAGAGCTCGATGCTTTTTAATTACCAGCATGTATATTGCAAAGGAGTGTTTGAAATTTTACAACGAGTGTTTGAATTAAAACATGACCATTATTATTTACTGCAATATCTCTAGATTTAAATATGTGAACTATTACTGCATGCAATTTCTAATATGCGTAACTCACATGACCATGCACGTTCGCATGCAATGCATTTATTTATACGTACGTATACATTTATTTAAACTAAAACATCCATTTGAAAATGTATTATATATTGCATCACAACATATTATACAAACCATAAACACACAAAAGGAATCACCTTATCCTGATAGATGATGATCATTTATTGAATTATAGAAACACACACACGACCTCGATCTATTGACAAATGAAATATCAACCTACAAAAAAAAAACATAACAATGAAAATTATTAACCTTTTTTTTTGTTTTTTGTGTCAAAAATTGTTTTTTGATCTAACCAAATATTAAACAGGACCACAATAAGTTTTGGGATGGCAGTGTCAAAAGGCAAAAGGAACCTTCGAGGAAAGATAGTTTTGATATATAAGTTTATTTGGTGAGCAAGTTTATACGTCTATATATAGTACGTAGATGTAACATGCTCTTTAACAAATTTTATCATTATTACCGTTTAGTTTACAATGAGATTCCAACTAAAAAAAGGCGTTTGCTGCTTTCATGAGAGGAGGTTTCAAGTGGGCGAAGAAGATTGTGGATGAAAAATTGAACGGTACTTTCACATTTTTAATTGTAGTTTATAATCTTCCTTGGAAGTGATTGATTTGATCGAAAGGTTACTTTTACATGCATTTTAAAAAGTACTTGTATTTGATCTTTTTGTTTTTTGTTATTTTTGTATTTGATATTTTAATTTGTTCTTTTTTCAGAAGAAGGGATGAATGAAAAGGTGATAAACTTTGTTCAAACCGGATACGAAATCCACAAAAAGTGGGAAAGAGTAAGAAGAAGAGTGACGAGGAGAAATGATCTCCGATCCATATAGAAGGAGATGAAGACATGATAATTAGGTGAATGTTATGTTAAGTTTAATTTAATGGCATTGTGGGATGACGAATCTTTTTCTCTTTGAAGTTGTGTTAAATACTTAAATGCCTGTCGGATTAATCTCAAAATGTCCATAATGGGAAAACAGTTAAGTTTAATGTAAATATAATTTGTGGTGTGTTTAATTTATATAATTTGTGTTGTGGCATCATTACAAGAGATTAATGGGTTTGTGATATGCTTCCAAAAGATTAATGGGTTTAAATAACTTTTCTAAGACGGTCCATTAACCGTGAAACTTAAAAAGTTTATCTGTATTTGTGACTTGCTTCCAAAAGACGCTCATTTTCTCTTCCAAATCGAAAATCGAAGAACTCAATTCGATCATTCAAGGGTTTTTTTTCCATCTCCGAAGCTTTCTCTTCTTCAATAGCTCGAGATTGACTAGGTTTTGTATTATTGGAGAATGTATATTTGGTTTAGTTGATTTGGATCTGTTGTGTCGAGAGAGAAAGGTAGGTTTTGCTGTTCAGACGTTCTTTTGTATGGTTCGGAGAGGTAGGGAACCGGATGTTGTATCTTATACTATACTTATTAATGGGTTATTTAGAGCTGGTAAGGTCACTGACGCTGTTGAGTTTTGGAATGAAATGATTCGTAGCGGGATTAATCCGGATAACAAAGCGTGTGCTTCACTTGTTGTTGGGTTATGTCACGCTCGGAAAGTTGATTTGGCTTATGAGATGGTGGCAGAGGAGTACAGTGGTTTATAATGCATTGATTAGCGGGTTTTGTAGAGCGGGTAGAATAGAAAAGGCAGAAGCTTTAAAATCATTTATGAGTAAGAGAGGGTGTAGTCCGGATCTTGTTACATACAATGTGTTGTTGAATGATAACAATATGTTGAAGAAAGCGGAAGGGGTGATGAGCGAGATGGTAAGAAGTGGGATACAGCCTGATGCTTAACTTCTATGTGCTGCATTTTAGTTCTCATGGTTGCCATTGATTGATTGACCAATCTGCTCTTTTAAAGACGCTCATTAGTTGTATCACTTGTTAACAGGTATCTATTCACTCTCTGACGTTCCTTACCTCGGAACTGTATCTCTGTGTTCTGTAGTTTCAGTTCTTCTTCTTTCAGTTAAAACTTGCGTTTTCACTGTTAATTCTCAACTCAACACCGAAGCCTCCTTCTCTCCATGATCTAGGCAACGGCTCCACCTGAAGAAGTCGTGGGGGATGCCGGTTTTGCTCCGTGGTTTTTGCACTTGGTCATACGGTTGTAGCATACAGGACAAGTTGCAGAGCAAGGAGGAGATTTTTGTATCACAGAGTTGACCCTGAAGCAAGCTGTGAGTTTTTCTTCTTCTTCTTCTTCTTCTTCCTTTTGCTTAAATCTCGTAAATACCAAACATTTGCTTTATCTTTTTGCTTAAATGAAGTGTGTGGCTGGCAGGTTCTTTCATGCAAGAGCATCTTCTCTGGCCACCAGAAAGTCCCACGGTCTCCCACTCCTTTTGGTTGGCAAGGCCTCCAAGTTTGATGGAGAAGCAAGGCGAAAGCCTTTGTCGCATGATGGAGGAGAGCTTCCAGTGAGAATATTGCTTGCTGACGTTGATAGTTTATTCATTACAAATCCGAGGGCTCACTGTGCATTACAAGCTCTGTGCACCTGGTTCACCTCGGCAATCTACCTCCTCAAATGTTCTTGAAGCCAATTCTAGTTACAACACGCCGGAGACAATGGCAGGAAGGTTGAAGTTTGACAGGAAAGTGTTGAGCATGGTCGCCAAAAGCCAGCATCATCACCACCACAGGAGCTACATAAGCCTCTTTAACAATTCTTCCTTGCACGACCCTCTTCTTGATGGTGGAATGGCAGGATATACCACTCGAGTACCCAAAAGCTCAAAGAGCGGATTGGCATTCGTTTGCTTCAGTGACCATTTCGAATCCAACAAACACCAGAAACTGCCATTATATTCCGCGAGCACAGGAACAGGGCAAGAGGATGACACAAATGTGCCCAATTTTGGGGCTGAGGAGAAAGACCTGGAAGATGAAAGTGGTCAATTTGGATCATGGATTTGGGGGAGGAGTGTTTTCCTGGAGGCATGTGATGGGTTCACTGGCTCATCAGCTTGGCTGTGTTGTCACTGCATTTGATAGGCCTGGTTGGGGATTAGCACCCAGGCCACGTAAAAAGGATTTGGAAGAAAGACAGCAGCTCAATCCTTACACACTTGAAAATCAGGTAGTTGTCTGCTCAGTATTGAAAATTTACCTTAGTGGGAGGATTTGTGTTTTATCAGACTTTCTCTTTGTCTTGATCTTAATAATAATTTTTGGATCTTCCAGGTAGAGATGCTTCTTGCTTTCTGTTATGAGATGGGGTTCTCTTCAGTAGTATTTGTTGGTCATGATGATGGAGGTCTGCTTGCCCTGAAAGCTGCACAACGATTGATGACAACAAACGATCCGATGAAAGTGAGTAGGTAGACATATGGTTTCCAGGCTTTTGTCTTTCTCTTTGTAGTCCTAATTGGTCATGTCTTTTGCTCTAATATTTCTAGGTCGTGGTCAAAGGAGTGGTTTTGCTTAATGTTAGCTTGTCAAGGGAAGTCGTTCCAGCTTTTGCAAGAATTCTTCTGCATACATCACTAGGGAAGAAGCACCTTGTTCGCCCTCTTTTACGCACCGAGATAGCTAAGGTGGTGAATCGTCGCGCTTGGTATGATCCTGCAAAGATGACAACAGACGTCCTTAGGCAATACAAGGTACATTTTCTCCATCATTTTCTGTACCTCAAAGATGTCTAGAAAGATTGCAAGTTTGAGAGATGGGGATAGATTTTAACTTCTCCGGTTAAGATTCAAATAATATAAACAATATCGGTAATAGTATTCGATGAATGTCCTTTTCAGTTATATCAAAACAAATAGTAAAAAAGCAAAAATGAATTCAAAACAACAACTTGGTTTTTATTTTAGCATCTCAAAAATCGAATTGAAATTGAAAGATCGATTAAAACTTAATCAAATGTAGTTCAAATGTATTTTGTTATAAAAGTCAAAACCATATATGTTTTTGTTATAAAGTTCAAATCCAAACAAAACCGAAGACATATTAAACTGCATCCAAACAAAGTTTGATCTCAAATCCATCCTTGCATTTTTTAAGCCAAACAAAAAAAACCAATGTACTTAGGGAAGTAACAAGAAGTTCGATTTCAAAGATATTTTAGAAACGGAAAAACTCAAAACTTCTCGAATATACGTTAACCGAAACTGAACCGGAAACTCGATTAGATGTATTCTCTCCGAATATCATATATGCCTCCATGGCCTCTCAGCGAGGCTCACACAATCACCATGTCTAAAACAATCAATGAGATGATCAATTGTTAACCCTGCAGCCTGCATGAACGAATGTACGATCACTGGACCGACGAACCGAAAGCCTCGTTTGATCATATATTTGCTAATGATCTCAGCCTTGGGAGATCTCAATGGTACATTTCTCGAATACTTGAATTTGTTAATTATCGGTTTGTAGTCCATAAACCCCCAAATGAAGCTGCTGAATGATCCAAATTCCTTGACTACCTGCAAAATATAGTTTTCTTTGGATCTGATAGACAATAAAGGTGTAATAGAAGAATATACAAGAAATTATAAGGGTATTTTGAAAATTTGGAAAAAGGTTGAAACTTGCCTTCATTATGCATTTGGCATTGTCAACTATACACCTGACTCTACTCTCTTGTAACATTATTGCTTTGTTTGATGCAATCTCTGTGATCTCTTTCTCTCCCATTTTTGCCACCAGATTTGGGTCAAACTCACAAAACGCTTCTCTAGTTTCACAAAATGTCATTAACACCCATAAATTATGATTTACTTATCTATAATTAATGTAGACATTATGAATATTGGTGAGAAATTTCACCTAAAGAGTTCTTTGCGTTTTAGAATCTCGGTCCAGTTAATTATAGTCCATCAACATCCCCGACATGGCAAGGAACTCAAAAAGCAGGCTGTTTTAATTATTAATTAATCACCATGCAAAATTAATTTTCTTTTTACAAAATGAAGTAAGCTATAAGTATAGTATAACAAAGGGTTAACATTTATTTGTATATATACGAAATTAAATTAATAAAATTGTGGAAGCTATAATCATACTATATATACGAAATTAAATTAATAAAAGCGTGGAAACTATATATAATCATACTTATCATCATAGACAGGGACTCCCCATTGCTCATCATGAAACGTTACGTAGACTTCATCTACAAAAAAAAAAAAAAAAAAAACCCTCATAAAATTGTTGTACAAAATTTAGTTCAATCTATATTTAACTTATAATGATAATTTGATTTGGTTTTATAATCACACTACTCATGATTCTCTAATTAATTAGCTTGTATAGATACTTTTTTCTTTGGGTGTAAATGTTAATATTTGTATAGAAACTTAATAGCTATAATATTAGTTTAGGACATCTCCTATAATGATCTTACCACTTTTCTTGGTGATCCAATTACACCTCTTTGGTTCATCACTATTGAAATCCTGATATAGCTGTTGTTCTTGTTGTTGCGGGATACTTTTTGGAACAAGTGTTTCTCTTCTACGAGGAGATGAGATTAAACCGAGTGCTAGAGATATCCTTTGTTCTAACGTGGAAGTTGAATCCGTGGCAAAAGAATCGGTCGAGTTTTGAGAGAGTGAGAGAGATATAGAAGAGAGTGAGAAAGAAGAAGAAGTACTACGTTGAATCCTCTTTAAGTGGTTCGCAAATAAATTTGAGTTTTGCTTCTTAGTCTCCTTCTCTCTTACACTCATGCTCTTCTCTAAAACTACTCTTCTTTTAGGGCTTGCTTTGTACATCTTTGATTCTAGAGTAATTCAAGACAAAGAATAGTCACAAGTACTTATAGGAGAGCAATGCACCATAAAATCGAGGTTTTTGGCGGGAAAACGCGGAATCGCTTTTTTGGCGGGAAAACGCGGAATATCATTTTTTAGGGAAAAACACGGAATCGTGTCAAAGCCAGTGGCGTGCTTCTACGTCTTTTCGTGTGCTTATAAAGTATAAACCATGTGAACAATTGAACAACCATTTGAACATAACTAAATACTTTTTTTTTTTAATTTAAGAATTTGAATTATACGGGCCATAATATGTATGTAGGCCCAATATGTAATCTCATATTTGTTATAGATTAAAATTTGTGATCTCATTTTTTTTTTTTTGAACAAAGGTTTTCGTTAAGTGATTTCATGTTAAATTCAAGACATTCGACTTCCACTGATTGACAATTAAATAATGAATTAAATGGGCTTATTATCATGTCGTTAAGCATGCAATAATGCAAATTTGAATTTATATTCGTTAACCCAAAAATATATTGCTCGTATGATTCCAAAAGAAAGATTGATATGAATTTTCCTTAAGTAATGATGAGATTAAGCTTTCTGTCCTCCAAAAGAATAAATTATAAATTTATTTTAGAGTAATTTATTCTCCACTACACATCATTGTTTCCCTTTATTAGGTTTACATCCATCCATTAATCTATTAATTATATATTCATTTCTATAATGCATGTAGCATCTAGAAAACTAGACTAAAAATCAGTATGTGGGCGTGAGGGTATCCTCGTATATATTTTTCAATTTTCGTACATCACTAGGATTTAACCCGCGTTAATTATAGCGTGCAGTAATTTTTTTTTTTTTAAATTAAAAAATTGCTTTTATCTAAATTTTACAATATTAATAACTAATGATTATAGATAAAATTGTCAATTTGTAATAATTTATCCATTTAACCCGTTTTGCAGTAAATTAAAATATTATTCGGGCTAACCCGCAAAAAAATTATAATCTTGAAAATTAAAAGATAACTCTAATATGCACTGTTAAATGACTCTAGTTTTTGTGGTTAGTCTACGAACTCTTTAAAAAAAGTTTTTTTGTGTCTAACTTTTTATAAAAGTAATAGAATATTTTTTAACTTTTGGTTTGATATATATTCAAATAAAATATAATAAATTATAGTAAAAAAATATAGCAAGATTTTGAATAGTATTTTTTTCTTTGAATATATATGAATTGATTATTATTTTAAAATATATAGTATTAAAAATGATTAAGAAATTAAATAATAAATAACATCTTTAATGCAAAATATATACTTTCCATATTTTAATCAATAATGTTAAAAGACTATTATATCATTTCCTATTTCAATTATTCTTTATCATTTGTAATGGCATTTCATGTAATAACTTACAAAATAAAAATTATTTTTAAAAATATCCTCTTAAATAATATTATAGAGATTGCTATCGTAATGTTTTACGATTGTCGTAGCTGGAAATACAATCGTCAAAATTTGTAAATATAAAATAATTAAAAATTTTGGTTTATCTTTAAATAGCAAATAATTGAAAGATTTTTTAGCAATAAACAAAGATTCAAATTCAGAATTCAAAATGAACGAAATGAGAGTAGATATTGGTAGAGAATCCGGAAGAATTAAAGTGATCATGGAATGAAATACAATCGAGAATGAGTACATGAATTCATCCCGACATGAAGAAATAAAATGAAAAAGTGTTTATAATAGCAATAGCTCTACTCGAAGATTGAGTTGCCTACGTATCCGTTGCAGAATCAAGTTATAACTTAATTCGATTGAGTACAATGATCAATCAAACAAAAGAAGGATATTCTCTCGAGGTTCTTTTAGGAAGGTTCTTTTAGGAAGGAGATAATCTCACTTCTCCTATAGAAACCGAGCTCTAAGTATTAAGTAGTTAGTATTAGTGTGTGTCTCTCTTCATGGAGAAGTCCATTTTCAATGAAGGCTTTTTCTCCTTTTTATAATATTCTTCCTTTCTTTGAGTTCTTCATTGTGTAACGTATTTTTCTCTTTTAATGCATCATTCTCATCTATTAATTGGTGAATTAACCACCAAATTAATGGTAAAATATTTTCAAATATCTTCGTCATTTACTCTGTTGGATCCGCCATAAATGATCTTTAATTTACAGGTTTGAAAGAGTTTTTGGTTTTGTCAGGATTGACTAACGATTATGCACCTTTGACATACATAGATGTTCACTCTGGTGGACCTTTCAGTTCGGTCCGTCACTTTATTTACTCATTTAACCTTTTCTGGGTTCTTTGATTTTACCAAACTTTTTACCATAAATTTATTGGGCTCAATTTACTAGGCTGGAATTTTAACCCCTACAACGATATTCAAACGCGATTATGAATTTTTCAACATTCATTCTTAAAATAATTTTTAAATTTACGGTATTTTATCAACAAATAATTCCTTAGGGTTCTCTAATTCTCATGTAAAATACTTGCACACAAGTTAGTTCGTTACTTTCATTAGATAGAAATATCAAATATGCATGGAATATCTATCATAATTTGTTTAACAAAATAAAGGGAATATATCCTAATTTTTGCATTTTGTTGTTTTTCTATGAATCATATAACTTACACGCATATATTTTGTTTAAACAAATACATATACATCCATAAGTGGGACTCCAAAAATTAAATCTTATTTCGAGATATAAAAAAAGTTATATGACAACAAAAGTAGGTAAAGAAGACAAAATGGACCTCTTCGGATATTTGGGTTGTTTTAGTTCTTTATTCAGAAATTATCTATATTACTATATACATGTATGCGTATACGTAGGCATACTGCATACATATATATAATTTTCGTCTCGTCGTAAAAAAAAATCATACACGTATCAAGAAATAAATATCAATACACATTTTGCATTTTTGCTATACCACTTCATCAAATGAATAAGATAAACTCATAAAACCTATAAATTAAGAGAAACAGTTTGCATAATTAAGGAAATGAATATATTACGTTAAGCCTTAATCTTAGCCATAATATATTTAGATAGATACTATATACTATAAAAAGAGAAAGAGCATTAAAAAGGAAAATCGTAATTAGCATCATCCATTTCTAAACATATTGGATATAATCAATAATTAAAACATATCAACATATTATAATAGCACTCATCATTATTGTATATGCCATTCTTTTCTCCTTACCACGTAACCTAAAAAGCGAAAAAAGAGAAAAGATTTTCGAGCGAGGATGGGAACAGCAACGTCGACGATGGCGGCCAAGTTAGCATTCTTCCCACCAACTCCGCCGTCGTACACGGTGGTTACGGAGGAAGCAACGGGGAAGATGAGGATATCGACGGAGATGATGCGTCACCGGAGAGATGAGGAAATCGAAGTGGTGAAGATAAAGACTAAAAGAGGGAATGAGATCGTGGCGATGTATGTCAAGAATCCAACGGCTAAACTCACCCTTTTGTATTCTCACGGCAACGCCGCCGATTTAGGTCACATGTTCCTCATCTTCAACGAACTAAGTCACCATCTCAATATCAATCTCATGGGGTTAGTCAATATATAATATAAGTTTATAGATGCATGATGTCATATATATATATATATATATTGATCCATGAAATTCACTGGTTTGATTCTAGAGTACCCTTGATTCTATAGGAACTTGATACATTGTTTTATGTTTACTTTGACCTTGGGGGCCAACAAAATTTATACTAAAAAAAAAAAAAAAATCCGTACTTTAATTATTGGTGAAAGAGACAATATTCTATTCAATTAACAAAGTGGATGGTAGTTTATTAGTCATCACAATATTAATTTACAGTTGGGGATTTCTGAATTTATTCAGCATAGGATTTTCAATTGTAAAAACATTATACTCCCTCCGTTTCAAAAAGAATGTCATTCTAGCATTTTTTTTTGTTACATAAAGAATATCACTTTGTATTTTCAATGCAAATTTTTTATTAAAAATCCAGTTTTAACCCTAGTATTTTAATGTATTAATTAGATAGAGAATTTTTTTTATTGTATTAATAAAGTGTAAAATATAATTTTTATTAGTTTTCTTAATTTGTGTGAAAATTGTCAAAATAACATTCTTTTTGCAACAGAAGGAGTATTCAATAAAAGTAAGCATTTTTAATCCAAAAAAAAATCAAAAATCAAAAATAACCGTATATATGTAAAATATCATAAAAAGTTTTATACAGATCGGTGTATATCACTACAGAACTTATTCGAACTTAATATATAATATTCAAGACAATCAATCAGGGAAAATTTAATTAAAATACATAGCTCATTATAATATTTTTTAAGAAGAATTTATATATATATATGGTTTTCTGTGGATAACTGCAGATACGATTACTCAGGATATGGGCAATCTTCTGGTAAGGTAAGTCATAGTTTCCAAATTTCCTTGTTTTTTTTATTATTATTAACGCGTCCATTTTATATTGAGAAACTTAGCTAATTAAGTACGTCAAAGTTTGTGTAATGGATATTGAGAAATTCACTGGTTTGATTCTATAGGAACTTGATACATTGTTTTATGTGACCACAAGAGCCCCAAAAAAAAAAAATATGGTTGCAGAAAAATCACATTCAACTATCAGCCCAAACCAATAGAATTTCCATGATGTCATGATAGATTTTGTTAATGTCTAAGAGCATGTTCAATGGGGGTTCTAAATAGAAGAGTTCTAAAAAATTATAATGATATATAATTGATAAATATTGGAGAGGTTCTAAAAAGAAGAGAGAAGGGTTCTAAAGTTAGAACTTTTAGATACAGATTCTAAAAATTAACATACAAAATGTTGGGGTTCTAAAAGGTGAGGTTCTAAAAATTTTAGATACCCATTTTTAGAACCTCACCATTGGACATGCTCTAACATTTATAATGTACAATTAAAAATATGTGATTGGTCTGTATGGGGATTGATTTGGATCGTAATGTTGAAAGCCAAGCGAGCAAGAGACGTACGCAGACATAGAAGCGGCTTACAATTGGCTAAGAGAGACTTACGGTACAAAAGATGAACGTATCATTTTGTACGGACAATCTGTGGGAAGTGGACCGTCGCTTGAGCTAGCTTCTCGTCTTCCACGTCTTCGAGCACTTGTTCTTCACAGTCCTTTCTTGTCTGGTCTACGTGTCATGTACCCTGCTGTCAAGCACTCCTTCTGGTTCGACATTTTCAAGGTTCGTTGTTCTTAATTCTATTAATGTGAAGATCTCAGCATCGATATCTCGATCTAATTAAGTTATCTCGAGTTTTTGATTTCTATCTAGAAAGTAGAAAGTAGTATAGTGATGACTGATGAGTACTAGTCTAGGATCGTATTATCTGCAAAAGAACCCAAAGCAACAAAACATTCATACTCTTTAAGTATATATGCAGAGAGAAATATCACTTAGAGAAGACTTATCTTTCGAACATTTAATATTTTTTTAATAAAAAAAAACATTTTATATTTTTTATATAATTACTTCGTATTCTGAAATAGTATCTTGTTTTTTCTCTCTTAAGTTTAGCGTTAAGACTTCAAGTGTTCTATTCTAATATCAAAATTCAAAATATTAGCATGTAATATAATACGTACGCAGTCTATAATTGTCTAAAACCTATTATTATCATTCATATAGCCTAGGTATTTCTTATAACCATTAATGTTATATAATTCTTAAGAACTTCTAGATTTTTGATCAAATAGTATTGATTTTGGATTGGTGTAGTAAAATGTTATGGGATCAATGACCCATAAGACCATCCACATTGCAGATATCAATTGTCTTCCGCTTTTAAAAAAAAAAAATTATTTTTTTATTGTCGCGACGTGATTCGTCGTGACACGTCATCACCTTTTGCTAAGATATTGTGTCTTGCGGAAGACACAGGTCCTCCGCTGTGAATGGTCTAATGGTTTAAGTTTCACTTTAATATTCCATTAAACGTAAATAATATAAAATAACATATATATATATATAAAAGTTTTTTAATACATACCCCAACTTGTCCTGAACTGAGGATAACTACATTGTTTTTGGTAGACTGATAAGAGTTTTGATATTGCAGAATATTGACAAAATTCAACTTGTGGACTGTCCCGTTCTTGTGATTCATGTAAGTGTATTTTTTTCATTATATTATAGACTCCTATTTTATATATATATGGAATTCCAATAACAACAAGGTAATGTCCTTTGCGTGTTATGCAGGGAACAGATGACAAAGTGGTGGATATTTCACATGGAAAGCAATTATGGGAACTTTGCAAAGAAAAATACGAACCGCTATGGCTTATAGGAGGAAAGCATTGTAATCTTGAGATGTTCCCTGAGTACTTACCTCACATAAGAAAGTTCATAGCGGCCATTGAGAAGCTTCCAGTTCCAACATTCCAACGCCATTCATCGGCTGATGATCACAAGAAAGAGAAACAACAATTGGATTCGAAGAAGAGTAGTAGTTGGATTGGATCTAGGCATAGCACCGAATGTGTTACTTTTAGAGACAAATCAAGAAAGATTAGTATTGGTCACCGGTTTGGGAAGGCAAGAAACAGCATGGATAGCTTTGATCGGGCTAGGAATAGCTTCGACAGGTTAGTACTTAAACCATTAAAGTTTGAATGATTCAATTATCGTTAGTTTTATAACCTTTTTAATTTGATTTATATATATGTTCTAACTTTATAAAAATTTGGTTGTAGGTTGGGTGAAATGGTGAGATCAGTTCGGTTGTGTAATATTGATTGTGTAAAGACTGCAGTTGCAAATTAATGGTATGAAGATTGTTGGTAGAAACAAACCAAAACATGTTTTTTTTTAATTGGTTCGTTGGTTATATTCTTTGGAAGGGAGAAACATGTTTTGTAAGAACATATATAATCCTATTTTTCACTTAATAATTAAAACAGAAGAACACAAATATTCTAGGTGTTCCTCTAAAACGTAAAAAACATATGTATTTGATATAATAGTTATCCAATAAAAATCAGTTAATTCTAAATTATTCTTTTCGTAGAAATTTCGGTTGTGGCAGTAGGCGTTAAGCTCGTCTTTGCCATTGCTGTCCTGCGTTGAATTCGCAATATACGATTTTAAAGAAGAAAAAAAAGTTTGGTCTATACCATGACAAGAAATAGAATTAGGAGACCTTGATTGGAAAAAAGATTTTCTGTGTATTGATGAAGAGATTTGTACAATAAACCTAGTTTCATAAAGCTGAAATTACAGAACATAACGAATGAGTGTTTACAAGTAACAAGTTTATGTCTCCAACAAATCTAGGTGTGCACAAAAGACAAACCCAAGAGTAATAGTGGCAACAAAGAGGGACTGATCTGCTTAATGTTGCAAAGGAAAAGCAAAATCTAGCGACGGAAATTAAACCAAGTTGGTCAAAGCCCGTAACAGAAAGTTTCGGTGATAAGGAGGGCGAGGGTATTTTGGGTTGATTTGATCCGGTTCCCGTTCACCTCTAACCGTGGGTGTAAAATTTGCATTGGTTACATGGAAAAACGTGCTAACCAAATTGAAATTGATATATAACAGATTGGTTTTTCTTTTGTAGAAACAATAAAACCATGTCGATTGAATTATAAGATTCAACTCAACTTTTGGATACGTTTAATGCATGCTAATTAAATATGTTAGGAATCAATTGCATATTCCCAAGACAAACAAAATGAACCGGAGAAACCGAAAATTAAACCTTAATTTTTAAAACGTAATAACATTACTCATATTAAAAAAAATAAGGTAACACATCAGCACCACGTAAGCTATCTGACCAAGCTTCGTTAGTTAAAGAGTGTGTGTACAGATGGGACAACACACGACGAACACAAGTTTATAAAATCCAAGTCAAAACATTGGCTTCGGGGTTATAAAAATCCAAGTCAAAACAGTATCCACATCGGTGGCTCTCTTTACACGGCTATTGTCGTTGTTGTCCTCCACCCACATGTTTGAGTTACGAACAAAAATTGTGCATTTTGAAAATAACTAATAAATTGATTATTTTACTTGAAAAGAAAATACTATTGAATGAAAGGCATAATAAAATAGTTAACGCGATAATAGAAATTTTGGTTTACTATGATATTTTTTATATAATAAATAATGTAATATATATATATATTATATCAAAGTGCCCACACTAAATAATCTTAGATCTGCAATTGTTTATATTGTGCATAGAATGCCTGATTGGATTCTAAAGAACGAGCACTAGATGAGTATCCACGCATAAACTTTTATTAAAACTTTTTTTGTTTCTTATTTGTTTTACGTGTGATGTTATTGTGTATACTTATTGTATATGAGATTAGGAAAAATATTCATTGTTAAAAAATGTTTTCTTTTGGTAACTCATATATTGTATTACTTTTTGTGTTTTTGTTTTGCTTTTTGTTTTCCATTATGTTGATTAATGCTATTGTAATATTTGGGTACAGTATCATCATGGAGCCGTGAGAATTATCAAGTATGATTTCATTGGCAGTCTCACATAATATGTCTTTTCTTTCCAACCAAGTTTTGATGTTGAGCACAATGACATTGTAACGGCTAACGTACTTTTACGATGCATCCATGTATTCCTTAATATTGTCATAGGCACAATCAAAGTTCAGATGCAATTTTAAGACACTCGTAAAAGAAACCAAAGTTGTGTCTCTCGTATTCTCATGGATCATACTCTCACGAGCCTTTTCATCATTGCAGGCCATCTTTAATCTTCGACAGCCATTTAAGAGATCATGATTAATCAAACAACGGACCTTAAACGCATAGAGGCATCAAGCAGATTCACATGTTTCTCCTCAATGCTTTTGTCTTGAACAATCTTCTCTTTAATAAAATAATAAGTAAAGTGTATATTTTGATCTTTTCCCATTCTTTTTACCTTTTTTAGTAAAAATGTTATTAAAAAAAAAAAACCAAGCGAGTCAAATAAAACCCATAGAAAACGCCACTGAAACAGATTTTGTCAAACTCAAAAGATTTTCAGTTGCAATCTATACGCTCTGTATATAAATAAACCCTAGAATTTCACAAACTTTCCATTAAAAAAAAAAAAAAGGAAACGAAGCAAAAAAGAAAGGAAATGGCTTCCTCTTACAGATTAAACCGAGACAAATTTGAACCAGTTCACCTCTAACCGTGAGTGTAAAATTTGCATTGGTAACATGGAAAAACGTGGTAACCAAATTGAAATTGATATATAACAGATTGGTTTTTCTTTTGTAGAAACGATAAAACCGTGTTGATTGAATTATAAGATTCAACTCAACTTTCAGATACGTTTAATGCAGGCTAAATATGTTAGGAAGCAATTACATATCCCAAGACAAACAATGTGAACGGGAGAAACCGAAAATTAAACCTTAATTTTTAAAACGTAATAACATACTCATATAAAAAAAAATAATTAAACATTCAAAAAAAATTAAATATACTCAGCTCCACGTAAGCTATCTGACCAAGCTTACTTATTTAAAGAGCGTGTGTACGGATGAGACAACACACGACCAACACAAACTTATATAATCCAAGCCTACGCCACTAAAACAGATTTTGTCAAACTCAAAAGATTTTCGGTTGCAATCTATACGCTCTGTATATAAATAAACCCTAGAACTTCACAAACTTCCCATTAAAAACAAAAAAAAGGAAACGAAGCAAAAGAAAGGAAATGGCTTATTCTATCAAATGTACAAACTAATCACCATTTTGATTATTTTCCTCTCCTTCACATCTACATGTCTCGCGGAAAACGCCTAGCTCGCAGGCGTTAGTCAATGCAAATCCGGACCACGGGCATCGATCTGCCACAACAACAAAGAATCGAAGAAACTCAAATTCATAGCTATTGCCTCCATCTTAGCTGCTAGTATGATCGGTGTTTCTTTACCGTTGATTACACATAAAATTCCGGTGTTAGGACCAGACCGAGATCTTTTTGTGATCGTTAAAGCATTGGCCTCGGGGGTTATCTTAGCAACGGGTTATATGCACGTGTTACCCTGACTCTTTCGCCAATCTCAATTCCTTTTGCTTGCCAAGAAATCCGTGGAGGAAGTTTCCGTTCACGACGTTTATCGCTATGATCTCGGCTTTGCTCACGCTGATGGTGGAGTCTTATGCCATGAGTTGGCAGAAGAAGAGAATGTTGAAACCGCAAGAAAATGTCGTCGTCGAAACCCTAGAGAATGGATCGAAGGAACTGGAGAAAGAAAACGACGCAAAATCTCAACTTATTAGGTATCAAGTCATTGCTCAGGTAGGCAAATCATTTACAACTTCTTTTATCCTTTGTTGAAATTTATTACATTTCAATATATATTTCATGAACCCTAATTTTGATAATACTCAATTGCTGCTAGGTATTGGAGCTAGGGATTGTAGTGCATTCGGTTGTTTTCATAAGCTTTTTGAAGGCATGGGACTTGGCGGTTGCATTCTTCAGGTACCTTAATTAGACTAACATTAATCACATTTTTCAGATACAACTAGTCAATAATCAAATGATTGTAGTCTAGTTCTCATTATACAAACTCTTTATAATAGATTTGTGCTATTTTTGTTGGTTTCTTAGGCGCAATATGGAGGGAAAAATTCCGGGATTAAAAAAGGAAAAAAAAAAAGTTCCGCCTCGAGCCCCACGCCAAACTAAATCTCGATCTTCCGACGCCGGTTCTGGCCTCCGTCGTCGGTGACAACCGATGGCCAAGAAAAAGTCATCCCCTAAGCTCCTCCCTCCTCCACCGCCGGCTCCCCCAGTGAACAAATCCTCCGCCAAATCTCACGCTGAGTCAGAAGCTTCTCTCTCACCGCTGGCTTCCCCTCGCTCCGCCGCGAGGATGGATTCATCGCTACCCAGTGACGTCTCGGGGTCGTCTTCGTCGAAGGAAATCCCGAAGACTCAATCGGATCCATCCTCTCCAAAAAATCCAGATTCAGGCAAAGTCCATGGCTCCGCCGTGACTCCCCCCCTTCCAACCTCCACGCTCAACAAGGGTGTTGTGATCCCTCCTTCACCTCCCTATGAAAAACCCTCTTGGCGAGATGTGGTTCACGGCTCATCCCAAAAAATGAGCAAAAAGGTGAGGCTTTTCTCCTTGATTCTGGTGAAGCTTGTGTTCAGATCCCAAACTCTGTTATCACTAAGAACCAGCACAAATGGGAAAACTTCATTATTGCTCAATTTCACGGGAAACCTCCATCTCCAGGAGCTCTCTACGCTATCACAAACAACATTTGGAGTAGCAGGCTAAGGAACATCACTGTTTCGAGGCTCAAGGAGTGCTCTTTCTTAATCAAAATTCCTTGCCCCATAACCCGTCAGAGAGTACTTGCTCAAGGGATGTGGCACATTGAGAACCAGGCCATGTTCGTGGCAAAATGGGAGCCTGGTTGCGATCCCTGCTCACCTGAACTAACCGCAGTTCCGGTTTGGATTGATTTCCACAATGTTCCTCCCCACTTCTACTCTGAAGAAGGTCTCGAGCACATTGCTGGACTTGTTGGAGATCCGGTTGTGCTTCATCCAAGCACAGCGAGCATGAATAATTTGGAAGTCGCCCGCGTTTTCACTATTATTGACCCGACAAAGCCTCTCCCGGAAGCTGTGAATGTCAGATTCGAATCAGGACAAACTCACCGAGTTCTGGTTTCAAGCCCGTGGTTGCCTCCTACTTGCGACCATTGTCACGCAATTGGACACATCATTAAATGATGCCCGACTGCTCCAATTACATGCCCAAATTGTAAGTCATCAAGCCACAAAGCCGAAGAATGCACTAGAGCTCCCAAGAAAAAGGTTGTTAAGGATGTCCCAGCCACCTCCAAGGAAAAAAAGAAGAAACTTAAAACCAAGAGAAAGAAGAAGGAGGATGCAAACTCGTCGGACGTCGGTGGTACAATAGAGATTGATATTGGTCTGGAAACTCTTAAGAATCAAGATCAAGCTTCAGAGAGAAATAAGCGCCCCACCAGAAGGGTGAGATCTCCAGCATCTTCCTCAGATTCTCCAGAGTCATCAGCTTTAGAGGATTCAACTACTAGCAGAAACCTCAGATCACAACTCAGAGGAGGATCTCTCATCTCCTGTTGAAGCGAGTTTCACTCCAGTGATCTCTAGAAGGAAGCAAAAAGCGCAGGCTCAGATGCGGAAACATGATGTGAAAGCTAAGGGTACTCTTAATAAGAGCAAAGGCTCCAAAACCCACTAATCTCTTATGATAGACATCTTTTGTTGGAACGTTAGGGGCTTTAATAAATCAGTTTGGCGAAGGTATTTCAAGAGATGGTTTAGGCTTAACAAAGCACTTTTTGGTAGTCTTATCGAAACAAGGGTGAAGGTTCTCCGATCTCAGAAGTTTATGCAATCCACTTTTTCGGGTTGGAACTATGTTACTAATTACGAGTTTGCGGATTTGGGAAGAATTTGGGTGGTCTCGGATCCATCAGTTTCGGTATCTGTCTTGTCCAAGTCAAAGCAGATGATTTCTTGTGTGATCAAGCTGCCCCACTTGGAGCAGGATTTTGTGGTTTCTTTTGTGTATGCAGTGAACTGTAAATATGGAAGAAGAGAGCTTTGGGATGAGATGTCTATGCTGGCGGCAACTCCTCAGGTTGGTAGTAAACCGTGGCTCATATTGGGGGATTTCAACCAATCCCTCAATCCAGGTGATGCTTCCTCTAGAGGCTCTCGAATTACTAGTGGTATGGAAGAGTGTCGTCATTGCCTGTGTAGTGCAAATCTGTCTGATTTAACTTACAAGGGTCACCATTTTACTTGGTGGAACAAGCAAGAATCCAACCCTATAGCCAAGAAGATTGACAGAGTCCTTGTTAATGACAATTGGCTCCTTTCGTTTCCTCTCTCTTACAGCGAATTTAAGGACCCAGAATTTTCTGATCATTGTCCTAGCTGCATCAATTTGGGGTTACATGCTCAGGAGAAGAGAAGACCCTTTAAGTTTGCAAACTTCCTTCTCCAAAACCAGAATTTCCTTGGAATTATTGCAGAGGCGTGGCAGAACCTGCACATCCAAGGAACCCAAATGTTTATTATTTCTAGGAAGCTCAAGCTTCTCAAAGGAATTATAAGGTCCTTCCATAAGGATAACTATTCTGGTCTTGAAAAGAGAGTATTGGAAGCAGCAAAAACTCTCTCTATTTGTCAAAGCAATTTTCTCCAGGATCCTTCTTCTCGGTTGGCAGAATTAGAGAAAGTAGCTCACAAGAATTGGTTGGACCTTGCGCTAGCTGAAGAGAGATTCTTGTGTCAAAGGTCTCGGAACAACTTGCTGACTCTTGGTGACTGTAACTCTGCTTTTTTTCACCGGATGGTAGCCTCCAGAAGAGCTTCCAATCAGATTCACTTCCTTCTTGATGAGGCAGACATGAGAATTGAGAAGCAGGAAGATCTTGCATCCCATTGTGTTGACTTCTACTCTAGGCTTCTTGGAGGTAACCCTCATCATCTTTCTCAGGCTGACTCAGTACTTATTGAATCTCTTTCTCCTTTCCAATGTAACGAGGAGACTCGGAATCTCCTGGCTGCTGTGGTTACTCCGGAAGAAATTAAAGCAGGGATTTTTGCACCTCCCAGCAACAAATCCCCTGGCCCGGATGGTTACAACTCAGAATTTCTTAAAGTTGCGTGGCCCTTCATCGGCAATGAGGTCACTGCCGAAATTCTGGAATTCTTCTCGTCTGGCCAGATCTTGAAACAGTGGAACTGCACCGCTATAACACTTATCCCAAAGAAGGTAAATGCTGATAGGATATCTGATTTCAGACCCATTTCTCTTTGCAATGTTCTCTACAAGGTATTTCTAAAATCCTTGCGAGGAGATTGGAAAATTTGTTGCCCTGCATGATTTCCCCAATGCAGTCCGCGTTTGTTAAAGGTCGCCTTCTTATTGAGAATGTTCTTCTCGCCACTGAGCTAGTGCAGAATTTCAGCCAGAAAATTAATTCCAAAAGAGGGGTCTTGAAGGTTGATCTCAGGAAAGCTTTTGACTCTCTGCGATGGGACTTCATCATTAAAGTTCTTCTAGCAGCAAACATGCCTACCATCTTTGTTAATTGGATCAAGCAGTGTATAACCACTACCAGCTTTTCAATAAACGGCAATGGGGATCTTTGTGGGTTCTTCAAAGGTACAAAAGGGTTAAGGCAGGGAGACCCTCTATCTCCTTATCTATTTGTCATTGCCATGGAAGTGTTTGCTAGGCTCCTTGAATTTCAATTCAATGAAGGTTGTATTGGCTATCACCCAAGGGCTAAAAATCCAATCATTTTCCACCTTGCTTTCGCAGATGATGTTATGATATTTTTTGATGGATCTAGATGCTCTTTGGAGGGTATTACCAAAAACTTTGGATATTTTTCACAACCTTTCAGGTCTGGAAATGAACAGAGAAAAGTCAGCCTTATACCATGCGGATCTTTCTTTTGAGGAAGCAGAGAGTTTATCAAGTTTTGAATTCACGGTCGGGTCATTCCCTTTCAGATACTTGGGTCTTCCATTGATGCATCGGAAGATTCGTAAATCTGAGTATTCTCCTCTGATAGATGCTATCTCTGCGAGGTTCAATCACTGGGCAACCAAGACGCTCTCTTTCGCAGGCAGGTTACAACTTATCTCTTTGGTGATTTACAGCACTGTCAACTTTTGGATTTCTGCGTTTATTCTACCTAAGGCCTGCATCAAGGCCATTGAGGGACTGTGTAATCATTTCTTATGGTCTGGTGATATCTCAAAGAGAGGTGGTATAAAGGTTGCGTGGAAAACTGTCTGCCTACCCAGAGAAGAAGGGGGCTTAGGCCTTCGTAACTTTGAGATGTGGAATAAGACTCTCAATCTGAAGCTGATCTGGATTTTGTTCTCGAAATCAGACTCGTTGTGGGTTTCTTGGATGAAGGAACATATGCTCAAGAATGGTAGCTTCTGGAATTCAGTCTCGGATTCAAATGCTTCTTGGATATCCAAGTCTCTTCTTAGCCTGAGACATTTAGCAAAAAGATTTATGCGTTGCTCTGTTTCAGATGGTGCTACAGCAAGATTTTGGCTGGATCACTTGTTGGATTTGGGTCCTTTGATTGACCTCGTTGGCACAGACGGACCGCGGTTACTTGGTGTTCCTATTTCAAGTACTGTGGCGGATGCTTCCTCTACCTCTGGTTGGCGGTTACCTTCTTTCCGGTCTCGAAATACAGAGCTTGTTACTCTGCGGAATAAGCTGCTCCAGACGCCTGTCCCAAACCTTTCCTTGGGTCCCGATTCTTACTCTTGGGATATTGATGGTACTTCAAATGTTAGCTTCTCAGCAAGCCAAACATGGGAACAACTAAGACCACGAGCTCAGCCTCTTCCTTGGACGAAACAGATTTGGTTCAAAGGTTTTATCCCGAAGCATGCATTTACTTTCTGGGTTATGCATCTTGATAGGCTTCTTGTGCGTGATCGTCTTGTGTCTTGGGGCCTGAACAGCCCTAGTTCATGTTGTTTTTGCAACCACCATAATGAAACTCGGGATCACCTGATATTACAATGTGATTTCAGTAAGAACGTTTGGGACGATGTCCTTAGACGTCTCGGCCACCCAACAATGTCCTTCCCAATCTGGTCAACTCTTATTTCATGGTTAGCCAGGCCAGCTCCAAAGCCGGTTGCCACGCTTCGCCGACTCGTGATCCAAGCTACTGCTTTCTACCTTTGGAAGGAGAGAAACTCTTGCCTCCACAACGGTATCATTCTCTCTCACCAAATACTCTTCAAACATATTGATAGGTGCATCAAGGATACCATCCTTGCTCGCCTTCACCGCAAGACATTCAAGAATCTTCTCTCCATCTGGTTCTCTTTTGAGTAAATTGTTGATTTCGTTGGATCTCTTTCACCCTGTTTCGATTAGGCTTTTTTACTCTTTTTTGGGCCTCTTGAAACTTATTAGCTTCGCCAAAGCTTTTGTAAACAAATTGTTCCATTGGTAAATATATTAACATTTTTTCAAAAAAACAAAATATGGAGGGAAAATAAGATTGATAATGGTGTTTTTTTCTCGGTCACGACACCATTAGGGATCGCTCTAGGAATGTTGTTGCAAACGGTGTACAGCCCGACAAGTCCAACAGCATTGATCGTGGTCGGGGTCTCCGGTTTATTGAACTACATGGCACTTGTTGATATATTGGGTGCAGATTTTTTGGGACCAAAGTTGCAAGGGAACATGAAACTTCAGTCATTGGCTTATGTTGCTGTGTTTCTTGGTGCTGGAGGAATGTCTTTAATGGCCAAATGGGCTTAGAAAAAGGATTGAAAATCGAGTTATAAGAAGCCAATGTCTATATCGGCTTATTTAGGTTTATTCTGTAGTATGCCATATGATGGTACGTAATAAGCACAATGGCGACAGACCAGCTCATCCTAATTTTTTTGAGTGAATAAAATTTTGTTTTAACTTCGGCCTTATTATGTTTCATTCGACTTATTTTTCCATCTATCACTGTATTAATATATCTTTATTTTATGGAGAAAATCTAGCTAATAGCAACAAAACTGGCCATGCCTAGATCCATACAATTTATCAGAAAAAAAAAACTGTCGGTTTCATAGTTAGTTAGAAAGATCTCGAAAACTACGAGTTATCAAGAATTTTATAAAATAACATTTTATTTGTCCATTGTTTGACCCTGAATTTTGATTTTAAAGCAAAAAAATCTCATTTTTTGGTGTTGACCAAAAAAAAAATAATCATATCATATCATATTTTCTTACACAAAAAAAAAAATCATATTTTGGTTTGCAGTTTTTTTTTTTTTTTTTTTTTTTTGAACATCATTTTGGTTTGCAGTTTATTACCCTTGTTTCATCAATAAAAACTTCTTATTTATTTATTTTGCATTACAAAAAGTGATTATAAAAGCTCACATATGAGTTAATAATTAATGTCTGATAATTTTTAATATCTGATCACTTGAGTTCCATGTACAGACACATAAAATTCAATATATATAGTTTTAGAGTCATTTTTATGTGTATTTTGTGACCTCTTTTGTGACACATAAATTTAGGGTAAAGGTAAACTTCGCTATGTATATTTTTGTGTAATTTTTATTTTTAAAAATCATCAAAACTCTAAAATTACATGTTTGGAACATAAAAATCATTTTAAAAAGGTGTTCAAATTTATAACTTAAATTTATCCATATTAGTTCAATAAAAAAAAATTAATAGTTTTTCTTCTCCTGTTTCATGTAGCAAGCAGTCACATACGAACATATTAGACTCGTTTCTTACTAATTCTTCGAATATGGTCCAATGTATATATATCTATTCATAATTACAAAAAAAAAAAAAAACGCACGTAGAGCTCAAATGAAATTATATGGGAAACTCTGTCGACCTAAATATCTAATCGTAGAATATGTGATGCTATATCAACTTATTAATTGTATTTAAATTATTTATCAAAAATATATATGTTATAGAAGATTATAAGATTTATTTAAGGTTTATGCAAAAGTACATGAACTACTGAGATAAACGTGTTTATCCTATTTTAATATTTAGAGGTAAAGTTCCGATAGAAATAAATAAATTAAAATAAATTTGTATATTTTTGTTATAAATATAAAAACTACTAATAATTACAAGATTTTCTTGTTAGATGCAGTATCGACGCCATATCAATAATATGAATTTTTTTTTTTTTTTGAACCTTACTTTTTTATTTGTTGTTATGATATTGTGCTTGATTGCATGTGCGTACGCAGTTTAAGTGTTTTCTTCTAACAGATTTAAAGTAAATGTGCATATATATTAAAATCTTTAGTGAACTAAGAGAAAGCCTTTGTGAAAAATTTAAGTGTTCTTTAACAAAAAGAAAAATTTAAGTGTTTCCTTTTAACAGATTCAACTAAATGAACGTCTATATTTAACCCCCAAAAAAATGAAACGTATCAAATTATTGTAATATGCCCTAGTCTACGGATTTGCTACAAAGTTATTCTAAAAATAGAGTTTAGAGGTAAAAATAAAGTAGCATTAGAGATGTTGTTATGCTCTCTTTTTAGGAACCATTTTGTATTAGCTTATTCCATCATTTCTCAATTATCAATGTTGCATCAGAGTGATATTTCCATTGTAAAACAGTTTTTTTTTTTATGGTAATATCAGATGAAATTTCTTTAGATGTTAAAATATACTCCCCCTTTCTGATGAATTTTACTATGACGAATGAAATCCCCTTAAAATGTTACATATTATAATTCAGATGGAATGTAATTTTCAACTCTTTGTATTAACAGTAAGATTTGCAGAAAACTATATTCTTTTTTATATGAGAGATCTAGTAATATGTGATGGTAAATAAAACTAAAGAAAAAATATGTGAATAATGCTTCTGTTAGTTATACCGAAGGGGAAATGCTGCACCCAAGTTTAGATTAAAGTAGCCAACAAAATATATTTACGTTAGCATTCAGTTAATTTGGTCAAATCGAGCTTAAGACGAAATTTGAATATTTTATTTTGATAATAATTAATTAACGTAAGAAATTTATTAAATTACTATAGAATATAGATTGAGTCAATATATGCAGTTGCAGTGTTATCAAATATATCATTTAAACTTAGTCAAAACAATTTAGTTAACTATCTATAAACACAGTAATAAAACATTAAAATATCTCTGAGGTCGAAGAAACTCTATAAATAACTTTGCAACTTCAGTTTCTTTCCTTTTTATTACCTTAAACTGTAAACAATAGAAGATTTGCAGTTTAATTTAGATTTCATATTATTGTAATGTTATAGAATATTTTAATTTCTGATGGAAACTACTTATAAAACTCTTGTTGTTGTTGTTATTGTTACAAATTTAGAATATGAAAAGAAGAAAAAAACAAATTAAGCGGCGCGCACCATCTAAACAGTCGAACTGAATGCACCAAATTTGATAACAAGAACGTGTTGTGGTTATCTGTTGGTTAGAAAATTAATGTACTATCTTCTAAATCATATTTCGGTTCATTTCAATTTAAGAGATCTATTATCTAATCTTCCTTTTATTTCATCGCATAGAATCACCAAAAGAAGAAGCAAAACTAATAATGATAAACCATAATTATTTTACTTTTTTTAAAATACCATATAACTCGACACTTATTCTTTAGTGAATCATACGTTCGTAGAATTTTCATCCATCAACATAAATAGCAATTACATGTATGGCAATCACATGCATGATTGTATGTACAGACTTTGTATTTGCACGTTGGAGGGCATACTTTGTTACAATCAGCGTTTCCTTTGCAACGCGGCTGCTGTTCGAGTTCATAGATAGGATTCGTTGAAGTAGTAACAACTTGATGATCTTTGAGGGGAGGACAATCGCAGTCATAACCTCTGGGGGAAGGACAAACAGTACAATCACCTATTTCTGGCCAACCGCTGTTATACGCATCAGATACCGACAACAAATCTGCATCAGAAGAATTTTAAAAATTAGTAAATTATTGCCAAAATAAAAATAAAATCGATATATCAAATTCAAATCTGTGGTATGTGCATATACTTACAAGATACAACGATAAGAACGAATAGGAAGTGAATGATAAGTTTCGCCATAGTGTTTGAGTTTTCGAAAGCGAATAAACCTTTTTGGTGTTAATAGATTTCCCTTAGTGCAGAAATTCATTATATAGGACTATAGGTAATTGACTTCATCAGTTCAAAAGCTACGTAAATGTTGGACCCTTATAACGGTAATATGCAGAAAATTTGACTAACAATTTGTTGGTAGTACAGAAGAATTAAGTAAGTTCATTATTTAGTTGACTCATATATATGTTCAAAAGCTACATAAATGTTATACCACTATTATGGTAATATGCAGAAACTTTGCCTATTTAGGTTCAAGTTTCCCAATACAATTTGTTGGTAGAACAGAATAAACTGTATTGGTAAGAAAAATATAATTAATTAAGTTAATTATTTAGTTGATATCAATTGATTGACTTCATAATTAAGTTCAAAAGTATTGGAGATTCTCATGGTCAAACCAAATCTATTATATAATAGGAGAGTTTTCTTTCAATTTAGGGTATCCATCTCATCACTACAAATTTTTTTAATATTAAAACATATTTAAAATATTCATTTAATACATGTCTATTTATATTTATCTTTATTTTTATTTAATACAAATTACAAAAATAAAAAACTTAGTGTAAATAAAAAACGTGATAATTCGATATTAAGGATTAAAGAAAATTGTAATACTAATTGAATAAAAAAACAAAATATTGTATTGAAAACGATATATTTTTAGATTTTCTACTAAAAACTTGAATTGAAGATTTATCCTATTTAAAATGTTAGACTGTGTTTATAAAATTAAGAATATAAAATAGATTTTACTACATATAGTGAAAAAATATTCAATTTTGGTCCGAGAATATATAATTTTTTATAATGAAATTTACATCATTTGAGAGTCACAAAAATACTATAAATTTGTGGTAAATATAAGTTCTTACAATTAATTTTACAAAGTCGAGAATGTATAAAATATGAAAAAGATAATAACAAATATATAAAATTATGGATAAAAAATACTAGAGAAAATTAAAAAATAGATTTAAAAGAGGGTTAAATGATTATAAATAGTCAGAACTAAATAAAAATGAATTTTAGGAGATTAAATTCAAAAGAAAATCAATGATTTTGACTTAATTTATCATTTTATAGAACAAATTTGTTGAGAAATTTACAGAAAACTTAAATATTATTGATTTTCTTTTGAATTTAATCTTCTAACACTCATTTTTCTTGTCAATTTAATCACGCATCTGCAATCACTTCATAATATCAGTAATATATATAGTGTAATATCTTCAGTTTAAACAATTATTTACTACTCATTTGCAATATAAAATCCCATCGATATTGTCTGTAATAAACACATAAATTTTTCTTCCATTGCTTTTTTCTTCTTTGATATTTTTCATAGTATCAGAACTCTGAACAATAAATTTTTGTTCTTTTTTTTTTTCCATAAACTTTGACAATCAATGATGGCAACGCCAACGAACACGAACCCGACTGCTCAAGTGGAGATTGTTTGTTAAAAAATCTCTCCCTACGATCTGACCGCAGCTTACAACTCTGGAGTATAGTACATACATTATTGATATTATGCAGTGGTTGCAGATGCGTGATTACAGAGATTTGCTTTGACCATGAGAATCTCCAATAAAAATTACGTAATTGTTTGACTGATCTAACCAATCCCATTCCAACCCAAAATTGATCATGTGATAGAGTTCTATGGTGATGAATGTTTAGAAGAACTATTATCTCGATAGAAAAAAAATCACCATTTTATTGCTATATTCTGGTGACTCTCGAAACCCTCTTCCATCCCTTTCTCTATCTCTCTCTTCGTGCAAGCTCAAGATTTAGATTCGTTATCTTCATTCTTCAATGCTGAAACAGTTTCTACATAAATTGATAGCCTCTTCTCATTGATGGGCTTTGTTCAATTTGGTTCCCTTTTGTTTGTGTGTATTTGGGCTACAAATCAGAAAATGGCCATTACCACTGTATTTTTCTTTCTCATGCTTTTTAATAGAAAATCTTCTATCCAAAAAAAAAAACATAAATTGATTATATGTGGAGAGACAAGAACAATTTCAGTATATCCATTTTTCCTTTGTGGCGGATATGAATTCTTAGCGGCCTAGGGGAAATTTGAAACCACATATTAGCCACATATCTGATTGATTAAATAAGGAGAGATATCTAGAATTAGATTGCATGTGTAAAGAACAATATAAAGTTCTTCTAACCCACAAAAAGTTCATTTCCTGGTTGAAAAAGAACATTATAAAGTTTGTTTGTTTATATAGAGGGAATCCAAAATTTATAGACTAATCAAGATATGTTCGTACGAATGCGTAAACATATAATATGAATTAAAAGTGTATGTCTTGATCTAAAAATAGAGAGGCATGATTTGACCTAAGCATCATATTATCTAGAAATGATTCGGGCTCTTACCGTGGGGAAGTTAGTTTGCCTAGTAAAGGGAATAATATAATAGAACATATTTAAAAGTATCTCCTTTTTTGTTAGATCATACTTTAGAGCTATTTTACAGCTCTGCTTACGCAAGGAGGGGGGTTCGAAAGTATATGGATCACAAACTACGAACCGATCCAGCTCGGTCGGTCATGTAATCTACGGTTGAAACTAGAACTTATTAATCAATATATGGGATATAAATATTAAATTATAAATCTGTATATATATATATATATTAAAATAAACTTCATAAACTAATGATGAAGGATTCACGTGCTAGACGAATCAACAACTTACGCGTCACAAATTAATCCTGCTAAATTTTGTAATTTTTGTAAATTAATAAAATTTTGTTTATGTCAAAAAAAATAAGTTTTGTTTTATCATCAGAGATATTTAGTTTAAGCTTATTATATATCTAGTAATAATCAAACTACTTGCAGTACATACGATTATGATAAATAGGATTATGATAAACAGTTCCACAAAACCAACGGATCGGTGGGCTAGTGGATTAAGCGCAGGGGCTGGCTCCCTGAGCACCCTAGTTCGACCCCGTTGGGAGGGATGCTTTACGCCGAATTGGTATTAGCAAAGGCTGGTCCCGGGCCAAGGGGGGGATTAGTGGGCTCCGGCCCGCGAACCCATCCTTGTTAACAAAAAAAAAAAAAAAAAAAAAACAAAACAAAACAGTTCCACAAAAAACAATTCTACAACATAGTTTTTTCCACAATACATTGATCTATAACGGACAGATCTACCTACACCACACCTACAATAAACAATTATCTATGTAATACAAAAGACCACGACAAACCTTTATGTATGTAGCACTTCAAAAACTTCAATAAACTAACTTCATATCGGGTGAAAAATCCTTTTAAACCCTTACCATTTGGCCTAAAAGTATCCACATGAATTAAATAATATATATATATATATATATATATTCAGAATACTCAATCAACCGGTATATGAAGATGGGATCTCTATGTCAAAAAAATAGGCTAAAAAATAGATGCACATATCAAATATTATTACAAAAATATTATCTACTAGCCCTCTAGCGGGTAGAATTTTTTTTAATGTATTTGTTACAATTTTTATTAACATGTCTGGGCATAGTTAGGTCCGTTATTAACTACTATTAGTCTATTACAAAGAGAGAGAGTTAGGAATTAGGATTAGGGGTGAATAAAGCGTTATCTAATCCACTTTTTTTTTTTTGATGAATTTTAAATTATATTCGAACCCGAAAAAAAACGTTCTTACATCTTTGATGCGAGCTTTAAATTGAGATTCTATTCTAAACAAAGATTAAGAAACAGATTGTGACTGAACAATGTTGCCTCAGTCGTCTGGTCTCGAAGTAAACCAAATTTGCATTCCGTCTTCATACCGCTTATCTCCAATCAATCGTATAGTAGTGAACCTATTACGAATGCCCTTGTCAATGAATTTTATCAGTCTCGTCATAGGAGATGGATTGGTTCTGTGCTTACGTGCATTCCTTTCACTCCACAGCACATGTGTTGTCATCTGAAATAACTACCGAAAGATAAACCCCTTCACTCGATTAGGAGGTTGAGAGCTAGATAGAAGGGTGATCAATGTAATCCACTTCTCCAAAATTGTTATCATTTAGAACCATAAAGTTTTACATTATATCACAAAATGATAATTAAATCGTCCAAATCAAAATTGTTATCAATTAGAACCATAAAGTTTTACATTATATCACAAAATGATAATTAAATCGTCCAAATCAAAATGGAGATTTCAACGTTTTGAAGTTGACATCTCTGCTGACGCCAGTTCGCAGCAGTTAGGTTCAAGGGTGCCAATGATTTATTTATTTTAATTAAATAAACACAAAACCTTGTCTCCGAATCACTTCTTTTTTAATATATCTTTTACATTTTCTTGTCGCTTAACAATTGTGGCTTCTTCGTGCGTGGGGCTCAGCAGAGATAATTATGTGGCTCTCCTTCGTCGAAGTAATAATAATATTAAACTGTTTTTTTTTTTCAATGCTGATTTAATTTAATATATTAGATTTGTGGTTTGATATGCTATGGTTTGGATAATCTGCCTCTTCAAGTCAAATTCGATTACTCTATACTGCCTCTTCGGTTAGTGATCAAACGGTTAAGTACAAAACAATGGCTTAAGATCCTATTAAATAACAAAAAGAAAAATCTAGTAAGTAGACTGAAGATGTTTTTCGGCAATAAATTTTTGCAAACTCTTTTGAATATATCATATCGAGTTCTAAAACTAAAGTAAATTTGACTATATTGTTCTATACTCTATACACAAACAAAATCGACTACTTTAATACAAAGTCGAATCTCATAAGTGTTTTAAACTGCAGTTTTTTTTTTTGATAAAGTACAATTGTTTTTTTAATAGTCGAAAATGACATTTATGGTAAAATTAGAAACAATAATATTAGGATTAAACTCAAATTATGAAACAATATAACAACACTATACAAAACAAAATATTACAAGTTCTTGAAAAGTAAATTATTAAAAAACTAATACCTGATGGTAAAAGAATTATTTACATTTACTTTTTTCTTTCAATGGGAATTCAGTGTTTAAAAAAATAGAATTTAATGTTTCTATTCAAATTTGCTATCAATTTGTCGTATTCTTTTTTCATTTATTAGTATCTAATGGAGATTATGATTAAAGCAAAGGACACATTTAGACCCTTTTTAATATATATATATATATATATCTGAAAAAAGAAAGAAAAGCAAAAGCCTAAGTCCTTTATAGTATATTAATACGGACGGATCGAGACACGTTAGTACGTTACGGTATTATTGCACGTCTTCTAGTTACAATATGAGACAAAGGTTTCTTAATACTAGGTTTAGGTGACACACATCTGACTTGACCGTGACCTATTATCTTCTTTAATTAATTAAAATCCTTCTATATAAAATGTTCAAATGTGTGTGTGTCGATGGATCGACTAATTGAAATTCATAAACATTCAAATTAATTCGATGCGGACGACACGTGTCGACAGTAAACACAGCAAAGAACTGGCAAAATGGTTTACGTAATTTAATAACACAGGTTTAGGCCCAAAAAGCTTAATTAAAATAATTAGTGGCGGAAGTGTGAGTGGATCTCTAATTCACTACCTTAATTTTGATTGCTTAAGCCAAGAAGACGCTTAATTACGATCAAGAAGTTAATCATCAACTAGCTGTACATACGCACGGGTTTTCTTTTAGGTTGTAAGAAACAAAAATCATTATCACGACGTAAAATTTGTTAATTTGTTAATTAGAATTTTGCGGTCTATCAAAAGCATGTCTTACAACTACATCATGTAAATTAACACACACAAAAATACATAATATAGGTAGGATAAGAGAATTTAATAAATGTAATATTAGTTATAAGAATTTATATATCAAAATATTAGGTATTAGGTTTGCATCTAGGATTGTATTAGGTTTGCACGTGATAAAATATTATGTTAATGTTTTCTTGGAATTTTAGTCTTTTATAATTAATTCTTGTTTGATAAGATTAATCCACGTTCCAAACCTCCTTAATTTTTTTACCAGAAAACTTTAATTATTTTTTCATTTTACAAAATTATAATCTAGATGTTGAGAAAAATTACAGAGGGGTTTTTAAAAATTATTTATTAATTTTCTCAATATTGTTTTTAATTATAACAACTTGACGTAGCAGATAGTGAGATGTTTATTTATCACTTATATATATGATTGCTCACTAATAATATATATATATATATATATATATATATATTTAACCGTGGAGATTCTAAAAACTTGCTAGGCCCAATGACTAATTATACGAGACTTGCGGACGTTCCACGTTTTCTTGCCATTTAAGACGTTCTTGGGTGACCAAGTGCATTCGAATCCAGAAAGGATGGCACATACCGATCACAACCAATTTGGTTACTACCACTAGACTAATAGCATTTGGTTTATAATATATATGTGTGTATGTGTGTGTGTGATTGATGTTTTGTTTCAAATAAAGCTTTGATTTCGACCCAAATGACACAGTAATATATGTACTTAGTAATTAATAAATTAGTACGTGATTAAGTATGACCGGGTCCAAATAATTGAAATTGATATCAAAACTTTTTTCCAAACAGAGAAAGACAGTGTAATCTTTAGAGATTGCTTTTTTAGGGTTAGTGACATCTTCTACAGGGATATTTGAAGCATACAATATATACAACGAAGATGGGTCTGGATCTACAGTGTTGATTCAACACATAACACAAGTTTCTTAGCATGAAGAGGGCCGGGGGGGAAAAAAAGACAAGCTTATCCTCTTTAGTCCAATCAAATACTATAAATTTGGGGCTGCTGTATAGTGAAGTGGGGGAAAGTGGAGACAGTCGTCATAATGTTATTTGCAAAATGGTACACTCCAATAATCCCGTAGGGTCATAGGCTCTTCTCAATGTCTCTCTAAATGGGTATATTTGAAACTTGAAAGCTACCAAAAAAAATAGAAACATGAAATATTCTTTTCTTTTTTTTCTGTCATATAAAATTAGAAATTATCCGGGTGACGCGTGCTCAACACAGTCCCTCATTGTGATGTCCTATCACTTAAAAACTTTTACCTTACAATGTGGACACGAATTTTTCGTTTTTCTTGATTATGTTACGGAACAAATCTCTAGATGAATATATGGTCAATAAGAAACGAAACTTTATGGAAGTTCTTTTTTGGGGAGACCTTTGTGGAAGTTATTATCTTTTACGTACTAAATACAGTTACATTTTCCGATAAGTATTTATACAAACTATTGCAGGAACAGACTATGAGATAAAGAAATTTTCATGTACATTCTCAAATTTCATTAATGAAATTGGTTGATCCAATTTTTTTTGTGAAAAAGATATCCAATTTAGTTCAGAGTAGCCAATCAAATGAACAAAACTGAACACAAAGTTGTTAGTCTGCTTTAAATAAGCGAAATTATAATTATAGAATAAAATAAAATATTAAAAATAGACATTCGTCTCACTGTCATTGATGATAGCGATAAACATCTAGAACGAATGATATCGACAAATAATCAAACATATTTCAGTAGTAAAAACCGAAAATTTAATTGTAACCAAATTAGTGTCACTTCGTCCAGAAAAAACAAAAAAGACAAAGGAGATGTATTGGATTAGAGATTTTAAGAGATTTTGTGGATTTTATATTTAGTGGAATTTATGTGAATTTTGAGGATATCCCGGTGGTTTTGGTGGTGATTTGTAAAAAAAAAAAGAAATTCATTAGTGATTTGGTAAGATTTTATTCTTAAATTTCAGAGTATTTGGGATTTTATTTGAAATTGTTTCTAATAAAAATCAAACTCATACACAAAAACAAACGGAGGCTTGACATGGATATTATTTTTAAATTGGTCGTTTAAGAACACTAGCAAAATATATTTATTATGTAAATAAGGAAAACAACAGAAAAGAGTCTTGGAGAAGCTCTCCGTACAACCCAGCAGTTCGCTCTAGCGCCGCCCAAAGCAAAACGAGCCGATTTCCCTCTCCGGTGGTCGGTTTCTCATCGACACCGTGAGAGGGACCCCCTGTGTGTCCCCTCTTCATCATTTGTAACTCTTTTGGAGCCGTCATGGGCTCTCTCGCCTCTCCTTTCGTTTTGCTGGAGGATGGTGAATCGATGGGTTTGGAATGGGGAGTTCGTCAAGCTTCCACGAGGTTTCTCGTCGCCGGATTTCCCAGGCCTTGTCGTCGGTGTCTAAGCTCCTGCTCGGGCCACGAGCTCTTGGATCGGGAAGAGTTGCTGCTATCGTCCCCGGATCTGCTCAGCTCGAGGACAGTTGAGTCAGGTTCTTCGACGGTTCTACTCCACTTTCTCTCTTCCATGGAGATCGAGCCTTCACCAGCGAACGCCTCTTTGCTTGATACTCCCTCTTACCGCTGCGTACTGCCCTCTCTAGCGCCGTCGCCACCGGAGCCTCTGGATCCATTGCCTCCTGTCCTTCCTCCGCCGGATCCGCCAGATTCAGTCTCCACATCCCATCATTCGCCCTCTGCTCTCAACCGCCGGATCCGCCGGATTCATTTACTTTCCGACGCCGCGCTCTCATGTTTCGAAGTTGGCTCCCACCGGCGTTTCGTCGGAGGTGACTGGCCTTTTCCCGCCGATGTCCCTCGTTACCCCACCGCCCCGAAGCCCCTCGTTTCTTTCGGAGAAGACCTAGAAATGACTGGGCCCGATCTAGGTTTTGGGCTTCTTGGCCCATCCTTTTCAATCACTGCTGGGCCTTCCTCCATGCCCAATTTTGATGACGATTGTAGGAGTAAATCCAAGGCATTGTTGCCATTGGTGTCTATACCGCTCACTATTCGTGAAACCAAAGACTGGCGAGAAGGTAACTGGAGTAAATCCAAGGCAAAGTTGCTTGTGGTTTCCATACCTTTCCCTGAAAATCTGAGTAAATCCAAGGCTCCTTTGCCTACGGTGTCAAGCCGGGCAGCCGGTTCTCAAGCTACCTTTGAAGAAATAAGGATTTTTTCGGTGGAATCCGAATCCTTACAATTGGTTAGAGCCATCATCTCTGGCTCTTGTGTTCCAAAACTTCTTGCAATTCTCATCAGAAGTTTCGGTTCCACGACTCTCAAGTCTATCCTATCGACGCATTCGAGTCTAGTCTTGAATCCGCTGTCATATGATCCATCTCTATATGCCTTTAGTTTCATTGTTTTCAACTTGTATTGTTATTATCAAATAGGATGGAAAATTCCCTCTAGTTGTATTTTCGAAGTTTAAGTAATGAAACGAATCTGTTGACAAAAAAAAAAAGGTAAATAAAGAAAACAGTCTATGGCATATTAGATTCTCTCGAAGGCAAAAAACAGTCTTTAACATAGACTCTCAAAAAGATTTTTTAGACAAGCAATTGGGATGTTGGATTCACCATGATCCACAAACGCCTCTGCACGAGCCATCCGGCTCATGGCAGCATTCCACGACACCAAGTGGTTCAGAAATGTGTTTATATACTTAGCCCTCTCGTTCTAGCAGCCGAAAAACACTCATTAACAAAAAAATAAAGGTAGTTTTTACCATGTAGTCCGGATAATAAGAGTGCTGCAAAAAAAGATAAGAAAACGAAAGAAATTAACATATTCATATTTTTTCTTTTCTTTTTCTAAATGTTTCTTGGGAGTATGAGGGAAGAGAGGGGTAGTTTACATCCCACACATCCAAGCTGATGACCGGATATAACAACAAAAGAGATGTGATCAAAGAGGCAACTTTAATTTTAACAAGAAAACTAATGGTACTCTAACATACAATATCGTCCCACACGAGCGGGTTTATGACCTCAAGTCTTCTCTCTTCCATCTTTACTGAAATTCCAGAAAACAAAAAAAGAATCAAGATTTTCCATTTTCAGAGTCGTTCTAAAGTTTACAGTTTATAGATTCTCAAGTGAAAAGCTTGTAGAGTTTCTCACAGAAGAGCCAAATCCAGTCGGAACCAAATTATGTAAGCCATGGTAGTTCTTTGTTTCTCAACCATCATCATCGTCTCCCATAAGCCTTTGTTACTAGTTCTTCTCTGATTTCGAATTCTTACCAAAATCATGTTTTCTCTCTTCGATTTGAGTCCCCAATTTTATGGCGGGATAATAAAAAAAGCCCCAATGTTCTTCTGTAAATCCACTCGTCTCTCGCTTGTTAAACCAATCTAGGGTTTCGCGAGATCTAAGATATCCATTATACCTTACGAGATTCTTCAAAGTTCGTCTCTGAGTTTTTCTGTGTGATCGTGAGATGTCTCATTGTTATCCGTTCCCACCACCTGAAAATTGTCTAAGAAGAAGAAGAAGCTTTTGAAAATGGTTAAAATCTTCCTTCAATTTTGCAATCAATTTGCAGATAGAGAAGCAATCGATGAGAAGAAGAAGAAACGAGTTTGGTTGGTGAGAGATGATTTTTTTTTTTTTGGGAACGTTTTTTTATTGAAGTCTAGCCAAATTCCACCTATAATCTGTGGATTTCATGATCGTTAGTTTCAACTAAAAATGTAAGTAAAATCTCCTCAAATCCTTTCCACAATTTTTTTTAAAAAAAATTGTTTAATTTTGAATAACAGTGGATTTTGTATGATTTTCGCAAATTGTAAATTGAATAATAGTGGAATTGATATGACTTTGAGAGATTTTATATAAATTCCATGTTCAATAACATATTATTTGGGAAGACATTTAAAAATCCATAGTTCAATAACATAGAATTTTATAAAAAAAACCAAAATCTCCTAAAATCTCTAATCCAATACATCCCCCAAAGTATTACTAACAATTTACCGCTGAATCTACGAACAATGAAACAAACACTAACAAATCGTTATTTTCGCTCACATAGATAAAACGAATGGACTCATTTCAAAGTTCGCTGAAGTCTTGTGAAGTCAATGGAAAGTATTGCACCAATTTTTTCTTTTATTTTCTTTTCAATGAACTCAATTGTGGAATAGACTATGAAAGCAACGTAAGCATGTTAAGTAGAGATGCTTAAGTTGTGTCTCGGTGAATTGGTGCGCCGGCCACAAGGCGTCACTACAAAATGTTTGGACCCACTTTCATATATTGCATTTTCATGTCTCATTTATCAAATCACATCATATCTTTGTTCCCATTTGTCTCTCTTTTTTTTTTGTTTTTGCAAAATTATTTTCGACAATGAACTAACATAATAGATTTGACCTGTTTGGGAATCTATACCCTCTTTTGGGCAATTACTACTAAATCGTTTTTTTAAGATGCGAATAAAATAAAAAAATAATAAGATAATAAATAATCTTTCCAAATAATTCTGTTGCATTAAATTTTAAGTTTTCAGATGAAAAAAACAAAATTTGGTTTTCTGATTTATAATTTTCTCAATTAAAAATAATCATTTTGAGAATGGTTCTTAGTCTAATTTCTAATCAAAACGTGCACCATGAGCCTTACCCCTTTGATCCACCCCTTAAGATGGACGCTCACCGTACATTAGTATATCATAGACGGATCTACAGATCTTTTGTCTTGTTTTTGTATTTGTGTTCAAACTTATCCTATCTTTGGATCTATTTTAAAAATCATCAACGAAAGCACGTATAATTAATTAAGTTCGGTAGTGGGAAAACAACTTAATATTTTTAATTGATTTGATTAATGATTACGAATTAATTTTTGGAAAAATGCATTTTAAAAGATATGGATTAGAGCCATATAACTAGCTCAGCTCACAAATACTCCATTAGTTTATCATAAAAACACAGTTTTTTTTATATCTATACTATCATGAACAAAAACTTTCGTGATTGAATCTACGGATCGTCAACAATACCAAAATTTAAAATTTAGAATCTAATTTTGTGTTAGTTCAGTTGTCATGTTACTCGATGTCGCAATAGATCATGACATTATATACAAAAATGAATTGTTGTTATTTTTGTATAAAATGAAGCTAAGAAGATCCAACTAGTTTATAGTATAACTGAGACATGACCTTTTTATATATGATTATGTATCTGTATTAGTTTAAGTTTATATTATATAGTTAACAGATAAGAAAAACTATTAGTAGATAGATATACATAAACGTATCTCCGCGTGACCTCATTGAGAAGTAATACAAAAGTAGTACTGATGACTAACGAAACTGGTTACAAATTGATACTACCAACGGAAGCTCAATAATACAATTGTCTAACCTTGAAAAAAAAACTCTTCACGCCACAAAATGCAAAATACTATTGAGTTAATCCCTACAATATTTTTATTAGATGGAGTTTACGAGACTAAATGACTAATAATGTTTAGATATCGAATTTTCGTTTCATTTTGTAACTAAGATGTTTTATACCTCAGATTCGAAAAATTGAATAATATTTGGTTTCTCTCCCAAGCCCATTTATCGAGACAACCCTAAGAGAAAAACTTTCGCCTTCTTCTCGGCGGCTCCGCCGTTCGTTGCAGTCGGTGTTCTTTCACCGGTGAGATCTCATCCGGTGAAGTACATCCTCATCTCGATCTGGATTACATCTCCTCACCGTCTGATTCTCTCCAATAAACTTTCCTCAAATCTATGGCAGATAACCAAACAATCAATCATGAAGCAGCCATCGCCGATTCAGCGGTTAATTTGGTACCAGCCACTGTTGATGCGGCTCAAGATGCAGATTCGACAGGAAACACTACGACTCCCTTCGTACCTTCTTTAGGAGTTTGGGCGAAACCGCCTAAGCTCATTCCAGAGGTGGAATCAGATTTTCAACCTCTTCCACTCGTGCCTTCAATGTCCAAAAAAATTCAATCAGACAAAGGGATTCCACCACCTGCACTTAAAGAGGATGGTCAATTTCGTTTTCCTTGGGCTGCGAAGATGGATCTAAAGCTCCGAAATCTTTACCGTGGCACATCTCCGACCTACCTGGAAGACGGTACGCCCATGATTGAAATTCCAAACCACGTCTTGCTGCAGGGACTCGAAAACCAGAAAGAGTACGTGATTGGTCAGTTCTTCCGTTGCAACACGCCTTCAGGAGGTCTCATTCATGCTGTTGCAAATCGGATTTGGGGTAAGAAGTGTAAGATTTTTACACGTAAACTAGGTGAATCATCATATCTGTTTCACATTCCTGATGCTTCCACTAGAGCTTGGGTTCTACAACGCGGCTTATGGCATGTTGATGAATGTTTATTGTTTGTTGCTCCTTGGACCCCTGAAGCAACTTTAGCTATACCTGAAATCAATTATGTCCCTGTTTGGGTTACTCTAAAAAATATCCCAAGTCGTCTGTATTCTCATGTGGAAATTAGTTGGATAGCTTCAGGACTAGGGGAACCCGCTCTCACTGAAAAACCTAGGTTAGACCCGTCCTTGATGGGAGAGGCTAAGATATTGGTTGAAGTAGAGTTAGATCGAAGTTTCCCTCATAGGATTGCGACTAGGGACAGAAAAGGTATTGTCTACTTGGTGGATGTTGAATATGCTTGGATTTCATCTAAATGTATTAGATGTGGGAAGTTAGGCCATAAGGAATCAAGATGTCTTATTCAATCACATGACGAGACAATACTAGCTACCGTTGCATCAAATGTAGGTGTGGTGTTAAAAAACTCTAATACAGTTGCCACAAACACTATACTTGCCAAAAATGCACAAGTTGATCATGCGAGAATTACTACCAGCCCCGTTGTATTGGCTCAGGCCATTGATACTTTAGTCATTGATTATGAAGCACTTGCTACTACCATACCCACTTCAGTTCCACCATGTGATGAGGTGGAGCCTGTAACTCCAATTGCTTCTTCACCCACTTCTGCGTTAGTACATGCCAACACTATTTCTTCCTCTTGTTTGCATCCTACTTCGGTAACTGATTCTACTCCTCCTCAATCAGATTCATTGGTTTATGAATTTGTGCAAGGAAATGTCTTTGGTGGCAAGATTGCCGCTTTAGATTCGGGAGATTTTACAGGTTATGAAATTGGAGACTTCTCACTAAAATCTAGAGAAAGAGTCTAGAGGAAAAGTCTAGAGGAAGAAGACCAATTAAACCCACACAAAAAGTCCAAGAAATGCAATGGAATGTAGTTCGAGGACGGGGTAAAAGGGGACGTGGTGGCCGAAGCGACCACGTTTCAACATTATAGGAGCCCCACGAGACTTTTCTCTGGAACTCCATTTTCTCTTTATTTTCTCTACTTTATTGTAATCTTCTCATTATCTCAATTAATTCTCAAAAACTGTATAACCAAAAGTCATAGCGTGTAACCTTAATTTCTGCATTTTAATTGAAAACCTTTTGACAAAAAAAAAAAGATGTTTTATACCTTCGATTTATATTTTTTTCCGATAAGAGACTATAACATATTAAACTATTATTTATCTGTCATGGAAATTCGAATTCGTAAATTTGATTTTTTTTCTTTTTAATAACTAACTGAGAATATCTCCATTGAAAATCTTTCATTAAGTATATCACCATTAAAAAAAAGAAAAAAAGTAAGAGAGAAATAATCTGTTTTCATTTTAATAATTTTGAGAAACTCATGAATTTTTAAGACACTTGGCTCTATATAAGTGGTTTAATTTGTTTTTAAGAATTTTTTTTAATTATATAATTAAATAATATTACAAATATTAATATTATATTATTGAGAAACTTAAAAAAGTTTATCAACAATATAATAAAAATAATTTCTCCTCGATGGAGATGTTCTAATACGCCAGTTGAGCTCAAATGAAATCAAACTTTTAGATTTCAAATTAGAATAAATACCATCTAAAATGCATAATTTTGAAATCTTAGTTTTTGGTTTATTGTAATTTTTAACCAAATAATGGTAGTTCAATTGTCAATAAAAAGGTATATATGAAGATTATATTTTTCTTTTCTTTTTAATATTGTATATATCACATGATATTTGCAAATTCTTCAAAAATTAATCTACATTTTGACTTCAATCATAAAAGTAAAGACTTATTGAATAGAGGAGCAGGTGGAAACCCCACCTTTTTTCCTCCTTCAGTTTTTCATAAGCAATATATCATTTTCCATGCCCAATAGTAAACAAGTTTAAGAAATAAGTACATAATAACTATACAACAATTACGGCGATGTTATAGCATTTTGTCTTGTATGATGAATATAACAATATTAATTAACTGTTATAAAAAAGGACTATGATTGCTACAACAGTTTACACAGTAGTTTATCTAATACGCGAAAAATATTTATAGTTAGTGCGCGAAAAATATTTATGGGTTAGTGATATGACAGAAGACAAACATAGCTGCTACTGTCTATATGACTATATGTCCTAAATAATTATGGAAGTACTGTAGTTATAAACTGCTAAAAGGTTGACCAAAAAAAGTTATAAACTCCAATTTTTTGGTTGAAACTGGACAAAATACTTGTTATATACTGTTTCGTAAATTTAACGTTTCGTAAGTTTGCTATATAAATAAATAGTATTGTATTTTATTTAGCCATTTACGATGCATGCTGTTTCGTAAATTGAACGTAACTAGTACTAATATGTTATTTTAATTATAACGCAAATGCATGCGTTAATTATGTCAAAATCAATAGTTTTAGGTTTCCATCCATTTGCGTTATCAAGTAGAGAATATGTTTTTACTTATATCATGTTATTTATGACATGCAATATACAAAAGCATATATATATGAGTAATAATAACATATTTTAAAGAAATATTTGAGTATTTTTAAACCAAAGATTAAAATAATTTACAAGTATATATTAACTAGTATAGAAGATAAATACTATTTGAAGTAATACTTACTATTTTGCACACGAAACATATATATAGATCACAAACATATATATGATATAGAGATAAGAGACAAACCAATGATCATTTTTTTCTTCACTTGAGATGTATAATCAAAATTACAAATAATTTTTATTTGTGTGATAGTTTTAAAGAAACATATGTCATTGGTTTAATATTATATTTCACCCACATGCAACAAAGAAAATATAAGTTGGCTTAATTTTTGGAGAAAAAAAAAACATCAATCCACCCAAAAAAAGTTAGCACCTAAACAACATAGGGATTTGTCGTATATATAATCAAATTGATTATTTTTCTACCACCATTAATTATTTTATATTTCTTTTTACGAAATCGGGTATTGTAAATCATGGTATACAACTTTCTTTTTATAAAAAACTAATCTTTCTAAATATAATTTATTTATTAAATGTAATATACATACAACCCATTTTCTACACAACTCGTTCCTTTTTCTCACACCTCTATAAAACCCTTCTCCCTCTCTTCCTCTTCACTTCAAAACCACTTCACACAAAACACATCTGATCTCTCTATTTCTCTCTCTCTCAAAACATTTATATTCATCATCTTTCAATAGCAAAAGACATATATATATCTCAGAAATAAATCAAAGCAAAGATCATGAACACAATTCCGGCGGAACTCACCGGATACTTCCAATATGTATCACCGGAAAAATATAGTAACCAAACACCAATCATGGAGTCCGAATACTTCAACATGCCCTCTTCCCCTACTTCTTCTTCCTCCTTCAACTACATCAACGGTCTGATCAACAACAACAACAACTACTCTTCATCATCCAACGGTCAGGATCTAATGACGAGCAACAACTCAACATCAGACGAAGATCACCAACAAAGCATGGTCATTGATGAGAGGAAACAAAGAAGGATGATCTCTAACAGAGAATCTGCTCGTAGGTCAAGGATGAGAAAGCAGAGACACCTCGATGAGCTTTGGTCTCAAGTGATAAGACTTCGCACTGATAACCACTGTCTTATCGATAAGCTAAACCGCGTATCTGAAAGCCATGAACTTGCTTTGAAGGAGAACGTTAAGCTTAAAGAGGAAACTTCGGATCTCAGACAGCTTATCTCTGAGATTAAATCCAACAACGAAGACGACAGCAATTTTCTAAGAGATCTGGAAGATTCGATATCAAACTCTAGATCGGATTCAAACCAGAGGGGCAGAGATTTTGGGTTAATGTGTTGATGATCTTGATCATTGTTCTGCTTGTGTCAAGAATGTAGATTTCATAACGATCATATAGTATTAATATTATATGATATAAAAATAAATGTAATGTGCTTCTCTATCTTTTTTCTTTTAGCCAACTTGGATTACTTAAGAATATTAATGATGATCATGCGCGTACTATTCATACTATATTACTCTCAAATTGAAAGCCGTTTTAAAATAGATACCCAATAAAAAATGTATGAACTGTATGATATGTGAAGATAATATAAATCCTTATAAATCTTTCAGAACTTAAAATATCATTGTGTTAACTCCAAGGAATATTTAGGTTCGCGATATGAATTAGTTCCACTGGGGGGGACAATAGTTTTTTTTTATCTTTTTCGGATGATATATGTTTGGGTTAATATTACTTATGTTTGATTCGACAAGAAATTTTGATCAGTTAAATGTAACTTTCAAGAAAACTAAAGATATATTTCCTTTTTATTTATTTCCGTATTTCTATATATAATTCATGCTTTTATATAATATTATTGTACGATAGTGTGCACTAATTTTTTTCTGTTAAAACAAGTGTACAATTATGTTGAATTTTTTTTTGGTGTGGAGTTTTAAAACATAAAATTCGAATACACTATGAGAATCATGTCGAATATCCAAATATTAAACGTATCGTTTATTATGACGATATATACCAAATTTTTAAAAATTTCAGTTCGCCGCATAAATAGACTTGCATCATCAAATAAAAAAACATTCATGGCAAACAAAGATTTAAGAAGAAATCGATTGCTAAAAATGGTGGACCTCTTCTTTTTAATTTTAGTCAACCATTTAATCATTAGACCCTTTTTCTTAGTAAGTAGTATCTATATATATAAAGACACATTTTCTATTTTCTCATGCTGCCACTTCAGTATTCATATGTCAAATTTTAATTGGTCATTTTTTACATTATTTTAATTAGTATTTTTTAACAATTCGTTTTAATTACATAATTAAGATTATTAATGAATAAATTTTATTTATACATATAAAACAAAAAGCATACTGATAATTAGTTTCAACAAAAATTAAAATCTATTGATATCTACCACATTTTTAATATTTAATTTATAAAAAAACATCCTCAGAATAAGCTTAAAAATCAAAATAGGATAATTTATTTCAAAGATGTAACTACTTCAAATATGAACTTTGCAGACAACAATTAACATAAAATTAATATACTCTAATTGATATAAATAAAAATAAAAAATGCATTATTAGAGATTCATAATGTTTTCTATTATAAAACGCAAAATAACAAATTTTAAAAAAATATTAATTACATAAATTGACAACAAACGTAAAAGATAAATAATGTACAAACACCTTCTATTTTTATAAGAAAAACAATATTGAAAATAATATATGTAAAGTATTAAACTATCAAAAATAAAATATATAAAGAAAAAAAGTTAACACGCCCGCGCGTAGCGCGGATCACATTCTAGTTATACTATATTTTAGCCATTTAAACATCATTAATTCCAGTTTGACTAATTAAATCCATCTAGAAATTGTTTCTTCATAATTTTCACCTGGCGCATATATTTCTTCTGAATCGAAACACATCAAAATCAAATGAAGAGAAGTACATCATAAAACACTACTGAAAATCTGATAAACTTATCTCCACTAATTAGTATTCTCTACTCTTTTTTTATATGTTAAATCAGTATATTAATATTCTCTACGTCTTTTTATATTCATGTGTTGGAGATGGAATTATTCTATTGATATCTTTTACAGTTAAAGATAATTATCCTAAGTGTGGAGGTAGACTTGTGTTAATCGTTATATAATTGGCCGAAGAATAGAAAATTTAAACATCTATATATGTATGTCGTCTACAATATAATGCAACATACAGCCCAAAAAAAAAATCGCATTTCCAAGATCAGATTCTTACATAGTATTTGTTATTTATTTAATCGTAGATGACGTCCAAAAAAAAAAAATTGTAGATAAGTGGTTTCAAAAATTATCTGATATATATTGTATCATCCATTATAGTTTTGTAATTTTTATTTTGTTGAGGTCAAGTCCGGACATGATTATGGGCGAATATATCATATTTAATAAAATATAAAGATCATTTAAGGATTCATGGCTAAGAAAGATAATCACATTAAGTGATAAAATGAGTTACGTAAACGAGTTAACCTGTTATGGAATGAGTTATGCTTTTAATTTTAAAATATCTACAAAAGCGAATCTTGCAAGTCAAAATATTAGATTTTTAGTTTTAAAGATATGATATACTCAATTTATTAAATAATGTGATTTTATTTTTTGAAAATTAACTATAGTTTGTTATATTTTTATTTAAATATATATCAAATCTAAATTAAAAAAATATTTTACTATTTTATAAATAGTTAGAGACAATAAAATCATTGTTTTTTTAATACTTTGCTGATCGGCCACAAAACTCACAGTCATTAAGCGGTGCATATTAGAGTTGATGTTTTCAAAATTATTTGTTTTTGCGAGTTAATCCGAATAGTATTTTACTCTACTGTAAAACGGGATAAGTAAACAGGTTAGTCCAGTTTGACCACTCTATTTATAATCATTAGTTAGACATGTAATAAAATTCAGAAAATGTCAAAAAAAAAATACATTTCAAAATATTTTAAATAAAAAATTACTCTGCGGTATAGCGCGGGTTAAATCTTAATATACTATTAAAAGAGAAGCGCTTTTGGAATCTGTTTTCAAATACCCCTTATTTTTTAAAAATAAATTGAACTTGTTGGCACACCCCTTATTTTAAAAAAATAAATTGAACTTGTTAGCAAACATGTATTAAACATGTTACCAAATATTTATTAAATATATTATAAACTTAAAAATTACAAATTAAATATATTTGAATCAATAACACTTAAATCACCTATTATTCCTCATTTTACATTTGATATATTATAAAAAAATATCTCGCGCATACGCGCGAGTTTAGAACCTAGTGTATCTTAAAAAAATGTGTCTAATATTGTGACTAATTAACATGAAATATACATGCTTATAACGGTTTTAAATGTCTTTTCTTAATAGAGATTAGAGATAAAATATAGTTGTTCTCCCTAGAAATAGATTCATATTGGATTGGATTTCCAAATTTTTTGTTGAATATATATAAGATCTTTCTTTGTTGTCAAATGTCGAAAATAAGACTATTAAAAATGGTGGATGGTTGTTGAAATGAATTAAGACAAAGAGAGGTGGAGGCTCCTGGTGATAGTGCCTCTGAAAAGAAGTATATAAATTAATTGGAGACTAATTTCCAAGAGAATAGAACAAATAAAAAGAATAGCATTTTTTATAAATGATATTAGAATAATTTAAAATTAACTAATCTTTGTGATTATGATTAAATAGTAATTTTTAATATATAAATAGAGAACTTAGTGAGAAAGATCAATCTAATATTCTATATATAATAATCTATGGATACTTTATTCATCACGTCACTCTCACCATTTCGTCTACACAAGTTATACGTAACAATGTAACATAACCAATACACCATACTAACTCCTTTGATTTTATCTTACTTTTTAACCGTTTGCATGTTTTCCTTTAAAGGAAAAGGACGATAAGCCTCTATTTGGGCCTATCCCAATTAGATAAAAGCCCAATTTTATTTTAAAATGGACTAATTGACTTGACGATGTCTCTTACAACCAAATGATAAAATATAAGTCAGACATTGGTAGAAATCAAACAAACATTAGAATAAAAGAACAGAACATATGAAGTCATGATCACATGGTTAAGGAGACTTTGCTTATGACAAATAAAAGACAAAGAGCAATTGTTCTTGTTTCAAGGAGATAGGTTTAAGTCTTGTGTATAGATGTAATCGGTGTGAGCAGCTACCGTTTTCTTAACAAGACATTCTTCTTCACTGTCTGAACTCTTGCATTCTACTCCATCTCCATCACCTTTCCTACTTCTTTCTTTCTCCTAGATCCACATAAAAAGAAGAAGACAAGAAGTAACACTACAGAGCGGAATCACTCAAAAGCTATTCATTTATATACTATATGTCAATGAATTTTTGGTATCCGAAAGGATCTTAACCTTTCAAAAGTAACCAATATATAGTTGATAATACATATGACAGTTCACAACATACATATTGATAATTTTTCATTTTTCGTCAACACACTCAATTCACAACATATGAATTATTTTTCAAATAAGTATGATTTGTCTCCATTGTTCTATTATTTCGATATTTTATCATTTCACTATATATTCATATGACATGCAAGTCATTATCAATATATACATTTTGTTTTTACTCAAAACAAAAATTTGTTATGTTGATATCGAAGAAATAAAATACAAAATCTATTTATACGATTTTGTTTTCTGATAAACCGGTATAATCGCTATCTAACATTCTCACTAAACAGAAAAAAATTGATATGATTACTATGATAGTTGACGATCTCAATTACCATATTCTAATTCATGATTGTGCCATATAATATCAAAACCTTTAGCCCATTATAGAAAAGATAAAAGAAGAAGAAAGAAATGAGTTTGTTGACGAACTTACATGTGTGGAGGAGGGAGATGGTTTAGGAGGAGCAAAGCCATCTTTGTTGGAGGTGGGCCTAGCACCCCCAATTAGTTGGGCCCATCTTAGGAAAGGCTGTCCTTCGGTGCGGCAACCGGACTTAATATCACCGATTTTCAAGACCGCTCTTCAGCTCGGTAGCCGACCTGCAATACCATTCTTCAGCTCGGTAGCCGACCTGAAAAAACACACCCCGGGCCCGCACTGACGCCCCGCCAGAGCAGGGAGTGTCAGAAGAATAGGTGCGTGGGAGTCGGTAAGGCAATACCCTACCCGCGTAGGGACGTGCCTTCCACCCAACGTCCCACCAACCCTGCAGAGCTGACAAGGGCAGGAGGGAGCAGGTGGAGCAGAGTTGGTAAAACAGTGCACTGCTCTGTAACACGCCACGCCGAGCTCATCATGACCTCTCCCCTCGAAAGCCGGGACACGCCTCCTAGGTCACCTTACCCGCAAAAGAGGCCGCAGGCGACACGTGGCCCGAGATTCCGGGGAGCAGGAAGCCGATCCCGACTATATATACCCCTCATATGTCATTAATGAGAAGGGTCTCTGATTTTGACTCTCACCTTCCACGAGTTATCCGACCTCTTTGTAACAAGACAACACTTTAGAACGCCGAACTGGACGTCCTTCGGAACCAGTTCGTAATTCAAAAGTGTTCACCTTTCTTTCATCAATAAAACGAAACGCGGCCCCCGGCCTACTCACATTTCTCCCGACCTGTCTTAATCGTGGTTAAATTGCTCTATTAACGAGAATCTCACCTCCCGTCCCCTAATCATCCTTTAAACACACTTAGTGATCCACGGGATCAACAATTGGCGCTAGAAGGAGGGCTGAGATTCTTCTACACGCAAGGAGCAGTTCAACCACCGACACGACCGAAGCAACGATGGCAATCCCGACCCCAAGAGTGTTGTCAGACCAAGACACTCTGGCCCAAACAACGGCCCAGGCCCCGACAACGGCCCCGCCAACGACTCGAACGACGGCGACCATTCCGTCATCAGCCCAAGCGGCTGCCGATCAAGCGATTCCTCGAGAGCAATTCTCCAGGGCCCCGCCCCCGGCGTCAGCACCCGCCCATTCCGACGGCTCCGCCGCCCACAACGCGCCACGAGCACCGGAAGACCAGCCCACGCCGTCCGTCATGATGCAGACCCTGCTCGCCCGGATCGACGAGCTAACGCGAGCCACCGACCAGCGGTTCGCCACGTTAGGGGCCTCCCGCGACCGGTCGGACAATGTCGGGTCCCCCGACGTCCATCCCAGAGAACCGGTCTCTCGGGAAGAAACCCCCCGCTTCCGGACAAGCCGACCGAGCGACTCGCCGTCTGGATCCGAAAGGCCGGACGGACGTTTCGTCCCGGCCATAGGAAGCCACCCGGGCGACGAAGCCCACCATCTCCGATCCAGCGCGGAGCGCTCAAGAGACGCGGAGTTCGAGGCTATGAAGGAGACCATCCGTGCGATGTCCTCCAAAATCCACCAAGCCACCAGCGCGGCCCCAGAAATCGATCGCGTCCTCAGAGAGACGCAGAACACGCCGTTCACCCGCCGGATCGCCTCCGTCCCACTCCAGCACCTCGGAAAGCTCAAGCTACAGCCCTACGCGGGCACCACCGACCCGGCCCAGTATCTCACGGCGTTCACCATCGCCATGGGTCGCGCCCACTTCTCACCAGACGAGCGCGAAGCCGCTCACTGCCAGCTTTTCGTGGAAAACCTCACCGGCCCGGCCCTCACGTGGTTCTCTCGGCTAAAGACGCACTCCATCGACAGCTTCAGGGACCTGTCGACCACCTTCCTCGAGCATTACTCCATCTACATCCGCCAGTCCGCATCCAGCGCGGACCTCTGGGCAATGAATCAGGGAGCAAAGGAGTCGCTCAGGTCCTTCATCGAGCGCTTCAAGGCTACGGCCTCCCAGAGCAACGTGACTGACGAGTCAGCGCTCCCCGCTCTGAGAAAAGGACTGCGGGCCGATTCGGCCTTCAAGGACGATATGAAGCTCAACAGGCCGCGCTCGCTGGAAGACGCCTTGCACCGCGCTGGACTCTTCGTTGAGCTCGAGGAAGAGAAGGCGGCTGAATCAAGAAACAGTGCCTCTCACAAAGCCCCGGCCCCAAAGGAGCAGCCCCAGGAAAGGTATCAGGAGCCCCGTCAACATTACGACGACGAGTACCATCGCAGCAAGGGAAAGCAGGCCGCTGCATTTCTTGTCAACGGACCGCCCTCCGGCCTCCGCCTACACGATCCCGTACTTCCCCCCACCCCCGCCCCGGGATTGCCTTGGAACAAATACGTACGGGATCCCCGCCAGCAGGATCGGCGTCCCGACGAGCCGAGCGATAGGGAGTTCCGACCAGATGAGCCATACGACAGGACGGCCTTCTGCGACTTTCACCGGCGAAAGGGGCATCCGACCTCTCACTGCCGCGCCCTTCAAGAGGTCCTGCTAAAACAATTTCAGCGGGGAGAAATCAGCGTCCCAGAGCGGCTGCGACCGCATGCTCGGGACGGCGATCACGATCAACCCCGCGACAACCAAGGTCGCGCGGATAACCGGACTAGGACCTACCACCGCGCCCAGAATGACGACCGGCGGCGACGATCTCCCTCGCGAGACCGGGAAACAGGCAGATCGCCTCCCCCGGCCCGCACTTTGATAGGGATGATCATGGGAGGTCTCCTCTCGTGCAACGACTCAGTGCGGTCCATCAAGCGTCACGAGAGGAGGACCGACGCATCCCTGAAGTGGCACTCCGGGCCGGAGATCGACGCCCAGGACACGAGTAAGAGGGGGATGTGTTTCACTGAGGCCGATGCGGCCGGGGTCCACCAGCCCCACAACGACCCCCTCGTCGTACAAGTCCGCGTAGCCGACTGCGACGTTAACCGAGTCCTCGTCGATACGGGCAGCTCGGTCGACCTCATCTTCAAGGATACCCTCGCCAGGATGAACCTGAACGGGGTCGAGATCAAGCCACACTCCATCCCGCTAACCGGCTTCGCCGGGGACACCGTCAACGGAATCGGCACCATCGAATTACCGGTCTACGTAGGTCGGGTCACGAAAATCGTCAAGTTCGTGGTCTTCGACACCATCCCGATCTACAACATCATCCTCGGAACCCCCTGGCTGCACTCGATGAAGGCGGTCACGTCGACGTACCATCAGTGCCTCAAGTTCCCCAACCAGGCCGGCACATACACTCTTAGGAGTAACCAGAGGGTCTCCCGCGCCTGCTTCGCCATCGAGCACAAGCTGCGCCGCGCCGCGCCGGCCTGCTTGGCCATCAATGCGCTTCAGCCCGGCGAGCTCGGCGCCCAGGATCTTCCCGGGCGGGACCTTGTCACCCAGGTCAACATCGACCCACGCGACCCCGCCCGCTGCGTCGGCATCGGCACCGACCTCGACGAAAGCATCAAGCAAAAGCTGGTCGAGTTCCTAAGGCAGAACGTCTCCACCTTCGCCTGGTCAACTGGCGACCTGCCCGGCATTGACCCGAACACGTGCAGCCACGAGCTCAACGTGGATCCAACCTGCAGGCCGGTCAAGCAGAAGCGGCGGAAGCTTGGCCCGGAGCGCGCCCAAGCGGTCAATGATGAGGTAGAGAGGCTCACCGCGGCCGGCTCGATCACCGAGGTGAAATACCCGGACTGGTTAGCCAACCCAGTGGTAGTCAAGAAGAAGAACGGAAAATGGAGGGTCTGCGTGGATTTCACCGACATCAATAAGGCATGCCCTAAGGACAGCTTCCCCCTCCCCCGAATCGACCAGGTCGTTGAAGCCACCGCGGGAAACGAGCTCCTCTCCTTCATGGATGCCTTCTCGGGGTATAACCAAATCCCCATGCACCCTGATGATCAGGAGAAGACCGCGTTCATCACGGACCGAGGCATTTACTGCTACAAAGTAATGCCCTTCGGACTAAAAAACGCCGGGGCCACCTACCAACGGCTCGTCAACCGGATGTTCGCCGACCAAATCGGCCGCACTATGGAGGTATACATAGATGACATGCTGGTAAAGTCTCTGGTGGCAACCGACCACGTCACACACCTCCGGTCCTGCTTCCGCACGCTGAACGAATACAACATGAAGCTGAACCCGGCCAAGTGTTCCTTCGGCGTCACATCGGGCGAATTCCTCGGGTACATCATCACCCAGCGCGGGATCGAGGCCGACCCCAAGCAGATCCGAGCTATCATTGAGCTCAAGTCCCCGGAGAGCACGCGTCAAGTACAACGACTCACCGGGAGAATCGCCGCACTAAATCGATTCATCTCCCGCTCTACCGACAAGTGTCTCCCGTTCTACCAACTACTCCGGGCTAACAAGCGGTTTGAGTGGGACGACAAATGCGAGGACGCCCTCCGACAGCTGAAGGAGTACATATCCACTCCCCCCGTCCTGTCCAAGCCAGAAGAAGGCGAACTCCTCTACCTCTACGTCGCCATCTCCACGACAGCGGTCAGCGGCGTACTAGTGCGGGAAGACCGGGGTGACCAAAAACCCATCTCCTACATCAGCAAGTCCTTAGACGACGCGGAGAGCAGGTACCCGACTCTGGAGAAGCTCGCCCTGGCAGTGGTCGTCGCAGCTAGGAAGCTCCGGCCTTACTTCCAATCCCATACGATAGCCGTCCTAAGTACGTACCCCCTCAGAACCATCCTCCACAGCCCGAGCCGGTCCGGCCGGATAATGAAGTGGGCTGTCGAGCTGAGCGAATACGACATCGAGTACCGGGGTCGGACCGCGATCAAATCTCAAGCGCTGGCCGACTTCCTAGTTGAGTTAGCACCCGAGCTGGCAGTCAGCGAGGTGTCCGAAGTGTGGACTCTGCACGTCGACGGATCGGCCTCCAAGCACGGGTCCGGCGTCGGCATACGCCTCGAATCCCCGACCAAGGAGATCCTCGAACAGTCCTTCCGCCTAGCCTTCCCGGCATCGAACAACGAGGCCGAGTACGAAGCTTTGATTGCCGGCCTGCGCCTGGCCAAAGAGGTCGGCGCAAAGAAAATCCGGGCTTACTGCGACTCCCAGCTCGTCGCCAATCAATTCAGCGGGGAGTACGAGGCCAAGAATGATCGCATGGACGCCTACCTCAAGGTGACTCAAGGCATGGCCGCAGACTTCTCCGAGTTCACCCTGACAAAAATCCCCCGAGGCGATAACACTTCCGCAGACGCCCTCGCAGCACTAGCCTCCACCTCGGCTCCAGAGCAACGACGGGTGATCCCGGTGGAAAGTATCGACCTCCCCAGCATCGAGCTGCCAAAGGGAGCCTATCTGATCGGTCCCCAGGTCGCGGATCCTGACGAAGACGCCCAACCTCCCGAGAACCTACCACCGCCCCCGGCCGAGCCCGAACTGCCGGACTGGCGAATCGATCTGCTGCTATACATCGCAGACGGCATTCGCCCCCCAGACCGATGGGCCGCCCGGCGGCTAAGAAAGAAGTGTGCCCAATATACAATGCTGGACGGCAATCTGTTCCGATGGAGCGCCTCGGGAACCCTGCTCGCCTGCCTCCACGGGCAGGAAACCATCGACGCGATGAAGGAAATGCACGAGGGCGCCGACGGCAACCATTCCGGTGGCCGGGCTCTCGCCCTGAGAATACGAAACCAAGGCCACTACTGGCCGACAATGCTCCAAGACTGCGACAAATTCGCAGCCCGGTGCGAGAAGTGCCAGCGCCACGGTCCCCTCATTCATAGTCCAACCGAGCTCCTCACCACTGCGGCGGCACCCTACCCCTTCATGCGATGGGCCATGGACATAGTCGGGCCCCTTCCCCGATCTCGCCAAAAGCGCTTCCTCTTAGTCATGACCGATTACTTCACCAAGTGGGTCGAGGCCGAATCATACGCCAAGATCAAGGCAGAGGACGTCCGAAAGTTCGTCTGGAAGTTCATCATCTGCCGGCACGGGCTCCCGTACGAGATCGTCACCGACAACGGTGCCCAGTTCACATCGGCCCTCTTCGAAGATTTCTGCGCGAAGTGGAAAATCAGACTAAGTAAGTCCACTTCGAGGTACCCCCAGGGGAACGGACAAGCCGAGGCCACCAACAAGACCATCCTCGACGGCCTCAAAAAGCGACTAGACGACAAGAAAGGGTCCTGGGCCGATGAGCTCGATGGAGTCCTCTGGTCCCACCGCACAACACCAAAGACATCGACTGGCCGAACACCGTTCAACCTCTCCCACGGCATGGAAGCAATGGCCCCATCCGAAGCCGGGCTCCCCACTCCTCGCCGCGCTATGCTCACCCAGCAACCCGCACTGAACAACGCCGTCCTACTCAGCGAGCTGGATTTCCTTGAAGAGCAACGGGACCATTCCCTACTCCGAATCCAGAACTACCAGCAGCTCGCCTCCAAATATTACAACAAGAAGGTTCGAGGCCGGTTCTTCGCCGAGGGCGACCTGGTCCTCCGCAAGGTCTTCGAAAACACCGCCGAACCAAACGCAGGCAAGCTGGGTGCCAATTGGGAGGGCCCCTACCTCATCTCCAAGGTCGTAAAACCAGGCGTCTACGAGCTAGTCACGATGAACGGCGACGCCATCCCGCGCTCATGGAACTCGATCAACCTCAAACGGTTCTACTATTAAGCCCCCGGGCTCCAATCCGCTCTCCGCTTTTGTAAACAAACGAACTACGATTGGCTTGATCCCTTCTACTAAAGGGTACGTAGGCAACCCCTAACCAGGGCTCAGCTATTAATCTAATAAAACCTTTTAGACAAAGGAAAACGGTCCCGACCTGCGCACAGGAGCCGAGCTCCAAACGCTCAAACGCTCCCGAGCTCCAAGCGCTCGCACTACAAAAAAAAAAAAAAAAAAAAAAAAAAAAAAAAAAAAAAAACCGAGCTCCAAACGCTCGCACTACAAAAAAAAAAAAAGGGGCGAGCTCCAAACGCTCGCACTACAAAAAAAAAAAAAAAAAACCGAGCTCCAAACGCTCGCACTACAAAAAAAAAAAAAAAAAAAACCGAGCTCCAAACGCTCGCACTACAAAAAAAATAATAAGCCGAGCTCCAAACGCTCGCACTACAAAAAAAAAAAAAAAGGGGACCGAGCTCCGGTGCTCGCTCTCCCCGGCACACAAGTTATAAGTGCCAAAGCCGGGCCCCAGGGCTCGCACCTCTACTAGACACACAAGCATTAAGTGTCTCTAAGCCGGGCTCGCTACCCGCACCAAAAAAACAAGGTACACAAGCAATAAGTGCCTTAAGCCGAGATTACCTCGCACCCAATACAAGAGCACGGTCCACGACCTGCTTACTTGACAGAGTACGGTTTACGACCTACTCTACCGATCAAAAAAGCCTCGAAATGGCATTTACACAAAAAAAAAAAAGAAAGGGCCAACGGCCTCGATTATCACAAAAGGGCCAACGGCCTCGTCTGTTATAAAAATGGCCCACGGCCTAGTCGTTACAAAAGCCTCGAAACGGCACCTACAAAAAGAGAGGGGCCAACGGCCTGCTCTTTGCATAAACGGCCTACGGCCCAGTCCTTACAAAAAGAAACGGCCTACGGCCCAGTCTACAAAAAGAAAACAAAAAGGAAAAAAATTTTTACAAGGCCGCATCGGCCGGTCGGATTTCCCTCCCGTCAGCACGGGTACCATCTAAATCAGCCGGGGCCACCATCCTCGCGTTGGTCCCGTACTCACCAAGGAAGGGCTGCCCAGACCCTTCTTCAACCACGACTCCACCGGGTGGCACGTCGGTTCCGGTCTCACCGGACGGCGCATCCGTGTCGGCCTCAGCGGCGGACAGGACCGAGGGATCTGCTTGCACAATCCCAGCAGCTTCGGGGACTCCCTCGTCAGCAGACGGGATCGAGGGATCTGCTTGGACGGTCTCAGCGACCGCAAGAGCGTCCTCAGCAGCCAGCGGAGCCTCCAAGGTCAGATCCACCACGGGGGTGCTAGAAGGAGCGACAGGTATAATGTGCTCAAGCAGAACGCCGTGAGCACGGTCCAGAGGGATTTCCAGATCCTCCGGGGTCAAATCCGGAAAGTCCATCCCGTCCAGTACGGCACCGAATGCCGCCTCGTCCTCGTCCAGCTTCTGATACCGGTAGAACGGTACCGACACCCCGTCCTCTGCTTCCATCCTCTTGAGGCAGGCCTTTACGCCAGTCACCTGGCTGTACAGAAGGTGAGGCTCTAAGGCCCGGCGGCGCCCGTCCAGGTGGGCGCGGATCTTCTCCATCTTCGCGGACCACTTCCGGTTCCGCGCTTCCCACCGGGCTGACACCCGATCACTCTCCGCAGCCACGGCCACCTTGGCCCGGCCTATGGCGGATTCCAGCCCCTTCACCCTGGAGCGGAGTATCTCCCGCTCCCCCTTCAGGAGCCCGTTCTCCTCCTCGAGCCCCGACGCCCGATCCCACCCAGCTGCAGCACGGTCCCTCTCGGCCTCTAGTGCAGACTGCAGACTGGCCACCTCGACCTCCCGGGCTCTTAACCGCACCGCCTCCTCTTCCAGCGCCGCAGATCGGGCCTTCTCATCTCTCAGCTCCTTCTCGAACCCGTGGAGACGGGTACACTGGATCTGCGAGCTGGACTCCCGGCACTCCCGGAGGAAGTTAATCGAGGCGGCCTGCTCGGCGAGCCTCTTCTCGTAGGCCTCCGCCAGAAAGGCACTAAGGGCCATCGTCTGCATTAAACAAATTGTTAACAAAGACGCGCAACGAGTCTAGCTAAAAACAGTTAGACCAGAGCAGGAGCTTACCCGAGCTGCGGATCGCGCCACCTGACGGAAGGTGTCGGACTCCGCCATCTCCAGCGGAACGAAGTGCGGGTACCTCTGCCCGAACATCATGGCCTGCGCCAGCTCGGCGCACTCGTCCGGATCAACGATTACCTGGTTGCTTCCATCCTCGTGGGTAAAGGAGAAGCTGTAGTCCCGAGGCCCACCGTCGGAACCTCCCGACGCGCCGCCCACTTCGGCGCTGCGATCCTCGGCCTCCTGCACAGCAGCAGGATCCTCCGCGCCGACGATCGTCTCGCCGACCCCATCGCCCCCTTGGGCCCGGGTCTCATCAACCCCCCCTGCTGGCCCAACGGCCAAAGGCACCTCGGGCTCCGGCCCGGTCAGTGTAGGCCGGGTGACCTCCCGACCTCCGGAAGAGAACTCTCCCGTCCTCCTCTTCTTTTTGCCGGTCTCGCCGGCGGCAGCCCGGTCTTCCCTCCTCTTCGAGGGAGTCGCCGCGGAGGAATCCCCCGCAACCCGTGGTGCCGGGTCTCGCCTGACCGGCACCTCGGGTATCGGCGGCGGCGGGGCAACAAACGAATCCGCGTACTGCGGATTGACAAACCTTACTCTACCTGCGAAGGAAGAGCCGTCAGTTCGACAAAAAAAAAAAAAAAAAAAAAAAAAAAAAAAAAAAAAAAAATAATAATAAACCTCCGGTCATGGCAGCTTCGATTCTCGCAGCGGTGAAGGACTTCCACTCTCTCCGGCGCACTGTCCTGAGCACGGCAAGCAGACCTTCGTAGTCCGGTAGCTTGAATCTAGAGGAGTGAGGGCCTGCAGAGCAAGACAAAAAAAATCATCAGTCAGACAACCAAAGAAGAGAAGTCAGCTCGACCTGCAAATTCCTACCCGGGGAAAAATTCCAATCCCGGGTATATCTCGCCAACGGATCGAGCCCAGCCACGGCGGTAGCCCGGACGTAGAAGTAGCTGCGAGACCAGTCCTCGACCTTCGACAGCTTGCTCGCCCTAGACCCCGAGCTGGGTGCCTCCAGAACGTTCGCCGCGGGCTTGAAAGCGGCATAGAAGGTCCCAGGAATCCCGGGGTTTGCCTTCTGCTGGGTGAACGCCTCGAACATAGGCAACGTCACCTCCATGTCGCATTCATGCCCCAAGGTCAGCAGCACGATCATCCCCTGGACCGTGGACGGGCAGACCTGCGAGAAGGCCAAGCCCCGCGCCCGACAGTACTGGACGAACAGCTCGGGGAGAGGAAGGCGCAAGCCGCACTTCTGAAAGAACGACTCGTACAAGCAGACGAAGCCCGGCCGAGGAGTCCACGGGCGCTCCTCCGCCCTGGGTATCCTGAGCTCAACGCCGGCGGAAAAACCACACAGATTCCCCAGGAGGGTCACCGATTCCGCTGTGCTCCAGGTCGGTGACCCTCCCTGCTCGTAGAAGACCAGGGGGCACCTCACCCTGGCCACTCGAGCTCCGCCTCCACGGACGCCCTGACGACCACCGCGGCCGCCCAGATGCCCGGTTCTGCCCCCAGCTTGGCCAGCACCGCGACCGCCAGAGGATCTAACCACCGTTTTCGGCCGGAGATGGGTCCCCGGAAGCGACGGGGCGGCCCCCGAAGTCGAGGGGGCCAACTCTTCCCCACTGTCTGCCCCTCGTCGCGGAGAAGAGGCATGCTCGGAATCACCGGAGGAGGAACTCGGAGAATCGTTACCGCCACCGCGGGACGCCGATTCTTCGCTCGACTCAGCTCGGATACCGTCTAACATCGGAGCCATCGCACGGAGAGGAGGAAATCAAAAAAAGCAGGAAGGAAGTAGGAAGAGAAGGAAGAAATCGGAGAGAGGAGGTTACCTTAGGGTTATGCGCAGAAGGTTTTAACAGGAGGAAGAAGGGGGATTTAAATAGAAGAAGGGAGACAGTGAAGCGACGCCTGGACACGTGTCACAAGAAGCACGGCCGCCCAGAAACGTAATGATGACGTCTCTTCGTGTCCCACACGCCAAAAAGAAAAGGACGCCTCGATAAACGCGAAGCGTCCTTTGCACGCCGCGCGTGGGCGGTCTACGCGAAAAACGAAGCGCCCTTTGTCGTCCCACGTGGTGGGCACGTGCCAACCTCCTACGAGTTTTTCGGAAAAGGCACACAGTTGAGCACGGAAAGACCGTCCTAAGATGCGCCGAACTAACATTAGATCAACTTCGGCATGCTCACTTTGCCTCGCGATACCGAACTGGGGGAGGGCCTATTGTTGGAGGTGGGCCTAGCACCCCCAATTAGTTGGGCCCATCTTAGGAAAGGCTGTCCTTCGGTGCGGCAACCGGACTTAATATCACCGATTTTCAAGACCGCTCTTCAGCTCGGTAGCCGACCTGCAATACCATTCTTCAGCTCGGTAGCCGACCTGAAAAAACACACCCCGGGCCCGCACTGACGCCCCGCCAGAGCAGGGAGTGTCAGAAGAATAGGTGCGTGGGAGTCGGTAAGGCAATACCCTACCCGCGTAGGGACGTGCCTTCCACCCAACGTCCCACCAACCCTGCAGAGCTGACAAGGGCAGGAGGGAGCAGGTGGAGCAGAGTTGGTAAAACAGTGCACTGCTCTGTAACACGCCACGCCGAGCTCATCATGACCTCTCCCCTCGAAAGCCGGGACACGCCTCCTAGGTCACCTTACCCGCAAAAGAGGCCGCAGGCGACACGTGGCCCGAGATTCCGGGGAGCAGGAAGCCGATCCCGACTATATATACCCCTCATATGTCATTAATGAGAAGGGTCTCTGATTTTGACTCTCACCTTCCACGAGTTATCCGACCTCTTTGTAACAAGACAACACTTTAGAACGCCGAACTGGACGTCCTTCGGAACCAGTTCGTAATTCAAAAGTGTTCACCTTTCTTTCATCAATAAAACGAAACGCGGCCCCCGGCCTACTCACATTTCTCCCGACCTGTCTTAATCGTGGTTAAATTGCTCTATTAACGAGAATCTCACCTCCCGTCCCCTAATCATCCTTTAAACACACTTAGTGATCCACGGGATCAACAATCTTCTCTTGAAATAACACTTGAAGCCATGCTCAAAAGCAAAACTAGAGTGAAGAAGAAGATCAACACTTTACTTTTCTTCATCATTTCTTTTCTTCCTTTTATTCTCTCTAGCTAGCTAAGATATGAAGAGTAATATAGAGTGTTCTTTTTACAGTATATACTAATATATAAAGCCATGTATATAGATATTTAATAATACAGAGATAATTGACTTTATTATGTTACTACTATTACATAATAAAGATGCGGCTTGATAGATCATAAATGCTGTATAGAGAAATGGGCGTAAAGTTTCATGAAGAAAAAGGAAATATCGATGAAGCAGAAAGAGAGAGAAAGGACAGTCAAACTTTGGCATCTTGGGGTCAACGCTTTCATTTCTCCTTGGAAACGTCACCTCTTCTTCTTTCAATGTGACTTTCAATATATCGAAACATCATGGACTTATATTTTTAGTATAATTTCAAAAGTTTTTTTTATATATTATAATTTCATTATAATATAAAAATACCAAAACCTCTACTCTAGTTGTAATAGTTTGTATAATATCATCATTGTATTACCAATCGAGTTCTTTTTTTTAAAAAATGCATGATGTTATAAACGAATTAAGAACAATATCATATTATATATATATACGTTTGAAATACTTGTAGTTATACAAGTATTTCTCTGTTTTAAAAAGTGTCGTTTTAATTTTTAATGATTTTATTTTCAAAATTAAAAAAGCTCTTCTAATTAAAACTAAAAAAAAAAAATGAAATCAAACAAAATTCTAAGAATCACTTATTCTTGTAGAGGTATAAAAATATTTTGTGAATCATATGTAGTACTTTTTTAGAGAAATAATATCATACTTTAGAGTTTAGATGGTTCGAACAAAAAAAGAAGAATTTAGATAGTTTTTTTATTGTTAAAGATAGATGGTTTTTTTGGTTGATATACTCTCTAATAAATCATAACCAAAAAATTACAATACTTTGAAAGTATGAAATTGGACATAATAAAATTGATAAGTATATATATTTTTAAAACAGACTATTTAACAAAAGTATAGTATACTTTATACTTTAAACCCATACAAAATTGAGAAGAGAAAGCTTAAGTAGTATAATCACCGACGAGCGATCATGTGTTAACGAGTGTGAAACATAATAATGAGACGAATTAATTGAGATTCAAATATTCTAATCATCATCCTTAGTTTTTTTTTTTTTTTTATATTAAACTCGGAAGTAATCTCCCGAGCAGGAGTCACACAACCCACTTATGATGCCCAACTTGGCTAAGTGTGATAATTCGACACCCGAGGAGATTTGATCTATGGCCTAGACCCACAGAATCGAAACTCACCCCGAATAGGAACCACCTCATTACAACCTCTTGGTTAAACATGTAATAGTTTTCCGATTATTTTCCGATTAAATTCATCCCTGGCCTAGATTCATTTTATTTTCATCGGTGATACCCTGTAATAGTTTTCCGATTATTTTTGCAGTTAACATAAACATGTCTCAGATCTCCCAAAAAACTAATCATTATTTTCAAACGGTGATACCATGCAATAATTATCCAATTATATCTGCACAATTAACGTAATTATATTTATCTAAAAAATCATTATTTGACGTCAAAAAAGGAACAAATCACCATTTGACGAATAAACCTGTTTCTGTTTAATATAATTCACTGTGAAAGGCCATAATAAAACTCAACTAATCATAGTTGTCATCTTTGAGAGTAGTGGAGACTCTAAACAAATCAGAAGGTTCGAGGAAGAAAAGATTCCGACCTTTAGGATTCAGCTTTGAAAAATGCAACTAGCATAAATTTTACTTAGAGCAATTTGATACAATCTTTTGGATTCATGGTTGGTGAGAATCAATCAAATTGGGAGAGTTGGAGTAGTACTTCAACTTGCATTTAAACTCCCACTGATCCAATAAAGGAGATCCCTTTTGTTTCTCCAGAAAGACAGAGGAAGAAGAAACTCGAGAAGTTTTTCTGTATGTAAATTTTCTGATTGTTTCTCCAGAAAATCGGAGATGGGTTTGTTCGAATCGGTGAAATCCATGGATTGGGAACTCGAATCACCTCCTGTTTACCAGGATTTTCGTGTTCTTCCTCTCTTTGCAGTGTTCTTCCCTTCGATTCGGTTTCTCCTCGATAGATTCGTCTTCGAGGTACTTTATAGTCACACGACAGCAACTGTTTTCGCATTTACTTCTGTTTTATTTTTCTTCTTTTTAAAAGGAAGAAGCTTCCCTCTGCATTGCCTGATTTTTCTACTTTATTACCTTTCATTAGATCCTAACTAATCAAGAGTCTTGAATTGGAATTTGAGAGTTTGGTTTCAATCATTTATAGTCTTTACTTCCAGATCCGAGGCAATGAGGTTCTGTGATAATCTCTCCTCCTAAAGCTGTTAGATACCTTGTAGGATGAATATTGTTGCTTAAGTCACTTTAAAAAATATGATTGTATAGTTTTGATCAAGGCCTAATCTAAATTTTGCTTCAGCCAAAAGGGTATAGAAAAGCTTCACTAAGAAGAATGATTGTAGCTGAAAGTAAACTCTTTTTGATAGTTGTGAATGATTTAAACCTTTTCTTCGAGTCACTTATTAAAAGTAAATGCATGATTTTTCAACGAATGTTGGTGTATGTGAGAATGAATGTATATTGTTTGTCACTCTGGTTGTGTTACACATTTATGGTAGTGAGTATTTGACTTTGTTTAGCATTCATTCCTCTCTAGTTCATGTGTGCCTTTGGTGATCTCAAGTAGGGTTTGGAGAAAGTTCCTTTTTTTTGTTTGTTGGTTTGGTCACTTCCTTTTTAACTTGAACTTTGATGATCGGTGTTTTGTAGAAATTGGCGAAACATTTGATATATGGAAAACAGAGACAGAATATGGGAGATGATGCAACCGAGAGAAAGAAGAACATCAGAAAATTCAAAGAATCGGCCTGGAAGTGTGTTTACTATCTATCAGCTGAGATTCTTGCTCTATCTGTTACTTACAATGAACCTTGGTTTATGAACACTAAATACTTTTGGGTTGGCCCTGGAGATCAGGCTTGGCCTGATCAACAAACCAAGTAAGAATGTTGTCAAGGCCTTCCTTTTATGTCACAATTATCTAGGTTCATTTGTCGATTTTTGTGAAATAATAATATATATATATATATCTGTCTCATGCAGGTTAAAGTTGAAGCTTTTGTATATGTTTGTGGCTGGGTTCTATACATACTCCATCTTTGCTCTGATTTTCTGGGAAACGAGGCGTTCTGATTTTGGAGTTTCAATGGGTCATCATATCGCAACTCTTACTCTTATTGTCCTCTCGTACGTATGTAGGTATGCTTCCACCGTCACATCCTACTCTATGCTGAGAAAAATAGAATGGATCCACATTGTTTTGATCTTCTATGTGTTTTTTCTTTTCTTTCTATCGAAATAGCTTCTCTCGTGTTGGTTCTGTTGTTCTGGCACTTCACGATGCAAGTGATGTGTTTCTTGAAGTCGGGAAAATGTCGAAATATAGCGGAGCTGAAGGAATCGCAAGCTTTTCTTTCATTCTTTTTGTCTTGTCTTGGGTCATTCTCCGCCTTATTTACTATCCCTTTTGGATCCTATGGAGCACAAGGTTTGTGTATATCGATATCCCTCTTAAAGTTTTTTCTTTTGAATGTTTCCCCTTTTATGTTATACAATTTTGTTGCAGCTATGAAGTAGTTTTGGAACTGGACAAAGACAAGCATCCTGTCGAAGGACCAATTTACTACTACATGTTCAACACTCTCCTCTACTGCTTGCTTGTTCTTCACATTTATTGGTGGGTTCTGATGTATCGGATGCTTGTGAAACAAATACAAGATGGAGGCAAGCTTAGCGAAGATGTCAGATCTGGTAAGTTTGGTTTACTATGATAAAAATCGATTTTCGCACCATCCAAATCAAGAAGTGATCTTCAAAGTTGTGTCTTTGTTCTTTTTGCAGATTCTGAAGGTGAAGATGAGCACCAAGATTGATTGGTCACGCCGTATTCTCTTAACAGTACCAGATTTTTTTTGTTTTATATTCAATATCTGAATCAAAAGTAAAGAAATTCAATATCTGAATCTATCAAAGAGAACATGAATCTATCAAAGATAAATTTGTTGTAAATTCGATATATGTATTTTTTGTTTTTAATATCTGAATCACAAGTAAAGAAATTCAATATCTGAAGTGTTCATTTGAATTTGGTCCCAACGAGTTGAAGCACTGTGAACAAAAAGTTGAATAAATAACTAATTAGTAATGTATGTTTAATATCTGAATCACAAGTAAAGAAATTCAATATCTGAAGTGTTCATTTGAATTTGGTCCCAACGAGTTGAAGCACTGTGAACAAAAAGTTGAATAAATAACTAATTAGTAATGTATGTTTATGTAGTATAGTAGTATGTACCTCCCCACCTTTCATGAAAAAAAGAAGAAGTAAAATGAGATTTCCGGATCCTTAATTGTCTTTTATTTACTTTGTTGCAAACTAGATTCAACAGTGAAACGATGATGGTAGCAAAATCTGCGATCTTTTGGTATTTCCCTATCTGAACTTCACCGATCAACGACCCTCTCATTCACTGCTCGAGAAAACCCACAAAAAGGAGACAAAAAGGTTTGTTTTTTTTTCTTTCTATCTGTGTTAATCAATTTCGGGTTTTCTCTGCTTTGTTGCTTTGCAATCCATATCAAGGGTGGGTTTTTGTCGGTGATTTGAGAGGGCGGATTAGGGTTTTAAGGTTTTGAGAGGGATTTTCTGGGAATCGGATTTGTTGCCTTCGGATTTAGGCGAAGTTCTTCTAAATTCTCTAGTTTGAAATTAAATGCAAGCACTTTTTTTTTGTTTTTTTTTCTGTTTTCTGGTCCTTGAATTCGTTGTATTTGATCTGTATGTGTTTGATCTTATTAGATGGTTGAATCTACGGATATCATAAGCGATCTGCCTCAGAGCATAATCGAGAACATCCTTACTCGCCTTTCGATAAGAGATGCGATAAGAACAAGCGTGTTTTCTAGCAAATGGAGATACAAATGGTCAACGCTCAGTGATCTTGTGTTTGATGAGAAATGCGTCGCTCCTGTGAGTGACCGTGGCGTAGTTGAGAACAATCTTGTGAGATTCGTAACTGGAGTGCTTCTCCTTCACCAAGGACCTATCCACAAGTTTCAGCTCTCTACTACTTTCTTACATTGTCGTCCAGACATTGATCAGTGGTTGCTTTTCCTCTCGAGGAACGGGATTAAGCAGCTTGTTCTTGAGTTAGGAGAAGGAGAATTTAGGGTTCCTTCATGTCTCTTCAGTTGTTTGAAATTGACCCGTTTGGAGTTGTGTCACTGCGAATTCGACCCGCCTCAGTATTTCAAAGGGTTTTCGTCTCTCAAGACTCTTAACCTTCACCAGATCCTAGTTGCTCCTGAGGTGATTGAGAGTCTGATCTCGGGATGTCCGCTTCTCGAGTACCTGTCTTTGTCTTACTTTGACAGTTTAGTTCTGAGTATATCAGCTCCGAATCTCATGTACTTGTATCTAGACGGCGAATTCAAGGACATTTTCCTCGAGAACACGCCCAAGCTGGTTGCAATTTCGGTTTCAATGTACATGCATGAGGATGTCACTGATTTTGAGCAAAGTTCTGATTATAATCTCATTAAGTTCCTTGGCGGTGTGCCCCTTCTTGAGAAGCTCGTCGGTTATATCTACTTCACAAAGGTAACTTTTGCTTCATCCTAATACTTTGGGGAATTATGGCTGATGAAAGAATACATATCTGTTTTCTTTGATTTCAGTACTTGAGCATAGGAGATGACCCGGGAAGGCTTCCAATTACTTACATTCATCTTAAGACAATAGAACTTTACCAAGTAAGCTTTGAAGATGCTAATGAGGTACTAGTTCTTCTTCGTTTGGTCACTCACTCTCCTAACCTTAAAGAGCTCAAAGTTTCGGTATGTTAACTCTCTCTTTCAATGTTTTGTAATGTGACCATAAATTGCTATTCTCCAATTCATTCATCTTCTGGAATATTTTTTTGGATTTTTTTCAAGGCTTCACCAATACAACTATTTCCTCTTGAAGAAGAAGGTTTTGACCTTTTCGAAAGAGATTATTTCGAGTACAAACTCCCGAGGCTTGAAACCGTGAGGATGACAGACGTTTCTGGGATCAGGAATGAGTTGGAGTTTATCAGATTCTTGCTGGGAACTTCTCCAGTTTTGGAGGCAGTCATTGTAACATCGACTTTATCAGATAAAGATGCGAAAATGGATATGATTGTCGAATTGCTCAGGTTCCCGCGTGTTTCTCCTCGAGCACAATTCCTCTTCGTTCAAGATTGAGGAGTCTTGAATCTCTGTGTTTGTTCATGTTTTGGTTGTAAATCTGTTTTGAGGATGTGAAAAAAGGGTGTTGGAAATAATGATGGATGTCAAGTGTCAACTTTAATGTATGGTTTAATAAAGATGATAAAAGAGATTCTAACAGTTGCAGATAATTTGATATTTCTTCTTCTCTCTTTTGTTATACTTCAAACTATTCTTATTCATTCATGAAATCTATAATTGACTAATCAAACTAATATTTTTTGGAAGCTGTAAAAGTAAGCAACTTTGGATTTGTCTTTTTTTTTTTCTTTTTTTCTGACAAAATAAATTATTTATTTTGCAAATCATAATCTTTGTTCAGGGCCGGTCTTGAGCCCAAGCAAAGCAAACATGAGCTTGCGGCCCTCATTTTCATAAAAAAATTCAGCCTTTAAATTTCAAAAAGTATATTTGGTTTAGTGGTAAAATTATAAAAGTTTTTCAGAAAATCATAAGTTCGAAATTTAATATAGTAAAATGGCCTAAAATTTTTTTTTAGCTTGCGGCATTCTATAACTCATGGCCGGCTCTGTCTTTGTTTACAAGCATATATAGAAAGTGAGGGCACGAATTATACAAAAAACATTGAGATGGATCTAATATTGCTTTCCTAGCTAGTAAATCAGCACATGCATTTGCCGTTCGATTCTTATATGAAAATTTGAGATTAGTGATGTTGTCACTGATGATGTGGTTGATATTGAGATTATCTCCTTCAAACTCGACATTGCTATATCCCAAAGACAATGCTGCTTAAGAATAAAAAATGGAGCTGGCATATTCCTTTTGAATAAAAGCAAAAAGAGAAAAGAAAAAAAAAAGAGAGAGAGAGAAGAATATGATTCTATAACCACAAATCATTTAAAGATTGTTTTTCTAAGTATAAAGCTTATTTTTATTGTTTCTTAAAAATTCGTAAAGCAAGAAATTCACACTTCATAGAGTTCACATCTATTTCCTTAACACCGTTACAAAGATATTTTTTGTGCAACAAAAATGAAATAACGTTTATACGTGTGAGAAACGCGGAAGAAACGCAAAGCCCTCCTTTTGCGTCTGGTCCTCTCGTCCCGCTTCGCCACTCTTTAGGGCAAAGAGAGAGAGAGGGAGAGATATTTCATCGCTCTCTCTGTCTCTTTCTTCTCTCTTTTTTAAGACAGCGATACTGGAAAGAGGCTCGTCTCTGATTTTGCCGCCAAGAACCACAGGAACCGTCGTAAGTACTCGTCTCTTGATCGATTTTTGTAGCAAAAGATCCACAATCAGATTCTGTCAAAACCTCGAAGCTCCCTTATCTCAGTTCGAGCAAAGTTTTTTTTTTTTGTTCTTTTGTAGAACGGGCTATGCTCATTTTCTTGATTTAGCTTTATGGAATCTGAAAAGTGCTAGTGAGACCCTCAAGATCCATGCTTTAATTAATGTCTTTTAGTTTGAATTTCGATACCCATTTTGGGAGTTTAGATAGAATTGAGGAAATCTTGGGTTTTGTTGTGAATCAGCAATAGTCACGATAATGGGTTACATAGGAGCGCATGGAGTAGCAGCTCTTCATAGGTACAAATACAGTGGTGTGGATCACTCTTATCTTGCCAAATACGTGCTTCAACCTTTTTGGACTCGTTTTGTCAAAGTCTTCCCTCTATGGATGCCGTAAGTGTCTCTCTGTTTCTTCGGGTATATTAAAAAGTCTTCCCTTTTGGTTTTAGTTTTACTTGACGAGGTTAAATTGAGAAAGCTGACTTTTGTTTTACTCTGCTTGTCTTTTCATGTGTTTTTTTCTCTGTTACTGCCTTTGGACCATATCCAGACCAAACATGGTATAGTAATTTCTATTTCTCCATTTTGCTTTATGTTGTATCGTCAGTATTTTTGAGTGAAAACTTGTGGCTTTGTGCTGTATTGTTTTGCAGATAACGCTTATGGGGTTCATGTTTCTAGTCACATCTTCCTTGCTAGGCTACGTGAGTGATCTGATTCATTGATGTCTTGTTCTATAGTCTTGAAGCATTTGGTTGTTTTCTTGTTGACAAATATGTCCGCTTTCTGCATATGGATTTGATTTTGAAGTCACTTTTCTTTATCTGTCCCAGATATATTCACCTCAGTTGGATTCTCCTCCTCCACGATGGGTTCACTTCGCACATGGTTTACTTCTATTCTTGTATCAGGTCTGCGTCTCTCTCTTTCTTCAAAAGTCTTACTTTCTTATCTATCTGCTTGTGAATGTGTTCTCTTTTTTACCTCACACCTTTTGAGCTTTTATTAGACATTCGATGCGGTTGATGGGAAGCAAGCAAGAAGGACGAATTCCTCTAGCCCCCTAGGAGAACTTTTCGATCATGGTGATTTATCTTTCCAATGTCTCCCCCTTTTGATTATTTGCCTTCAGTTTGTTTCTAGATTTTGCTGACATGTGTTCTACTTGGCAGGTTGTGATGCACTTGCTTGTGCGGTATGCACTAACAATCTTTTCTCTTTACTACTCTACATTCTTGGAATTGATGCTGAAGGTTAACAATAAAAACAGTTTGAAGCCATGGCATTTGGAAGCACTGCAATGTGTGGAAGAGATACTTTCTGGTTCTGGGTTATCTCAGCTATTCCGTTCTATGGAGCTACATGGGAACAGTAAGTCCTGCTTCTGACTTTTTGCTTACGTCTCACAACACATTAGTATTTGTGGAAAACTGTTAGAGACTTTCTAATACTTTTACTTACTCTTCTTTAGCTATTTCACCAACACACTTATTCTTCCGGTCATCAATGGACCTACAGAAGGTCTTGCACTAATATACGTCAGCCACTTCTTCACAGCCATTGTCGGTATGCTTCTTTCTTGTCTGCAATTCGTGAAGACATAACCGCTATTGAGAATGTCTGGCCAATCTTTAAGCATTTCATTTCAGACCAATGTCTTTCTATACTTGGATTTGGTCTTTACTTCCGCTCGATCTTTCATTTTCTGTCTAAAGGTGCTGAATGGTGGGCTCAGCAGTTGGGGCAGTCTATACCATTGTTTAGTTGGGTGCCATTTGTGAACGGTAAAAATATCTCCCACATTGTTTTTCCTCCAATTTTTCGTGTACCGTTGCTCTCTCGACTAATTTTTGAGTTCTTTGTTATAGCGATCCAAACTTCCAGAGCAGTACTATACATGATGATCGCTTTTGCTGTTATACCAACCGTCGCGTTCAAGTGAGTCTTCCAAATTTGAATAATCTATATGTTTTTTCCACTTGTGAAGTACGAAGCGAGATAACATTAATACTCTAAGTAAAATGAAATAAATGAAGATTCAAAGAAAGAACAGTATTTCCTTCACATGATTCCGTTTTTCTTTCCCAAAAATGAAAGTAATGATATATAATTGAAAAAGAATACTCTTTAGTAATCAATTAATGGCCTTTTTAATCTGTGAAGCTCCTATTTTCTAAGCTGGCTCATATACGGTTGCGTTTTGCAGTGTGTCAAATGTCTACAAAGTTGTTCAATCAAGAAAAGGGAGCATGGTGTTAGCATTAGCTATGGTAATCTCCTAACCAATCGACTTATCAATACTTATATTAATGCTGAGAAACTAATGTTTTGTTTAATTCTCGGATGCAGCTGTATCCTTTTGTCGTTCTTCTTGGAGGAGTTTTGTTTTGGTAAGTCATGTTTTATGCTCTTATGAAAAGACTTGCGATCTTTCTTTCTTTCGTCTATGAAAATTATTTGGATCATATTTTTTCTACAGGGATTACTTGTCTCCAATGAATCTCATAGCAACATACCCTCACTTAGTTGTACTCGGAACTGGACTTGCATTCGGATTTTTAGTGGTAAGTATTGATTACAAACTCTCAAGTTAGATCAATATTATCATCATACCGAAAAAGTTGTAATATTTCTGTTTATCTTTTTCAGGGAAGAATGATTCTTGCTCACTTGTGTGATGAGCCGAAAGGACTGAAAACAAACATGTGCATGGTAAATCCGATAACTTTTTCTCTCGCCAATTTCTCCATCTTTACTGATTTTGTAACCTTATGAAATCTTTTACTCAAAATGCAGTCTCTACTCTATCTTCCTTTTGCACTTGCAAACGCTCTAACCGCGAGGTTAAATGCTGGGTATGTTTTATTGTTTCATCTTTACATTTTCTGCAGAAACTTCATCGGTTTTTGTCTTTTAAAACCCGAGGAAACTTTATATTTCAGGGTTCCTCTAGTCGATGAGTTATGGGTTCTTCTTGGCTACTGCATCTTCACAGGTTTGCTCCTAAAACGAGCTTTTTTTTTTCTTTTCTTTATTAGTTAGTTAGTTTTCCCGCTCTAAACTAACCATTGTTGTATTGATGCAAAACAGTGTCATTATACTTGCACTTTGCGACATCGGTCATCCATGAGATCACTGAGGCTCTTGGTATCTACTGCTTCAGGTGAAAATTTCGACCAAAACCTGTGAGAAAGGTCGATATTTTTTGTTTTGAAAACCTAGTAAATATTCTGTCTCTGGTTTTTTCTTGTTATCCACAGGATCACCCGTAAAGAAGCTTGAAAAGAAACCTCAAGGGTAATGTTTTTCTTCTTCTTTTTTTTGGTGCGGATCGTACGGCGAATGATCGATATGGACCTGTTGGATCGGTGATGTAATTTCTTATTATTCATTGTTGTCTTTATTTCCCCTTTGTTTGATCGGGATAGGTGAATTTATGTAGAACTTTGTATAATGTTTTTTGTTATGGATTTATGCATGGGAATATACGAAAATTATTCTAGAAATATTAAGATTTGAAGATTATTTTTAGTTATAAAAAGTTGTCATGATTTTTATATTCTAGTTGTGACAAGTCAACGCATACTTTTGACCAGCCAAAAGTCAACATATTTTGTAACCTATAACTTACATTAACAATGTTAGCACAGTTCGTAAACACACAACAACATGTACGTAAGAAGGCTTTTAACGGAATACCAGAAAAAGCCATCGGAACTCAAGAACCCTCCACCGGAAGGTCCAAACTCCGGTGTACTTGTGATTCAAGACGAAGAATCGTTGACCACTTGTTGCTTTGGTTTATGCTACGAAGTTTTCCTCAGAGGATTACCGTTTCCACAGAACGCAGCGTTGACCGTTAGACGCGATGACGGTGGACAGAATAATAATGTTCATCGTGATCCAGCAGTGTTCATACTTGTTCTTGGTCTACCTCTATCTTCTAACCGTTATTACACTTATGAACAGTACGGATATTATTCCAGGTATGACTAAAATTCTTTTCCTAATAAATGAAGCTTTTATTTACTTATAGTAATTTTACAATAAATTTTGGTCTGATATAGGTTTAGCCTAAACCGTTTAGGTTAGGCTGGACTGATCCGATTATAATCCTAACTAGTATAAAGTCATTTAAACTTGACAAAACATTCAAATACCAATTATGTAAAGATCTCACTGCTCCGGCGTGAATAGTAGTGAACACGATTCATTGACTATCTAGACTAAACATCGGATGCATCGATATCCCACCGGTCAAGTTTTGCACCAGCTTCCTCAAACCGGTCCCGTCCGGTCCGAGTGAACCACATACAAATTCATCAACAACGTACCGGGAAATTCCCGGTTTGATGAAGCAATGGTCTATGTAGATGGCGAAGAAGAGCTATGAAACTAATGGAATCGAGATTGCGGGAAACTCGATCAGATTAGAGTGACTAATCAATTAATCGGTGATTAGTCGGGGATTTATTTTAGAGTTTTTATTCACGTGTCCTATATATGTATCATGTTTGGGTGTTTAAACTGTTGGTATGTTCTTACGATTATCAATGAATGTTCTAATCCATTTTATAGTATTTTCATTAAATAATTGGTTAATAAATAATTATATCGGTAATTCAATACTACATAATCATAGCACAATACTTCAAATATGTTTGTATCTCAAGAATAAATGTTGATTATTATGTACAACATCACAAACTTTCTATCTCGATGTTTGAATTCATAAGTTAAAAAAAATTATATATTTGAAATCCAAAAATAATCGGGTTAGACGGGGCTAGGCGGAGAATAATAGGTTATAAGTAAAGAAAAAAACGGTTTTGTGCACAAAATTTGAACATATAATTTTGATTATTCGTTGTGATCTTGAAGCTCAAACCTTTTGATCTCGTTTTTCAATAATAAAGCAAACATTTTGATGATGTCTTTTTGTATTTGATCTTTAATTTGATCTTTTTCAGAAGAAAAGATGGATGAGAAAGTGATTAGCCTTGCTCAATTAGTATATGAAATCCACAAGAAAGTGAGAGTGTCAAAGAGTAAGAAGAAGGAAGAGAAGAGTGATGAGGAGAAGCAAGATGAGATAATCTCCGATCCATTCTCAGAGATATAGAAGGAGATGAAGACAAATAATTATGTGATCTACATGTTCGATGTTAAGTTTAATTTAAATATAGCATTGTGGGATTAATCTTTTTTTTTTGTTAATTGCCTGTCGGATTAATATATAGATCTCAAATTAGAACAAATGTCCATAATGAGAAGGTTTATAATAATTATATAATTCTAACTATTATTTTAATTTTGTTAGTGGCTAGAACAAATTTTGTTTTGAACAAAGTTATGTTATTTAATAAATAGGGAATTGACTACTTTTGCTTAATTTTATTATGTTTTTCTCATGTTTTGCATATATTTTGCTTAAGTTTTACATATGTTTTGTCTATGTTAAGTTTATTTTTGTCAATTTTATTTTCTTTTTTATTTCAACTTTTTTAATAGTAATAATGTATTGATAGAATTTTAATTAAAAAAATAATCTATCATCAAACTCATTAAGAATAAAATCAATTTGATGTCATTGTAGCATTGTATGGCCATTTGACACGTGGTAACCACTCGTGGAATTTTGACTTACAACGTTTCTGTAAAACGAATAATACTTCGATAAAAACGAGGAAAAAACAAACACTGTTGAATTCATGGCACGACACTTGATGGATCGTGTGAAATTGGAGATCAAGAGAATAGAGAACACAACGAACCGAACCGACTAGTTACATTCTCAAAACATATCATCTTAAGTTATGGAATTTTAAAAGTAAATTACAAACTATTGTGAAGGAACTAGGCCCAAACCTCTTGGGCCACGCCACGTCACCAGTAGCTTTAATATTCGGGAACCACATGGGTGGTCCATCTTCCACCGAGTTGTGCGTGAAATCAGAGCCGTCCAAATTAACCGTAAAAATGCGGATTACCGATCGGCTCCGGCCTGAATAGTAGTGAACATCAGATGTTTGCGCCAGCTTCCTCAAACCGGTCCCGTCCGGTCCCGTCCGGTCCGGGTGAACCACATACAAATCCATCAACAACATACCGGGAAATTACCGGTTTGATGAAGCAATGGTCTATGTAGATGGCGAAGAAGAGCTATGAAAACTTTTGGTTTAGGTTCGTGTTTTTTTTAGTGATTTAAGCATCTGGTATTGTAGGTTCTTGTTGCTCTCTGCCACAACGAGACTTGGCCACTTTCGCTACTTGACTTGTGAAAACTTTTGGTTTAGAGATTGTTACCTATTGCTTAGAATCTCGGGAATTTTCTTGAAGTAGAGTGGTTGAATGCAATGGGTGTGGACAGAATCTTCGTGATACAGAGTGGTGTCATCATGATACAGAGAGCCAAAGACTTTTGTTTATACTATTTTAGAGACACTTGAGGAGGTGACATTAGGATCACGATGGAGATGAAGTAATTTTCCTTGAAATTTCCATCCAAATAACTCGAGTCACCTTGTCAATTTCTGTTCTACAAACTTGTTTAGTCTATAAAATATTATCAAAGCGTCTGCTAGTGCGAAAGAGGAAGATATAGTCCCCTGCTGCTTTTGCTTCAGCCATGTTCCTCAAGCTAAACCAAAACAGCTAGATCCTTATGACATATACCAGCAATTCGAGATCCATCAAACCAAACCATCCTCGCGTTATTACTACAGCTGCTTTTGGAAGAGTTATCATTGTTATGTTCTGATAGAGAGCTTTGTACTGAAGAGAATGGATGAGAGTTTGGTCTTAACATATGAGTTCAGACACGTCGATAAGCTCAAGAGCAAATGGGATTAAGCTTATTTGCGCAACGAATATGCAAAAAGCTTTCTTAGTCTCAATAATGTGAACTTCCATTGGTCAGTGTGATTTACTTACAGTTGAATTTGGTTTTACCGTTTATTGTATTTTGATATTATCTTCAACATTTTTGGATGAAGAAAGAATAAAATACTGCGTTTTCAAGAGCAAATGTTAAGTCAAACTTCAGTTTGAGTCAAAGATTAGATTAAATTTATAAACAATAGCTTAGTTAACTTCCTTGCACGTTCTTATGATCCTTTATTTATATAAACGATGACAGGTTAGATCTTGAGTAACAAAGAATCAAAGGAGAGATGTATGTTACTAAGCGTTTGTCTGAATACCAGAGAAACCCGTCGGAGCTTACTTTGCTTCCAACGGAAGGTCCAAACTCCGGCATGTTGGTGATCCAAGACGAAGAATCGCAGCCTAAGTGTTGCTTTGGCAAATGCTTTGACTGTGATCTCAATGGTTTGCCGTTTCCTCAGAACGCAAAGGTCACCGTCAAATACCAAATCGGAAGTTAGTTACCTTTCTGTTAAATTCTCAAGCTTGTTTCTTCTCTGTTTTGTATCTGAGCTTTGATTTCAATGTAGCTGGAGATGACAGAATTGTCCTGCTTGACTCGGTCGCGTTCATTCCTGTTCTCCATCAACCTCCTTCCTCCAATCTTTATTACGTTATAAGGCGAAGCGGGAAACACACAGGGTAATGAGTCTATTAGATGATTATGCAAGTTTAAATCTTGAATTGTAGCACAAAAACAAAAGTGTAAATCTTGAATTTTTTTTTGTGTTTAATGCTTTATATAGTAGAGTTGATCACTCTAGTTTAAATTTGATTGGCAGAGAAGCATGTGTTAGTGCGAAAGAAGGAGACAGAGCTCCTTGTTGCTTTTGCTTTTCTTATGTCTCCAATGCTAAGCCAAGGCCTCTAGATCCTTTTGACATATACCAACAATTTGAGATCCATCAAAGAGGAACATCAACCCGTAAATTCTTCGCTACATCTGTTGCTTCAGACGGAATACCACCTCGGTTCCTGAGGAGAAAAGGTTGGACGGTTCCTTTCTCGTCTTCCCAAGACTTTGGTTTGATTGATGATGCAAAGGGCATAGTAGATGCAAATCTTCGTTATGAGCTTCCTGATTTCAATAAGAGCGTTGTAGTTGGGAAATGGTATGTTCCGTTCTTGTTTGTAAAGGAAGGAGATGCAAAAGATCAGATGAAAAAATCGATGTATTACAGCATGACCCTTCACCAAAGATTTGAAGAGGTTTTCTTATGCGAAAACGTTGACAATAAACACTTTGAGGTTGTAGTTGATGTGGAGGTAGAAACAGAAGTGGTTAAGCTTGAAGGAGAGAAGATTGCGAGAGAGCTAAAAAGTGTGAATTCAGATGGAATCGTCTGGTTTAGTGTCTCAGGGACTGAGGAGAAGATAGGTCTTGGGTCTGTGGTCTTGGAGAGGATGAAATGGGAAGAGGAGAGGTTTGGGTGGTCGAAGAAAGGCGATCAGATGAGGTCTAACATTAAGAGATCAGAGAGATTCGAAGGCGGTTCATCGCATTGGAAGAGTTATCGGTGTTATGTATTGGTTGAGAGATTTGAATTGAAGAGAATTGATGGGAGTTTGGTATTGACATATGAGTTTAGACATGCTGATAAGTTGAAGAGCAAGTGGGATTGAGTTTATTCTTCTTTGTGTGTTCATTTAATTAAAGCTTTATGCAAATTCATGTGTAATATCTTGAAGCTCTCATGCATTCTTGTAAACTCTGTATAATGAATCAAGAACTGGTTTGATTGACTCTCCATGATAAGGTTTGTGAAAACAAGTAAAGGTCAACCAACCCATATTAGTCTAGAGGTTGAGAGGTGAACCTTGAACCTCATGAGAACCAAGTTTCAATGGATTAGTCTGTTCATAACTTTGTAGTTCAAAATAGGAAAAGTAAAAAAAAAATGAAAAGTCTTAAGAAAAAAACGTGTAAAATTAGCTTACGTCTCTAAATTCATGGTGGTCTATATAAACAATAACATCTCATGGGATCTCTAATCAAATCACAACTGAAAGATTCTGAATCCAAGATGTATGTTACTAGGCGTCTCTCGGAATGTCAGAGAAACTCGTCCAAGGCGTTGCCGGAAGGTCCATATTCAGGCGTACTTGTGATTCAAGACGAAGAGTCAAAGCCGACTTGTTGCTTTGGATCTTGCTACGATGGTGAACTCAAAGGCTTACCTTTCCCACAGAACGCGAAGCTTACTGTGACTCACAGAACAGGAACTAATAATTCAAACAGGCGCACGTACCATGACCCGGTTCTGTTCATTCCGGTTCTTGATCAGCCTCTATCTTCGAACCGTTACTATGTCATTAAACGACGTGGGAAGCACTCAGGGTATGTATGACCAATAATCTTACGTCTTTCTTGTTTTCTTTTTGGTCTTCATGTGATTTACAGCGATTTAGCATAACAACCAAAAATTGCCAAAGGGTATATAAGTTTTTATTTTTTGGCGGTTGCTCAAAAGGGAGCTCCACTCTCGACTTGAATATGATTAAGTTTCAGAGGATTGCAACTCAAAACCAAATTTGTAATGAGTAAATTAGTCTATGTCTCTTATATATTACTCTACTCTATGTTTCATTTCAATTTCCGATGTGGGATTCCTAACAGTTTTGTAGTTTTTGATTACAGAGAAGCTTCGGTTAGTGCAAAAGAGGAAGACAGAGTCCCCTGCTGTTTTTGCTTCAGCTATGTTCCTGAAGCTAAGCCACAACAAGCAGATCCTTATGACATATACCAACAATTTGAGATCCATCAACCAAAACCATTCTCTCAAAGATACTATGCAACCACCGTCGCTCCTGGCGGGATACCACCAGAGTTCCTTAAGAGAAAGTATTGGACCGTCGAATACTCGAATTCCCAAGACTTTGGTCTGACAGATGATGCAAAGGGGATTAATACTAAGGTTCGTTCCGAGCTTCCCAGTGATCTAAACACAAGCGTTGTGGTAGGAAAGTGGTATGTACCTTTCATATTCGTGAAGGAAAGAGAAGCAAAATATCAGATTAAGAGCTCAACTTATTACGGCATGACGCTTAAACAAAGATGGGAAGAGGTTTACTCATGTGAAAACGTTAACTACAACGAAGAAGAACGAGAGGTTGTAGTTGATGTTGAAGTAGAAACAGAAGTGGTGAAGCTTGAGGGACAAGAAACCAATCTGAGAGAGTCAAGAGGTGATGGAGTTGTTTGGTTTTGTGTCTTAGGGAGTGAAAGACAAGAGAAGAAGATAGGTCTTGGGTCTGTGGTTGTGGAGAGGATGAAATGGGAAGAGGAGAGGTTTGGTTGGTTAAACAAAGGCGATGAACTAAGGTCTAGCATTAAGAGATCAGAGAGATTCGAAGGCGGTTCATCGCATTGGAAGAGTTATCGGTGTTATGTATTGGTAGAGAGCTTTGAATTGAAGAGAATGGATGGGAGTTTGGTGTTGACATATGAGTTTTGGCATGCTGATAAGTTGAAGAGCACGTGGGATTGAGTTTATTCATCTTTGTGTGTTATGTGTGCAACTGTTGGTGTAATAATTTGGTGAAGAGGTTTTATGCAAGCTCATGTAATAATAAACTTAAGGTCTCATTTCATGTAAAGTTCAAATTTTAATGAATCCAAATTTGGTTGCTTGATTCTCCATGAAGGGTTTGCCTCTTAGCAAATAAACCACTTCCTAAACCCAATTGATCATTCTTCTTACATGCTCCAAATACTTCCTAAATTATCGTTTTTAATATTTTGGAAGCAACAACTTTTGTAAAGCCTCTATTTTTATAATCTAACTTAACTTTGATAAAATGAAAAAAAAAAAAAAAAAAATCGAAAACCACGAAATTGTTAAGATACCGTCTCTTAGATAAGGATTTTTAGAGACCGTCTCTTAAGCCACCTGTCTACACCGGATTGATTTTGGGTAAAAAAACAAAAAAAAATTCTGACGGCTTTTCTTCTCATTCTCTCGACAATTATCAGCGAGCATATTGTCTTCTCCTTCTCTCGACGATTTTCTTTTCTTCCGGCGAGTTTCGAGTTTCTTTAAAGTGTTCCCCTTTTGCGATTTCAGGTAAAACCTTTATGTTTCCTTGATTCTATGTAGAATTTGTTCTTTAATGGATGTTGGAGGTGGGCCTAGCACCCCCAATTAGTTAGGCCCATCTTAGGAAAGGCCGCTCTTCAGCACGGTAGCCGGACTTAATGTCACCGACCTGCAAGACCGCTCTTCAGCTCGGTAGCCGACCTGAAAGCAACGTACCCCGGGCCCGCGCTGATGCCCCGCCAGAACAGGGAGTGTCAGAAGAATAGGCGAGTGGGAGTTGGTAAGGCAGTACCCTACCCGCGTAGGGATGTGCCTTCGGCCCGACGTCCCACCAACTCTACAGAGCTGACAAGGGCAGGAAGGAGCAGGTGGAGCAGAGTTGGTAAAACAGTGCACTGCTCTGCAACACGCCACGCCGAGCTCATCATGACCTCTCTCCTCGAAAGCCGGGACACGCCTCCTAGGCCACCTTACCCGCAAAAGAGGCCGCAGGCGACACGTGGCCCGAGATCCCGGGAAGCAGGAAGCCGACCCCGACTATATATACCCCTCATATGTCATTAATGAACGCTGTCTGGGATTTTGACTCTAGAACAGACTATAAGCTACCCGACCTCTCTCTTTGTAGCAAGACAACACTTTAGAACGCCGAACTGGACGTCCTTCGGAACCAGTTCGTAATTCTAAAGCGTTTACTTCTCTCTCATCAATAAAGCGAAACACGGCCCCGGCCTACTCATATTTCTCCCGACCTGTCTTAAACGTGGTTAAATTGCTCTATTAACGAAAATCTCACCTCCCATCTCCTAATCATTCTTTAAACACACTTAGTGGTCCACGGGATCAACAATTGGCGCTAGAAGGAGGGGCAGGTATAATGTGCTCAAGCAGAACGCCGTGAGCACGGTCCAGAGGGATTTCCAGATCCTCCGGGGTCAAATCCGGAAAGTCCATCCCGTCCAGTACGGCACCGAATGCCGCCTCGTCCTCGTCCAGCTTCTGATACCGGTAGAACGGTACCGACACCCCGTCCTCTGCTTCCATCCTCTTGAGGCAGGCCTTTACGCCAGTCACCTGGCTGTACAGAAGGTGAGGCTCTAAGGCCCGGCGGCGTCCGTCCAGGTGGGCGCGGATCTTCTCCATCTTCGCGGACCACTTCCGGTTCCGCGCTTCCCACCGGGCTGACACCCGATCACTCTCCGCAGCCACGGCCACCTTGGCCCGGCCTATGGCGGATTCCAGCCCCTTCACCCTGGAGCGGAGTGTCTCCCGCTCCCCCTTCAGGAGCCCGTTCTCCTCCTCGAGCCCCGACGCCCGATCCCACCCAGCTGCAGCACGGTCCCTCTCGGCCTCTAGTGCAGACTGCAGACTGGCCACCTCGACCTCCCGGGCTCTTAACCGCACCGCCTCCTCTTCCAGCGCCGCAGATCGGGCCTTCTCATCTCTCAGCTCCTTCTCGAACCCATGGAGACGGGTAGACTGGATAGCCGAGCTGGACTCCCGGCACTCCCGGAGGAAGTTAATCGAGGCGGCCTGCTCCGCGAGCCTCTTCTCGTAGGCCTCCGCCAGAAAGGCACTAAGGGCCATCGTCTGCATTAAACAAATTGTTAACAAAGACGCGCAACGAGTCTAGCTAAAAACAGTTAGACCAGAGCAGGAGCTTACCCGAGCTGCGGATCGCGCCACCTGACGGAAGGTGTCGGACTCCGCCATCTCCAGCGGAACGAAGTGCGGGTACCTCTGCCCGAACATCATGGCCTGCGCCAGCTCGGCGCACTCATCCGGATCAACGATTACCTGGTTGCTTCCATCCTCGTGGGTAAAGGAGAAGCTGTAGTCCCGAGGCCCACCGTCGGAACCTCCCGAGGCGCCGCCCACTTCGGCGCTGCGATCCTCGGCCTCCTGCACAGCAGCAGGATCCTCCGCGCCGACGATCGTCTCGCCGACCCCATCGCCCCCTTGGGCCCGGGTCTCATCAACCCCCCCTGCTGGCCCAACGGCCAAAGGCACCTCGGGCTCCGGCCCGGTCAGTGTAGGCCGGGTGACCTCCCGACCTCCGGAAGAGACCTCTCCCGTCCTCCTCTTCTTTTTGCCGGTCTCGCCGGCGGCAGCCCGGTCTTCCCTCCTCTTCGAGGGAGTCGCTGCGGAGGAATCCCCCGCAACCCGTGGTGCCCGGTCTCGGCTGACCGGCACCTCGGGTATCGGCGGCGGCGGTGCAACAAACGAGTCCGCGTACTGCGGATTGGCAAACCTCGCTCTCCCTGCGAAGGAAGAACCGTTAATTCGGCAAAAAAAAAAAAAAAAAAAAAAAAAAAAAAAAAAAAAAAAAAAAAAACCCACCTCCGGTCATTGCAGCTTCGATTCTCGCAGCGGTGAAGGACTTCCACTCTCTCTGACGCACTGTCCTGAGCACGGCAAGTAGACCTGCGTAGTCCGGTAGCTTGAATCTGGAGGAGTGAGGGCCTGAAGAACAAGACAAAAAAAAAAAAATCATCAGTCAGACAACCAAAGAGGAGAAGTCAGCTCGACCTGCAAATCCCTACCCGGGGAAAAATTCCAATCCCGGGTGTATCTCGCCAACGGATCGAGCCCAGCCACGGCGGTAGCCCGGACGTAGAAGTAGCTGCGAGACCAGTCCTCGACCTTCGACAGCTTGCTCGCCCTAGACCCCGAGCTGGGTGCCTCCAGAACGTTCGCCGCGGGCTTGAAAGCAGCATAGAAGGTCCCAGGAATCCCGGGGTTTGCCTTCTGCTGGGTGAACGCCTCGAACATAGGCAACGTCACCTCCACGTCGCATTCGTGCCCTAGGGTCAACAGCACGATCATCCCCTGGACCGTGGACGGGCAGACCTGCGAGAAGGCCAAGCCCCGCGCCCGGCAATACTGGACGAACAGCTCGGGGAGAGGAAGGCGCAGGCCGCACTTCTGGAAGAACGACTCGTACAAGCAGACAAAGCCCGGCCGAGGAGTCCACGGGCGCTCCTCCGCCCTGGGTACCCTGAGCTCAACGCCGGCGGAAAAACCACACAGATTCCCCAGGAGGGTCACCGACTCCGCTGTGCTCCAGGTCGGTGACCCTCCCTGCTCGTAGAGGACCAGGGGGGACCTCACCCTGGCCACTCGAGCTCCGCCTCCACGGCCGCCCTGACGGCCACCACGATCGCCCAGACGCCCGGTTCCACCCTCAGCTTGGCCAACACCGCGACCGCCAGAGGATCTAACCACCGTCTTCGGCCGGAGACGGGTCCCCGGGAGCAACGGGGCGGCCCCCGAAGTCGAGGGGGCCAACTGTTCCCCACTGTCTGCCCCTTGTCGCGGAGAAGAGGCATGCTCGGAGTCACCAGCGGAGGAACTCGGAGAATCGTTACCGCCACCACGGGACGCCGATTCTTCGCTCGACTCAACTCTGATACCGTCTAACATCGGAGCCATTGCACGGAGAGGAGGAGATCGAAAAGACAGGAAGAAAGTAGGAAGAGAAGAAGGAAATCGGAGAAAGGAGGTTACCTTAGGAGTATGCGCAGAAGGTTTTAACAGTAGGATGAAGAAGGATTAAATAGAGGAAGGGGGACAGTGAAGCGACGCCTGGACACGTGTCAAAAGAAGCACGGCTGCCCAAAAAACCTAATGATGACGTCTCTTCGTTTCCCCACGCCAAAAAGCAAAGGACGCCTCGATAAACGCGAAGCGTCTTTTACACGCCGCGCGTGGGCAGTCCACGCGAAAAACGAAGCGTCCTTTGTCGTCCTACGTGGTGAGCACGCGCCAACCTCCTACGGGTTTTTCGGAAAAGGTAAACACAGTTGAGCCCGGAAGGACCGTCCTAAGATGCGCCGAACTAACATTAGATCAACTTCGGCACCCTCACTTCGCCTCGCGATACCGAACTGGGGGAGGGCCTATTGTTGGAGGTGGGCCTAGCACCCCCAATTAGTTAGGCCCATCTTAGGAAAGGCCGCTCTTCAGCACGGTAGCCGGACTTAATGTCACCGACCTGCAAGACCGCTCTTCAGCTCGGTAGCCGACCTGAAAGCAACGTACCCCGGGCCCGCGCTGATGCCCCGCCAGAACAGGGAGTGTCAGAAGAATAGGCGAGTGGGAGTTGGTAAGGCAGTACCCTACCCGCGTAGGGATGTGCCTTCGGCCCGACGTCCCACCAACTCTACAGAGCTGACAAGGGCAGGAAGGAGCAGGTGGAGCAGAGTTGGTAAAACAGTGCACTGCTCTGCAACACGCCACGCCGAGCTCATCATGACCTCTCTCCTCGAAAGCCGGGACACGCCTCCTAGGCCACCTTACCCGCAAAAGAGGCCGCAGGCGACACGTGGCCCGAGATCCCGGGAAGCAGGAAGCCGACCCCGACTATATATACCCCTCATATGTCATTAATGAACGCTGTCTGGGATTTTGACTCTAGAACAGACTATAAGCTACCCGACCTCTCTCTTTGTAGCAAGACAACACTTTAGAACGCCGAACTGGACGTCCTTCGGAACCAGTTCGTAATTCTAAAGCGTTTACTTCTCTCTCATCAATAAAGCGAAACACGGCCCCGGCCTACTCATATTTCTCCCGACCTGTCTTAAACGTGGTTAAATTGCTCTATTAACGAAAATCTCACCTCCCATCTCCTAATCATTCTTTAAACACACTTAGTGGTCCACGGGATCAACAATGGAGTTTCTTTAAAGTGTTCCCCTTTTGCGATTCAACTTGATTTGGATAATCATTGTTTTTTTCCGGAAAATTCGAATTTTCTGGTTGGAAGCTGGTAGAAAAAGATTACACTCCCACTGGGTAATCATTCTTTTTTTGTTTCTCCATTGATTTCTTCACAACTTTATCGTTTTTTAATTTTTTTGGCTATATACTCTGCATTTCAAAAAACAATTCCTCATTTGATCGAGGCTGAGATTCCTTGCTGATCATGTTAAGAAAGTGGGTCAATTTTGAATTTTGTCTGAACTTTGATGAAAAAACTCGATTTTTGATTTCTGTTGTTCTATGGGTTGATGTGGTTCATAAGGGTGATTCGCCGATGTAGACAACTATCTTGCTAGGGGTTTGTGAGATTGATGTCAATGGAGCAATAGGCTTCCTTAATTATTGCCAAATTCTCTTCTTTTAGACAATGGTTTTGGCAGTTGCAAAGAAAGCTGAATCTAGTTGAAAATTGCTTTTGCAGGGACTTTCAAGATTGTGTCCTGAAGATTTTCTAAGTGGTTTCATATGGAAGCAGCTATTGCTCAGAGGTTTCAGTACCTATCATGGGTTGATTGTAGAAATTTTGAGGGGAAGCCGCATGGTTCGTTGCGGTATACTCAGCGAGCCAAGGACGAGAAAAGGTTCAGAGGTCTTGCTTTGGCTCATTTGCAACCTGACAGAAGAAAAGATCGACGTGGATCAGTTTCTTCAGAGGTTTCATGTTCTGATAACAACTCTTCAGGTTCTTGTAAAATCATTTGGATGCTCTGATACTTCAGGAGTATTAAATTGATGAAAGGAATCTGATTCAATCATTGAATTTTGTAGCATTGTTGCAGGAAGTGTTCATCCATTTGATCGTATAGATTTGTTTTAGATTCTATGTAGAATACCCTTTTATAACATCAAGCGTCCCATCAAATCAAGCGTTTAAGATGGGACGCTTGATGTTATAAAAGGGTATTATTGCTTGCCTTCAGATGTATACGCTTGATTCTATGTAGAATACCCTTTTATAACATCAAGCGTCCCATCTTAATCGTATAGATTTGTTTTAGATTTTCTTGTTTCTTCTGTAAAATCTTACTGGACAATGGATACATGAGGTTTGCAGAGAAAAGCAGAAGAGGTTAAACCATATTTAAATGGACGATCTATGTACCTTGTTGGTCACACTTTTGTTTACATACGGGAAAACAACCGTATTATATATTTCAAATAAATGATATTTTAAAATATTAATTTTTTTAAGAATCTCTACTTGAGATTCACCATTGGACAAAATACATGATGGGATTCTAAATTTTGAAATCATCCAAAATTTATGATTAAAATAATGTTAAGAACCCTATTAAGGGTTTAGGGATAGAGATGCTATTAGGTTCAACCATTTAAAATACTTTGACATTATATATGTTTAGACATGTTTATAGGTTGAAGAGAGAGTGGGATTGAGCTAATCAATCTTTGTTGCCATGTCTGCAATTTATGATTTGTTAAGTTAAGGAAATCTCTTAAAATCTGCATTAAAGATTGTGTCTTTTTGGAGTTCTGTTTCATCATAGAAGCTATGTTCTAATAATCTGCACGTGTTTGACAGATTTAGGTCATAACTTCTGAATTCAAAGTGGATAAAATATAATTTATTCACAGATTTTAAAGCCATGTGATGATGTGACATAAAAACTGCTTGAAAAAGACTTCCATTAAAGCCCAAGTCAAGAACTTGGAAAAGTCTTTAGACAGTACCGCGTAGAAATTTCTTTGGATCCTTTTATTTTTGTTTCTTCTTATCCTACTCTGTATTTTAAGATCCAATCACAGCTTATCTTATCCTACTCTATATAAATAGATCCGATCACAACTTATACGAATCACAAAACCACTGAAATAAATTTCTTGCTAAATATCATTCACCGGTTAAAAGCCAAAAATGTATGTTACAAGGCGTTTGTCGGAATATCAAAGAAACAGATCGGAGTTGAAACAGCCGGCGCCGGAAGGTCCAAACTCCGGTGTACTTATAATTCAAGATGAAGAGTCAAAGCCAACTTGTTGCTTTGGATCTTGCTACGAGGCTGGGCTCAAAGGCTTACCGTTTCCACAGAACGTGAAGCTGACTGTGACTTACAGCATCGCAGTTGATAACGTGACTGTTATAGGGGGGATTAGCACCCCCTGGTTTAACTCGGTTCGAACCGAGATCGGTTCAATCAAGACCGGTTTACGATGGTTCGGATCGAGGATAAGTCGGCCCGAAAACATTGGGCCGAGCTCGGAATCTCGTTGAAAGCCCACCTCGGCTACCGATCTAGGCCCATCACAAGTCCGGTCCGTTACAACAGATGAAACCGGAATATTTCCCTTTTCCCACCGATCTCGGAAAAGGAAATATTCCCCTGGGTCGACTCGTCGAGATATCAGGAATTTATCCTTATCTCGGCGAGAAAACCGGAAGATTTCCTCTTCCTAATCGAACTCGGAAAAGGAGAAATCTTCCTTTCAACCGCCTCAAAGACACTATAAATAAGGAGGCCATCGCCTCATTCAAGAGGACACAACTTCCGCAGAGACAGAGAATACAAGAGAGCTCATTACCGATCTCAAGTCTTTTGTCTTTGCCTTCTTACTTAAACTCTGTTGTAACGCCGACTTAGATCAATAAACGAGATTCCGATTAAAAGTACTGTTTTACCCTTTTTGTGTGATTTACGGATCAACAATTGGCGCCGACTGTGGGGAAGATAGAACAGTACTTTCGGATATCGTTTGATTGAAGTTCGGCAATGGTTCTTCCAGTCGATACCACCGCAGCCCTCGTCGACAGCTCGGACAACAACGGTCAAAACCCGCGCGCTGACGAACCCAATCCAGTCAATACCGAGCTACCAACAAACGGAGGAGGGCTTCCTCCGAACTCACTTATTGAAGGGGATAATCAAACCAACCCCCCGACAACTCTTCCGCCGCCTCCGGCTGCTTCGATATTCACGGATCCGACCGTCTTTATGGAGGCCATGGCGGCACAGTTCGCCGAGATCAACAAAAGGAACGAAGAGCGGATCACTTCACTGATAGCATCCCACTTCGAACACCGAAACCAGACCGGTATCCTCGAACCAAACCCGATCACCCCCGCCAACGAAAACACGTTACGCCGAAATCTCTTGTCCGACTTAACCGACGCTCAACCCCCAGGCACGATCGACATGCCGACAAGAAGATCCGCGTCCGGTTCGGAAATTAACATCGCAGACCAAGCTGCCATAAATTTGGAATTCGCCAAGGTACAGGCCCAACTGCAAGAGATGCGGACCAAAGTCCACCAGGCTGCAAGTTCGGCACCGGAAATCGACCGGGTAATTCAGGAGTCACAGAGGACGCCGTTTACCGACAAAGTCGTCAATACTCCAGTCCGACGATTGGAAAGAGTCAAGATCACACCATACGACGGGTTTACCGATCCTAAAAACTTCTTGACTTCGTTTGTCATCACAATGAACCGATTTCGTTTCAGCTCGGAAACCGAGAAGGACGCGGCCATGTGCCAACTATTCGTGGAGAACTTATCCGGAACCGCGCTCGATTGGTTTTCAACGCTCGAGCCAAGTTCGGTAAACAGCTATAACGAGCTCACTACCAAATTCCTCAAACGCTTCACCATGTTTATCAAGCAGAAAACAAAGAACGCCGAACTCTGGGCCCTCGAGCAGAAGCAGGACGAGCCCCTACGCAACTTCATGGAACGTTTCAAAACGGTTGTATCCCATTGCACGATCGACGACGAAGCCGCAATCGAGGCTCTTTACAAAGCCACCTGGTACGAATCGGACTTTCACAGGGAGATCAAACGCAATAATCCAAAGACATTGGAGGACATCCTGCACAGGGCGCATATCTTCATCATGGAGGAGGAAGAAAGATCCGAGAAAGACAAACTATACGTTCCCCCGAAACAACCCGTCAATGCGGTCCAAACCCAGCAATCCTGGTCAAACACTTGGGTTCGGTCGGATGAGCCAACAGAGCCCGACAACACTGAATCCGCACCGTACTGCAATTTCCATAACCGGTATGGAAATCATTCAACCGAAGAGTGCCGACATCTACAGGAGTTCCTGATGATGAAGTACAAAAAGGGGGAAGTTCCAGTCGAAGGAGCCTTCCAACCCTCGAACAGACCGCGCCATTAAAAAAAAAAAAAAAAAAAAAAAAAAAAAAAAAAAAAAAAAAAAAAGAGCCGAGCTCCAAACGCTCGCACTACAAGAACCGAGCTCCAAACGCTCCCGAGCTCCAAACGCTCGCAAAAAAAGATCACCGAGCTACTACACATACGCTCGATTCTAATACCATATGAACTACGAATGGCTTGATCCTTCTTTCGAAGGTACGTAGGCAGCCCTCACAAGGCGCAGCTATAACATTAATAAAATTTTACCAAGGCATTCTACCGAACTCGTACAGTTCGTACCTTCAAAGCCAAACTTTATGTTTGCCGAACTCCAACAGTTCGTATTTTCAAAGCCAAATTTTATGTTTGCCGAACTCCAACAGTTCGTATTTTAAAAGCCAAACTTTATGTTTGCCGAACTCCAACAGTTCGTATTTTAAGCCAAACTTTATGTTTGCCGAACTCCAAACAGTTCGCATTTTGGACCACCAACGGTTCCCATATCAACGTCCTGGCCAGGCGATCTGATAAAGCCGAGCTTAGCTCGCACGCATCCTCATGGTGCAATGGATAATACACTTTCCACATTCAAAGCCGAGATCAGTCTCGCACCAACTTCTCAGATTATCCGAGCCAAATAAGCCGAGCCCGTCTTGCACACTCGGATTCAATGTGAGAAAACCTAGAGCATATTAAGATGAGCTGTTCACGTACTCTTAAACTAAACTCTAGGGTCAAGCCGAACGTCCTTCCTCGCAAATCTAAGCCGACTTCTCAACAGTCGCAAAAACTAATAAGCCGATTTCTCAACAGTCGCAAAAACCAGTAAGCCGGTTTCTCAACAACCGCAAAATCGATAAGCCGATCTACAATATGGATTGCCGACCTTGAGCAGGTTCAGTCGAACTTGTCCTCTTCACCCGGCTAAGACCGTACTATTTACGGCACCACTGTGTACGACAAGTTTGAGAAGTCGTATAAAGTACGACTTCAAATATATCAGAGCTCGATACCAAAAACTCACCGAATTCGAAAGTTTGTAAAATCGATTCAACCGTAAGAACCCCAATCTAAAGAGGATCCGTCCTTTCAAGCCGAACTTAAGCAGTTCGCCGAACTTGAACAGTTCGTATCATCAAGCCGAACCCAGTCAGTTCGCCGAACTCGTACAGTTCGTATCATCAAGCCGGACTTAAGCAGTTCGCCGAACTTGAACAGTTCGTATCATCAAGCCGAACCCAGTCAGTTCGCCGAACTCGTACAGTTCGTATCATCAAGCCGGACTTAAGCAGTTCGCCGAACTTGAACAGTTCGTATCATCAAGCCGAACCCAGTCAGTTCGCCGAACTCGTACAGTTCGTATCATCAAGCCGAACTTAAGCAGTTCGCCGAACTTGAACAGTTCGTATCATCAAGCCGAACTTAAGCAGTTCGCCGAACTCGAACGGTTCGTATCATCAAGCCGAACTCAAGCAGTTCGCCGAACTCGTACAGTTCGTATCATCAAGCCGAACTCAGCCAGTTCGCCGAACTCGTACAGTTCGTATCATCAAGCCGAACTCAGTCAGTTCGCCGAACTCGTACAGTTCGTATCATCAAGGCGAACTCGAAATAGAATCTGATCAGATCATACCGATCTCAGTTTTAACCGAGCTAAAGAATACTCCCCAAAAATTCGCCGAACTCATAAACTCCCTCACCGAACTGAGGGGGGGACCAATTGTTATAGGGGGGATTAGCACCCCCTGGTTTAACTCGGTTCGAACCGAGATCGGTTCAATCAAGACCGGTTTACGATGGTTCGGATCGAGGATAAGTCGGCCCGAAAACATTGGGCCGAGCTCGGAATCTCGTTGAAAGCCCACCTCGGCTACCGATCTAGGCCCATCACAAGTCCGGTCCGTTACAACAGATGAAACCGGAATATTTCCCTTTTCCCACCGATCTCGGAAAAGGAAATATTCCCCTGGGTCGACTCGTCGAGATATCAGGAATTTATCCTTATCTCGGCGAGAAAACCGGAAGATTTCCTCTTCCTAATCGAACTCGGAAAAGGAGAAATCTTCCTTTCAACCGCCTCAAAGACACTATAAATAAGGAGGCCATCGCCTCATTCAAGAGGACACAACTTCCGCAGAGACAGAGAATACAAGAGAGCTCATTACCGATCTCAAGTCTTTTGTCTTTGCCTTCTTACTTAAACTCTGTTGTAACGCCGACTTAGATCAATAAACGAGATTCCGATTAAAAGTACTGTTTTACCCTTTTTGTGTGATTTACGGATCAACAGTGACCGTCGTTTATCGTGATCCTGTGGTTTTCATTCCGGTTCTTGACCAGCCGTTATCTTCTAACCGTTACTACGCCATTAAACGAAGCGGGAAACACTCAGGGTATGTACTAAGCAAAAATCTCAACTTTCTTGATTTACAAGGCTTTAACTAGTAAACCCCTAATTTGCATTAAGGGTTATAAGAAATAAGTTTCCCCTTATCACAAGTAGCCAATTACAATCTCAAATCTGCATAAAAGGGTATGTCCAAAGTGTTGAGCTTTTCGGATTATCTAAACATGTTTTTGTTTGTCAAGATACCAAATATTTTTCTCCCCTTAACCGATTATCATATGTCAAAGCTTAAAAAGCCTAACTTGCACAAAGGGTATGACTAAAACCTAACTATTCCAGAGAAGCTTCGGCTAATGCGAAAGAGGAAGACAGAGTCCCCTGCTGCTTTTGATTCAGCCATGTTCCTGAAGCTAAACCACAACAAGCAGATCCTTATGACATATACCAACAATTCGAGATCCATCAACGGAAATCATCGTCTCGTTATTACTTTGCAACATCCGTTGCCCCTGACGGGATACCGCCAGAGTTCCTCAAGAGAAAGTATTGGACCGTTGAGTACTCGACATCCGAAGACTTTGGTCTGAGAGATGATGCAAAAGGGATTCACGCTAAGCCTCGGTCCGAGCTTCCTAGTGATCTGAACACAAGCGTTGTGGTAGGGAATTGGTATGTACCTTTCATATTCGTGAACGATGGAGACGCAAAGGATCAGCTTAAGAGCTCAACTTATTATAGCATGACTCTTTACCAAAAATGGGAGGAGGTTTACTCTTGCGAAAACACTTACAACGAAAATCGCGAGGTGGTAGTTAATGTTGAAGTGGAGCCTGAAGTTGTGAAGCTTGAGGGACAAGAGATTGGAAGAAAGACAAGAAGTGTAGATGAAAGTGGGGTTGTTTGGTTTGAGGTTGCAGACAAGAAGATAGGTTTGAGATCTGTGGTTTTTGAGAGGATGAAATGGGAAGAGGAGAGATTCGGGTGGAAGAGCGATCCGCAAAGAGCGGTGGTTAAGAGATCTGAGAGTTTCAATGGAGGCGGTTCGAGTTGGAAGAGTTATCGATGTTATGTGTTGGTGGAGAGCTTTTGTTGATCCGTAAATCACACAAAAAGGGTAAAACAGTACTTTTAATCGGAATCTCGTTTATTGATCTAAGTCGGCGGTTACAACAGAGTTTAAGTAAGAAGGCAAAGACAAAAGACTTGAGATCGGTAATGAGCTCTCTTGTATTCTCTGTCTCTGCGGAAGTTGTGGATCCTTTGAAGAATGAAGCTCCTCCTTTATTTATAATGTTCTGAGGCGGTTCTCTATGTGAATATTCCCTTTTCCTTGCTCGATTAGGGAATGGAAATATTCCGGATTCCCCTCCGAGATAAGGATATAATCCTTATTCTTCGGCGGTCTATTCGCAAGGAATATTTCCATTTCCGAGATCGGCGGGAAAGAGAAAATATTCCGGTTTCATCTGTTGTAACGGACTGGGCTTGTGATGGGCCTAGATCGGTAGCCGAGGTGGGCTTTCAGCGAGATCCCGAGCTCGGCCCAATGTTTTCGGGCTGGCTTATCCTCGATCCGAACCATCGTAAACCGGTCTTGATTGAACCGATCTCGGTTCGAACCGAGTTAAACCAGGGGGTGCTAATCCCCCCTCTAACAATTGGTCCCCCCCTCAGTTCGGCGAGGGAGTTTATGAGTTCGGCGAATTTTTAGGGAGTATTCTTTAGCTCGGTTAAAACTGAGATCGGTATGATCTAAGCAGATTCTGTTTCGAGTTCGGCTTAATGATACGAACTGTTCGAGTTCGGCGAACTGCTTAAGTTCGGCGAACTGTTCGAGTTCGGCGAACTGCTTAAGTTCGGCTTGATGATACGAACTGTTCGAGTTCGGCGAACTGCTTAAGTTCGGCTTGATGATACGAACTGTTCGAGTTCGGCGAACTGCTTAAGTTCGGCTTGAAAGGACGGATCCTCTTTAGATTGGGGTTTCTCGCGGTTGAATTGTTTTATCGAACTTTCGAATTCTGTGAGTTTTCGGTATCGCCCCTGAACGTTCGAGTTCGGTATTTTTTCTTGAGAAGAGGGCGTCGTTTCGTCTTCTCTTGTCGCAGAATTCGAAAAGGCGCGTGTCGATTCGTCTTCTCTCGCAGTAGAATTCGAAGAGTCGCGTGTCGATTTATCCTCTCTGGTTGCGCGTTTCGAGGAACTGTCATCATTGCCTTTTTCTCTATAAATACCGTTCGGTCCTCCTTCATTTCTCACTTCTGCTTTGCTTCCGAAAAGAAAAAGGTACTTTCTCTCTCTAAACGCTCTCCCTTCTCTCTAGAATTTATTTTTCTTTCCGTTCGCCGATCATTCCTCCGCCGTGGTTTCTCCGATCTGCTTGAAGATCTTCAAACTTTCCGGGCGATCTTCAACTGTTCTTCGTTAGTTTTCAAGCTGTTCTTCACCGATTCCTTCCTTCGATCGAAATGATCTCTGAAGGTGATTCGATATCTGTTGGTGACCGATCTCCGAATCAAGACTTCCCGGACCTTAGACGTTTTATGGATGATTCTGTTTCGAGCTCGGATATGCAAGATCTACTCAGACGTAACTCGCGTCGTGGTGAAGCAAGCAGTTCCAGGGTTACGATCGAGGTTCCTCAACTTGCTGATGAGGATGAACTTGAAGAAGTCGTTGAGCCAGATGAACAGATTCGGGCAGATCGGGAATTTGCAGTTCGGCTCGCGGAGGGCGGTGATGTTGCCTGTCCGGACGATCACGTTGTATCGCCAGCGGCTCGTCAGGATGATGTTTCCAGGTCGGCTACCGGACGGGTGGTTGAAAAGCCCGCGAATATTGGGCCGTCTCGTTCCAAGGCCGAGACGGTCCAAGTTACTTTGGAAAGATGCAATGCTCCGGATGGCATCCTTGTCAAGATCCCGAAGAAGACCGACCGCCCGTGGGACGCTCCTGACGGTTATCTTTGTGTTTACGAGGAGTATTTCAGGAGCTGCGGTCTTAAGTTTCCCATCCCGGAACTCTTCTATAAGTATTGCAAGAGGCGGCATATTGCGATCTCTCAGTTGATGCCGGCCACGGTAATAAATCTTATGGGCCTTCTCACTCTCGGTGAAGAGTGCGATATCCCTATTACGGCGAAGATTTTTGAAAGGTTATTCCGGGTGAGTCTGTCGAAGGCGAAGCCTTGGTTTTTATCAGCTAGTGCGAAGCCGGAGTGTGACCTCGTCACCGGGAATAAACCGAGCAAGGTTAACAACTGGGATGCTCGGTACTTCTATGTGAAGATCGACGAGTCCTCTGTCGAGCATCCAAACGGGAGTTACCGAACTCAGTGGAGGACGCCTATTGGTAGATATTCGTTCCTGATTCCCTTTAGTGCTTTATTTTGCCTAAGTTATATTTCTTCGTTTCTTTTTCAGATCGTCACATACCGGGCTTCCTTATCACTACGCCGGGATTCACCTTTATCCACGTGAAGAGATTAAGTGCGGCAGGTAAAGCTCGGTGGCCGGAAGCTTACCAGGAAAAGCTTGATTTGAAGGCGAAGAGAGTTCTCAGAGGTATAACTGTCATTTTGTAGATCGTCGATACCGAGACTCGTTTTCCGGTGTTTATACCGCTTTTTTCTTTTTGCAGCAAAGTCATCACGTCGTCGGAGAAAAATGAAGTTCGAAGATATCCCTAATCTTTCAGCCGAGATGGACGATGACGAGATGGACGTGGGTGTTCCTCTGCCTGATGACCAAATGAATCCCGGGGCTACGGCTGTTGACGAACAGGCTGGCCAAGAGGAGGTTCCTGCTGGGGATCGGACTCCTTCGGCGACCGAACGGGCAGACCCGGAAGTTCCAACAGAAGAGATTGGCCAAGGAGACATTCCTGCTGGGGAGCACACTTCTCATCCGGCCGAGAAGAAGAAAAAAAGGAAGACAAAAAGGGGGTCTCGGCGGGCTGCTGGTTCGACCGCTGGAATCGGTACCGGGTACGCCGAAGGTGGCGAAGGCGACGAGGGGATTACCGAACCCCAACAAGCTGATGGAGATACAATTGTCCTATCGGACAGTTCTCCAGCGTCGAAGAAGCGTCGGACGTCAGATCCCGAGGTCGATTCTTGGGATTACGTCGAATCGTATCGGCGCTTAAGTTTCGGCCCGGACTTCCTTCCGCCGGTCGACAGCCTTCGCCAATCTGAGGCCTACAAGAAACTGGCCCAGACTACTGCCGAGGTAAAACTCTCTTCTTTTTTTTGTTATCCTCTTTCTTTCGATTGCTTATTTTTGAAGTTCGTTATCTCTGCAGATGGTTGCTCAGACGAACGAGATCGTCGGGTCTTACGACCGCGAGCTCGGAGAATCGCGCCGTAAAGCTTTCGAAGCGAGGGTTCAAGCGGCGGAGCTTCGCAAAGAGCTGCATATATCCGAGGACCGAGTGGAGGCGGGCGATCGTGCGGTAGCCGAGCTGACTCGCGAGATTGCCGCACTTAAGAGATCCAATGCCGAGCTGGGGTTGGAAAGAGATGCTCTCTCGATAAAGCTTTTCGCGGAGACTTCGCGATTGAGGGCTGGTCGTACCCAGCAGATTTCCAGGAGAAAGGTGGTCACCGAAAAGTGCCAAGTCCGGCTTCAGAAGGTAAAGGACCATTTGTCGGCGGTTGAACAGGCGAAGAAACCGTTCCTCGTCATCAATCAAGTTCAGGGAGTACTTGATTTCTGTGAGGGCCTTAAGAAGAAGCACGGTATTGTTGTCCCTTCGTCTCGTATCGATCGGCTCGAGAAGCTTAAGGCCGAAAAGGTGGAGGAATATGCCGCGATCGATCTCTGCGAACTGGATGAGGCAGACTTGGTTGTCACGCCTTTCAGTGATCCGTTGCATCCAGAGGTTTCGACGTCGATGGGCAATGAGGTTCCACTGGGCCTCGACGAGTTTGGGTCCAATCGGGCTTCCATGTCGGCTGATCGTGCTGATGCGATGCGGAAGCAAAATGTCTGAATCGTCTCTTTTTTGTAATATGACTAGTTTTTCCTTTGCCCGAATGGGCTTATAACCTGACCTCTTGGACCGGAGGGTTTTTAAAGTCCGGTATCCGTTTTGCCCGAGGGGCTTTTTATGAATTCTGATTTTTATCGATCTTCTTTTTATTTCGAGTGTTATGCTTTGTTATTTCTCAAGTTATTCTTATGCCGAGTTCTGATATATTTGAAGTCGTACATAATACGAACCTCTCGATTTTATCGTACACAGTGGTGCCGTAAACAGTACGGTCTTAGCCGGGTGAAGAGGATAAATTCGACTGAACCTGTTCGAGGCCGGCAATCCCTATCGTAGATCGGCTTACTGCTTTTGCGATTGTTGAGAAATCGGCTTACTTGTTTTTGCGACTGTTGAGGAATCGGCTTACTAATTTTGCGACTGTTGAGAAGTCGGCTTAGATTTGCGAGGAAGGACGTTCGGCTTGACCCTAGAGTTTAGTTTAAGAGTACGTGAACAGCCCATCTTAATATGCTCTAGGTTTCTCACATTGAATCCGAGTGTGCGAGACGGACTTGGCTTATTTAGCTCGGATAATCTGAGAGTTTGGTGCGAGACTGGTCTCGGCTTCGAATGTGGAAAGTGTATTATCCATTGCACCATGAGGATGCGTGCGAGCTAAGCTCGGCTTTATCAGATCGTCTGGCCAGGACGTTGATATGTAACCGTTGGTGGTTGAAAAATGCGAACTGTTGAAGTTCGGCAAACTGAAAGTTTGATTTAGAAAATCCGAACTGTTGGAGTTCGGCAAACTAAAAGTTTGATTTAGAAAATACGAACTGTTGGAGTTCGGCAAACTGAAAGTTTGACTTTGAAAATACGAACTGTTGGAGTTCGGCAAACTAAAAGTTTGATTTAGGAAATACGAACTGTTAGAGTTCGGCAAACTGAAAGTTTGACTTTGAAAATACGAACTGTTGGAGTTCGGCAAACTAAAAGTTTGATTTAGAAAATACGAACTGTTGGAGTTCGGCAAACTAAAAGTCTGACTTTGAAAATACGAACTGTTTGAGTTTGGCAAACATAAAGTTTGGCTTTTAGAAAATACGAACTGTTGGAGTTCGGCAAACACAAAGTTTGGCTTAAAAAATACGAACTGTTCGAGTTCGGCAAACATAAAGTTTGGCTTTGAAGGTACGAACTGTTGGAGTTCGGTAGAATGCCTTGGTAAGATTTTATTAATGTTATAGCTGCGCCTTGTGAGGGCTGCCTACGTACCTTCGAAAGAAGGATCAAGCCATTCGTAGTTCATATTACATATTAGAATCGAGCGTATGTGTAGTAGCTCGGTGATCTTTTTTTTTTTTTTTTTTTTTTTTTTTTTTTTTTTTTTTTTTTTGCGCTTGAATGTTGGCCTAGATGTAATACCGCTTGAGGTTCATGGAATTCCACGAACGGGGAATAGGGGTTCCGTCTAGCTTCATGAGTTCGTAGACGCCAGGTTTGACTACCCTCATGACCTGATAAGGTCCTTCCCAGTTCGTACCGAGCTTGCCGGCATTTTTCTCTTCGGTGCCCTCGAAGACTTTTCTCAGAACAAGGTCGCCGTCTGTGAAATGACGTCCGCGGACCTTTTTGTTGTAGTAGCGTGCTGCCAAGTTCTGATAATTCTGAATCCGAAGTAAGGATTGATCGCGTTGTTCCTCGAGATTGTCGAGGTTGTCGAGCATGATTTCGTCGTTAAGATCAGGATTTTGCGCGAGCATCGTCCGACGGATAGTCGGGATTGTGAGTTCGGCGGGGCATAGAGCTTCCACGCCATAGGCCATGTAGAAGGGGGATTGCCCCGTTGACGATCTCGGGGTCGTTCGGTATGACCATAAGACTCCGTCGAGTTTATCTGACCATGTCCCTTTATGAGTATCCAATCGTTTTTTGAGGCCGGCTATGATTGTTTTGTTTGTTGCTTCGGCCTGACCGTTGCTCGGCGGGTATCTTGGTGTGGAAAAACTTAGTCGGATTTTCCACTTAGCGCAGAAGTCGTTGAATAGTGTTGATATGAATTGGGGGCCGTTATCGGTGATAATCTCGTACGGAATTCCATGTCGACAGATAACGAATTTCCAGACGAATTTTTGAACGTCGGAGGCGAGGATGACGGGATACGCCTCGGCTTCTACCCATTTGGTAAAGTAATCCGTCATGACGAGGATGAACTTTTTCTGCGAAGTGGATCGTCTGAAAGGACCGATGATGTCCATCCCCCATCGCATGAATGGATACGGAGCTGTCGAAGTGGTTAGCAGCTCGGTAGGAAGGTGTATCATTGGGCCATGCCTTTGGCATTTGTCGCACTTCGCGACGAACCTCTCGCAGTCTGCTTGCATACTTGGCCAATAATAGCTTGCTCTCTTGATTTTTAGGGCTTGAGATCGGCCGCCGGAGTGATTGCCGCCGTCGCCTTCGTGTATTTTTTTTATGACTTCCTGAATTTCATCGCCCGAGATGCATGTGAGGAGGATTCCTGCTGCACTCCAACGAAACAGTCCGTCTTTGATAAGTATGTAGCGAGCGGCGCGCATTTTGAGTCGTCGAGCGGCCCATCTATCGGCCGGAATTTCGCCATCGATGATGTACATTTTTATTTCCAGTGTCCAATCGGCGGGAGTCTGCTCGTCGGACTGTTCGAGGTCTATTGGTTCATGAAGACCGTCTGTCTGATCCTCCGTTTCATCATCCGATCGGGCCGTTTCACCGACTTGCGACATGTCGTTGTTGCCCTCGGCTGTGTTAGAGCGTTCTGGCTCGTTGTCTTGATCGGGCTCGATGGTTGGAGTCCGTCTCTGTCGACGTGAGACAGGTTCAGTCGCGGGATTTTCCTCGTAATCCCGTCTGCGAGTCGTGACAATGCATTGTTCGGTGCTTCCGATGCTGGGTTCTGATATACTTTCCACCGGGATCGTTCGTTTGAGGTGAGGGTCGGAGCTCGAAGCCAAGGCAGCGAGTGCGTCGGCTGGAGCGTTTTCGCCCCGCGGAATCTTGGTAAGTTCGAACGAATCGAATTCGGAAGCAAGTTGTTTGACGAGCTTGAGGTATGCGTCCATTCGATCATTCTTGGCATCATACTCCCCGCTGAACTGACTTGCGACGAGCTGTGAGTCGCAGTAGGCGTGAATGCGTGTGACGCCGATGGCGTTGGCCAAACGTAGTCCGGCAATTAGCGCTTCGTATTCTGCCTCGTTGTTAGACGCGTTGAACGTCAGGCGGAAAGATTGCTCCAAGATTTCTCCCGTCGGAGATTTGAGGCGAACGCCTATTCCAGAGCCTCGGTGAGACGACGACCCGTCGACGTGAAGGATCCATCGTTCGGCGGTTATGACGTCAGTGTTGATGTATTCCGGAGATAATTCAATGAGGAAATCGGCGAGGACCTGTGATTTGATGCTTGTCCGACTTTTGTAATCGATGTCGTATTCGCTGAGTTCGATAGCCCATTTAGCCAACCGACCGGACTGGCTTGGGCTATGTAGGATTGTCCGGAGTGGTTGATCGGTTAGCACGGTGACTGAGTGTGATTGGAAATAAGGGCGCAATTTCCGAGCTGAGACGACAACGGCGAGGGCCAGCTTTTCAAGAGTCGGATACCGTCCTTCAGCTCCATCTAGTGATTTGCTGATATAGAAGATCGGTTTTTGTTCGCCTCGGTCTTCCCGAACGAGGACCCCGCTGATCGCCGAGGTTGAGATTGCGATGTAGAGATAGAGGGTCTCGCCGTCTTCGGGTTTTGCCAAAACTGGTGGTGTTGACAAATAATCTTTGAGCTGCTTGAATGCTTCCTCGCACTTATCATCCCACTCAAGATTTTTGTTTCCGCGCAGTAATTGGTAGAAGGGGAGACACTTATCGGTGGACCGGGAGATAAACCGGTTGAGTGCGGCGATGCGTCCCGTGAGTCTTTGCACTTCCCTTCTCGTTGTTGGCGATGGTAGGTCAAGGATTGCCGAGATCTGTTTTGGATTGGCTTCGATTCCTCTTTGAGTCACGATATACCCGAGAAATTCTCCGGAGGTTACACCGAATGTGCACTTGGTCGGGTTTAGCTTCATGCCGTACTCGTTCAGGATATCGAAACAGGTGTTGAGATGTCCGGCGTGATCCTTCGCAACCAAAGATTTGACGAGCATGTCGTCGATGTAAACCTCCATCGTTTTGCCGAGTTGGCTAGCGAACATCCGATTAACGAGGCGTTGGTAGGTAGCACCGGCGTTTTTGAGGCCGAAGGGCATCACCTTGTAGCAATAGATACCGCGGTCCGTGATGAATGAAGTTTTCTCACGATCATCCGAATGCATGAGTATCTGATTATAACCTGAAAAAGCGTCCATGAACGAGAGGAGTTCGTTCCCGGCGGTGGCTTCGACGAGTCTGTCGATATGTGGGAGCGGGAAACTATCCTTTGGGCAGGCTTTGTTCAGGTCGGTAAAGTCGACGCATATCCTCCACTTTCCGTTTTTCTTTTTCACAACGACTGGGTTCGCCAACCAGTCGGGATACCGAACCTCCGTAATCGATCCTGCGCTAAGTAATCTTTCGACTTCATCGTTCACGGCTCGAGCCTTCTCGGGGCCGAGCTTGCGTCGTTTTTGCTTGATCGGTTTGAAGGTGGGATCAATGTTGAGCTCGTGGCTTATTATCCTTGGATTGATTCCAGGCATATCTGTGATTGACCAGGCGAAGGTCGAGATGTTTCTTTTGAGGAGTCGGATTAAATCCGCTTTGATGTCCTCGTGAAGCTCGGCTCCGATCCCTACGCATCTCTCCGGATTGAAATCGTCGATACTGACTTGGACGATCGTTTCGCGTCGCGGTAAATCGGGATCGTTTGGATTTTTCTTTTTATTGATCACGCAGGTGCGGGGAGTGGTCCTCAGTTTACATTCGTTGATGAAACACGTTCGGGACATCACTTGGTCGCCTCTGAGGGTGAAGATTCCGGAAGGTGTTGGGAACTTGACGCATTGATGATACGTTGACACGACTGCTTTCATCGAGAATATCCATGGCGTGCCGAGTATTACGTTGTAGATCGCGGGTTTGTTTAGCACCAAGAACTTGACCATTCGACATATTCCCCCGGTATACATAGGAATTTTGACCGTTCCTGCTGTCATGGTTTGCTCGCTTGAGAATCCGGTGAGTGGTTCGATGTTTGGTCTGATTTGGTTGTCGGGAAAATCCATATTTTTCAGCGTGTCCTTGAAAATCACGTTAACTGAGCTCCCAGTGTCGATCAAAATTCGCCCGACTACGACATCACCGATGAGTGCCTCGACGACTAACGGGTCGTTATGCGGCATATGAAGTCCTTCTGTGTCGGCCTCGGAGAAGGTGATCGGTGTTCCGCAGGGTGTAGTCTGATGTGACTGTTTCGCGGCCACTGCTTCCTTGCTGTATGTCTTCAGAGCTCGGACGGAGTAGTTGCACGTCTCCAACGCGCCCATGATCATGTTGACGCGTTTTCGAACCTGCGGAGGTTGTTGAGTTTCCACGTTGTCCTCCCGATCTCGTTTCGGTTGTTCGTCGTCGGTTTTATTTTTGGGCTGCTCGGTAGCCTTGTTTGGTCTGGAATTACGTCTCCTACCGTTATCGTTACGGCGCGGTCTGTTCGAGGGTTGGAAGGCTCCTTCGACCGGAACTTCCCCCTTTTTGTACTTCATCATCAGGAACTCCTGTAGATGTCGGCACTCCTCGGTGGAATGATTTCCATACCGGTTATGGAAATTGCAGTACGGTGCGGATTCAGTGGTGTCGGGTTCTTTTGGTTCATCCGACCGAACCCAAGTGTTTGACCAGGATTGCTGAGTTTGGACCGTGTTGACGGGTTGTTTCGGGGGAACGTACAGTTTGTCCTTGGTGGCGGGCTGCTTCGTGATTGCGTATCGCCTATCTTTCTCGGACCTTTCCTCCTCCTCCATGATGAAGATATGCGCCCTGTGCAGGATGTCCTCCAATGTTTTTGGATTATTGCGTTTGATCTCCCTGTGAAAGTCCGATTCGTACCAGGTGGCTTTGTAAAGAGCCTCGATCGCGGCTTCGTCGTCGATCGTACAATGGGATACAACCGCTTTGAAACGTTCCATGAAGTTGCGTAGGGGCTCGTCCTGCTTCTGCTCGAGGGCCCAGAGTTCGGCGTTTTTTGTTTTCTGCTTGATAAACATGGTGAAGCGTTTGAGGAATTTGGTAGTGAGCTCGTTATAGCTGTTTACCGAACTTGGCTCGAGCGTTGAAAACCAATCGAGCGCGGCCCCGGATAAATTCTCCACGAATAGTTGGCACATGGCCGCGTCCTTCTCGGTTTCCGAGCTGAAACGAAATCGGTTCATTGTGATGACAAACGAAGTCAAGAAGTTTTTAGGATCGGTAAACCCGTCGTATGGTGTGATCTTGACTCTTTCCAATCGTCGGACTGGAGTATTGACGACTTTGTCGGTAAACGGCGTCCTCTGTGACTCTTGAATTACCCGGTCGATCTCCGGCGCCGAACTCGTAGCTTGATGGACTGTGGTCCGCATATCTTGTAGTTGGGCCTGGACCTTGGCGAATTCCAAATTCAGGGCGGTTCGGTCCGTGATGTTGATTTCCGAACCGGTCGCGGAGGATCTTCTTGTCGGCGGATCGATCGTGCCTGGGGGTCGAGCGTCGGTTAAGTCGGACAAGAGATTTCGGCGTAACGTGCTTTCGTTGGCGGGGGTGACCGGATTCGGATCGAGGATACCGATCTGATTTCGGCGCTCAAAATGGGATGCTATGAGGGACGCGATCCGCTCTTCGTTCTTTTTGTTAATTTCGGCGAACTGCGCCGCCATAGCTTCCATGAAGACGGTCGGATCCGTGAATATCGAAGCGGCCAGAGGCTGGGGAAGAGTCCGAGGTGGATTGACCTGATTGTTTTCTCCAACAGGCACGGTCGGAGGGGGTCTTCCTCCGGTTGTCTGTAGTTCGGTATCGATAGGATTGAGCTCGTCGATCCGTGGATTTTGATCGTCGGTTTCTGAGCCGTTGACGAGGGCTGCGGTGGTATCGACTGGAAGAACCATTGCCGAACTTCAATCAAACGATATCCGAAAGTACTGTTCTATATTCCCCACAGTCGGCGCCAATTGTTGATCCGTAAATCACACAAAAAGGGTAAAACAGTACTTTTAATCGGAATCTCGTTTATTGATCTAAGTCGGCGGTTACAACAGAGTTTAAGTAAGAAGGCAAAGACAAAAGACTTGAGATCGGTAATGAGCTCTCTTGTATTCTCTGTCTCTGCGGAAGTTGTGGATCCTTTGAAGAATGAAGCTCCTCCTTTATTTATAATGTTCTGAGGCGGTTCTCTATGTGAATATTCCCTTTTCCTTGCTCGATTAGGGAATGGAAATATTCCGGATTCCCCTCCGAGATAAGGATATAATCCTTATTCTTCGGCGGTCTATTCGCAAGGAATATTTCCATTTCCGAGATCGGCGGGAAAGAGAAAATATTCCGGTTTCATCTGTTGTAACGGACTGGGCTTGTGATGGGCCTAGATCGGTAGCCGAGGTAGGCTTTCAGCGAGATCCCGAGCTCGGCCCAATGTTTTCGGGCTGGCTTATCCTCGATCCGAACCATCGTAAACCGGTCTTGATTGAACCGATCTCGGTTCGAACCGAGTTAAACCAGGGGGTGCTAATCCCCCCTCTAACAGCTTTGTGTTAAGGAGAATGGATGATAGTTCAGTGCTGACATTTGGGTTTAGACATGTTGATTAGTTGAAGAGCAAGTGGGATTCATGAGAGCTTCTTGTGTTTAAGCTTTCTTGTTTGTTGGTAATGTTTTTGTTCATTTTCATTTGTAAGAAGCTAATAAAAGTTTGGAGTTTCTTTCGTTTGAAAAATTAATTGAAATGTTTGCGAAAATTTAGTTGAAATTTTCTGACCAATTATCAGATACGGTCTCAGGAATAAACAGATTGGACAATGTTGCGATCAAGAACCTATTAACAAGCTTCAACAAACAAGAAGATCATAAATAAAGAAGAGAATAAAAACAAGAAATGATCTTACATCTTACATCTGAAACTTTTTTCTCACTAAGTTTTCTGGAAAAAAAAACCCCAATTTTCCAATGTAGTAAAAACGAAAATACAAAACAAAACCTCTCTCTACAACTAAAAAGCCTTACGATGAACTCTTTTGCTTTTGCATCCCAATTTCTTCCAACCGTTTCCATGTCGCCTCGCGTTTTGCTTCAACTTCAGCTTCTTTTGATTCATTTTCTCTGAACTTAGCAAGACATTCCTTGAAGAACTCTGGATCAATGTCATTAAATATCTTCTGCACGTTCAGCGTCAAGCTCTGAACAGCTTGGTTCCAATGCTTCTGAGTGTTTCTCTCCAGTGCAGGGAAAATGATAGGAAGAATAACTTTACGGTTCTGCATTATTAGATTCTCGATATGATCGTTGTTCCATAAGAACAAAGCTCTTTCTGCAACCTGCAATAAATTAAAAATGACTCAACCTTTTTGTTCTTTCTTGTGCTTATTATATAAAGATTCGTTCACAAGTAGCCTAACATAAATAAAATAATCACCAAGGTTTTAATCTATCAGATATCACACATTTCAATCTTGTGTGAAGAATCATTACCAGGATCAGCAAACCTCAAATGCAATTGGAGAAATATGAAACGCTATAAACAATTACCTGAAAATGGAGACTGTTCAAACACAGAGCAACTTGGCGAAACAACGGGACCATACACCGTTGGAATTCAGGTGGCTGAGTTGCTTCTAATATTTCCTCAAGCTCGTTTAGAAACATGACTTCCTTGGAACTGTTTGTGACGGGCCAAGACTTCAACAGTCCTCTTATAACCGTATCAGCAAGTTTGCAATCTTTTTCCACAAACTGTGTGATACAATAAGACAATTGCTGATGATACATTTGCAGGCATTTCGGTTTGTGGAGAGGTACCAAAGCTCGAACCAGAAAAACTTTGTGCTCTTCTTTAAGCGGCAGAGCAAATCCATTGATGATACTTCCCAAAATCTCCAGAAACTCAGCAATCCCGTTGTGTTTCTCGGTCTCGAAAACAAACCTATAGAAAATGTTGTTTATGGATTTCCTGATGAAAGGACGATGAACCATGAATTTGCCGTAGACGCGATGTAGAACAGTTTTCAGACAATCTCTTTCTCTGTGATCCTCAGAATCAAATAAATCCAGTAACCGTGTGACAAAAGATTGGTCTATGTACTTCTTAGCCAACTTTGTGTCAGTCTCAGGTGAAGCAATAAGCCTCAAGAGCAGCTCATAGACAAGTTGCAAGTGAGGCCAAGCAGGATCCATGGAAGGCTCTTCCTCTTCCAAGTCTAAGGCGTCGATAACTTTATTTTCTCGTGGTTGAGGATTTAAGGTTCTAAATATGTTTACAGAAACCATTCTTATGGCTTCTTGGATAACCGTCTCGCTGAACTTCCCATTCGCAGAAGCCACATAATCCACCAGCTCAAGCAAAGTCTGCCGCTTAATCTCCTTTTCCTTAACGTTCTTCGTTGGATCCGCGAAATCAAACGCGACACAGCACAAGTTGAGCTTTTTCAGAAACAAGTTTTGCTTCTCCGCGTTTGGAACATCTTTAAAACTCGGCAATGCTTCAAACGGCGTGAAACCATTCCCATTCCCTTTTAAATTCCCATCTTTAAACCCTGAATCAGGAGGAGAAGCAGCAGGTTTTGCAGCAGGTTTTGCAGCAGGAGCGTTCTTCGCGTGAGAATTCCCCGATTTTCCGGCGCCATTAACACTACTTTTCGAAGTAGATGCAACGGCATTAGATGAAGAATGGTTTTTAGAAGAAGACTTCTTTGGAAGCTTACTCATAATCTGTTTCCACATAGTTTACAAACTGAGATTCTCTGATCATTCCAATACAACACCTAGACGAACAAACTCCAACTGAAGAAAAAGAAGAAGCAAAATCCAGTGAACAATCAAGACACAGATCGTTTATATGTTGAATAAAACGCAAATCGGTTAAAACCACGAACCTGAAATGGAGAGAAATCCCTAAATTCCCAAATTACTTCAGCAAAACCCCTTTTTTTCTTCTTCTTCCTTGTTCACTCTCGAAACCCAGAAAATCTATCGCCACTCGGAAAAAAATTACGAAACTTTCGGCGATTTTCGGGTCTGGTTCTGAAACAATCGCAATCAGAAAACCAAAAAAAAATCAAAGAGAAATCGTACATTTACAATCCCGAATCACAATATTACCCAAAAGGAATTACCCAGATGAGAAGAAGACGATTTATAACGATGATGATGATAAACAAACAAACTTACAAAAAATCACATTGAAGTTCTTCAAAACATCTCCTTCGGCTTCGTTGTTGTTTGTTGACTTGAAAAAAGAAAAAAAAAATCACCTTTCGCTTTGCCACAATATGAATGATTCTTCTTCTTAATTTGATTTTTTCTTAAGTTTCTTTCTTCTTCTCTGTAATTTGTCGCCTCTCGTGATCCAGTTATCTATCATTCTTCTCTCCGATGGCTGATCAAACTTTTCTCTCAAATCTATATTTTATTTTATTTTTTACTATTATTTTGTTTTTTTGTGTTCGGTCTGGCCTGCCAGGTCTCTCACTTGTATTATTTACGGAATTTTTCAAAACTTTTAAAAAGGTTTGAAACCAAACCGAAACACTGTCTATTATTCGATGAATCGGTTAAAAAGACTGAACTTAATTTCGGTTTAGAGTTTGGTACGAAAACGTTTTTTTGTATATAAATTAGTCTTATGTTTTTGGCATTTGGATGCAGAAGATGCAGGTAAGACTGGCCTTAGAGGAGTACAGTTTATAACCCAGATTTTAAGTATTGCTAGCTTCCACAGTCATATTTGGATTGTTTGTCTTACATCTTTCGATGATTGAGAAAAAATTTCACTTTTTGCATAATCAATGAAAAAAAGAATAAGAAATTGAGTATTGTTTTTTCGAATTACTGAGGTTCTGGGCCCGTAGACACGTACATCCCAGGAGCGGAACCCAAACTATGTTAAAGTAATTTCTTTAGAGGAGATCCCTCCCAACGGGAATCGAATCCAAGACGGGTAGGAGAGACACATACCCACTCTTTCTTAATCACTAGACCAACTCAGCTTTGGTGAAATTGAGTATTTGAACCTGTCTGTTTCATTAAAATTGAAAAAAAAAAAGTAATTTGATTGGTACGAGTTGTATGACCCACGGTTTCATTTTATCTTATGTCTGGTTTGTTCTTGTCTACTACCTTTTTCCCCCATTTGTGATACCTAGTGTTTGGTTTTATGTCTTTGCATAAATTTTCCTTCCATGCTAATAAAATTTTAAATAAATATAACATCAGTAGTTTTTGCTAATGTCGCATAGTATGTTCATTTCAGATAATAAAATCATTATTTACATATTCAATTATATTGTGTTGTAAATTCCAAATAAATATATACATAGGGTCGACTTTGGTACACTACCCATAGTATATAGTTTCTTCGATATACACTTTGGATTTTTTACTTTTTTCTATGCATTCCAAAAAAAAAATTTACTTTAACAAACATCACGAATTATTTAATGTCTTTTAATTACAACATACTAAATTAATTTTGTGATTGTGTTTAAAAAACTGGCAAATTGAGTTTAAAAAACCACGATTAAGCTAATCCAACTTGGCCCAGAATGAAATTCAACTCAAAACATGAACTCACCCAACTTACTTAAAATTCAAAAATCGATTTGGGGATAAAACTAGGGTTCTTAGTTAAAAAAAAAAATAGATAGAGATTTCATCGCGTGTAGAAGGATTGCATTGTGGAGGTTTGCTTCAGTTCGAATGATAAAAATGGAATAGGTAATCTTCTCTTATAAATAATTGGTTTGCACAATTAGTTTAATCGCGGTTTTTAAATATGATTTGCCGGTTTTCTGAACAAAATCACAAAATTAATTTGGTATATTGCAATTAAAAGACATGAAATAATTTGTGATGTTTGTTAAAGCTAAAAAATTGTTTTGAGCGTGTAGAAAAAAAAGGCAAAAAGTCCAAGATATATACCGAGGAAGCCATATATTAGAGTAGTGTACCGGATTAAGTATTAATTTTAAAGTCGCAGTTCTGTAGACTAAAACCCCAAATTAATTAGTTTACAAAAAAGGAAAGCAAGCAAGCAAAGCCTTTTTGCTGCAGTCGCCACATTTCTCCGTGCTCGAGGCTTGTGTTGGTGGGAACAAATTGTCTCTCCGGTAAGACAGCAATGTTTGTTTCCGACAAGCCTCGTCCTAATGATTTCTACAAAGACGATAATACTAATCCCTCGACCACCGCACGCGACATGATTATCGATGTCACTGCCAACGGAGCAGGAGATCTACAGCCGCACAATCACCACAATCACAATCATCATCATATCCAGCCGCAACAGATTCTCCTCGGAGAAAGCAGCGGTGAGGATCACGAAGTTAAAGCTCCGAAGAAACGAGCGGAGACATGGGTACAAGACGAGACTCGTAGTCTAATCATGTTCCGTCGAGGTATGGACGGTCTCTTCAATACCTCCAAATCTAATAAACATCTCTGGGAACAGATTTCCGCCAAGATGAGAGACAAAGGGTTCGATCGATCTCCGACTATGTGTACCGATAAGTGGAGGAATCTGTTGAAAGAGTTTAAGAAGGCGAAGCATCATGATAGAGGAAATGGGTCGGCGAAGATGTCGTATTACAAGGAGATTGAAGACATTCTTAAGGAGAGGAGCAAGAAAGTGACGACGACACAGTTTAGCAAGAGCCCTAATACATCCCCTGCTAAAGTTGATTCCTTTATGCAATTTACTGATAAAGGTACAAAATTGGCTAAATTTAGGGCTTCTCAATTCCCTCGTTTGGTATAAACTTCAGGGTTCCCAGATTCGTTTTTGAGGAAACAGGGTTTATCTTGGTAAGATAGTTGTTTCAATTTGGGCAATGCTTATAGGGATTTTATCTGTAGCTTAGGCTGAAAAGATACTAATTCGAGTGCCATTTTAGAGTAGCTTTCTTAATATGGCTTCGTTAATCTGTTAAGAAGATAGCACTTTTGGTACTTAATCTGGTTTTGTGGCTTTTGGCTTTGTGCTTTTAGTTTCTTTTGTTTTAAGTGGTGACTTTATCTTTCATTGTAGGTTTTGATGATACGAGCATTTCTTTTGGATCTGTTGAAGGTACTGATCTATCTATCAATCACTTTTATGTGTTTACTATATCTTGCTATCTACAAAGAGGCAAGGTTTTGTTCGTCCATTGCCTCTTGAAGCTTGTCTTTTAAGTTGGTGTAAAAATCCTCCTTTAGTGAGGAATACCAGAGGTTTTAACTTGCTTTGCGAGCATTTGGGACTTGAAAGAATGAGTTGCGTTTGCAAGAGGAAAGTTATCTGTAATCTGGTTTCTCTGTAATTGGAACATCATGTCGTTAATATTATCATTGAAGAGATGAACATGACTGTGCCGTGGGATTCACAGACAGTTTCTATGTTAGCTTATTAGATGGTTTAGTTTAGTTTCTAGAGGATGTGTGTGTTTTGATAATAGTTTTTATCTATATTCCAGCTAATGGCAGGCCAGCCTTAAACCTTGAAAGGCGTCTCGATCATGATGGTCATCCTCTTGCAATCACTACAGTTGATGCTGTTGCAGCAAATGGAGTTCCTCCTTGGAATTGGAGAGAGACTCCTGGAAACGGCAAGTCTCAGAAAAAGCTTATAATAACTTAAGCCTCAAAGTTAATTTGCCAAAATGCCAAAGATTTGTTTTTGAACTTTATGTTCCAGCCATGGTGTAGTATATGTAAGAATCTGCGTTTTCTAACTCTCGCAAACCAAAATCACTTCAATTTTGAGGCTGCTTCACGGCCTCTGTTCGTCTGCTTGACTGATTTTGTCCGTCTCCTGTAACTAATTAGAGCTTTTTTAATGATTCATGTTTATACAAGCAGGTGGTGATGCTCAACCTTTTGGTGGGAGGGTCATAACTGTGAAATTTGGCGACTATACGAGAAGAATCGGCGTTGATGGTAGCGCTGAAGCAATCAAAGAGACAATCAGATCTGCTTTTGGGTTAAGAACCCGACGGGCTTTTTGGTTGGAAGATGAAGATCAGGTTGTTCGTTGTCTTGATCGAGACATGCCTATAGGGAACTATCTACTCCATGTCGATGATGGTAAGATTAAATGTTCTGCAATTTGTATATGTTGACTCGAAATACTGTTTCTGTTTCACTGGTTCTCAATATCCAAAACCCATTTTGCAGGACTGGCCATTAGGGTTTGCCATTATGATGAATCCAACCAATTACCAGTCCATACAGAAGAGAAAATCTTTTACACGGAAGAAGATTACCGTGATTTTCTGACTCGACGGGGATGGACATGTCTGCAAGTTGATGGTTTTAGGAACATAGACAACATGGATGATCTTCAACCAGGTGCCGTGTACCGAGGAGTGAGATGAGAGGATGTGATCACAAAACTTGTCCAAATCTATCAACTGTTAATCTAATCACAAACAGTTCACTGTAAATATTTTATCATTCCCTTTGTACATTTCCTCCTTTTTCCCCTGGGGAGAACAAAGAATGTACTTGCTCAAATATGAGATATCAACTTACAGATCAATAAGACGTCAAAAAGTTATTTTGTCTGTTTACATTTGGAAAGAACATAACAGAACAGAAGAGAAAAGATAGAGAGGCCATTCAGACAAGAGCAAGTGTAGTTGCTCTTCATCCCATTCGTCGTTCTTGTAAGAAACGAGTGTGTCCACTTTGTGAATCTCACACTTTTTTGTTTACCTTGGTATAAAAAGGATGCAGCTTAACCATCTGTGGATTCGTAATCAAGTATCAGTATATGACAAGGCATCAAACACACCTTAATCCAAACACCAAGCCCATTAGCAATTAGATTAACACTGAGAGACATGTGAAGACTGTCTCCGTCTCGTACATGTTTCATCAAGACATGGTAAGTAAGTTATGCTGGAAGCAACTTGTGACATTATAGCTTGAATCTCCCTCATGATCTCCTTATCATTTTTCTCCCTTGAGAGTTAAGACACTGGTAAAAGGAGATAACAGAAATCAAGAGACAAAACCCAAACATCTAATTCGATTCACCCTTTCTAGATAACCTCGTTATACCTCTCCAAGACCTCAGAAGCTGCCTTGCTCATTATCACTACTCTGTAACTTCCCAGCCTAGAGCCATTCTCTAGAAGAAATTATTTTCGACTCACAAATATCAGTCTGATTTTATACTAACATCTGACATAGCCTTTCAACTTAACACCATGAATTTTTTTATCAGATCTACATATGGTGAGTTAATTGAAATGATTAGTGCATACATACACCAACTTATGTAGATCTAATCCATCACGTAACTGGATTAACATTGGTTCTAAGCAGATCAACATGGATAAGATTCCATAAGTTAAAGCTTGCATCAATCAATTTTTATTTTTATTTTGTCACAGAGGGTTTGCATCAATAATTGCATTTTTCTTTCTTTCTTTTTTCTTTGAGAATCGAATTTTACGTATACTTCGATAATGATATATTTTTGTTCTTTTCTCTTTACGATTACTTAGAACATTGTGAATAATGACACTTCAAGATAAAAGGGATAAGAGCCGGACAATAACATGGTATTTTAGAAATAACATATGATACATCCACAAAACAGCTCAAAATATTCAACAATTAAGGAATTTCACACCAAAATTTAAAACTAGTTTTCAGATAATGAAAAAAGTACGACGTTAAGTTTTGATTTTTATTTTTTTCAAATGGTTTCTATCAAAATAAATTAATTCGGTTTCTTACAAACCATCGTGATTGAATTAAGAAAAAACAAAAAAACAAGATGCTAATTTTTTTTGAATCGTACTTATTATTTGAGAGTAGTGACATACAATTGATGGGTCAGTTTTTTGTTTTGTTATATTACGTGAATTGAATTCGGATAGATAATAATAAAATAACGATATCAGTTTAACCACTAGAGCTAACATGATGTGGTTATAACATCTATGTGGTTACATTTTTTTTTTTTTTTATTATCAGAAAGTTTTGGATCGAAATCCGTAATTTTTCCAAATGCAAAACCATAATATATAATATTAATTCCGTCAACCGTATATTGTTGTTATTGAGATAGTGAGATCTCAAAATTCTATACATAATATATGGTTGACCGCCGATAATTATTTTAGTTATTTATAGGATGTAAGAATCCATGTGTATACACCCAATTGAGGAGTTTTATATGCATTCACCTAACACAAATAAAATGAAAATAAAGAAGAACAAAAATAAGAGGAGGAGAAGGAGACTTTTGGCAAAGGCCAAGAGTCATACCACATTGCGAAAAGTGACTATTTCTTGCTGTCACATTCATCCGACCAACCAAAGCTCTCAAAGTGGAGCATCTATATATGTGTGTCGACTCGATATGAAGTCACGATTTGATAAAATATAGAACACCATATGTTGTGTCAAAATATAATATCTTGATACAGTAAGCAAAAATTATTTTGATAAAGACATCTAGAAGCTTCATACTTCCTCTGTTTTTTTTTATAAGGGGTTTTACACATTTTGTTTTTTGTTTTTTTATAAGAATTTTTCACATTTCTATGCAAAATTTAATTAATTATATTCATTAGTAGTCTTGGTACTATCATAAAACATTAATACTCATCTATCTAATTGGATAACTAAATGTTGTTATGGTTTTTTTAATAAAACATTAGTAGTCTTTTTAATGTTTAAAAAAAAAAAAAAATTCTTAATTTTTGTGCTTTTAAGAAAAACCCCTTATATAAAAAACAGAGGGAGTATATACATATTACATATATATAATACGTACCTTTAAATCGATGTGTTAAGTTTTCTGGGCTTCCAACTCAAAGTCCCTTATATATTATTCAATGTCCTTTCTCACTTCCGATGTGGAACAATTTTCACACTCTCTCTAAAAATTAAGACTCATAGCCCATTAATATGAACATTAATCTCTATCTAATCACAATACCTCCTCTCGAAATAATAGTTTTTCTAACCATTAATTTCGACACGATGAAAATAAAACACCTTTAATATAGTGGTTAAGTGAAAAGAAAATGTTCACCTTGATTATTCTAAATCAATGTTTTTTTGTGAATCTAAAACAATGATTTATTTTTTTAGTTGGCCGTGGTTTTGCTTACATGACATACGCTCATTGGTTGTGAGTAAAAGTTATATTCGAAAACCTGCTGCGTTGCGGTCTGGTGTGCGCGGCCCGGCCCATAGGATCTGAGGTTTAAACCTCGAATATTCCAATACAGGCGCGTGAAGTGCAAGCGCCATTAGTTTCCCCAATTAGTTCTTAATCCTACCATAAACGGTTGGCCAAAACAGTGGCAGAAATGGTAAATAAGCCTAAAAGTCATGGACAATCCAGTAATAATAATTACTGAATCTGATCTGTAACCTTTTTCCCCAAGAAAAATTCTCAGCCACTCGATCAAAATTTCGATCCTCTTCTAATCATCACCTTCTTCTCTCTTTTAAATACTAAACCCTCACCAAACCCAAACCCTCACTCACTAGCTTTTCTCTCTCGATCTCATCTACATCTTTCTCTCTCTCTCTCGTAACCTTTGATTTCGGAAATGGGTGAGTTTATTATCGCTCTCGTTGTTCTTCGATCTCTGGTTTCTCCGTCGATGCTTTTGTTATGGTTCTTAATCTGATCGTGTTTTTGATTTCTCTTTTGTTGTTTGTGTAGCGGACAAGAAGATTAAGATCGGAATCAACGGTGAGTGCTTTTTTGTTTTCCAATCGTTTTCCATAGGTTTTCGTTAGTTTAGATATGTGGAATCTGAGTTTATGGTCTTCGTGAAATGTTTAAGGTTTCGGAAGAATCGGTCGTTTGGTCGCTAGAGTTATCCTTCAGAGGAACGATGTTGAGCTCGTCGCCGTTAACGATCCGTTCATCACCACCGAGTACATGGTTCGTTTTGATCTGGATTGGCTAATATCGTTTTAATCTGGATATGATCGGAATCCGGAATATCATATACATGGTGTGTTCTGTTTGTTACATAGATCTGAATCCGGGTTTGATGTGTTTTATTCTTATATGGTGATCATCTGTGATTTTGTTTGATCATTTTAAATTGAATATGTTTATTGTGTCGATCGTTGCAGACATACATGTTTAAGTATGACAGTGTTCACGGTCAGTGGAAGCACCATGAGCTTAAGGTGAAGGATGAGAAGACCCTTCTCTTTGGCGAGAAGCCAGTCACTGTTTTCGGCATAAGGTACACATAATCTATGTTGAATTATTCAAATCTGTGTATCTCTCTTATGTTATGGAGACTTTTGAAACTCTAATTTTGTGAGAATATTTTACTTTTGAAGGAACCCTGAGGATATCCCATGGGGTGAGGCTGGAGCTGACTTTGTTGTTGAGTCTACTGGTGTCTTCACTGACAAGGACAAGGCTGCTGCTCACTTGAAGGTTTGCTTTTGGCCTTTATTTGTGTTTCGATACATATATGCTTGTGTTTTGAGATATATGTTGACATATTTGTTTTGCTCTGGCCTCTGGCTAATGCATTGCCTTACGGATGCATTTATTCACACATGAAGACAAGTACATCTGTATAGAGCGCACTTGTTTCTAAGTTTTAAATATCTCATGTGGTTTGTTTTTTTTGTTCAGGGTGGTGCCAAGAAAGTTGTCATCTCTGCCCCAAGCAAAGATGCTCCCATGTTTGTTGTTGGTGTCAACGAGCATGAATACAAGTCCGATCTTGACATTGTTTCCAACGCTAGCTGCACCACTAACTGCCTTGCCCCACTTGCCAAGGTCTCTTTATCTTATTTATCCCGTAAAATTATGAAATATTTGTTCTGACTTCTTCAAACTGAATCGTGCGTAGCTGTATTGAAATTTGCAATCTGTTTGTGCAGGTTATCAACGACAGGTTTGGAATTGTTGAGGGACTCATGACTACCGTCCACTCTATCACTGGTATATATCTCATTTTATTTACAATTGATTTCCTGAAGGTCTGTTATCTCTTTAACTGAAATTTTGACTTGTAATTATGATTGCCTTTTTTGTTTGTTTGTGTGTGATTCAGCTACTCAGAAGACTGTTGATGGTCCATCAATGAAGGACTGGAGAGGTGGAAGAGCTGCTTCATTCAACATCATTCCCAGCAGCACCGGAGCTGCAAAGGCTGTCGGAAAGGTGCTTCCACAGCTCAACGGAAAGTTGACTGGAATGTCCTTCCGTGTTCCCACCGTTGATGTTTCAGTTGTTGACCTCACGGTTAGACTCGAGAAAGCTGCGACCTACGAGGAAATCAAGAAGGCTATCAAGTAAGCTTTCGGTTCCAGTTACTTATTTATATTCAGTAGTTTCATCATATTTTTGTAAGATAACGAGATTGTTACCAACACAGGGAGGAATCTGAAGGCAAACTAAAGGGAATACTTGGTTACACGGAGGACGATGTTGTTTCAACTGACTTCGTTGGTGACAGCAGGTAATAAAACAATATATCTATTATGCATATCTATTATGCATAATAGGCATTTGAAAGATTCAATATTTGTAATTAATTTGAAAGCAATTTTGATGTTGTGTTGTTTCAGGTCGAGCATTTTTGACGCAAAGGCTGGGATTGCATTGAGTGACAACTTCGTGAAGCTGGTTTCGTGGTATGACAACGAATGGGGTTACAGTACCCGTGTGGTCGACTTGATCGTTCACATGTCCAAGGCCTAAATCTAAGTAAGGAAGAAGATCTCAAATGTTGGGGAGGAGGAAGTCATGTTTTTCATCCCTTTTAATGGTGTCGTTTTTTCGAATAAATTTTCTTGGGATTCAAAACTCTTCTCTTTTTTTGTTGTGGCCATTCTCGTTCACGTGACGTGATGGGAGTTTGTAGTTTTTACTGAATGTTTGGCCTTTGATGTTATTATTGAGTTACTTGTGGGTTTTGATTCGCTTCTCGTTTTAACCCATATAATAACCACCTAAATCAAAGCAGAACCCTGGAAGATAATTTATTAACCAAATGAACAAAGCAATTAAAAAATCAGAATTTTTTATTATAATGCATTCAAGAAAGCGCAAACCGGCATTATTTAGTTGTGGTTTGAAATTCATCTATAGTTTCAAACCCGAACCTCTAAGTTTCTCCTCAGTGATCATGTCTATTTTGGTCTCCATTTCAGGAGTCAGATAATTCTTTGAGTCACCGACTTCCCCTCCACGGTAATAACTCTTGAAATCTACTCCGGTCCACCTTTTCCCGGTTTTGTTGATCTCCAAACCGCTTAGATTGCGAAATGAGCAGAGCTCCAAGATCTTGTCAACCATTCCGCTTTGTTCTTCTTCCTCTGTAAAAGGACAATCCAAGAACTCTGCAAGTCTCTTGATCTGAGCATGAGGTTCTGATTTCAACTCCTCGTACCTCATGAAAAGCACATGCTTGGGATCTTCCAAGCTTCCTCTCCAATAGCTCAAGACGTGATCCCATAAGGGACCGGCGAAGGTGAGTCCCCTACAGAAAGACTCGAATAAATCCTCGATGGTACATTTCTCCACTCCACTGTTTTCTCCACCCCATAACACTCCCTTGTGGGACTTGTTGAAATGCCAAAGTGACACCAACACGTCTTTCACGTTCCTGCTCACATACACGATCTTGCAAGGAGATTCCTTCATCAAGGGTACTTGAAGCGCATGAAATGGCATGTGGGTTGAGAACAATCTTGGAGATGATGATGATGAGAACTTGGTCAAATCCGGTTTTGAGCTTTTGAGATACAGATCGATCTCGGGGAACGGCACTAGGTCATGAGGATTATGAGATAGCAGAGGATGATGATCATTCAAAAGATGTTTTGATCTTCGGACGAGTGTGAATGCGAGTGCCTTTAGCCAAGTCGTGCCCGATTTAGGGAAAGAAGCAACAATTATATCGGTTTCTTGTGGCTGAAAACCTCTGTGGAAATTAAGGACTGCTTGGAGAATGTTTTTGTGGTACCAACATCGTTGGTACTTGAACAGCTTAATCCCATAGCAATCTATGTCCGAAGGAAGTGAAGAGATAAATCTTATGGTTTCTTCACTTGGGTTTTCTTCTTCGTCCCTCAACTTCATTGGAATCTCTTTCTCATCCATTTTTCTTTTGTTTTTTGGTTTGCTTCGAATGTTTTGACTTATTGCAATCGCAAAATCACACTATTTATAGCTGTGCATGTGGCTTGTAATCTCCGTTATAACGTTAACGAAATAATGTGGTAGTTGATCATTATTGGAATATATGTACTGTATAGTAATTAAACACTCCTAATATATCTTTTTCGAACAAAAAAAGAAAAGAAAACATAAACGTCCGTTGAAGTAGATTGAATTTTGAAAATTGACATCACTTCCCTTAATCCAGATTATAGAAAGAAAAAGAAAGTTAAATAATCTTGGAATATTGAGAGATCCGTTATAACGTGAATGAAATAACGCGGGGTAGTTGAGCATTCATGAATTGTGTTTTTAAAACCCGTGATTATAAACAAGAGCTAGAGACTGCAAGAAGAATCGCACTACCGAGAATAAGAGATATATTATGATTTCTAGCAATTTGAGACTGACAGCATAATTAACGTTAAGTTCATTGGAATCTCTTCTTATCCATTTTTTTTTGTTTGCTTTGCTTCGAATGTTTTGACTTATTGCACTCGCAAAATCCGTTATAACGTTAATGTCAGTTGAAATAGATTGCGTTTGAAAATTGACATTACTTCTTGAAAATTATAAAACAAAAAATAATTTTAACAATGGTATACAGTAAATAACGCTAAAGCCAAAGGAACAAAGCAGTAAATAAATACATTTTTACTAAGCATCAAAGAAAACAGAAACCATACATCAAAGGACCAACACGTCTTTCATGTTCCTGCACAAGGACACAATCTTGCAAGCAGAGTCCTTGAGACCCTCTGGAAATTGAGAACATAATTTCATGTTTGATTAAATATATCTCCGTCGTTAAAGAAATTGCAATACTGTCTCTGTTTCAAGTCCATGTGTTTGCACAATGAGGAGTTCTCTGATCCCGGTCGTGAAAATTACAGTATATATCCAATGAATCAAACAACAACTTCATCTGTAAAATGCTAACAAATACAAATTCTGATCCCTCAAGAGTATGAAGCTTCCGCTTCCACATTTCAGAAAAAATTTCATAGCAAATCCCGGTAATGGAATATAATCCAATCTTGTTGACAAAAGCTTCTTCAAGACTAGATAAAATGTTCTTGAGGTTCTTCTTCTTCTTCTTCATCAAGCAGGACGTTGAAGTTCCTAAGCTCTCTCATGATCCTCTGTAATTCCTCTGTGCGAGGATGCTTCTCTCCAAAAGAATAAAACTTCACTAAACCATCATCGGTCTCAATCCAGCTAACACCTGCTTCTTTCTTAAAACCGGTGTCTCTCATAGCAACTTTCAGCCTTGCAGCATCATCAAATCTCCCGAGACCTCCATATATGTTTGAGAGCATCACGAAATTAGCCGGGTTTCTTGGTTCAAGCTTGACCAACTCTTCAATAGCAAGTTCGCCAACCTCCACTTTCTTATAAACCTTTGAAGCTCCAAGTAAAGTGGCCCATATAACAGCATCCGCTTTCACCGGCATTTTGTTTATAAACTCAACAGCTTGTGTTAAAAGTCCAGCACGGGATAGTAAATCCACCACACAGCCGCAATGCTCGATTTGAGGTGTGATTGAGAAATCAGTAGACATGGAATTGAAATAAGCCAAGCCATCTTCAACCAAACCCATGTGTCTACAGGCACATAAAACACCGACGAATGTTACCTTATCGGGTCTAATTCCGCAATTTTTCATCTCACGGAATAAATCCAAGGCCTCGGTACCATGTCCATGTGCAGCTAAGCCGTTGATTATGGTATTCCAACTAATCAAATCTCTTCTCTTTATGCTTTTGAAGACTTCCATAGCTATCTCTATAGATCCGCATTTCGCATACATATCAATCAAAGCATTCTTAACGTTAACATTTACCTTATCGTACCCAAGATTCTCTCCATGTTTATGTACCCGTTTCCCGAAATCGAGAGCTCCTAACTTTGCACAAGCGGATAAGACTGAAGTCAATGTTGCGTCGTTGGGAACAACATTCCCTTCATCTACCATTCTCTTAAAAGAATCCAACACTTCAGAAAGCCGTCCACTTTGAGCATAGCCCTTGATCAAACCATTCCAAGAGAATACATTTCTATCCGGCATTTCTTCAAAAACTCTTTTACATGCTTCGATATCTCCAATATTTGCATAACCCTCTAAAACCGTATTCCACGACATGACATCCCTACAAGGCATCAAATCAAAAAGACTCCTAGCTTCCATCATATTCCCCGTTTCGATATAACCAGAGACCATAGTGTTCCACAACACAATGTCTCTCTCAGGCGACAATTCAAAAAAACGCCGAGCAGAGACTAAGTCCTTGTTCAAAATATACCCGTTGATCATCGAAGTCCAAGTAACTACATTTTTCTCAACCATCTCACAGAACACCTTATTTGCCGATGCTATCACTCCTGCACATGAGTACATCTCAATCAACTTGGTTCCTAAATAAGAATTTGATCTAAACCCTGTTTTTATTGAAAAGCATTGTAACTCCTCCCCCTGTCTTAGATCGTTAATCATAACACAAGCTTTTAAAACCACTGGGAGAGTAAAGCAATTGGGCATCACATCATTGCTTCTCATTCTCTTGAACAACAACAAAACTTCTTTGTACACGTCGTGTTGCGCATACCCATTAAACATGGCATTCCAAACAGAAGCATTTGGTTGAGAGATTCTGTCGAACACTTGGCGGGCGTAATCAATTCTCGTGATTCGGCAACAGGCGGCGACGATTCTCGGACCAACATAGTCATTCTGTTCTAACCCATGAGTCAAATTCTGCGCTTGAATCTGAAGAAGCTGTTTCTGGGTTTTACATGACTCCAAGAAAGAGATGAGCTTCTCTTCCAAAAGCCTCCTTGGTGATTTAGAAGCTAAAACTAGAGAAACACTCGCAATTTTCGATTACGATTCAGGAACAATTGTCACGAAAAAATAAAAACAAAGGATGAGTCTTTCTCGATAAATGTTCCTAATGAAACGCTCCGATTAAGCGCCACAGTGACGATCAGATTCCGAAAAGATACAAGTCGAGGACTTGAAGACAAAAGTCAATACCTTCTCAATGGTTTAGAAGGTTAGGCAATATTGCTGCTTGTGTAGAAATTGTATATTTTACCATTTCATTTGAACTTACAAAACAATATACAGATGATTGCATTTTACTTACCCCCAAAACAGTCTGCATATACAACTCAATGGAAAATCCCAATTAAGTATATATATTTGGTTTTTTTTATAAAATATTATTACAAACCGCTTACAATTAACAAATTTTTTTTTGAAATATCTAAAATTATGAATGAAAAATTCACTCGAAAATATATTAACTGTAGACGTAAACACGTAAAAGTCTAAACAAACTATTGATGACATTGTAGTATATCAAAACATTAATTCCAGCTTTTCTAACGATTACCATATCAAATTTGAAATATAAAATTTCCGGATATTAGAACATTATTATTGGGAGAAACCCATTTGGATTTCTTAAGTAATATTTAATTATAAATTTGAAATTAAGAAACTCTGTTAAGAAATTTCTGTTTTTGCTGCTTTATTGGTAGAACCCTATTAGGAGTTCTTAAAAAAAAATTAAATAATTTTGTTTTATTTAAAATAGGGTTTATTTTTTTAATTAAACATAGTTGACATAAAAACATAACATTTTAAACACAGATTTTGAAAAAAATGCAAAAGAACACTCAATTTGAGTTTTCTTCTGATCTTGTCTATGAATCGCTTCCTGTTCACCCACCGAACGATTCCAATTCATTAATATGTAAAAAAAGTTTAGAATTTTAAAGTTGAAGTTAAGAAAAAGTTTTAAAAAAATACTTAACTTTTTTTTAAGTTAAAGTTAAGAAAAAATAAATAAAAAATCTGGCAAAAAAAAAAAATTTGCAAAAAAAAAAACTGGCAAAAAAAGAAATCCGGCGAATTAGGAGTTGACACATGGCTAAGAACAGTGTAAGAACCCTCTTAAGAACCGGTTCTTAAAGTTCTTATTTAAGAACCGGTTTTTACACTGTTTACAATTATTTTTAATTATTTTTAATTTTTTTTTGGGTTAAGAAATCCACAAAGAGACTGCAATAATGATGTTCTAAGAGCCTGATTATTGGGATTTCTTAAGAGTGTTTTTTTTACCAATAAGTGGACTTAAAATAAATCAAAAATAGAGAAATAGGTAAGAACCGATCCTTAATTAAGAACTTTAAGGATCGGTTCTTAGGGGAGACGTGGCAAGTTTCGATTGGGTTGAGGGTTGTGGGGAAAAAAACATGTCGATCAATAATTTCTTTCCTCGATCGATCAAAAATTTCTCTCCTTCTCCGACACTCCTCGTTCTTCTTCTCGTAAACCCTTTGTGGTGATGATGTCGAAAAGAGAGGCGGAATTGAAATATAACAGAGCGAAGACGACGAATGAGCTTAACAAGGAGGTTATTGACCTTAAAGGAGAACTGTTCATGCTCCGTCTCCAGAAATCGGCAAGGAACGAGTTCAAATCAAGCGACTTTCGCCGAATGAAGAAGATGGTAAGCTTGTCTTGTACTGATTCTCCCTCGGTTATGCAAAATTGGTCGCGAATTAAATCAAAATTGCTTGAAATTTACATCGAATCTTCATTGTTATCTGCTCGATTTTGGCAAATTCTCTATATCTTTGCTTGCTTTCGATTGGGTGTATATAGAATCGATTTCGTAGAGTCCAAGAGTCGTTGAAAGGTGTGATACATTTGGGATTTATGGTTTCTTGATAAAACACTCAAACCATCACCATGGAAACTGAGAATTTAATTTGAAGTTTTAGAAGATGCTAAAGCAAACTCTTTAGCCAATGTGTGTTGTACATATTGTATATAGTAATTTGTTGTTGTGTGGATCATCAGATATTGTATGTGATCAATTGCTTTAGCTTTGAAGTTTGAGAGGAATCACTTTTGCACATGTAAACAATCTCGACATGAGACTGATGCTCTCTGCTAAAAGTAAAATGATGCCTCTCTTCATGGATTCATTGTTGATGACCTTAATTAGATTTTCACCTACATAAGTATCTACATCTCAATTACGGTTTTGTGGCTCAAAAATTGAGAGTTTTAGACTTCCAGGTCCTAACCAAACCATACTTGAATTCCCAAAAATTGAGAGTTTTAGACTTACATGGTTCAGGTATGTGTGTTTGTCTTGGTATGTTTTTGATCTTATAGCAAGACATTACAGAGTGTTGTTTGTGTATCTCTTCTGAGATTGCATGATGGAGATGGATTGATGGTGTACCTGGCTATGCAGATAGATTGTGTCGAGGGTTTGTGTTCGATGCTAAGCTTACGATGATGTTGCCATGAAACAAAAGGTCCGTTTGTTGTTAGGAAACTCTATCTCTGTTTACAAAATTATCTTCTATGATTGTTTGTGCTTTTTTGTTTATTGTTCTTAAGTTGTTTCTCTGCTTGTCATTGTTCTTTGTGTTCTTCTTGAATCCAGACTTTGTTAAACATTGTTTAATTATATATCTCTTTTCAAACGGTCTTGAGTATACATCTGATTTATGAAAACCATCATTTGTTAAAAAATAAATTATATTTAAAAAAATTTTTTAAGAACCTCATTAGGGGTTCCACCAATAAAACAGCAAAAACAAATATTTCTTAACAGAGTTTCTTAACTTCAAATTTATATTAAAATAATACTTAAGAAATTCATTTGAGTTTCTACCAATAATGATGCTCTAAGTAATTTAAGTAGTCTAATCACTACTTTTTACCTTATCAATACGAATACATGTAAAGATCGTGTATATGTACAAAACCTTTCAAATAAACTATTTCCAATTTAAATCTGATAAGCTATATTTTCTGTAATACTATTATTCTACTATCTTTGTGTACCTTTCAAATAAACTATTTCCAATTTAAATCTGATAAGCTATATTTTCTGTAATACTATCATTCTACTATCTTTGTGTACCGAAACTAGGTGTATCATATCCTAAACCCAAACTATCCAGCCTCGAAGTCTACTGTGATTGTTTTTATACATAACTTTAAAACATACCCAAAACAAACAACACTATAGAAATCTATAAGAAGTTAAGTAATTAGATGAATGGTAATAGAGATGGGCGGTGTCATTATATAGGAACAGCAGATGCAGCCTATTCTAATAATATAGCAATCGGTAATTGTACCCTAATATTTTTTATTTGCATAAATAGAAGAAAAAAAGCTTTACTTTCCTTTTTCTTTAATTTTTTTTTTTCATGAAATTCAGGGATGATATTATATCTAATAAACTATTTGAATTAGTAGGCTTCCAGATATACAGACGCACACCTATTAGTAGTGTCTAGTTATGTCACTACTTAAATGTTTTAGAGTATTTGTAATTCATGGCCATGGATAAGTGCAAAATAAGTTCTCTCTTCTCAGGTACTACTTATCATATACTATTTAGTATCAAAAATCAATTTTACCTCTTTATTTCCTATCTAATTACATCTTTCTATGAAGAAAAAAGAAGAAGAGAAGAAAGAAGAAGAATGGAAAAAGAAGAAAGAAAAAGAATGAAGAGAAGAAAGAAGAAGAAAGGATTGCACAAAAAAAAAAGAGAATAAAAAAGAAGATGAAGATGGAAGTTGGTGTCCGTGACTGACGAACAACGGAAACGTCTCCGATTCGTGTTACACAACTCTGATAACATGAGTTGTCTTGATAATCGAATAGATAATTCATAATCAAATATGAGTTACCTTGATAATATGGATTATCAAATATGAGTTATCTTGATAATCAAATAGATATCTATTATCAAATATGAGTTATCTTGATATTAAGAGTTATCGATGTGAGTTATCTTGATAATTGATGATCAAATATGAGTTATCTTGATAATAATTAAGAATTATCAATATGAATTATCTTGATAATCAAATAGATTTATGTAAATATGAATTATCTTGATAAACACAACTTGTTTATTAGTTGGGGTATTTTGGTCAGAATCTGCATAATATTTTTTGTAAAATTAATATCAAATTATTGTAGGCTAGTTACCTAATTTTCATTTTATTATAGGGTATATATTTAATTTACCCAATGTTTTAATATCTTTATGTTTTACGTTCTATATGTAAATATTTACGCATCCATTTTTTTAATAATTGAGAAATATACACAACCGTATAAGTCCAAATTTGTAGATAAGTCCATTTTCTATGTCATACATATACATACCCTATATTCATCTATGATATTTGGGTAGACGATATATTTCCCCACGAAACACCAGATCCCCACAGAACTATAACCTCTGTATATCTCCCCACGAAAGGATAGTTAAAGATCTAAATCCCCCGAAAAAAAAGTTTGAGGCTTAAATCCCCACAAAAAAAAGTTTAAAACTAAAATCCCCATAGAACTCGGTTTAAATTGGTTTACTGTTTTGTAAACAGAATTAACCATCTAAAATCCGACTCTTAACCAATTACGACCCGGTTAAAGTTATTAAACCAAATTTGACCCGACCCTACCGGACACCTCATCTTCTTCTTCTCTAACCAAAATTCCCATCTCTCTGCTTTTCTTTTGTCGGTGAATTTGGATTTTTCTCTCCTCCATCACCATAATACCACCTGCAACCTCTCTTTATCTCTCCTGCACCAACATATTTCTTCTTTGTCATCGTCTCTCTCTCTTTCTCTCTTCGGCGAGACCCACGCTCGCGGTGGAGGTAGGTAGGATGACGGTGGCGGAGCTACGAAGGCTTCTGGAGAAATTAGAAGGAAGACTGTGGTTCATCGGAACCGCGACGTGCGAGACTTATCTTAGATGCAAGGTTTATCATCCAAATTCGATCCTCGTTTTTAAACTAAAACGACAGAGAGTATGAGACAACAATGCTCACCTCAACATCTACAAATTCGATCCCCCTTTACAAAATCAATTAGTATCTTGTTCATATTCATGAATTAGGAGAATTAAGATTATAATTGTTGTTTCTGGTTTTTTGTCTTCTCCAATTACTCATTTGAAACAATAAACCCAGAAGAAGGCAACGAAATCTCAGGTTTTCTATTTTGTTCTTTTCACAAATCTTCTTCTTCTTCTCTTCACAAAATCTGAGTTACAGATTCGAGCATGAGATGTTACAATAGCTAACATTAACCACTCATCAAGCTTTTCCCACGACACAACGGATCCGCCGTATTCCTCTCGCAAGATAATCGTTCGTTCAAGCTTCACTGACGGAGAATCGACATCATTCGTTCAAGCTTCAAGATTCACTGACGGAGATCTAATTGAAATCAGAATCAAAGAAGGACCACTTCTCAATCCCGTCGACGAAGCTAATTGGCTATTTATGCTCCGAAGCATCTCGAAGTTGTCTTCGTTCTCATCATGAGTCTCGTACAGATTTTTGCGATTCATCGCATCTCATCATGAATTGGGTTTTAATTTTAATTTCGATTTAATTTTAACGGGTCAGGTTTTTGGGTAGGCTAAGAAGAAGTTGGGTGGTCGGGTCATTTTTTCAAGTCGGTTTAGTTGGAATTGGGTTTTAGTTTGGTTTAGAATTTGGTTTGAACACAAACCATCAAAACCGACATATGTGGTGATTTAAGACTCGAACTTTTTTTTCAGGGGATTTAAATCTTTAACTATCCTTTCGTGGGGAGATATACAGAGGTCATAGTTCCGTGGGGATCTGGTGTGATATGGGTATAGTTCGTGGGGAAATAGATCGTCTACCCATGATATTTTGACCCCCAAACAAAACTATGCATCTATGACATCTATGAAACGCACATATGTGAAGTATGTCACATACGCATGCATCTTGTATTCGTTTTACATAGCTTTTTTTTGTTTTGGATATATGTTACATGGCACAATTAACTTCGATATTTGTACGTAGTTCCCTAAACCACACAATACACGTTTTCTTTTATAACTCATAATATATGTTTAACTATGTTTATTAAATAAATAAGTGGATGTAATCAAGTCATTTCGCTTTACTAGTCGATGTGAATGATTTATCACTATGTGTGTTTATACAGATGTACTGGTACTAAGATTCATCTCATGAGGATTGTAGATTTCGAGAGGTTAATATAGAATTGATAAGAAAAATGGGTTTATATATGGATAATTAGGTATTAGCTAGAAGAAAATTTCACATTTGTAAGTTTATAATTCTCTTAAGTTATCTACCTAATAATTTGTTCACAGTATATATGTACAAATTAATCCACAAATAAAAGGAGTGAAACAACTCATAGCCACATGTACACATACATATACATATATATATATATATAGGAGTAGGGTAGAGTTGAAATTGAGGAGCAAAGCTAAGAAATGGTAAAAGCTGATCTAAGAGAATAGGGTTTGTAATCGACAGACTGAAACAAACGAAACTTAACTGCATCAATGAGTCCTTAATTACCACAGTTGTCTATGTCTCAGTCCAGCTTCTATTTTTAATAAGCCTTCATTTATTCTCATACACATATCTATTTTGATCCACTCAATATCTCTCTCTCTTATCTCCTTTCGCTTTCCGATTACTCATTTATTTTTAAATACACGTATGACTCTTGGTAGGACTGTAAAATACATATATCTAGGGTTAGCCTTCTTTCACAAAACCATGATTTATTTCTTCTTTTCATGCATAGCTCTTTTTTCTCCTTTTATCAGACAAACATGCTTCAGCTTGAGATCATACACTCTCTCTTTCTGATCACTACTTTTGACTGATTTACAAGATACTAATTTAATTTAATTTTTTTAGTTTAGGTTTTGGATTTTCTTAGATTTGTAACGTAATTTGAATTTTTTTTTTCTTTCTTTTTCTTGTGTACACGAACTATAGTCTCTAGAGTAGCCGTATTGTTTGCAATTTTTCTGTCAACACGTAATTTAAGTATATAGGACATTTTCACCGTAGATATAGTAGATGGAAAAAAAAAATTAGAGCTGAGGCTTTTACTGAGTCTATCTGGTGGTCATTGCGTTGCAAATATTAGGATTACTCTACGTTTCACCTTAAAAAAAACAATTAACCTAATAAAAAGAGGTAGGGAATTAATTAAATTTCAAATTGTTTTTACAAGATCTCAACGTATAATGTAACGAAGAATTGACTAACAAAGTAACAAACCAGATCAAACATAGATACGAAGTTTAAATAAAATAATGATTTTAAAATAGAAAATCATATATGCAAATTAAAATTGATTAATCTCCGAAGCAAACAAAGGAAGAGTTAGTTCCAACTCAACTATGGAAGTCCAAATGTAACTTACTTCCTCTCTCTCTCTCTCAAAATACCTTGCGTGGTCTCAGAAAACAGCTCCACGACAACCCAAAAAAAAAAAAGAAGAAGTAGATGATAAGAAAAAAAACAAATTAAAAATAGATAAAAGCTGCTCCTTCATACGAATACAATCGTCTTACATAACCCCCAAAATACAACACTCCCTCTCCAATTTGCATTTCACGTTTTGTCATTTTCAATTACTTTGTCATGTCTCTTTCAATATTCTCACAAAACTATAGACCAAATTCAAACATTTAGTGGATAAATTTAACATTTAGTAAAAATGCAAAAAAAAAAAAAAACACACACACATTTATTCCATTTCCTTAATTATAGCCCATGGTGGGGAGGTAGAGGCTGAGGAAGAGGAGCAGGAGCTCTAGAGCCATTAGCCACCGGTGTGCCGATAAAGGTGTAACTCAAGTTAGGCGGTGCACAACCGCAACGGCTTTGACTGCTATTTGTTAGGGTTTGGTGATGTGTACCATTGTTGTGCAAATAGTAGTCGTTAGTGTGACGGTGAGGAAACGATGCGGACCGCGGAGGAGACGGTGGTGGATAAAGATAAGGTTGCACAAGTGGTGGTGGCGACGGCCCAAGGGCGGTGGGAGAGGCAGAGATAGGGAATAATCTTGGTGGATACATCATTGGTTTGAATGGAGTTATTAGCTTTCCTATATGCACATCTCCTTGATGATAACTATATATAGAATATAACAAATTATTAATTGAAATGATATTTATAAAACGAAAATTAACTAAAACTTGTTATAGAAATTAAAGATAGAAACGTTAAAAGTACCCAAACGATGGAGGTCCTTGATGAGGAGGAAAGGTATCGTTGCGAAGAACAAGTTCACGAGCTTTGTTTAGTGACTCCGTCTCCCTCTCTTAAATCACCATACCAAAATCAATAAAATACAAATTTTATACCCTATACATATGCAAACTCATATTTATAATTATATAATATACACATAATATATATGGGATCTTGCCTTGACGGTGGCGGTTCATGTGGCCACCGAGAGCTTGAGATTTGAAGAACTTGAGTGAACAAAATCTACATTCATACTCTTTTCCATCTTTGCTTTGCTTCTCTCTAAACCCTCCTACTCAATAGTAAATTAATAATCAAATGTACACCTAATGATTAGATCAAAACATTTTTGGTTTCCAAACCTTATATAATTAATTATTATGGTTTTGACTATAGTATCATTTATTACATAACAACCACCCAAGGCAGAAGGTAGGGAGATTCATTTCATAATTATTTACAAAATGTAATAGTTCAAATAGATAAGAGAAAAGGGGGAGTAGAATAAGCTAGAGTAGTATGTATACCAGAATAAGAAGAGGAAGATGAGCCTTCTTCAAAGAAGGGGAAAAAGTCATCAGGTAAGTTATTGAGATCTAAAGAGTTATTATCTTCAGCCCTCCTGCAAAATTTTACATCAAAAGATTCAATATAGATTTAGCAAGAGGAGAGAGGAGAGAGGATAGAGAAACCTACATGAGTGCCGAGAAGAAGCTAATGATAAAGACTTGAGAGAGTGAAGAATGGAGATAAAGAGAAGCTTTGTGAGATCTTTTTTTATCAGTTTATCTTTCTCTCTAGAAATGATAAAATTGAGCATATATGGAACTCAAAGTGGATGGCTTTGTGACTTTTAAGCAAGAGGACTATAGCTTGAGGGGACATTATGGGTCAAGGCATCCCTTAGTATATATAATGGTCATACCCATATATACATATAATATAACAACAAGTCCAATGTAAATTCAATATTGTTAAAATATAATAAAAATAAAATCCATATTGTTATATTAATTATGTGCGATATTATATCCAATTGGTTTTTCATTTATACTGCTATATATATATATTTACTTTTATAAATTCTATGTTGTTTCTAACTTTCTAATAAATAAATAAAAACAAATTGATTGACTAATCTTGAAATATAACGAATCTGCCATAATGACTTTCTTTTGTTGCAAATTCATATTTCTTTTGTTGCAAATTCATCTGCTAGATGAATCACATGTGAATGAAATTAAAATGTACTAGTTTAGTGATTATCTTCTTATGGGTTTATGCCAGATTATCGATTTATAAATAAAAAGCTCCCCTCAAGCATAAATGTCTCTAATCCTCTTCGTGTTCATCATCCTTAAAAAACCTATCCATCTGTCGTTGCCTCAGTATTCCGGATAGACTTAAAACCCAAGACCAGTTCCAAACTTCTTCTAGCTCGAGATCTACGTCTACCTGACAATCTACTACTTCTCCTCCTCCTTGTGCTACTAATCACACGGATCAGAGCACCGAGAGCCACCCGCCTTCATCAAATGACAGAACTTCTTCATCGCTTACCTGATCCGCTTCCCCAAAAGAAGAACGCATAACCTACTCTCCTCCGCAAGATTGTTGTCCAGGCTACGGTGTTTCACATCGGAAAACAGAGTAACAATGTGCTACATAACCTTCGGTCGTTCCCTACAAACACAGTCTTCAAAGGCATCGATCGAGAGATCCGGAACACTATCACTGCATGCAAGATGTCGAAAGAGACATTTTGGCAACTTAATGTCGCTTTGATAATTTGATAATTTCATCTTGTTTTCTTCTCAATAGTACTGTTCTCCTTGTTTTTATTTCTTTTTTCCCAAGAAAACAGTTTAGTAGGTTAACATTCGTTGTAACACCAAACAGTTCATTCTAAATGATAACGCATAGAGCTAATTACATCACCTTATACTATCTCTGCCGTTCTTATCTCCTCCAACTAAGTTGTCTTTCTTGATCAGCCTCTGATGGCATTGCCTTCCAATGCTCAACCCTTGCGTGCTTTCTCATATCAGAATAGGTTCCGACTATAACCACAAGTCTCGCAAGAACAAGATAGCTTTCTCGCATGAAACATCGAGCAACTTTTACTACAACCCATTGCTTTACATGCCCACGACATAACGGGCATGTAAGCTAATTCGGTTTCGATTTCTCTCTGTATTCATTAGAAACTCGATTCGTTACTACAGAATTTTCTTTCCTCCCTACGATTGATTTATCACAGCTGCCTCATATTAGAAACACAAGCCCAACATTATGAGACAATGCAAGCCCATAACATTAGCCCATGTATTTTAGGATTTCTAGCAAGTTTAAGTTTATATACAAGTTGTTATGAAGATGAATGAAAACAAATTTTGGAAGTTGTCACAAAACAAACTTTCTTCTTAATCCTTTATGATCAATCAACATTCTTTTAGCTCTTGATGAAAAACTTAAATCATTTTCCTTTTCTATTTTATGCATTTGAATAAAATGAGCTATTTTTATTTATATTTCAATAAAACTTTTTGAGCATAAACCTACTCCTGTTTTTAATCAGCTAGCTAGCACATGAGAGAGAGCACATTCCCTACGATTAGTTTCTTCTATTAATACATATATCAATCATCAAACAATTTGTGGGTCAATAACCAAAACAAATTAACAAAATAAAACATGTAATTATTCATGTCAACCTTCCATTCTAAATTAGAAACTTTGATCTAGCCATCTAGGCTATAGATCGTTTGTTTTCTACATTTACATATCAGAGTGATGTTTTCAAAACAAAATGCGAGGATTTACTCAATATGACAAGAATTTTAAAGAATGCATGGTTAGGTGTTTTTAGTGTGCGCAAGAGAGAATGTTTATTTACATGTTTCTCTATATATGTATTTAATTCCTATTATGTAATTTTCATAGTGATGCTTCAGCACGTGCGGCCAATTTTCGTGATTTTGAGTTTTTATTTTGTGAGCGCTTCTGCTCGAAATATGTTTTACTAATCCCGTTTAAAGTTTTGTTTCACCGTCCAAATGATGAGTAATTTTGTCGGCTTCATACCGCCATCATTAATATCAAACTAAAAAATTTAGTCATTGCTATTTTCGTAATCTTTTTTCTTCCAAAATTGTGTTTGTTAACTTGTCTGGCTTCAGTGTTTTTCATTCCAATTGTGTGTAATTTTTGTCATTTCGCACCGTCGTCATGACTCATTATTATTAACCTAACAAAAAAACTAGTAGTTATTATTATTTCCAAATTGTTTTTACTTAATTTCATTTAATAATTTGTGTTATACGCACTATAATCTTAGACACGAATCGGATATCCAAATCAAACTAGATTCAATGCTCGTATAATAAATGTATTATACAAACATGAAACTAGTTTGTATAAATGTATATTACATAACTAAAGATGATAAAACTAGGTTTTTTTTTTTTTTTTCCTTTGTCTGTTTGATGGCATAAGTATCTCACCTCAACTATTTATACAGATACAAACAACTCACCTCTCAAGCTCCTCTGTTTCAACCCGCTTCATTCTTAGTTGTTCACTGTCTGGAATCTTCAACCCGTGTCGAGCCATGGCAAGCTTTGTCTCCTTCTTCATCTGTGGGACATTAAAAAAAAGGGAAGTATCAACATATTCCACCTAATCCAATCAACAACAACAAAATAGCAAAGGCTCTTAGCCACATATAGTCATATATGCATACCTTTAGCTTCTTGATCTTTTGGAAGTCCTCGTTAGAAAGGATGCCATCTCTTCCATCTGAATGTACCTCCTCTTGCTTTGTTTCCGCAGGGCTTGTCTCCCCAGAAACGAGATTCTCCTCCCAATCTCTCGTCTTCCTCTTTCCACCAAAACCTTCTCCCGATTCTCTGTCACTTTCATATCACCACCCACCACCATCTCGGTTTCACCATCATCCACCTCTTCTTCCTCCCTCTCACAATCACTATCATCAGGTTCTGGATCCTCTTCTGCATCACCACTCCCACTCAACTTTGACTCACTCAAAGTGCATTAGGACATTAACTTCTCCAAACTCCTTAGGTCTGGCATTAGGATCTATAGGGCGGCCACGGTCTTTCTTAGCAAGAAGCAAAGGCCAAATCTGCAATCACATAACCCAACTCTTCACTCACCAAATACATTGACAAAATTAGAAGATAAAACTATTTCAAGTATATGCAAAACTTGCAAAAGAAAATAGCTTGAAAAGTCTATCCAATTAACTTTTCTTATAAGTACTCTAATTTTTTTAAAAAAAATAAGTACTTTGAAATCAAACTATCAATCAAACTTTATTATAAAGAATATATCAATTTTTAGTAAATATAATTTTGTTAGTTTTGTTAATTATATGTTTCTTACAAAGTACCGAAAATAAATTATACGTTTGTATAGATAGAAACAAATTACTTCTAATTTATATTTCATTGAACACACAAATGTGAGATATTGCTTTTGAACTACTTAAAGAAAAATTTGGATTTTTTTTTATGTTATTCGTAGATATGTCATAAATTTTAAATAGACACACGTCGTTAACTGGAAAAGTCGTTAACTGGAAAAAAAATGGAATCCATCTTTTACAGTTGTGTATGTAAAAAATATCAGCAAATCCTTCACACAAAAAAGAAAGAAAGATATTTGTGATTAGTATTAGTAATTAGTGAGAAGTAATGAGATTTCATAGTGAATTAAATATAGTTATTTCGTCGGTGACATTTATTTGGATAGATATTTACGAGGAGAGGTTAGGCACCGCCTGTACCAAATAAGGCAAAAAATGCACAACACAAAATTTTCAAACAAAAAATCTATGAAATGTGTTTAATTGGTAAAAAAATTAATTAGAACCCAAAATATTGAAGAAAATAGGCGTTTTGCTATTATGAGTCAAAATAATTAATTTATGCAAAATAAATAAATAAATAAATACGGATTCCATTGCATTGTTGTCTGCAGGTTCTCTCTTTCTCTCTGCCTTTGCTGTTAGACTTTTCTTCAGATCTCTCTCTCTCTTCTTCTTCAGCTCTCTGCTCTTCCACCTTCAGGTATCTCTCTCTATTCGTTTGAATTTCTGATGTTTTTATTTCGGATCTAACTACTTGATCTGGATCTGCACGATTCCTGCGTTTTTTCGCTGAATATCCTTATGAATTTTGCTTCGTCGTTGTGTTTCTGATCATCGTATTTGGATCTGTAAACAACCATTTGTGTCGAAAAGGCATCATCTTCATTTCAGATGAATTTCTCACTGTTCGAGTTTAGACTTTTTCTCTTAAAAAGTAAAGAAACAGAAAAATCCTTGTCTCCACAATGATCTTTGACAGCATCACTAATACTATTTTTTAATTAATTAGAGGGTAACACGAAATTATTAATTAAATCTCCCAATTAAACAGTTCGTTGAATTTTCTTAATTTTAATTTTTAATAATGAATAAAATTTCCTGATTAATTAATTAAAATCAATTGTGACCAGATCTCCATAAGAAACACGTTACCGTTTTGACCACCTCTTGTCTTCCTTATCTTTTTTTTTTTTTTATCAAAATCCTCTTTTTAAGATAAAATTTGTTTTCAGAGTTGATTCTTTGAGTAGGAAGAAGATGAACAGCTGCGGAGTCCAACAAAACGCCGAGATGAGGAGAAGCTCCGTCGTTTCCGATCGCAGAGACGCCGTCGTTTGTCCTAAACCGCGTCGTCTCGGTGTCCACAACCACCACCTTGCCCGATCTCTCCGATGGCAAGTCAGGTATAAAGACTTTTACTTTCTCCTCGATTTACTTGCAAAACAGATCTAACGATTTCGCTATGAAGCCATCAAATTTATTGAAAAGGATTGTTTTTTTTTTTGTTTATATATTTCAGTCACCAGATGGAGTTCTGTGATTCAAATTCAGGAAATGAGATTTTGGATTTAATCCTCGCAAAGGTAAATCAATAATAATCCTCTGCTCAAAGCTAGAATTGATGTATAAATTTTTGTTTTTGTTTTTGTTGTTGATCTTGTGTGCATGATTATTTTACAGGGGGAGCAAGATCCGACGAGGACGGTGACGTCATCGCCGCCGCTATTCTTCACAGGGTCACCGCCAAGTAGAGTTCCTAACCCTTTAACAAAAGATTCACTCTTTCGTGACGAGCTTCTCGTGGTGGCTCCTACTACTACTCCGCCGCCGCCATCATCTCCAAGGAACGGTGGTGGTTGCGTTAGGGCGACGACAAACTTCGGGAACAATCCTGCGGTTCGAGTCGTGGGATTCAATTGCCTCGACAGGGACAGACGCAGCAGCGTTCCCACTCTTGCATAAGAGTAGAGTCGTCCCCAACAACGACGCTGCAAAAGAGATTAATAATGCTAATATATAACAGAGATGGCTCAAAAAACAATTTAAAAAAAATGGATTAGGAGGAACTGATGATAATGGATCATGTGGGGCTTTTTTGGTGAAAATGTGTAAATATGCTGTAAAATGGGCTGTTTTTATAAATTTAGGGTTTTGGGTGTCCAAAATTTGGGAATTTTTGTAAGTAAAAAGAGAGAGAGAAGGGTTTGTGAGTGTTTTTGATGTCTCTAGTGAGTATAAGAGCATAGTGGGTGGTTCTTCCTTATTTGTAACAAAAGGAAAGGCTCCAAGGAGGAGTTGTGAAATGTGAAGATATCATTTCTACCCTTTTTCTGTTCTCTCTATTGTACAAATGTAATTTTCAAAGGAATTGAATATTTTAATTTGCCATTTTTTGTTTTTGTAAACTAATTAGCTCTTGTTTTGTGTCAAACATTCGGGATTAATTAATGGTTTACCATCAATTTTTCACGTTCATGTGTTTCAATTTTTCAATATACTTCCTTTTTATACATGAACGTTATTTTTAAGCCAAACCAATTCTTACAATTAATCACGTACCCTATGAAATATATACATAAAAGTGAAAAAAATGTGGAATAAGCATTTAAATATGTAAAATAAATAACGTATATGAATATGGTTTATGGTAAGAGCTTAGTCGTTAGGGTTTGGTTGTATTTATCGATATTTTTTCTCACGTGATCTCTGTTTCCATTTAACACCAAATATTAGTATGTCATTTACAATAAATATATCACAAAAACAATAAACACCATCTGATGGTTTGTGTTTATACGCACCTGGAAACAAACTTAGAGATGGATACGGATCGGGTATCCAAACGTTTATGTACCCGACTCGAAACATGTAAATGTAATTGGCTTCGAAACCCGTATTTCTATGGCGGGTATTATGAACCCACCTATAATACAACTACATTAAACTACTGAAATACCGTTATTTCCACAATTGTAACATTTGTTGGGTAATGGTTTAGAAATTTAGGATAATACTTTTTAAAATTTCATATACCTTCCATGATCTCAAGTTTGAAATTTTGTTGTGACAGCAAATCGGCCATGCATATTGCCAATAATCCCGTCTTTCATGAGCGAACCAAGCACATCGAATTCGATTGTTATTATGTTCGTGACTCAACTCAAAATTGTCTCATCAAGCTGGCGTTTGTTCGCACTACGTAACATATTGCATACATTTTCACTAAAGCTTTAAGAAATGTTCAATTTCGTTTTTTGCTTTTCAAGTTGGAAATTTGTAATCTACATGCTCCAACTTGAGGAAGAGTGTTGAGAGATGTACTATGTTATGTTGTATAGGTCCAATATAAATATATATGTATATATTGTTAATGTTAATACACAACAAAGAGTTTTCCGCTCGTACTTTGACAAGCTTCACACTCCTATGGGTCTGAATAAATTTTTACGAGCCCAAGCTCAAGGAACCGGATCACTAACCCACAACACAGTTGTTGTTATATTTCAACTGCATATGCCAGTTGGTTATGTGATATGCTTCAAATGATTGTTCACTCAAAATTAATAAACATATATATATGTGGGCGATGGGTTACAGACCAGGCAAGTGTGACATGAGGACAACTCATTATTTCTTTGTCTGCGGATCTATTTCGATTCTTTGCTTACAACTTGGAAAAAATCAAACTATATTGATTTCTTTTGTTTTGCTTCTAATGTCTCAATCAAACCAAAAGAATCGTCAAACTTTGTGGCCGGAAATCTCGCATGCTTTATTAATTGAAATATTTAAAAGTATTAAATTTAGTTAAACTAGTGAAAAATGAAAAAAAAAACCTAAAAATCAGTTTTTATAACATGCAATCAATGTTTTCAGACCCGATCCAGACCCACAACTAAACTGATAAATCCGGCATTCTGGTCACTAACTTGGAAAACCTAAGTAATTATAAATCTGGTAAAATTCGGAAAAACCTAACAAATCCGTATTGATCCGCTATCCGAATTTATTGGTTGAACCGGTTGTGAACTAAAATATTGATTAAACTTTTTGATTTTAATTGTATATAATATAGTAGTAAATTTATTATTGTGACTTTTTAGTTTTTAATTAAAATTTTTGTTTATTTTTATGTGATGCACTTTTAGTTTATTTTTATCATTTATGATTTATTATTATCTTAGTTTTTTTTGAAATTAAAATACTAAATCACTTTACAATTTTTATTAGACATCTATACTATTAAAATATAGATGCAAATTTTTTATTTATTTATAAATCTTATTATATAAAATTGGATCTATCAAAAGTAATAATAACTCACTATTCCGTAAGGAAGTCCGATTCATTGTCCATATCGGGTTTTAAAATATTGCATGCAACTTTCACCTGCAGTGGACAAAAAAACATAGTTTTGTAAAAAGTAAAAACCATAATTGAAAAGTTTTGATTGACAAATTTTAAATACAAAAAAATCGAATGTGGCTGATTCATTTTTTGAAAGGAAAAAAGGAGAAGAGTATATGGAAAAAAGCTTAAAAATATACAAATTTTACATAATTTGGACGTTTAATACACAAACTATTTTGACACCCAGAAAAATATACAGACTAACGTTAGCATCTATTTTAATACGTAAACTATCAATCACTCTTTTTTTAATAATTAAACTATTAAATTTCGTGTATTTTACAACATTAATATTTTGAAAACCCGATTTTGTCCTCTTTTATTTATCAAATTCGATTTATTTTATCAAATAAAACAAAATTAATAATTTATAAAAATAAAAATAATTATTATTCTTTCTTTCTCTCTAAATACTTAATCGCTGCTGGTTGGCTTGAGATCTCTGGTGGCTACAGGTCGATGGATGGTTAACGAAGCAACAACAACGGAATCTAGCTCCGATTCTTCTTCTTCCGAGAGCAAACCTGAAATTATAGTCTAAGTCTTCATTGTTTTGTTTTTGGGGATAATTTTTTCGATCCATTGTTGCTCTTTGTTCGTTAGATCTATTCATTTGCGTTGGAAATTTATATATTCTATGTAATCAATCACTCGTTCCCGATTTGGAATTGTTTGCTGTGGTGATAGATCTGAAAAATCCAAGTTCATGATTTATATTTCCTTTGCAACTTCCGAAAGCCGACTTGGCAAAGCTTTATACGAACCTGGAGGAATCTACTTTTGAAGCAAACCCGACCCAGAAACCATTGGAAGCGAGCGAGAGGAGAGATGATTGAGCATCCATGGAAGAAATGAAGAGGAATAATAATTATTTTTATTTTTATAAATTATTAATTTTGTTTTATTTGATAAAATAAATCGAATTTGATAAATAAAAGAGGAAAAAATCGGGTTTTCAAAATATTAATGTTGTAAAATACACGAAATTTAATAGTTTAGGTATTAAAAAAAAGTGATTGATAATTTGCGTATTAAAATAGATGTTAACGTTAGTCTGTCTATTTTTTGGGTATCAAAATATTTCGTATATTAAACGTCCAAATTATGTAGAATTCTTATATTTTAAAGCTTTTTTACCTTCCATATATCTATTAAAAAGTAACAATACATTATTATTTATATCGTAAAAAATAACTCAAACTTAAATTTAATAGCGTGCGTGTATGAGTCATATAGTCTTTATAGACAAGGAAAAGTAAAAAGAAAACAAACTTGTCTCGTCACAACAACGTAAACTGAGCCTCGAATAAATCAATAAACATAATTCAAATGGGCTTACCTTTATTTGGGCTATCTACCTCATTAAGCCCAGATCTTTATAAAATTTACCTTTATCTGGGTGAGCTGGGCCCCACCTTTAACTTTCACAAAATTAAAAAAATGTTCCCACGCGCGTAACACTTGGCGTGAAGCTTTTATACAAATTGTGGCTTAACGTGAGAGACACACGCTGGTTCGCGCGTGTTAATCGTTTCGACGAGACTCACTTCTCGTGTTTTGTTCCACTTTACTTGACTCGTTTCCAGCTCTCTCACTCACTTCGTCGTCTCTGCAAAAATCTCTCTCTTTCGCCGGAGATTATGGGAGAAGGGAAAGGCTCGACTCTGGTTTTCGTCCTCGTCGTCGCACTCTGTTTAATCGCCTTCGGCTTTTCCATCGCCGCCGAGCGCCGCCGGAGCATCGTAAACCCCTCTCCTCTCTGTCCACTTGTGTTTCTTTCTCTCCCTCCGCTAGGGTTTTTGCTCTCTGGATTTCTATTTCTGGATTTGTTTCGTAATTAGAGCTAGTTCTTGCAAGATTTCTGTAAAATTTGCCTCTGATTTTTAATCTCATCAACTCTTAGAGAATTAGTTCAGAATCAAGAATATCTCTTTTTGATTTCTGTGGAATTATGAAAGAACCATTTGAGAGACATGTTCATTGTTTTTGTAGCTGAGACTAGAGAAACATAACTATGTAACTAAAGCATAGATTGAGTTTAATCTGTGACACTATAGGGTTCTTTCTTCTCTTGTGACAGGGAAAAACTATCCAAGACCCAATAACAAACGCAACATACTGCGTTTATAGCTCTGATGTAGCCACTGGTTATGGAGTTGGAGCTTTCCTTTTCCTCCTCTCGAGTGAATCATTGCTTATGGGTGTCACCAAATGTATGTGTTTCGGTAGACCTTTAGCCCCGGGAAGTGACCGTGCTTGGTCTATTATCTATTTCATTTCTTCCTGGTGAGTCCCATAAGCTTTATTATCACCGCCTTATTGTTTTGTAGCTGCTGATGATATCTTTGTCCATATGATATCTTCAAGTTTAGCATTCCTCCTGAAAGTGATATATTTTGAATAATTTAGATTGATTTCTGATTTTGAAGCTTTGAACATTAGTAGGTTTAATCTCTAAACCTGTTTTCTTTATGTCCAAATTTGACAATTGCAGGATGACATTTCTGGTAGCTGAAGCTTGCTTAATCGCAGGAGCAACGAAGAACGCATACCACACAAAATACTTAAGTGCGCAAACCTTCTCGTGTGAATCATTGCGCAAAGGAATTTTCATCGCAGGAGCAGTGTTTGTAGTTGCAACTATGATCCTTAATGTCTACTACTACATTTACTTTACCAAGTCTGTCTCTTCGCCGCCTGCTCACAAAGCAAACCGCTCTAGTTCAAATATCGGTATGGCGGGCTATGCATAAATGTCAAAAAAAAAAAATCTGGTTAGTCATTTGTAGATGTAAGAAAGAAAAGAGGTTGTTGCATTGTTACGTACTTGGCTACTATTTACTCTTATATGTTTTGCTGGCTATATATGTCTTCGAATTTGATGAAATTCTTCATCCTATTTTTTTTTTCGATTCTTTAGGAAATTTTCAGTTGTCCATACTGAAAATAATACATATTAGTTTTACTGACTATATTGTCTTGGTATTAGACTATTAGGGGGGGTGTATTGAATTTAAGATTTTGGGAGATTTTGTATTTGGTGGAATTTTGGTGGGTTTTGTAGATATCACCGTGTTTTTGGTGTGATTGTAAAAAAAAAAGGTGATTTGGTAAGATTTTCTTTTAAATTTCAGATAATTTTGTGTGATTTCGTAAGGGATAGCAAATTGTTCGGATGGTCCTGGCAAATTGTTCACTGGTTAGAGAACGTGACTGAGCGGGCTGTGAATCGTCATCTCTTCACCTTCGGCATTTTTAAGATGTGAACACCTGCTTTTGGATTCTTGTTGTACATTGTTCTTTTCGTAACTTGAAGGCTTTTTACTGTAATGCATGAGAATTTTATCCATTATCTTTTCCTCGCTGTCCTTCTCATCCTCATCGATTAAGACTTGAAGGCCTTTTCTTGAGTTTTCCTTCTTCGGCTTCTTGTATCATCACCACCATCCGATTGTAGAATGTGTTTTCCTCTACGAGATCTCCTTTTCAGAGATTGACTATCTATCTCATTCACTTGATGATGACCTGCTTCATTTCCTTTCTCTACCCTAGAAACATTCTTATCAATGTCTGCACAATTTCCTTCTTCACCATCTTTTTCATTATTTCCTTTACCGCTAGGTTTAACATACGGAGGTGGAAGGGATTTGTAGAAGGGTGGTTTCATTCTCTCTGTTTCTCGCTCCTCAATTTTCCTTGTTTGATTTGCATGATCATATTCATATTCACCACCATTGACGTTACCACCAGATGAATCTTTTTCTGTGCTCCCTCCCACAAGAACTGCATTTCCTCTACTCTCTTGATCATTACGGTGTCTACGACCTGGATCAATAGATTCTGTTCTTTTCGACTTGCTACTTGGCTTTGGAGGTCTTGAGATGTTATCTTCCACTCTCGGAGGTCCATGCTCTTCATAGTTCTCATGTTTATATCTTTGAAAGAAACTCTCTTGTTTAAAGCCGAGAACTAACTTGTCAGTTCTTTTGGTGCTGCTAGGCTTGGGTTTCTCTGTCACCTCTGTTTTCTTAGGTGCATCAGCTTCACCATTTCGATGTCCATTCCCTTGAACGAGATTCTCACGCTTGATCTTCATTACTATAGTGTCACCTTCGTTGAAAATAGGTTCATGTCTTTCTCTAAAAGATTCTTGCTTGGATTGCAAATAAAACTCTTTCCTTTCTGCCATATTGTCCCTCTCGAGTCTCTGCAATTAATCTCTTGAATACAAACTTTAAAAAACAGAAATCTGAAATCTGGTCATCTTAATCTCTTGAATACAAACTTTTGGCCCATGAATACAAGCTTTAAAAATAAAAACATCATTGAATCAATTGGAAGATCTCAGTCTTATCCAAATTCGGAATCTGGAAACAAAATCGATTCGAAACGCAAAACCCAGATCAAGAAACTCTAATCGGAACATGAATTATGCTTAGTAAGGTAGAAATTGAATGATGAATGAAGAACCCAGATGTATTCGACATCTTGATAATAGAGGCATCTAAACGAAATTGTTACAGCGAAATCGAGGATTGTTAGAGTGAAATTGAGGATCTCTGTCTGACTATATCTCTCTCGGCTCGAGAACAAGAGGGATGATCTATTTCTATGGTTTTTTTATTTTTTGAAAGAGGGAAGAAGACTTCGACCAAAAAAAAGAAAGGGAAAGAACAATTTTTTTTTCTTTTTTTTGGAAGTCTCTCCAAATAACACCCATAGAGGTGTGATTTTCTTGACCACTATTTGTCACTATTTTTAACTAAAACTGAATGTAAAGTCTCCCGAAATCCTTTTCACCACTTTTTCTTTAAAAAAATGTTTTGTTTTGAATAACAGTGGATTTGATTTAGATTTTATTAATTATTGATTGAATAACGCCGGATTGTAAGTGGTTTTAAATGATTTTACATAAATTTTATTTCCAATAACACGGGATTTGGTATGACATTTAGAAATCATTAATTGAATAACATGAGATTTTAAAGAAAAACCCAAATCTCCTAAAATTTCTAATCCAATACAACCCCCTTAGTATATATTGTTGTAGCTGGAAATATAATTACAAAATTTGTAAATAATGAAAATAGAGAGGTTTTGGCTAATCTTTAAGTAAAACAAAATTGAGGGCACTACCAAGCACTAAACCGTTAGTTTGTTGCTCAATGAGAACGAGCAGGATTTGGACAAAGTTTTGGACAAAGTTTTCGCGCAGTAAATTGGTTTTAATATTCTGATTCTCAAAAGTTTTTTTACAAGTACAAAGAAAGACAAATGTTTGAGTTTAGAGCTAAATTAGAGTCGAGAGCGATGTAGTGCATGTATAATTCTAGATGGGAAAATTTGTCTTTTGCTCTGTGCTCTTGTCTTTGTTTTATACTCCGAGATTGGAGTTTAACGTTTCTATTTACTCCGCCTGATTCGCCATAAATGGTTTTTGAGTTTGAAGATCCGGTTGTTACGTTTAGTCACCTTAGTTCACCGGTTTGAAAGAGTATTCTGTCTTGTCGGGATTGACTAATGGTTATGCATTTAATCCCCTTTGTTCGTAGACTTCACCTCGGTAAGTCTTTCAACTCGGCCCGCAACCTTAACTCTTCTTTTGATCTCGTATGGACCTTTTGACTTTATCAGACCTTTTTTACCAACTGTTTAATAGGCCCAAATTATTGGGTCGGGTTTTTATCCCTCACCTATATAACTACAGTCCATATATTTAATTAAATGAATCTAGATTTTTTTTAATAAATTGGCAATTTTTAAGTATCAACTTTCTTAGGTCAGTCTTGACTCGTGACACAGGAGTCAAAACGACGAGACTTTCATTTTGGTATTAAGAAGGATGCAAAGGTTATAGTGCTTAGTGCTTCCATTATTTGTTTTCATTAGAAAATCTTTCAGATTTTAAATTTCTGAAAAGGTTATAGGACTTCATCGTGTTGTTATTACACGATGGTTTAATAGGATTGTTTTCTTTTTACTCTACGAAAACAGATTAGTTGTTTAGTTATTTAAACATACCCAGACCTAAATACCCAAATTTTATATCAAGAAAATTTTATTATTTGTGCGTAATAACTGATGGGCTTTATATATTAGGCTTTTAAAAGTCAGCCCATATGGAATAAGTAGGCATATAAAGTTAAACATAGGTGGAATGAGTTTTTGATATAGTTTCAAATTCATGTATACATTTGGTGGTAAATTTTTTTTCTTGTAAGGTATGAAACAATTTATATACTATTATTTTTGAAAAATTGTCCCATTTATGTATCTAAAAATTTAATCCGTGAAAATGGGACAATTTTTCTTACTTATCATTGTCTTGAACTATCTAAATATTGTACCATTTTTGTATCTAAATATTGTGATTTATTGCAACTTTCACCGTTAACTTAAAACTAAGATTCGTAGAATAGTGATTTGCACGACAATCGCTATTTATGAATGGGTGTGGGTTTGTTTTTTTTTTTTTTTTTTTCACAACTTGATCATCTAAATCATTAGCTATAGACTGAAAACGACATATCATAAGGCAAATGGGACAAACAAAAAACAAAAAGTAACAAGGGGAAACACAAAGTTGCTCAACAGTCAAATGACGTGGCTTTTTATTTTCCATAGAAATATTTGATTGCTCTACCAAAAATATTTTCTTTCGGAGTGTCAATTTAAATTGCATCTTCTATTATCTTCTAGAATATAAACTAATAAATTAAAAAAATTAGAACATGTACTTTCTCGTCTTATACGCCTCTTAAGGTCTCTTTCCTTGTGTAGGAAAAAAAGGTCTCTTTCTTGTGGGCAAACTAAAAATAAATTAAATAGAATAAATAAAGATATCTTTATTCTAAAATGGAGGTTTTTGTTTTTGTTTTTGTTTTTTAGCTTAATATAATAGCAGATGTTATATATATATTAGATATCTACATGTGGAAATATATTAAATTATTTCGAGAAAGTTACGAGAAACACATAAATAAAGATATCAAATAATTTTATTTTTTTTTGGCCAAAACAAAGATATCAAGTTGCTTTAGTCTAGTGGAAAAGAGTGGGTATATGTCCTTCTCCATCTGGGTTCAAGTTATTTTGGCTACCATTCCACGATTAAATCAGCAAATTACTGACGTGTACCTCGGTTGTTGGACTGTTGGAAATTACCCTTGGACCAAAAAAAGTTTTTGGATATTCCAATTTTTTTTAAAAAATATATATATATCAAATAATTTCATACGAATTAGATAATTGTTTAAAGAGTATAACTCTTAAAAAATTGTTGTAGCAAATAGAAATTAAAAGACTATAAACCGATAATTAAATTGCCGAAACTACGATGGGATCGATCGGTTATAATTCTTAGTTTCGGAGTTCTTTAAACTCCTGCATAATTTCTATTATAGATTGTATTGTCGTTTATATATCTCTTATGGCCTTCATTAACATCTACATAATTTTTGCAAAATATATTTCTTATGGCCTTCATTAACATCAGAGTTCTTTGAAATTATAGATTGTATTGTTGCAAAACTTATTTTTCAATGGAAAATGATTTAAGGTTTTAGGCTTTTAGCACAATTATTCAATGAGCAATTAGATAAAACGTGCCGTTTTTGGTTAAACCTGCACCATCCAAAATTTTAAAAGCTAATTTAAAGATAGAAATAGGTTGATAGGTTTAGTTGAGAAAGCAACATTAAGCCAACTTAATAGACTTACTAAAACGTCGTGAAATCGAACAAAATAGCGGTGGCCTTTTTGGGTTGATTAGGTGCTAGATCATAGCATTTCTTATGTCCTTTTGAATTTATATATCCATCCAAAAATATACCCACTCAAACATGAAACATTAGATTAAACTTTTACCAAAAGATGCTTCCTTGGAAAAAAAAAATAATTTTTTAATATGTGTGTAAGAAATGTTTGTAAAAAGAAAAATGAAAATGACAAAAGAAATAAATAAGATCTTTTTGGAAATTCGATGAAGAAAGAAATGGGCCAATTGGCACCTTCTCTGTCAACTGTTCTCTACTTTTCCAAATTGGATACAACTTCTTTCTTTTTCCCCGTGAAAGCTAAAGCATCATCTATAGAGCCTTCTTAAGTCAATATCGTATTTTCATTTTCTCAACAAAAAAAAAAAGAAGAATCTAGTAGGACAAAGAATACTGTTTATTTATTTAAAATTTCTCTTCTTCTCTTTTCTTACAAAACTGTCCAGCTTAATCATGCATCAGTTAAATGGTCCTAGAATATTCTTCTTTTTATTTTGAGAAAATTAGAATACGATGTTGATGATTTTGTAAGTCTTTATACAAATGTAAGGTTAATCATGATAGAAAATAAATACTACTTTCGAAGTAAACAGCATTTGAGCCTTGCAGGACCTTTTTTCCTAAACAATGAGAATATGCTCATTAAAACACCGTAATGATATATTTGCAAAGATTGTGAATGTATAAAGACAATGTCACTTCTCATTTTATATAATAAAATGTATTTTGCAGTAAAAAGAAGAAGAAAAATCATGTGTAAGTACATAGAACACGACTATAGTATAATATAGTATAATATGTATACAAAGCAAGTAAAAATGGCTTTGAATCAAATAACTTGAAAATAAAAAATAAAACAAATTAGAGATATTTGCGCAGGATGTCAATTATTTAAAGTTTCATTAGTTTTTTTGAAAATGATAAAAAAAAAGTGTCATTTTCGCATAAAATGACGATTATACCCCCTGAATCTACATCGTGTACGCTGTACATGGGGTAAATTTGTCATAAACAGTTGAAAAGTGCTATATTTTAACAAAATTTTTAAAAATATTAACATGCAAATAAAACTTAAAATAAGTGACATCATGCGTTTCCAAATATCTAAAGCTGACATATTACATATTACATATCTACTAGGATTTAACCCGCGCTAATTATAGCGCAGAGTAATTTTTTTAAAAAATTTAAAAAATTATTTTTAAATTTAAGAAAATTGATTTTATCTGAAATTTACAATATAGTTTTTTTTTTAACGCTTCATTTATTATTCAAGAAATTCAAAAGAACTACAAAACAGAATGCAGGGTGAAACCCAGATAAAAAACAGAGGAAAAATACCAGTAGGCATCATACAAAATAAATAGAAGACCAAACACCAAGTAGAAGGATGAAAATAATTATGAAATGTGTTAGTAAAAGGAGCAAAGTGGAAGCATCGACCAGTTAAGCTACAGCTGCTTCAATAGAGAGAAGGCTTTGAAGCCAAAAAGGGCCATTCCTCACAACATATGATTGGTGTCCATTGTCCCTCCACTACAAGAAAACAGGCAATTTGCAACGAACGATATCATTGTAACATCGTTGCAAAAGAGGGTTTGCATCGAATTTGCGACGAAAATGATATCGTTGTTAACTGATCGTCGCAAACAACAAATCGTCGTAAATTCGTCGCAAAAGTACGAGGGAAAATACTTCGTCGCTAAATCGTCGCTAAATGTTCGTCGTAAAATCGTCGTAAATGTTACATTGAAATTACGACGAATATGAATACGTCGTAAAATCGTTGCTATTTCGAAGGAAAATATGTCATTGTAAAATCGATGGAAAAAATTATCGTCGTTAATTCGTTGCAAAGAAATCGTCGTAAAATCGGGGCTAAATAATCGTCATTAATTCGTTGCAAAGAAATCGTCGTATAATCGTGGCTAAATAATCGTCGCAACATCGTTGCGAACAAATCGTCCTAAAATCGTGGCTAAATAATCGTCGCAATATCGTTGCTAATAAATCGTCGTATAATCGTTGTAAATAGCCACGATTTTATAACGATTTTTTAGCAACGGATTACCATCGAATCACCGACTATTCTATATATGATTTTTATTATTATTAATTTTAAAATTTTATTAATTTCGAAATTTTAAAATAAAAATTTTAAAAATATTATATAATATAATTTTATTAAAAAGAAAATATAATAATCTGTTACAAAAAAAAAAAACCAAAATTAGAATTCGAAATCCTAAATCTAAATAACTATATCGTAATCGTCGAGATTGACATCGTCTTCGGGACGTCTCGACGAACCGGATGTGCCTGCCGCTGCCTCTGCCTCTGCCGTTGCCGCTGCATCTCTCTCTGCTCGGAGTCTTCGCTTTTCCCGTAGCATAGCCTGCATTGTTGGGTTCCCTGTTGCCAAGATGTCGAAGAGTTCGTCATTCTGCGTAGCATCCAGGTGAAACTGCTGCTGAAGACTCGCAATCTTCGCCTGATATGCCTGAGACCGAGTAGCCTCGGTCTCAACCCGCTCCTGAAGACTCGTAATCGTGGCACGTAACACGACTGGATCATCTTCTGGCAATCGGCGTCGCGGAGCATATGAAGAAGCAGCCGAGACATCTCGAATAGATCCCATCCCGACAACCTTCCCCTTTCTATTAGGAGCAACCTATATTTAAATTTTTCATTTAGAAATTTTTAAAAAATCAAAAACTAAAAATTAATAAAGAGTAACTATTCTATATATATACCTGCTCGAAGATCCGGTCAATATCGGGTGTGGTCAACCCTCCAGACATGACCGACGAACTACCGGGAGAGAGCTGTTGAGAGAGTTGTGTCTCTCGATCGGTGACTCTGGAAGTCACCTCATTGAAGATGTGCTCGGCAGTCTCGGAAACAAAGGAACCATCCTTCTTCCGGTGCGTCCGCTCAAAAACCCTGGTCAACGGAGGGAGTACACCTCCTTCTTCGGCGGCCTAAAGAAAAAAACTATGTTATTGGCAACGTAAATTAAATAAATTAATTTAAATAAATTTAATTACCATCTGTAGACGAACACCGGCAAAAGGTGTTTGCCCAGCTGTATGAGGCAGAGCCTTGAGTCGCCCGGCCGAATCAACGGTGTTGCGGGAAGCCGAACACTTCTCAGCAATGATGATGGACTTCATTTCCAGCCAATACCGCACCAAGCCGTCCCAAACGGCTTTATCCATGTAGAGGGGCTTTGCTTCATCGCCATCTTTCTTCCATGCTTTCTTCCACTCTCCAACCACGCCTTGGATACGAAACTTTACTCTCTCGAGAAATAAAGTTTTAACCTCCTCATGAATAGAAATATCCCAATGATATTTTTGCTGCACGAAAAACAAAAATAATTACACATTTTATAAAGTAAAATTAAATATATATTTAAATATAATTAAAATAATTAAGAGAAAAAAAAAAAAATTTCCATACGTACCGCAAACATCTTGAACCATGTGTCCTTGACGTGTTGAGGAAGCTGGGAAAAATTGGTATGCGGCTCGACAAAATAAGACTTGATGATGTCGGAAACGGTGCGTCCAACTTTGGATTCAACTCCAAACCTGAAACAAAAAATTGTAAAATTTTGAATTGTTAGAAATAAATATAAATATGTAATAATAAATGTAAAAAATAAATATTTATATATATTACCATTCCGACCCGTCAGTATGATCCGGATCTAATCTTTTAAGCCTATGACGCCCCGGCTGTGCAAGCAAATCATGAACCGTCATGTGTGCATACGGGGTCGGGGCATGTCCTCCAGATTGCGGAATCTGAGGTGGTTGTAGAGGCGGCGGAGGTTGCGTCACAGGGACGAAATCCGTCTCTGTAGCCTCAGAAGACGGAGGCAACCCGGGACCCGTAGAATCACCAATATCTCTCAAAAACTGAGCGTAATGTGCACGACGCTGGCCCATCTGCATAAAAATGAAAAAACATTACTATCTATAAACATCCGGGCAGTCTGCTATTTTTCCTAATTTGATTCCGTTTCTACCGACCTAAATTATTTCATTTTTATCTATACTAATTAATTAAAAACATAAAAAAAAAATATTTACCTTTTTTCGCAAAGAATTCGCAAAGAAGCTGTAAGCAGTTTTTTTTTAATTTGTTTGCAAATGAATTGGCAAGGAATTCGCGTGTATATATAAGATTACTTGTCGTCGCGAAATCGTCGCTAATCAGCGACGATTTCGCGACGAATCGTGGCTATATCGAGGCAAATTAACCGTAGCTAATTCGTCGCTAATTTTGCAACGATTTTGTGACATTCGGAGTTTGCGACGATTTAGCCAAGATTTGTCAATATTCGTTGCCAAATCGTCGCGGATTTGGATCGATTTTGTGACGATTTCTTTAAAAATCGGTTTTAGGATTTAGGGTTTAGGTACGAAATTGTAACGTAATGTCATTTTGGGTTTAGGAGTTGAAAGTTGTTTACCTGCTTCTGATGTTCCGGCTAACAAATAATTCTGGGAATCAAGTTTTTACTTGAAAACAAGATCTTACAGAATTATTTATTGGCCAGAGCATCAGACAAGCAGGTATACAATGATCAACATAAAAACTTAAAGAAAAGTGGATATGAATTTATTTTTTGAGTTTGCAATGAAGGTGTGAAAGGTATTTATAGAAATTTTTTACAAATTACCAACGGATTTGCAACGAAATATTACAACGAATTTACGTCGTCGCAAAGTAGCATCGAATTTGCAACCTTCGGAGTTAGCGACGATTTAGCCACGATTTGTCAATATTCGTTGCCAAATCGTCGCAAATTTGGATCGTATTAGTGAGGATAGTTGTAAAATCGGTTTTAGGGTTTAGGGTATAGGTACGGAATTGTAACGTCGATTGCAACGTTTCAAAAACAACTTGACTTGTTTACCGTAAATCCAAATTCATGAAATTATCAATAAGTTCATCGATATTGAAAAATAAGTAAAACATATAGTTTGCGTATACGTTAGAGATTAGTAATACAATGATTCAGTTTGTGGATATTACTGTGATTGACCAAGTTTTCATTTCCGGACAATTCTCTAAAGTCACGATCAATTTCATTGAAAGATGCATAATACAATGCGATGGTAATACGTTAGGGTTTAGGGTTTAGGGTTTAGGGCAAAGGGTTTAGGGTTTAGGGTTTATGACAAATCGTCGCTAAATCGTCGCAAATTGGCATCGAATTTGCAACCTTTAGTGTTTGCGACGATTTAGCCACGATTAGTTCAAGTCGTTGCCAAATCGTCGCCAATTTGCATCGATTTTGTGACTATCACAATTAGCGACGATTTAGCGACGATTTCTTTGAAATCCCTTAAACCCCAAACTAAATCTCATTTCCGATCACCACTCATTTCCCACCGTTGTTGGGGAAATTAATAAATTACATGACACATAAACACATATATATGTCTCGTAATTTATTAATCGCCGCACCTACGGCGGAAAATGAGTGGAGATCGGAGATGGGATTTAGTTTGGGGTTTAAGGGATTTCATAGAAATCATATCACTTAAATTTCACAATAACTACTCGATCACAATATTATATTAATACATTAAATTCACAATAATTACTAGCTAGCGCGGTCACTCTGATTCATTTTCGGACGAAGAGTAGTTCACATCCGTTTCTTGATCATCTGGTTCATCACTTTCTTCGAACTAATCTTCCTCATCTTCTTCCTCTGTATCGTCTGGGAGATATTCAACTTCCCTGTTTTGAGGATCTATCAAAAGGATGTCTTCATTGCTCTCATTTAGTTCTGGCATATCAGAGCAATGATCTTGCTGCATTGGTAGTTCCTCATCAACCCCCACAATTCGACCCCTCGGAGAAACTTTTATAACTGATAACCATGAGATACGGGTGGTACGAACTCGCGGATATGGAACAAAGCTGACTTGTTCTGCTTGTGATGCTAGGATAAATGGCTCATACTTATTGTAACGTCGTGATTGGTTGACATCTACTGCCCCAAATTTATTTTTACGGACGCCTCGATCAACTGTTGGATCGAACAAGTCGCATTTGAACAGAACGCATTTCAAACCTAAGCAACCAGGGTACTCAACTTCAATTATGTCTTGCAACACTCCATAAAAATCTATTTCGCCCCGCACACATACCCCGTAGTTGGCAGTAGCTCTTTGATTGCCGTATTTGAATGTATGAAAGATATATCCGCGTGTGCAATACATGGGTGCACTCGTTATCTTCGATATGGGGCCTTTTATTAACTCATGGAACCAGAGTGGATATGCGGTATCCCCATACTCGACCTATATCATTAATTAATTTAATTACAAAGTAATCAAAATATGTATTAGGTTAATTGTCCAAGTTAGTAATATTACTTAAATTTTTACGTACTTGCGTCTTCAACCACGGGGCAAAATGTTGATCTTTACGCTTGTTGATTTCATCGTCTGAGATTACTTCAATGACTTCTCGGACTTGTCTAACAAATTCTCTGCATACATAAGTATTTGTAATTGGTATAAAGCTAGCATATATATAATTTAGCCATATATATAAGACGTATGTTTATACACTTACGTCTCAAATGGACTAACTTCTTCGCAATTTAAGAGGATATACGTTTGTGCACTATGATGGTCTTTTTCATTGGCAAACCAAACTGACTTCACTCTTCCACATAATCGACCGATTGAAGAAAAGATATCTGGGACACCTTCATTAGCATATGTTCGGCCTACACCTCCATCATCATATCGCCGTGCTGCCCTTTTCCGTGTGCGAACCTTCGAGCCAAAATAGTACCCGGTGAAGTGAGAAGTTTCTTCTGTTAAACTTCCTGCTACTATTGAGCCTTCAACTTTGGCTAGATTTTTAGCCTTCCGCTTCAAATGTCCCATGAATCGCTCGAATGGGTACATCCATCGATACTGCACAGGTCCCCCAAGTTCTGCTTCGTGAGGTAGATGAATAGGTAGATGTTCCATAACATCAAAAAAGGCTGGGGGAAATATTTTCTCCATGTTGCACAACAAAATAGGAATACTAGCATCAAGTTGTGCAATAACATCTTCTGACAAAGTACGGGTACAAAGATCCCGAAAAAACCCTCCAATGCCTGCAATTGCTTCGTGTACATTTCCTGGTAGAAGTTCAGCAAATGCAAAAGGAAGTAGTCGTTGCATAAAGACGTGACAGTCATGACTCTTCATCCCAGAAAACTTTTGGCCATTCTCAACACATTTAGATAAATTAGATACGTACCCGTCCGGGAACTTCACATCAGATGTCGCCCATTTGAACAAAGCTGACTTTTGAATATCTCTGATACGATCTGAATCTTGTCCAAGCAGCCTTGAACGCCTCAGTAGGTCCTTGAGAAAATTGGGAGATTTTATTTCTCAGATCTTCAGATCTTCCATCATCGTAGAAGTTAATCAGGAAGGCTCTCTTGGTGTCCTCCCAATTAGTTAGCGATCCAGGAGATAGCTGCCTCAGCCAGTAAGTAGCTTCTCCACCCAGAGAGTAGGGGAAGAGCTTGCAGAAGAGATAGTCGTAGGACACTCCATTGCTCTTGATGCTAGTGACCAAGTCCTCGAATCTCTCTACATGGTCCATTGGATGTTCATGAGGAAGACCATGAAAGAGATGCTGTCCCACTAGAGTGAAGTAAGCAGGCTTCAGCTCAAAGTCATTCCTCTCAAACGCAGGAGGACGAATTGCTGAACGATTGGCGAAAAACTGGTCAGGCCTGTTGCATTCACCAATCGTCCTTCCACGATTAACCACAGCATTCCCTGCGTTGGCGCGCCCAGCTGGCGCGACAATCTCAACAACCGCAGCAGGGACAACGATGTTACCGGCTTCATCAAGTCGCTGCCCTCTCTCATTACACACGTGACCCTCTTGGTCTCTCAGAATTCCAGCTTCATCAGCTCTTAAAACCACTGGGTTGTTCATCCCTGATGTTTGCTTGGTCTTTCTGTTTGTGCGTTCCACAAACGCTAGCTGTTCCAATGACAGTTCAACTAGCTGTGTGCTCTTGTTGCTTCTGGTTTCACGAACAGGCATACACCTGCAAACAAAACACTAGGCAAAGCACGTAAGTAACCAGAAAAATACGTTGAGTATCGATCGATACCAAGTGGTGTCGACCGATACCAACAAAAGAAGACGACGAGTATCGACCGATACTACAGAGTATCGATCGATACCGACGAACTTAGTCGAAATTCTAAACTAAAATCTAATGGCAAATTGAGTCCCCGGCAACGGCGCCAAAATTGATATGCTCAATTTAATACCCTAAAGTACTAAAGCAGTTGTAATAGTATAGCTAGGGGTCGAACCACAGAAGACTCACAGAAACGCACAATAGATTCTATAGTGTCGAATTACGCTAAGCCAAACAGTTGTAATTAAAAACAGTGCAGAAATTAAAGGAGTTGTAAATCAATTGAGAAATATAGGCTCAGGGTTTTTCTCAGGAAATCAGTGAATGCAGACTAACTAACTAACAGGATTCAGATTTAGCGCAGTTCTTGAACTCAAATCACTAAAATATAGCTAACCAACTCTCGTTGCGAAAACTATCTAAATCTAAATCCCAAGAATTCCAAATCTCTTTGCGAATCCTAAATTCTAAATCAGCTTTAATATCAGGTTTGATATGTTCACAAATCAATTAAACCAAATCTCTTTGCGAATAATCAATTTGCTCACCTAGGTTCTATCAGGTAATTAATCGCACTCTCGTGCCTAATCAATTATCCTAAGATCTAAGTTCCAGATTCGTCAACCTAGAATTAGCTATGAACACAACCTAAGGTGAAGAACTAATTCAGATGGTGAATCCTAAACAGATAATTAACCTAGCATTCAAAGAAATCCTTTATGAGAAAACCCTAAACCTAAAGTGGATCTACTCAGACATGGCAATTGAATCAAAAGACATGTTTGAATAAATCATCAATAGAATAGAAAGAAGGGTTTAGAGATCTGATCTCGGACGAAGGGAGATTCAGACTTGTCTCTCTAAAACCAAAGTAAAATCAAACTATAAAATAAAGCATAAAAAGGCATAGCCTAAACAGGTGGCTGAAAACTCCTATTTATAACCTAAAACACGATCTGGGGTCTTCTTGTAATTATTAAAGACTTCTGGGCACTTTTGCAATTCCTCAAGTCTTGGAAAACTCGCGGGTTGTGTCTTGCTGCGCTGAGTGTCGATCGATACCAAGGGGTATCGATCGATGCTCGACGTGAATTCAGGTTCTCAGCGACACGATCTTTAGCTCTGCTACAAACTGCTCCAGAAAGCTCCAATACTTCCAATAATCCTCCAAACGTGCTATGACCTGTAAAAGACTCTAAAAAGACTCCAAAATACTATAAAGACTCTATAAAAAGGACTTATATCATGGCTTAAATAGGGTAAAAACCATGATATATCAACTCCCCCAGACTTAGCCTTTTGCTTGCCCTCAAGCAAATAGAAGACTAAACCAGAAAAAGAGGTTTGAAAACGCAGAGACTCACCTGTTCCTGAACCATCGAAAAGACCCTTTTCCCAAGTACCCAAATGTCACCTGATCAGGTTTCGATCTAACCACCATGTACTTCTCCGTAGACATTTGCAGCTTTTCCAGACTCCACACAAAATCCCACAGCATTGTTCAAGTAAAGCCCTCATCGCCAGTTTCATCTCTGCAGCTAATATTTAAGAACCTTCTAGACTCTTTACCAGACAATATCTTGACAAAGGAACCACCCTTTTTCACACTTTTTGTATCAATTTCTCTCCTCCAGACTTATTTCTTATTATATCCTTATTATTATTTTTTATTTTCAGCTTAGCATATACATATCAAGGTAGGAGACGCGAGTATTGATGGTGTTTGCCACCAAATCCCCGGTTCTTCCCTCTCTATGTATCAAAGGATGTAGGCGAATAATGGCATCATAGGAAAATCCTAGCCTCGCTTCCAATCCTTTGTGTGATCATCCCCTCTTAAGTAGAATAATGGGATCGCTGGAAATTTTCCTAACCCTCTACTCAGAAGAAAATCATTTCAATCTTTTATGCTCTTAATCTATCAACTTATTTCAGGGGAGAGAGATACCATAATTCTAAACACACGGGTTCCTTTATCAGATATGAATGATGAATCAAGCTCTATGAACACTAACCACATTGATGAAGTGCAAAAATTTGGCTCAGGCTTCAGAAGAACTCTGCTGGAGACATGGATGTTTTCTAGTCAACTGGTCAGCCTTTGGATTTTTCATTAGTCGATCTAGAACTGATCCTGTAACACTGTGCACTCAAAAACAAAATCAAATCAATAGGTTCAAGCACAGGATCATCATCTCCAACAAATTTTGACTCAATAAAACAGTTTTGACTCGATAAAACGACTGACTCTAAGAAAAACGAAAACAATGTCAGCAGACACCTCCCCCAGACTTGAACAACACTGTCCTCAGTGTTATCTAGCCTAGAGCCAGTGAAAGAAACAAAGAAAAAGGATAGAACGAAGAGAAACAAGAAATTACCATTCTGGAACAGTCGGTGTCGATCGACACACGGCATGGTATCGATCGATACCATGCTTAGATCGACTTTGTGAATTTTCATCCGCGATTGGTGTCGATCGATACCATAGGGGTATCGATCGATGCTTAGGCGATTTCGAGTTGCTCCTTGTTCATCCTGACACAGACTCAAAACAAACGAAAATAAAAATAAAAACGAATCAAAAACAGACTCACCAGTGGGTTGCCTCCCACCAAGCGCTCGTTTAACGTCAATAGCTTGACTGTAACGCCCTTCAGGCTGGATAAGAGTGAGAGCTTGCACCAAAACAGGCTCCATCACTTGACATTACTAGCTTCAGAGTTCTGCTTAGCATGCTGTCCACAAATTCCTGCCCTTTCTCTTTCAGCTCAGAAGTAAGAAGGACTCTGGCCTTGGAGAATGGCTTCAAGGCTCCCTTGCATTTGACCTTGTAATCAATCGAATTCCCATCACACTTCTGAGGAATCAGAGTGACATGGGGATTCTCGACCTTTTTGTTCTTGGCCTTCTTCTTCTTTGTTGCCTTAGTCTTCTTCTTGGGGATGTTGGGCGGTTTAGCTGGAACGTCTGTGACAGTAGGCTCATCAGGAGGCTCTTCCAGAAGATCAATTGCTAGCGACTCTCCTGTGATAACCTTGATGCTAGAGGCACGTGTGGGAATACTCCTAGGTGGAATGACATCATAGTAGACATCACCGTCAATGTAAGAGAAAGATAGTCTCTTATTAGGTGTGTCTATGATCGCGCCTGCAGTAGCCATGAACGGTCGTCCCAGGAGTATAGGCATACGAGATATCGCACCCATCTCCACAACCTGAAAATCAGTAGGCACCAGACAGTCTCCTACTTGGACTAGCAAACCAGCGATTTCACCATATGGAAGTGAGGTGGAATCGTTTGCAAACGTGATAGATGTCTTAGGAGATAGAATAGTAGCCCCCAACTGCTCTGCAATTGCCTTTGAGATGACATTGACACTAGCCCCTGAGTCGACAAGAGACTCTTTGAAATCAACTCCTGAGATGGAGCATGGAACAGCGAATTTCCCTGGGTCTTCCCTCTGTGTCAATTTCCGCGGTTGTAGTGAATTGCGAACTCTTTCTCCGATCACCTCAGGTGTTTTCATAACTTCTGGTCCGTTCTGAGAGGGGTGTCGATCGATACCAGGTAGGGTATCGATCGACGCCATGCGATTTGAATCGTTTCTGACAGGTACATCTTCATCAGAAAGAAGCTCCACGTTCGGGTTATCCAGCATATACTGTAGTCTAGCAATCTCCCATTCCTCCCTTGTGAGCTTAGGAACCATAGGATAAGGCATCCTGGTTACATACACTCGTTCTGCAACGACCTTAGGCACCACAGTCGAAGTTTCAACTGTTTCCTCAGAAATCGCCCCGGTATCGACCGATACCAATGGGGTATCGATCGATACACGGGTTTTCGAATCCATTCTAGCAGGCGTCTGGGCTGGTATCGATCGATACTGGGAAGTATCGATCGATGCTTGTGCGATTTCAGGAATGGCTTCGAGATTTTCTGCACGTAAGCTGATGGCATTGACGTGTGCATTGTGTGATTGAACCGCCTTTCCCTTGGAATTTGCTGCAGTCTGAGCTACTTGCGTCTCCAGCATCCTGTGGCTCGTATTTAGTGCCTCGATCCTTCCACTCAAATCGGTGTACATGGTGTCCATCTTACCATTGAAGGTGGCTGTCATCTTCTCCTGCCCTTGAACCAGGTGTTCAAGCATAGCCTCAATCTTACTCTCAGGAGCTTTGGGTGGTGGGGATTGGTACCCTCCTTGCTGAGCATTGTTGGTGAAGTTTCGATTGGAGTTGTATCCGAATCGCTGACCCTGAAAACCAGAACCACCAATGTAGTTAACATCTTCCACTTCATTCTCAGCAGCGAAGTGGACGGCCTTTGTTGTCTTTCCCAGCAGAAGACTGTGCATAGAATCCAGCTGAGCCTTCACTTCAGCGATCTGCGACCCATCCTGATTACCAGCCAGCCTCTTGCGCTCGAAATCTGCGCTCTTGGTGCTACTACTAGAGGCAAAGTTCTCAATCAACACAATAGCATCCTCAGGATATCTGGTGTTGAAATTACCATTGCTGGAAGAGTCCAGACCCATCTGATATCTCCAATCTACTCCTCTGAAGAAGATACCCAGCAGTTGCACATCAGAGTATCCATGATGTGGACAATCTCTCTGATACGATCTGAATCTTGTCCAAGCAGCCTTGAACGCCTCAGTAGGTCCTTGAGAAAATTGGGAGATTTTATTTCTCAGATCTTCAGATCTTCCATCATCGTAGAAGTTAATCAGGAAGGCTCTCTTGGTGTCCTCCCAATTAGTTAGCGATCCAGGAGATAGCTGCCTCAGCCAGTAAGTAGCTTCTCCACCCAGAGAGTAGGGGAAGAGCTTGCAGAAGAGATAGTCGTAGGACACTCCATTGCTCTTGATGCTAGTGACCAAGTCCTCGAATCTCTCTACATGGTCCATTGGATGTTCATGAGGAAGACCATGAAAGAGATGCTGTCCCACTAGAGTGAAGTAAGCAGGCTTCAGCTCAAAGTCATTCCTCTCAAACGCAGGAGGACGAATTGCTGAACGATTGGCGAAAAACTGGTCAGGCCTGTTGCATTCACCAATCGTCCTTCCACGATTAACCACAGCATTCCCTGCGTTGGCGCGCCCAGCTGGCGCGACAATCTCAACAACCGCAGCAGGGACAACGATGTTACCGGCTTCATCAAGTCGCTGCCCTCTCTCATTACACACGTGACCCTCTTGGTCTCTCAGAATTCCAGCTTCATCAGCTCTTAAAACCACTGGGTTGTTCATCCCTGATGTTTGCTTGGTCTTTCTGTTTGTGCGTTCCACAAACGCTAGCTGTTCCAATGACAGTTCAACTAGCTGTGTGCTCTTGTTGCTTCTGGTTTCACGAACAGGCATACACCTGCAAACAAAACACTAGGCAAAGCACGTAAGTAACCAGAAAAATACGTTGAGTATCGATCGATACCAAGTGGTGTCGACCGATACCAACAAAAGAAGACGACGAGTATCGACCGATACTACAGAGTATCGATCGATACCGACGAACTTAGTCGAAATTCTAAACTAAAATCTAATGGCAAATTGAGTCCCCGGCAACGGCGCCAAAATTGATATGCTCAATTTAATACCCTAAAGTACTAAAGCAGTTGTAATAGTATAGCTAGGGGTCGAACCACAGAAGACTCACAGAAACGCACAATATATTCTATAGTGTCGAATTACGCTAAGCCAAACAGTTGTAATTAAAAACAGTGCAGAAATTAAAGGAGTTGTAAATCAATTGAGAAATATAGGCTCAGGGTTTTTCTCAGGAAATCAGTGAATGCAGACTAACTAACTAACAGGATTCAGATTTAGCGCAGTTCTTGAACTCAAATCACTAAAATATAGCTAACCAACTCTCGTTGCGAAAACTATCTAAATCTAAATCCCAAGAATTCCAAATCTCTTTGCGAATCCTAAATTCTAAATCAGCTTTAATATCAGGTTTGATATGTTCACAAATCAATTAAACCAAATCTCTTTGCGAATAATCAATTTGCTCACCTAGGTTCTATCAGGTAATTAATCGCACTCTCGTGCCTAATCAATTATCCTAAGATCTAAGTTCCAGATTCGTCAACCTAGAATTAGCTATGAACACAACCTAAGGTGAAGAACTAATTCAGATGGTGAATCCTAAACAGATAATTAACCTAGCATTCAAAGAAATCCTTTATGAGAAAACCCTAAACCTAAAGTGGATCTACTCAGACATGGCAATTGAATCAAAAGACATGTTTGAATAAATCATCAATAGAATAGAAAGAAGGGTTTAGAGATCTGATCTCGGACGAAGGGAGATTCAGACTTGTCTCTCTAAAACCAAAGTAAAATCAAACTATAAAATAAAGCATAAAAAGGCATAGCCTAAACAGGTGGCTGAAAACTCCTATTTATAACCTAAAACACGATCTGGGGTCTTCTTGTAATTATTAAAGACTTCTGGGCACTTTTGCAATTCCTCAAGTCTTGGAAAACTCGCGGGTTGTGTCTTGCTGCGCTGAGTGTCGATCGATACCAAGGGGTATCGATCGATGCTCGACGTGAATTCAGGTTCTCAGCGACACGATCTTTAGCTCTGCTACAAACTGCTCCAGAAAGCTCCAATACTTCCAATAATCCTCCAAACGTGCTATGACCTGTAAAAGACTCTAAAAAGACTCCAAAATACTATAAAGACTCTATAAAAAGGACTTATATCATGGCTTAAATAGGGTAAAAACCATGATATATCAAAAATCATATGTCCGAACCCCGGTATACCACAACTGCTCCAATTCCTGTATCAGAGGCTGCAAAAACACATCAAGGGAACGCTTCGGATGCTTCGGACCTGGTATTAAAATACTCATGAATAAAAATTCCCTTTGCATGCACATATCTGGGGGTAGGTTGTAAGGCGTTAGGATTATTGGCCATAAAGAATATTGCCTACCAGACATACCAAACGGACTAAATCCATCTGTGCAAAGACCAAGATACACATTACGTTTCTCTCTAGCAAAGTCTGGATGTACCGTCTTAAAGTGTTTCCACGCTTTTGCATCTGAAGGATGAGTAACCTCCTCATCTGTTTGCAAATGATCTGCATGCCATCTCATCGATGCAGCTGTCCTCTCGGACTGATACATTCTTTTTAATCTATCAGTTATAGGAAGGTACCACATCCGCTGGAACGGTACCTTACTACGACCAGAACCTTGCGGCTTATATCTTGGCTTATGGCAAAATCGACATTCCAGCAACTTATCATCATCTTTCCAAAAAAGCATGCAATTGTCAACACAGACATCTATCATCTCAGAAGGCAACCCAAGACTATAAACCAGCTTCTGTATCTCATAGTAAGTTTCAGCTGCTAAATTGTCCTCTGGCAAATACTCTTTAAGCAAATCAGCCCAATCATCCATGCAAACCTCAGCTAAGTTATGATCAGTTTTAATAGTCATCATCCTAGCCGCCAACGACAATTTAGAATGTCCTTCTCTACATCCATCGTAGAGTGGCTGATTTGCAGCATCTAGCATATCATAAAAAAATTTTGCATCTAGATTGGGTTCCTCATCATCATGATGATCATGTGCAAATGTACTTACGGTTTCATGAAATGCATCCGTAACCATGTCATGAATCCTATCATTATCTTCACCATGCTGCTCCGCATGCTCATTAAATTGATTAAAATTATTTGATTCATCAAAATTCGATGCTTGATAATTGCTACTACTACTAGCTGCATTTCCCCCATGACCCTCTCCATGATAATACCATATATAGTAATGCGGCATAAACCCTCTATTTAATATATGCGACCACACCTTCGAGATAATGATAAATTTCCTATTCAAGCATCTGGCACAAGGACAGTACATCTTACCACTGATAATCGTATTATGTATACTTCCTGCCTGATGCATGAATCCCTCCACCCCATCACTGAACTCCTTTGTTAGCGATCCATCTGAATCAAGACGATTATACATCCATCTTCTAATTTCGTATATTGACATTTTTTTTTTGTCAGAAGGAAGTAAATATTGTTTTTGAATATGAAATTTTAATTATGAAGTTGGCCACTATATATAGATTTTTATTTTCACTACCATCGAATTACCTACGATTTTACATCGATTTCACATCGATTTTACAACGAATCTAAAAATGTTTACATCGACTTTACAACGATATTAAACATGTTTACCTAACTAAACACCGTGAATTTAAAACGTGCTCACCTAACTGATTAATCGTTGGGAAATCGATGTAAAGTTCAAATTATACAAATCATTGCTAATTCGTGGGTAATTTTACGACGATATTACAACGTTTTATATAAACGTCGTAAAATCGTCGCTACGTTACAACGATTTTACGACGATTTTGATAATCGTCGTAATGTCGTCGGTAATCGTTGTATAATCGTCGCTAATTAGCGACGATTTGACAACGAAAATTATCGTCCCAATTTTGCGACGACTTTACGACGTTTTCAAGAATCGTCGTAAAGTCGTCGCGAAAACGATGGAAATTTGCAACGAATTAAAATCGTCGCAAAAATTCGTTGCAAATTGCCTGTTTTCTTGTAGTGCTCGTAACGCTGGTGGCAATAGCATTTGCAGACCTGTTGCCATTCAACGAGGTGTGCTCGAAGCTCAAAAAATCAAAGGATCGGAGGTGATCGAAGATCTTCGATACAATTTCGAGAAACTCATGATAATTATGGGGATGTAGGAAGACTTCTCTGACCTGAGGAGAGGCAGCTTCAAAAATTACTTGCTTGAAATGCAAGCTTTTAAGACTCTCTACAGCCCACATAAAACTTAATAAAGCAGCTTCAAGTGGCGAGGATGTCGCTGAGTAAGATCTCCTGCTATGAAAGAGTACAAATCCTGTGTGATCTTTTAATAGCCATGACACTCCACAATCTTGGTTTAAACGATTCCATGATACCCCTATGTTGCACTTTAGAGAAGTTTGGGTTGGTTTTTTCCAAGAGACAGAACCTACTAGAGAGTTTGGCTCCGTTCTTTCCTTCTCCTTCATGTTGACTTTAAGCCAGATGTCAGCATCTTCCTTAGCTTTCGAAATGATCTGGGCAGGGTCCTGTCTTATTCTTTCGAAGACTAAGGTATTGCGAGATTTCCAAAGATGCCAGAGAACCCAGGGAAAGGAGCGATGCACGTTCTTGTCTATTCTGAGATTTTTGCTACAAGATAGAGGTAATGAAGATTCAGCAACACAGAGTTCGACGAAAAACATGCTGGAGGAGTCGGGATTTGGTAGAGGTCCCAAACTTCTTTCGCAAATTGGCATTTAAAAAGCATATGACAAATGCTCTCTTCTGCACTTCCACACGAAGGGCTGGTAGAGTCAATATGAATTCCCCGCGATACTAGTCTCTCCTTTACAACCAACGCTCCGGATAGTGCACGCCACATGAAATGCTTAATTTTTGGCAGAGTTTTTGTCTGCCACAGATTCTTCCACAAAGCTTTTTCAATCGGAGGCATGACTCGAGGGTTAGGAGATCGAGATTCTTTAATATTTTCCAGAAGTCTGTAACCACTATGAGATGTGCACTTACCATCTTTTGAGAAGTTCCAAACTAGTTCGTCACTTTGGTGTCGTCTTGTTTTCATGCTCATAATTCTTTCAGCATCCTCCTCCGTGAAGGCTTGTCTTACTCGGTCAGAAATCCAAGAACCAGTGTCTTCATCAATTAGATCAGAGATCTTTAATGTTAAATTAACAATATTGTCTTCTCGATACATCGGTGGTCTTGGCGGTATATCAGGAATCCAATTGTCTGCCCAGACGTGAGTATCATGCCCATCACCAATCTGCTTGATGATTCTCTGCTTTAAAACTTCTCTCCCATGAATGATACTCCTCCAAGCATAAGAAGGTCTCGATCCTAACCCACACTCAAGAAAGGAACTATTCATGTAGTAACGGCTTTTAAGGACCCTGGTTATGAGTGATTCCGGTCTGTTACAGATGCGCCATGCTTGCTTACCTAGGAGAGCTTGATTGAACTGTTCAAGATCATGAAAACCGAGGCCTCCAAGCTCTTTCTTCTTACACAATTTCTGCCAAGCTACCCATGGAATCTTATTACGATTATCCCCGCTGCTCCACCAAAACTCAGTTAATGCGCTAGTCAGCTTCGCACACAAGTCTTTGGATAAAACTATTTGTAATAATTTATCTATTTAATCCGTTTTTAGTGAACTAAAATATTATTCGGGATAACCTGCAACAACTTATCTCTATAATATTATTTAAGAAGACATTTTTAAAAATGAACTTTGTTTTGATATATATTCAATTTGAAAAAAATCTATATAAAATCTTGTTATATTTTTTACTATAATTAATTATATTTATTTGAATATATATCAAAATAAAAATTGAAAAATATTTTACTATTTTTATAAAAAGTTAGACACAAGAAAACTATTTTTTTTGCAAGAGGTAGTAGACTAACCACAAAAATTAGAGTCATTTAACGGTGCATATTGGAGTTATGTTTTCAAAATTATAAGTTTTTGCGGATTAACCCAAATAATATTTTAGTTCACTGCAAAACGGATTAAATAGATAAATTATTACAAATTGACAATTTTATGTATAATCATTAGTTAGCTATATTGTAAAATTTAGATAAAAGTAATTTTCTTAAAATTCAAAACAATTTCTTTATAAAAAATACTCCGCGCTATAATTAGCGCGGGTTAAATCCTAGTAATTTTGAAAACATAACTCTAATATGTACCGTTAAATGATTCTATTTTTTGTGGTTAGTGTACGAACTCTTTAAAAAATAGTTTTTTTGTCTAACTTTTTATAAAATTAGTAAAATATTTTTTAATTTTTGTTTTGATATATATTCAAATAAAATATAATTAATTATAGTGAAAAATATAGCAAAATTTCGAATATATATATTTTTGATTATATATGAATTGATTATTATTTTAAAATATATAGTATTAAAATAATTAAGAAATTAAATAATAAATAACATCTTTAATGCAAAATATATATTTTTATATTTTAATCAATAATTTAAAAAACCTATTATATCCTTTCATATTTCAGTTATTTTTTGTTATTTGTAATGACATTTTATGTAATAATTTACAAAACAAAGTTCATTTTTAAAAATGTTTTCTTAAATAATAGTATAGAGATTATTTAGATCTGAAGATTTTGATATCCTAAATTCACGTACCTTATAAAAAAATATTATATGAAATAATGGTTTTTTTATCACGAAGTAGATTTTTTTTGTTGTTTCGCCATATAATTTTTTTCAGTTACACCGATTGTCAATCAATTATCTGCCAAACTTAAATTTCCAATAAATTTTGCCGTTTAGTTAAAAAAAAACAAAAGTTTTGCCGTTACGATTTGAATACATTAATAAGTTTGAATTTCTGGTCAGGCGTTACATTTTAGCTGAGACCATCGAAGCAATTAAATAATTAATTAATACATTATAGTGATTACGTGGAAACAACGGCGATTGTGATAGTGACGTGGATTGGTTAGATTTTTTAAAAAAAACCAACGGTCAGAATTGGACATAACGTCCGTTGCTGGTGTAAGGTGTACACGTGGCACGTTCTCTGTGCACGTCGTCTACCTCAAGCTGTCGGCTTGAAATTTACACAGTTTCAATTGTTTCCCCTCTTTTTTTTCTAATTATCGAGATAAAAGAAGAAAAAAATCAAAAAGTACAAACACCAAAAAAATTCCTTAGATAATAGTAAGAGACGAGATATTATTACACCGAAGTTTCTTGCCCCGCAAAACCCGCTTTTTTATAATTTTTTTTTTTATCCACATCTGTTCTGCAGCCGGTGAAATAGGGCAGAATCTGTGGGTTATGAACCAAATTAACAAGTCTAAATATCAGTCCTAGACAAAAAAAAAACAAAGAAATCATATAGTTAGAGCATCTTCAATAAGAGTTTCATTGAAAAACCCACTATTAAAAAAAAAAGAAAAAAAAAAGAGTATAGAGAATGTCTCATTTGAGACACGGATGAAAAACACCAATACCACATATCCATTTATTATTAGTTTTACCTTTTAAAAAAAAAAAAAAATTTAATAATTAAATTAAACTCTATTAAAATACTAATATAAATTTGTTGAGATACTTTTTAAAAAAGATTCACTATTGAAAGTACTTTTACAGTCTTTTAAAAAATTAGGGGATTTTTGCACAAATAATCATTTTTTAAAAACCTTCATAGTTTTTTGTCATTTTCAAAAAAAATTTTAACAGTGTAACATTTTGTGTATTGTATATGGGTTAATTTTTTAGTCATACCCTTATACAGTACTGTGCGAAAACAAAGAATGTAATGTACACACTTGTATCAATAGATAGATAAAATAGTCTTTTTACAACATAAAGTATTAGATCATATTCTGGATTTTGGGAAGTGACAAAAAAACTAAATGAATTTTCAAAAAGTAACTAACCATACAAATATTCCAAAAATTAGCCGCCAGGTTTTACTTTAAAACTTATCTAAATCTGGTATAAACAGTATATCCTTTACCATTTAAGTAACAAATTTGATATCTAAAATACATATTTTCATTTATTGATAAAATATAAGATATTAGGCCAAAAAAACAATTTGTTGCTTGTAACCCTATATAATAAGTCAAGGCCGGCATTGATTCTGATTTTTGACTTAAAAAAATAATTAAAAAATCATTCAATCCACTAGCGAAATAAAGATTATCGAGAATCATCAAATGTAACTGTTACATTTCGAGCAATTAGAGATAACTCTTTATTTGCACTCAAAAGACCATTCATTGAAGTTTTCCAAATCACGTATAAATTAGCCTTTGATCCCTTAAGAAACATGTACTCTGGTTCACCATTTGCTCTTTCTGTTTTTTCGACACATATAAATTATATAAATTAAAAGGACAAAAATATCTTCTTTTTGTAATTCGCTGAAAATCAAAACAAAACGTAATTGATTTATAATTTCTGATTTTTTTTTTTAAAGAAGATAAAATCTTAAACAAAACACGGACACAAACATAATCTTTGTTCTGTATGACTGTGTCTTTGAAAGGTTTATAATATAGTGATCGATGCTTACACCAAAATAACATAAAACGAAAATAAAACTTGAAATAATGGTAGATCGAAACCCCAAAAGTCGATAGAAATAATTCTTTGGAGACAAAGCTCCACAAATTAAGAGACTCTAATATTCTAAAGGGAGATAAAGTCCAAAAAGGGAAACGATAAGAGATGAAAATAGTAGTAGATTTGATTTTTACTTTTATCGCACACGAGCATAACAATAAAGAAAAAAATTAGACACAATTGCGAGGAAAGAAATCGGCGTCGACATTAAGATATAAACTTCAATTTTAACCCAAAAAAAAAAAAAAAAGATAGAAACTTCAAACTAAATAAGATGAATTTTTTTGTACTAAAATTCGTTGTTAGACTGTCAAAAATTATTTACTTGAAAATAACCGACGTCTGTTGTTTTTTGTTTTCCTGTTAAAAAAATTACTATTGAAATCGCATGAGAAATGTAGAATTATACAAGATCACAAGTTGTAACCACGTTTTTTTTTTCGTTTTGAAGCCAAAAAAAGAAGAGAAATGAAAGTTATACGTTACAAAACAAAATTATGTTATTTATATATATATAATATATATATGAAATAACATAATTTCGTAAAGTCACCTTCACAAAAACATAATTTAATGTTTTTCACCAACTAATATGTTACTAATAAAATTTTAAAACGATGATTGTAATTTGTAATAGAGTAAGGTTGAAGCAGAGGATCATTCCTCTGAGACAATTATCGTGGCGCTGACCGAAGACTGAGAGGACGTGAAAGGGACGCGCACCTGAACCGTTCTACTAAATTCTATTAGAAAATTCCATTACATAATAAAACAAATAAGACGACAAAACAAAAAAAACATAGGATAACAAATAAAAATTATTATTCTGAATTTTGTTTGTAAACAATTCTATTTCAAATTAGATAACCAACCATGAAGTTTTTTTACTATTGTGTGATTGATAAAAAAAAAAAGGTTCTATTACGCACTAAAAAAAAAAAAGGTTCTAAATCTAAAGTTATTATAAAATAATCTATGATCACCAAAATATGTAAGTGATATTATTCTTTAAAAAATTTCGACTGTAAAAAGAGAATAATAACTAATTAGAGCATGTAATTTAATTGTTTGAGTCACTACGTCATCATCGGATTTCAAATTTGTATAAAAGAAAATCTCAACCTTTTTATCAAAGATCTTGTAAAATGAAATACTGAAGAAAAAAACTCATAAGGTTTATACTCATTAAAAACACACACACACACACAAAACTCATAAGGAAATGTAAAAAATTAGTGGATTGAATGATCTTTTTAAGTTAGAATTAGTGCCGGCCTGGCGCCCTTCACTTATATGTACGGTTACAACTTACAAGCAACAAAATGTTTTTTTGGCCCAATATCATATCATATGTGTATATATATATTAAAGGCAGGTTTGATTGGTTCATCATTATTATATTCTTATTATAAAATAATATCAATTAGGTAAAGTTTTGTTGTAAGATTTGTATACATGGTTTTTTAGTACATATTTTGTCTTAGGTTCTTGTTTTTCAATGTACAAGTTTTGATTATTTGGTTGATTTCAGTTTTCAAATAATGGTTAAAACATTAAATAAAGTGAAACAAAATGAAATATGTATATATTCTTTTAGTTTTTTTTAGCGGGAAGACCTTAACGAGTGTTCAAGAGTTGTTCAGTATATTTTAAAATCGTGTCCTAAACGTCGGTTGATTGATCCTACAAACTCCATCCAGACTCTTGATTATTAGTTTTCTATTTAAAAATGATTTCAACTGAATTTATATCCATTGTCCATTTTCTCCATAATTTTTAACTTGACATATGTCATATATACACAAGTGATTTTTTGTTTTTGTCAAAATAAGTGATATATAGTGTTTTAAGAAGGTATACAAATTATAATTATGTCATTTATATGGTTTTAAATATCGAATCGTGTAATGTGTTGACAAATAGCAAAAAAATATAGAATCGTGTCATGTGTCTGCGCGGAATAATGTTTTTTGTAATAATATATAGAATATAAAATAACTAATAAGAAATTATTTAAGTGTTATTGATTCAAATATGTTCAACTCGTAGTTTTTAAGTTTACAATAGATTTAATAAATGTTTGGCAATATGTTGGATATCTGCAACAAGTTCAATTTATTTTTAAAATAAGGGATTTTTTTTTTTTTTTGATAACTTATGGGTAGAACCCATGCCCATACAAAGGCCCAAAATAATCTTATGGGAAAGGGCAACTCACGGATAAGCTCCCTTCCGGGTATTCAAATGGGTCGAAAGCAAGGACCCATATCCGTGTGGGTGTCCAGAACAAATGTGTGTTAGTTTCGCATAGCAGGATGATCGAATCCATAACGTGTTTGCGTCCAAGATCCGTTCTTTACCATTTGACCACAAGCTTCCGGACTAAAACAATAGGTGTTTGAAAACAGATTTTAAAACAGATGAATGAATGATGAAAATATTATTAGTCGGAGTATAAAACATTTCGGCTAACTTCGACTAATTTTACTAGCATTTAGAGCATCAAAAATTCAGATCGATTATAATTAATTTACCTATATACTCCCTCCGTTTTAAAATAAGTGTCGTTTAAGGTTTTTTCACACATATTAATAAAACAATACAATTCTTTGTTTTGCCCCTTATTAATACACTATATAATGTGTTCACACTCATTAATAAGCTGAAAATAGGGATAAAATTGGAAAATTTATTAAAAATCTGTATTGAAAATGTAAAACGACACTTAAAATAAAACAAAATTAAAATTCTAAAACGACAATTAAAAAGAAACAGTAACGCTTTAGATGCAGCTATATAGCGTACTAAATTTGGTGGGCACATGAAAGTTCAACCACCACTTTTTTTTTTTTTTTTTTTTTTTTTTGTAACTAGTACTTTCTAAGTTGCCTATATGCGTTTTCAATTTTTACACCTAAATGGAATTAAAGCAACTCTCTAAATTTACCAAAATATACGACTTAACCATTCAAAGTTTCAAATGCTTAATTCAATCCAATCGAATTGGCAACCCTTAAAATATGTACGGCAAAGCACTTCGTCAACATTAATCAAACAAATACATGTCAGGTGAACAAAAAAGTCAATTCCAGAAAGAATAAAAAGATGGTTTAATGGAGATTATTAAACCATTAGAAAAATGGTCAATTCTAGCAAAATTATGGGTTTATAACGAAATTGAAAATATGGAACGTTGGATGGGGACCACGTAATTTATTTCGTGAGGTTCTGTGCACTTGATTGCTTTGTACTCACGTGATGCGTTGTTAATGGCCTTTGTATAAGTTTATATATATTTAAAGTGCTTTTGATTTGATCATATAAAAATGAAATCATAGTATATGCTACGGTATGTTGATATTAAAAACATATGATAGATTTGAATCTGTCCCCAGTTTGATATTTCACCTCCAACATGCGCATTACCACTCACAAAACACAATTATGCTCGACCTCCACTTTAATTAATTTATTTTCCAGATATATACTCTTCTTTTTTTCCAAATCACTTTATAAATACAGGGAAACGGTTTATGCTGTATTAAAGAGTTTAATTTTTGCACAAAAAAAAAGAGTTTAATTATGTCAAAAAATAAAGTATTTTAATTGTTAACTAAAATTAGTTATAATCAATTGATTGTAATTTAACTAAGCCGCTATGTAATTCACATAGCTTTAACTTAGAGTAGACATTCATTGAATCGACAATCCTTCCATTTCAATTGACATAATTAACGTAAACAAAAATTGACAATATATAAAATATCAAGTAAACTATATTCATATAGTTTTATCCAAACAAAAAACTATATTCATATACATAATTAATATTAGCGTCCTATAGTTTTAGATATCTGCATTAACGAGTATCTATCTGTCTACGCAACCGAACAAAAAATTGTAGACGTCCATAATTTTGGAACGGAGCACGACGAAGATCAGATCGACTAATTGTTTCCAATAATTTGTTCATTTTTACTTGTAAATTAAAATAAATATAAAGAACCCTTTATTGTAGTAATTTTAGTTGACATTCAGAGGTTTTTTCTAAGTTTGAGAGATTAAGACCTTGGGTTTATTAAAATCTATTTCTTGATACGTGTATGATTTGCACGACGCCTACGTATACGCATATACTTAAGTGATAGGTATATATAATTTCTGAATAAATAACTAAGGCCATCCAAATATCCAAAGAGGTACATTTTATCTTCTGTACCTACTTTTGTTGCCATCTAACATTTTGATATAACGATTTAAAATCCAAGTTCTGGAGTCCAATTTATGGATGTATGTATTTTTTATAAAATCTATATAATCTATGCGTTTCCTGATAAACAAAATCTACGTGTTTAAGTGTGCACGATTCTTAGAAAAACAACGAAATGCAAAATTAGAGTGATTGGAGTTAAACTTTTACTACTTCCTCGGTTCTATATTAAGTGATGTTTAAGGTTTTTGCATACAGATTAAAGATTTATTTAATTTTTATTTTTTCTATACTAAAAACATCATTTATTGTACATTTAAACACAAGTCAACCAATAAGAAAACAATCTGCAAAATACAAAGGATTAAAGACATTAAAAAAACTATTTAATTTTGCTTTGATTTGTGAGAACATCACTTATTTTATTTGATAACAAAAAAAAACCTCTAAAACATCACTTATTATAGAACGGAGGGAATATCATTTACTTGAATCAATATATACTGCTATCATTTGAATCGATATGATCGTTATAATCACTATAAATGTTTTTTTAACTCAATCACTTTTTAAATGTTAAGATTTTTAGAGTGAAGTTAAAAACTAATAGCATTTAAAGTAATTGACACGGTTTTTGTTTTCATACAAATTGTTTAGGTCAGTCATAATTTTCTTTAAGTCAAAAATAAATTTGACGTTTTGAAAGAAAAAAAAGGATGGAAATATTCTATTTAAGAATTAAGTTTTTTTTTTTTGGGGTAAAAAATTAAGAATTAAGTTTAAAGGAAAAACTAAGAAAACCATGTACAAATGTATAGATATTGAATAAATGTAAAACAAGGTTTATATATCTTGCAAATAAATGTATAGATATTGAATATAATGCTATATGGTATCGCTTAAATATCTAGCAAATGAATCGTAGGTCATTCACCACCAAAAATCATACCAATATGTTCGATTTCGACCGCTCGAAATGTTCTACCAAAAAAAAGGAGAAACGTGCATCTTTGATAATACAATGGTTCGATTGAAAAAGAAGTAGAAAGTAATGGATCGACAAATATAGTATAACCAAGAGTTACAACTTTGCTTAAACCACGTATATTGGCAATACTAATATGTCTATTGCCCACCAATTAAAACAGTAGCCTTTTGTCTAAATCCCCACACCTTGTTCCAAAACTCAAAATTTCTCAGCTTTCTCATCTACTTTTTCGATAGAGGTTCTATCTAAATATTAAAAAAAGAACATAAAAATAGCAAATCCATTAGATTAAAATTTCTTAGCCTGATATTGCAATGAAGAAAATAATCAATTTTTTTTTTGGCCGAGCAGCAAAGTTAAAAAAATCTAAATTGTTATTCTGCAAAAGTACTTGGTTGATAAAGAATTATAAAATCGTTGAATCGTTTTAGCATTCACATATCATGAATTAAAACCGAATTTTAATTGGAAGTGGTCATATTGTTGTCGTTGTTTTCCTATGAACTGTCTTTAAATTCGACCAATGAAAATATGAGACAAACAAACTCGTAGTGGAAGTGTTGTCTGCGTCCTACCATATCTAAATATGAACATGGGATAAAATAATGGATTTAGGCCAATAAATCTATTACGTTTACGTGCAAAATATCAAAAGCTGATGGGGTGATTTCAGATTAGTATATAGATATGCGAAATGAAATCTTTCATACAAAAAAGCATTCACACATAGTTCCATACTATAAATCCATATGTATACTACGTATATATTCTTCTTTTTTGTTATGCCAGTTTAAACTGTACCATGGTCCATGGTAGATGAAGTTGAATCTAGGGTGCTAAAGTCTATGACCACTGGATCAAATACTGCGACTAACATTTTTATATTTGCTGGTTTTCAATTTAATTAAACATTTATTTCGTATTAACAGTATTTCTTTTGTGAAATACAGCTCCGAAGAAAACACTAAATTTATGGGTATGCAGAAAATGCGGTTGCATAATGGAGATAGCTCACAGAACAAGCATGTAACGAACGTTATAAGAGTTTAAAAAAAAAAAAATACAGTGCGTGAAGTGTATATTATATTTTTAAGCTGTAACGTTCTTAAAATGTAACTCTATTGATGCCAAAAAAAAAAACTGTACCTCTCTATTCTCCTATAATATACTCGCAATTATGATATCTACTATTCATCTCACATAAAAGTTATTATCACTGCAGTGATTGTCCGTCTTGTTGATCTAGACCAGGGGAACAAAATTATCAGAACAAGCACTTGGTTAAATGAAACATTATAAGTGGGCTGTGCTATTCCCATCCGAAAAATTAATCTGGACCTATTTGAACTTGGAATTACTCCCAGAAATCAAAAGTGATTCTAGTAGTTGATAAAATAAATAAATATTTTTTATATAAAAAAATAAAAATTATTATTAGTTAATTTATTTTTGTCAAAATTTTAATATGAAAAACGTTTTTATAACCATTTCGATATTTTCAACATCTATTGTTAGACCATCTCCATCGGAGGTTTATGAGGGGTTCAGCGTGAGTATCTTAGCGAAAAAAAAAAAAAAAAAAAAAGGAAAAACTGATCAAATGTTTAGGACCGATCCTTAAATAAGGATTTTAAGGATCGGTTCTTAATGGCACGTGTAAGGTTGTAATTGGGGAAGGAAAAGACGGGATAAAATTTTGTTCTTTGTTTTTTGGCCGATGTCGACATTTTTCTCTCCTTCTTCGATTGTATCGGCGACGGCGAAAGCGAAATCGATTTGGGTATTGTGTTCTGAGCGGAGTTGTAGCCGATGATGCCGATTCGTCGTCATATTCTTCGTCATCGAACCTCATCGAACCTCCCTGTAAGATTTCTACTAATCGAATCCGTCTTCCTCGCGTGGTTTCTTCTTCAACGCGTCTTCATCTGTCCATATGTGGTGTTGTCAATAATGGGATATTGTAAATATGTGTGTGTTTATGTAAATATGTGTGTGTTTATGTAAATATGTGTGTGTTTATGTATGTGTTTATGTAAATATGTGTGTGTTTATGTAAATATGTGTGTGTAAATATGTACATGGTGATCCTTTGGTGGTTGTTACTTTTGTTAAAACTTGCTGGTTTCTTGTGTTTAGGAGCATCGTGTTAAAACTGCGTGTGGTGTTGTGTCTGTCATTGTCTATGGAGACCGAGAAAAGCCAGCATTGATTACTTATCCCGATCTGGCCCTTAACCGTAAGTCTAAAGAATCTCACCTAAATTACAGGATCCTAAAGCCAGCATTGGTTTTTTTAGAACCCTTAATGAGGTTCAACCATTGGAGCCCAAAAAAATTAAGAACTCTTTAAGAGTTCTAAACTTTAAATTATTCACAAATTAATTATAAAATAGTCTTAAGAACTTTTGTTAGAGGTTCACTGATGGTGATGTCCTTATACTTTTAGAAATGTGAATGCATATAGAAAAAACAAATGATTAAAAATCAATATTCTAAGTTTGAATTACGTGAGATTTTTTTTTTTTTTTTAAACTATTTTCCACAAAAGTTAGAAAGAAAAATAATTTGAAACATCAAGAAGGGCATGTTAAAAAAAAGAAAGAAAAGAAAAATATCCAGAGGGCGTAATTGACTGGGCATGTGCACTGCAACGTGACCGGACTTCAAATCCGAATCCAAACCGATTAATAATGCTTTTAAAATTTAGAAAGCGACATCTGGAAGTTTTAAAAACAAAAATATATTTCGTTTTAGAAATCATCAAAAAGATAAAACCAGAAAAAGCTAAAAAAAAAAAAAAAAAAAAGCGAGGGATCCGTGATTCCAAAGGATTCGCTCTCCCACGCGCCTAACTATCCGTCACATCTCACGCGTCTCTCTTTTTACATTTCCCCTCCTCACATTCTCTCTCTTTTCTCTTACTATAAAGCCTCGTGTTCCCTTCTTCCCATTCTGCACCTCTATCTCTCACTAATTTCGATATTGCCACTGAGAAAATAAAAAAAAAGAAAGAAAAGCCTAGTTGTTAAGCTATGGCGGAGGAGTTGTTGGCTAACGAGGAGAGGCTAACTCGGGCTGAGTCCACCGAGAAAAAGCGAGTTAGGGACGAGTCTTACGACGCGGTTCTCGACTCGCCGGAGGTTAAGAGGCTGAGAGATGATTTATTCGATGTTCTCGATGACTCCGATCCTGAACCGGTCAGTCTAGATCTCGACTCGGTTATGAAGAGTTTCGAGGACGAGTTATCACCTGCGTCTTCGACGGTTACCACGGCGGCGCAAGGCTCCGGCGAAACTCAGCCGGATCTCGGTTATCTTCTCGAAGCTTCCGATGACGAGCTTGGCTTGCCACCGCCTCCACCGGTTTCGAAGGAAGAGGAAACCATGGAGACGTTAACGGATTTGGTACGAGTGTCGTCAGATTCGTCCGGAATCGACGAGCTATGGGGGTTGGAGGACCACGTGTCGAATTACGGCTCATTAGATTTCGGTTCCGTCGTCGGAGTTGGTGGAGATTACGTGGCCGTTGAGGGACTTTTCGAATTTTCCGACGATTGTTTTGATTCCGGCGATCTATTTTCTTGGCGGTCGGAGTCTTTACCGGCGGAATAAACAACAAACTTTTCCGAGTTTTTTTTTTTTTTTTTAGGTGGTGGGAAAATTAAAAAACGATGCCGTTTTGTAAAGCGTTAGGCCTCCCTGCCTTTTCTTTTACCATGGTTAATTATAATTACTAGGGTTAGGAAAGTTAGATATTTTGTTAGTGGGGGTAATTTGCTAGATTTAGTATTAAGCGAATTCGTTTGTTTGTTCTTCCCAGATCTTTAACTATCTTTTTCTCTCTTCTCGCATAGTTTCTGTTAATGTGAAAATTATAGTATAAATATTCTCTCTGTCAAATTTTGTTTATGTTCCTCTATTTCTTTAGAGGCCAAAAAGCAACCCATAAAAGATAGCCCAAGCCCAAAATAAACAACTACTCCAATCACAAACTATATATCCTTGTCCTTGATGGTTGATACTGGTTCTGGTTTACAGTTAACCGGAAATGATTTCTTGAAAACCGAAATTGTACTGATCAACAATGTTTTCCAAATCAAACCAGACATCGAGTTGGTCGAACCAACGAAGGTTCAAACTGGTCTCTCACCGATTCTACCAGATTTAAGGATTGGTGAAGTTGAAGGTTTAATCTGGTTTGTTAACCAAGTGTTTTTTTTTGTTTTCTTCAGTTTTTAACCAACTTGGGTTTTTAGGATGACTTATGACCCCGTCTGATCCGATCAGATCGGTTCGTCTCTGTTGGAACGGGAATGAGCACGTCTCCTACAAATCAATTTGTATCGGGGAGGTTCGGGGATTTTCTGTTAAGATAGAGCCGGCTGCGTTCCGGTCGGCAAATGAGGAGGAGGAGGAGGAGGAGGTTTATAGCTGTGCCCGGAGGGCTGCCTACGTACCCCGTATTGGGGATCAAGCCATTCGTAGTTCGTTGCTGAGGCGGGTAGGAGAGAACTGGAGAGCTGAGAGCTAGTCAGGTCGACTGTCAGGTCGGGTCGTCGGTCGACCGTCAGGTCGGGTCGTCGGTCGACCGTCAGATCGGGTCGTCGGTCGACTGTCAGGTCGGGTCGCCAGGTCGGGTCGTCGGTCGACCGTCAGGTCGGGTCGTCAGTCGACCGTCAGGTCGAGTCGTCGGTCGACTGTCAGGTCGGGTCGCCAGGTCGGGTCGTCGGTCGACCGTCAGGTCGGGTCGTCAGTCGACCGTCAGGTCGAGTCGTCGGTCGACTGTCAGGTCGGGTCGTCGGTCGACTGTCGGTCGACTGTCAGGTCGGGTCGCCAGGTCGGGTCGCCAGGTCGGGTCGTCGGTCGATCGTCAGGTCGGGTCGTCGGTCATCGGTCGACCGTCAGGTCGGGTCGTCGGTCGACCGTCAGGTCGGGTTGTCGGGAGAGCTGGGAACTCATCAGAGCTGCGGAGAGCTGCGGAGAGCTGCAGAGAGCGGAGAGCTGGGAGAGCTGCGGAGAGCTGGGGAGAACTGGGAGAGCTGCAGAGAGCTGGGGAGAGCTGCACCGAGCTGAGAGAGCTGCGGAGAGCTGGGAGAGCTGCGGAGAGCTGCACCGAGCTGGGAGAGCTGCCGAGAGCTGGGAGAGCTACGGAGAGCTGCGGAGAGCTGCGGAGAGCTGCACCGAGCTGGGAGAGCTGCCGAGAGCTGCCCAGAGCTCCTTTTAGAGAGGAAAAGTTATTTAGAGAGAGAGGATCAGAGTTTTTTGTGTGTGTTGATAATGAATACCAAAGGGGGTATTTATAGTGGGAGTTGAGCAGACAGCTCTCCGGTTTTTAGGGACGACGTGATGGTTCGTGAACAGTACCCGTCACGTCGTGAACAGTACCCGTCACGTCATGAACAGTGCCGAGCAGGTCGTGAACAGTACCAGCACGTCATGAACAGTACGGAGCAGGTCGGGAACAGTACCGGCAGGTCGTGAACAGTACCGGCACGTCATGAACAGTGCGGAGCAGGTCGGGAACAGTAACCGGCAGGTCGTGAACAGTACCGGCACGTCGTGAACAGTGCGGAGCAGGTCGGGAACAGTAACCGTATCTGCATAGTGGATGTTGGACCTTTGGTGTTGGGCCTTTTGCTTTGGAATGGGCTAAAAAAAGGGGTGTGCTCATCACCACACCCACAATAGCCCTCCCCCAAGTTCGGCGAATGAGTGTCGAAGTCGGCGGACGAAACAAGTCTTAGCTCAGTATATGTTAACCTGCAAGTAAGGGTGAACTTGATTAGAGTTAAAAATTTTATGTGCAAGTGCGAGACTAGGCTCGGCACTTGTTGATCGTGTTGTTTGCGAGATGAGCTCGGCTTTGCTGACTCTTAAGCTTAAGTACGAGGCTGGGCTCGGCACTTATCTTGTCGAGTGTTTGCGAGATGAGCTCGGCTTTGCTGACTCTTAAGCTTAAGTACGAGGCTAGGCTCGGTACTTATCTTGTCGAGTGTTTGCGAGATGAGCTCGGCTTTGCTGACTCTTCAGCTTAAGTACGAGGCTAGGCTCGGTACTTATCTTGTCGAGTGTTTGCGAGATGAGCTCGGCTTTGCTGACTCTTAAGCTTAAGTACGAGGCTAGGCTCGGTACTTATCTTGTCGAGTGTTTGCGAGATGAGCTCGGCTCAAGGAGAATGAAAAAAGTAAAAAATAAAAATAAGCTTGGCACTTATCTGTATGGAGTTGTTCGGAGATGAGGGCGGTGTTCCCGACATTTGCCGAGCTACTCTTTGCGTGTAGAAAAATCCTCAAACCCCTCCTTCTAGCGCCAATTGTTGATCCCACGGATCACTAAGTGTGTTTAAAGAATGATTAGGAGACGGGAGGTGAGATTTTCGTTAATGGAGCAATTTAACCACAATTAAGACAGGTCGGGAGAAATATGAGTAGGCCGGGGGCCGTGTTTCGTTTTATTGATGAAAGAGAAGCAAACGCTTTTGAATTACGAACTGGTTCCGAAGGACGTCCAGTTCGGCGTTCTAAAGTGTTGTCTCGTTACAAAGATAGAGAGGTCGGGTGACTTGTGGTAGGTGAGAGAGTAAAAATCCGAGTCCCTCTCATTAATGACATATGAGGGGTATATATAGTCGGGGTCGGCTTCCTGCTCCCCGGGATCTCGGGCCACGTGTCGTCTACGGCCTCTTTTGCGCGTAAGGTGGCCTAGGAGGCGTGTCCCGGCTTTCGAGGAGAGAGGTCATGATGAGCTCGGCGTGGCGTGTTGCAGAGCAATGCACTGTTTCACCAACTCTGCTCCACCTGCTCCCTCCTGCCCTTGTCAGCTCTGCAGGGTTGGTGGGACGTCGGGTCGAAGGCACGTCCCTACGCGGATAGGGTACTGCCTTACCAACTCCCACGCGCCTACTCTTCTGACTCTTCCTGCTCTGGCGGGGCATCAGCGCGGGCCCGGGGTACGTTGCTTTCAGGTCGGCTACCGAGCTGAAGGGTGGTCTTGCAGGTCGGTGATATTAAGTCCGGTGACCGCACCGAAGAACGACATTTCCTAAGATGGGCCTAACTAATTGGGGGTGCTAGACCCACCTCCAACAGTCTCGGTTTTTAAAAGCATTGCAAACGGAAACATTACAAACTAATTAAACAAAGTGCACATAAGAGATAAGACCAAGAAAAAGTTGTGAGATATCCGAGAACCGGTCGATTAAACCGGGGATTCATTTATAATCAATATATAATTATAAACCGGTTATCTCGACCGCGTAATAATCGGATAATAATATGTATCTGCATCTGTTTTTAATAGACGGATAACGAATTGAAGGAGAGAGACAAAACAAAATCGAACCCAACCCTAATTTCTTGTATTTCCCCTTCCCGACGATCTGATGGTGAGCGACAAGCAGGTCGAATCAAACCACCGCAAGCACCGTCGGTCGTCTTCTCCGTCTGACGAGGTCGTTAAACCTTCGAAGCGGCATAAGCACCGTCATCACAAGCACCATCGCAGGCATCGCCACCGTCATCATCGTGATAAGAAGCATGATGAGGGCGATGATGAGATAGCGGTGGAAAGTGTTTCTCTTTCTTTAGGGGATCCCACCGGAGTTGGTAACGGTGGTGAATTGGATGTGGAGGAGGGGGAGATTTTAGAAGAAGTAGAAGGGATTGGGAAGGTTTTGAAGAAGAAATTCGAGTTCGACGGCGAGTCAGGGGAAATCGAATCTGGCCAATTTCGCGACAATAATCTGGTCTGTTCTATTCGCCCTTTTGCTTCTTTGCTATTTTTGTTTTCCCGGTTTACTAGCTTAACTTCTCTTCTTTACTTCTCTTTGTGATCAGTGGGAGTTTTATTGAAACTAGGGAAAGTCTAGATTTTCCTCTTCGTTATTTATCAGTATCCAAAACGAATTTACCATCTTGTTCTGATTTTCTCGTATAATAATGAAGTTCTTCGTCTATGAGATTAGATAACCTGAGTGTCTCATGCATATGTAAGAACGTGCTTACACTGCAAGAACATGAGTGAAATGCAAAAGCAGTTACACTTGGCGTTCAATGGAGACTGATGGATTTCCCTCGATTTGTAAGAGCTGTTCACGCGTTTAAAATTCTCTTTCATATAAATTGTTCTTTCCATTTTTTCACGTATGCTTATTCTTATCCATCCTTTGCTATCTATCTCTCTTGCGGCCAGTCTTTTAATATGTTGTGGCGGTGATTGCAGCCTGTTCCTGACGATGGGCTTTCAAATGATAGAGATTTTGGAAAACATTTTCATCAGCCAAAAGAAGGGATTATTCATTGTGGTTCGACTCGTGAATCTGAAAGGGATCCTTCAGAAAAAGTTGGTACGAAAATTTATGAGAATGGCAGGAGCTCGTATTCTTCCGAGAACTCTGAAGATAAGCATAAAATTAGTACCAGATCGCCGTCAAACACCAAGAACACTGCTGAGGATCGTGCTCGAAGTAGATCTAGGTCACGTGATCGTGAAAGGGAAAGATCAAAGTCACGGATTGCTACGGATGATGGCCCTGCTGTTAGAGGAAGACACCCTGATTCTAGTAGGGACTATTGTCATGATACCCGTGACTTGGGTTGGAAAGAGGAAAAATACTATCGACGCGGACACAATAAGGAAGATGATAGGCGTTTAAGTCGAGAGGTCTTGGAAAGAGAACGGAGTAAAGACGGAGAGATGGACAGGGAGGGAATCATAAAGGACAAGGAACAAAAAAGAAGTAAGCATAGAGACAGAGATAGAGATCTGCGGATGGAAAGAGAATGGGAGAAAAGAAAAGAGATAGAGGCTGAACGTGGAAGGAGAAAAGAGAGGAGCAGCATTGATAGAGATAGGAGGGGAGAGAGGGAAAGAAATTACCTATGGGATAGAGACAATGACAGAGGTAGGAGTAGAGATAAAGCCAGGGATAGTAGTAGAGAGAGGGGGAGGGAGAATGAAAGGGAAAGACGTAGTGAAAAATATAGGGATAAAGGAAGAGAAATCCAGAGTGGTAGGGAGAAGCATAAAAGTCGTGATGATGGATATGGTGAAGTGAGGCACAAACAGTCTGGACATTCAAGACATGATGCAGAAGATGACTTAGAGATAAAAAGTTCGAATTCTATGAAGGGCCATAATCCTAAGGGTGTCAATTCCAAAGAAACTGGGGGCAATGTTGAAAGGTCCAGAAATGATAATGATGATAATGGTGAAGTTGTTGTATGGGAAGTTGCTGAACAAGAAGATGAAGAGCTAAATAGAATCGAGGAAAGCAGGAAGAGAACGCAAGCCATATTGGAGAAATATAAGAAAAAGTCGGAGCAGCAAAACGTAGTTTCTTCTCATGATAAGCGGAAAGGTGGTTCTCAGTTCGTTTTAATGATCACCGCTCATAACAGCTCATGCATGATAATTTATATTTGCTTATTTAGTATATGGGTGTCTCCATCTCTTGATTGCTAGATTATTTGTTTAAACTTAATTTTTTTCCGTAATTGGTGTGTAGTTGTTACATTTCTCTTACATTGGGTTTCGTTTAGTTATTTAGTTCAAGTCTATTGAATTGTGTACTTAAACTATCACTTATGAGAAACTTGAGCCTTTCAACTTAGTATATGTGGGTTGTAATTCGATAAGTAGAGAAGTCAATATATTCTGTTAATTGTGTCACAGAAAGTGCATTTTTCCTGGCACACCCTCCCACATCTACTAATACAAACATTTTTTCTGAATCCAGATCTTGAGCTAGCAGGCATTACCAAGCAGTCCTCAACTGTTGCAGATGTTATTGGAAATGGTACTCTAGGGCCTGTTTCCTCAGCAATTAATCAAGCTAAAGCTGGGTTTGATAATGATGCCATAGATGGTAATGTCAGCAAGCTATCATTGACAGTTAGGAAATCACCTGCCCAACTTGTGATTTCAGACTCAGATAGGACATTAACTTCTGCAGGGCTTGGGGAAGGCAGCCCAAAGGTGCGTTTGCAAAAGAAATCTGTTTGTTTCTTTGTTATGTGTGGTCGAGTTTGGTCGTGAGTAGTTTTTTGTTTCTTTGAGCTTAGAATTTGTTTTATCTATTTGATTTTCCTCGATCTTATATACTATATTTCCAGAGTGAAAGATCAGATGACATGTTCAATGATGACATTTTTGGGGAGTCTCCAGCTGGTACACGGAAAATGGTATGTAATCCACTCAATTTCTGTAAAAAGTTTTCTAATTCTGCTTTTGTTTTTACACGTAACATATTATATACTCAAGAAGTGGACATCCTTTTGCTCACTACATTTTTGTAGCGAGTTTTTTTCTTCTTTCGTTTCATATCCTGCTTTGATAGTACTTTATTGATTACTGTATACACCATTCAACTGTTGGCTTCGTACTCTGGAAAATCCTTACTGGATCCCCATTGCCTTTTCATTCTGACGTGTGTTTGGGAAGAATACTTGTCTGTTGGCTAATGAAATTTTTTGTAATCTTTTTTTATCATATCACGTTATACTGCTTTTCTTTCAGGGCTATATACGAGGGAAAGGGAATGGCCTTCCTATTGTAAGGAGTGGACTCCATGATAATTGGGATGATGCAGAGGGTTATTATAGTAAGTGTTTTGTCTATGTATGATCTACGTTCAAATTCTTTGAAGATCAATTTGTGTTTAACTCCATGAACATTTAACTCGCAAAGGCTTTTTAATATCTGTCATCTTAAAAATGAAGGATCTTCTCTTAATTTTAGGTTATCAATTTGGTGAGTTACTTGATGGTAAATATGAAATCATGGCTACTCATGGAAAAGGTGTCTTCTCTACTGTGGTGCGTGCAAAAGACACAAAAGCTGAACTAGCTGAACCTGAGGAGGTGGCTATAAAAATCATTCGGAACAATGAGACAATGTAAGTAGTGCTTTGGCTAATCTGTCAAATTCTTATCTTGTGATGTCTGTTTTTACCGTCCTAAGACCTGTTTGTGGCTCACTATCATATCACGTTTTGTATAGGCATAAGGCTGCGCAGACTGAGGTTCAGATATTGAAGAAGCTAGCTGGTTCTGACCCAGAGAACAAGCGCCATTGTGTTCGGTTTCTTTCAAGTTTCAAGTATAGGAATCACCTTTGCTTGGTGTTTGAGTCTCTCCATATGAATCTCCGTGAGGTTTTGAAGAAGTTTGGTCGCAACATTGGTCTTAAACTATCTGCTGTTAGATTGTATGCAAAGCAGCTATTCATATCTCTTAAACATCTCAAGAACTGTGGGGTTCTTCACTGCGACATAAAGCCTGACAACATGCTGGTAGGCTATACTTGTCTGTGTTTGTTTTTTTCTCCTGCCTGACGCACTAATTTCTAACATCTTGTCGTTCCTTGATGATTGTCCAGGTGAATGGAGACAACAACGTGTTAAAGCTTTGTGACTTTGGTAGCGCAATGTTTGCTGGTAAAAACGAAGTTACACCATATCTTGTTAGTCGCTTCTACAGAGCTCCAGAAATCAGTAAGTTCCACTGCTGCTGTTGTTTCTCATCATCTATTTGGATATTTCGTGGCTGACTGTTTGTTTATATATAACTGAAGCTTGGTACTCTTTTTTTTCCATTGTAGTTCTTGGACTTTCCTATGACCATCCTTTAGATATCTGGTCGGTTGGTTGCTGTCTGTATGAACTTTATAGCGGCAAAGTTCTTTTCCCTGGCTCCACAAACAATGATATGTTACGCCTTCATATGGAACTGAAAGGTCCCTTCCTTAAAAAGATGCTTCGCAAGGTAAGCCTTAAGTTTAACACTGGAGTTTTAGTTTTTTCGGAACGCATGTAGGTTTAAAGGCAGCAGCGTTTTAGTATTGTTGTAACACCTTGTTTGCTGTTTAACAGGGAGCATTTATCGATCAGCACTTTGATCAGGACTTAAGCTTCTATGCTACAGAGGAGGATAGTGTTACTGGAAAGGTAACATCAAATCATTCCTCATAATTTCTTTAACTATGTAATTTTGAATTAAGGGTTCGTAATTGGTTTTTTTGTTGTTTTTTTTTTTCATTTTCAGACAATGAAGAGAATGATGGTAAACATAAAAGCAAAAGATTTTGGTTCAGTGATTAAAGGTTATGCGGGTGAGGATCCAAAGGTGTTAGTTCATTTCAGGGATCTTCTTGACAAAATTTTCATACTTGATCCTGAAAAGAGACTTACAGTGTCACAGGCATTAGCTCACCCATTCATCACGGGCAAGTGAATCGTATAGTGCTCTTGTCCTTAGATACCTGTATATATTATATATGTATTACACATCTTTGATTCTGATCATTTAAGACTATTCTCATCTTTGGATTGTCTGATGAATTCACATTGTATCATTTTCATGTACATCGAGTTTTAGGGAAGGCTTGTGTCTTTAGCTGTTTAGTTTGTGTCGCACGTAATAACGTCCCTTGCGCGGCGATATTCAATAGTTTTTTTTTTCAATCTCGGGAGAAGTTGGTTGCTAAGAAGTCGTAAAGCGTCTTCTCTACTTTCTTCTTATTATATAAAAATTACTACCCAAAGGAACACCCAATAAAAGTAGAAACCTATTCGCTCTTATTCTCTATCTCTCCTCTGCATCTCACTGAGAGCAAAATGTTAAAGAAGCTTGACGCTTTTCTTGGCCGGAGCTTCACAACCAGCAAGTTCAAGTCTCTTCTCCGCGAAGCTCGCGGAGAGCTCAGGGTTTCCGAGTCAGATTGTAAAAAGAAAATCTCTCGAGCCACCTCTGACGTCACCAAGCTCCTCAAGCTCGGCCAACACGAGAAGGCTTACCGCACAGTCGTCACAGTCGAAAAAAAAAGCGACCACGACCTTTACATCCTCATCATTGGCTACCTCGATCTCTTGCTCGACCGTATTCATGACCACTTCGAACACGACCGAAATTTCCCTCAAGAGCTTCTCGAAGCTGTTTCCAGCTTGCTCTTTGCTGCTCCTAGACTCTGATTAGTCTCATGCTTCACTGGGATTCAAGAGGTTCGGAACCTTTTGCTTTCCCGTTTTGACCAAAGCCTCGCGGCTCAGTACATTGAACGCAATAATTGTGGGATTAATCCCAAAGTAAGCAACTACTTATGAATTAAACGATACTATACTCAATACATAATCTTATATCTCAAAATATAATACTTACCGAATTTATTGTATTCAAACTATTCTGAATTATCAAAATGATGCAAGTTTTTGACCAGGAAATGACAGATTATGTTCATGTATATTGAGTTTTCACATAATATCATTTTCAAGTCTAAAAAGCTTTTGATTTTTTTTTTTAATTTGCTGTCACACCTAATAAAGAAGAAATTGTGTGTATTCTAATGGCTGATCCCACGGGCAAAAGCGTTTAGTAATAATGCCTTTAAACCTATCGGTCTTAAATAAACTGCAATATTAAGAGCCGTAAACAATGACCCAAAAAACAATGACAGAACTCATGGTCCGTTTAAAGTGTGATTTTACGAATCAAAATGTCGAACAAAATGATTTAAGAGACTCTCCTAATACGTTTTCTTTCTGCTGTAAAGTATTTTTCTAATAGTTTTTGAGAACTAATACAGACACGAACGTCTTCGTAATGAAAGTTGTGAAACAATGATTGAAAATTCACATTATACCATATTTAGAGATTGTAATTTACACGGGAAAATCTGATTTGAGATTTGCAGAACATGCATCTTTCATGCATATTTGATGTTTTGAGACTGGTACAAGAAGTGGCGTGTTCAGATGTAGAGAAATATGTTTTGAGTAATATTTTCTGGATTTTCTAATAATTTTCTTTAGTTAGACATTAAAAAATTGGAAAAAAGAGTATTATACACAATATTTTTTCCTGATTACTTCCTTTTAAATAGAGATAAAAAATAATAAGTTTTGTGAAGTTTTGAGTAATATTTTCAGAATTTTCTAATAATTTTCTTTAGTTAGACAAAAAAAATGGGGAAAAATAAACAAAGAGTGTACACAATATTTTTTCCTGATTACTTTCTTTTAAATAGATATAACAAATAAAAAAGAGAAATTGATCAAAATAGCACTTTTTGAAAACTTTCTCACCAAACTAGCACTCTAATAAAAAAGCCCCATTTTTAGCATTCATTAAAGATTAAAGAGGCAAAAAAACTATTTTACCCATAATATCATTCTGAGAATTAATAAAAAAAAAATAACAATTTCTCACACACCGAAATTGTTGGTTGTCTCGAGAGCTCGTCTCGTTGATTAGAGAATTCGTGGACAAGGAAAGAAGAAAGGTGCAGAGGTTTGGTTGGGAAGGGATACGAGACCTAGTGGTGAATCGCTTCTCCGAGCTGCGGAAATCGGTGTTTCCTCTATTTTGAGATCTGTTGCGATTGACATGGGGATTTTGACAACTCCGCACTTACATTGGATGGTTCGAGCTAAGAACAAAGGTCTCAAGGCAACGGAGAATGATTACTTTGAGATTCTCTCTACCTCATTCAGGTGCTTGATTGATCTGATCCCAGTTGGTGGAAAGAACAAGCTAGAGGTTAGCAAATTGATCGTAGATGGTGCTAATGGTGTGGGTGGACAGAAGCTTGAGGAGCTAAGAGAGTCTTTGAACAATCTAGATCTTGAGATTCGTAACACATGAACAGATGGAGGTGTGTTTAATGAAGGTGTAGGGGCTGATTTTGTGTAAAAGGAAAAGGTTGTGCCTTTAGGATTCGGATCAAATGATGTGGGGACGAGGTGTGCGAGTTTTGACGGCGATGCAGATCGATTGGTTTACTTTTACATTCCTTCAGACTCTTCTACTGACAAGGTTGAGCTTCTTGATGGTGATAAGATTCCACTTTGTTTGCTCTCTTTATCAAAGAGCAACTAAACACTCTCGATGATGACCTGATCACCTATAAGCAATCTTTCTTTATTTATTTGTGTTTAGTTCCCAAGAAGATGCATAAACCCAAAAACCCAAAAATGAAATGATTAGAGTATGAATTTCATTCGTCCCCGACCACCTGGTGGAATCTTCTCTAATACCGATGAGAATAATGAAATGATTAGAGTATGCATAAACCCAAAAACCCAAGAGGAGGAAAATCGTTTTACTTTGTTAAGTGACGAATGGCTGAAGATAAATAGAAAGAAGTGTTTATGTTACATGCAGTTGGCTTTTTCGGTTTGATTCTTGGAGTGTCTTCGACCAGTAGAGTCTCGAGATTCAAGCTGTCTGGAAGAATATAATAGCGAATGTTGTTTCCCCTGACACTTAAGTGGTCTACTGTGACTGGATTCTTCCCTTTCAAAGTGAGTTTCACAGCTTTTAAACGAGTGTTCATACTAACATCTACACCTGCATTAAGTCATTGCAAGTAGATAACAACCGGTAAGTGGTGATTGATGATTGCATTATAAACATGATGATGGCAGAAAAAGGAAATGAAAACCAAAACATTAACAGCAGAGACCAATTGTATTGCAATCAGCTTGATGAGAGACTCAAAGAGATGCAGGAACAAGCCATACGGTAAATGTTCTATAAAAATTTAGAGATCTTATTTACAAGGAAAGAAAAAGAAAAGGGACTTTCAAGTGCTAAACTCATTCATTCCCATGGACTTTGAATATAACACATTGACCATGTTTCTTCTGGTACAGTGGTGCTTATAGGTGATCAGGTTTCAAATAAGAACTAAACACATTTGTTCTTTATTTATTTCTTTATTTATTTATTTGTGTTCTAAACACTCTCGATGATGACATGATCACCTGGTGACAATCTTTGTTTATTTATTTGTGTAGACAAAACAACAACACATTTGTTTTGATGTTTCATTTACGCATGGAAATCAACAGGAAATATAGTGTTCTGTTTTTGTTCATTTCGGAAGACATTCTGAAATACGTTATATATGTTCCTAAATACGTTTCATTTTCAAGAAAGGATCAGTTTCATCATTTGTTCATTTAGAAAGTCTTTCCGAAATACGTTATATATGTTCCTAAATACCATTCATTTTCAAGAAATTATCATTTTTCATCAATTGTTCATTTCGGAAGACTTTCCGAAATACGTTATATATGTTCATAAATACGATTCATTTTCAAGAAAGGATCAGTTTTCATCATTTGTTCATTTAGGAAGTCTTTCCGAAATACGTTATATATGTTCATAAATACGATTCATTTTCAAGAAAGGATCAGTTTTCATCATTTGTTCATTTAGGAAGTCTTTCCGAAATACGTTATATATGTTCCTAAATACCATTCATTTTCAAGAAATTATCATTTTTCATCATTTGTTCATTTCAGAAGACTTTCCGAAATACGTTATATATGTTCCTAAATACGTTTCATTTTCAAAAAGGATCAGTTTTCATCATTTGTTCATTTAGAAAGTCTTTCCGAAATACGTTATATATGTTCCTAAATACGATTCATTTTCAAGAAAGGATCAGTTTTCATCATTTGTTCATTTAGGAAGTCTTACCGAAATACGTTATATATGTTCCTAAATACCATTCATTTTCAAGAAATTATCATTTTTCATCATTTGTTCATTTCAGAAGACTTTCCGAAATACGTTATATATGTTCCTAAATACGTTTCATTTTCAAAAAGGATCAGTTTTCATCATTTGTTCATTTAGAAAGTCTTTCCGAAATACGTTATATATGTTCCTAAATACGATTCATTTTCAAGAAAAGATCAGTTTTCATCATTTGTTCATTTATGAAGTCTTTCCGAAATATGTTATATATGTTCCTAAATACGTTTTATTTTCAAGAAAAGATCAATTTTTATCATTTAGGAAAGCTTTCCTAAATACGTTATATATGTTCCTAAATACGTTTCATTTCCATAAATGACCAATGAAAAAGTCTTTCCGAAATACGTTATATATGTTAAAACCTGATGTAGTTATATATGTTCCTAAATGTGTTCATTTCAGAAGTCTTTCCGAAATACGTTATATATGTTCCTAAATACGATTCATTTTCAAGAAATGATCATTTTTCATCATTTGTTCATTTCAGAAATCTTTCCGAAATATGTTATATATGTTCCTAAATACGTTTCATTTTCAAGAAATGATCATTTTTCATCATTTGTTCATTTAGGAAGTCTTTCCGAAATACGTTATATATGTTCCTAAATACGTTTCATTTTCAAGAAAGGATCAGTTTTCATCATTTGAATCTTTCTTTATTTCTTTGTTTAGACAAAACAACAACAAATTTGTTCTGATGCTTCATTTACGCATGAAAATCAACAGGAAATATCGTTTTCTGTTTTTGTTCATTTAGGAAAGCTTTCCTAAATACGTTATATATGTTCCTAAATACGTTTCATTTCCAGAAAGGATCATTTTTCATCATTTAGGAAGACTTTCTTAAATACGTTATACATGTTCCTAAATGGTTCCTAAATACGTTTCATTTCCAGAAAGGATCATTTTTCATCATTTATGAAAGCTTTCCTAAATACGTTATATATGTTCCTAAATACGTTTCATTTCTAGAAAATATCAATTTTCATCATTTAGGAAGGCTTTCCTAAATAAGTTATATATGTTCCTAAATGGTTCCTAAATACGTTTCATTTCCAGAAATGATCATTTTTCATTATCTTTCTTTTGTGTAGTCAAACAACAACACATGTTCTGATGCTTCATTTACGCATGATAATCAACAGTTAATATAGTCTTTTAGAGTTTTTTTGTTTCTTGTTCATTTACGAAGGCTTTCATAATTTAGTTATATATGTTCCGAAATGGTTCCTAAATACGTTTCATTTCAAGGAAATTATCATTTTTCATCATTTGTATATTTCTTTCTAAATACGTTTAGGAAGGCTTTCCTAAATACGTTATATGTGTTCCTAAATACGTTTCATTTCCAGAAAGGATCATTTTTCATCATTTAGGAAGACTTTCTTAAATACGTTATACATGTTCCTAAATGGTTCCTAAATACGTTTCATTTCCAGAAAGGATCATTTTTCATCATTTATGAAAGCTTTCCTAAATACGTTATATATGTTCCTAAATACGTTTCATTTCTAGAAAATATCAATTTTCATCATTTAGGAAGGCTTTCCTAAATAAGTTATATATGTTCCTAAATGGTTCCTAAATACGTTTCATTTCCAGAAATGATCATTTTTCATTATCTTTCTTTTGTGTAGTCAAACAACAACACATGTTCTGATGCTTCATTTACGCATGATAATCAACAGTTAATATAGTCTTTTAGAGTTTTTTTGTTTCTTGTTCATTTACGAAGGCTTTCATAATTTAGTTATATATGTTCCGAAATGGTTCCTAAATACGTTTCATTTCAAGGAAATTATCATTTTTCATCATTTGTATATTTCTTTCTAAATACGTTTAGGAAGGCTTTCCTAAATACGTTATATGTGTTCCTAAATACGTTTCATTTCCAGAAAGGATCATTTTTCATCATTTAGGAAGACTTTCTTAAATACGTTATACATGTTCCTAAATGGTTCCTAAATACGTTTCATTTCCAGAAAGGATCATTTTTCATCATTTATGAAAGCTTTCCTAAATACGTTATATATGTTCCTAAATACGTTTCATTTCTAGAAAATATCAATTTTCATCATTTAGGAAGGCTTTCCTAAATAAGTTATATATGTTCCTAAATGGTTCCTAAATACGTTTCATTTCCAGAAATGATCATTTTTCATTATCTTTCTTTTGTGTAGTCAAACAACAACACATGTTCTGATGCTTCATTTACGCATGATAATCAACAGTTAATATAGTCTTTTAGAGTTTTTTTGTTTCTTGTTCATTTACGAAGGCTTTCATAATTTAGTTATATATGTTCCGAAATGGTTCCTAAATACGTTTCATTTCAAGGAAATTATCATTTTTCATCATTTGTATATTTCTTTCTAAATACGTTTAGGAAGGCTTTCCTAAATACGTTATATGTGTTCCTAAATACGTTTCATTTCCAGAAATGATCATTTTTCATCATTTAGGAAGATTTTCCTAAATACGTTATATATGTTCCTAATACGTTTCATTTCCATAAAATATCATTTTTCATCATTTAGGAAGGCTTTCCTAAATACGTTATATATGTTCCTAAATATGTTTCATTTCCAGAAAATATCAATTTTCATCATTTAGGAAGGCTTTCCTAAATACGTTATATATGTAGGACAACTTCCTAAACTTGAGAAGTTATATAAATGAACAAAAAAATTCTCATTTATACGTTTTAGGAAGGCCTTCTTAAATGGGTAAGACGGCTTCCTAAATATTTACAGATAACTGAATTAATATATTTTTACAGAATAATCAGACTTTCATCGAGTATGTAGTTCCAATAACACATAACCATGACTAAAACCAAAAATTAATCGTGTTTAGAATGACTGCGTAAAAATATAGTAAGTTGCACATCAGTTTTCAACAACACGTTAAATTATTCATCACAACAGTTGCACAATTAAAATCCATGAACAATTTGAAGCTCTAAGCGGTTTTTAACAGTCGGTCGGTTCTGTTTTTTTGTTTGTTCTTCTCTGAAACTCAAGTCGGTTAATTCCGGTTTAAGCGTGAGTTTCCGTTTATGGATCTGAGCGAAGCGTTTGGAGCTAGATCCGGCGGTGGGCCGTGCCGAGAGGTGGTGACCGGACTGGAATCGCTCAATTTCAGCGAAGAAATTCGACAATTGGTGACGATGCCTCCGGAGAATACCGGCTCATTCACGGCTTTGCTGCGATCGAAGCAGTTTCAAGATCCATATGCTTCAACATCTCCTCAACATCAATTGAATGCCCATTCTCTGCTGCAATATAAAGAGGAGTCTCTCCTTCAAGATTCTGCTTTGACAACAAATCTCTCAACTCTTGGCCGTCTCCATCGCAATAACCTCGAATCAGTTCTTTAACTTTTCCCAAGTTCCCGGTTCGAGCTGCAATGTGAAGAGGCGAATCTCCTCTTTTTCCTGGTGACTCATTCTTCTTCCTCCTCTCACCAATAAAACTCAGTTGCCTCTCCATCACCACACGGAAGCTTTTCTGCTTCTCTAAAAGCCCACCACGAAAACTTTTCTGCCTCTCCATTGATGCTTTACCAAAACTCGGAAGTTTCTCCATAACTCCACGTTTCTGATTCTCCACGGTCACACCTCGAAAACTCTGTTGCTTCTCCATTGATCTTCCGAGCCTGCTTGGCTGATGATTCTCTACATTCACACCTTGGAAACTAACCTGTTTCTCTAAAGCTCTCGCCATTCTCGGTTGATTATTCTCCACACATCGAAAACTCTGTTGTTTCTCCATGGATTTCTTCTGATTCTCGCGAATCAGGCCACAGAGCTTCTCCATTTCGCAGATACATCGTGTTCTCAGGCGACCGTTACCAGAGTCGCCGGAGATATCCCTCCTCCCACTCTTCACCCTTTCGGGAGATTGACTTTTCCTTCTAACCCGCTCCTCTTGGACCGCGCCGCTCGTTTCTCGGGGATTGCTACAGAGCAAAACGGAAATATCTCCGGTGACTCCGCCGTACCTTCGGATTCCAGCGCGAATCTAGACAGAGTCAAGGCCGAGCCTGATGAGACCGATTCATCTCAGCGGTTGGTTTCTTATCCAATGGTGGAGAACCAGAACTCTTCTGGCAAGAGGAAAGAGCGCGAGAAGAAGGTGAAAACCAGTTCTTCGCGAATATGGCGTCGGGAAAGCTTCGAGATCAGAGAATGACAAAATATCTAGCTCCATGAACAATTTGTCGGTGATCCAAAGATGAGAACGTTTTTCCGGCTAGATGAAAAATGGCGTCGGGAAAGGGATTTTTTTTTATTTGTGTTTGTTCAAGATTAAATGAGTCTTTTTCCTTTTTAATGAATGCTAGTTTTAGAATTTTTATCCTTGTGTACTAAATTATTGAACTTTAAGTTTTTTGGTGCTATTTTGTAGAATTGCCCAATAAAAAATTGCTCAAAACATTTAAGTAGAATAGCGTGCTTGGATATGTTACCCATTTTGATAAATCCATTACCATTTGGTCTTAAGATAATTAATCATTTTTTTATAAAACATTTTGATTTCGGACCCCATATTTTTCTTCACTTGGGTCGTTTTTTCCAACTAAGGAAAACTTCGTTGCTAAGAAGTCGTCGTACGTCGTAGACGCGTCTTGTCATCTTTCCTCTTATAACTCCCATTCAAACCGTAAATCACATTAACCTTATTCTCTCTCTCTCCTCTGCAACTCACTGAGAGCAAATGGGGAAGAAGCTGGACGCTTTGCTTGGTCGGAGTTTCAAAACCAGCAAGTTCAAGTCTCTTCTCAACTTAGCTCTCACGAGGCTCTCTATTCTCAAGAACCAACGTCAATCCAGATGCTCTCAAGCCACCTCTGACGTCACCGAGCTTCTTAAGCTCGGCCACCACGAGAACGCTTACCACAGAGTCGACCAAGTCATAAAAGACCAAAACACCCTCGACGTTCTATTCTTCATCCATGGCTACTTCAATCTCTTGCTCGACCATCTTCACCTCTTCGAACACAACAGAGATTGCCCTCAAGAGCTTCTTGAAGCTGTTTCCACCTTGCTCTTCGCGGCTTCTAGAATCGGTGAATTCCCTGAGCTTCAAGAGATTCGTAACGTTTTGATTTCGCGTTTTGGCAAAGATCTCGCGGCTAGTTCCATTGAGTTGCGCAACAATTGTGGGGTTAATCCCAGAGTAAGCAGCTTTGATTCATTCAAACCATACTGTTATAGTGTTATATATCTCTAAATACAGAACAAAATACTTACTGAGTTTATTGTATTCATGTTACTAATAGATAATTCAGAAGTTATCAACAAGAAACCCACCGAGAGAAGTTAGAATGAAGGTCTTGAAGGAGATTGCTGCAGAGAATAACATTGTTCTGAAGCTAGAAGAAGCTTCTTCTACTTCCACTGAGGTATGGACATCTGCAATTAACCACAAAAGAAAAGAAAATGAGAAAAAATCAATGTTCTAATCAATTTTATGATTTATGCAGGGAACATCAGATGTTTATAAGGCTAAGTTAACAAGTAAAGATGAAATGAGAGAAGGTTATGAGTTATCTGATTCGGTTAAGAGAGGAAAGAATAAATACAAAGATGTGGCTGATGCTGCACAAGCAGCGTTTGAGTCAGCGGCTCATGCAGCAGCGGCTGCACGAGCGGCTGTGGAGCTTTCTCAGTTTTCTCCTCGTGGAGGGCACAATTCGGGTAATACTGGCGGGGGAAATTCATCCAGTGGTTCCAAAAACAAGAAATCAGAACAAAAAGAAGAAGTTAATGATGAAGATTTTTCAGATGGTGAAGGATCCAGCCAAGTGGATGTGAGGTCAGAATCTAAGAGGTCTATCTCGGATTCAGAAGACATTATTGAGGATGTCCCAGTTATGTCATTTAGAGAAGACCCTGTGAAGTTGTTGGAGAAGGATGTTGTCATCTACGATAGTGAGGAAGAAACTCCATATGGCGTTAAGACTAATACTACTACTAAGGTTAAAGATGAGCAGAATCTTATGCATGGTTCGAATAGAGCGGATACAGGACATATTGACCACATGGTTCGTGTGGTTGAAGATCCTGTTATGCGTAAAGTGGGTTTGAAGGGTCCGATTTCAGTCAGGACCAGACAGGTTCGTGGATACTAAGAAGTATAATTTTTGTTTTTCAGGTGCATCTATGGTTTAATGATGAGTTTTGTACAATCTTTTTCTGTGTTTTTTTTTTTGGGGTCAAGGGTGTAAGATTATTGTATTCTTTATGGATATAAGCTTTCAATTAATTATGTTGAACAGTTGCATATGCGTGTAGTCATGAAAAGTTTCTAGAAAAAATTGACCTGAGTGAGAATTTTCTAAGAACTTACCTGGAAATTACTGCCCTCTGCCCCTCTTTTTACCATGTTGAATTAGATCAGAATATGCCTGCAGACTTAGGCCGACATCTTCATCATATTCAATTCCAAGCTCCTCCTACCAAGTCACAGTAGTCAAACAATGACGGCTAAGTTAATGTAGTTTGAAAGAGGAAACTTGTGAAGATGTGCACCTTAAATTCCTTAATGTCTCTGGGAAAATTCTCTGTTACAGTATCCCAAATGTCTCTGAACATCCTCTTACGCGTTCGCCACTGATTTAATTTGTCTGAGTACATTTCCTCAACAGCCTTTTTGTCTTCGGGCCTCACCAATGTAACTCCTTGGCGTAGTTTGGTCAGTTTCTCTTCCATCTCCTTAACCTGGTACAAAGTTGGAATCACTTTTTTAGCTATTCTCTATTACAAGATCACCCAAGGAAAGACAAAAACCAAAGCTAAGAACATGTACCTCTTTCCTTAGTTTAGCATCTTTATCTTGTATCTCTTCTAGTGTCAAGTTTGACTGCAAGCTCCGGATCTCTGTGAAGATAATATTCACAGAAGGTAACGTTATCCCGAGCAACTAAATACATATATACTGATTAGTTAAGTTTCAAACCTGACTCCACTTGGCCGATTGTTTTCTTTTTCTCTTGAATTTGTTGTTGCAATGTGGCGTTTTCTTCTTTCATTTGAGCAAGCTCCTCGTTGTTTGGAATCTCGAACTGGTCTTGTCTAGCAACGTATATTTTCTGCTTACCATACTCCTTGAATGTGATTTTCCCAGCATCAGCAAGGCTATCGAGTGCTTTCTGTACTGCAGTCTTCTTAAGGTTAAACTTTTGCAGAGCATCAGCTGCATTTTGGGTGTTTAGAGGTCGGTTTTGCTGCAGCATATAATGTAAACAACCAATTCATCAAAAACACCAGAAAAAGCTTGCAATACAGAGCCCGTAATTTTCAAATTGTTCATCTCACATAGCTAAGAGTCACGAAGATGAGTAACCAAAAAGACCCAATGAGGTTGATTCCAAAATTCAAAAAAAAAAAACATCACTCTCTGTACCTTAAACCGAGCCTTAATTTCAAATTCAAATTCAAATTTCACGGGTTTGTGATCCGTTTAGAAATAGGTTTCTCGAAAAGCAAAATGGAATCGCAGTGAAGTGCATACCTCGTTCACAAAGTTGAGTACGATAGCTGCAGATCGAAAACTCAGTAAGTAAATAAGAGAGATATCAAAAAGATCCGAACACGCTGAAGAACAAATAATCGAACATGATCAAAGAGAAGATTTCTTCCACAGATGATTACCTTCTGTATTATCCGATTTAGGAGCCATTTTTCCGAAATGATGCGCGGGAAATCAAAAAATAAAACTGGAGACAGAGAGAGCAAACTTTTTCCTTTTCCGAGAAGCTTCCTTTATACGATAAATATCGACTCGTAGCTAGTAATAGTCCGAATATTTAACTTATTGGGTCTTCTGTATAAAGCCCACCAGCTCTTTAGCCTCTTGAACTCGAAGACTAACTCATAAAAAGTCAAAACCTTGTTCAAGAAGGAAACGGAACAATTTGCAGAGAAATTGACCTACGAAGCGATCGAAACTCCCTCGAAAACCTCACATATACTATGTTGATCAAAGGTCGTAGTATTGACGTTTTCAGTTCGATTATTACAATTTTTGTTGTTGATGATTTCACAATTGTCTTGTTAATGTTGCACACTTCGCTCGCTGTTTCCATTCTTCTGAGATTGAGGATTTGAGTTATTGTAATTCATGCCGTCTCTCAACTTTTGTCATGTTGTGTTTCCTTAAAAAACAAAAAAAAACAGATTGTGTTCGAGAAAGCGTTACCATCTGATGGTCCAGCTACTCTAGTAGAAGTTAAAGAGTTAAGCTCTAAGCGTAAAGCAATCGAGTTATCTGTTAACAGAGCCAGCAATGTCACTGCAAGAGAGATGAACAGAGGACTTACTTCTGCTTGTGACCAAGTAATTTACTCTATAGAAATTGATTTCAGTTTTTTCATAACCAATATGTGTAACCTAGCTTTTGAGTGCTCTCTGCTTATAATTATTCAGGATCTCCAAAAACTTGGACAATACCTTCCATTACTCTTCAACTTGGTGCATAACGCTGATAAGCTTAAACGGGTTTCGGGTCTCCAGATAAGATGGAGTAGTGGATTGATCTCGCAGACATTGATTCAGCGTAAATGTCCGAAATTCTTCCAAGTCGATAACATAATGTTCGAGCTTGGAATGGTACTTTTCCTTTACGCAGTTAAGCTCAGGGAGAGAGCAATGGAGTTAGTATCCGCAGGTATTATTAATATCTTCTTTTTTGCTTCTGTTTTGCATTATTATACTCATAATAACTTTGCTTCCTGATTTATACAACAGATATTAAGAAGGAATCGGTAACATTATACCGAGAAGCATCTGGAGCTTTCCATCATCTGTCTCATGAGCTTCTTCCTTCTTTACAACCTTTGTTGCCTCCATGGAAGCTTCCGGAGCTAACTCCTCCGCTTTGCACCTCCTTGAGCCTCCTCTGTTTAGCTGAAGGTCAGGTTAGTGTTCTCTCTTGGTGGGGGTGTCTTGGTGGGGGTAGGGTACTGCCCTACTCTTCCAGCGCCGCAGATCGGGCCTTCTCATCTCTCAGCTCCTTCTCGAGCCCGTGGAGACGGGTAGACTGGATCTGCGAGCTGGACTCCCGGCACCCCTGGAGGAAGTTAATCGAGGCGGCCTGCTCGGCGAGCCTCTTCTCATAGGCCTCCGCCAGAAAGGCACTAAGGGCCATCGTCTGCATTAAACAAGTTGTTAACAAAGACGCGCAACAAATCTAGCTAAAAGCAGTTAGACCAGAGCAGAAGCTTACCCGAGCTGCGGATCGCGCCACCTGACGGAAGGTGTCGGACTCCGCCATCTCCAGCGGGACGAAGTGCGGGTACCTCTGCCCGAACATCATGGCCAGCGCCAGCTCGGCGCACTCGTCCTGATCAACGATTACCTGGTTGCTTCCATCCTCGTGGGTAAAGGAGAAGCTGTAGTCCCGAGGCCCATCGTCGGAACCTCCCGAGGCGCCGCCCACTTCGGCGCTGCGACCCTCGGCCTCCTGCACAGCAGCAGGATCCTCCACGACGACGATCGTCTCGCCGACCCCATCGCCCCCTTGGGCCCGGGTCTCATCGACCCCCCCTGCCGGCACGACGGCCACAGGCACCTCAGGCTCCGGCCCGGGCAGTGTAGGCCGGATGACCTCCCGACCTCCGGAAGAGGACTCTCCCGTCCTCCTCTTCTTTCTGCCGGTCTCCCCACCAGCAGCCCGGTCTTCCCTCCTCTTCAAGGGAGTCGCCGCGGAGGAATCCCCCGCAACCCGTGGTGCCGGGTCTCGCCTGACCGGCACCTCGGGTATCGTCGGCGGCGGTGCAACAAACGAGTCCGCGTACTTCGGATTGGCAAACCTTGCTCTACCTGCGAAGGAAGAACCGTTAGTTCGGCAAAAAAAAAAAAAAAAAAAAAAAAAAAAAAAAAAAAAAACCACCTCCGGTCATTGCAGCTTCGATTCTCGCAGCGGTGAAGGACTTCCACTCTCTCCGACGCACTGTCCTGAGCACGGCAAGTAGACCTGTGTAGTCCGGTAGCTTGAATCTGGAGGAGTGAGGGCCTGAAGAGCAAGACAAAAAAAAAAATCATCAGTCAGACAACCAAAGAGGAGAAGTCAGCTCGACATGCAAATCCCTACCCGGGGAAAAATTCCAATCCCGGGTGTATCTCGCCAACGGATCGAGCCCAGCCACGGCGGTAGCCCGGACGTAGAAGTAGCTGCGAGACCAGTCCTCGACCTTCGACAGCTTGCTCGCCCTAGACCCCGAGCTGGGTGCCTCCAGAACGTTCGCCGCGGGCTTGAAAGCGGCATAGAAGGTCCCAGGAATCCCGGGGTTTGCCTTCTGCTGGGTGAACGCCTCGAACATAGGCAACGTCACCTCCATGTCGCATTCGTGCCCCAAGGTCAGCAGCACGATCATCCCCTGGACCGTGGACGGGCAGACCTGCGAGAAGGCCAAGCCCCGCGCCCGGCAATACTGGACGAACAGCTCGGGGAGAGGAAGGCGCAAGCCGCACTTCTGGAAGAACGACTCGTACAAGCAGACGAAGCCCGGCCGAGGAGTCCACGGGCGCTCCTCCGCCCTGGGTACCCTGAGCTCAACGCCGGCGGAAAAACCACACAGATTCCCCAGGAGGGTCACCGACTCCGCTGTGCTCCAGGTCGGTGACCCTCCCTGCTCGTAGGGGACCAGGGGGGACCTCACCCTGGCCACTCGAGCTCCGCCTCCACGGCCGCCCTGACGACCACCACGTTCGCCCAGATGCCCGGTTCTACCCTCAGCTTGGCCAACACCGCGACCGCCAGAGGATCTAACCACCGTCTTCGGCCGGAGATGGGTCCCCGGGAGCATCGGGGCGGCCCCCGAAGTCGAGGGGGCCAACTGTTCCCCACTGTCTGCCCCTCGTCGCGGAGAAGAGGCATGTTCGGAATCACCGGAGGAGGAACTCGGATAATCGTTACCGCCACCACGGGACGCCGATTCTTCGCTCGACTCAACTCTGATACCGTCTAACATCGGAGCCATTGCACGGAGAGGAGGAAATCGAAAAGACAGGAAGAAAGTAGGAAGAGAAGGAGGAAATCGGAGAAAGGAGGTTACCTTAAGAGTATGCGCAGAAGGTTTTAACAGTAGGAGGAAGAAGGTTTAAATAGAGGAAGGGGGACAGTGAAGCGACGCCTGGACGCGTGTCAAAAGAAGCACGGCTGCCCAAAAAACCTAATGATGACGACTCCTCGATCTCCCACGCCAAAAAGCAGGGGGTGCCTCGATAACCACGAAGCGTCTGTCACACGCCGCGCGTGGGCATCTCGCGCGAAAAACGAGGCAACCTTTCGATCCCCCGCGTGGCGGATACGCGCCAACCTCCTACGGATTTTTCGGAAAAGGCAAACACAGTTGAGCACGGAAAAACCGTCCTAAGATGCGCCGAACTAACATTGGATCAACTTCGGCACGCTCACTTCGCCTCGCGACACCGAACTGGGGGAGGGCCTATTGTTGGAGGTGGGCCTAGCACCCCCAATTAGTTAGGCCCATCTTAGGAAAGGCCGTTCTTCGGTGCGGTCACCGGACTTAATATCACCGACCTGCAAGACCACTCTTCAGCTCGGTAGCCGACCTGAAAGCAACGCACCCCGGGCCCGCGCTGATGCCCCACCAGAGCAGGAAGTGTCAGAAGAGTAGGCGCGTGGGAGTTGGTAAGGCAGTACCCTACCCGCGTAGGGACGTGCCTTCGACCCGACGTCCCACCAACCCTGCAGAGCTGACAAGGGCAGGAGGGAGCAGGTGGAGCAGAGTTGGTAAAACAGTGCATTGCTCTGCAACACGCCACGCCGAGCTCATCATGACCTCTCTCCTCGAAAGCCGGGACACGCCTCCTAGGCCACCTTACCCGCAAAAGAGGCCGTAGCCGACACGTGGCCCGAGATCCCGGGGAGCAGGAAGCCGACCCCGACTATATATACCCCTCATATGTCATTAATGAGGGGGACTCTCTGATTTTTACTCTCTCACCTACCACAAGTTACCCGACCTCTCTATCTTTGTAACGAGACAACACTTTAGAACGCCGAACTGGACGTCCTTCGGAACCAGTTCGTAATTCAAAAGCGTTTGCTTCTCTTTCATCAATAAAACGAAACACGGCCCCCGGCCTACTCATATCTCTCCCGACCTGTCTTAATTGTGGTTAAATTGCTCTATTAACGAAAATCTCACCTCCCGTCTCCTAATCATTCTTTAAACACACTTAGTGATCCCCTGGATCAACAGTTCTTGCATCAAATGTTTGTAGATGAAAACTGATGATTTTTTTTATTAAAAAAAAAAAGGATGTAACTACGAAGAACGCTGAAGAAAGCGGAAAAAGCGCAAGCCTATTGTCGAAACTGCATTACGGTATTACACAAATGCTTTCTGAAGCCTCTGCTCATTTGTCATCTAGAGCCAACGGAGAATGTAAAGACTTATCGTCCCGCTTTCTCGTAAGTCGCCTATCCGTTAAATTTATAGCTGTATGTGAAGACCAGCAAATCTTGCTTAAAGATAACTTTGCTTTTGATCATCTAGGAATATGTATCTACAATGAGAGCTTTGCACGATCTAAAGAGCCAAAAACACTTAGCAGGATTGCTGGAATCCGAAGAGAGAGTAGGCGAAGCGATTGGGGTTCTCCGGCGTGCATTAGCTGCGGCGAGGAAGAGCACGCCGTCAAAAGAAGACACGTGGATATCGATATTCAAGAACGAGAGAGAGGAAGTAAGCAAGATTTTGGCTAAGTATGAGAAGCTAAACGATTTCATGATGCTACAGAAGATACCTGTAGAAACAGAGTTGCCTTATCCAAAAGGTGAAAAGATTGTTAATCTCATTCCTTAGAGCATCATTATTGCAGAAGAGACCCTCAATTTTTTTATGTCCAATGGGAAAGAGAGCTTCAATTCAAGTTTTAGAAAATTAACCAACTGTATAGATTTACACTCTCTTTGATTTTTCTTTTCTTTTTTGGAATTGGGATAATTGTGTGCAGTATTTTACTATTTTTGTTTGGTCTTCTTATAAGGTATGAAGAACAAACTAAGGTGTGTGACACAATTCTTTGCCATGGGATAAAAGCAGTCCGAATGAGCAATAGTATACTTACAAGTTACAATATTTTGTTTTACAAAGTTTTTTTTTAAAATTATTTTGTTTTACCTTATGCAGATTTCATAGATAGAACAGTAATATTTTATTTTCATGATGATAGGATAGTAGTTCGAACTACTTATTTATTTGCCATCAGATAAAAGTAGTTCGAATGTGGAATAAATATTTTTAAAATATAAACTGATTTTATTAAAGAGAAATTGATCAAAATAGCATTTTTTGAAAACTTTCTCACCAAACTAGCACCATAATAAAAAGTCTCATTTTTAGCATTCATTAAAGAGACAAAAGACAACTTTGCCCAAAACAATTTAGATCTTGATTTCTATCAATTTTCAGAAATTAATCATCTTGTCCGTCTTCATCGATCATTATTGACGATTTCATCGCCAGCGATCAATCAGGTTATCGTCGGAGATTGTGTTGCCGGAATCCTGAGCGGTCGTCACGCCTCAGTATCGTCACTTCGAAGCTTTTTTCCCCGACGCTCATGGCGGCCTCGTCGTACCGGCGATCCAACGGTTATTTGAATTAGGATCCAACAATCTATTCTTCTCCTCCTCATCCCTCACGCCTCTATCTTCTCCGTTGTATCTCATCGAGATCTCCGCCTTCGACCATCTCTATCCCTTATCTCCCATCTCACCCCGTTCAATTGACGGCGATTGCGATGTACTTTGCTTCATCGCTGCCAATACCACGGTTCCTTCTCTCTCCCTCCTTGTTTTTCTGCAATTTGTTTATAAAATTCATGCGAATGTTTTTTTATATTTTGATTTGAGTTTGGATTTGGTTATCCACTTAAGATACAAAATTTAGCCTCAAATTTCGTTTCTTGTCAAACACAATAAATCGATTCCTCTGTAGATTTATATGTTTTCAAAGATGGGTTTGAGGAATCGAATTAAGATTTAGTTAGATTTACCATTTGAAGTTCTACCAATTCTTTGGATTTGCTACTATACAAATTACAAGTTTCACTGGTGGAATAGTACTTATTTTGAGTTGGTTGAAATTGAAAGAGTCTCTTGCTCTGTAAAAACTGAGACTTTGGGGAATTATTACAAATTTAATTGCTCGGGCATGTGGCACAGACTGCACTGGAGTTGTTGAGGGAGAACAAGAACAAGTTTGAGCTCGTTGGTCTTGAAATGGACTTACCTGTCATTAGTATGAACAATCCCTACCTTGTTTTAGTTCTTCTTTGATTCTTTTCATGTTTCCTAGAGACTAGAGTAAAAGTTTTGACCTTCGACATGGTGATTGATTCTTGCAGTGTTATCTGCGCATAGCGATCCAAAGTATGTGATGAAAGAAGTCAAGCACGGTGCATGCGACTATCTGCTTAAACCGGTTCGAATTGAGGAGCTCAAGAACATATGGCAACACATGGTGAGAAATAGCAAGTTTACGAAGGTTCTGATGCTTCATTTACGCATGAAAATCAACATTTAATATAGTTTTTTATAGTTTTTATGTTTCTTGTTCATTTAGGAAGGCTTTCCTAAATACGTTATATATGTTCCTAAATGTTTCCTAAATACGTAGAATGTTGATTTAGGAAGGCTTTCCTAAATACGTTGTATATGTTCCTAAATGGTTCATAAATACGTTTCATTTTCAGAAAGTATCATTTTTCATCATTTGTATATTTCTTTCTTTCTTTCTTTGTGTAGACAAACAACAACACATGTTCTGATGCTTCATTTACGCATGAAAATACATATTTCGGAAGATATATAACGTATTTCGGAAAGTTTTCCTAAATGATACAAATGATGAAAAATACAATGGATAGAGCAAGATACAAATGATGAAAACTGATCATTTCTTGGAAATGAAACGTATTTCGGAACATAAATAACGTATTTCGAAAAATCTTCCTAAATGATACAAAATTACAAATGATGAAAACTGATCCCTTCTTGGAAATGAAACGTATTTCGGAAGATATATAACATATTTCGGAAAATATTCCTAAATGATACAAATGATGAAAAATACAATGGATAGAGAAAGATACAAATGATGAAAACTGATCATTTCTTGGAAATGAAACGTATTTCGGAAGATATATAACGTATTTCGGAAAATCTTCCTAAATGATACAAAATTACAAATGATGAAAATGATCATTTCTTGGAAATGAAACGTATTTCGGAAGATATATAACGTATTTCGGAAAATCTTCCTAAATGATACAAATGATGAAAAATACAATGGATAGAGAAGGATACAAATGATGAAAACTGATCTTTTCTTGGAAATGAAACGTATTTCGGAAGATATATAACGTATTTCGGAAAATCTTCCTAAATGATACAAATGATGAAAACTGATCCTTTCTTGGAAATGAAACGTATTTCGGAAGATATATAACGTATTTTGGGAAATCTTCTTAAATGATACAAATGATGAAAATGATCATTTCTTGGAAAGAAACATATTTCGGAAGATATATAACGTATTTCAGAAAATCTTCATAAATGATACAAAATTACAAATGATGAAAACTGATCCTTTCTTGGAAATGAAGTGTATTTCGGAAAATCTTCCTAAATGATACAAATGATGAAAATGATCCTTTCTTGGAAAGAAACGTATAAATCTTCCTAAATGATACATGCGTGGCAAACGGAAAATCTTCCTAAATGATACAGGCGTGGCAACCCGCTTTTCACCCAAAGATTTAGTCACAAGATTATTTGCTAGCATATTAAAACACCATACACTTATAAATCTCTTTCTGTTTCGATCACAGCCTTGAAGATAAACCTTAAGAAACAAAAAATGGCAATAACCTCATCGTTATTAATTGGAACCGAGTCATGGATGAGATTTCCAACTGTCTCCAATTTGGCTTTCAAAACAGCATAAGCATCACGAACTGCCTCCTCTCTCTCGGCAGCGTCTTGTTTGTTTTTCTCTGTTTGCTGAATCAGCTGAGTAGCATCACGACCGGACTATTCCACAATAACTTACGCATTAATTTCAGTCAAATGAACTAAATTCATTCCCTAACTATGGTATTCACACTAATACGATATCAAACACCATTATTGGTAGAGAACTAACATCAGTATATGATATGTGAGACTTGGTTAGTAAGTATTCAAATAATATCAGATCCTAAGTATAAGCACAATGAATCTCAAAGAAGGTTCCCATAACTTATTAGTAATATTAAAAACTAACAATTTTGAGCTTGGCCACTTCCTTGTTCAGCTTGTTAAACTCTTTTCGGAAATTATCTACTTCATATTGACCTGAACACACAGAAATAGCTCAATCTGTAAGGAGAGAAACGATGCAGGTAAAGGGATAGATAAAAAAGGGGATACTTACGCTGACGCCATTCTTTGTCGAGAATAATGATCTCATCAACGACTTCAACGCTGGCAAATCGCCAAAGAATTACAGGTGGTGCGCGATCCACTCTCTCACTCGCTGAGGGCTAAGGTTTCCGTAGAGAGACGAGCCGCAATAGAGGTAATCGTACTTTTTGAGGCAAGATGTGGAATTGTAGAGCTTGAAATCGTCAGAGTTTGGGGATCGGGATCTAATTGGTGAGATTCCGGTGGCGTGAATAATGATCTTAGTTTTGTTTTATTAAAAAGGGTAGTTTAGTCAATTTTCCTTTTAATGAATGCTAGTTTTGTGATTTTCACCATTGGGTGCTAAATTATTAAACTTTAAGTTTTTTGTGCTATTTTGTAGAATTGTCCTTTATTAAACCTCTTGTTATATAAAGCTTGAATATTAAAAAAAGAAAGAAAAGGGAGAGACAACTTATTAAACTAATTTTGTTACTCTGGTTGCTCATTGGAAAAAAAATTGTATATAATGAGTGAACATGATATAGGTTTTAACTCTCTTACAAAAAAAATGGAGGAAGTGAAATCTTTAGTTGAGGTATTTTCATCGTTGAGAAAAAAAAGTGCTGATCTTTTCAAATTTGTAATTTTAGAAAATATACTGTATGAATGTAATGACCAATGTGGGAGTAATTGGGCATTATGACATTGGAGACTAAAGGTAGGCTTAGCCCAAACTCATACTGGCCCATTAAGCCCATAATTTGGACATATGTTGAATGATTGGAATATTCTCGGGGCGTTGTATTTGTTTGTATAATTACTAGGTAGGTAGCCCGCGCCTTGCGCGGGCCGAGGGGTCTCAAAAACGTAATACAAAATTTTATGTTATAAACCGAAGAAATTTAGAACAACCACTTGAGATATACATGATCAAAATAAAACTAATCCAAAAAAGTAAACACTATACAAAATTAAAAACTCAAAAAGCAATACTAAATAAATGTATAAACCGACAAACCAATTGAACTAAAATAAACGCGAGTTTTTCGTCTTCACATAATCGTTATTCGTCATTTTTCCCACTTATTTATCCTTTGGTTTTCTTCTTTATCTTATTTTCTTTATTCTTCGTCATCGTCTTCCACCTTTATCTCTCCTTCTTCTCTCACGTCTTCTTCTTCGTTTTCTTTCATTTTTTTTTGTTTTCTTCTTCCGTTTTTTCTTTGTCACTCGTGTTTTCTACATCTTTTCCTTTTTCTTCCTCATTGTCTTCGACTTATACTTCTTCTTCCTCTTATACATCTTTCGATTTTCTTATTCCTCACCCTTTTCTTTCATCTTCATCATCGTCTTCGACTTCAACTTTTTGTTCCTCTTCCGTTCTGTCTTCTTCTTCTTCTTCTTCTTCTTCTTCTTCTTCTTCCGGGTTATATTATTCTCTTTCTTCTTCTTTTTCTCCTTCTTCACCACTTTCGTCTTCTTCGTTCTCTTCGACTTTCTATTCGTTTACTATGTATTGGTTTTCTTCTCCGACTTCTCTGACTTCTTCTTCTGATTACTTTTTCCCTTCTCCAAATTCGTCATTTCATTATTCTTTGTTCACATCATCGTCTTCTCCAACTATTTTTGTTTTCTTCATTGTCTTCATTGGCTTCGTCTTTTTCTTCTCCCTTTTCTTTATCTTTTAGTTTTTCATATTCATCGTCTTTTCCTTCTTATCCTCTATCATTTTCAACTCCTACTTCTTCTTTATCGTCTTCGTCTTATTTGATTTCTTATTTTTTTTCATTCGGTCTTTCTTCATTTTCTTCTTCTCAATTTCTTCGTTTTATTCTTCTGATTTTTTTTATGCCTCATCTTCTCCGTTTTCTTCTATCGTCTTTGTATTCTCCTGCTTCTTATTCTTCCACATCTTATTCTTCTTCTTTGTGTTCTTCTTCTTCCTTTTATTTGACTTTCGATTTTTCGTCTTCCTCGTATTTTCCCTCTTCTAATTATTTTTTGGAATTTTGGAAATTTTCAGACGTATATTTTCACATTCTTTATGGGCTTGGCTATCTTTACATAAACGATCAGTTTCAAAAAATCTTGTAAAGTAGAAGCATATAGATAACATGGACACATATTATCCGACTGTTCTATCATGAACCATCCTCTTGAAACTAAGGGGAAATATAGTTTAAAAACTGAAGCAAAGTCACAATGTCTAATTGAAACACAATACACAATCATCTTAGGATTCAAATTTCTTCATTACAACTATTTGTAGCAAGTATAGGCCACAACCACTGAAGCAACAATGCATACAACAGAAAAGCGGCATATATATGTATCTTATCGCTCCCAGCTCTCTAACCATGTTGGTATTCGGCATACTTTAAGTGTAACTATTTATTTAAAAGAAAGTATTTTCCGCAATTTATCTTCTTGGATTCAGGTGTAAGCTTTTTAATGTAATCTTCCGAGGTGTTCAAAGATAATATCTAATTAATATCACCATAAGATTGTCAATGTGACTTCTTCTCAAAGATTCTGTATGGTTTTTCTTTTCCAAATTCATCATCCTCTTCCCCTTCTTATTCTTCAACATTTTCGTCTTGTCCTAATTTTTCTTATTCTGATTTTTATTTTTCTTTTCTTCGGTCTTCTCCCTCTCGTCTTTTCCTTCTTCTTCTTCACGACTTCGTCCTCCTCTTCTCCCTCATATTCAAATTTTGGGTTTTCTTCTTCCTCGTCATTTCCTTCTTCTTTTTCACTGTCTTCGGCTTCTTCTTCTTCACTGTCTTCTTCTTCCTTTTATTTGTCTTTCGATTTTCTTATTCCTCATCTTTTCTTTCCTCTTCTTCATCGTCTTCAACTTCTATTTCTTCTCCCTCTTATGATTTGTCTTCTTTTTCTTCCTCTTCTGCTTTGTTCTACTCTTCTTTCTATTCTTTATCCTTTGGTTTTGTTCTTCTTCGTATTTTCCTTATTCTTTTTTCCAGTTATTATTCGTCTTCTTCTTCATTCTCCAATTTTAAAGCTTTTGTCAGTTCCTCATATTTTTCTTATTCTTCTTCATCGTCTTTGACTTCTACTTCTTCTTCTTCCTCTTATATATCTTTTGATTTTCTTATTCCTCATCCTTTTCTTTCATCTTCATCATCGTTTTCGACTTCTACTTTTTCTTATTATTCTGTTGTGTCTTCTTTTTCTTCCTCTTCTTCTTATTTTGGTTTTTTTCTTCCTCGTATTTTCCTACTTCTTTGACTTCTTCTTCATCATCTTTGTATTCTCTCAGTTCTTCTTCTTCTTCTTTTTCGATTTTTATTACCCTTCTTCATTCTCTGCTTCTTATTCCTCCTTGGTCTTCTTGGTCTTATCAAAACTCTGCTTCTTATGGTTTTTCTTCGTCTCTTTCTCATCTTCACCTTCGTCTACTTTTTTTTATTCATCTTCTGGTTTTCTTCTCTTTCTTTATTCTTTTTTTTCTATCACGTATATTCCTTCTTTCACTTTGTCTACTATGTATTGGTTTTTTTCTCCGACTTATTCTTCTGATTGTTTTTCTTCTTCTGATTATTTTTTTCTTCTCCAAATTCGTTATTTTATTCTTTTTTGTTCACCATCTTCGTCTTCTCCGACTATTTTTCTTTTTTTCATTGTCGTCATTGGCTTCGTCTTTTTCTTCTCCCTCTTCTTTATCTTTTAGTTTTTCATATTCTTCGTCTTTTCCTTCTTATTCTCCATTGTTTTCAACTCCTACTTCTTCTTTATCGTCTATGTCTTCTTGGACTTTTTTTTTGTTTTCATTCAATTTTTCTTCGTTTTCTTCTTCTGAATTTCTTTGTTTTATTCTTCTGATTTTTCTTTTGCCTTATCTTCTCCGTTTTCTTCAATTTGTTTTTGTATTCTCCTACTTCTTATTCTTCCACATCTTCTACTTCTTCTTCCTTTTATTTGACTTTTAATTTTTCATCTTTCTCGTATTTTCCTTCTAATTATTTTTTGGAAGTTTGGAAGTTTTTGGACGTATATTTACACATTTTTAATGGGTTTGGCTATTTTTACACAAACAATCAGTTTCAAAGAATCTTGTAAAGTCAAAGCACATAGATAACACAGACACATATTATCCGACCGTTCCAACGTGAATCCTCCTCTTGAAACGAAGGGGAAATGTAATAAAAAAAGGAATATATAATAACGAATCAGTCATCAGTCATGAAAAGTGAAAATCCAAAGACATTCCATCGAAATCAATTTGTTTGTCTAATGATAAGGAGCCCAAATGCTAACAAAAACTTGTACGGACAAAGAGACGGAAATACTCTGGTATATCAGTAGTGTCATAGAGAATCTTTTCATCCTTTGAGAGAAAATTTACCAGTAGCTTCTTCCTATGTCAATCAAAATTCCTTTTAGGTTTAGTATAGTAACAACCGATTTGCTCCATTTATCAATTTTCATTTCAATTTTTAAGTTAATTTTTAAACTCGTGCAAAATCGAATATATCATACGATTGAGACAATATCACAAAAAGTATCCAGGGTTTCGAAGACTCATTTCTCTCATGATATCCTTATCGATTCGAAATGAAGTGTTTTCTGCCAACGTTATTAATAAGACTCCAAAATGTTCATGCAACATCAACGAAATTCTCGCTTATCTGAAACTTTTTTTACACACAATCAATCCTTATCCTCCTTTATATATAATTGTGCAGTGTTTCTCACATGTGGTCGTAAAAGCGAGGAAACAGAATTCACAAAGCTCAATAATATAATGAATAATGTTTCTTTGACACACACATTGTAATTACGAACGATTTTCTTCCTCCCTCGTTGGAACTCTTCCTAAACTATGTTTCTTCATCATCTTTTCGTTCTTGTTTTTCATCATCTCAGTCTTCTCCGACTTCTTTGTCATCATCTCCGTCTTCTCAGACTTTTTTTTCTCTCAATTTTCTTATCCTTCTACATCGTCTTCATCTTCTCGGCATCCTATTACTCCGGTTTTTCTTCGTCTTCTACTTCTTCAGCTATATCTTCTTCTTCTTCTTTATATTCTGGTTTTTCTTCTTCCTGGTATTTTCCTTACTTTTTAATCTTTTTGGGCTTCTTCTTTTTCATAATCTTCATCTTCTTCTTGTTCTTTTTCTTCCGTTTTTTATTCATCTTCCTCTTCTTCTTCCTTCTTCTAATTCATCGTATTTGTCTTCTTTTATTTTTTATTCTTCAGGTTTTTCTTAGCCTCCTTCCCCATCTTCACATTCTCATACTTTGTCATCTTCATCTTCCAGTCATTCCTTATCTTGAACGTATGTGTCTTCGGATTTTCCAAGTACTTCTTAATTTAGCTTCGTCTTTTTCTTTCATCTTCCTTGTCTTTTCCTTCTTCATCTTCATCGTCTTCGACTTCTACTTCTAATCCTTTATCGACTTTGTCTTCTCAGAAATATGCTTCTTCTTTTTCTTTTGGGTTTTCTTCGTCTTATTTCTTCTGATTTTTTATTTTTCTATTATTCTTACTTATCTCGTCTGCTTCCTCTTCTTATCTCCCTCCTCGTATTTTTCTTCTTCTTTTTATCGTCTTTGACTTATTTTTCACCATATTCGTATTCCCTGGCTTCTTTTCCACTTTCTTACTCCTCTTCTTCCTCTTGTTCTTCATATTCTTTGTCTTATTTGAATTCTTATTCTTTTGGTTTTTCTTCGTCGTTTTCCTCATTTTCACCTTTTTCAACACTTCTACATAATCTTCGGGGTTTCTTCTTCTACTACTTCGTTTTCTTCATCTTCCGGTTTTTTTTCTCTAACTTTTCCGATGACTTATTCATGTTCTTCCGGTTTTGTTCTTCTTCTTCAACTTTCTCATCTTCTTATCATTATGCTTCTTCATTATTTTGTGTTATCCATGTTTTTATTTTTCTTCCGGATTTAATGGATATGACTTTTTCTTCGTCTTCTTCCTCATCTTTTTGACTTATTTTTCTTCTTTGTCTTCGTCTCCTTCAACTTCTTCTCTTTTTTCTACCCTGTATTTTGGACTTTGAAAGAGGTCTAAATTACTATCCGCTAATGGTTTTGGATGTGCAGTATTCATCTCTAGTGCTCTGTTCTAACGATGGCTTGATCAGTATACGTGAATGATCTTATTTATGCCATTTTCTGTTCTCTTTCACTGAGCCTATGTTTTCCTGGTTTATAGTAATTTGATTTGTTTTTGCATAACTGAAACCTGATTCCATGAGTTCTTCATTGGGATCATATCTGTAGAGTTCATGCTTTACTATTGCCATAAAAAAATATTTATTGATGCTGTCTTTTTCTGACTTTCTGATTCAGGCTTACCACATGTCGTTCCATCAAATATTATTCCTGAACTTGGGCTTATAATTGTTTTTCTTTGTCGACTCTAAGAAATCTCCAACCCCCATAAACGATGTGCCAGGTGTACGACAAAACGTAAAAAATATAAAAATGAACAAAACGTTCAAACTATAAAATATAAATCCAAAATATATCTCTAAATTGGTGCGGCAAGCTAACAACTATATCCTTCTTTAAAATAAGAAACCAATAATTATCTCACTTTAAAATATTGTTAAAACATCATTTGTTTTGAAGGCATCTGAATATCTCAAAGTTCTAATAAATACATTTTGTTTTTGATAAGTAAAGTTTACTAAATCTAACAAAATATGAAAGATACGTAGAATCACCGACTAAAAAAAAACACATAATCTTTTTTTTTTTTGGTAAAATAAAAGCACAATCTTTCTCTAAAAAATAAAACTCTTTTTCAATAACGATTACCACAAGAAGCTGTTGCGATCTATTTTTCTATATACGACGCAAAACATATACTACAATTTTTTTTTTGATAACTAAAATATACCAAATATAACAAAATATAAAAGATATGGAGAATCGCCGACTTATAATAAAACATATGAATATTCCTCTTTCTCGACAAAAAAACACCTTTTCAATAAGGATGAGCACAAGAAAGTGCTGCGAATTCTTTTCAAGTTACGACTCAAACAAATTCCAGATCTAATTTCCAATTCACCACCAGCAAAACGAACGACAATTGCAGTTTGTTGATTATATCGGATGTTTTAAGCAATACACAAACGATTTTACGTCCTATATTTTTGCCAGTAAACACTTCCTCTTTTATGTTATTAACTGTCCAGTATATTGCTTAAAAATAAAGAAAACAGTAGAAACTTGATGAATATCGTCTATTTGATGCTTGCAAATATCTTCTCCAGAAGAAGAACACCTAAAAAGTACAAAAAGAAAATAATAATCAGTAATAATAATCAGTAAACGAAAGAAAGAGACGATGGCGAACACACTTTAAAAAACGGTAGTTTCGATAACAAAGCACAAGAAGAACATATATGTGTTCGATTGTTAAAACAAAACAGAAAGACATAAAAACTTATCTCCGATCGGATAAACAAAACAGAAAAACAAAGAAAACAAACCTCGATACGTAGATTAATCTACAATATTAGGATTATCCACCATGCACCCTTCAAACAAAAAAAACAAAAAAAAATTAATCGATCAGTTTTGATTGAAGCAAAACAAAAAACCTAACAAAGACGATTCCAAAAAAATCAAACCAAAACAGAGCAAAAGAAAAATAAGACGGCACACAGGTTACAAAAAAATCAAACCAAAAGAGAGCAAAAGAAAAATTAGACGACACAAAGAAATTATAAATGTGGGATATATTTATAGCAAGTCAAAAACTTAGAGTTTTGATAAAACGAAAATCACAACCCAAAAAAACACAAAAGCGGCCACAAAATATCAAACTCGAAATTATGTAGGGTTTTCGGAAAACGGGCCCTAAATTTTTAAAACTGAAAGCCCAAAATCGATAATCGGTACGACAAAAAAAACTTACAAACCGATTTAAAAAGAACTAACCGAGTTTTACGATTTATGATGAATGAGAGAGCTCCATTCCAAAAATTTACTTCGTTTTTAATATATATGATTAAGATTAATGGTATATTAAAAATTTAGACAAAATATATATATATAGAAAAATTATATAATTCTTTAAAAAAAATGAAAAAAAAAATGACAGCTGACGTGGCAGCTTACTCAGACTGCTGAGTCGCTGTTAACGGGTTGACAAACAGATTTGCGGTCAATGCTAGATTTGGCTTAGATTCAATAGTTTGGGTAAGAAATTTGAAATTTTATGTCTGAAGAGTAGAAAATTGTATCGTATTTTAGTTCAAGTTTTTTTGGCACATCGAATTTAGTTCAGATTGATTTTGACTATTTTCCCGAATTTGAATATACTAACACCACTTACGTTAGCAGCCTCACCAATCCAATACTTTTGAGCAGATTCACAAGGAGTATTTATCACAAACTCCCAAGTTCTTGTGTCATAAGTAGTCAATGTTTCAATTTCCCGTACCTAAAAAAATTAAATCAATAAAAATCAATATAGTAAGTGGAAGATCACCAATGCATATAATCTGCATATGTGCAAAAGGACACTGAAATATTCCTACAATACTTTACTTTCATGGCCTAACTCGGTCATTGCAAAGCAGCCCTTGACAACATAATCTTCGGTGTCTTTCAGCCACTTGTCATGGTGGCGCTTTGTCCCAAAGAATTTAACAGCACTACCCCTGAACTCAATCATGCCATACGAATATACCAAATGTTAATTTCACTGTTTTCAATACCAGATCAGGACAATATCCCTCTTAATGATCGAATAGCACATCTCCAAATGAGAAATTCAAGAGGAATTTGGCTTTGATGTGAGTTAGGCACAAACATGTAATTCTTTGAACATACCACAGCAAGAATTGAATACCGAGTATTGCAGAGATCGAGTTATCATAAATCTTGCAAACTTCGTACAGAGCAAACTTCTTGAGCTCAGCCTCATGACATGTCTCCGTCAACCATCCTTGAAAGATCCCTTTCTCGAGCAAGTACCAGATGCGCTTCATACTGATCTCGCGCTGCTGATCCATCTTCTGATTGTAATCCGAAACAGCAAAAACAGATCGTAGAACATATCAATTACAAAACAAAATCACAAAGAAATATCGAGAACTAACCTAAACCAAACAGCAGACCCATTAACACTTCGATCGTCTTCAGATCACTCAACAACAACCATATTAGCAATGTTCCATACAAAAGAAAACAAAAAAACGAAAAAAAAAATAGAGAACACAGAAACCTAAGACTAACAACAACTGCTCACATACAAATTAAACGAAAAAGACACGAAGACGAATCCAAAACGGCTGAAACAAACCAAAAGCCAATGAGAAACCGCGGACTAATCACGATATATATAAAGCCCCAATAAATCTAGGGTTCTCACCATTAATTATCTTTTTTAAATTGTAATATAGATAAATACAAAATAAACTTGCGGCGGACGATTCGATCGCTAGGGTTTACACAACAAAACATAGCTAAAATCGAAACGGGCCTAAACCCAATAAAATACGAATATCAACAAATACCGATTTATCAGCAAGATATAACAACTAACGTAACTAAATACAATACTGATCATATGGGCTACAGCCCAACCAAAACAAATAACAAAACTTGATACATTAATTAATCGAATTCATTAAGGGTACATCCGTCTTTTATAGTCAAAATCGCACGATTAAGGAAGAAAAGGCATTAGCGATTTATTAATTCCAGGGATAACAGAATAATTAGCCACGCTGAGAATGAATGAGAGAGCTCCATCCCTAAATCTCACTTTGCTTATATTATATATGATCTGAAGGTCATATCTTAAGGTGGAGTATGAGTCCATCAAATAATATACAGATACATTGACAATCCATAACGTTAATTTATAATTGTATCACTATATTCAAACATTGAAAAGAAAAAAAATCGGTGTTTCTATCTAGTTACTAGTCACCAAGAATCTTCGAAAGGCTTCATATTACATAGTCAAAGATTATTTTCACAACGTCAAACATTTTGCTAAGGATTAAAACAAGATTAGCACGTACTTAAGACATGTATATATGTATACAGAAGATGATATAGTTAAGGTCGTATATAAATTTGTACTCTTCTTGCAAGTTTAAAATAGCGACTTAATTAGGTCAATTCGAATATTCCATGTCTATGAATTTTTTAATGTTGGATAAGACCAATAAAAGTATTGAAGTTTGTTGATGAATTAATTATTTGTATTTTTCCCTTGTTTTAATCATAATTACTGCTCTTTAAATAATTATCAAGAGCCATTTTGTCCATTAACTAGTGTGAAAGGTCAGCTCATGCTTAAAGCTTAATTAGCCATCCCTAATTGTTTTAAATCATATACCTAATGAAATCCTAATCCGATTCCTGGTCATTTGGATCTATCGTCAATACCGCTACGTGTATATATATATATGCATTTTATATTTCCAAAGTAAAATACTTATTTTGTTTGTTTATTCTGCACATGGAATATCTAGCCAGGTTGATCCGATCTTGAAAACGAAACCATCTTATTGAAAATCTGCACGTATTAAAACTCTATCTCAAAATCGTAATACATATATAACTAATAAAAAATGACTATTAACGTTTTTTTATCTCAAAATGAAAATATATCTTTCAGTGTAAGTTTTTAATCATTACATAGAATAATCCAATTCCAGTATTGAATTGATTAAATATCATATAGTTTGAAACAAATAAAAACATAAAAAGTAAAAAAAACATAGAACATAAGAAAAGAGAGAATAATGGTTTATTGAGTATATATGTAAACAAAATTCTCGTTAACCCATCTTTGTTGAAGTATCTAGATATCTTAGAGATATTACTTTTTATATTTTTCACACCAATAATCTGATATAGACATAAGTTTTTTAAAATGCCACATGGCACCTAAAGCCACCTGGAAAACAAGGCAAACCTAATTGTGGGACCGGTACGGCTGATAAACAATTAATTAAAAGAATCTTTAGATTAATTCAAGATTCTGAGAGATACTGTCCAAATAGGCAAAAATATATTAAGTGACCTAACCATATCTATTTAATGAATAAAAGTCTTCTCTAAACCAGAGGCAGAGAATATACTCTACGACAAGGACATTGTAGCTAACGTGCAAATTTGTAATAATATTCAAGCAACATGAGAATCAAATTTAAATACTGAAACAGATGTTTGACAATAGTATAGAATTATAATTATAGTAAGTTATGCTTTTCGGATTCGAGCATATTCGTCCCATGAATGCAACCAATTCAATAAGTCCTCTTCCGGGTCATATTGTTAATAAAATCAAAATTTGTTGTCATTGTGTGCGTCTTTATATAATATGGTCGACAAATATTTAGTATATACTATTAAGAAGATCCTTTTGCTCTCGACTCTACCGCCATGTTCATACTAGCTGTATACATATATACACATGTATAAATTACAATGTATATACACATATCAAATGCGATCTAACATCAGCATGTATTCTGATTCATCTATATAATTTTTATTAGTGTAGAAAATTTGAGCAAAAAAAAAAAAAAAACGGCAGTAGCTACAATCCCTAATATTTACTAACACAAACATGATCATCAACCAAATATAACGCCATACTGAAATTTTGTTCTATTTTTTTTTTTTTAGGAATAAGAATTGTTGTTCTAATTTGAACACAATATGACTGAAATTGTAATACAAACAAAAAAAATCCCCACAACTTGTTTTCCTTATTTTTATCACACATGCGTACGTACTTTGATGAAAATTAATTAATAATACATAAGTCACCAAAATTGAAAATAAATAAATAAACAAATATAACAATAATCAGATGTAAATGAACTGCAAATTAGAAATGGTATTTATACTGAGTAAATATATTGTATTGGTCTCGGTGCAAAACTCTATACACTCTCTTTTACCACAGTATCAAATTCTAACTTGTAGACAACAAAACAAAATAATAGTATAATAAAATGAACCAAAAGATTAGAGAGAGAGTAAATACAAATTAATTTTTCTTGACGTAATGATTACGAGTAGAAGAAGACATCGCCGGCGAGCTACACCGGACCACCACTTCTTCGCTATGACTTCCCGATCCTTCTTCCACAATAATCGAAGACGACCTAAAATTGGAATGGCTCGGCCACTGTGGCGGTGGCGGTGCGGCCATGGCTCCATAGATTCCGGTGGTGGTAGTGCCGCTGGTGGTGGCTCCTCCGGTGGTCTTACCCGTAGAGTAGTCAGATTGTGGGACCCATAAACCTCCGACGACTACGAAATGTTGCGTTTGAGAGTTTCCGTTGTTAGGGGCTGTTTGGCTTGGCCTCCTTGTATGCAGTCTATATTTCTAATATTATATATCCAAAAAAAAAGAAATAAATTAACATCAGTTTTGTGTAGAATAGATTTTACATTTTCCTAAATTTTTACATCAAATGATAGAAAGAAAATAATTGCATGTGTTTAATTTAGGATTACCTGTAAATGGCTTTTAACTTCATCATTGGTTAATCCATCAACCTTCATTAACTCCCTGATCTGCTTTGGCGTAGCTACTGCAAAATCCATTCACAAAAAAGTAATTTACTAATTAAAATCTCATGAACCCTAAATAACAACATAATTAATTATTTAAATCGCTAGAATATAAATATCAAAACGCACCATGAGGTCCACCTAAGTGTTGAAGAGCGTTCAAAAAGCGTCTATGCAACTGCGACGACCAACACCTTCTTTGCTTTCTTCCTCCTCCGTCTTTCTCCGCCTCTCTCTTCCTTCCTAAGCTACCGTTCGCCATCGGATCTTTTCTCATACTCTCATCTCTCTTTACCAGTACTGTCTCCATCATCTCCTGTTGCGAGCATTCCTGAAACACAAAACGCAAATATATTTTGAGCGCTTTCGTAAAATTAGTCTGAGTTTCGATCTAGATTCTCTAATATTATTAATTACCTCTTTTGGAAGAAGAGGGTCGGGTTGGTTCCAGAGTTGAACAGACTTAAGCCAATCAGATTTCATGTTCTTGTCCTCGGAATCTTTGTCGGGATCGTGATTCCCGTGCTCATCGTCGAATTCTTCATTTTCTTCTTCTTCTTCTTCGTTGGAGGTGGATGAGTCTTTAATGGTTAGAAACTGCTCCAAGACTGGCCCACATTCTCCGGTTGTCTGCTCCGAGCACTCCGATTGTCCGTACACATTCTCCATCGTGGTCTCCGGTATCTCTCTTTTACATGCCTCGATCGCTTAAGAAGCAAAAGAAAAAAAAAGTAAGTTTTTTTCATAGTTGCTAGATTTTTCACATATATATACTATTTTTTTTTCCATTTTATTCAAAAGTATATATAGATCACAAATCTTGCATTTCATCGTAGGATAGATAAATATAATTCATTGTATATGTACATAATTATACGTACCTTGAGTTACAAGGTCTAAGCAAAGAGGAAGTTCACGCTGGAAGACATGAATCTTGCGACGTTCTTCTTCGAGGGCTTCGATGTATTGGCCACATCTCTCCCGTTTTTGGTTGTAATCCATATTGCTTAGCTTCTTAATCATGGTGCTTTATGGGGTACTTAATAAAATTCCACCTTTTAATTGAGATTTAGTTTTGTTTAGGGAGAGGGATCAATACATGTATATATATAATATGGCTCTATAAAGCCTCTCAAGGATCACTATCTTGAGAGATTTTTTTTTTTTTTAAAACATAAAGTCGGCCCGTCGCGTTACAGGACGAATCTTGTGTTTCGTATTTTTATATTTTGTACACCTTGCTGTGTGTTAAATATATATATTTATAAAAGAAACGTAATCAATTTGATTATATGTCTTGTTGTGGTAGTAGTAGATAAGGAGTGGTGAATATTCGGCATTGTGATTCTCGAGTTTTCTGTTAGGTAATTTATTAATTTTCTCAAGAATGCACACAACAAGAGCTGGATACTTATTAGACTAAAAAAAAAAGGGGATACTTAGTTGTTTAATGTAGTTGATTTTGGTCGAGGATCTACGCCATTATATAGTTGATATGTGGGTGGTGAGTTATGAACTTCTTAATGTAACAAACATTTTGTGAGAGTAGGATTACGTAAATGCTGACAAGCGTTTATGTCAAGAAGACAAAAAAAGACAAGCTTTTACAATAAATGCAAACTATGATTTCAATGTGAAATCTTTAATGATAAGTTAAAATATATTACTATGATTTTGTATTTTGTTTTCAAATACACTATTCAAAACAATCGTTAGCTATATAGCGCATAATAATTTTTTCTTATTTTTTAAAAGTTTAAGAAAAAAATAATTATCTGAATTTTATAATATGTCTAACTAATGATTATATATAACTGTCAATTCAGACTAACATATCTACTTAAATCGTTTTGCAATTAATTACTCCATCCGTTTCTTTTTATAAGTAGTTTTAGAGATTTTGTTTTGTTTCACAATATAAATTGTTTTCATGTTTCTATGCAACTTTTACCTTTATCGAATACTGTGTGGTCAATAATATTCTGCAGTTTTTTTTATGATTGGCTGAATTATTTTTAATTTATATATTAAATGATATTTTTTGGTAAAAGATGAGTTTCTTAATATTTTGTGTTTTTAGCCAAAACTACTTATAAAAAGAAACGGAGGGAGTACAATATTATTTAGGTTAACCCGTAAAAATCTATAATCTTGAAAACATAACTCTAATATGAACCGTTTAAATAATGACTATGGTTTTTGTAGTTAGTCCACAAACTCTTAAAAATCAATTTTTTGTGATAAAATTAGTAAAATATTTTTCAAATTTTTGTTTTTATATATATTCAATTAAAATATAATAATCATAGTGAAAAATATTGCAAGAACTCAAATATATTTTCTTTGAATATGTATGGATTGATTATTATTTTAATAATATCATAATAATTAACAACTAAATAGTAAATAACATTTTAATGAGAAATAAATACTTTACATATTCTCATCAATAATTTTAAAAGATAAATATATCATTTCCTATTTCAATTATCTTTTCTTATTTGTAATAACATAATATGTAATAACTTACAAAATAAAGCTTATTTTCTAAATGACTTTTTAAATAATAATATAGAGATACTCCTATATTTTATAATATAAGTTTTTTAGCAAAAGGTACAAAAATTAAGAAGTTTGTTTTCTTTCCAAAAATATAACATTTAATATATAATTAAAAAATATATATGGGTGAAGAAAAATCGTCATAATGACTGATAAATGACTTTAACCTCAAAAGCCAAATGTCCCTTCATGAAGAAGCCAATACATGGGTGAAGAAAAAAGGCTGTACAAGAAGTGAACCTCGATCATTCAAGTTTTTTTTTGTTTCGATCCGCTAAAAAAATGGTCCTTTAGCCATTAGGGTTCATATTTTCTATAAAAATTGGAATGTCACAGAATCTTGACTTTGTTGAATTCGTTCTATCCAATTATCCGTATCCGTATTTAATATGATTAGTGTGCATAATTGTATATATCTTTTATGTGTCAATATCGTTGAGTTTTGACCGGTAATATTAATTAGTTGTATTCTTATTATTGCCAAGTAAAAACATGAAAAAATCAAAACGTGTTGGACTGTATTATCAAAGATCCTCATGCTTCATTCCAACTTTCCAAGATAATGGTATGCCAATGTCTTTCACAATCAATAAATACTTAAGTATTTCTTAAACTGATATAATATATGTATATATATAACTATTTAGCAAAAAAATATATAACTATTACCGCCCATTCTAATTTCTTTCTTATCGCCCAAAATTTTGTACATCTCAAAATATATAAACTAAAAGTGGTCGCCAATATTTTAAAAACATTAGATATTGACTGGACGGTGATTTAACGCTTAAAAAATCAAACGATGTAAACGATTCCTAGATCATAATTAATGAGAACATAATCAATGAAGACGAGACCGGAAATGTTGCAATTTTGAAAAACAAACAAAAAAAACAAGAAATTGATTGTGATTTTGAGAGTTTTGTCAAAACCCAAAACGATATATGGAGTATAATTTTAGGAAGAACAAAAAAACTTTCAAAAACTGATGTTTAAAGACGATTAATTAGCATCTAGCTTACCAGCACACCTGAAAAAAAAAACCGCATAAATTGTTTCTCTTTTTACCGTTTTGAACGGGATTTCTAAACCGAGTGGTAAATTTTTTTTTTTGTTTTTTTCTTTGAACAAACATACTTTCATTCATCCAAAGATACAAGTTTACAGCAAATTGGCTTAGAGCCTCTTTAGCTAAAAGGTCAGCCTCCGTGTTTTCACTACGGAGAATATATACAATGAAAGGAGATAATATCAAAATAAGAAAGCTGTGAGAAGATATCAGATAAAAATGCCGAGTGGTAATCATTCGGCCTTTAGTGCAAATGGACACTAATTAACTTAAATTACACTCTTAATAAATGTGGTTTTTAGCATCGTTGACATGAGAATGGACAGAAATTAAAATCTAATATGGTTTGACCTTGATGCATGTTTTTTTATTCATGGAATGCTTAATTATACGAGCTATGCCTTCGTACTATATAGCAAATTAAGGTCTAGACTAAAAGACCGTCTAGTTGGTAATTTGTATGCATGTTTTGGTAATAATTTAAATAGTCCAATATAGGACAATATTTGGTTCAACTAATGGTTGTATGAAATTGATTATTATCACCGATAATGTTCTTCGATTGTAAAATACCTATGAATATATGATTTAAAAAGACATTAACTGAAAATTACTTACTTAAAAGAATAGTACTCGTAATTACATTTACAAAACGTTGTTCCCGTTGGTTCGAACATAGTTAAAAATTTTACTTTTACTGTTTAGAAGTTTTCAAAAAAAAAAAATCATTAAAAATGGAGAACGATCTAGCTGTGACCTTTAATGATATAATTATTGTGTCAATAAGCTTGATTTCGGTGATTATTGAGTCAATTTGTCTTTGATTAGATCGGAAATTATGAAATGAGTTGGCACATCGTATATGTATCTATCCCTAGTCGGCTTCTTATTGTCCCTAATTGGCTTCTAATATGCTTTTAAATTGTCCCTTCAGAGACTCAAGAGGTCATATTTACTGTAAACGGCACCGTCTTTACACCATTTTAGGACTGCTTATCATTTTCAAGCCTAATAGATTAGGCCCGTCAGATTTTTCTTGTCAACTAGGCCCACCAGTTTATAAGCCTTTTCACAGTATTTAGAATTTAGACTTTCATTTGTGAAGGAACTCTTTAAAGTTTCAGGACATGTGAAAAAAAAAAAAAAACAAACAAACAAATTGTCGTCAATAACGTCACCAAATTTGCAATTTATTTTATCAATCGAGTATCAAGTAAAGTTACACTACATTATACACTCTCTTTTTTTATGACACGAGAAATAATATTTATAGACAAAAAAAGGTGACAAGAGTAGGAAAATGTTGGGTTTATGGAAAAAATAGTTGTGAGTTATAATTTATGGGTGTATTGATTTGAGTATTAATAAGATTTTAGATAATTTTGATGTTTTAGTGAATTTAAGGAATTTGTTATGATTTGGTTTATAATTTTTTACAATTCTACGCAAAACGATGAGATTTGGATTTTTGTATTTTTAACTAAAAAACTTCTCTAATTTTTTTAAAAATCATTAAAATCTTGATATTTAAAACATTTTCAATAACATTGGATTTTAAAAAACATTTACAAATCATATATCCAATAACACTTATTTAAAAAAAAATTCATACTTAAATAACATATAATTTATTATTTTAATTCAAATCACTCCAAATACTTAGTTAAATACACCCTACACCCCATTACTCTTACAACAAGACGAAGGAAAAAGAAACTTTGACAAATAACTTTCATGCGCTCAATTCCACAATTTTGCATTTAAATACCCAAAAAAAACTGTGACAAAAAAAATATACTTAAAGAAAGAAAAAGAGTAAATAATATATAATAAATATAATGTGACAGCAGAGAGAGACATAGGAGATGAGGGAGCTACAGTTTAGTTTCAGTCGTACTATTTTGTGCTCTTCTTCTTCGGATTCTTTGAAGTATCAGAATCTAACTGCTTCAATCAACCAAAACTATGAAAAAACTTTGATCGGACCAAGATTTCATATAATATATGTTTGTATGATTCTTCGCTAACTTCTTTTTCTCTCTCTACGACATTGTTTTAAGGTTTTTTTGGACATGTCTAATCAATATAGAAAGTACCTCGGTTCAAAGCCTCGTGGACTATTTATAAAGCAATACTCAAGCCTTAAAGATTCTGTTTGTAACAGTTACCAACAGCCAACAATCATATTAATCTAATTATACTGATTCATGTGATGTGGGAAAAGCAAACAACAAGTTTGGTTTTGAAAATGATTGCGATTAATCTATAATAGTTTAATTTATAAGCATAAACATTAAACAAGGTTTCTTTTTTTAAAATCCAACGTTTTCTGTTGATATATTTTCAGATCGGACATGTTCATGAGCTTATCTTTAATTATCTTTGATTCTAGCCATAAGATATATATATTTTTAAAAAAATTTAACAATGAAACTATATTCCCTGGGAAAATTTATGAAATAAACACCTTCTAAAATGTATTGTAGAGATGATAGTTTTCGTCACTATTCAAACAACTAAAACCCTAGCTAACACTAACATATAAACCCAAATGAAAAAAAAAAAAACATTAACAAATTTTCAAAATACATTATAGAAACAAAGATATTTTCATTATTTATTTAGATTCAAAACCGGAAACCTCTTTCAAAGAGAAAAACCTAATTAATGCCATATGCCTTTAGCATTAATTGTAGCATTGAGGCAAAGCAAAATGTTCACTTTTCGTCCAACTTTACATTCCAATTCCATTAGACCATCTCCATCGCTGAGGGTGTCTAACAAAAAAAAAAAAATTATTTTTTAAAAATTAAATAAGTAAATTAAAAAAAGGACCAATACTAATCTGCCACATAAGCTATTGGGTGTCTCAGGTTTTGGTGGGAGTGTCTCGTACGAGACACCCTTGTGTCTCTCTCTTCTGCTTTTTTAATTTTTTTTCATTTTTTTAATGTTTAGACACCCAATTTTGTTAACCGATGGAGATGGTCTTAACAAGCAAATAAGCAAAAAATTCCCACTTTCCTTAGAATTTAGACTAAAGTAAAAAGTCTGGGAATAGATTAGGGGTAACTTTTGGCAGTAAAGATGTATTATAAAAAAGAAATGGGAACTTTAATAATATCATCATCACTGAGACTATCACTATCTCAGTACGTTGGTTCAGAATTCAGATGATGAAAGTGGAGAGAGAGAGAAGCTTCCGCATCTACAGTTAACGCCACGTTTCTCCATGTCTATTGCTTTTCTTTTGTATCAGAGTGTACTCTCACCTTTTCTTTTGGTTTGTGAATTGTGAGGAGAGTAAATGATCACTGATCAGATAATACAAATCTTATTGTAAATATAATTGAAGACATTGAAAGAGAGAAGTCGTAAAACGAAGGTTGGTTTTGAGATCCTAGAAAGGAGAGCGAGTTCCAAGTGAATAGTATAAATATGTAGCCGAACTTTTATTTAATGTCTTATTTCAACACAAATATATCTAGTACTATATGATAAGAAAACAAAAATCTCGAAAAAACACTCTATTGTTCACTTCTAATAAACATGATTGACCCAATTCTAGATTATTAATGGAAAATTTTGTAAATAAGTTTTATTCTTATTTTTATCACTGAAATTCTGAAATAAATTAAATGGTACTCTAGATCTTATTTTTGTAAAACAACAGAATTCCTAAAATTTGGTTTTATATTTACCAAGTTTAATGAAAGAAAAAGAATTATATTTTAAATCCCTAACACAACATTTGAAGTCTGATTGAAAATACTATTGTATTCTATTCATTTCATAGTGTAATATCTCAAGGATATACTCGTTTTGTGAATTTGTATTTTGAGCAAAATTTTAAAATAAAATTGTAAGTTTATACTCAAAGTACACTGTAATAACTAGAGAAGAAAAGGATTGACTATTGGAAAATAATATTGTAAGAATTTTGACCAGAAAAAATATTGTATTAATTAAAAATAATAATATACCTTGTAATATTTTCTTAGTATGTTAAAAGAAGCATCTTTTGTTCGTTTGTTAAAGTATGCTAAAGAAACATTTGGTGAGATTTCTTATCCAAAAGTTAAAAAATGTAGAAGTTAAAATAGTATTCAAACACTGCAATTAAATACATTGTATACAATTTTAATTTTTTTTAAGTGAATAGTTAGATATTTGGAAATTGGAACCAAACATGGGTTTGTAAACCTTAACACATAAATTTTCGAGGAGGAAAAAAGCGAAAGCAAAGTACAAAATAAAAGAATCATTTATTAGTTACCAATTCGTCCAGCCTCCATTGTCTTTCTCCACCATTTCCTCAAACCCCATCTCTCTCTCTCTCTCTTATCTCTCTTTCTCTCTCCTCAATGTATAATAATAACCAATATTGCATCTCCGGCGATGAAGACTCCGTCGTCCTCCGCCTTGGACCTCCTGGCCAACAATACCCTAACCATCACAAACCCACCAGCACTAAACCTTCTTCTAATCATCCAATCGATCATCACGAGTTTGATAATCTCCCATCAACAAACCCTAATGACGTCACCGTTGCTCTTCATATCGGACCTCCGGTTTCCGACAAAGAAACCACTGCCGGCGGGAGTAACCAAGAGGGTTTGACGGTGCGGCAGGGACAGTATTGGATCCCTTCGCTTTCTCAGATCCTTGTCGGTCCCACTCAGTTCTCTTGTTCTGTCTGTAACAAAACTTTCAACCGCTTCAACAACATGCAGGTTTGAATTTCATTAATAGTTGATATTACAACCTGTTTTAATATCATTATACATATTGTAAATTGATTTAGCATCATTACAGGAATTTTTCTTGATTTAACTTTCAATATCTGTATTATTTTCCCTTCATTTCCACGTTATTATTATCTATATACACATACTATGATTTATATACGTTGCAAGCTGATATATATCGTTATATATAGAAAAGTATTATTGAATCAAATCACTAAAAATAATTATTTAATTAACTTCCAATCTATAATCTTTTGCGTTTCATGGGTGGTTTTTATCAGAATTTTTTTCATATTAATCTCTGCATAATTAAATACTATAATAATCTATCTTTATATGTAATGTTCATGCATGTTGTCCAAAATATTTATATACTCGTCAAGAGAATATAGTCTCTGCGATCACGTTTAAAACTAAGTGTAGTCAATTTAACGTGAAAAATGAGATAACCAATTAAGTAGTTATCTTTACATCTTTTGTATATTGTTTTTTAAAATTGTAGATGCATATGTGGGGTCATGGTTCGCAATACCGAAAGGGTCCAGAGTCGCTGCGAGGGACGAAATCGTCATCTTCAATACTAAGGCTGCCATGTTACTGTTGCGCAGAAGGTTGTAAGAACAACATAGACCATCCAAGATCAAAGCCTCTTAAAGACTTTAGAACGCTTCAAACGCATTACAAGCGGAAGCACGGAGCTAAACCTTTCCGTTGCCGCAAAAAGTGCGAGAAAACGTTTGCGGTGAGAGGCGATTGGAGAACGCACGAGAAGAATTGTGGGAAGCTGTGGTTTTGCGTTTGCGGGTCGGATTTTAAGCATAAAAGGTCTCTTAAAGATCACGTTAGGGCTTTTGGTGATGGTCATGCCGCTCACACTGTGGGTGATCGTGTTCTATCCATTGGAGACGGAGAGGAAGATGATGAGGATGATGATACGGAGAAAGAAGAGGAAGAAGATGAACGAGATGAAGAAGGAGAAGAAGAATATGGTAATGGAGAAAATGGTCGTGGAGATAAGAACTATGGGCTTAGATATGATCACTTTCGTCGTTTTGGTCATATTTCTAATGGCAATTACTAATTAAATGGCCATTTTTATGATCGATGGGTATTATTAGGGTTTATTTTAGTGAGGTATGTTTACCTTTTCGTCACGTTAGTGAATTTAAAAGTATTCTTTTTAATTATAAGTTCCGGAAATATATAGGTAGTGCCTTTGGATTATATAAGTGCTTCTAACCTTGTCATAGCTCCAAACAATTTCTGCCTTTTTAGTAATGAACTTTTTTTACCAAAAATAAACCAATTGATTATATGTATAGTTTAACGGGTTTACATTTTGTAACCGAGAGATATTTCAAATCAATGTCCGACTCATGTAATCCTTTGAGCCTACAGGTGTAATTAAAAGGAAAAATACGTGTTTAGCGATAACATACATATACATGTTTTTTTCTTTCTGGATATAACATCATATAGCAATATATCTACATTAAAAAATGGGATTTATGTGCAATCCCCAAAATCTTAGAAATTTTAGTATTTATATTTGTTAGTGTTGTCCTAAATTGGAATTCCGATGGCAGAAGAAGTTAAATGTTCGTTGACAAACAAAACAAAAAAAGTGATTAAGCAATCTTGGACTAGAAAACGATGATTTGTGAAATGAGATGTACAAATTTAATTAAAAAGGTAAATACGGTAGTGAATATTAAAGAGCGCATCTCTGGGGATGATGAATAATGGAGGTAAAATATAATGGTAATTAAATCGTCGAAAGTGGCAGTTCGATTTATCCAAACACAGAAACTGTCTGTTGTCACTTTATGTAGTGATGTTTAACGTTTCACACATTTGTCAATGACCATCTCCAATGGTAGAACCCCTCGTGGGGTTCTTACCAATATTTTAATTATAAATTTTAAGAACCTCTTTCTAAGAACCCCAAAAAAAGTTTTTAAATAAGAACTTTAAGAACCTTTTTTTTCAAAGTTAAGAACCTCTCTAATATTTATCATTATTTGTCATTATAAAATTTTAAGAACCTCTCCTCTAAGAACCCCCATTGGAGATGCTCTTACACTTGGAGAGAGAGATTTCACGACTCTTAGGTTACTTCAGTTTCTCTGTCACTCTCATTTTATTTTATCTAATCATTTTTCTGTCGAATCAAATACAAGTAACTATATTAGTATTTTTCAAACACTGTTATAACAAAAAATCTACGTGAGCTGGTTAAATTGTCAGACTACTTGTCATATATATATCTAATATAAATAAGCTTTCGTGCATTTTTGTTTGGTTTCAAATTTTGAATGAATTGGTCAAAAAATAAAAGGTACGGAGTATTAAATGTCGTTTTGGAAATTGTAATCTGATAGATATTGAAGGAGTGTTGGCCCTGATACTCCCCATTTAATATGAATTCATTCATAAAAGTGTAAGTTTATGACTAAAGTCTGTGGATACAATTATATAGAAGTAAATAAAATATATATTGTTATTTTTTAAAGAATATTGAAGAAACAAAAAGATCAATGTCTCGTCTAGCAAAGTCCTTTAAATGTTGCAAATTAGATTTTTTTAGTATGTTATACAAATCTGATTTTCTTCTGAAAAATAATTGGTGAATATCAGATATGTTAGTTACTATGTTTATAACCAATTATCATCGTGAAAAATAATTAAAAAAAAAGCATTCGGTGTAAAAAATTAAAAAAAAAACAAAACTATTGGTTTTATTAGTTTGATGAGCTCGAAAATGACCACGCGCCTGACAGGCCAAACTTTCCAAATATAGAAAGTGTCGTCTACAAAAATCTTCGGGAGGTGGAGTCCACGCGCTGGTCACGGCCCATTAAATGTATCACCACGAAACTGAGAAAAATACACACACAATGATTTTAATCACATGCAAGTGTTTTTGATGTGCTTTGGTGTCAAAAGAAATCTTCAGCTAGATTAGGTTAACAAAGGCCCAATAGTAGGTTAGTGGGCGTTAGGTTAACGAGAAATAGCTCTCAATAAAGGCCCAATACTAGGGCCCATTAAAATGTCTCACAATCAAACGGGCTTATCAAAGTATCAAAATCCAAAAGAAATAAACGGAGACACACACAGTGATTTTAATCAGTAAAGTTTTGAATTGTGGCGCCGGGCTGAGCCGCCTGAGCTTCTGCCGCCGGCTTCACATCCTTCGACGGCTCAACAGGGTTTCCGGTGAGCTCCACCGGCAAATCAGCGACAACACCTTTCAAGTAAAAAGTGTAGAACAGCTTCGTCGGGTACACGAGCTGACGAAGCTTGACCTGTCCGTACGCTCCTTCGAAGACGCCGGAGCCTCCGGTGATGGCGAGAAACGTGTCCTCGTAAGTCAGATACGGTCCCTGAACGGAAATGTGACCGTAATCGCCGAAGTAGAAGCTGTAAGAAGCTTCGAAGCGATCGCCTTTCTTCTCCGGAACGTGTTGGATCAAAACGCAGAGTCCCGCGGTTATTCCGACGCGTTTCTTGAGATCGCCGGTATAGAGTTTGTTTGTGAAAGGAACGAGATCTCCGATGCAAAGCTGCTGTGGATTTTTGCCCAGTTTTAGAACCGCCGGGCTGTTTCGATCGCCTTCGTTGAACTCGTACACGTTGAGTTCTTGGATTTTAGCTGAATTTTTCACAATGTAAAATGTCGATTTTATGAAACTGGTATACTTGATTTTGAGCATAAAGGTCAATTATCCTAATTTTCTCAATTCATGAAATGTGTACACCAAATATGTGAGCCAAAGGTCGAATTTTTACACCAAATTTGATACCAATTCATGAAATCGGTACTTGGTTGTGAGCATAAAGGTCTCTTTTTAAAAACCAAAAACTTACTTGGTCTGGAGTTTTCGGTGCTACTGCTGCACATGGTTCTGAAGAAACCTCGAGTGTAAGAGGTAGTGGATCTTCTTGATCGTGCTGAGAAATCTGGACCGTTAGATGAGATCCTTAGGTTATGTAAGGATCTGGAGAAACCCAAAAGAGGGCTATGGTGAGATTGATGATTGCGAGAGAGGTTCCTTAGAGTTATCATAGAGATCGATGCAGCAGCAGAGGAAGCCATGGTCATAGACTTGCCTGTTTGATTAATTTAAATAAACACTGATACAAAGAAGAAACTGCTTTTTGTGTTTAATTTGAAGTTATGAAGAGATAGAGACGAGCTTCTTTTTAAAGGATGCTTTTTGTACCGTGAATTTGATCGTGATAATAATTATGATGATGAGGCATGTACGTAAATCTGGTAAAGTGGATTTCAACATCAACTAACCAACAAAAAAAACTTCAAATAACAAAATTAAACACAAAAAGACAAAGAAAAATATCAATCAACTTAATCTTGAGTGCAATGCAATGTATTATATAATAATACTGTAATCAATAATATACTAATTTATAAAGTCTCAAAAGGGAATGCACCATGTGGAAAATGCGATTAAAAGCTTAAAGAAATCAGATACCAATAAAATAATTAAACAAACCGACAAATGGAAATTGATTATCATATAAACGATATATACATGGAGGTTTATTCTATTAGTTCTAGGTTTATTTTTGTATTTTATTTTACTTTTTTCTATAAGATGTGTTGATGGAAGCATTTTTTTAAGTGTTAAACCATATTTGTAAAAGATATCATATCATGCACACACTAATTATGCTTTCCACAATCTAAAATGTTAGCTTTGAATGACAATCTAAAGGTTAGCATTGCCTCTGCATAGTTTATGAAATCTAAAATTTTAGTATGTTTTTGAAAAGATAAAGATCGGTGTGACACAAGTCTTTTTCAACGATTCTTGTTCTTCAACGTGTGTTTGGTTGCAAACTAGGATAAGAGTATTTTCAAAAATTAGGAACGAAGAGCAAAGTTGAACAGTAATGAAGAGTTTTAAGAATCAGCATTTCACAAAGAGGGAAACGGAAAATGTGAATAGTTTCAGCATTTGGTAAGAATCTCTGAACCAGTTCTAGTGATTAGAATGGTATGCTCAAACTGTGCGGCTACGCCACCATCAGCTGTTAGAGTAGTCCAGTTGTCTGGCCATGTTACGCATTCCGTGGTTCCAATTGTGAGAATCGGTTCTGCAATGGAATTGCAGTCCTCAAGTTATCATAATAAGCAATTGAAAACCATGACATGGAAGAGGGAAAAGAAATGGCTAACCGATTGTGAAGGTTTGTCCCTCAACCATAAGCCCAGGCTCATCATTTCCTGCAAATTGGATAGAATATGAGCCACCAAAAACGAATTACTAACGAAATGCTTGGCACTTATAGATCCAAGTATTGTTTTTGATTGTCCAGGTTACATGTTACATCACGGAGAGCAAAGCTGAAGCATTTTCCTAAAGCAAAAGAGCGATTTATGCTAAGAAAGATGTTACTCACGGTAATGATATATAAGGGGTTCGGAATGGAATACTGGTCCGACACCATGCCCAACAAATCGCTCCACAACGTTGTAGCCATATTTCTCGGCATGCTCACTGTTTGAATTTTTAGCAGTATTGTTTAACATTCCTCAAATAAGACCATTCTGCACGATTATATATAATGCATCAAGACTGGTTTTGGATACTACCTGATTCTCTTCCCGATTTTCTTGAAGCTTGCTCCATCTTTACATACGGCTATACCTTTCTCCAAGCATTCTTCCGTAACCTTCCAGGACAATTATCCAACAACAATCAGCACATTAAACAGAATCCGTAATTGTGAACTTGCAGAGACAACACAGTGAAAAGTAAGAAAACTACCTTCACAAGTCGTTTAAAACCTTCGTCGACATCTCCACAGAAGAAAGTTTTTGATGTATCTCCATGGTAACCCTGTTGAAGTTTAAACCCCCAAAAGGTGTTAACATGATTCAATGTTTCAAGTTTTATCTAGTGACTGGGGCTAATTGATCTTTAAGCATACAAATCAAACACAGTGGAAGTAAAAGTGCCTGCAAGAAGCCTAAAGACTTACATCCAAGTAAACCGTGACATCGATGTTTATTATATCCCCGCTCTACAATAAGAAGTAATAGTTAGAGTGATGAACATGTGAGTTCATTCAAAACCTCTTCGGCTTAAAGCAGTGAAAAAGCACACTTCAAGACCTGTAGCTGGCGAGAATCTGGTATTCCGTGACACATACACTCGTTAACTGATGTACATACACTTTTAGGAAATCCACCATATCCAAGAGGTGAAGGATAAGCACCAGCTTCAACAATCATATTGTGCACCGCCTTGTCGATTTCATTAGTCGTAACAGATGGCTGCACAACCAACAACAACTACTCAGGACATATATAAAGAAACAAAGAGGTCCACAAGGAGATCCTAAAAAAATCTTACTTTAACCAAAGTTCCTGCAAAGTTTAAAACCCGAGCGGCGAGCTCGCAAGCAGCTTTCATTTTGACAATGCCTTCAGGGCCAGGAATCTGGAATTCACTCGATATGTCCGGTAATACGCCAGACTCAACATATGGAGGCCTTGGTATGTGATCAGGTACAAGAAGACGAGGTGAGACTCTTCCCCGTCTCAATGGTGGGTTTCTCTTAACTTTTGAAGTAGTTTCAAGTTCTCTCATCCTAGAAAACAGATATAAATGTATTGATATCAAACAGATATGACGACTTTCACCATTTTTGGCAATCAATCAAGGCTTGCACTTTCCTCCATACAAACTTAAGTACCTTCTGATTCTAATGGACTCCTCCAACCCAGAAACTTTCTTGGCAGAAACGTGGAATATTCTCGGAGGATATGAGTTCTTCTTACCTGCAGATGAGAGAAAAGATAAAGTTCATACAGCGAATTTCTTCAATCGTCAACATTCAAATTGGAACAACAACGGAGAAGTTTAATCGCCTTGAGGGAAACCTAAAAATTTCCAATTAGATAACTAACAATTTCTTTTATCTTCTCGGAGCTTAACACGAAGCTATAACGAAACCAATAAACAGTGACTAACCGGAGAGCGATAAAGAAGAAGAAGTGACCGGAGCTCCGATAAAGCAACTCGACGGCGCTAAGTACTCGCCGTTAAAGGAAGAACAGAGTTGCAAAGACGACGATGACGAGAAACTGGATAGAAAAGCCGTAGACGCCATTTTCGCAACTGACACTGCTAATGCTAAAGCCCCGAAGAAATTAAATTTGCAAAATGCAAACGAATCGATAAATTTTAATGTTTCCTGAGGAAACAAAAAAAACAATTTTCTTAATATCTAACCGAGACAACTTACTATTGGACTAAGCCCATCGGCCATGACTGATCCAATGTGGGCTACTTAGGCCCTATGGAGTTTATGAAAATACGATTTGCATGAAGTTAACTATGACAGTATATGAAAAAAAAAAACACGAAATATCTCAAATTATTTACTAAGAAATAATTCTGATGATTAAATATTAATCATTAAAATTATTTTTATAACATTACAATTTACATAAATACTCTAATGTTCAGCTTTTTTGGGGCGGGATTATGTAAATCTATTTCCTTAGAATTTTAGTTTTTTTTTTTTTTTCTTGATAACCTAGGTTGTCCGGTCGACATCCTACTGGAGAGATGAGAACTGACTACCACATGCCAAACCAGTAAGACTTCGCGCCTCCCGACTATTGCCTAGAGTGAATTGGCCCAACTGACAAAGCCTCCTCACGGGTTTTCAACTGGGCCGAAGCCCAGTGCCAACTTCCACACATGGTCGTGATTAATATTTCGAGTACTAGCGCAGAGGAGGAATCGAACCCGGATTCCCCGTTGGTGGAACAATCCCATCACCACTCGACCACACCCTTGTGAACCAGAATTTTAGTTTTTGTAACTTCAAAAATATAAGAAAAATTATTTAAATTATCTGATGGAAATCTTGTATTCTAATTTTTTATATTTAGAGCTACTTGTTGTTTTTGTAAATATATATTAAAAAACTAGAATACAAGGAAACCACAGAACACAAATCAATAATTCTAGAGTGAATTGGCCCAACTGACAAAGCCTCTTCACGGGTTTTCAATTGGGCCGAAGCCCAGTGCCAGCTTTCACACATGGTCGTGATTAATATTTCGAGTACTAGCGCAGAGGGGAAATCGAACCCGGATTCCCCGTTGGTGGAACAATCCCATCACCACTCGACCACACCCATGTGGACCAGAATTTTAGTTTTTGTAACTTCAAAAATATAAGAAAAATTATTTAAATTATCTGATGGAAATCTTGTATTCTAATTTTTTATATTTAGAGCTACTTGTTGTTTTTGTAAATATATATTAAAAAAAACTAGAATACAAGGAAACCACATAACACAAATCAATAATTCTCAAGTGTGATGACATACTCAAACTAAATCCGATACAAATCGAAACAGTTAGAGGCAAATTATATAATCTAACTAATGTGTGATATGCGCTAAGCGCGGACGTGAACACAATTTTGTTTTTAAAAAATTTGATATAATATTATTTTAGTTTTATTAGTATGATTGTTAATAGATTTGTCTCTATTAGCTTAAGAAATGTAGATTGTTTATTTTTAAGTTTTTTTCTTTTTTTAATTTTGTGTTTATTTATGTATTTGTTTAGTGAGTGATCCACAATTTGAATTTTTTTTGGGGTTGACTATTTATTCAATTAGTTGGTTTTTAAAAGTTAAGTTTTTGTCATTTTAAAGTTTAAGGAATTGTATATTTTTTAACCCAACTGAATACTAATAAAATAAATACTTCGAAATAGGGTTAGTTTTGTATAGTCCAAAAGTTACTTTGAATACTAATAAAAGGAAAGTTAGTTTTGTGAATTTAGAATTCTCCAAACTTTTTAAAAAAATTTTTTGAAATAAGTCACTGTATTTTTATCTATTTTTACCTAAAACCAAATACTAATAAAATGTTCAGAATTTACTAATACTAATAAAATGTTCAGAATTTACTATTATTCATCTTCGATGATTCAGTGTTGGTGACTACAAAATGAATCTAATTTTATTTGAAAAACGATTGAATTTCTATCACTAATTTACTATCAAAATCATCGTAGATGTATAGGTTAATGGGAACATTTGAGATAATATGGGCCGATTTATAAAAATATAAGAAATATGGGGTTGAGCGTCGATTCAAATATTTAGATAGAGAGAGAGAGTTCTTGTGAATAGGATTATCCAGTAACAAAATATTATTCACTGCTCTAAAACCCTCGTCTTCTCTGATATCTTTCCCATCGCAGGTGAGATTTCACTTTCAATTTCAATCACAAAGGGTGTGATCCGCGCGGACGTGGTAAACAAATTTTTTAATCTAATGATATTTTATTTTATTTGATCTCGTAATTCATTTAATTATCTTTATCAGCTTAAGATTTGTGTATTTGTTTTTGTTTTTTTTTAAATTTATGATCATTTATGTGTTTATTTATTGGATAGTACACATTTTTACTTTTTTTTTTAAGTAAGTACATTTTTTTAAATATTATGAATATAATATTTAGACAACAAAAAAAAGAATATAATATTTAGACGTATATATCAATCCTTTATGTAACTGATATATATCTATCCTTCTATTGAAATCGAAGGTTTAGATTAAGGCTAATGGCGAACATACTCTTTTCATGTGACCGGTGATTTATACATTAAACAAAAACCAATTTTTTTACAAAACCAAAAAAAACTTTATTTGTGAGCATGAAATCAAATAATGAGGAGGAAATAATACATATTATGTTGTTGGTTGGGTTGTTGGCATGGTGACTTTCAATAATACTACTATTGTACAGTTATCTTATAGAGGTATTAATTTTTTTTATCTCTATAAATTAATAATGTTGAGAATTCAAAATTTTATTATCTTATAAAAGTATTAATTAATAATTTTCGATAAATTAATAAATTATTAATTTATAGAGATAAAAAAGTTTAGTGCATAATCTTTTAAATTTTATTTTATTTGAATAGATTATACATACATCGTAATTGAATATTGTATCATGGGAAAGATAGAAGTTTCCTTGATGAAGTTGAATGGCATTATCTTTGCAATAGTTACTGGAAACTTTACAAATGGCCAAAATTTTGCAAACGATCCAGCTAAGGAAGAATAAATTGTTAGTTTAGTACTTTTATCGACCACTCTGATAAAAATTGTAGCTATTATCCTTACTGAAGATGATGAAGTTGAAAATGATGTTATGGAACTTTTGAAAGTGGTTATACGCAAAGAAACAATTATGGCCTCTAGAATTCTTTACAATTTTTGGATGGAGGTCGAGAGGACAACACCATGAGTTATGGATGCAATAAGGAATATTAGAGATGAGCTCCAACGAGATTCTAACTTTAAGAATAAACAAACAACAATAGATTCATATTTTACTAAATATTCTTAGGTATGTATGCACAAGATTTATAATTATTAATTTATCATATTATTGGGACCATATATTTATGAATTTCAAAAAAAAAAATTATCTTATCGAATTGTGTTAAATTTTACACTGTCCTGACTCGGGACCGGATAAATTTATTAATTTATAGTGACTATTAATTTATCGAATATTAATTTATAGATGTTTTACTGTATTACTATTTGAATTCAACTTGAAACATGTGTGGATTTGTCTTTGATTTTGAAAATCTATATGTAAAATTGTGTGGATATCTCTATAATATTATATAATATTATTTAAAAGATATTTAGAAAATTAAACTTTGCAAATTATGCCATTATAAATAAGAAAATATATTTGAAATAAGAAATTATGTAATTATCTTTTAAAGTGATTGAAGATAATATGGAAAGTATTTGTTTTGTAATAAGGGTATCTACTATTTAGTTTCTTAATTATTACAATATATTAAGAATATTATATAATTTTAAATAATAATCAATCTATATATATTCCAAAAAAAATTTCGATACCTTATAATATTTTTCACTATAATTTATATTATTTTATTTGAATACATATCAAAACAAAGTTAAAAATATTTTACTATTTTATAAAGAGTTAGGCACAATAAAATTGATTTTTTAAGAGTTCGTAGAATGACCACAAAACCCATAGTTATTAAGCAGTGCATATTAGAGTTGGTGTTTCAAGATTGTAGTTTTTTGCGGATTACCCTGAATAATTTTTTAGTCTACCACAAAATGGGTTAAGTAATCGGGTTAGCCCATCATGGACGAGTTATTATTCTAATTTCAAATTTCCACAAAAACGGGTTTCACAAGTTAAAATATTAGTTTTTAGTTTTAAAGATAGATGATATACTTAATTTACTAAATAATATAATTTTTTAAAGTTAACTATAGTTTGTTATAATTTTATTTGAGTATGTGTAAGTTTATATTTTAGTGCACTGCAAAACGGGTTAAGTAAATTGGTTAGTCCGGTTTGACAACTTTATCTATAATCATTAGTTAGACATATTATAAAAACAATTTTTTTAAAATTTCAAAACAATTTTTTTTTAAAAAACTACCTAGGGATAAATTCTAGTTTATTAATTGTTTGATACGATTTTATGCTATATTCGAATAATGTTATAGCCCGCCGAATTGTACTGAAAAAGTCCATATGGACGAAACATTCATATGATCAATATATTCATCTACGTACCTACCTACTGCCTACATTCTCTATAACTAATGTCTGCAGTATGTGTAATTTAGGGTATCATAATATGTTATTCAACTTGTGAACTGAATATTATTCAGTTCGTGTTCCATCGACCATTTAACAAATAAAAAACTTCAATTCATACCCTAAACCATTTTGTAAGAAACATTTTTCAAAAAATTGAAATGTTAATCATTTCAAGCATTCATTTTCTTTGAAAATAGCTATAAATGAATTCGTAGATACAAAATCGCAACCAGCGAAAGAGCAAACTAAAACATTTTCAGAAACAAGAAGATATATGAGAAATGCCGAAAAATGTATATAGATTGATAAATAGTTATATAAATATTTATCTCTCTCTCTCTCTATATATATATATATATACACAAATAAAATAAAATAAAGGATTAACAACAAAATTATCTGAAGCTTCAGAGTCAGTATAGCAACTACGAGATGTGGATCGGAGTATCATGATTATATGTTTGCAGAATCTGCACACTGGTGTTATGTTGCAGTTATATAAAAAATAAAAATAAAATAAAGCATTTGTTGGAAACTTATGTTCTAACAACGCCTCAATAGTACTACTAATTTTTTAGTCTATCTGTTTCATATTAGTTATCGTTTTAGAATTTAAATTTTGTTTCATATTAGTTGTCGTTTTAAAATTTCAATACAAATATTTGATAATATTTTTATTTTTATCTAGCTTATTAATTAGTGTGATTATAATATATAATACATTAATGAAGTGTAAAACAAAAAATTGAATTGTTTTCTTAATATATGTAAAACAATATAGAACGACAACTAATATGAAATGGAAGAAGTAGTAACTAACTACTCGACTCTTTGTTAAGACATTGGTTATATATTATTCTACAGAGTATCCTTCATATGATTATCACCAAACACCATAAGTAGTAGTAGCCAATGCATACATATAATGATACATTCGACATACACAAGAAATGAAAAGAAACAAGGTGAGATTTGGTAAAAACATTCCCATGCTATTAATTAAAACTCTTGAGACATCTAAATAACCCTTTTCTATCTTATAAATAAAGTATACAGGTCATCATTACAACAAAAACTACTCATGAACCTTTGGTAATAAGAAGAAACTGATGCAACCGGAAAAGAAATCGAAAGTGGAATTTAAAAAAAAAAAAAAGGGTTGTTACGAGGCGTGAAAGATGCGTTGCTTCTTACTACACACCAACGATAACATCTCAGTATCGTTCACTCTCTTGTTCCCTACGATGACGTTTCTCGAACTCTCCGGTGAAATGTTGACTCCGAACAATCTCAAAACCCGACCCGTTTCTGTATCCGATCCAGATCTCGATTTCCACCCAATGTACAATTGTTGATCATGACCGTCGGATCTGCTGAAACTAACCACGTCACCAGCACGTAGATTCTTCTCCTTAACGAACCGGCTCCAACCTTTGGTCAACACATAGCTTTGACTACTGTTCCAATACGAGTAACGGAACCTCCACACTTTCCCCGTCACGTCCTCGAAGTTCAACAGCACTCCTTTAACGGAGACGTTACTCGACGGTAACGGAAAATGTTTCTCCGCGTGGTGTTTCGGTATCACCAGACGGTTCAGCTTCCCGACGTCGCTCGGCGTAACCGCTTTCTCGAACAGAGGCTCCGTCGATCTGAACTCCGTCGTCGAAACGCCGTCGCTATCTAACGACGCCGTCATCGTCCTGACAGTGTTACCGTTACGGCGCCGTTTGCTCTGCTCAAGCTCCTCGTTATACGTATGCTTCCTCAGCATATCGACGATCTCCGATTTCGAATGCGAATTCAGAAAATCGATCTCTCCGTCGTCGAGCCTCGCGTCTTTGAAGTTCGTGACGGCGTCTCGGCCGCGGAACCGGTGAACCGCCACGTCGTACGCACGCGCGGCCTCGTCTTCCTCGTTGAAAGTCCCGAGCCACACGCGCTGGTGCTTCTCGTAAATCTGAGCTCCCCACCTTCCGTTCGGCTGAGGAACGACGCCTTTGTACTTGGACGACGGTAACTTCCTCGATTCCGCCTCCACGCCGTTCTCCGAATCTAGCACCACGCTAGATCCGCTTCCCATCCTGTACAAATTTAGCGACGACTTTCCAGACGTCCTCGCCGGAGTTTCACAAATCGAGCCTGTACTCGTCGTACTCTCGTCTACGCTACTCACTTCCATTAATTTGAAATTTTCTGTTTGAAATTTGCTTTGATTCGAATTTTGGAACAAGGGAGAAATCAGGAATGTGATTTCAGAGAGAGTCTGTTGTTTGTTGTGTGTGTATATGTATGGGTGTGTGTATATATATAGAAAGAAGGAGAAAGTGTAGGGAGGGAAATAAGAAACAACAAGTGTCACTTGTGATATTATTATTTTATTTTCACTTTTTATTTCGGTAACACATAATATATATATTCGTAGAATGCGTGTTTCAGGGGAGTAATTATAGTAAATGGGCAGGTGTATGGGAAGTAATATGGCTCTGTTTATGATGTGTGTGTGTATGTGGATGGGTCAACTCAAAAACCCATAGGGAAGCTTCGTGGAAATATATCGAAATAGCTAAAACTACAAAAAAAAAAAATAGTTATTACTATAGTAGGTCAATTCTTGGCTATGCAATATGCAGTGTTAAAAAAAAACACATGATCAAATAAGCATTTGGAATATTATTATACGTTAATTTATTAATTGTATTAAAAAAGTATTATGAGTATATGAACAAATATAGAAATGAATATGTTGTGGGCTGTGTGCATGGGGAAGTGGGTCCACGTGAAAAATTGACATAATTTTACTCAAGTTCACCCCCCCCCCCCTGTGTTTTGATGCTTACATTATAAAAAAAAACAGCGATGACAAATTATTTGATTTGATTACCATGTTAAGATTCTATTGATGCTTAATCTAGTCTCTCTTTCAAAATTTTCCTCTCTAAATCTTATTTTTATTCTTCAGTCTTTGGTGATGGATTTTTTTTAAGTGTAAGTAGCTATTTTACTCAATAAATATAAGTATTAAGGATATATATATTTTTATTATGTCTTAGGATTTTAATTTATTTAATTATTTTTGCTAAAAATAAGAATTTAGTTTACATTTCTACATACTTTAAAAATAATATGATCCGAGTTTTTATTACTCGATTAATCTTTAAAATAAGTATAAGCGTTGATTAGTTTACTCACCGGATGTTTTAATAGATTTAAAACAATAAATCATTTTACTGTTTCCACTGATTAAATAAAATCTATAATATAAATTTCCATGGTAATTCTTTAACAAATGAAAACTATTACTTAGTTATTTTTGAGGTTTTTTTTTCAATCTTATCCTATGTTTCTTTTTATGGAAAAAAGTGTGTATTGCTATCATGACTAATTGATTATCGTCCGTATATGCACTCAATATATTCCAAAATCAGAAAAACTATCGAGTTTTCTACTCTGTTTTTGTTTTGTAACTATCCCATTTTATATAATATTCCGTTCTCCTAAATGAGTGTATGACACATAATTTTAATTGCGAATAATTCTTATACATACGAATATATAATCAATACTTAACTAACGACCGACAACATCACAAATTTTTGTACTGGTAGAAAATAAATCCAATTAAATTCGCTGTTTTATTGTGTTTTTATTTACTCTTATTGAAAATAGATACTTGTGTGGTTTAATACTATAAATACGTATGCATCATATAATATGGCTTGGAAAAAAAAAACAAGTGATGTGGATAGCTTGCGATCTTATCTGATACAGTATTTTGTTGCTTTACCAAAGTGTTACCATTAGTTAGGTTTCGTTTTTATGCAAAAAACCAATTAAAGCACTGCGAAATATCGTGAGATCCAAATGTTAAATGGTTCTCTCTCCCTTCTCCAATAGAAAAATTGTTGACATTTATATTTTATTTTAAATCTATTTATTGATTCTATTTGCTACTATTATTATGATACTATATTCAAATTTGATCCACTAGTATGGGAAGTGGGCCAATGACAAATCACTAAGAGGCATGGTCGTACGTGTTTTGTGTGGATGAATAATAATATGGGCGTTTCTTGGCAGCAGGACAATTACTCCTTCTTTTTTCCCTTTCTGAGTTTTTATTTTATTTTTTAGTTCTTGAACAATTAAAGAGATATTTCTCAAAGTTTACCTCGATGGTGCAACATAATGGGACCGGCCCGACCGGAGTTTCATACGCCGATGGCTTGTTATTGGTCTGTCACCTGTGTTCAAATTTGATAGGCTAATCAAACTTTTGGATACGGTCAAAACGTTATTATAGTTTTAGCCTTTAGGGTTTTTCTATTTTTTCAGTTTTATATCTAACTGTCGTTTAAGCTAATTTATCGGTTGTCTACATTGTCGTTTAAACGATTTATTTACTAACAGATTTTATTATCGATTTAGTAAAAATCAGAGCGTCGACATACGTTTGGCCGCATAGACCTATACAAAATTTTAGAGTCACAATCAAACCTAATTTCTAAATTCGACCCAATATTTATGGCTATTGTAAATTAAAATGGTCCTAAATGGGTATGCGACCAAGAAAAAAAACACAAAGGAAAATATATGAGAAGGTTGAATTTTTTTAGTATGTTCAAACCAAAATAAAAATAAAAGATGAGTATGCTGTCACGTAGCACTTGTTGTTGTTGCTCACTTAACTTTCTTCTCTGATGCAATTTGTCTCCGTAAGAGAGATTGGTCTCATCTATGTTTCTTGTTAAGATTCTAAGTATTTGAAAGCCAAATTGATTTTGAGAAAAAAGTATAACATGTGCTAATTATCGAGGAGGTGCATTAATTTCACCAGCGATTTAATTATTATATATATTTTATAGTTTATCATTCCATAGTAAAATTAGTTTATTCTATATGAAAAAAGAGTGAAAGAACTTTAATTTTTAGTTTTAGAAGAAGGTAGAAAACCTTGGACATTTGGGATTAATAGAGAAACAAAATAGATAACAGTACTAAAAGAAAAAGTTTATACGATTTATGATGCTGATAATTAACAACAACAACAACAAAAAATGAAAAACCAAACATAGAAATAAATATATATTATTTGTACGGAAGAGTTGTTATTGGTCCGAAGGTGGACCCCATATTTCCGCAACTTGGTCCTTTAGCTTCATCAGATTGTCAATTAATATACTCTTTTGTCGTTAAACAATTTTTCATCAGCCCATTTCCTTTAATTTTGTCAAGTTTTTTAAACAGACGGTGTAAAGATTAAAACAAGAAGGAAAAAAAAAAAATCGTCAGAAGACGGACTTTTAAACTCGAGCTGTCTTTATATAATTGCTTTATCGAACATGGATATTCTGAACTTCCTAGCTTTCACATTGAGTATGTTGAAGTAACTTTTTTTATGAATTCGTATTTATTTAGCTATTCAAAAATTATTTCCTCTGTTTTAGTTAATTAACTAATCTAGGCGGAGTAATAGTGTAAATTATAAATTGCATTAAAAATGCACGCAATAGATGTATTATTTATGTTTATGAACTTTTATGAATTATTACATAGGAAAATAATTAATATTACACTTCAAATTATCAGGACAGTTAAAATTTTAACTTGATAAACTTTAAAAACACTACAAAAGAAAATGATAACGCTGCATCCCAACTTAAGAAGTGAAGAGTAATAATTTATTTTTCTGTTGGCTGGAGGAGTAATAACTTTACTATTATTGTAACATCCCGATTTCTTGTATATGCGGAGAGGCTTATAAGAATTGATTTGGCTACCTATGTCACCAAAGTGCACTTATCTTTTCGGGAACTTGTCCAGAGAGAACTCCAGAGTTAAGGGTGCTTGAGCTGGAGCAATTTAAGGATGGGTGACCTACCGGGAAGTGATTCGCGGTATCGTGTGAGTGAGGACAAAACACGGGGAAAGATCACGTGGTGATTGCAGGGTCAGTAAACAAGTATTACAAGCCTCCCGGACTAACGCACCGGCCGTCGGACGAGGGTGGGGCCCACGGGCCGGGAGATGTCGTTGGGGCCCACAGGTAGGGGCGGTTGGGGCGTTATAAGTGGTATCAGAGCCGAACCCAAACACGTGTGTGAAGTCAGGTGGGCTCACACCGTCTAGGGTGACGATCCTGGTGCGCAACGAGGACGTTGCGCTCTGTGAGTGGGGGTGATTGTAACATCCCGGTTTCTTGTATATGCGGAGAGGCTTATAAGAATTGATTTGGCTACCTATGTCACCAAAGTGCACTTACCTTTTCCGATCACTTGCCCGAAAGAACTCCAGAGTTAAGGGTGCTTGGGCTGGAGTAGTCTAAGGATGGGTGACCTTCCGGGAAGTGATTCGCGGTAGCGTGTGAGTGAGGACAAAACACGGGTAAAGGTCACGTGGTGATTGCAGGGTCAGTAAACAAGTATTACAAGCCTCCCGGACTAACGCACCGGCCGTCGGACGAGGGTGGGGCCCACGGGCCGGGAGATGTCGTTGGGGCCCACAGGTAGGGGCGGTCGGGGCGTTATAAGTGGTATCAGAGCCGAACCCAAACACGTGTGTGGAGTCAGGTGGGCCCACACCGTCTAGGGTGACGATCCTGGTGCGCAACGAGGACGTTGCGCTCTATGAGTGGGGGTGATTGTAACATCCCGATTTCTTGTATATGCGGAGAGGCTTATAAGAATTGATTTGGCTACCTATGTCACCAAAGTGCACTTATCTTTTCGGGAACTTGTCCAGAGAGAACTCCAGAGTTAAGGGTGCTTGAGCTGGAGCAATTTAAGGATGGGTGACCTACCGGGAAGTGATTCGCGGTATCGTGTGAGTGAGGACAAAACACGGGGAAAGATCACGTGGTGATTGCAGGGTCAGTAAACAAGTATTACAAGCCTCCCGGACTAACGCACCGGCCGTCGGACGAGGGTGGGGCCCACGGGCCGGAAGATGTCGTTGGGGCCCACAGGTAGGGGCGGTCGGGGCGTTATAATTATAAATATAATAATTTTCTCCATCTTGCTCATACGTTTCAAACCTAATTATCCAAGTCAACGATTCCATTTCTTATATATCCTGTCTTCAATGTTTTTCAATTTTGCTGGTACTTAACATTCATGTAACTCCGAAAACAAGACGAGAGTCCTCGTTTAGTATTTAGATGGCCTCGATAAGAACATGTTTTTTTTAAAACAGTTAACGGTTTTGATAGCGAGTATTGTCTTGTACCTACATATTTTCAACTAAACCATAACTATACCCACTGAAACTCACGAATATATGATTCTTTGAGTTGTAAATTTCAGATTAACATTGTGCCACCGATTTGTTTTACTTGAATTATTACAAATATATAATAGACAAAACGTTACAGAAATAGTGTTTAATTATGTTCATACCAAATTGTTCAGCAGGCTTAGAATAGAGCTTACAAACAAAAACTTTGGAAAGAGGTAAAGGCTAACAAAAGTATATTTACGATAGCATATGGTCGATAATTGTCAAAGATTAGTAATTATTTTTTTACAAAGGTAGGATTATCTAACTATTTTTATTTGGCTTGTTGAAATAGTATCATATTTTATATTTATTAGAATATTCGATGAATGCACTACTTGACGGCTACACTTACCTTAAAATAATTAGTCGAATGTTAAAAATCCAGATCATCCTTTAGTTATCATATTTTGTTGGGTCAAAGTATAGAAGATTAGGCAGAGATATTAATAGATTTTGTTAATTTGTTTTGAAAGATGTGACCAAAATGAAAACGCAGCATCGTTTATTGTTAAACGAATATAAAATGAGTGAAAATGAGAAAATAAATAAATAAAATATAGATTGATTTGGAAAAAATCACGATGGATTTGCTTACATCATTGACTTTCCGCATTTGGATTACCTGTTGATGGTGTCTAGCATCATATATTGTCTTTGTAGGGCTTCAATAATAATATTGATTTTTTAAATTTAATGTAAAATTTATCCAACAAATATTTTTTTTACAATGAAAGCAACTTTGAGTTTGATCTAGCTATTAAGCTTTACATTTTAATGAAGAAAAAACAGGATTTGCTGATATATCTTTAAGGACGGTTTGAAGTTTTGTAGAAGATGGATTCAACCATTTCATGATAAATTTACGAATAAATTGATCATTTTTCTTCGGCTCGGCCAATGACGATTCCGGCATCGGTCGTACTTTTTATTTATTTATCTTTGTTATTAAAAATTATGCCAGGATGAGATGGGATAATTGATTAGTTATGACTACGAAACAGTGTCTTCGCATAACAGTTTATTTTTTGAGATTTTTTTTTTCCCTTCAACAAGTGGTTTTAGCCTTCGATTCCTTTTATTATGCATCCGTTTGTTTTACTTTTCCTTTTTTATTGTTCATATTATGTTGTTTTACCCCAAAATTTTCTGAAAAATCATTATTGAACATCTTTCTTTGAAACGAAATTGGAGTTTTCATCATTCAAATTGTCATAGTTACTATGCATCAAATAGGATGTGTTGTTGTTCTTTCATACCCTCCACTAGAATTTATTTTGGCGCAAACCAAATCACGTTGTGGTAAAAATAGGTTTGCTTACCATTCAATAACTCTATTGGAAGAAAATGCGAAAATGGTTAGATCTAATCAAAGTTTGACTTATGGGAGTTCTCGATTGATTAATCGTTTTGTCTCTCAATTGGGGAGGATTATTTTGATAGTCATTATCACCGATTTATTTCCGTTGTCGAAGGTTTCCGATGGAATACTTAACTCGGTATCGGCTTCTCGTTTTAAAACCAGAAAACCTCCATGGAATTATAATAGGTCAATTAATTTTTTTGACTCCAAGTTGTTTTCAATCACCCGATTCAGTCTATTTCAAGCACCATCTTAATCATTGTATAAGAATTTGCTACATGGGAGTTTTGATGATGCATTCGTTAGACGGGGTTGTAAATCTCAAATCATTTTACTTGAGAAAACGGCCGATTCCTACCCGAACTATTACAAATGGTGCAGATTTGTACCCGACAAATTGAAGTGTCCAAATTCATACACAAACCCTTAAAAATTTGAATATTCATACCTGGACAAATTTTTTTTTGGCGAAAACAAACATTGACCAACTTCCCGTTAGTCAAACCCGTAACACCGTTAACGGTGAGATCTCCTGTGCCACGTAAGCTGCCCCGTTGGCACGGGAGGATAAAACGACGTCGTTTAGGTTTTTTAAAGTTGAGGGAAAAATGGGCTTAAACAATTGGGCAGGACCCGAAATGAAATTGGGCCTCAAAAAATAAAACTAAAACTACGTCGTTTGGTTTAAAGAATACCAATCTTCTTCGTCGCGATCTCCTTCTTCGTCGAGCTTCATCTGAAATTGGGGAAGAACAGCTCACGGATCTAGGGTTTAGGTCGGCGGCGAAGACAGAGGAGAATGAGTACATCATCGAATCACAAAGATTCTTCGGCGAATTCAGGTAGGTTACTAGTTATGAATTAACTTTCTTCTGTTCATAAGTCAAAAAATTGGAAATTGATCTCCATCGATGGGAAATCTCCAGGGCTGAGTATAAGGCGTGGTGGTGTTCATGTAGGAGATAGAGGCTTTCCTATCGCTTGTAGGTGTGGCGAATATGCTGTGATAAGAACTTCAAGCACAACTAAAAATCCAGGAAGGTTGTTTCATTGTTGTAGAAATGGTTCTGAAACGGTAAGAATGGTTGTTGAATTGTTAGTGATAAGAATTGGTAGTGTTAAGTACTATCTAATTAGCATTTTGTAGTATTTAGTAACCAATTTATTATTTTGAAGGGAAAAAATCATTTGTTCAAATGGACGGATGAGTCGATGGTTGAGGAGATAGATGACATGAAAGACGTTCTTCGTTCATCTGAGAAGGAGATTGAGCTCATGAAAGACAATATTTGTGGATATGAGAAGAAGTTTGAAGCAATGAAAACCGATGTATTAGGATATAAGAAAGAAAATTCGGAAATGGAAGGAGAAATACGGTTCTTGAAAACCATGATGATCTGTGGAGTTGTTGGAGTTGTTGTGATTGCTTGCTACTATTTTATTTGGGCATAGTTAGCTTTTTGACTGTTTCTATTTTATTTGGAGTTCTTGGATGTAAGCTAAGTTAATTTTGAATTATATATGGTGTTTGTAATTTAGAGTTCTTGGATGTAAGCTAAGTTAATTTTGAATTCTATATTGAGAATGTGTTTTGATTATTTAGAAGACAAGTTTATGTGTTGTATTTCTGAAACAGTATCAATGTAGGTGGTCGTGGGTTTTACACAACGAAAATACTGTAGCCGAGATTGGTTTTATGGTTTTACACAACGAAAATACAATATAGCCGAGAATGGTTTTATGGTTTTACACAACTAAAATACAATATAGCCGAGAATGGTTTTATGGTTTTACACAACCAAAATACAATATAGCCGAGAATGGTTTTACACAACCAAAATTACAATAGCCGAGAAAGGTTTTATGGAACCAAAATAACCCCAACAACCATGGTTTTAAACAACTAAAATAACCGAGTTTCCCTTGTTTTAAAGAAGTACATAAACCCAACAGCCATTGTTTTACAGAACCTTGCGTATTAACCCAACACAAAACTAACTACCATTGTCCAAAAAGTTGCTCCTCCATCTTAAAGCTCCAACATGTTAAAACTTTCCCTGCGTAGTGAATAATAAAACCATCACAAAAATCAACAAAACCAATAACCAAAAGACAAAAAACCGAGAATAACCTGAGATGCATAAGATGTCTGAGATGGTTGACTAGGGCCTTTTCCACCTTCAAGTGTCATAGACTCAGACACTTGGTTTGATCCCGATGTCTTACTCTTCTTGGGCTTCTTTGGTTTTCGAGGGACTCCGTCATTCACACAACTGCATGAGTTATGATCAGCCGCACTACATCGATAACAACGCATTGTGCGCCCATGATTGGTAACCTTTTTTCCCTTAGTTGGTGATTCGGTAACTGCCTTCATCCTTTTCAATGGTTTTCTCTTCCTTCCCTTATGTATCTCTCTCTTCGCTGCAGCAATTAGTGGTTCACCATTTGTTCTCCAGAACTTTGACTCGTTCACAGGTTCAATAGATTCAAGATACTGATTCTGCCACTTAGAGGTCAAATACCAATTCGAAACTAAATCCTCAGTCTTGTATGTCTTCTTATGATCGAACACAACACGCAACGCATGTCGGCACGGAATACCAGTAAGATCCCATCTCCTACATTTACAGCTAATCTCCTTCATATTAACCGTGTATGATTGACCTCTCTCACAAACCTCAAAAACACGGTCACGCCCAGGGAGTGACCTGCAATATTTGACATGTTTGTCCTCTTCCGCTATGACAAGGCCAACCTTTAAACTGTGTTTGGCCTTATGGTTACCCGTTTTTCTCCTTCTAAGTGCTATCCTCACCATAGCTTGTCTTCTCATTGTCTCTAAACTCTGAACCAATGGCATTGCACGCGCCTTGTCAATTGGCTTGTTGTATGACTCAGAAAAATTGTTGAGTGCATCTTCACAACAAGAAGTGGTGTTAAAAAAAAGGGTGAATTACACTAAAAGACACTTTTGCCACTTTTTGTTACAAAAAGGCACTTTCAACTCTTAAGGCACTTTTTCACTGTTCATGGGTATGAAAACCCAATTTTGTCCCTTTTTTTTCTTCATCTCTCTTTTTCTCTTACGCATATTTCTCTTTTTATCTCACATCTCTCTCTTTTACATCTCACCTTAAACCAATAAACTATCTCTCTCACATCTCTCTCTTTTACCCCACTTGATTTGTTTTCTATTTTTTTATAATGTGAAAAACATAAAACAATTTTCTGGAAACAATATATGATAATTCTATTTTTCTAACATTTTAAGATCCATTTTGCTATAGTTTTGCTGTGAAACAAGAAATCTACTATTGTAAATATCAAGAACTACATCTACACATGACCATCCACACATGACCATCCACATATGACCATCAGTAAGGTATTTTCCACACATGACCATCCACACTAGAAAATCAAAAATTAGAGTACAATAATTATTACCCCACTTGATTTGTTTTCTATTTTTTTTATAATGTGAAAGACATAAAACAATTTTCTGGAAACAATATATGATAATTCTATTTTTCCAACATTTTAAGATCCATTTTGCTATAGTTTTGATGTGAAACAAGAAATATACTTGTAAATATCAAGAACTATATCTACACATGTTCATCCACACATGACCATCCACAAATGACCATCCACACTAGAAAATAAAAAATTAGAGTAAAATAAATATTACCCCACTTGATTTGTTTTCTATTTTTTTTTATAATGTGAAAGACATAAAACAATTTTTTGGAAACAACATATGATAATTCTATTTTACCAATATTTTAAGATCCATTTTGCTATAGTTTTGATGTGAAACAAGAAATCTACTTATAAATATCAAGAACTATATTTACAAAAAATATATATATATAAAATAAATAAATGGTTTAAAGCGAGAGAGTAAAAGAGAGAGAGAGAGAGAGAGAGAGAGAGAGAGAGAGAGAGAGAGAGAGAGAGAGAGAGAGAGAGAGAGAGAGAAAAAAAAGCGTATGAAGAAGATTCATGAGAGAGTAAAAAAAAAGGTGAGTTATATACATAAGGATAAAATTGTCAATTGCATCTAAGAAAGTGCCTTAAGAGTTGAAAGTGCCTTATCATGTAATACATAACCCAAAATGTGCCTTCTAGAGTAATTTTCTTTAAAAAAAGCTCTACTACAATTTTCTGGATTTCGGCTCTTGAATGCGGCATAGACTTCTTCATCATAGTTCTCCATCTTCTTCAAATTTGCTTCATAATCAGCCAAATTGAAACTCTCGACAACTTTCCAAAACAAACTTTTCATTTGAGGTTTCTTCGGAAGAGCTTTCTTCATATTCCCATAAATGTGTCTTGCACACATCCGGTGCTCAATCTGTGGTAATTCTTCATTCACAGCCCTAACTAATCCCTGAAAGAGTTTAAATGATCCTTGTTAGCAAGTTACAGAGATTGTGAAAGTTTAGAAAAAATATATAATAATCTTCTTTTTTAACAAAAGAAACCCAAGCAAAGAGATTTGTTTCCATAAATATAATAATCCAAAATCAAAAGAAAGAAAAGAGATCTAATTTTTTTCACAAATATCATCGATGCACATTTCACAAATATCAGAAGAAAGAAAAGATTTAGTGTGGAAGACATACCTTCAGCCGATCGGATATCAAAGTGTAACCAAACCCATTTCGAAAGTCCAAGTCCTTTTTGAGATGCTGAATGAACCAAACCCAACTTTCGGTGTTCTCCGCTTGAACAACTGCCCATGCAAAAGGGTATATCTGATTGTTCGCGTCTCTTCCAACTGCTGCCAATAGCTGACCTTTAGCAATCGACTTCAAGAAGCAACCATCTATTCCGAAGATGGGTCGACAGTGATTCCGCCAAGTTTTGCGCAGCCCATCAAAACACATGTAGAAGCTGTCGAAAACTTCTTTCCCATTTTCTCCAATGACTGTCCGAAGCTCCACCGTCGAGTCAGAATTTGTGCTACAAAATACATCAAATAAATCAGCATGAAGATAACAAAATCAATAGATAATACACAACAAAAAACAATAAAAGAAAGACTTACTCTAACACTGCATCCCGATAGTCTTTCAACCTTGCATATTGTTCATCCCATTCTTCTTCAATGAGTGTCAAAGCTCTTTTCTTTGCCTTTCGACATTGATCGTGTGAAGGAGCAACATTGTAACGCTCATGTATTCTTTGTTGCATCGCGATAGGCTTTAGGTCAGCATCATTTCTCAGCTCGTCTAGGAACATGTTACATACACTACAAGAAAACTGCCCTTTTACAACTAACAGAATCGTCGTAAATTGGTCGAAAAACATGGTTTATGACGAATTAGCGACGATTAACAATTCGTCGTAATATGATCGTCGTTAATCGGAAATCGTCGTAAATTGGTCGTAACATTAAGGAGGACTAAAAATCGTCGTAAAATCGTCGTATATTATTCGTCGTAAAATCGATGTAAATTTACATCGATTTTACGACGAATACATTACATCGATATCACGATGAAACATTACATCGATTTTACATCGAATTATACAATTGTTTTTCGACAATCCGTCGTAAATTCGTCGTAATATGATGAAACATTATTGAACGATGTAAAATCGATGTAAAATATTCGATGTAAATGCGTTGGTAAATCGATGTAAAATATTCGATGTAAATTCGTCGTAAATTATTGAACGATGTAAAATCGATGTAAATGTTGAGTCGATGTAAACTCGATGTAATACATATATATATATACATTATTTATTTTTCAATTAAAATTAAAAAAATAATTAATAAAATTATATTTATAAATTAAAATTTTATAAATAAATTCAAAATATAAAATAAAATACAAAATACAAAATAAAATTCTTAATATAAACTATTGTCCTGCTGGAAAACGTAAATTATCAAAAAGGTCGTCGACGTCCGATCCATTCTGCTCCATATTCGTTCGTTCTTGCGCGAGCGGACGGTGTCGCAGAAGATGACGAGAGTTGCGAATTAGCACTCGGTCCCGTCTCGAGAAACTGCCGATAGTGTGTCTTATGTGGCGCCATATCTAAAAAATATTTAAAAATAACTCAATTTCAGTATAATATAATTTCATTCATAACTAATAATTCCAATCCTAACTAATAAAAATTACAATCCTAACTAACAATTTAAAATCATCACAAACAATAATATAATTTATAAAACCAAAAAAGAAATTTTTTACCTTTTTTCGTAGGTAGAGAGAGGTGAGAGCGTTTTAAAGAGAGAGTGAGTTTGTGAGGGAGGAAAAATCTGGTCACGTATATATAGATTTTGTGGTCGTCGTAAAATCGTTGGTAATTTACAACGATTTTACGACGATTTCATCGTAAATTCGTCGTAATATTAAAACCGAAAATTCAACCTATCGAAATTTTTCCCCCACGCGGTAAATTAAATATTTCGATTTCCAACGAAATTACGACGGATTCGTCGTAATTTCGTTGTAAAATATTAAATCTATACCCTAAACCCTAAATCATAATACACATATCTTGGTTGTAAGAACGAAGTATATTTGTGCATCTAATACTTCTACTATTTAACAACAGATTCAATAACGACGATTGAATCTATATCGTCGTCGATTTCCTTATCTTACATAATAATGTATAGCATTCGTTCTTATAAGTATATATTCGTAACATGCATGACTTAAATAATGTAAATGATTTTGTAAAAACTTAAACTTGTTTATACTATGATTAGAACTTACGAAAAACAAGATATAAGATAAAAAAAAATCAAACATGTAAATCAAACCCTAACCCTTAAATATTTCGATTTCCAACAAAATTACGACGGATTCGTCGTAATTTCGTTGTAATAGATTAAATCTATACCCTAAACCCTAAATCACAATACACATATACTGGAAGTAAGAACGAAGTATATTTGTGCATCTAATACTTCTAATATTTAACAACAGATTCAATAACGACGATTGAATCTATATCGTCGTCGATTTCCTTATCTTACATAATAATGTATAGCATTCGTTTTTATAAGTATATAATCGTAACATGCATGACTTAAATAATATAAATAATTTTGTAAAACCTTAAACTTGTTTATACTATGATTAGAACTTACGTAAAACAAGATATTAGAGAAAAAAAACCAAACATGTAAATCAAACCCTAAACCCTAAACCCTAAATGTTACGACGGAATCCGTTGTAATTTCGTTGTATTAGATTAAATCTATACCCTAAACCTGATAGTTGCATAATTTAGCCCATTTTAGCATACATTTTAGTTAGCATTTTGTGACTTATTGCATTCATTTCTTTGTTTTTGGTATAGTTTGCATCCATTTTAGAGTTAGTGAGTCTTAGGTTAGTTTTTGCATATGTTTGTGTGCTATGGAGTCTTTTAGGTACCATTTGGAGCTTATGGAAGCTTATTGGAGTCTTGGGGAAGATCATGGACTAGGAGGAACGTACCCGCAGCGAACGGAAATGATCAAGTGATGAAGGAGAAAAGCAGGAAGCGCAGCGGTCAGCATGCAGCGGTCTAGGGAGACCGCTGCACTTTCAAGTCTCGCAGCGGTCGGAGCACAGCGGTATGAGCAGACCGCTGCGGATCCAGCCGGAGCAAAAACCAGAAGTCTCGCAGCGGTCTCGCAGCGGTCAAACCAGACCGCTGCACTTTCAAGTCTCGCAGCGGTCAGGTGCAGCGGTACGAGCAGACCGCTGCGGATCCATCCGGAGCAAAAACCAGGCGTTTCACAGCGGTCATGCAGCGGTATGAGCTGACCGCTGTGAACCTTCTCGGGCACAAAAATTGTCGGGTCAAACCCGGTTTGTCCCGGGTTGACCCGACCCGATCTGTATCTATTTAAGCAAATTAAGCCTAATTAGACGGGGGGCGGCTTCTTTTGAGGGTTCTAAGCCACTTATTTCTTTCTTCTTTTCTTGTTTTTGTTTTGTATGAAAGATTCAAGATCCAAACCATTTTAGTGAAGATTTTCTTAAACTCTTTTTACCATTCTTCTTATTTTGCTTATGGCTTTCATTTGTACGGTTTATATTTGTGATTTAGCTATGTGTGAGTAGTTCTTTTAGGATTCTTGGGTGAAGTAGACTAGGGTGATTCTAGGTTTGTTCTTGATGTTTAAGAACTAGATTAGTTGATATCCTTTCTCATTGAGTGTTATTAATGCTGGATTGGCCTTGACAAAGTTGATTTAGATCATAGGGAATTTCTCGCCCGGAAGGTGTTCGATGAAATTCCCCAACCAATTCAATGAGTGTTTTACATTCCTAGCCTATGGAAATAGATGTCTAGGGTGTTTAATGGCTATTTAGACTTGTTATTAATGCTTGTTAGTCATAGAATCGCGAACGGAAGTTTATGACGATTGATGACTAAGAAATGGGTTAATACCATGGAAGTGGATTAATCTTTAGTAGTGTTCTAAGGCCTAGGGAGATATTTAGTCGAATGTTTGAGCATCTTGAGTAGATTAAAGAATCACCCGAGTCGATTGCTTTACCCGAGAATTCGTTTGTTTAAATTTGATATTAATCGTTTTCTTGTTTGCTTTGCTACTCGTTTATTTCTCTATTTTGCACGTTTCAAATTGTCCGATAAAAACCAAAACCCGATATTTGCTTAGATTAGATAGCGTCCTGTATTCTTAGTGCGTCGTTCTTATTTCCCTGTGGATTCGATCCCAAAGTGCTACAATGACATGCCATTAGATTGAGGCATTGTGCACAGTGGGTAATTGTGCGAACCGTAAAAAGTTCATTATCAATTTGGCGCCGTTGCCGGGGAAATTAGCAATAGCCATTAGGATTTGGATACTATTTGAGACTAAGTTCTTGACTTCTACTAACTTTTTATTTTCTTCTTTTTTGCTTCTTAGAGTCGATGGCCATGGATTACAATGATTGGCCACAAGAAGAGGATGCCACATTTGATGAAAGCATTGATGATGAGCCATATGTGGAGCCACCATTTGATGAAAGTGTACTCACATCAGAACAAAAAGTAGAGTTGGATGAGCTTTGCAAAGAAAACCCGGCATTGACAAGGAGTAATCTCGCGATTATGATCCGTTTGAACCTCATGTCACGTCGGGCAGCGCTTGAGGGAAGGGAGCTCACATATATTGAGATAAAGATAGCTCATGCACTCGAAGAGGTAATTTATTGGGTTCCACCATGCCAACTAGAAGGTATTTTTGACACAACCTTTGAAATCGTTGATTATGAGGATAGTCACTTGCCTTGCATTGAAGATGTAGCTTCTAGTTCACATGCTCTCAAGCTCATTAATGATTGCTGTGATTTAATATGTGAGTCTCAAATACTAGAAACCTTAAGAGTAGAAAAGCTTGCTAGTGATTATCATGAAGTATGTTTTGATATTAATTATCTATGTGCTTTGAATGATCATGATATCGAGTTTAAGCTTTCAATGCCTGAGGAATCTAGTTCTCTTCTTGAAAAATCTTACCTAGGGGGTGTGCTTGATGTAGATAAGATCTTGAATGAGATAGATGACCCTAAGGTTGAGATGAAATCTAGGAAAGAGGATGTGTTTTACATGATTGATGGAGATGAAGTTGACTATTTTGTGATTAACTCGTTTAAACATGAAATCGACTTTATTTTTCCATCAAATGCATTTGGTCCTCGTGAACATCTCATCATCAAGGAAAATTCCAAGATGTATGCTATATTTTTAGTAACCTTTCTTGATGTGATTTATGCCTCTTTGCCATGGATAGTCGTGTGCCATGTTGCATATTTTGTTTCTTGTCCTGACAAGAGAAGGACCAAAGGTGCATTGGCTCAACCTTTTGATTCTCATGATTAACAGTTGAAACGTCAAGCTTAGCGACGTAAAACAAGCGCTCTTGGGAGGCATTCCCATGACTATCTTTGTATATATTTTCGTTCTTTCTTGTTCTTTTTAATGTTTTTGTTTGATGTTTATAGTTTTCTTGGGTCCAAGGTCGTGGTGCTTAATGCATGAATGGGTAGAGCTACAGCACGTCACACTTCTCTCCAATCCAAAGGTATGATCCAAACTCCATTTCATTGTACATACTTTTTGCATATTTATACCTTCTCTTTGACTTTTGTTGCACCGAGACGTTGCAATTCAAGTTCGGGGGAAGGATTTGTGTCTTTTGATCTTGTGTTTTGTGATCTTATTTTTATTTTTCCATCTTTGAGTCTCATTCATTCATATAAGTGCATATAAAAACCATAAAAAAAAAAAATTTTAGTTGCATTTTGCATGTTTAAGATTGAGTCTAGATGCATATAGGTTTGCATTCACTTGCATTGGGAGAATTATCCATGTAGAATATAAACTTAAGAGCTTGAATTAATGCCCTCGTTAGGAGTTCTTTGATGCATTTGAGCGATCACGAAGTTAAGGATGATCCATGCTTTGATCTTGCGGTTTGAATGTTTTTGTCTTGGTTGAAGCATGCTTTGAATTGAATCTAACTCTATCTACATGAACTTTAATCTTGACTTGAAATTATCATGCTTGTACATTGAAAAGTTGAACTCATGGATGTCATATACATATTTGAGCTATCTTACCCCTTTTTACCACTCTCTTGTTAGCTCAAATAGCTGATTCCCATATTTGGAACGGTTAACCACACCCTTAACTAAGCCTTTCCTTCAAGCCTTCATCTCTTGTGTGTGTCGTGAGGTCTAATTTGGAATGAACTTAGCAAAAAGTGTTGAGTTTGGAACGACAAGGAGTTGATAGATAGGTTGGTGATTTGGGTGTTGATGTAAAGAAAAGAAAGTGTGGAGAAAATAAAAGATTGGGAAAAAGGATAGGGGAAAGTAAAAAGTTTGGATTGGTCGGTATGAAAATGTGGAATAGCTCTAGGGGTTGCAAGTATAAGTCTCTATGTGTGTAGAAGAAAGAAAGAGCCAAAAAAAAAAAAAAAAAAAAAAATATATATATATATGGCTAAAGCATCTAAATGATGATTGAGAGACTAGTTATGAAAGTGAAAAAGAGCTAAAAGAAAAAGATGAAGAGCCAATCCATTTGTTGAAAGAGAAGAAGAAAAGAAATGTGGTCTAAGAAGGCAAAATGCCTTGTGATATGGGTAGTTTAGAATGGATCTTGATGAGTTTAGAAATAGGAGTGGAGTTCATATTGGGGCATTGGGTAGACGGATGTCATCCTTGTACGCATCAATTGTTCTTTACTCTTAGCATTTTGCCAAAGTTCATTCTTTCGTGAGAGATCCCATTGCATTGGAATACCCACATGATTGAGATTATTTTCATCTCAAAACCTTTTCCCTAAGCCAAATGAGTTCACTTGATTTTTATTAAGCATGATTCACCATTGTACTTAATGAATGTTAAAGAGTTAGAGGATATGATTACTTGTAGATGCTAAGGCTTATACCAAATTCGTGTAGCGACGAGTATGGCTAAATCTTTTGAAGTAGATGTTGTTTGTGCATCACATAACTACTACCAAGTGCATTGAATTGAATTCTTTTGTTAATATTCTTGGATATGATATCCCGCATTCCAACCTCTTCTTCGATTTGTTCTTGTTTGTTTGCTTGCGGACAAGCAAAAGGCAAGTTCGGGGGAGTTGATAGTTGCATAATTTAGCCCATTTTAGCATACATTTTAGTTAGCATTTTGTGACTTATTGCATTCATTTCTTTGTTTTTGGTATAGTTTGCATCCATTTTAGAGTTAGTGAGTCTTAGGTTAGTTTTTGCATATGTTTGTGTGCTATGGAGTCTTTTAGGTACCATTTGGAGCTTATGGAAGCTTATTGGAGTCTTGGGGAAGATCATGGACTAGGAGGAACGTACCCGCAGCGAACGGAAATGATCAAGTGATGAAGGAGAAAAGCAGGAAGCGCAGCGGTCAGCATGCAGCGGTCTAGGGAGACCGCTGCACTTTCAAGTCTCGCAGCGGTCGGAGCACAGCGGTATGAGCAGACCGCTGCGGATCCAGCCGGAGCAAAAACCAGAAGTCTCGCAGCGGTCTCGCAGCGGTCAAACCAGACCGCTGCACTTTCAAGTCTCGCAGCGGTCAGGTGCAGCGGTACGAGCAGACCGCTGCGGATCCATCCGGAGCAAAAACCAGGCGTTTCACAGCGGTCATGCAGCGGTATGAGCTGACCGCTGTGAACCTTCTCGGGCACAAAAATTGTCGGGTCAAACCCGGTTTGTCCCGGGTTGACCCGACCCGATCTGTATCTATTTAAGCAAATTAAGCCTAATTAGACGGGGGGCGGCTTCTTTTGAGGGTTCTAAGCCACTTATTTCTTTCTTCTTTTCTTGTTTTTGTTTTGTATGAAAGATTCAAGATCCAAACCATTTTAGTGAAGATTTTCTTAAACTCTTTTTACCATTCTTCTTATTTTGCTTATGGCTTTCATTTGTACGGTTTATATTTGTGATTTAGCTATGTGTGAGTAGTTCTTTTAGGATTCTTGGGTGAAGTAGACTAGGGTGATTCTAGGTTTGTTCTTGATGTTTAAGAACTAGATTAGTTGATATCCTTTCTCATTGAGTGTTATTAATGCTGGATTGGCCTTGACAAAGTTGATTTAGATCATAGGGAATTTCTCGCCCGGAAGGTGTTCGATGAAATTCCCCAACCAATTCAATGAGTGTTTTACATTCCTAGCCTATGGAAATAGATGTCTAGGGTGTTTAATGGCTATTTAGACTTGTTATTAATGCTTGTTAGTCATAGAATCGCGAACGGAAGTTTATGACGATTGATGACTAAGAAATGGGTTAATACCATGGAAGTGGATTAATCTTTAGTAGTGTTCTAAGGCCTAGGGAGATATTTAGTCGAATGTTTGAGCATCTTGAGTAGATTAAAGAATCACCCGAGTCGATTGCTTTACCCGAGAATTCGTTTGTTTAAATTTGATATTAATCGTTTTCTTGTTTGCTTTGCTACTCGTTTATTTCTCTATTTTGCACGTTTCAAATTGTCCGATAAAAACCAAAACCCGATATTTGCTTAGATTAGATAGCGTCCTGTATTCTTAGTGCGTCGTTCTTATTTCCCTGTGGATTCGATCCCAAAGTGCTACAATGACATGCCATTAGATTGAGGCATTGTGCACAGTGGGTAATTGTGCGAACCGTAAAAAGTTCATTATCAATTTGGCGCCGTTGCCGGGGAAATTAGCAATAGCCATTAGGATTTGGATACTATTTGAGACTAAGTTCTTGACTTCTACTAACTTTTTATTTTCTTCTTTTTTGCTTCTTAGAGTCGATGGCCATGGATTACAATGATTGGCCACAAGAAGAGGATGCCACATTTGATGAAAGCATTGATGATGAGCCATATGTGGAGCCACCATTTGATGAAAGTGTACTCACATCAGAACAAAAAGTAGAGTTGGATGAGCTTTGCAAAGAAAACCCGGCATTGACAAGGAGTAATCTCGCGATTATGATCCGTTTGAACCTCATGTCACGTCGGGCAGCGCTTGAGGGAAGGGAGCTCACATATATTGAGATAAAGATAGCTCATGCACTCGAAGAGGTAATTTATTGGGTTCCACCATGCCAACTAGAAGGTATTTTTGACACAACCTTTGAAATCGTTGATTATGAGGATAGTCACTTGCCTTGCATTGAAGATGTAGCTTCTAGTTCACATGCTCTCAAGCTCATTAATGATTGCTGTGATTTAATATGTGAGTCTCAAATACTAGAAACCTTAAGAGTAGAAAAGCTTGCTAGTGATTATCATGAAGTATGTTTTGATATTAATTATCTATGTGCTTTGAATGATCATGATATCGAGTTTAAGCTTTCAATGCCTGAGGAATCTAGTTCTCTTCTTGAAAAATCTTACCTAGGGGGTGTGCTTGATGTAGATAAGATCTTGAATGAGATAGATGACCCTAAGGTTGAGATGAAATCTAGGAAAGAGGATGTGTTTTACATGATTGATGGAGATGAAGTTGACTATTTTGTGATTAACTCGTTTAAACATGAAATCGACTTTATTTTTCCATCAAATGCATTTGGTCCTCGTGAACATCTCATCATCAAGGAAAATTCCAAGATGTATGCTATATTTTTAGTAACCTTTCTTGATGTGATTTATGCCTCTTTGCCATGGATAGTCGTGTGCCATGTTGCATATTTTGTTTCTTGTCCTGACAAGAGAAGGACCAAAGGTGCATTGGCTCAACCTTTTGATTCTCATGATTAACAGTTGAAACGTCAAGCTTAGCGACGTAAAACAAGCGCTCTTGGGAGGCACTCCCATGACTATCTTTGTATATATTTTCGTTCTTTCTTGTTCTTTTTAATGTTTTTGTTTGATGTTTATAGTTTTCTTGGGTCCAAGGTCGTGGTGCTTAATGCATGAATGGGTATAGCTACAGCACGTCACATTTCTCTCCAATCCAAAGGTATGATCCAATTCTATAGCTACCATAGGTGAATGATTCATAGAATTGGACATCTATGTGAATCTTAATATAAGGATGTCCAATTCTATGTATCTTTCACTTATGGTGGTTGGTTTTTATGAATGTAGAAAACTAGACCCCAAGAGTTTTTTGTTGGTCAGATCATCAGAACTGGGAATATACAACGGTCTGCTCCTTAACCCAAGACGACATTACGACGATTTTACGTCGTAATATCAACGTAATATGCAGAAGCCATATTCGTCGTAATATCGATGTAAAGTTACATCGATATTACGACGATTTATATTGTCGTCGTAATGTCGTCGTAAAATGGTCGTAATTTTACATCGAAATTACGACGACATATATTTACGACGATTTTACATCGAACACATATTTCGTCTTAATGTCGTCGTAATGTCGATGTAAAGTTACATCGATTTATAACGGTCGTAAATTTTCGTTGGAAATTGACAGTTTTCTTGTAGTGATATGACACTATCTGTCAAAATCTTGCAACGCCCGTCTTTGTTACACGTATGATCTTCTTGAAATGTCTTCATCATCCATTGAGAAACTGAATCTTCGTAAGAGCAGTAGATTCTCCATTTGCAGTTTTCTATGCCACACTTTGCCCCTGATTTAATTGATCCCCATCGGTTGTATTGAATATTCCAACCTCCTTTAAGTGCATACTCCAACACAGCCTCTCTAAACTCTTTCACGCTTTCAAAAACTTGGCTGGTCTTGAGCTCTCCACTACCTCTTCTCCAACTTTCATAACAACTCTCGTTTCTTTCTCCTTCATTGTCCAAAGTAGGAGGTGTTTGTCGATAGTAATCATCATTCTCCTCCTCATCAACAAATGTCGCCACTATCTCTTCCACACGAGCTTGCTCATTAGACATTTCATTTTGAACTCGTCCTTCATCTCTTCCTTCATTTTCCTCATCTTGGCCACTTACTTCATCACCATCTCCGCCACTTACTTCATCACCATCTCGGCCACTTACTTCATCACCATCTCTTCCTTCATTACCATCACCATCTCTTCCTTCATCACCATCTCTTCCCTGATTTTCCTCAATGTCTTCATCACCCTCTCTTCCTTGATTTTCGTCGGTGTCTTCATCAAGTTCCATATAAATTTCAACTTGTTTAGTCCATTTAGCCGCTTCACACATTTTCTCAAAATTCCCAAAACCATTCAACAAAACCTTCAGCTCACTAAGATCTTCGTAAGGCAGTTTGTACCACACTCTCTGCCCATACAAACTCATATGTAACGCTTGAAACACTGTTCGCGGCGCTGCTACAAGTTCGTGCACAGAGCCACCAGCGTAATAGACTGTGCCGACGCTGCTACCATGGTAGATGAGAAACATGCAATCATCACTGAAAATAAATAAACAAATCGAAATGATTAAACAAATCGAAATGATTAAACAAATCGAATGGATTAAACAATTCAAAACCATAAAAAATTATCCCTAACATCTACACCAAAATCAAAACCCTAAAATGTCGAATTACCTCATTTTGAACCAATCCAGGAGTCGAAATGTATCCCCAAACTCGGAATTGTCTTCTATTTCTTCCAAAACTATCGATTTGCGTCAAACTCACAGAGATTTTTCAAGAATCGCTAAACCCTAATCTCACGGGATCGCCCCCTCTATCGCTCAAGAACACGACAAAGGAATTTTGGCCCAATTGTTTTGCTTTTCTTTTTTAGACCAAATCGAAATTGAGGCCCAATTTCATTTCGGGTCAGGCCCAATTGTTTAAGCCCATTTTTTCCTCAACTTTAAAAAACCTAAACAACGTCGTTTTATCTTCCCGCGCCAACTGGGCAGCTTACGTGGCACGGGAGATCTCACCGTTAACGGTGTTACGGGTTTGACTAACGGGAAGTTGGTCAATGTCTGTTTTCGCCAACAAAAAAATTGTCCAGGTATGAATATTCAAATTTTTAAGGGTTTTGGTATGAATTTGAACACTTCAATTTGTCGGGTACAAATCTGCACCATTTGTAATAGTTCGGGTAGGAATCGACCGTTTTCCCCATTTTACTTAGAGGTACTTTTGGGGTATATCAATGGCAATATGTATAAATTTTGAATTCAAATGGGAGGAAACTTAAGTCAAAATCACTTAAAATGACTCTGATACAGAATCGTTGGTATCAGCTAGTCAAAGTTTCAGAACTGTTGCTAGAAGCATTGGATATTGTCATGCGGTGTGCACTTTGAAGGTTCAGCCAAAAAATGCTCACATCAGAGTAAGATCGATTACGGAGAATGAAAATAATCGATTTAATGATCCATTAGCGTGTAAGGTTTGTCTTCATAAAGCATCGTCAAATATATTACTTTTGTTGTATCTTTCTCGTTATATGATGTATATATCTGTTTATATAATAATTTATTTTCAAAAGTTTTGTATATTAATTTTGTAATCTTAATTTAAATCAATAAAATTGTTTGCCGTACAAAAAAACTGATCGTTTTTTCTATAAATTATAATCTATCGTTTACAATAAAATAAAAAGACAGTATTGACTAACTATGTAATAGATAAACTTAGCGGAAAAAAGTACTACTAAGTGACAATTAATGTAATAGATAAACGTGAAAATTCGATGGCTAACGTCTTATCTTTTATTTTTCCACTAACCGAACTTAATTTCGATGATGTCAAGTGGTTATCGATTAACAATTATGGTTTTTTATATACTCTTATTAAGATTTCCACATCATAATCTTACGAGAGTAGTCAACTAAGTCTAAGTGTGTAACTTTTCGGTGGTGATGTGTCTGGGAACATTCTTTTTAGTAAATCGTCGAATCATCAAAACGTTATATTCGAAAGGTGAGTGTTTATCTACTTATAAATACTTTTATATTAGTTTATAGTAATCGCGATTATCGTTAGGGGATATATGATAATGTTTAAAAAATCATAATTTATGCTCTTTATCAAAAAAGAAATATATATATATATATATATGTTTGGCGCCACATAGAAGGCTTTCGGTTAGAGATTAACTAATATAATAGCAATTAATTTAATTAGAATGACTTAAGATAGCTTAAGGCTTTTTCAAAAAAAAAAAAAAAAGCTTAAGGCTGCGCCATCTCAACCCCCGTCTAGTCACCTACCAACGGTATGCCACGTAATGTATCACATAATACATTCATTCATTATCCTTTTCCAAACCGATCGATACCGTTAGAATTAGGAGCTGAATAAAAAAAAATGATACTTCATATAAATATTGATACACATTGCTTAATACTGTGATATAGACATTGAAATACTATCATAAATCTGAAAATTCAAAAAAAAAAAACAATTAATATGTGTGTGGACGTATCGATATATGCAAGAACTTGTGATAAAATTACAAAAAAAAATTGTGGTTTGCTATATATTAGTTAGAGAGGTATTGTACTATTGCGTATAGAAAAAGAATGTTTTAAGTGCGTGAATACTGTTTATGGCAGCAGTTCTTAAGAATTAATTTCGACAGTTGCTATTACCATTTTCTAGTTTGGCTTTCAGTTCATAATAATTTTTTTTTTAAAGTGACAGATTTATAGCATTAATTTATAGAAAAAAAGTTATTAAGATAATCGCATATTGCTGAAAAACAATTGCAGACAGATAAGGATTCGTGACAAAATCGAATCTCTCGTTCTTATAAACGGGTTTCATTAATCAAGTAATATCTATATATATAAAGCATAATGATTCAAAGTTAGTAATTCGTAAGATTGCAACACGTGTAGAGTTAATCTATTAGATTTTAACACGTATAAAAAATTACTAATTAAATTTTGACACATAATATTTAACCATAAAAGAAAAAAATACAATTTACACTTAATCATAACAGTAAAGTAAGCACAAAAAAGGAAAATAAATATTCCTTTTAGATTAAAGAAAGTTATCTCAACGTTTGTTTTTAATTTCACAATAAAGTAAAACATATAATATAGACTTAATCCTAAAAGTAAAGTTAACAAAAAAAAAAATTAAAAGTTGATTTTAGTTTAAGGAAATTTATCTTATAGTTTTTTTAAAAAAATGAGAAAAATCATGTTTATAATAAAACAATTAAACAATAGATTGATATCCTAAAAAGACAAGTAAACAAAGAAAAATTAAACCAACAAATATCCTAAAAGTTAAAAAAAAAAAAAAGCTAAGGTTTTAAAAAATGAGATACAAATTTTTCTATTTTGATTAAAGAAAAAAATACAATCCTATAAAGAAAAGAAATTCTAATTCATCACCTCTATATAACCAATTTGATAGTTTCTCAATTTTACAACAAAAAATTTCGTTATATACACCCGCTTCACATATATTCGTTATCTACACCCAAAATTATGTTGTACGTTATCTAAAATAAAAGATAAATTATGTTGTACGTTATCGAAATTATGTTAGAGGAAATTATGCTTCGTTATGTTAGGAAATTATGCTTTGTTATGTACATAAGCGAGACTAATAGAAATCAAATAGATTAATACGTATTAATCGCTTGATAACTAAAAATCAAAGTTAAAAATATTAAAATCAATTAATAAAAAACTTAAAAATTCAGAAAAATCAAAGTTAAAAATTTAATCTTAAAAGATAAAATTACTAAATAAAATAAAATTAAAAAGTTAAAAATTAAATTTATCTTAAAAGACAAAAATATTATAAAAAAGAAAAAATCCTTAGTTTTTCCATTTAGATTAAGGAAATTAATCATAAAAAGAAAATAATTATAATTTTTCACATCTATATAAACCACAATTTTGTAGTGTGTCAATTACACACCAAAAAAATAAAAGTCCAATAATCGTATCCAAAACTATTTATTGCATCTCTTTACCAAATTTTTCTTTCAAGATATATATATTTATTTCATCGTAACTTTTGTTTCTAATTTTATGTATTATATATTTTCACGGGTGATCTAATTTTGATTTCCATTTTTTGTCTTTAATTTTTTTAACGGATTATAAAATATTAAATTATAATGCGGGTACTTATCTAGTATATATATATATATATATAAATCAGCAAATGGATAATGTATATATTTTATATATACATGTGTGTTATTATGTTCATTGTCCTTCATCTTTCGTGACGCTGGAGATAACTCGATAAGTACTCGAGTTAGAGAATGCATAAACGTTATTTTATTTAATACAAAACAGATAGCGATGATGATATGATTACTATCTACGTAATAAACCATAATACTTCTTGTTCAAAAAAAAAAAAAACCATAATAGTTTTAAAGGAAAAATGTATACATGAAATTGTGTCCTCTCAATTAAGATTTGAATTGAACTTAACCAAAACAAAAGATTAAAGAGATGCACCAAGAGATTTTCTTACAACAGTAATATTAAAACATAGCTCTGAAAACGACCACGTTCTTCAATTTAGATAGAACTAAAGAGAAATGAAGCCATAAATTTATTTTAGGAATTTAGCTGCACCTCAAGTATATGTCTTGGTTTCAACACCTCGGTACAATGGCGTCCCGAAACGCATTATTTTTCGATGTTTTCTTCTGTTGTTATAGAAAATAAATTTTTAGAATTATATTTTGGATAGTTGAAAACGATGACTCTTATGATAAGAGTGGTAGCCGGCAGGTGTATTGTATGTAATCATTTTAATAGTAATCAAATAAATAAAATTTATTTCTGGAGGAAAATAGCAGAGATTTATCTTTTTGTCCATAGTTAAAAACAAAAAAAAAGAGAGGAAAAGTCGAATTTTATTTCTTTATTAAGAGAATGAAAAAGTATTTTCGAGGAATATGAAACTTTATACCACGTAGATGTCACACGTATTATGCGTTTCGTGAAGTTGTCTGTTTATTATGTTCACACGTAAACCACGCCAATTTAGAGCCAAACATGTAAGCATGACCACGGTTACAGTTAATGCGGTTAAGGTTATTTAATCATTAATTACGATTAGATTTTTTTTAAATCTTAACCTTAACCGTTTAATATACGGTTAAAACGGTTATGGTTAAATACGAATCCGGTTAATACGGTTACAATTAGATACGGTTACGGTTACATGATGACAATAAATGGTTAATGTCATGATTTATAATTAAATAATTATAAATTTGATAAACTAGAATAATAATTAAAAAAAAATTTATTAATATTCTTTTTCTATTTTTTGTTGGTTTGTTTATATTTTTCTTTTGTTTTCTATATATTTTTTCTTGTTTTGCTTAAATTTCTTATGGTTATTGATGATTTTTTGTTAAGAACGTGAGAGAAAAATATTATCGAGAAGAAGATAATAAACTCTTTTATAGAAATAAAACAACAAATAATTGAGCATTTATTGCTTCTTATTTCATGTGCAATATTCAGAAAATCAAACATTGTGAAACAGAGGGAGTATATTTTTTCATAAAATTGTTTTGTTAAAATATTTTTTATATTTGTTAGAAAAATATTAATTAGTCTAGCTCATTTAAGTTTTAATTAATATTTTTATTTGTTAGATTTGTATTTGTTATTGATAAATTGATTATATATAATTTTCTTTGAATTTTTAATTTTACAGAAATAATTATAATTATTAGTATATATAATTGTATTTTTAAAACGGTTACGGTTAAAATTTTACGGTTTAACCTTGCAGTTAACCAACGATTTTGATACGGTTACGGTTAATTAACGGTTACGGTTAATTAACGGTTACGGTTAATAATTTTTTGAACCATAACTAATATATTTTTACGGTTACGGTTTTTAATCGTCTAACACAGTTACGATATGATTACGGTTTGAAAACGGTACGGTTACGGTCCGAAATACGGTTACGGTTATATTTTGGTCATGCCTACAAACATGATCAACTTAAATAATGGAATCAGATTTTTTAAAAATTTGGTTCATTTAGAATGAGTTATTTATTCATTTTACAATCTAAAAATATATGAGTTATCTAAAATTTTGAAATACGTGGCAGTGTATTTACAAAGTTAAAATGATATCATTTGAATCCAATAACAAATGAATACTAAAACAAAAATTCATCGTGGCTTTTTTTTTTCAAACTGTTTTGTATGATTTTTAAATTTATGTTTTTGTATCCAATATCAAACTTCTACGTAATTAAAGTTTTAAAGATAATTTTTTTAACAAATTATATTTGATGGCTTTAACCCAACAACCACAGATATGAAGAGGGAGGAGAAGATGTGACGAGGCTATAGTAATTTGAGTTGGATTTCTTATTTTTTTGGGTCGAAGAGTTGGTTTTTATAGTTACAAAAATCTGAGGGTAAAACGTTGGTTTGATTGCTATATTTGACACATGAAATTAGTTTCAAATTCAGTTAAATTCTTTCACGTAAAATCAATTATACGAATCTATCAAAAATGAATAACATAAGATTTAAATTTTTTTTTTTTTTGAATATTAACATAAGACTTTAATTGATCTATTCAAATCATTAATTGAATAACAATGGATTTCAAACTCTTTTAATGAAGATTGTAAATACAAGAACTAATAACAATATATTTTAAACTTTTTAATGAAGATATTTTAAATACAAGAACTAATAACACTAATTTTTTATAAAATATTTAAAATTAATCATTGAATAACACTCCTAAATTATTTGATTGTCACTGGACTTCTATTATGTGGGAATAAAGCCACGCTGGCGTAGAAGAAGGTTCGTGATTAGCAAATAATTATTATTTGATGATATAATTTTCCACGAACTGATACTTTTAAAGTACAAAAAGTTGAATGTTTTTAGATAAATTTCGTAAGAAGCAATTTTCTTTCTCATATTATAACATTTTCAGATTGTAAATAATTTTAATTTGTTAGATATTTTAAAAATTCGTGAGTGAAATTTAATATATCTGTCGTTTCCTTTTTTAACCATCGATAGTTAATTTTTTTCTATTGTATCCCGATTTATGGATCTCTCGGTTCGAGAAAAAAAAAAAAGATATGTATGCGGTTTTATTCGTGATATACTGAAATATATTTATGTAAATTATTTGACTAAACTTGTTGACACAATTTTTTTTTGGGACTAAACTTATCATATAAGTTCGAACTGAATAATGTTCCAATAAATATACTTATCACCAATATGTTTATTACGGATAATTTCATTCGAATTTTTTAAATATGAAATTATCATGTTATTTTCTTAGATTGATTATTATCATTTTGTGCTGGAATTTTTTTGTTTGAAAACAGATGATTATATTTTGTGTTTTCTGTATGTAAGCATAACTTATTAGTCAAAAGTATAATATATAATAATTGTATATCCCATAAAGATCAAACAATATAACAAATCGTCCAAATATGTAATTAGTTAAGAGTCTATGATCATAAGAATCTAAAAATGTATAATTATATCCGATGAAACTAGTGTATAGTCAAGATTTTATTTGCAAATCAAATAAATCACGGACTAACAAAATAAAATCATGTGAATAATATGGTTGACTAAATTCTCCAATCTAATACTCCTTTTTTTATAAGAGATTTTCCTTAAAAACACGAGAATTAAAAAAAAAAAAAATTTGTTTGAAACATTAAATACTGTTGTTAAAAAAGAAATGTTTATTGAGCTGTTTATATTATATTGGTTTATTATTAATGTTTTATGATAATATCGAGATAAAAAATAAGAAAATCTCTTATAAAAAAAACAAAACAAAATGTATAAAATCCCTTATATAAAAACAGAGGGAGTAGTAACATGAACACTACTAACCGATTAAATAATTACTCCCTCTGTTTCTTTTTAATTGTCGTTTTAGGATTTTAATTTTGTTTCATTTTAAGTATCGTTTTACATTTTTAATGCAGATTTTTAATAAATTTTCCACTTTTATTTATATTTTCTAGCTTATTAATGAATGTGAACATATTATATAATGTATTAATAAAGAATAAAATAAAAAATTATATTATTTTATTAATATGTGTGAAAAAAATTTAAACAACACTTAGAAAAAACGGAGGGAGTAAGTTTTTTCTCGAAGTTGCTTTTGTTGACTAAATTTTTTAAATAACAAAATAAATATGCGGGGGCCCACCTTATTCCTGTGTGCACATAATCCCATTGGCTGAGAAGGTGATACTGACATCAGATAATTGACATATAAAGACGTTATTGCCCTTATACTCAGATAATTGCCATAATCCCATTGTTGACTAGTTTCTTTCTCAAGTTCTCAATGTCTCTTTTATTTGTTTTATTAACCACTTTATCAAATAAATTTTCACACCATTTTTTTTGTTGTCAACCATTTTATATTTTGCACAGAATTAAAATAATAATTCAAAAGTAGTTAAGTAATTTTCAGAACCAAAATTCAATAAATTTGGAGAAAATATTAATATATATATATATATGAAGGCGCGTAATGAACATGTATATTTAACAAGCAAAAAGAAATGAACATGTATTAGGATTATAAAATGGCTTAAAAGACTCAATGACTCCACATGAAAACCAATGAGAAAAATGCGACCAAGTGAGCATAAGAATAGGTTAAAATAATATATGTTGACTACAACAAGAATAAAATAAGTCGTTAATGGCTCAGCGACTAATTATAAAAAAAAAAAAATATATATATATATATATATTTCCGTAGAAAATGTTTTGGAGAGTGTACTTAGCTTTGTACTGCAACCTGTATTCATCCGTTCTTCGTCATCAAATTTAATTTATAAATTATATTCGTATATATACATACAATATTTATAATTATACCTGTATTTATGATTATACGATTATTAAAAGTTATACTCCCTCCGTTTTTTTTAAGTGTCATTTAAAGTTTTTTCACACATATTAATAAAACAATACAATTCTTTGTTTTGCTTCTTATTAATACACTATATAATGTGTTCACACTCATTAATGAACTGGAAAATAGGGATAAAAGTAGAAAATTTATTAAAAATTTGCATTAAAAATATAAAACAACACTTAAAATGAAATAAAATTAAAATCCTAAAATGACAATTAAAAATAAAGAGAGAGAGTATAAATTACACTTGCACCTAAATAAGGCTACTTGGAGAGTTGGAATTACAATAAAATTAAGTAACTTTTACTTTATTTTACCGTCAAATTAAGTTGGTTTTAGTTTTTTTGACAGAAAAGCCAATTATTTAACAAAAATGTTGATTTATATTCACTATATATAATATAATATATGTATATATTTTCCTAAGACATTTAGACACATATTCTATATACGTATATATTAACGGACCGACAATTTTAAGACATCATACGATACACATTCCGCCGATGACTTTGACGGAGTCCAACATAACAAATCGCTGTTAAAATTAAAATGATAATTAAGCTTTATAATATAGTTTATTGACTCCCTACCAGTATATAAATACTTGTTTTTATAAATTGCGGATTTGTTTCCGAATAATCATTTATCGTACTTGTCCTAAAATACATCTGGGTTTTCGAGTATAGTTCGTAAGTGAAAAGGTAGTAAACTACTTTAACCAAAAAAAAAAGAAAAAAAATGAAGGTAGTAAACTAATCAATACAAAATTAAGCAAATAATTCACTTTATGAGGTGGAAGTGGTCGTGAGCAAAGTAAATAAACAACCTTTTTTTGTTAAAGATTGTTGTTTTTTATTTTTGCCTCGAGCTATATAACCTTATAATCCCCGAATAGTCAAACTTAAAGAGGTCGTCGACGTCAAAAGGAAAGTCACGGTTTTTGGTATTTATATGTCCATGAAAAATAACGATATATATATATATATAAAGAAAGGTTTAATATAATTGAGAAAATAAAAATAACCAACAGTTGACCAATTAATCCAAAACCAAGAAGAGTCAATATTAACTAGATATAGTAAAACTTAGAATATTTTCAGCGACGTTTAAGAGTTTCGGAATCATAATCTGCACATAAAATTACAATTTTGTTTCTCTGAAAATCAAGTTATACATTGATACTGATACATATTACATATTAAAAGTACGTATAATTAAGGTCACCCATTATACTTTGATCGGTCAAAATAATTGATTATTCAAGAATATTATAGATTTGCAACTCTACTTATGACCCTACGTTTACTATTTAATTAGTTGGTACCAAATATCAGTCTGATTACGACACGGACTTTGGACGTAGATAATCGACGTAGATAATCTAGAGGCTATGTTTTATTTGTGAATTTAATTTGTTTATAACCAAAACTTAGAAACAAAACAAGAGATGGGTCATTGGTCTTAAAAGAAAATACCCACTTGCACTTCTTTATAATTCTCACACATAACACCAATCTCCATAAAAGTCTTCTCCTTCTAATCCATCAAAGTCTATCTGCCAGCTTTGCATATACATTTTTTTGACTTTTTTTGCCGCTTCCTTCAACTATCAATGATAATTCAGTCGTATTCAAAATGTATATAATGTTTATATGCATGTGTAGCCTGAGTAGTTTATATATAGAAAGGGTTTAGTTGCTTTTGACGTCTGTAAAGGGAAGTTAGGGATCATTTATTCTTAAGAATATAAAAAAGAAGCTGATGTCTAACATTTTAAATTAGAATGTATTATGTTATCAATTTCTGATTTAAATTTAGTAATCTACCAAGTTTTCTACTAAAAACACAAACGTTAAGATCGATTGTAGATCAAATCAAATTTCCAATAAAAACCTAACCAAAACTTCGCATGGAGTTGATTCGTTATAATTTAAAAACCCCTATACACATAAACAATTAACATGTTCTTAGAGATTATTAGATCAGTTAGGACTTACGACACGATGTCTGTTAGCTTTGATTGTAGTCAAAGCTTAAGAAACAACACAAGAACGATAGTTGCAGAGAAACAAGAAGGGAAAACGACGTATTTCCACCTCAAGTTATTCATATAGTTGTAGATCTATCCGAATTTTGAATCTCGATACAGTTTCACCTAATTCGAAATTTTTAGACTTATTTCCCCATAATTTGAAACATCGAAACATAAAACCACCTAGACCATGATTTATATCGGTTTACGACTTAAAACAGACACAAAACCACTTATACCGGATACTAAACCAAAATTAAATCAAATTACAACCTGATCCAAAAAACCAACCGACCCGACTTAAACCAGACACAAATCGTTTGATCTTCTCTCTCTCCCATTAAATTAAACGCTTCTTCTTCTTTCTTTTTTTTTTTTTTTTTGAATTGATCTTCTTCCACTTCATCTCTTTCAATCGCAATATGGGTTTTGTATTGAAGGTGGATTCATTGTTCATCATAGAGTGAGAAAATCAAAAAAAAAATCTTCAGATATTTCAAGAAAATCATAAGAAATGAAGAAAAATATGTATTGGATCCATTTTAGAAAATGGATTAAGAAATTACAACCGAAGCAAAGATTACCACAGTATTAAATAATCAAAATTCATATTTTTTAGAAGATTCTGACTCGCGCTTGGTGGAAAGATGAACCCCATCGATTTGGGCTTTTTCTTCTCAATCATCATCCTCAACATCGCCCCACTTTTTCTTCTCCGTCGCGGAGTAATTTTAAACTTTCAAGCGAAAAATGTTAAATTGAAGCTTGTTGTTTCTGAGAATACTCTGTTCAATTGAATTGAACTGAAAATGAAATGGCTTTTAAATAGCCTACAACCAACACAGAGCCATGGTCCAATGGGGACACGAACCACAATGGGCTTAAGGCATTTCATGTGAAACCCTCTATCGCATTTGTCGCAGAGAAGAAGCTCATCGTCTCTTTCTCCGGAGTCGCATTTCTCGCAGGTGACGTCACCGTAGCTGTCGTCTTGTTCCTGTTCAATCACATGGACATATTTCGCCATTATATCGATGATTAATTTCATCTTCCTCGGTGGAGATTCGGAGGAGGGTCGTCTCGGTGAAGCCTTCGTTCTTCGCCTCGAGGAGACGAAACGGAAAGAAGACGCCGTGGGGGAGGAGGCGTTCCACGTGGCCATGGCGGCTCACGACGAAGAGTCGCTGGAGAAGGAAGAGATGATTTTGATTGGTTGGAAACGCAGATCGGGGAGAAATGGTCGCAATCCATCCCGGTAACGGAGAGTGGTCGTCGACGGAATTGGGTGGAATCAGAACTCCCGATGATGTGTTGGGTAAAACCCATGGGCCTTCCTCGAATCCTCCGTTCTTCAGAATGTTCTCTGCAAACAAACAAAACAAAACAAATTTTAAAAATCGACCCCCACGAGTCTTAGATCCACCTAATTACGAAGAAGAAGAATCAATTCAAAAAAAAAAAAAAAGAAGAAGAAGAAGAAGAAGAAGCGTTTAATTTAAGAGGTGAGAGAGAAGATCAAACGATTTGTGTCTGGTTTAAATCGGGTCGGTTGGTTTTTTGGATCAGGTTGTAATTTGATTTATTTTTTGTTTAATATCCAGTATAAGTGGTTTTGTGTCTGGTTTAAATTGTAAACCGACCTAAATCATGGTCTAGGTGGTTTTACGTTTCGATGTTTCAAATTAGGGGAAAATAAGTCTGAAACTTTCGAATTAGGTGGAACTGTGTCGAGGTTCAAAATTCGGGTAGATCTACAACTATATGAATAATTTGAGGTGGAAATATGTAGTTTTCCCAAACAAGAATAAGATACTTTTTTGGACAATTGATATTGCTTTTTTTTGGCTTTTCATTATCTTAAATATAAAAGTACAAGATGAGAGATGGAGGCTTAACTCCTACACGAAAGGAAACTGGGAAAGTGGAGGAGATGGTTCCTATTCAACAGAAAGACTGATTCTCCTCCGTTATTAATAACTTAAACAAGTAAAAATAATAAATCATGAAATGAGAAAACAGAACCGAGCTCCAATTACGTAATGTATTTCCGGTTTGAAATTCTGGTCCGGTTTGATACTCTTCTCTCTGGTTCTGTTGCTGTAACTCCATCATTACTCCCCCCGTCGAAATGAATCTTGTCCCCAAGATTCAGAGTTGGGAAACTCTCCTTGAGCTGGGCAAGATCTTCCCACGTAGCATCAACCCGTTGTAATCCTTCCCAAAAAACTAACGCCTCTTGTTTCTTAGTACCATTGTCCCCAACGTCACGAATTTGCAGCACACGTTCCGGTTTTAATCGTAGCATGCCATTTGTACGCAAAGGAGGTAGAGAACCCGAAGTAGGGGTATCGGATCCCACTCTTTTCTTCAAAAGAGAAACATGAAAAACAGAATGCACTCTCGTACCTTCAGGCAACTTTAGACGATAAGCGACAGGTCCGATGCGAGCTTCAATCTGAAATGGCCCAAAGTACCTTGTGGATAGCTTTTGTGATGTTCGCCAGAAAATTGTATGTTGACGATAAGGCTGCAATCTCAGATAAACCCAATCACCGACTTCGAAACAGAGATCACGTCTTTTAGAATCCGCAGTTTGCTTCATCTTGTTATTAGCACCTTCCAAGTGAATTTTCAAATCCTTGAGAATTTCATCACGTTCCTTAAGCTGCTCATCCAACTCATGGAGTTGTGTATTTCCAGATTCGTAGCCTGCCAGTGCTGGTGGTTCACTACCATAGAGTGCTTTAAAGGGTGTCATCCCAATTGAAGAGTGATGAGTTGTATTGTACCAATACTCAGCCCATGGAATCATGAAACTCCACTGCTTCGGTCTGTTATGCACAAAGCAACGTAAAAACTGTTCAATGCAGCGATTTACTACCTCCGTTTGGCCATCCGTTTGCGGGTGGTAGGCTGATGACTACCCCAATGTCGTACCAGATAAGCGCCACTGTTCACGCCAGAATGCACTCACAAACACCGGATCCCGATCGCTAACAATCGAGTTAGGGATCCCATGAAGCTTCACAATAAACTCCATGAACTTGGCAGCAACAGTCTTGGCCGTATACGGGTGCGAGAGAGGAACCAGATGAGCTGACTTTGTAAGACGATCAACCACCACCAGGAGAGACGTGTGATTGTCGGAGCGTGGCAGACCGTCGATGAAGTCCATAGAAACATCTTCCCACACCCGATGAGGAATCGGTAAAGGCTGGCGCAGTCCCGCAGGAGAAAGGCTCTCCGACTTAACCCGTTGACAGATATCACACGCAGCAACATAGTATTTCACCGTCTTATGCATTCCGGGCCAGTAAAATTGTTGCGCTAACCTCTTGAAGGTTCGAAGAACCCCTGAATGTCCTCCGATGGGTGTGTCGTGATAGTCATGTAAGAGTAACTTGATGAACATCGATCCAGTAGGGATAACCACACGATTATTGAAGCAGAGTAAATCATTGCGTCTCGCGTATGGCTGACCTGGAGCTGAATCTGCTAGTTTCCCAATTTTGAGAAAATACGGATCTGAGGATTGTAGTTTTCGCAACTCCTCCCACAAATCTGCTTGTTGAATACTTACGGTATTAAGACATGGGCTATCAACGCGGCGAGACAGTGCATCGGCAGCTGCGTTAGCTGATCCAGGTCAGTATGTGATCTCGTAGTCATAATCAACAAGTTTCCCCATCCAGCGTTGCTGTTCCGGCGTGAAAATCCGCTGCTCTAGCAAAAATCGTAAACTCCGTTGGTCTGTCTGGATCGTAAATCTCCGCCCAAGAATATATGGTCGCCATGTCCGTATAGCAACCACAATTGCCAGCATCTCTCGAGCATAAGTGGACCAGCTACGTTTTGCCACACCGAGAGAACGGCTCATGAATGCAATTGGCTTACCATTCTGCGAGAGAATAGCTCCGATTCCATCTCCCGAAGCGTCTGTTTGGATGACGAATGGCGTATTGAAATCTGGAAGAGCAAGTGTCGGTGTCGTAGTCATGGATTTCTTCAGGTCCCGCATTCCATTGGAACTTCCCTTTTTTTAACAAATTCGTTAACGGCTTCGCGATAAGACCGTAATCCTTCACAAACTTTCGGTAATACCCCGTAAGACCCAAAAAAACCACGCAATTCTGTGATTGTAGTTGGCGCAGGCCAGTCTATCATTGATTTGATCTTGTTCTGATCCACCTTCACACATTCTCCTGAAATGATATGCCCGAGATACTCCAACTCCGTTTTCCCGAACTCACATTTTTTTAATTTTACAAACAGCTTATGCTTTTGCAAGATTTCCAGAATGACCTGAACATGTTGAAGATGCCCCTTCCACGAGTGACTGTAAACGAGTATATCGTCGAAGAAAACAAGCACAATCTTCCGAAGATAATCCCGAAAAACAGAATTCATCAGAGATTGAAAGGTGGAAGGTCCGTTGCATAGTCCGAAAGGCATTACCAGATATTCATAATGCCCGTTATGAGTACGAAACACGGTCTTATGGATATCTGGTGGATGCACACGCACCTGGTGATATCCTGCGGTGAGATCCAGCTTCGTAAACACTGTAGCGCCGTGCAATTCGTCTAACATATCGTCAACGGTGGGGATCGGGAATCGATCCTTAACTGTAGCGGAGTTCAAGGCTCGATAATCTGTCCAGAACCTCCATGACCCATCCTTTTTCTTGACCAGGAGCACCGGAGAAGAGAAAGGGCTAGAGCTGGGTCGAATCAAACCCGTTTGAAGCATCTCATTCACCTGTTTTTCGATTTCTTCTTTCTGGAAGTGAGCATAGCGGTAAGGCCGGACGTCGACAGGGTCCGAGCCTTCTTTGAGCGTGATATGGTGCTCAATCTCACGTGAAGGAGGTAATTGTGAAGGAATCTGAAAAACGTCGTCGAACTAGAGAAGAAGCTGTCGCATCTCGTCGCTGATTTCAGGTACGCCATGTTTCTCTTCTTGGATCATTAAGGCAAAACATGCCTGGCCCATCTTAGCTTCCCTTGTTATTTCCTCATAATGATTTTTTTATTTCTTAGCCCATTTATCTTCACCCTTCGTGTATCCCACGTGAATTTTAAAGATTGGGCCTTCCAGTTGCAAAGAATAGGCCCTAATCTCTCTAACCATTGCACGCCTAACACAACATCGAGACCCAACAATGGTAATGCGTAGAAGTCGACGACGAAGGTAACGCCGCCGAGAGTCATTGTCGTTTGCCGGTAAGCACCTCGGCATCGGAGAGGATGCCCGTCGGCGACACGGACATGAAAGGGTTTCGTCGGCGACAATTTCAGATTCAATCGATTTGCGGCTCTGTCGCTAATGAAATTATGAGTCGCTCCGCTATCGATCAATGCTACCAGCTGTTGTCGGTTAATCGTCGCTTCCACCCTCATCGTTCTTGGTGAATCCCAACCGGTAAGTGATTGTAGTGTGATTTCTGGTTCACTCGTGTCGTGGAAAATCTCCTCATCGTCGTCATCCTCTGCATCCTCGCCGAGCATAAGTAACAGCTGAGATGTTTTACACTTATGGCCTGGTGTATAACGCTCGTCGCAACTGAAGCATAAGCCTAAACTGCGCTTCCGTTTCATCTCCTCCCAACTCAACTTCTTTGGCACTGGTGTATTTGAAGGAGAGCTTTGTGAATTAAACGGTTGCGCGTATGAACGCGGAGTGAACGCCTTCCGTTGTTTCTGCAATTGTTCATCTCGGAGTCGGGCCAACTTGATTACTTCACGTAGTGTCGTTGGTGAGAACATACGAACATTGACAACGCCTCATGGAAGTTTTCGCCCTCCGACGGTCCAAACCGCACCCACAACTCATGCTCAAACGTCTCCCAAGCTGTGGTGTTTGGATCGAGCCTCAACGCCTTAGAGATAGCCTGCCACCACGCGTTTGCTTCGGCCGTAAGGTGATACGACGCAAAGCTCACTCTTTGCTCCATGGGTATCTCGTGGAAAGCGAAATATTGTTTGAGTTTGCTCAACCACTCGGTGGGATCTCCTCCGTCAAAACGTGGGCAATCGAGTCGTATGTGTCGATTGTGATGACCTGGTGCTGCGATCGGATTAGCCATCTCGTCTCTTCTTCCCACTAGTGGAGTGACTTCAGGTCGTTGGCCTCTCTGCGGTGCGCTGGAGTTGCTTTCATGGTTGTGCGACATCATCTCCATCATTCTCCGCATAGACTCCTCTAGTGATTTGTTTGATTCCTCCATTCGCCGGAATATCTCCTCACTAGCCTCCTCCATACTACGAAGTTTGTCACTAATGCCGTTCTGCATCTTGTACAGATCGTCCGTGACTAACCCCAACCCTTTCTCAAGATCTTCAAGTCTGTCTTTTTTATTAGCCATTGACTCTAGTGATGTCAAGACTAGGGTTTTTGTTTTTGTTTTTGTTTTTGTTTTTTTTTGGATGGAATGGTTTTAGTGTGGTGGTAAGGAATGAAAAAAAATTGGACCGAGCACACGTGCTCTGATACCAATTGTTAGCTTTGATTGTAGTCAAAGCTTAAGAAACAACACAAGAACGATAGTTGCATAGAAACAAGAATAAGATACTTTTTTGGGCAATTGATATTGCCTCTTTTTGGCTTTTCATTATCTTAAATAGAGAAGTACAAGAAGAGAGATGGAGGCTTAGCTTCTACACGAAAGGAAACTGAGAAAGTGGAGGAGATGGTTCCTATTCAACAGGAAGACTGATTCTCCTCCGTTATTAATAACTTAAACAAGTAAAAATAATAAATCATGAAATGAGAAAACAGAACCGAGCTCCAATTACGTAATGTTTGAAATTCTGGTTCGGTTTGATACTCTTCTCTCTGGTTCTGTTGCTGTAACTCCATCAATGTCAAAAAAAGAAGAGAAGAATATCAATTAGGACACTACCAAGTCTACCATATATATAATATATATGATTGAATCAAGGTATTATAAAAGTTATATGAGAAATCGATATTTTCGAAATCTTATTTATGATTAGAGATATATGGCATCATATTAAAATGATTAGGATAAATAACTTTAAAATAAAACAGGTACGATTATAGCGCACCCAAGAATGAGTTAAACTACTCGTACGTACCCGCAAAAATGAGTTATACTATAAATATTCAACTAAAACGAGATTAGAATTGTCGACATAATTGTTTTCTGGATCTGTCCCATACAGCAGAAAGTCAAAATTTATGGAAAAGACTACGTAAAATGAATGTTTCATGAAGTCAATGAAAAAATATCTCATATATAATAGTTTCTCGTTAGCGTAATAAATGTTTGTTCCCTCCCTCCGGTAAAGTAAGTTGTCATATAAGTATATATTTGTTCTTATTTTATGGGTTTCATCTTCGTTTGAAAGCCAGTTCCCCCATTCATCAGAAGAAATTTGTATCCATGCGTAATATATAAATATTGGGCCTATATTTATTTGGGCTTCACAGACACAAGAAAATTGGCCCTTAATTTAAGCTTTAGGCCAGATAGCATAAAAAATAATAAATTATGTTCATTATACAACACACAAATCTTCTTCGTCTTTTTTTTGTGCAACCATATTACTTTTACAATTCAAACATTGAATAATAACTTTTTTTCTTATAACATCATATTAAATAATAACTTTTTGAACAAAAATGTAGCTTATTAATTTTCCAGCCTATGAATTATGAAAGATACACATTCATCCTACTTTGGGATTATTTCATAGTAATAAACACGCATACAATTTGCCTTCATTTAAATATTTTTAAATGAAATAATCACCATTCACATTAAAAGCCTTTTCTTTCATCATATTTTTATAAGAAAGTTTTGCAGAATTTGACACTTATTTGAAGTTTCATTAGTTTTTTTTGACATAATTACACATATTAACACTTAATTCAATTTTCCTTACAAATTTGACATAATTGCAAATGAGAGGTATAAATGACGAAAATATCCCTTCCTCTGTCTATATGTGTACTGTCTACATGCGTACACGCCATACTATACAAATCTAAATTTTCATGAATAATACCAAAAATGCTAAAAATTATGAACAATAATTTAAGTGTTAAAACTAAGTTAAGTTTAGAAAGTATTAATTCTTGCAAATTTTCCTAGTTTTTTTAATCATATTTCCAAATCATTTTTTCTTGAAAATGTTAAGGAGTTTAAATTTAAGCGTTAAATTGCATACTATTGTCTTTTTATAATTGTCATTTTCCCTTCTACTACTTATCCTATCTCTCTCAATTACTTGTATTCCTCTAAATACTCAACATTTTTGAACCCTCTTGTTAAGTTCGTCTTAGTAAGCAGACTAAGCCAAAGGGCAACATTATTAAAATTTGAATATTATGTAGGGTAAAGCTAATGAGACAGAAAATTGATAGGGCATCAACTTTTGTCTGTCCATAGTTTTATATGAAAAAAAAAAAGAGATTTGTGTTCTTGTGTCGGTGGCCCGGTGGGGTCTGATTTACTACAACAATTGCTTGCGGGAATATGATTTTTTTTTTTATATACAATAGTGGCACTATGGCTCAGTGGGTAAAAAAACGTTTTCATAGAACTTCGATTCTAATTATGTGGATAGAATGAGGACGGACCATTCTACCGATATATTGATTTGTATGTAAATGTTTAGTATAATGAGTTGCGTTAAAAAAAAAAAACGAGCTTATTAAACTCTAGCCGATCTAAAGTTTATAACTCGTGATTTAAAAATACACGTGAGTAATTCGTAAAATTCAATTTCAGGACGTAATTACTCTCCATCACCAAACGGACAGCACTTCCACCTGGTAATTAAGAAAAACAAGATTATAGCAATTTTATGGGGAACAAAACATAACTGCATGCGCCTTAATTATAGTCTTATAGTGAAATATCGAACACATTTCAAAGATCCATTTGAAAACCCAAAATTCTATATCGTTATATATATTGCATTACAATTTGAGAAAAATGTAAAAAGTAGATATGAAAACTGGGAAGATTGAGAAAAAGAATCCGTGACGAATAATAATATTCCTTTTACAAAGCAAAAACAGCCAAACATTTGTGTTGCAAATTTCATCTTTATTTTCGCATCATATTCATCATGGACAAATGTATTCTTGTGTTTTCTTCACAATAACAAAAAAAGTGTCTAAAGATATTTTACTCCTTGAAATTTTTTCTTACATATCGAAGAATAGTTACAATTTTTTGGTCGACTCTTAAATATACAAGAAATGCTATATTATAGTAAGTTTTCCTTGTATATCCAATAAATGATACAATTTTTTTTCATAAAATTCATACTAATGTTAAAAGATAATTGACTGTAAAGAATGTAGATGCGAGAAGAGTGATTGTAGATTTTTGATTAGCAACGCATACATATTATGCGTTATTCTTTGACAAACATATTTCAAGTCTTCATTCAGCAAATAATGATTGATTTTTGGCATAAATTGTCATTCAACTTTGGTTTTGTTACGTTTATTTGACATAAATGGTCTAGTATGTTTTGCATTGTAGTTTGATATATACTTACGTATTCGACAACGTGCTGAAACCATATTAAATTTGTGGATTTTGGATCGGATCATCGATCCAAACCGTATCCCGTTTGTTGACTAGAATAATTCATTCAAATAGGTAATTTTGTTACAACAAAAAATAGGTAAAAGTAGTAGTCGAAAATTACCTGAGATTTACCTCATATTATCTATAGTTAGTTAAAATTATCCAACATTTAGCTATTTGTAACCCTACTCGACATCCGAATGATATCCGTTAACCAAGAGGTTGTAGTGGGATTGTTCCCATCCGGGCTAAGATTTGACTATGTTATGCCAAAGATCGAATTCCCCCAAATGCATAATTATCAAACTAACTCTTGACTACGTAGGGTGTAACTAGGCGACTTCACGCTAACTCAGAAGATTAGTGTAGGGCTCTGTTTGGTAGTCCATTTGACATAAGCATTCAAATGATGCATGTAAATGATTCATCTAGATGGATCATCTAGATGATGTTTGTTTCTATTTTTGTTTTGGATGATTCATCTAGATGAATCTATGTTTGTTTGTTCATTTTAATGTAAATATACATCTTTATTATTAATAAAAATGTCTAAATTGCCCATGTTTCTTATTTAATCATGATCTTAATTATATTAGTTTTACAACATGATCTTAATCATATAAGTTTTTAAATTCATGAAATATAACATTTTTATAAGAAATTTTATCATATAATTGATAAAAAAAATATAAATTCATAAAATTTAAAATCATCATAAATACATATAAATTTGTGGGATGATAGTTGAACTTTGTTCGGTTTAGCTAAACCAGCCCAAGTTAGGCTATTCTCTCTCTACCCTACGACAAAGAGAAAGTAATTAACGAGAAACCAGAGAGAGAGAGAGAGAGAGAGAGAGAATTTCCTCGCTGAATTCGATCCAGGTGCTGATTTTCTATCACAATTTTCCAATTTTTTCTTGGATCTGGTGTTGTCTACTTAGGAATTTCCTCGCTGCATTTTCTTTTGATGTGATTTTCTTCGTATTTTGCGTTTTTGGGTAAGAGCGAAGCTTGGATTGCAATTGGATCCTCTATCAAATTGAGTTTTTTTTTTTGTTTTTTTGGTGAGAGTATCTTGGGTTCTTTGGTATTGATCGAAGAAATTGCAGTTGATTCGAGTTGGTTTGCCTATAATTGTTTAATCACAGGAGTTTCTGGGTTGAGATATTTTCTTTCACTTGACTTGGAATCGATCAAAATGTCTGCTGCAAGTTTTATTTCGTCAAGGGTATTTTTGTCTTTTTTATTTTTTTTACTGAGTTGCTTCATCGAGATGAACCAAGTTGGAGCAGTCAGATAAACCAGAAATTTTATTTATAATTTTTAAAGCTCAGTGAGATGAATCATCTGGATGATAATCATTTTATGCTCTAAACAAACATCATTTGTCATCTTCACCCAAATGATCCATCTGGATGGACAACCAAACAAACCCTAGACCTGTTAAAGACTTAAAATTACTTCCAAGTCTAATAAAAAAAAAAAAAATTATATCCATCCATTCGTTTTAATATTTCCCAACACCCGTCTACGTAATTCAGACACATACGCACAGTGACAATTTACTTATAATATTTGAAAATGGCGTTACCATTGTCCAATATCCAAATTGGATTTGCCAATTTTTTTGTTTTATGGCAAATAAGTTGTTGAGACAAATACATTAAGACCATCTCCAGTAGAAAGGCAAATTTCTCTTCCAATATTCTTTCCACATCATTTTATTCTCCTTCCACATCATTCCCTTCCAACAATTCACCCCCAACTCCACAGTAGGAAGACAAATCGTTTTCTCTTTCCTCCAACTCATTTTCTCTTTCCTCCACATCACTCCATCATATATATAACTCATTTTATTTTATCTTAATTATTTTATATATGTTATACATTTTATAAATACTATTACGATTAATATATTTATAATCACACAAATTATATTTTATAACTAATATATAATTGTTTTTTTAATTAGAGTTAATTAATAAATAAAAAATAATATACTCATTTTCTAGATAAATAAACAACACTCGTTATTATTAATAAAGACAAACCAAACATACATAATTCATTAAAATCTTACAACAAAACAAACACCAAACATTAATAAACTTAGAAATAAATTTTGTCCTATTTTGTTGAAGGTTTTCATGAATAGAGGCTAAATTGGCCAACTCTTCTTCGATGGCATGCTTTGATCTTCTGGTAGTAGACGATTTACTGGAAGAAGCCCTAGTTTTTTTCTTCGTTGCTTCCCTACCTTCTGGACGAACAAATGACTGAAATGGTGATTCAACATCATCACTACCACTTTTTCGCTTAGAGCCACTGCTACCAGATTCATTTGATCCCACCATATATTTGGGCTGATGGCGAACTATTTTCCATTCATCCACATAAGCGAACATACAACCTTCTTTTGCTTCATACAAACCAAGAGAACTGGTTATATAATCATCATCAGACAAACCACTACGCCTCTCCCTGGTTGCAGTACTGTAACAACCAACAAAAGTGCAAATTTTCTTGTTTATGTCACGAAAGTGACTTTGGCATTTTGATGCGGTGAATATTTTGTTGTTGTCGGTGCTTTCGTTCACGTACTTAGCAATTTTTCCCCAGAAAGTATCACCTTTTTGATTATTCCCCAATTCACTATCAGTACTGAAGTGGAAATAACCATTTAGTAGCGCTTTATTGTCTTCAGAACTCCAAGTAGTATAACTTGCCTTCTTCTTTGCTGATTGTTGGGTTGGTTGAAGAATAGGAGTATCCCCGCCAGCATCTCCCAAAGAGATTTGGGTGCAAAATTGTGGAGTATCCGTCGATCCACTACTAAAACCGGTTGGCTCGTTAATGGGTTGACTGTTAGGGTAGTTCATATTAGGTGAAACATTGGTGTTTCCCAGAACTGGTGGGTATGCATATGGCATATATGGATGATTGTACGGGTATTGCATGCCAAAATTTGGTGGCATCATATATGGCATTTGAAAATTTGGATGCATTCCCGAATTTATAGGATTTTCTGGGAATTGTGTATTTGGATTTGGTGGTTGTATGTTTGGATTTTGAGGGTTTGGAAAACCATAATTTGGTAGGAAATTGTGATTACGAGAAGGATCCATAAGGATGTTGAAAACTGAAAGAAAAAAAAACACGAAAGAGAATGAAAATGTAGGAGAAAAAATGTAAAGAGAGTGTTAAAACTTTAGATTTTTTTTGGTGTCCAAATGAAATAAACCTAGTCTCTATTTATAGATGTTAAGAAATAAAAAATAATGGTGTGATTTTTATTTTTATTTTTGATTAATTATTGAAACAAAATAGCATTTAAAAAAAAAAAAAAAAAAAAAGTAACCAATCATAGGTCACCACATCAGAAGGATGTGGGACCCATAACCTAATTTCACACGAAGGGAAAATTTGCCTTCCTCCTTGCTTTTTTTATTTGTCTTCCTCATTTGCCTTCCTACTGTATAGAAAAACACCCACATTCCCTAGCTAGTGAGGATGGTCTAATGGGATATCTAACGGTACTTACTTATAAGACCATCCTCACTAGCTAGGGAATGTGGGTGTTTTTCTATATATGAACATCAAAAGCAGACACCAAATTTTGGCATGCAATACCCGTACAATCATCCATATATGCCATATGCATACCCACCAGTTCTGGGAAACACCAATGTTTCACCTAATATGAACTACCCTAACAGTCAACCCATTAACGAGCCAACCGGTTTTAGTAGTGGATCGACGGATACTCCACAATTTTGCACCCAAATCTCTTTGGGAGATGCTGGCGGGGATACTCCTATTCTTCAACCAACCCAACAATCAGCAAAGAAGAAGGCAAGTTATACTACTTGGAGTTCTGAAGACAATAAAGCGCTACTAAATGGTTATTTCCACTTCAGTACTGATAGTGAATTGGGGAATAATCAAAAAGGTGATACTTTCTGGGGAAAAATTGCTAAGTACGTGAACGAGAGCACCGACAACAACAAAATATTCACCGCATCAAAATGCCAAAGTCACTTTCGTGACATAAACAAGAAAATTTGCACCTTTGTTGGTTGTTACAGTACTGCAACCAGGGAGAGGCGTAGTGGTTTGTCTGATGATGATTATATAACCAGTGCTCTTGGTTTGTATGAAGCAAAAGAAGGTTGTCTGTTCGCTTATGTGGATGAATGGAAAATAGTTCGCCATCAGCCCAAATATATGGTGGGATCAAATGAATCTGGTAGCAGTGGCTCTAAGCGAAAAAGTGGTAGTGATGATGTTGAATCACCATTTCAGTCATTTGTTCGTCCAGAAGGTAGGGAAGCAACGAAGAAAAAAACTAGGGCTTCTTCCAGTAAATCGTCTACTACCAGAAGATCAAAGCATGCCATCGAAGAAGAGTTGGCCAATTTAGCCTCTATTCATGAAAACCTTCAACAAAATAGGACAAAATTTATTTCTAAGTTTATTAATGTTTGGTGTTTGTTTTGTTGTAAGATTTTAATGAATTATGTATGTTTGGTTTGTCTTTATTAATAATAACGAGTGTTGTTTATTTATCTAGAAAATGAGTATATTATTTTTTATTTATTAATTAACTCTAATTAAAAAAACAATTATATATTAGTTATAAAATATAATTTGTGTGATTATAAATATATTAATCGTAATAGTATTTATAAAATGTATAACATATATAAAATAATTAAGATAAAATAAAATGAGTTATATATATGATGGAGTGATGTGGAGGAAAGAGAAAATGAGTTGGAGGAAAGAGAAAACGATTTGTCTTCCTACTGTGGAGTTGGGGGTGAATTGTTGGAAGGGAATGATGTGGAAGGAGAATAAAATGATGTGGAAAGAATATTGGAAGGGAAATTTGCCTATCTATATCCCTTTTTTGTTTTCAATCGGTCTATACCATATATATATATATTTTTAAAAAATAATTTTGTCGTATCTAACCAAAAGAAAAAGACAAGTACAGAATAAACATTAGAATATATGTCGACCAAGAAAACAAATTACAAAATATAAATGTAACGCAAGTTTCTAAATTCGACTCAAGATTATCATATATCATCCTCCTCGTTCGTTTTTGTTAGTAGTAAACTCGAATCAAGCGTTACAATCCACATGACTTGTCATTGGTGCGTGCTTACACGCGCCGCTCCTCATTCATTTAATTGCGCTTACGCTTCTTAATGGCCGTCCGATTATAAGAAAGTCTAGTCAACAGAGTCAATGTATTGAACACGTGGATAATGAAAGTAGTCTGCAAAACATACTTTCTGGACCCTTCGCATTGCCCAATTTCGTACGCGTCTCTTCCTTGCCAGGCTGGCTCTCTACACAAATTATCCCCTAATTATAACACCAAACAAAAAACACATTTTATAACACAAGTGACGACAATTTAATAGTTAACACTTACCATTAACTAAAGTTTTCTTAAAATGTCGAAACTACCCTTAATCCTCCATTAACACAGACACAAAATGCAGCTTCTCTCTCAACACTCTCACTTGTCTTCACTCACTCAGAGTAGTACACAACACAAACCTAAAAATGTCGTCACTGCGTCTGCGTTTATGTCTGTTTCTGCTATTACCAATCGCGATTAGCAGCGTTACTGACCTCCCCGCGTTTCGAGAAGCTCCTGCGTTTCGAAACGGCCGAGAATGCTTCAAAACGGTATGGTCACCGGAGGATCGCACACACAACCCTTTAATCATCCACATCGCGATGACCCTCGACGCCATTTACCTCCGTGGCTCGGTCGCCGGAGTTTTCTCCGTTCTCCAGCACGCCTCTTGCCCTGAAAACATAGTCTTCCACTTCATCGCCACTCACCGCCGCAGCGCCGATCTCCGCCGCATAATCTCCTCAACTTTCCCATACCTCACTTTCCAGATTTACCATTTTGACCCTAACCTCGTCCGCAGCAAAATCTCGTCCTCCATTCGCCGTGCCTTAGACCAGCCGTTAAACTACGCACGGATCTACCTCGCCGATCTCCTCCCAACCGCCGTGCGCCGCGTGATCTACTTCGATTCCGATCTCGTCGTTGTCGACGACGTCGCGAAGCTCTGGGGGATCGATCTAGGCCGTCACGTAGTCGGAGCTCCGGAGTATTGCCACGCAAATTTCACGAATTACTTCACGCCGAGATTCTGGTCGAGCCAGGGTTACAAATCGGCGTGGAAAGGAAGGAAGCCGTGCTATTTCAACACCGGTGTGATGGTGATCGATCTCGGAAAATGGCGAGAAGGGAGAGTCACGGTGAAGCTAGAGACGTGGATGAGGATCCAGAAACGACACCGTATCTACGAGCTGGGATCTTTGCCGCCGTTTCTGCTGGTTTTCGCCGGATATGTTGAGCCGGTGGAGCATAGGTGGAATCAGCATGGTCTCGGCGGCGATAACCTCGAGGGGCTTTGCCGGAATCTACATCCAGGTCCGGTGAGTCTATTGCATTGGAGCGGGAAAGGGAAGCCATGGCTAAGACTTGACTCGAGAAGGCCGTGTCCGTTGGATTCGCTTTGGGCTCCTTACGATCTCTTCCGTTACTCACCGTTGATCTCTGACAGCTGATTAATAGCATCGGACGGTGGAGGAAGACAACCGCGTTTTGCTGACGTGGAATAAAGCGAAAATACGGATCGGTTAAACCTGTGAAGGGTTTTTTAACCAATTAACATTTGACGGCCGTAAAAAATTCCACGTGGCAGATGATCGATGAGGTGGTGGGATTTTGATCCGACGGTGTTTAACCTATCACGTGAAAATTTTCCTCTGCCAAGTGGAGTCAACGAAAAGAGTTAAGATTATGCAACTCTTTGATATGTAATGTAAACGGTCGGAGATCTATTGTAATGTAAAATGTGTTATGTAACTCATCGTTACGATAAGCTGTATCTTTTTCTTCGTTTTAATTTAATTTATAAACAAAAAATATTTATATAACTCAAAGATCAAAATTTTCAAACGGATAAATAAATTTTAGTATGGTGCATGATGGCACATTGAAAGTATTAGTGAAGATTAACTACATTGTAAACTTAGGTGAAATTAGATTAGACTCAGCGATTAAAAAGTTATTAATTCATATTATTACAAACTTTATATGTTAAAAAGTTACAGCTAATTTCATGTCAATTCTTTATTAGACATGAGGGTAATAAACTCAAGAGCCAACTATTCATCAGAAACCCAATTGAAGGTGCCACCAATAAGATGCCGAATGGACGGATCTTAGATTGCTAGAAAAGCTTGAGGGAAAAAAGGACGAGCGTGGTCGAACGTAGAGCAGAACCAATTTTTTCAGGTTTTCATAATACGCGCCAACGTCTGTCAATTTAGAGATTTTTCGAAAGTAAAGTTTCAGGCTCTGATACCATCAAGAGAAATAGAAGCTGATAATTTCTTGAGTTTATTATGAAGTTCAAAACGTACATATATAGTTAGCAACTGAACATGCATCAGAAATCTAGAAAAATCTACAACTAATTACAAAGATATGTGCCTCTGTTATGGAACCACTTGTGCCTCTGTTACGGAGAAGATAACGTCTTCGAATATGTACACATCTTTGGAATATGCTGAACTTAATGAACCGAATGTAAATCGGCTATAACCGAAATTAACCAACACTCCAAGACACCTCTTTATTATAAATTCTAAGCTTTGATTTAGGCGATAAAATGCGTTCTTCGGCTAATGTCGATATGATTGAGACGAATTTATGAGCACCTAATGAACATGACGATATCTTTCTTCATAAGAGAGCTTAAGTTTTTTTTTTTTTTTTTTTTTTTTGCTAGATAGCCTAAGTTTTTCGTCTAAACTGTTTGAGTTTATGCAAAAACGAAGTTTGTTCCCCTATTTTTCTTTATGTCTAATTCTTGGATTATGTAGTTCTCAGGCTGACTGACGAGTTAATCCGTCTTGCTCATATCCGCAATTTGTGAATTTTTTTTATACACTTCAGCCCCAAGTTGATTCACCGATCATACTTTGTATTCTTATCTATATAAAATAATGTGTTGATTTTTTATATATTATTATTACGACGATAACAATCAAACGTATATATAAGTTGTTTTGATTTATATATGATCGACCCATGATGAAAAGAAGTAAAGAACCGTCGTAAAACATTTTAAGCTAAACTAGGACTTAACCCACGCTATAATTAGTGTGAGGTAATTTTTTTAAGAAATTGTTTTGAAAATTTATTTTTATTTGAATTTTATAACCTGTCTAATTCATGATTATAGATAGAGTTTTCCAACAGAATAATTTATATATTTAATTCGTTTTGCAGTGAACTAAAATATTATTCGGGCTAACCCGTAAAATCTATAATCTTGATAACATAACAACGTTTAATAACTCTAGTTTTCTGGTTAGTTCACGAACTATTAAAAAAATCAATTTTTCACGAACTATTAAAAAAATCAATATTTCATGAACCATTAAAAAATCAATTTTTGTGTTTAACTTTTTATAAAATTAGTAAAATATTTTTCAACTTTAATTTAATTCAAATAAAATATAATAAATTATAGTGAAAAATATATCAAGATTTCGAATAGATTTATATATATATATATGAATTGATTACTATTTAAAAATATATAGTAGAAAACATTTTTAATGCAAAATAAACAATTTCAATATTTTAATCACTAATTATAAAAAATTATTATATATTTTCCCATTTTAATTATTTTTTATTATTTGTAATGGCATAGAGATGTCTTCTTAAATAATATTATAGAGATGTATTTGGGCCAATGATAAGCTTTTACAACATTGGGTCGGATTTTAATTTAAAAGGTTACGAAAGAAGGCTAAGAAGTAAGTGCTTTTGTTTTATCTATGAAGCCCACAGCTTTGTAGTCCAACTCAAATCCAGTATAACTCAAATAATGCTTTTGTTTTTTGGATTTTAAAGAGTTCATACCCTCTTTTTTCAAAGATTAATAGTTTTTTTGATAAAAAAAATAAAGAAAATTCTATGCATATAGTTTGAAGAGTTCATTTTTTAAAAACATTAATACTAGTTTGAAGAGATTTTAAATATTTATTTTAAATATAAAGGTTGTTTGATTATCTATTTAATATACTAGAAAAGTACAGTCTATGATTTAATTTGTTTGATATAATAATAATTATCATAATTCGTGCGCCAAACCGTAGACCAAATTAGTTAGAAGTTATTATAGTAATCTTCACCTAACGGCTAATGCATTCTTTGATTAGTTAATAATGATGATACATTCGCACTAAACGAATCACAAAATGCGTGCCACGTCATGGACACTTTACAAGAGTCAAAATATGAAAAAGACAAATGTTTTGAAGTAATAATTCATTAACGTTGGATAGTTTGTTTTGATAAATGAAATGCATCACCTTTTTTTTTTTTTTTTTGGGTTGAAATCACTGAAATGCAATCAATATTTCTAGAATCTAACGAATTATACTATAGACATATAGTCAAACACACGTACGTGTGCATCCTATTAAAAAGTTAATCATATTTAATCAATACGATAAAAAAATTTAATGATATTTTCTCAGTTCAATGCACACGATAATGAGAAAAATAGTAGTACAATTCTAGAATGAAAAAATATACTAGTTGTTTGTAAAATAAATAAAATTTAAATTCTATAATTTAGCAAGTAAAAACAAATATCCTTACATCACCCCACTGACGTGGATCCAACACGTATAAAAGTATTAATAAAAAGACTATATAACTAAAATATTTTCTGACAAACCCAACTATTTATATCATCCACAAAATTTGACTGTGGTCTCAACTAACTAATTAATATATTATCTTTTCACTCACTGATCAATCCACGGCAAAGTTATTATTATTTTTCCTGATTTGAGAAGTTTGCTTCTTAAGAAACTATCATTATTGATTTTTGTATCTGAGTTTAAAACTGACCTCGGAGCTTCTTATATATTTGAAGAATTAAGGATACAATATTTTATGGTTATTCGGTCGTGCTGAAATGGCTCTTAGTTTTAGAAGCTTCTGTTATGATTTTTTTTTTTAATTCTACCGATAATTAAGAAAACTTGAAAATAAATTTTACAATAATTTTTAAAATTCATTTTTAATCATTTTACTAAAATATTAAGAACATCATTATATTTCAAATTTAAACAATCATCATATTTACTTTCTCTATATTTTTTTTTTTATCGTGATAAATGCTAGTTCATTCATTTTTGTACTTCTTTTTGCACATCTTACAGTTTTAGTTTTTGTTTTTTGAAAAAACAAGAAATATGGTAGATGGCAGATGCAAAACCAAAATTTGTCTTCTCATTTCTTTGTTTTGAATTAAAATGTTATTACTAAAAAAGGCACTTCCGCCAGTTCATATGTAATCTGTATCTGCAAAAATGGCCTTGATTTTTTCGTTTTCCTTTTTCCCAAAAAAATGTCCTTAATATATTCAAAGATAAATAAATAAAAGACGTCACTGAAAAACTGTATTTCTATAACGACAAATATATCAAGTATATATAATTTCTGTAAACAAAATAGCGACAAATTTTCCGTATATATATATATATATATATATATATTTGTAGAGCGTTTGTAAATGAAACCTCGTTTAATCGCTTTAAACTGTGGTTGGTATGCGAATTACCACGTTAAGATCTAGAAGCAATTTTTTTTTTTTGTTGGGACCAATTCTAGAAGCAATATTTAGCCCCCAAAACAAATTATCTAGAAGCAATTTTAAAACATATAGGTTGAAGGAGACGAACCATTTTCGTCTGTTTGAAAAATCCGCGACGTAATTAACCAAAAATAAAATTCGTCCAAATTAAAGTAAATTACGCCATGTGGCATGCATGTGTGCCTTGATACATACCAACAAGGGGGACAAATAGGGCATATATGTTTTGGGGTTTTTGTGAAATTGTGACCATATAAACTGTTCGGAATCAAATTGATAATAAATTGCGATAACACAAAAACACACAAGTTGGTAGTGAGAGAGAAGTGTGTAGGGTCACATTTCTATCTTTCTATTCTTCTATAAAAAGACTCCTTTCTTTTGTAACCTCATCATTCTACATTAATTATCTTATACCTATCTCAAACCCTAAGAAAAGAAAAAAATTTGTTTTTCGTTTTTGCCAAAGTCTTTTGGATCGATCTATATATCAAAGATAAAGATGGGATCAAGTCTAAGCATGGGAGGTTCAAAGAGAAGGGTGTCGAGTAGAGGACTTGGAGCTGTTCTTAAAGAACAGAGAGCTAAGCTTTACATCATTCGAAGATGTGTTGTCATGCTTCTTTGTTGGAGCGATTGATTTTTCTGCTCAATCATATTAATTATCAAGATCGTCGATATGTATAAAAGGGTTTTGTGGGTTGGAGAGAGACGCGTCGTGATGTTTGGAGGTTAACCGGGTCGGTTCGCATCCGATCGACTTTGATGCAAGATTGTGGAGGAATCGGTTAAGGGTTTAACTTGTTTCGATTATAGCAGATTCTTGTTCTTTGGAGCAAATGTGGAAATTTCGATTACTTAGTGGAAGGGAAAGGCAATACTGTAAATATTGACGGCACAATAGAAAGAGTTGACAAAATTTTGTAATAGCTTTTGGCTTTGTTAATGACATTCGAAAAAGAAATAATTTTACGGTTAATGTAAAAAGGTGGTCGTACCCGTATTTCTATAGTTTATCTCATCTTTTTTGATTAATTAAGGTTTTGAAATCTCAATTTCAGGATATTCTTTTTTTTTTTAAAGGATATCATATAAATCAAGTAGTATTTTCTTATAAACAAGTTGTCTAGAACCAAATCCTTGATTTTGGTCAAACCAACAACTCTCTTGCTGTGATTGAAAGGCGGCAATGACATTTTTTTATATTATAAGTAAAAATCACATTTAAAGTTTCTTTAGTTAGTTGTTGATTATTAACGCCCCACGCATGGGGATGGGTTAAACTAATCTAATTGATTCCGACACAAACATAAACTCTACTTTTAATATAGTTACTATTCGGGAACTATCACAATTTTCAACATGATCTATGGTTTGGCTCAAACTTTTATGATTTGTGTTAAATTATTACAGTACTCCATATGTATATAATTACTCAAAATGCATTTTGTAAGTTGTAACGAGAGAAATGGAGTTATTTAATTTGGGCGACTATATATATATATATTCCGAGGGACACAATATTCATTAGTTTGTTTAGGCCCATCCCTCTTGTTTATTTGACATTATCATTGGGTGCTAAAATAATTATGATGGAAGACCTGTCACGTCTAATTGTATTCTATTAGAAAATAAAATAAAATTTGATGTATTATGGAATCTTTAGCTAATCTTTAAAGGACATAATGATTTACGTGAGAAAAAGGGACATAATGATTATTATTATTATTTTTTTTTTTGTCAACAATTTATTTAATTAAATTAAGTTATGCCGGATTGGTAGAATACCTTTTCGACAGTGTCTGACTTACATGGTAACTGGACCACAGGGGCCGGCCTAGTAGCCAAACTTTTATATAAAAAGAAACTTACGGAAGTGAGAACCAATCTTGAGGGGCCTATCACGAGGGAGAAGCCCAAAGCGAGGGACATAATGATTTAGAATAAGTGAATAACTAATGTAATTTCATTTGTAATATGGAATCATTCCCATTTAACTACTAATGGGAAAAAAAAAACCTTTGTATATGCATCATTTCACTAAACACCCTAAACATCAATTTCCGTTGGTTAGGATATGCAAAGCTCACAAAAGGCTTGGTTCAAGCATTTCATCGAACACCTTCCGGACGTGAAATGCCTTAGTTCTAGATTTGATCTCCCAATCCAAATCTAGCTTTAAGATTAACCTAAGTGAAGGATCTAACAAGATGCAACCTAAATCATCATCATCTAATCATCAATCAACCATTGACTAAAGATGCCTAAACATTCAATGCACATTCATTCTTATGACATGGATCACACAAGTAGATTAGTTCACTTCCATGATACTAATCCATTTACAAATCATCTAGTTATCAAGAACTTCCGTTCGCAACTAAATGATCCATAATCATTAAGCATTAGTCCATACAAGTCAACAATTCACCTTAATCATCAATTTCCATTGGATAAGAATTGAATTGCATGCTTAGAAATTTTCTAGACATTTCATCGAACACCTTCCGGACGAGAAATGTCTTAAGTTCTAGAAATGAGTTGTCAATTCGATTCTAGCATTAAGATCCCTCATAACATGAGAACAAATGTTTATATAGTCCTAAGCATCAACAATCAACCATCAAACCATCCAAATCAAGCAAAATCCAAAATCCAACAAAAAAGTCAACTCATAAGAACATGAAGAACACAAGAGAAAAAGAGACATAAAGATAAAGAACAAAGATTAAATAAACATAATATATAGTTAGGTTGAAGAATCTTTCACTAGAGTGACATGAATAATGTAGATCCATCCAAAATCATCTTAGAAAGAGTTTAGGATAAAACCCAACTCTAGAGAAAAGGAAACTTAACATGAAAATTAAGTTTTTTGGGGTTTAACAGAGAAAGGGGGCGGACCGGGTCGACCCGGGACAAACCGGGTACCGACCCGGTCGAAATGGGTCAAATCCGGTCTTGTGTAGAACCTTCGCTAAAACCGTGATATCTCCTGGGATACATGTCCGAATGGCCTCAAACTACTTCATGTGGACAGCTAATACACATGGCTACAACTTTTGTGAAGGACACCGAGGCTAAATCCGATTGGAAACCATTCGTCCAGCCAGGTCTTTTAGGCATGTCGGGTGGCTTTGTTCAGACGGACAAACTCTAAGTAAAGTGGCCATATCTAACGAACCATGTATCCGAATGACCCAAAACCATCTCCTGTAGTCAGCTAACTCACTTGGCTACAACTTTCATGAAGACTTCAGATTAAACTGGGCACGGGAAGGTCTTCATTTGGCCTGATCTTTGAGTCTTCATTTGGCCTGATCTTTGAGTCACTTTGGCTGCATCGGTCGGCCACAGCCCGATGCCACGCACCGATGCACTCTCAGATTTCGCAGAACTTCTATCGGTCGGTGGCATCGTGTCTGGTCGGCCACAGCTCATGTTTGGCACCATCACTGTGGTCGATGATGAGCTCACTGAGGGTCATGAGCTCATGAAATGCACCATCACTGCATTTCGTAAGCACATAACCATGATACAGGATATTTTTGTGTCAATTATCCCAAGTGTACTCATGTCATTGTAGTACTTGAGATGTCAATCCATAATGGGTTGGGATTAAAAACTAAGAATACATAAAACTTCTTAATCTAAGCGGTTCGAGAATTGGTTTTGTAGCAGCCTAACGGATTTTAAAAGCAGATTATTTCCAACCAAAGCAAAGACAGAAACTTAAACGAGAATGTAAATTACGGTTTAAAGAAAGTTCTAAAACAAACGAATCCAAGGGTGAAGTATACGATTGTTGGTAACTTTAGTGGTTCACAATGATGCCAATAAACTCAAGCAATGCTAATCCTTAGACTATGATCATTTAACAAGACTAATCCAATCCCTTGGAACTAGTCCCTTCGGAATTTACTAAATCAAGAACAAATTCCCATTTGTGATTCAATAACTTTCAAGCATTAGAAACAAGATCATTTAATCAATAAACACCTTAAACAACTATTTCCATAGGTTAAGAATGAAATATCCCTTGATTAGTTCTTTGGGGAATTTCATCGAACACCTTCCGGGCGAGAAATTCCCTATGGTCTAAATCAACTTGATCATGGATGATTTAGCATTAAACTCACTAAACAAGGAAGGATCATTAACAATTAAAACCCTAACATCATTGATTCATTCTAAAATTACCTAAATCTACTTCACCCAAGAACCCTAGAAAACTACTCACAACACATGGTTTTCTCCACAAATCCCATAAAGGAAGTGTTGAGAGTCATAAAAGATAATGGGACAAAAGATGGAAGAAATAATCCAATAAGAACTTGTATAAATCACTCAATAAATCTCTTACAATCTCCTTCAAAGCTCTCAAAAAAAGGTTTTTTGCTTAAATCTCCAAGAGAAAACAAAAGTCCTTTTCTAATTAGGTTTAATTTTGCTTAAGTCAATACAGATCGGGTCGGGTCAGCCCGGGACAAACCGGGTTTGACCCGACAATTTTTTTGGTCCGAGAAGTTTCACAGCGGTCAGCTCATACCGCTGCATGACCGCTGTGAAATGCCTGCTGTTTGCTCCGGATGGATCCGCAGCGGTCTGCTCGTACCGCTGCACCTGACCGCTGCGAGACTTGAAAGTGCAGCGGTCTGGTTTGACCGCTGCGAGACCGCTGCGAGACTTCTGGTTTTTGCTCCGGCTGGATCCGCAGCGGTCTGCTCATACCGCTGTGCTCCGACCGCTGCGAGACTTGAAAGTGCAGCGGTCTCCCTAGACCGCTGCATGCTGACCGCTGCGCTTCCTGCTTTTCTCCTTCATCACTTGATCATTTCCGTTCGCTGCGGGTACGTTCCTCCTAGTCCATGATCTTCCCCAAGACTCCAATAAGTACCTGAAACACTCCAATTGTACCAAAACTCTCTAGGACCTATCTAAAATCTATTAACTTCTACTTAAGAATGCAAAACTAGAGAAAAATTCTATGAAACTACACATTAATGTACAAAAACTAGATGAGATGCATGATAAAAAGAGTTAAAATATGCGAATATCAATTCCCCCGGACTTGCCTTTTGCTTGTCCTCAAGCAAACAAACATAAACAAGTTGGAGAAAATGATTGAAAGCGGGAGCTCAAATCAAAAGAAGCTAGCAAAGCATTCACCATGATGTCCTTAGGAATTTATAACATGTTGCAAGAACAAACTTCTTAATCCACTCTAACTTCTCTAGGCTTATCGCAACTCCAAATATTTTTCTCTACACTCAAAGTCAAGCATCCGACTACCGTCATATCGACCAACTCTCACATTCAATTAATCGTTTCAAGGTGCGGTCTCACAAATGGGCAGGTGATCTATATACCAATCGGTTGAACAAGAGAAAGATTTATCAATATAAACAAGAGATCAATTTAGTGGTTAACTCTATGAAAAACGGAGTACAAACACTTCGCAAAAGCAAGGAAGATCGGAACAATTTACGCATACAAAGTATTCACTTCCATTGTTCTACCCTTCCCTAGCTTTGAGTATCCAATTCACTATTTCTACCCAAGTGTTTTTCTTTTTGCTCTTTGCCAAACTAAATCTCTACCCTTTTGGTCATTTCTCTTTTCAAATCGTTCCTTGAAAATTTCCATTCGCTCTTTCGATTCCTTTTCTTATCTTTCATCACTACTCCTTTCCCTTTCTTTTTCACACGTCTTTTCTTTTCTTTCATCTCTAGGGGGAGTCTCTTTTTTTTTTTTCTTTTTTTTTTTTTTTTTTTTTTTTTTTTTTTTTTTACTATTCCCCAAACATTGGCAACTCTTAACGCCATTCTCAATCTCCTTTCTAATCACTAGCCAATTTCCCAAGAACAACAAACCTAGCTAATGGAAGCTATCCCTTGTCGTCCTCGATACTTACAAGATTTTACAAGTGTAGTACTATCAAGAAAAGAGGCCTCACTCACAAAATCATCAAGGGTGGAAGGAAATGGTTGGGTTTAAAGGTGGGGAAACCATTTATAAATGGAAATGGCCACCCAAGTCAACAAGAGTGGTAAAAATTAATGCAAAGATGACTTGGATGTTTTTAGGTGACCATGGTTAAGCATACACAGGCCCATAAGTGAGAAAATTAAATTCAATTAAGTCCAATAGTTAAGGAGTTGGTTTCAATTCAAGCAAACATCAACAAGACGACAAGTTTCAAGTGGAGAGATCAAAGCACGAAGTTTTCGAGTTTTTTCAAGAGATGTTCAAGCAACATGGTATGATTAACAAGGGCATCACATTGAATGAAATGCTAAGCTTTAGTTACTATCATTGCTCCCTATGCATATGCAATGCACTCCTAAATGCTTCTAGACTCAATCCTAAAAAGAAAAGAATGCAATGCAAAACTATATGATCATTTTTTTTTTTTTTTTTTTTTTTTTTTTTTTTTTTTTTTTTTTTTATATCAATGCAATACATGAATGCATGAGACTCAAGGAAAACAAAACAAAACACGCTATTAGCAACGGGTACCTCCCCCCAACTTACTTAACACCGTCTCGGTGTATAAGAAAATTTGGAGAAAGTACCTAACAAAAAAAAACAAATAATAAAAAAAAAAACGAACTGAAGACTCGAAAAATATTTACAAAATTGGAGTGTTACCTTTAGAATTCGACGGAAGGGGACGTGTCAATGGAGAGTGCTGGGTTCCCTGTGGTGCTCGTTGATGGTGATCGTGTGGCTCTTCTCTTCCTCCTAATCCTCTCATGGGAGGAAGCTCGATGTGGCTCGACGTTGCCATGGGTTGCCATTGTTGTATCGAAAGAATGGCGCCTCTCATCCTCCATGACGTTTTCACCGGTTCGTTCTTCTTCAACACGTTCACCGTGTTCGCGCGATGAGCCCTCTCCTCCAATTTTGGCCTTTAGCTCTTTGATTTGGCTTTTCATCCCCTTAACCGTTTTCACCAATTTTTTAACGGTTTTGTCTTGCCACTTGTTCCACCTTTGTAGGAGACGGATGTGGCTATGCGCCTCGCGAAGTGCCGTGCCCGAGGCAGGCTCGTCATAAGGTTGGAAATGATACCTTTCGCTTCCGAAGACTCTGTCGGGAGATGGTGGTGTTGGTTGATCGGTGGGCGGGCCTACGCTGCTACTCTTTTTGCTTTGGATGGTGGTGAATTTTCCATGAGTTGCTTGAACGTAGAGTAGCCAAGGCTTGGGTCGAAAGATCAAGTTCTCTCTCATGATGACGGTGGTGACTTGGCGATGTGGAAGAACAATCTTCTTCTTCTCCGTCTTCGTAACATGAAATCGGTACCCATAGCTTCTTCCAAGGCGACCCACTAGAAAATCCGACCTAACGAGGTAGGCGGCATCGATGCGCTCTATTCTCTCCGAGACGGGTTCCAAGTCAACTCCACACGCTAGCAGTATCGGAGTGATGAGCCCGCCAACACTCAATTGAGGTGTTGTGTCCTTTGTGGTATGTACCCATTCTTGGTAGTAGAGGAACCGGTTCACTAGGTAGTGAGCGAAGTTGAGACGATGCCCGTTTTGACCAATAATTTCTTCTCCATTTGAGCAAGTCCTCAAGTGCGGTTTGATTCCTTCGATTAGAAGCGCCATCTCATCTTCTTTCACATTTCCATTTTCCCTTCGTGCAAACCAAGTGTGCGCGAGCAGCTTGTGAGCGTAGCGAATCGCGGGATGTCGAATGTTACTTGCTTTGCTCGTCCCTTTTGTGTATTGCCCTTCGCTTATGGTGTTCCACACGGCGGTTGCCTCCCATCGGTCCAAACTCAATGCACATCTATCTCCTTCCGAGAATCCAAAGACTTCGCTTAATTGATGCAAAGACATCTTGTGCGTTCTCCCACCGATCTTGAAGGTAATGTGGGCACGTTCTCTATCCGACAATTCCTTCGAAGTGTCATTGTAGAAGGATAGAGAAGAGAGGAATTGGTGGGTTGGCGACTGAAAAGCTGGATGCGCCATTTCAAAGAAGGTACCTAGGCCCATGTTCTTGAAGATTTCTTGAACATCTTCGCGAATACCCAGCTCTTCGAGGAGTTCATGATCTGCCCACCTTGTTTGGGTGAATTCCGTCTCCTTGAACATTCTCATCAGCACAGCAGTTGAGGGCTTTGTCTTTGTTGTCGCATTTTTCGTCGCTTGCTTCTTGGTTTTCCTTTTTGTCATTATTGGGACATCCTCTTCACTTCCACTTCTGTTTTCATGATCACTTGATGGTGAAACGATTTCTTTTCCTTTTCTAGAAGCAGAAGCGCCTTTGTTTCCTCCCGGCATTTTGTAATCCTTGGGTAATAAGAGAGAGTGTGTCGAAATTGCTGTTGGAATCACAAGAAGCACACAAATTCGAGCTTGAAGGAATTTGAAAAATTTTGAGTAAAGAGGAAGAAGGTAATCGCGACAGAGAAGGAGAGAAGAAGAGAAAAAAATATCGTGAGAGAAGGAGAGAGAAGGAGAAAACCTTTGATAAATCAAATTCAATCCGGTTTAATTGTTAAAATTGAAGCAAAACCGAATCAAATGGTTTTAAACCGGGTCAACGCTCAAAAATCAAAGTTGACTTACCTGGAAGAGTTCCACAGCGGTCTCCTCCAACCGCTGCATGACCGCTGTGGAACCTCGGATTTTCGACGGACGATTTTGCAGCGGTCTGCTCATACCGCTGCACCTGACCGCTGCGAATCGCGAAAGTGCAGCGGTCTGGTTTGACCGCTGCGAGACCGCTGCGGATGTCCTGGTTTTCGACGGGTGAATTCGCAGCGGTCTGGCTACACCGCTGCATGTTGACCGCTGCGGGTCTTGAAAATTTCCAGATTTCCTTTTCGAAGTGCTTCTTCCCCTTTGTGCAGACCCGAGCAAATAAACCTGAAAATAAAAGACAAAAACATAAAAAGGAACTAGAAAGATTGAAATATATACAAGGATAGTCATGGGAATGCCTCCCAAGAGCGCTTGTTTAAAGTCACTAAGCTTGACTTTGCAAACCCTTTTAGGCGGGAGACGGGTTCGAGAGCGGAACCGAGATCCCTTCCTCGATGAATGCTGATGCCGAGTACGGTTTGAGTCTGTGCCCGTTAACCGTAAATTCCCCACCACTGTTGTTCCACAGCGTCACCGCTCCATAAGGCTGTACTTCTTTGATCTTGAACGGTCCCGACCACCTCGATTTCAACTTTCCGGGAAACAGCTTCAACCGGGAATTGAAAAGCAGCACTTGGTCTCCAGCTTTGAAACCTTTCTTGACAATCTTCTTGTCATGGAACGCCTTAGTCCGTTCCTTGTAAATCTTTGAGCTGTCATAGGCATCGAGACGGATTTCATCTAGCTCATGTAACTGGATTAGACGTCTTTCCGAAGCTGTCTTAATGTCAAAGTTCAGCAGCTTGACTGCCCACAATGCTTTGTACTCCAACTCAACGGGCAAATGACATGACTTCCCATAAAGTAAGTTGAAAGGTGTAGTACCAATGGGAGTTTTGAACGCGGTTCGGTATGCCCACAAAGCATCGTCTAGCTTCTTGGCCCAATCTTTCCTCGAGTTACCCACCGTCTTTTCCAATATTGCCTTGATTTGGCGGTTAGAGACTTCCACTTGCCCACTTGTTTGAGGGTGATAGGGTGTGGCAACCTTGTGTTTGACTCCATGCTTCTTGAGCAGGCTCTCAAACACCTTGTTAATGAAATGACTTCCACCATCACTAATCACCACTCTAGGGATTCCAAACCTCGGGAAAATGATCGTCTTGAAAAGCTTAATGACCACCTTGGCGTCATTAGTTGGACTTGCAACGGCTTCCACCCACTTAGAAACATAGTCCACCGCCACTAATATGTACTGGTTTCCATAAGATGAGGGAAATGGTCCCATGAAATCTATTCCCCACACATCAAACACCTCGACTTCCAAGATGGGATTTTGAGGCATCTCATCCCTTCTACTTATGTTGCCTTTTCTTTGGCAAGCATCACATGACGAAACGTAGGTGTGAGCGTCTTTGAACAAGCTTGGCCACCATAACCCGGAATTAAGCACTTTTGTCGCAGTTTTGAAGGATGCGAAGTGCCCTCCATATACCGAACCATGACAATGATACAGCACTCCATTCACTTCTTCCTCCGGGATGCACCTCCGGTACAGACTATCCGAGCATCTCTTGTATAGATAAGGTTCGTCCCAATAGAAATGGTTTACATCTCTAAAGAACTTCTTCTTGTTGTAACTGTCCAAGTTTGGTGGTTCCTTCCCGCAAGCTAAATAGTTCACAAAATCAGCATACCACGGCAAACCGAGATCACTCAAACTCATGACTTCGTCTAGTCTCAACCCCGCATGATAACTTTCCTTCAACATCCCAACAATCATAAGATGTTCTTCGGGAAGAGAATCATCTATGGGAATTGTCTCTTCGACTCTTAATCTAGACAAGTGGTCCGCAACGCCGTTTTCAATGCCTTTCTTGTCTTTAATCTCCATATCGAACTCTTGGAGAAGAAGGATCCACCGTAGAAGCCTTGGTTTGGCATCTTTCTTTGCTATCAAGTGTCTCAAGGCAGCATGATCCGTGTATACCACGATCTTGGATCCCACCAAGTAGGAGCGAAATTTTTCGAAAGCATAGACCACCGCTAAGAGCTCCTTTTCCGTGGTTGCATATCTCGTCTGAGCATCATCCAAGGTTCTACTAGCATAGTAGATGACATGAATCTTCTTGTCTTTCTTTTGACCCAAAACTGCGCCAACCGCAAAGTCACTAGCATCACACATGATTTCGAACGGGAGATCCCAATCCGGTGCTTGCACAATTGGAGCACTCACAAGAGCTTTCTTGATTTCCAGAAATGCCTCAAGGCATTCTCCATCGAAATTGAACTCCACCTCTTTGCAAAGAAGTCTTGTTAGAGGTCTCGCTATCCTCGAGAAATCCTTGATGAACCGTCTATAAAACCCAGCATGGCCCAAAAAACTTCGAATGCCCTTCACCGTTGTTGGCGGTTCCAAACCCATCATCACTTCGATCTTAGCCCTGTCAACCTCAATGCCCTTTTCCGAGATCTTATGCCCCAAGACAATGCCTTCTCGCACCATGAAATGACATTTCTCCCAATTCAAGACGAGATTTGCTTCTTCGCACCTAGTGAGTACCCTGCAAAGATTTGACAAACAAGAAGCAAACGAGGCACCATATACAGAAAAATCATCCATAAACACCTCTACCATGTCCTCAATTAAGTCCGAGAAAATAGACATTACACACCGTTGAAAAGTCGCGGGTGCATTACAAAGTCCAAATGGCATTCTTCGATATGCGAAGGTACCATAAGGACATGTAAAGGTCGTTTTCTCTTGATCATTGGGGTGGATTGGGATTTGAAAGAATCCCGAATATCCATCGAGGAAACAATAATAAGGGTGATTTGCCAATCTTTCTAACATTTGATCAATAAAAGGCAAAGGGAAATGATCTTTTCGAGTGGACGAGTTCAGCTTTCTATAATCTATGCACATCCTATGTCCGGTTATAGTTCTAGTGGGAATCAATTCGTCTTTATCATTCCGTACAACCGTTATCCCACCCTTTTTGGGAACCACATGAACCGGTGAGACCCATGTACTATCCGAAATGGGATATATTATCCCCGCTTCTAGAAGTTTAAGAATCTCCTTCTTGACCACTTCTTTCAAATTCGGGTTTAACCGTCTTTGATGTTCAATAGAGCTCATAGACTCATCTTCTAGATGGATTCGGTGTGCACATAGAGAAGAGGAAATTCCTTTTATATCATCTAAAGAGTAGCCTATTGCTCTTCTAAATTTCCTCAACTCTCTCAAAAGGGCGGTCAACTCATTCTCATCTAAACTCTCATTGACTATGACCGGATAAGACTCATTTGGACCTAAGAACGCATACCTTAGTCCACTTGGGAGTGGTTTGAGGTCGACTTTTGGGGCTTTGAGTTCGCTCCAATCTTCATCGAAACTAGTCTCACCATTGCTAGTTCCTTGCTCGTCCTCCAAGTCGACATCCAAAGCACTCACGTAGTCAATTTCCAAGGAGCTTACATTGTTTTCCACTCCGTCTTCAACAGTTTCTTTGAGCTCTAGTTCCAAAAACGGGTTCTCTCCAACTAGCGCTTTGTGCGAGTTTAGCAACTTCATGTAACCAACACTTTCTTCATGAAGATACCCATTCTCTCCATGCTCTTTAGTCAAAGCAATTTGAAGATGATCCTCTAAGTTCAACTCTTCTAGAAGCTCATCCGCTAGCTCTTCCATAGTTTCAATGTAGAAGGCTTGACCATCTATCGTGGGCTTCTTCATCATTGCATTGATGTCAAAGTTAAGTACATCGTCTTTGCCCAAATGAAGATCAATCTTCCCTTTTCGCACATCTATGATAGCCCCGGCGGTGGCTAAAAAAGGTCTTCCAAAGATGAGAGGATCTTTGGGTTCTTCATCCATCTCAAGAACAACAAAATCGGTGGGTACCTCAAAATCGCCAATTTTCACCGGTAGATCTTCAAGCATTCCAACTGGGTGTCTCACCGACCTGTCCGCTAGCACGAGAGAGATTTTGCAGGCTTTGTAGGTAGTGAAGCCTAGACGTTTTGCCACTGTGAAAGGCATCAAGCTTACACTTGCTCCAAGGTCGCATAAGCAATGATCAAAACCAAGTGGTCCAAGAGCACATGGAAGAGTAAAGCTTCCTGGATCTCCCAACTTCTTTGGTATGACTTTCCGTTGAATTATTGCACTACACTCATGGGAAAGCACAACCATTCCTTCTAGGTCCTTGGTTCTATCCTTGATTGCATCTTTAAGGAACTTAGTGTATTGTGGGACTAGCAAGAAAGCATCAACCAAAGGCATAGTCACTTGGACTTTGTTGATTTGCTCATCGAAGATCGCTCTGTATTTTTCCATGAGTTGCTTCTTAAAGCGGCCCGGGAAAGGAAGCTTGGGTTCATAAGGCGGTGGGACAAAAGATTTCTTCTTTGTAGGTGCTACCACAGTTTCGTCTTCGATTGTCCTTGCTCCTTTAGCTTTCCCCGAAACAGCATCTTCTTCATCGATATTTGCTTCATTCTCAATGATCACCTCCCCGCTTTGGTTCTCAATGTCCTCGTTGAGATTAGATGGAATCTCCCGTGGGGGAAGCTCTTTTCCGCTACGCAATGTGATAGCGTTGCAAAACTCCTTCGGATTAGCCTCTGGTTTTCCCGGGAAGGTACCTTGAGGGCGTGACGATGAAGCAACTCCTCGTCCTTCGAATTGTTTGACCCTAGACGACAATGACTCAAATTTGGAGTTGAGGTCATTGTAAGAACAGTCCACCTTGTTGTGGATTTCCGCCATTTTCTTACTCAATTCCATGGTTCCTTGAGCTTGGCCTTGTAATATCTGTTGAAGCATGTTCTTCATCTCGGTGTCTTGAGGCGTTGTGTTGCTTGGTTGTCCTTGCTGTGCAAAACCGGGTGGGTTAGGTTGTTGCTTTGGTTGAAACCCACCTTGGTTTCCTTGAAAATTGTTCCTTGGGACATATGGTCTTTGTTGGTTTGTAGAGATGAAGTTCTTTTGTTGAAATCCTTGACCTTGAGTGTTTTGTTGGGGATACACTTGGTCTTGAGGGTTTGCGACATTGTTGCTTCTATAGGAAAAATTGGGATGATTCCTATAGTTTGTGTTGAAGCCACCTTGGTAGCCACCTTGACCACCCACATAATTGACTTCTTCTTGCTTATCATCATGCGCAATTCCCTCTTGATGGCCTTGGTGTTCATCGAACTCACCAACAAAGTTCACGGTTGATTGTGAGACTTGGATAAGCTTGTCAAGCTTGTCATTAAGAGCTTTAATATCCTGTCTCGTCTTTTGGTTATCGAAGTCTCCACCTCCTCGTGAAAATCTGTCATAGTCTTCACCATAGTTGCCGTCGCTTTGAGCTAAGTTTTCTACAAGCGCCATCCCATCGTTAACTTCCTTACCCAGAAAGTTCCCGTTGCTCGCTGTGTCGAGGAGCAACCGGTACTTGGGCAGAACACCACGATACAAAGTGCTTAAGAGAGATTCATCTGAAAACCCGTGGTGTGGGCATTGCATGGTGTAGCTTTTGAACCTCTCCCATGCCTCACTAAAGCCTTCATTATTCTTTTGTGTGAAGCTTGAGATGTCATTCCTTAGTCGAGCTGTCCTTGTTGTAGAGAAGAATTTTGACAGGAATGCATGCTTGCATTGGTCCCATGAAGTAATGGAACCTTGAGATAAATTCTTTGCCCATTGCCGAGCTTTATCCCCTAGAGAGAAAGGGAATAACCGCAGCTTAAATGCATCTTCAGAGATGCCATTGATCTTCACCAAACCACACACTTGGTCGAATTGATCCAGGTGATCCAGTGGGTCCTCCATGGCCAGCCCATGAAACTTGTTGTTTTGCACCATAGAGATAATACCAGATTTGATCTCAAAGTTGTTGTGGTCAACTGCTGGTGGTGCAATTCCTTGGCGGTTAGCATGTGTGTTTGGTGCATCACCGGCTCCAATTAGTCTTGCAGGTCGTGGTGGATGATTTGGTATTCGGTTCACACCAACACCTTGGTGACCAACACCTTGGTGACCAGCACCTTGGTGACCAGCACCTTGCACGGGTGCATTTTGGTGCGCAACCGGAGGAATTTGTTCACCCTCCATTTCTAACTGTTGAAGGTGTCTCGCGCTTTCTTGTCTTGCCCTTGTGTTTGCTCGTTCTAGAGCACGGATGTTGTCAACACGGTGTATAAGATTTGATGTGCCTTGTGATCTCGTGTTCATACACCTGTGAGAAGGGGAAAAACAAGTGAAAGAGATTAGTAACAAATTAAAAATAAAACTTAGGCTCAAGAAGATTTAAAATCCTAATGATTAATGCAAAACCCAAATGGCAACGGCGCCAAATTGATACAGGATATTTTTGTGTCAATTATCCCAAGTGTACTCATGTCATTGTAGTACTTGAGATGTCAATCCATAATGGGTTGGGATTAAAAACTAAGAATACATAAAACTTCTTAATCTAAGCGGTTCGAGAATTGGTTTTGTAGCAGCCTAACGGATTTTAAAAGCAGATTATTTCCAACCAAAGCAAAGACAGAAACTTAAACGAGAATGTAAATTACGGTTTAAAGAAAGTTCTAAAACAAACGAATCCAAGGGTGAAGTATACGATTGTTGGTAACTTTAGTGGTTCACAATGATGCCAATAAACTCAAGCAATGCTAATCCTTAGACTATGATCATTTAACAAGACTAATCCAATCCCTTGGAACTAGTCCCTTCGGAATTTACTAAATCAAGAACAAATTCCCATTTGTGATTCAATAACTTTCAAGCATTAGAAACAAGATCATTTAATCAATAAACACCTTAAACAACTATTTCCATAGGTTAAGAATGAAATATCCCTTGATTAGTTCTTTGGGGAATTTCATCGAACACCTTCCGGGCGAGAAATTCCCTATGGTCTAAATCAACTTGATCATGGATGATTTAGCATTAAACTCACTAAACAAGGAAGGATCATTAACAATTAAAACCCTAACATCATTGATTCATTCTAAAATTACCTAAATCTACTTCACCCAAGAACCCTAGAAAACTACTCACAACACATGGTTTTCTCCACAAATCCCATAAAGGAAGTGTTGAGAGTCATAAAAGATAATGGGACAAAAGATGGAAGAAATAATCCAATAAGAACTTGTATAAATCACTCAATAAATCTCTTACAATCTCCTTCAAAGCTCTCAAAAAAAGGTTTTTTGCTTAAATCTCCAAGAGAAAACAAAAGTCCTTTTCTAATTAGGTTTAATTTTGCTTAAGTCAATACAGATCGGGTCGGGTCAGCCCGGGACAAACCGGGTTTGACCCGACAATTTTTTTGGTCCGAGAAGTTTCACAGCGGTCAGCTCATACCGCTGCATGACCGCTGTGAAATGCCTGCTGTTTGCTCCGGATGGATCCGCAGCGGTCTGCTCGTACCGCTGCACCTGACCGCTGCGAGACTTGAAAGTGCAGCGGTCTGGTTTGACCGCTGCGAGACCGCTGCGAGACTTCTGGTTTTTGCTCCGGCTGGATCCGCAGCGGTCTGCTCATACCGCTGTGCTCCGACCGCTGCGAGACTTGAAAGTGCAGCGGTCTCCCTAGACCGCTGCATGCTGACCGCTGCGCTTCCTGCTTTTCTCCTTCATCACTTGATCATTTCCGTTCGCTGCGGGTACGTTCCTCCTAGTCCATGATCTTCCCCAAGACTCCAATAAGTACCTGAAACACTCCAATTGTACCAAAACTCTCTAGGACCTATCTAAAATCTATTAACTTCTACTTAAGAATGCAAAACTAGAGAAAAATTCTATGAAACTACACATTAATGTACAAAAACTAGATGAGATGCATGATAAAAAGAGTTAAAATATGCGAATATCACCATTACCCTCAACTAGTAGATGTAGTAATGGTTTCGATTCCCATCTCTCTACATGCACAAGTATGATTCTTTATGAGATGTGCAGAATGGTTGAGAGATCTGACCTTGCGCCATTGGAGTTCCTTATGTCAAAGCAATAGCAGTTCCACGGCTACCTCCATGATTCCGCAAGTGACTCCTACGAAATCTCCATCTCCATTAGAAGAAAATTATACTAATAGAAGAGAACATAGAAGACAGAAGTTCCGGATACAGAAATTCCCAATTGGAACAGCCACAGTAGCAGTATTCCCAATTGGTTCAGTACCAAGCCAGCTACAGAGCCTCTGAGCTCAAAGACCATATCGATGGCTCGCTGGCTCTATCCATAGTTAACAGCCCATGGCAGCAGATTTTGTTAGCAGGGGTTACCTGGTACTTCATTGGTGCAATGCTACTCCAACTTGTGGAAGCTATCCAATCCAAGCAAGAAGATAAAGAAGAATAGGCTTCATATGTACAGCAAATCCTTTTTAGACCAGGTGCTTGTTTACCAGCAAGTTAAACATATGTAACAACGAAGATATATATACAACAAACAAATGCTTATTGAATCCTGCCTGAAGAAGCAATAACCTATAAAAAAACAAAATTTGTATTTACAGTCGACAAGCATATGTTAGCTTCTTCTTTTTTTGCCACAGCCTTTCCACAGAATCAGGAAACAGAGGCTAAAACCTCAATTTCACCCACTGAGAAAACAGAACACTGATACTAACAGCATTCGAGATTCAAGTGATTTGGTTAGTATACAGGGGTTCTATCTGGCTAGTTATCTGGTTCTAAAGACATATGACCAAAAGCAAAATTCAGATGCAACACAAATTAAAGCAAAATGTGTTGTGTATGACAAATCAAGACAATAGTAATAATATAAGTATCACTTCATTTGAAATAGAAATACATAAACTACAATGTGAAGAAGTTCATAAACTTGAAACATAAATACATCAAAGTGGAAACTAATCAGTACATAAACTGGAATTAGAAAGGATTATGGAAACACATAAACTAGAAATACATAAAGGACTTGGATTTGGAAGATAATGGATTGTTCAGGACAACATGTCATTAATCAGCTTGTTCTTTAGAAGGATTTCTATATCAGATAGCTCAGTTTTGGCAAGGAGATTCTCCAGCATCTTTTTATCTGACAGCTTACCTTCTTTATCTGACAGCTTCTCCTTCCTATCATAATCCTTCTCCTTTATCTCCCACATCCTCTGGTACTTCAACAGCTTCTTCTCTTCTTCCTCAATTGATGTCTTGGTCATTGGCCTTTTAAGCATCGCCTTTGAAGCTTTAATACCAGGAGGTCTTACCATGGTTTCATCCTCTTCATTGTTAACTGACTGAGAGCTGGCAGACTGTGCAGGACCTTCACCTTTACCTTCATGGCCAGTAGACGAGAGACTACACCATTTCTGCTCAGTCTTAAGCTCATTCCATGCGTGCTCAAGGGTGAATTTAGCCTTGTAGTCATTGAAGAATATTTCATGTGCCAGCTTCAGATAATCTTTGGGAGCATGGCCACTTTTCTTCTGGTTTTCTGCAGCCTTATAGGCTCCACAAAACTTGCTGACCTGGTCAGTAATCTTCCTCCACCTCTGCTTACACTGATTAGCCGGTCTCTCCGCACCAGCTGCAATGTTAGAACTCTCACCATATAATGCTGCTATGCGGTTCCAAAATGTTGAAGATTTCTGTTCATTTGCCACCACCGAATCTTTGCTGGTGTTTAGCCAACTGCTGATGAGCACAAGATCCTCGGAGGGTTTCCATCTCTTTCTCTGTTTACGTTCCACAGAAGTGTCTTCATCATCAGACCACTGAGTACTAAATACTGGTATTTCAGATGATCCAATTGGCATAGTTTGGGGAAAACTACCATAGGGAATGTGTTGAGGGTATTGGCTTTCATGTTGACTACTTAAAAGGTCCTGAAAGTTGGACCTTTGAATATATGGATTAGGAGAATCCATAACCTAGTTTAAGAGACTTAAGAAAGAGAAGAGGAAACTGAAGAACAAAAGTGGAAGAGGTTGAAGAAAGGTTTTGAAAGATTAAGAAAGATAAGATGTGGTTTCAGGTTTCGGTGTATAGGTTATTATATAGGAAGAGGTTGAAGATAAGAAGTGGTTTCAGGTTTCGGTTCAAACCATTATCACACATACACAGATTAACTTTGATGTAGACACATATCTACTGAATTTATTACCAATTAAGCAAGAAACTGAGGTCTAACTATCAAGTAAATTGAATAGAAGGGAAACTAACAAGAACAAAGCTATGAAACTGCTTTTCTTATTTTAATACAACCGAACCAGAGAGAATTCTCAACCAAAATTCCCAAACAAAGCCTAGAAATTCCATCCCCTAAAACGATATGCCGAGACATCCTTACAAACCGAGCCCTCACTAATTGCTCTCTAACCAACTCAATCTAATCTGCTACATTTAGTACTAGGCTAGATACAGTAGACCTATAGCTAGGAGTTGAGCCCTGAACTTCTTGAAAGCTTATCGGAAGTTAAAGCCATTGGCCATAGAAGTGCAAAACTCAATGTATAACATTCCCATACTAGTTTCTTCTTTGTTTATATAGAAAATCAAGCTACCATAAAACAAAATGTTTCAAATAAGACAAAATCTACGTAAATGGAAACTAGCGTGTTTAAGAGAACGGTACCTATATGAAATTCGCCGATTCTGAGCATGAAAGACTCAGAACGGAGATTGACTCCGATTGGATTTGAAATTCGCCGATTCTGAGCATGATATCGATTCTTCCGATTTCCGATTGATTTCTTCCCTCAAATCGGAAGATTGACTCCGATTGGATTTGAAATCGTAAAATCACCTCCGGAGAAACCGAAGAAAGAGAGAAAGGAAGAGAGACGAACTCAAACAATTTTTTTTCCTTTTCCCGTTTTTATTTTTCCGCAACTAGTAATATAACGCCACCTGTCTGTTCTTATAACTGAAAAAAGATCTTATTTAAGACACTTTTCTAAACTTAAGACCCTTTTATTCTTGTTTTTATTATTTTAAAATCTTTAAAACCATTGTTAAGACCCGAGCAGCTCTGCATTGATCATGGCCTTACAACATTTACCAAAAAAAAATAAAAATAAAAGATCACTATTACCTCCTTCTGTTTTCACATTTTATTGAACTACCAAATTACCCTTTCGTCTTTGTTCCTTGTCTTCTAAGTGCATGGCTTCACTCCGAGAGGAAGTAAATGCTTATGAGATTCTGACATTACCATCTCAAATGGTTGACAAAGATTTGGATTCCTCGAAGCTTTGAATCTTCTTCCTATCTTCTCATAGAACTTTCTAGAGAACCTAAGCTCACCTGTTAGGTTGTTTCCATTGATGTATAATGAACCAAGACAAGGCAAAGCTTCAAGCTTTTCCGATGGAACCAAACCGGTTAGATTGTTGTTGTTCAGACCAAGAAACCTCAACCTTTTCAGATTGGTTGTTAAACCAATAGGGATCTCACCTCTCAAACCCATGCTGGATAGATCCAAAATTACCAAATTGCCCATCTTCTCCCACTTTATTCCCACGATATCCTCACTGATTGGATTGTCTGATAACACCAATTCCGTCAAATATTGAATCTTTTCAATGTTATTGGACAATCCACCTGTGAATCTGTTGTTCCTCAGATCCAAAAGTGTCAAATTCTTCAACAATCCAAGCTCCTGAGGTAGATTCCCTTCTAATAGGTTATTGCTTAGGTCAAGCTTGAGCAATGAAACCAAATCTCCAACAGATGAAGGCAATGTCCCTGAGAGAGAGTTGCGGCTCAAATCCAAGATCAAAAGCTTTTTTAAGCCTTTGAAACAATTTGGGATCATTCCCGTGAACGAGTTCCCTGCGAAAACCATCCGCTTTAGGCTCTTTATGTTGCAGACACTCGCCGGTAATTCTCCATTAAACCCATTTTCAAGAACCACTAAAGACTTCAGCTTTGTGAGATTCCCAACTGTTTCAGGAAGATTCCCAATGAGACCGGGATTGGATCTGAACTCGAGCGATTCTAAGTTAGAAGCAAAGTTTACCCATTCCTCTTTTGCTATCACTATGGGAGAGATAAAGCAGTTGAAGAAGGATAGAGATCTTAAGTGCTTCAGCTTAAACAACTCTGCCCTTATCTCAAGACTTGAAGAGCAAGCAAGCGAGTTTTCATGAATAAGCCCTAAACTCAAATCCGTGACATACCACACGTCATTGTAGATATCACAGGAAACGCCCTGAAACCAAAAAAAAAAAGAAAAAAAAAAGGTTTTTTATACTTCAAATTTGGAATTTTTTTTTTTTTTGAAGAGCACTTAGCTACGATATAAAGGAATGATTGGTGGGCCAATGTGCATATAATTGAAAGCATTTTAAGGAACCCAAACAAACAGATGTTATATGAAAATAGGATTCACTTTGATGCTTTGAAGCTTTAAACTTCACTTTCCGATTATGGAAAATTTTCAAAGGGGACAAAACATTTTGAAGAATTATTGAGACAGCTAGAAAACAAAAAAAACTTTACACATCATTTCAAAAGCATTTTAGAATATGAGTTTGATTAAACAGCATCTACAGATCAAAGGATTCTACATCATAAGCTCAAGATCTTCACAATCTTCAAGAGTCTATGTTTCCCTGACAATATTAAGGAGTTGACCCTGCTCAATAACATGGCTGCACAAAAGGGAAACAAAAACAAGGTTTTAATGAAACAGAGATTTGTCAAGAAAAACCTGAATTGGAGTCCAACCACAAGGATCAGGATAGAGATCAGATCCATTCCAAGAATCACCAACAAATCCTTGAATCGCAGAGTATAAAGCTTCTCGTTCTCTTTTGTCCATTGGAGCTTCTTCATAATCGGTTACTTCAGGCAAAGATTCATCTCCGGTGCACCTGAAAAGTAGAGATAGTAAGAGAAGAGAGTAAAAGATTTGCCACAACATTGTACCCTTAGAGAACAAGAACAGAGGATAACAGGAGAAACAAAGCGTGTGATGTGTTTTGTCTTTTTTCAATTTAGGTTTTGGGTTGGTTCTTGTTATTATTTATTGAGAAGAGAGCGAGAGGTCGTTGGGAATCACATTAGCTTTTCTCATTACAATTTAAATGGTTAAAAAGTAAAAGAAGATAATTTAGAGACATTTTGGTTACATGTTCCTCTTTTGTCACATAAAGTAAAGGTTTCATTTGTTCCCATAACCATACTCCATACTCCATACTCCATACTCCATACTCCATACTCCATACTCCATACTCCATACTCCATACTCCATACTCCATACTCCATACTCCATACTCCATACTCCATACTCCATACTCCATACTCCATACTCCATACATATATGCACAATATATAATTCAATACATATATCATATGTACAATGTTGTGTATGTAATTGAGCATGCAGGGATGCACACATATCAAAGCGTAATTGCATTTAATGGTCTCTATTGTTGACAAAGATTTTTCTTTAATGTTTCTGCTTTTCTGAAATAATCCTTTTATTTGTAATCAATAATATCCTTTTGGAATCTGGCTTTTATGTTCTGTCAATTCAAAGTACATCATATCATTAAACACATGCCTCTGCTTCTAATTCTCTAACTTCACCCTCTATCAAAAGGGTCTCTTTGGATACAAAGAGGCTATAAATGGTTTCACAAAATAAATGTGAAAGTAACATCTCCTAGATCATCCACGTGAGATGGTTATGTAGTGAGAAAAGTCCACAGCTTCTTTCTTATTGATCCTTCACCAGGTTTTGGCGAGGCATCATCATCATCATCATCACCATCATCATCTACTTCTTCATCTTCATCTTCATCTTCATCTTCATCTCCATCTCCATCTCCATCTCCATCTTCATCTTCATCTTCATCTTCATCTTCATCTTCATCTTCATCTTCATCTTCATCTTCTTCATTCTTATCCTCATTTACTGTTCTCTGCTTCTGACCATCTTCAACAGAGGGGGTCCTCGCGATATCAGCTGATAGTTCCGCATTTGCAACCGAAACACCCACATTGGTATTAGCTGCAGCAGCATCTGTAATTGTTTCCACCTGCCATAGAAACAATCAACTTATTAGCATGTATGGTTGTTTTGTCTTGTCTTGAACTTTAAAACACAAGAGCATTCACAAAGAAAGAGGTAGATGGAGAGGAAATTTTCTTTACCGTTACAACTCTCTCAACCCTAACTTCCGAACTTTCTAATCTTCTAGCTCGAAGAGATTCCACCACCGATTCGCTAGTTTCTTCGACATTGTCCTTTGATGGCGCAGGGGCAGCAATGTCTGCATCATCTTCACCACCAGCTGCATTATCTTCAACATCTGCTGGAGCTTGGTCTCCACTGTTCACTCAGAAGATTTTAGGCAATCAATGAGCAGACTTAAGACACAAGAATGATAAGAAATGTGAATAATAATAGTGAAACTACACTGTATTTCTTACCAAGCGAGACTTAACTAAATACAGGGGCCCCTTACTATCTACCACAACATAGTCTAAGCAAAATCATGTGAAGCCATATTAAGGCCTCAAAACACTGTCACAAGGTTAAAAACCTTACGTTCTGTTCCGCCTCAAATTGTAGCGTCTTTGGCCAGGGGTCTGCGGCAAGACAGCAACTGTCTGTTGTCTCTTACGACGTCCACCAGTAGCAGTAGTATCCTCAATATGCTGTCTTTTCCTTCCACCTCTGCCTGTTGTCTTCTCACTAGTAGCAGAAACGTGACCACTCGCTTCATCTTTTGATGATTCTTCAGGGCTCGCATGCTTGACCGAACTTGTAGGATTTAAAGCAGGCTTGGGTTTTCTAGGTCTGCCACGTCCACGTCTACGCCTGGCACTTTGAAGCTCAGATAACTGAGAACCTTCTGAAGTTTCTTGTATTCGACTGTCTGTATATTCCTCATCCTCTTCCGGAATTGAGCTACTAGATGGACGTTGTCGGAGATCAATTGGCAGTGGTTTTTCAACTTTTGTTTCCTTATTATTTGCCACTGAGGAGGATAGACGCTGCTCAGGCTTGCCTGTGTCAATCCCATGCTCAGCTTTATTACTTGGTGAGAAAAGTATTGAAGTGCACTTCTGCAGAATCGACATGTTGGGCCTTCTAGATCCCCCACTTCCAGAGGCATCTCCGTCTAGAGATTTCTTGATATTACAGGAGTCAGACGCATCAGAGCTTTCTGGAAGGTCACTCAAATCTCCATTAGGTGGTAGAATAGCTTCTTCTTCATTATATGGTAGTTGGAGATCAGAGAGTGCAAACTCATTCGCCAGCTGCCCACAACTCTCACAATCCTTAAGCTTTTGAACAAATGCTAGAAACCGAGCTCTTTCACGGGCAAATTCCTCCCTACGTTTTTTGAGGTTGATGCTAAGTGTACTAAGTTCACTGATGTCATTATGCATCTCTACTTGCTGCTCTTTCAATTTCTCCTTGTGCTTTGCAATTTCTTCGCTTTCCTTTTGGAGAGCACTCCTTTTGGACACCATTTCTTCCATCTCTCTATTCAAAGCCTGCTTCTCGTGATTGATATCACTAAGCTCTTTCATTCTTTTATCCTCAAACTGAGCCAGTCTGTCTTGTTTATCTTTCTCATCTTGTTCTTTTCTTTTCTGTAGTTCAATTTCAATATTCCTTCTCATCATTTCAAGATCTTCAACCACCTTAGAATGCTCAAGTTTGGCTTTTTCATGTAATGCTGAACGCTCATGATCCATATTAGCTTCAAGTGATTCTCTCTGCAGTCTAATATCATCCAGTTCCTGCTTTATCTGAACCCTCAAAGCATTCTCTTCTTTCTTCAATCTTTCTCCTTCCAGCAGTTGAAACCTTTCAAACTTTGCTTTTTCTTCAGAAATTTTCTTTCGCTCTTTATTATATTCTGCCTGCTTCTCATCCAATATTTCCCACTCCTTTTCAAATCTCTCTTTCTCTTGCTTCAGATTTTCAACTTCCTTAGAAAGAAACTCCTCGTGGAGTCTCGATTTCTCTATCTGGGACTTGAGTTCGGATTGCAGTCTCAGGTATTCTTCCCTCTCTTCTTTCTTGATTTCAAGACTTTTGTGTTCTTCTTGAATCATTTCCTCCTTTCTCATCATCTCAGCCCGGATATTTTCAAGCTCTTGTTGTAAATCCTTAAGGTTCTCCTTATCAGAAAGTAACTGTTGTTTTTCCAAACTTAACTTTTTCTCCTCAGCTTGTATGATTTTTTCTTTTTCTTTGATAGATTTTAACTTTGCTTCAAGGTCTATCTCCTTTTCATTCACTCGGTCAAACTTCTTATTCAATGCTTGATTTCTTTTCTGCAACTTCTCCTCGCTGTGACTACTTTCAACTTTCTGTCGTTCAACTTCTTCTATCTTTCTTTGGAGTTCCCTGTCCAGAGATTTTCTTCGTTCTTCACATTCCAGTTCAAATTCCAGCATCTTAGCAGCTAATGCCTCCTTCTGATCATCAATAAGCTTCTGAATTTCTGTCTGTTAAAAAAATCAAACCAAGAATTTAATAACTGAAATCAGAATTGATGAAATCTATTTTTATAACAAGGATTCTTAATTAAAATAGATAAACAAAACAGGTGCAGCAAGCATATGTGAAGTAAGAAGAATAAATATGTGTATGTATATATAACAGAAGTTATGGCTGTTCAATTCATTGGCACTCAGTAAACGTTTACATTAACAGGAGCTAGTGTAGATTTCGTTGTCTTAGCCATTCTACCATGCTAAGACTTCAATGGACCAAATTCATATAACAGAAGTTTTCTGCTTGAACTAACCCTGAATGGAACTCCGTAGTTACCTAGCATAAAAATCAGCTTCATTTTCTTGTATAAAGAATGAGATGAGTAACAACTTTCTACAAGATTTGGATTTAGCAGTGATTTCTTTCTATGTCTATACTTAGGACTTAATTTAGACATTACAGTTCTTAATCTAGGATCCTATGCGAAAGCTTTAAATTATGAGCAGACATCCAAACTTGTCAAGCACCAGCTATGCAGTGTTGATATCACGTTATGGGCTACGCTGTTACCTTCATTATTTATTTATTTATATTGCACAACAATGTCCAAGAACCACAGAGGCAAATGCTATACCCTTACAACTTACCCCTTCTCTAGCAATAAGCTTCTCTTCAAGTGCTCGTAACTCCCTCTCCTTTGCCACTAACATGCTCTGGAGTGTGCAAGATTCCTGAGTAAAAACAAATTCATATGAGAAAAAACACAGGTCCAAAGAGGCAAAGTTAAATAAGTTATAAACTTACTTTCTCTTTTACAGTCAATTCTTGCAATCGCTTATTCATATCCTCTTCAGTTTCCTTAAACTTTGACATAGACAAATCAACCTTTCTATCCCATTCTTCAAGTTGTTTTGCTTTCAGCTTCAGGCTTTTTTCTTTTTCATTAACCTTTTCCTCTCTTTGATTCAGGCTTCTCTTCTGTTCAGGTATTGATTCTTCCTTTTCTTGAAGCTTTTTCTCCCATTCATGAAGGTACTCTCTTTGCTTGTGGAAAATCCCTTCATATGATTCTCGCCTGTGGTGCAATAACAGACACGTAAGACTAACAAAAAATATTAAATTTCGCGGTCGAATAACAAATATCTATATTTACTCTTTAGCAAATGAAAGCCGCTCTTGTTGCAGGACACTCTCACGAGTCTCCACTTCCTTCAATCTCATTTCCAGCTCGGAGCTCTTTCTAGTTGCCTCTGCGAGTTTGCTTTCAGCAGAATAAATCTTGTTTTCCACATCTGAAGATCTCCCGGTAACAGTAGCAACCAGAGCATTTGCTTCAGCTAATTTAGCTTCAGAAGTGAGCCTTATCTTGCTATTTTCTTGTTGAATTTCACGAAGAGCCTTTTCAAGCTGCAAACAAAAATAAAATAAAATTGAAAATTCAGAACAGAAACGAAGTATAACCTCTAACTAATACAGAAAAAAAAAGAATTGCATGTCTAAGGAAGGTCAGCAGAAAAGAGGACACCCAAAAATCAATGCATCACATAAGTAGATAACTTTTTCTTTTATGTTACTAAGAGCAAACATGTAGAAAACGAAGCATATATTTTTTAAGATATCCATGGTGTTAAAGCTACAGAATGCTACCTCTTCCACACATTGCTTTTCCAAACCCAAGGCTTTTCTCAAGTTTTCTTCGCGTTGTTCGACAGTTGTCAATGCGTACAAATGTGATGACTGTTCCCTCTTAAGGATTTCTTGAGCTTCTTGAAATGCCTGATTTAGTTCTTCGTGCTTTGAAACCCACTCTTTGTTCTCCATGAGAAGAAGTCCCATATTGTGCTGGTAGCCATATAACTGCACAGGAGTTTGTATTGATAAAAGTGAGTCAAAACACTCATTTCAACTTTAGGACAGCTAAAAGGTTACCAATTGCCTCATGAACCCAACAAATGGGAGCTTCCTCGCTAATTACATTATCAGTTTTCAACCAAATGATCTTCTTGCAACTATAAATTCTCAAAGCAACCCAACCCATAAAGCAAACCCAGCAACAGAACAGCCAAACTATACAGAAATTTCATAAATTTTTACCTCTTTTTCAAGTGTTGAAACCTTTTCAAGAAGCGCCTCTCGATCTTTCCTCTCCATTGATGCCTCGTTCAACAAACCCACTTCCCTAAACCTTCTCCAATCGCCCATATCCATTTCGTCAGCCTGACCCATGTAAACGCCTTCTCCGGTCAGCGTTCCAATCGGAGGCGGCGGAAGAGTCGAAATTACTGGGTCCTCGCTGAACGCAACCGCCTTTCCCTTTCCCTTTCTGTCATCGTTCCTAGGGTTAGACACACCGCCGGTTTTACGCGTCTCGCTTCTCGGCGTCATCGCCGGAGACATCCACGGTTTTCTCTGTGGCGTGAACATAGTTTCCGAAGAGGATCCACTGTAACTAAATTTTGTTGTGGAACCCTAATTTCACAAATCGAAAAATCTCTCTCTTCCTTTCTCTCTCTACAACACAACGGCTTTGATAAAATCAAGTGGCAGTCCATTTGTCGGGTGGATGGATAGAAAAGTAAATTACCGCCACGCAGAAAACGGACTCATAAACCGAATCGGTTTAAACTACATACCGGATCAAAACGGACCAATGTTCAAAAAATCGCTAAAAACTAACCTAAAAATCAGCTATTAATCAGTTATTAGTTTTTAATATTATTTTATTTAATTTATATTAAAGATTAATATATAATGTTAAATATGAATTATTTTTTTTTTAACATCTACTTTTATTAATTTAGACCATAAACGATGAGTACAAAAAGTTAACCATCCAAACTGGTGGAACAACAAAAATTGAAAATAAAGAATTACATTCATAAATCTTTTTTGACAATATATCCGCTGCTTGATTCTTCTCTCGATCGATTAACATGATCCAAAAAATATTGTGGTAATTTCTCCATCTAATATCGAATATCGTATAGCAGATTTCCTATTTCAAGATTAAAAATTAATATATAATGTTAAATATGTATTATTATGTGGAGAAATATATATTAATAATACTAATATATTATATTTTAATATTATTTTATTTAATTTATATTGAAAATTAAATATATGATGTTAAATATAATTATAAAATTGAAATGGATGCAAATCCAACCAGAACTCAATATTTAACATCATATATTAATTTTTAATATAAATTAAATAAAATAATCAATGATTAATCACCAATTTTTTAAAAAAGTTTTGAAATCAAAAAAATCTGTTGACCGACTTTTTTCTCTACCTAAATACAAATTGAAACGGTGAATCGCCGTCTACCACCTAGACAGTGACAAATCAAAACGGTGAATCGCCGTCTACCACCTAAAATGGGCGATTCACCATCTAGAAAGCCGATTTTTTGAACAGAGGTACGGACTAATACCCTTTGTTCTGAACCAGAAGCTCGTTTTGAGCCCATAAATAATTATAGTGACCTAAAGCCCAATGTACGTATTTTTGACTCTCGCCAGGCCCTTTTTACTTTTAGAAAGTTCAAAAAATACTTAATGTCTAAAGTGTTTTCAAAAATAAATAATCCAGACGCCTAAGATATTCTTTGAAATTAATTAAGACGCGCTAATGGGAAAGTGAAAACTTGTTATTCTTCTCGAATTTTTTTTTTAAAACAGCATATTTAATGATCTTAAGCTAACTTTAACGTATTAAAACCCTTATGTATTATTGTCAACGCGATAACGACTATAATTAAATATATGTATGCTCACACATGAGATATTGTTGTTTGAACGGTCGCGCTGCCACAATAATCAGAGATTAGTAGTTGTTGTAGTAGGTTAGGTGAGACTTCTGCACTGTAACCTGTGAATATGTCACTAAAACACATGAAACATATCGATATAATAATAGTATGTGATAACAGAATTACCAGATCACATGTATGTGAATCATTTTTGAAATTGAAACAACGGAAACGCTTTTTTTTTTTTCCGACAAAATAATTTATTAATTTTGCAAATGATAATCTTTGTTTACAACTATATACAGAAATTGAGAGCATGGATTATACAAGCACCATTCAGATGAATCTAATATTGCTTTCCTAGCTAAGAGATCAACACATGCATGAGAATTTGATTGTTGCAAACATACTGCTCTATTGCTTAATATTCTTCAAATAGTGTTTAACCGGAAACGGAAACGCTATTTTTTAGTTAAACAACGGAAACGCTTTAAAACAAGAATTTGTTTAGTTAAAAATGTTTGAACCGGATTTTTGTTTTTTGGTACATATTGATATGGTTGAGAGGATTCTGTTTATCTATATATATAAAGTTAACTTTGTTCTCTTCTCATGATGCCACATCACCCTCCACCTAAGAAACAAACATTAAAACAAAAACAAAACACACACACATAAAACAAAAAAATCCAAAAAAACCCAAACATAAAACCAAAATTCCAAAATATACAAAATATGCCCATTAAAATATTAATTATACAAAAAAAGAATTCACATAGCTTGACAATTTGGATTATATATTATTTCTACAACTCTCACTTTCAATTGAATATCATTTAAAAAAAAATACCACATGTACACAAAACAAGGACATCACCATTAATCTCTAGGTTTTATTATAAATCTCTGAAAGCAAAGTTCGGATAACAACACAAACTAAATCTTAAATGGCCTAACATGAGCCATTATTTGACCTTAATGAGCTCCAATATGTCAACCATTGTTTACCCAAAACCACGTATGTCGGACTCACCGATAGAGAATCGCTTGACAAGGGCGACCGTGACGATATACCCAAAGAAAGATCAATCGTTGTAGAGGAGGGAGTGCAAACCAGATCTTATTATTTCAATTTTAAGTTCTAGGGTCACATCCGCCTCTTCTATCATCTCATTCCTGCAGGCCACGTTCCTAACAATCAAAAAATAATGTCAATGGTATGTGATTAGTTGGACAATCAAGAGGGAATTTCTCCGACTACCGTCAATATAATCCTACGATGATGACGGCGAGAAAAACGAACTTCTCAATTACTGGGGGGGGGGGGTAAACAGTGCCAATTTCCTTAGGTATAGTTTACTCAATTTGATGGATTGTTAATGATTTGATGTAATGGGCTAGGTCCATAAGAAAAGCATATTGTGCATGATATATATGGAAATCGGTGTTGCAAAAAAATTAAAATAATATAGTTAAGAAACACGCAACATATTTCACGCAATAAAGAGGATTATAATCTAACATGAAACACGATTAAAAAGAATGATGTTAGAAAAAATATGATTAAAAATAATATAAAAATAGAAAATAAAATAAAATAGGGAACCACCCAATATTAAACTGTTATAAACAGTTTCATTACTCCAAAACCAATCAAATAAAATAATATTACACAATCAAAACAAAATTAAAAATATCTGGACCACGTCCGCGCACAGTATCTATAAATACAACATATTTTTAAAAAAATAAAAAATTATTGTAAAACTAATTTTTTTAAAAATAGCCCAAATTCCTAAATTTCTTAATAGTATTAAAGGAAAATGTATTCTACAAGGGCTTCAACAAATAGGTAGTAGATGAAAAAAAATATATATGCAAAAAAAACTTTAAATTGTTAAGATCTTCCCTTTAAAAAAACCAAATAATTGCATGAAATTGACCAACAAAGGAAAAAAAAGTAAAAATGTGTAATATCCACTAAACAAATACATATAAGATCATAAATTTAAGAAATTAAGAAAATAAACAAAAAAATAAAAATACACATATTTTAAGCTGATAGAGACAATCTAATTAACTACCAGATTAAAAAAATAAAATAACATTAGACAATAAAAACTCTTTAGAAAAATTGTTTATAAATAGCACGGATCACCCCCTAGTTTAGATATATAGAAGAGAAAAAAATGAGGCGAGCAATAAAAATTAGAACACAATTTGATTAGTCCCCCCATTACTGAAGTTGCAAATAAACTATGAGGTGGAAATTAAATTTCACATGTGTTGCAGTATGAAAAGAGTGTCAGAATATAATTAATCAGGAATTCGAAGCCAGATAGATAATCTTCTGGCCCAGGGAAATTAATTATTTAGTTTGATAACATATTCATAATCTTTACATTAGTGAATCAATCAATTCATATACTAATCACTATCCAATACTCCCTTTTTCCAAGAAGTAACCATCCACGACTCATTCCCATTCGTTCCTCTATTACTTAATTCTCCTTATTTTTGACATCATATGATTAAATTATTCTAGGACATAGACAAACTACGGATTGATTACTTTTCTTTTCCGCCAACAAGTCGGGATTTTTATTAGTTTAATCGAAATAAAAACCAGATATTTAGCGATCTTCTTTTTTTTCGTCTTCCTAGGATTTTTTTTTTAATATCCCGACAAAAATTATACAATTTCTTCCATAGCAAAGAAAAAATAAAAAATGATACGTTGAAAGTCGTCGTCAAAGTTGGGTTTTTTCATAAAAAAAAAACGAAAAACACTCGTTCCTCTTCCTTGCTGAGTTGCGAAATCAAAATGCATATAATTACTACCAAAAGCGGACATTTCTCTCTCAAATTCTTCATTTTATAGTTCCAAAAAAAAAAACAAAATAATCTTCATTCATTCTATCATTCATTTCTTGGGTTTTCGCCATACACGAGATTTTTGCAGAGATTTTCAGACAGTGAGAAAGATAGAGTTATGGCCAGATGTCGGAGAAGAAGATTACATCTGAGCAATATTTACGCCTTCAAGGGTCGTAAATCTAGTTTTCAAGAAGATCATTCACAGATAGGTGGACCAGGTTTCTCCCGCGTTGTTTACTGTAACGAGCCCAATTCTCCGGCGGCGGAACGGCGTAATTACGCTGGAAACTATGTCCGGTCAACGAAATACACCCCGGCTTCTTTCATACCCAAATCTCTTTTCGAACAGTTTCGTCGCGTCGCCAATTTCTACTTCCTCGTCACCGGAATCCTGTCGTTGACTTCTCTCTCTCCTTACGGCGCCGTCAGTGCTCTGTTACCTCTCGGCTTCGTCATCGCCGCGAGTATGGTTAAAGAAGGAATCGAAGATTGGGGACGAAAACGACAGGTCTTGATTTTTTACTTCTTCCAAATTCTATCAAATCTCAAATTCGTCGAATCAAATCCTTAAAATTGGTGTTTTTTTTTAAATTTGTTTAGGACATAGAAGTGAATAACAGGAAAGTGAAGGTTCATGACGGGAATGGAATATTCCGGCAAGAGGAATGGAGGAATCTTAAAGTCGGAGATATAGTGAGAGTTGAAAAAGACGAGTTTTTTCCGGCGGATCTTATGCTTTTGTCGTCGAGCTACGAAGACTCGATCTGCTATGTAGAGACGATGAATCTCGACGGAGAAACGAATCTGAAGGTGAAACAAGGTTTAGAAGCGACTTCGTCAACTTTACAAGAAGATTCTGATTTCAAAGAATTGAAAGCCGTCGTGAGATGCGAAGACCCAAATGCAGATCTCTATACGTTCGTCGGAACTTTACATTTGGAAGAACAGAGACTTCCATTGTCGATTCAACAGCTTCTTCTTCGAGATTCGAAGCTTAGAAACACAGAGTATGTTTACGGAGCTGTTGTCTTCACTGGACCCGACACAAAGGTACAAACTTTAAGATCCGTTTTTTTTTCCACTCAAAAAATGATCTCAAAAGTGTTGAATTCATTTTGAAAAATTTGAAACAGGTGATTCAAAATTCAACTGATCCTCCATCGAAGAGAAGCAGAATCGAGAGAAAAATGGACAAAATCATCTACATGATGTTTGGTGCTGTGTTTCTGATGTCGTTTATTGGTTCGATCGTCTTCGGTATTGAGACAAGAGAGGATAGAGTGATAAATGGAGGGAGATGGTACTTAAAACCAGACGATGCAGAGATCTTCTTTGATCCAGAAAGAGCTCCAATGGCTGCGATTTACCATTTCTTGACTGCGGTTATGCTCTACAGTTACTTCATCCCCATTTCGCTCTACGTCTCTATCGAAATCGTTAAAGTTCTTCAGAGCATTTTCATCAACAACGACATTCTTATGTACTACGAGGAAACAGATAAACCCGCGCACGCAAGAACATCTAATCTCAACGAAGAGCTTGGGATGGTCGATACCATTTTATCCGATAAAACCGGAACCTTGACCTGCAATTCCATGGAGTTTATCAAGTGTTCGATCGCGGGAACTGCTTACGGACGCGGTATAACCGAAGTTGAAAGATCTATGGCTATGAGAAGCGGCGGTTCGGCTTTGGTTGATGATGATTTGGATGTTGTAGTGGACCGGTCTGGTCCTAAGATTAAAGGGTTTAATTTCGAGGACGAGAGAATTATGAGAGGGAATTGGGTTAAGCAACGAGAAGCAGCGGTTTTGCAGAAGTTTTTCAGGTTGTTAGCTGTTTGTCACACGGCTATACCCGAAACCGATGAAGCCACCGGGACTGTCTCTTACGAGGCTGAGTCTCCTGATGAAGCTGCATTTGTTGTTGCGGCTCGAGAGCTTGGGTTTGAGTTCTTTAGCCGGACGCAAAACGGGATCTCATTCCGTGAATTGGATCTTGCAACAGGGCAGAAAGTTGAAAGGTTTGTTTTTCCTTCGTCTGTTTTTGATAATTTGACTTCTTGCGATTTCTTGAGGTCAAAAACTAACATTCCTCTGTTTTCCTACAGGGAATATCGGTTATTAAACGTTCTTGAGTTTAACAGCGCGAGAAAGAGAATGTCGGTGATTGTGCGCGATGAAGATGGGAAACTTCTGTTACTGTCCAAAGGAGCTGACAAGTAAGTTACTGAAAATCTTAAGATTTTACATTTTGAGGCTTCTTGTTGATATATATTGACTTTCGGGAACCTTTTTTTGTGTGTGTGTGCAGTGTAATGTTTGAAAGACTTGCCAAAAATGGGCGTAAATTCGAAGAGAAAACCCGAGAACATGTTAATGAATATGCAGATGCAGGGTTAAGGACATTGATACTTGCATACCGCGATGTTGATGAGAATGAGTACATAGAATTCAGCAAGAACTTCAATGAAGCCAAGAACTCGGTTACAGCTGAACGTGAGAGCTTAATCGATGAAATCACTGATCAGATGGAACGCGATTTGATTCTCCTTGGTGCTACTGCTGTTGAGGACAAACTTCAAAACGGGGTATGGCTCTTTTAAGACTCAAATTCTTAATAGATTTTTCTATAATGTGTAGGGTTCGACTTTGGATCGCGTAGGACTAAAACGGATTTAATATGACTGTGTTTTAGGTTCCGGAATGTATCGACAAGCTTGCTCAAGCTGGGATAAAGATTTGGGTTCTAACCGGAGACAAAATGGAGACCGCAATCAATATCGGGTAAGGACCTTTTGTTTCTGCTCTTATATATGTTTGGATCTAAACATTGTTCTTACTGTGTTTGTTGCATAGTTTCTGACTTTTTCGGAATCTCTGCAGATTTGCTTGTAGTTTACTTAGACAAGAGATGAAGCAGATCATCATAAATCTTGAGACACCACATATCAAAGCATTGGAGAAAGCTGGAGAGAAAGATGTGATTGAACAGGTACAAAATTTATCGACATGTATTTTCAAACAATTAAACATTTTCGATATAGTTTACTCAATGAGTTTTATGTATATAGGCATCGAGAGAAAGCGTCGTGAAGCAAATGGAAGAAGGGAAAGCTCTAATCACAGGATCAAGCAGCACAGGCTCTCATGAGGCATTTGCGTTGATCATTGACGGGAAGTCGCTAACGTACGCTCTTGAAGATGATTTCAAGAAGAAGTTTCTTGATTTAGCCACAGGATGTGCCTCTGTTATTTGCTGCAGATCATCACCTAAACAAAAGGCATTGGTAATGCTTTTTTCTTCTTCAGTGGAAATGGCGTTTACGGGCTTTAGTATGGCGGTTGCGGTTTGATTCATAGATTTGTTTCTTTTTACAGGTTACACGGTTGGTTAAAAGTGGAACCGGGAAGACAACTTTAGCGATTGGAGATGGAGCAAATGATGTTGGAATGCTCCAAGAAGCAGATATCGGCGTTGGAATCAGCGGTGTTGAGGGAATGCAAGCGGTTATGTCTAGCGATATAGCCATTGCTCAATTCCGATACTTAGAGCGTCTCTTGCTCGTCCATGGCCACTGGTGTTACAGTAGAATCTCATCAATGGTGAATAATTTTTTCCTCTTCAGAAAACATTCTCCAAATAAATACTCTATACTTCATCGCATTTTCTCTAACCAGATTTTGTTTTGGCTCTGGCAGATATGTTACTTCTTCTACAAGAATATCACATTTGGTGTCACTGTGTTCTTATACGAAGCCTACACATCCTTCTCTGCTCAACCCGCATATAATGACTGGTTTCTATCGCTTTTTAACGTCTTCTTCTCTTCGCTTCCCGTCATTGCTCTCGGAGTTTTCGATCAAGACGTCTCAGCTCGCTACTGTTACAAGGTATGCAAACATTATCCCCTCATAAACCCTATAGAAAACCCTAAATTCCTCTGAATCGTCGATTAAACTTCGTTTTGTTTTTGTTTTTGCAGTTCCCATTGCTATACCAAGAAGGAGTTCAAAATCTTCTCTTCAGCTGGAAGAGAATCATCGGATGGATGTTCAACGGACTCATCACGGCGCTCGCCATTTTCTTCCTCTGCAAGGAGTCTCTCAAGCACCAACTCTACAACCCTAACGGCAAAACTGCCGGCCGGGAAATCCTCGGCGGGACAATGTACACTTGCATAGTCTGGGTCGTCAATCTCCAAATGGCTTTAGCCATAAGCTACTTCACTTGGGTCCAACACATTGTAATCTGGGGCTCAGTCGCTTTCTGGTACATCTTCCTGATGATCTATGGAGCCATCGCTCCTAGCTTCTCCACAGATGCTTACAAAGTCTTCGTCGAAGCCCTAGCTCCAGCTCCATCTTACTGGCTCACCACTCTCTTCGTGATGATCTTCGCTTTGATCCCTTACTTCGTCTTCAAATCGATTCAGATGAGATTCTTCCCCGGTTACCATCAAATGATTCAATGGATCCGGTACGAGGGTCATTCTAATGATCCTGAATTTGTGGAAATGGTTAGGCAAAGATCGATTCGGCCTACGACTGTTGGTTTCACGGCGAGAAGAGCCGCTAGTGTACGGCGGTCCGGTAGGTTTCATGATCAGCTCAATAAGAATTTCATCGCTTTCTGAAGAAAAGAGAAATAGAAACTTCTCAGTGTTTGTGCATATGCACTTGTATATAAAGGTATCAACTGGGGAAAGCTAGGGTCCTTTTATATCTTGTGATTCCTTGCTTGAGAAGGCATAAATTCACTTCACTTATAAGTTATAAAATATATCGATATTTTGTATGTAACACATTATTTTTAGGTATTGATTTTTTTAATATTTCTATTTTTTGGTTTATCTTTATTTACAATTGATAAATAATCGCTTTTCTTGGAAGATGATTTTTTTAAACATTATCATTGATTAATCACAAGCCTACTCATCTTGGTCCCTGGAGAGTCATAGAGGATACGAAAGAAACTACAAAATAAAAACTTTTTTTTTCTTTTTCGAAAATCTGTTGCGCATTTTGTGTTTTTTGAATGCCATATGCAGAAAACAACAGCTAAAATATTCAAAGATATATGTAGTTGAAATTTGTGAACAAAGTCAAAAATAAATACATGCATGCATAAAGACAAATTTACCATGGTGAGCATAATTTGAAAAAAAAAAGTAATGAGGGATGTTATTTAAATGATTGATTTAACCAAATGCGCGGATCAAGATTCAGTGGCCTTCACGAATGCTGAATGATTGATACAAAAATGACCATAACATACCTTTATCCTAGGAAAAAAAACCATAATACAATTTGTGCTAGTAGCGTTGATCGATGGGAGTTCAACTCCGTATTATATTGTGATGTAGCGGAAGCTTTAAAAGATAGAATAGTAATCCGTTGATTCTGAGAATATCCGGAAAACTAGGATAATCGCAAGATTATTCGTTTAGTCTGAGAATACCCGAATAAATCAAGCCTTATTAGATTCGTTGAGATCTCTCTAGATCTACCGAAAACAAGGAACAAAGAGACAAAAACTCAATATCATTAATCAATCAAAAACTGAATACAACTTAGTCCTGAACGGCTTATTTATGATAAATCAAAAATACTAGAAAAACCCTAAAACAATAAAAGGAAATTATCTAAATAATAAAATAAATAATAAAGATATTTAGAATATTCTCTGCATCATTCTCTCCGATGACGAAAAGATTCGTCCTCGAATCTTAACTGTGATCGCCAACCTTGAATTTTAACCGTGATCTTCATCTTCAAAATTTTCCACTAGAAACATAATTCGTTTCTCTATTTTTCTTCTAATCTTCCATTGATAAAATTCTTCACACACAAGTAAGCAATTTTGACATACTTCCTCAATATAGACTCTCGCATAAGGATGCACCACACGTGTCTTGATGAGCTGGTTACTCCATCTAAACTTATTCTCCAAGATATGATCAAACATATTTTCCAATGGGCTTTGTGTTGTATAAGCCCAAATCAAAACATGATTCTCCAAGTAGTTGTATTCCACGTGACCTAACTCACTATCTGGGGAAGAAACTTCAACGTTCAGATCGTTCATCTCTTGAACAACCAATTCATTGTCTTTGTCTTGAATCCGATCTTCGTCATCATAAACATCGAAAATTGGATATCCAACAATTTCTTTGAACTCCACGCACAGATCTTCAGAAGAAACAAACAAATTTTCATCCGTGGGATAAAAAATCTCGAGCGACATAGTAATCAAGCACACAGAATCGAACCTTTATTGAGAAATCAAAGTGTTGTCTCTGATACCAACTGATGTAGCAGAATAAAATAGTAATCCGTTGATTCTGAGAATACCCAGAAAACTAAGATAATCGCAAGATTATTCGTTTAATCTTGAGAATACCCGAATAAATCAAGCCTTCTTAGATTCGTTGAGATCTCCCTAGATCTACCGAAAACAAGGAACAAAGAGACAAAAGCTCAATATCATTAATCAATCAAAAACTAAATACAACTTAGGCCTGAACGGCTTATTTATGATAAATCAAAAATACTAGAAAAACCCTAAAACAATAAAAAAAATTATCTAAATAATAAAATAAATAATAAAGATATTTCCAAATATCTCTCTGCATCATATTGCTAATATTGTTGGGAAATGTTTTTGATTAATACAAATTCATTGTTATTACTCTTTATGAATCAAAAATGAAAGACCTTGCATGTAGACGTCTTTCCTAGGTTTGTTTTCATATTCATTTTTGGGTTGCTTTGATTCATCTCTTGAATATAAGAGCAGCTTCAACAAGGGCTTCTTAACCCAAAAATGTGGGGTTTTTAACCAAAAAAAAAAATAATAATAATAATTGTAATAGTTAAGAACCGGTTTTTAAATAAAAAATTTTAGAACCGGTTCTTAGGAAGGCTTTTTAGCCACGTGTCAATATCTAATTCGCCGGATTTTTTTTTTACTTTTTCTTAACTTTAACTTAAAAAAAAAATTTAACTTTTTTTTACATATTAATGAATTAGAATCAAGATTCTAAAATTCTAAACTTCTTCTTCTTGAAACTTCGGCAACATTTTGTATGTTTTAAAATTCATGAAATGCAATATAATTTTAGTGTTATAAAATATAGTATGTTTATAATTTTTTACTACAAAATAAATTAAACTTAAGAAAATTAATTATAATTTTTTTTTAAAAACCCCTAAATATCTATGTATATATAACAAATAAATTAGAATATTGCAAGTATCTCCTTAATTTTTTCATCTTAATTAGGTATTTATCTTGTGTATATAAACTGGTATACTATATAATGTATCACTAACTGTCAACACCAACTTTGAAAATTCGAATAAAAAATTACAATAAATTAACTATTCGTAAATTACACATAGTATATTTTCTATATTTCTATATTTTTTCTATAATTTTTTTAACATCATCTATAAAGTGGCATATCTTAAAATAATTGCATCGCATTCCCCTCTACGAAGACTCTTTACATAATATTACAAAAAGAAAAAAACAGTTATTGAATTCATTTGCGGTCATTGGCAATAGTAAATTGTAATATAATGATAATAAGTTGTTTTGTCATTTCTATATACCCTTCTTTAGTTTAAACTGACATTTTTGGGTAGAGGGGTGAGTCATCAAGGTAATGACGGTTTTGTTTCATATTACTTTTTGGCTATAAGGTTTTTTATGAAGGTAATATTTTTAAAGTGGTTTTTAAATAAATAATTATGTGACACAAACTAATTGTTTTTTTAGTTACAAAATAATATTTTAAATAAAAACATGAAATTCAAATTTTGTGCATTATAAACTATTAACCTAAAACTAAATATATGATCAATAAAAACCTAAAAAATGTGGTGGTCCTAGGCCATCGCCTAGTTCGCCTGCCCTACGGACCGAGCCTGACTCTTGTGTGTGACTCGGTTAGTTTTTAGATTACATATATCAAGTCATTTCACGTGATCTTTTTACAAACAAACAGGAAGAAAAAAAAATGTCTACAAGTAAACAAACCTGGGATGATAAAATGATACACAAGTATCATTGTGATGTTTTCAAGTGTGGGGATAAATACAAGATCAAAGAAATTGCTGATATTCTTAAAGTCCCTGAGAGTGAAGTTCAAAGAGAAGCTAGCAAGCTCGAAGATCTCCAGAAGGGAAAGAAGGAAAAAAAAGACAAGGGGGAGAAATAAATAGACTAAGAAGAAGGATCGCTACACTGAAAACAAGTGAGAAATTAAGGAATGTTTAATTATATGCAGTGGCGGACCTAGAAAATATTTTTACCAGGGTCAAAATATATATATTAGATATAATTTAACTATCTAAAATATCTTAACATAATAACTTTTATATTTTTTCTTCATTTTTCCATATATCTTGCATATATCTTACTTATGTTTTGTTTATATTCTACTTATTTGTGAATTTTAACAAAAAAAATATTTGAACATAATACAATATACATAAATAATAAAGTTTTGCATACTGGTTTCGAATTTTTAAAAATAAGATCATATGCTTTTAGGTGACACTATTAAAATAAAAGTATATATTGCTAAAACACTAATATGAGAAAAAAATACTTAATTGTTAACAATACAAAAATGAAAAGAAACAAAGAAACTTTCGTTAAAATTGATGAGCATAATGAGAAAACAATTTTATTTTACTTTGGTGAGTACACACATTAAAGATGAAAAGAATTGATTTATGGAAATCTAAAAGATAAATAGATAATTGTTTATTGAATAAAACAAAAATATGTAATTTTGGAAAAAAACAAGAAAAAACAAATATTTAAAAAGTGTTATGTGGGTCATTCAAACTCAGTAAAGATGGATAAATTCTTGTTGTTTAAACCATTTAACCAAAAAAATTGATAAAAATGAATTAGTATTTTTGTTTCATATTTTTTTAACCGGTGTCAATTGACTTCTTTTTTACCAACATGGGTCCGCCACTGATTATATGGATTTATATGTAATGGTTTGGATCTGTAAGTGATCGATAAATAATTAACTTATGATGAAATGAATGTGTGTGTCTGATTATTATTATTATTATTATTTGAGTAATCTTATTTGTCAAAGTCGAGACTTTTATGTCCCAAAAATTATAGTTGATGCATATATAAAGATTTTATTATAAGTTTTAAATTGCTCTCAGTTTCGTTTTACGGATTAAACTTTCTGTTTGGTATCTCCTTCGTTCTAGCAACACTACTATAATTCATTTAGAAATTCAAGATGAGGAAAGAAAAAAAAGCTTCTAATCTGTTAACAAAAAAAAAAAAAAAGCTTTAATCAGTTAACAACAAAAAAGGAAAAAAAAAGTGCTTCTAAAAAATTACTAAAGAAACTCAACAATACGATGATTCTCGAGATGAGTAAAAAAAAAAAAATTGATTAGGATATAAAAAAAATACAGATAACTATCTCGATGGACAAGATTATCATCGCCGACATTGGCCCGTCAAAAATCACCGACGCATTTTTGGAGAATTTGAGTTGAGTCGAAATTAGGGTTTTTGCTCTAGAGCACATTCTTTCTTGTGGGTCACTAGTTGATTGCAAAGACATAACCCCTCTCATGGAGATAAGGCCTTGCTCGCATTATCAAGGTGAAGTCTCCTTCTTGGAACTACCACTCCAGAGAGTGTTTTGTATTGAATCTTTTATATATAGAACCAAGCACAAGAAGGAGAATCCATAGCTACATATATAGTTTCTTAACTTTCTTGTAATTTGGTTAGACTTCTTAGACTTGGACGATGGACTCGAGAACCCCCTTTAAATGCCGGGCATGGTTAACCATCTATTTAAATACTAATATTTTAAGTTAGATGGGAAAAAACGAAACCCAGACAGAAGAAATGTTTATTGGGATTAGTTAAAGATTAATGGGCCATGAGCCTTAATCTCTAGGGAATCTGTGAAAATTGTCCCACATCGGAAGTGGAAAATGACATTGAATAATATATAAGAAATTTGGGCCAATCCACTCATTGCTAATTGGTTTTGAAATGAAAGACTAAAAAACTTAACAATGTTTTGTTTTTTTTCACGCTTCCAAGCACATCAAATGTCGTATCTAAATAAGGTTTTAGATACGAGAAATAAAACTTTGAAAATAAGTAACTTTTCTCTTAGACCAATTGGATGTCCGAAAAAGAAATCTAGAGACTTTGTTAAGGGATCATATTTTACAGAAAAGGCGAGATCACAGCTTTCAGAAACGTAGATATAGTGGAAAAACCCTTGGGGGAAATTTAGAAGAGTAAAGGATAGATGAGACGCCGATTCCAAGCAGAGTGTCCTAAAACCAATGTCTGTGTCGGGACGAGGACTCCCAGGAATCGCTTTCAAGGGATCTTCTTCGGTGATGACCATGACCTCGGGATGTACCACGTGTGATCTCTCGGCGATCTTCAACTGTCTCTCTTCGAAAGGGCGAGACTCGATCGTCGATCTCCATTGGTTTGAGAGAGACTTGAGACGGATTAGGGCTTTCACCGGAAGTCGCAAGAAGATTTCCTCGATGACGTCGTTTGATAGTGATGATGGAGCAATCACTCGCTTCTCGTTTCTTCTTCTTCTTAATTCTTAGTATTCTTCTTATTCTTCTTCTCTTTCTCCTTCTTTGTGAGGATGGAGAAATCATTCGCTTCTCTGCCTCCATCGTTGACGATCAATGAACGAATGCCTCTGCTCTGCCTGCTAATAATTCTTCCTAATTCTTTTAGTAATAAAGTTTTTTCATCTTAATTTTTTTTAATATATATATATATATATACTAGGTCCCGCGTAATACACGAGATAATAAGAAATATTTAGATTTTAAAATTAATTATGCGTATAATTATGATCTGTAAAATTAGATTCTAAATCAAGATCTCGTTAAGTTATTTACAGTTTATGTTTTATGATTCATAATTAAGAAATTAGAAATTGATTCAGGTTATCCATAAATCTAATTAGCTGATAATCAATCATTCTAAATAAATGATAAGATTCTAAAAACATAATTTTCATTATATTGTACTTTCTGTTTTTTTCTTCTCTTTAGTAATTTCTATTTCATAAAACATAATTAGATTTTAAAATTGATAACCCGAGTTAGTATGATTCGTATAATTAGATTCTAAATTAAAATTCCGTTAAGTTATTCACAAATTACATTTTATAATTCGCAATTAAGAAATTAGAAATTGATCCATATTATCCATAAATTTTATAAACAATCACTCTAAATAAATGATAAGTTCTAAAAACATAATTTCCATTATCTGGTAATTTATGGGGTTTTTTCACTTACTTTACTTTTTATATCTAGTAATTTCCATTTAGAAAAAACATATTTTATTTTTTTACTTTTTTGAAGTAAATAATTAAGCATGGAAAGTTTATATTATTAGATTGACACATGTCACGATTGATAGTTACATAATTTAGCTCATTTTAGCATACATTTTAGTTAGCATTTTGTGACTTATTGCATTCATTTCATTGTTTTTGGTATAGTTTGCATCCATTTTAGAGTTAGTGAGTCTTAGGTTAGTTCTTGCATATGTTTGTGTGCTATGGAGTATTTTAGGTACCATTTAGAGCTTATGGAAGCATTTTGGAGCTTGGAGGAAGATCATGGGGCAAAATAAACCTGTTTGGAGCAAGAGCTATGCCCAAATATCAAGGAAAATGCAGAGGCCATCCGACGTGCTCTAAAGATCGGCTCAGACAAAGATCTTGAGCTCCGATTTAGCTTCGCGAATCTTCATCAAAGTCGTAGATAATCGAGATACCTTTCTAATGGAGGTGGTTTCAAGTCATTCGGAGCAGCCGTTCAAAAGATACGACATATTTAGTGAGCACAGGTCCGTCTGGCATCGATTTGGACTAATGGCAGAAGTCCATCGGTGTGCATCCGACCGATACACCCGACCGATGGAAGTTCTGGAAATCCGACGGATCATATCGGTGCATTGTATCGGTTGCAGGAGACCGATGGAAGCTCACATCAAGAAGACCATCGGCAGCCTCCCACCGATACACCCGACCGATGCGAAGTTCTGGAAATCCGAGGGTTCCATCGGTGCGATGTATCGGTTGCAGGAGACCGATGTGATTCCTGCGACCCACTTTGCTATTTAGTATTTGTGATATATCTCATTTTTAACTTGTAAAAACACTCTTCTTAGAGAGAGTTTGGAGATTTTAAGAGATTCTTAGTGTTTTTATGAAAGTTCTTGTTTCTTTTCATCTATCTATCTATTTCTAATCATCTAACCATGAATCTAAACACCTCCTACCAAGGATTTGTTGAGATTATCATGGTTTGTGAGTAGTTTCTTTAGAACTTTGGGTATGGTAGATTAAGATGTTTTCTTGCTAAATCATGATGCTTAGGACTTAGTTTATGAAGAATCCTTACTTGTTAGGTGTGATTAATGCTAGATTAGCCTTGACAAAGTTGATTTAGAACTTAAAGAATTTCATGCCCGGAAGGTGTTCGATGAAATTCCTCAACCAAACTTAGCAAGTGTTTTACATTCCTAGCCTATGGAAATGGATGTCTAGGGTGTTTAATGGTTATTTAGACTTGAGATTAATGCTTGTTGATCATTTAATTGCAAATGGAAGTTTGTTCTCAATTAAGTGATTAGTGAAGTGATTATTTTCATGGAAGTGGATTAGTCTAAATTAGTGATCTAAGGCCTAAGGATTAGCATTGTTTGAGTATCATGGTTTAGCTAGAGAATGTCCAAGTCGATTACCATTACCCGAAGTTCGTTTGCTTATTCTTGTTTAAATCGTTTTCGTTACGTTTTAGTGCAAAACTTGTTAGTCTTTTAATTACATTTGTTATATGCTGGGTTGTTTATTATCATGTTTTTAAATTGATTAGGATCATTAGAAAACCTTTATTCGATTAGCTTAGATTAAGAAGTGTCTCGCATTCTCTGTGTGTTGTTCTCGTGCCTCCTTGTGGATTCGATCCCTAAGTGTTACAATGACATACCATTAGATTGTGGTATTGTGCACAATGGGTTAATTGTGCGAACCGTAAAAAGTTCATTATCAACGATCTAAATTGACGATGAAACATGTCACGTTCTAATGAGTCATAAAAATCTTACGTGTCACGCACATGTTGAGAGAGTCATAAGCCAGATCGGTTCTCAAAACCAGACCAGCTAATAAAAACATAAAAATTATGTTAGTAATTTGGGTACAAGGGAATCATCCATGGCAGCGAATGTCTTTTTATCATCGTTAAGACTTAAGTCTCATGTAGAAAGCTTTGATTCCTTTCGGGTAGTTTTTTTTTGTTTCGATAAATCAAATATATTGATATCATAAGAAAAGTACAAGACATAGAAACATTGTCAATACAACCGTTAACGCAAATAAAGGAAATTGAAACAATTTCGATGAAAGGGTGGAGAGTAACCATGCTTTCCTTTCGGAAGTCTTATAGGCTAACAGATAAAATCTGTTATGACCCCCCTTCATAAATTTTTTGTTGGCTATCATCTCTTGGATGAAACTCCAAAATGCACTTGACATTACTTTGATAAATAAGACTAAACTAAATGTTGTTGGTGATGAATCTGAAACTTGTCTCCTCGTTGAAATCAAAATACTTAATGATTCCGATAAAGTCTCTTTGTGTTTATGTTGGAGGATACGTTGATTTCGGTAGTAATCAAAACGATGAAGCATATTCTCTCCTCTCTTTGGCCATACTCGTTTTCTTCTCATCGAACAGTCCTTAACACCAGAATTGCTTGCCCCTGGATCCCAGATCCGTGATTGAAATCCCCTTCTCAATTTGGAGAGATTCAAATCAGAGTCACATATTCTTCGATATAGGAATCGAAACGTTTAAAGATGAACTGACGGAAGCCAATCGGAAGATTCCCGAATGGAATGAAACCAACACAAATACTCATGGGCCGTTGCCGGATTATGGTCGGAAAAAGACTCTCCCGGAAAGAGAGAAAGAGAACGAGACTTTGAAATTGAAACTTCAAAATCATTGATCTAGTTTTATTTGAGAAATAAAAACCTAACTACAAACAAACAAAAGAAAGAAAGAGTACGACCGACGCCAGAGCCGACGTCGGCTGGTGGTTATGTCAAAGAGAAGAAAACGGTTTGTTTTCGTATGAGAATCGTTTCAGTGGGAGAGAAGAGAGATAATTAAATGGTAAGAAATCGGTGAATCCTTTTGAAAGGCTTTTGAAACACAACCTCTCTGTCAAGTATCTGTAATTGCATGATAAGAGCAACATTAGTAACAATTTTTTGCAAGTGTTTAAATTGAGAAATAGTTTTAAGGATTAATTATATAACAACAAAAAAAACTTTCATGCTCAGATGCTAACTCAATAATCATCGTTCTTTCTTATTGATCAAAGTTGTTACTTGGAACATTTCACCAGCACCTTCGTAATCACTTGTTGTGATGATAGGAGTGCGAATGTAAAGGAAACTATGTTCTTGAAAGTTACTGCATTTCGGATTCTTGCAAATGCTGCGAATTCGAACTTTCGATTCAAACAATTTAATTTATTTTCTACTTTAAACCATAGAATAATTTTTGGTTTATTCTTGGGTTTGGTTTACTTGAGCAAAACATGATTTATTAGTACACGCGTTCTTCCACTTTGGTCTTTTTGTTTTTTTGTCTATATTCGCTTTAAGTATTTATTCCAAAAGCTGTTACAATTGAATGAAAGGGACTATTAAATTATATTCAGATACATATAAAAGCGAGGCATCTCAACTCAAAAGTTTAATACTCGTACGTAGCTTATTTAACAAGAAAAAAAAAACTTAATTAGTTTTCTTAATAAGAAACGAATTTTTCTTCAACATGATTATTTAAATAAAGCAGCTAAACCGTGAACAAAGAATCAAAAAGGCATTTGAACAAAAAAAAAAAAAAAGAATCAAAAAGGCAAAAGAAGGAAAAAGAAAAAACAGAGAGAAAGAAGAAGTGAGACTTGTGTTCTTCCGGTGTTTAGCTTCTTTCTTTGGCTTTTTGTCTTTTAGGTTCTTGCCTTTTTCCGATCAATCAGACCAATCCCTCACTTTTGGCATCTTATTCTCTTTCGTTGTCCGGATTTGTTCTTTCTTATATTTCTGGGTAATTCTTCAATCAATTCCTTGTTGTAATCACAAAGAGAGAGAGAGATGTATAATCAGTTGGCAATATCTTCTTCATCATCATCGTCTTCTTCTTCGTACTATGAATCCTTGAAGATTTTGGAAGCTGATGTTCAACACGCAAATACCTTGTAAGTCCTTTTCTGGGTTTTGTCTCCTTTCTCCAAAAGTTTAAAACTTTAGTCATTATAGTTTTGATTAGTTGAGCTATAAAGTAGGTGAATATTGAAAACCCAGCTGAGAGTTTTAGGTCATTTTCTGGGATTTATGTAATCTCTTCTCATCAAAATTCGGTTATTTTAGGAAACTCTGATAAATTTATGGAAATTTCTTGAGAGTTGTTGTTGGCTTGATTTTCTTATTTCAGCAAATTTACAAGCTTTTAAGGGTTCGCTGATTTACTTGTTTTCGTTATTGCACATGTTGTGTTCGCTGAATTGTCTATGATAACTTAAGCTTATCTTTTCAGGGCAGAAGCAATTCCAATGGGGAAGAACAATGTGCGGCTTCAGATGAAACTGGTTCATAGTAACTTTGCTTCATTATTACTGATCTTGCTTCGGTGGATTGATCTTTCTTGCTCATGTCTGCTTCCTCGCTACTTCAACCTCTTTCATGTTCTTGTCTACAAGGTTAGTTTTTAAAGTCCTATTTGATGATCTCAAAGTGTCTTCCTTTATTAGGCCTTTTGATGTTCTGACTATGATGAGCTTTTAGTTTTTTGAAATTTCTCATTTTGTTGTCATCTTTGCCTTGTACAGGTTCATTCTGATGGACAACCTAAGCTTACCACGCACGGAAGGAAAGCAACTATCAGTGAGTTCTATGGTAAGCAAACCCGTAACCGTTGCTGGAAAATGTTATAGTGTTCATGTTTTTAACTTAAGCATTGTTGTGGAAATAGCCATTATCTTCAAATGGTTTCTCAGTTTCAGTTACTTTATAGATCGGTTGACAAATCGCGGGTATGATAGGCTTGCTGTTGAATGTTTGATATGAGTCTATTTGCGGGTTTTTGTGTTTCCAACTTTGGTCCTAACGTCTTGTCTTTTGAAGGTGTGATACTACCATCACTTCAGCTGTTACACAGCAACTTAGACGAGTTGGAAACTGCAGACATCGGGTTTGACCTTAAAAGACTCAGCAAGAAGATAACAAAAGAGGTTCGTAGTAGTAGATTCAGCAATGCTGGGTTAGAGCGTGAGGAAGAATGCGGAATCTGTTTAGAAACTTGCACCAAGATGGTGTTGCCCAACTGCTGCCACTCAATGTGCATCAAATGCTACCGCAATTGGTACACACACCACAGTTTTAAGACATTTTTTTACCTAATGAAGGGACTTTAACTTACCAAACCTCCATTGATTGACATCTGCAGGAACTTGAAGTCTCAGTCATGCCCGTTTTGTAGGGGCAGCATGAAGAGAGTGAACTCAGAGGATTTGTGGGTGCTTGCTGGTGATAATGACGTGGTGGATACAAGAACGGCTTCAAGGGAAGATTTGTTCAGATTCTACCTCTACATCAATAGCCTTCCCAAGGATTACCCAGAAGCTCTCTTCTTGGTTTACTACGAGTACTCAAATCTGATTTAGAAGAATCTGGACAAACAAAACTTTGTACAGATTTTTACAAGGTAAATGTATTGTATAGAATGTAAAACTGTGTTTATGCTTTGGGATGATTTGATGCAAAATGCCAAAGCTCTCAGGTTTTACATGCCTTAAAATTGTGGGGAAAAAAAAAACAGAAGAATAAAGATCTCTTTATGCATCTTCTTCCTGTTAACCAAAATTACAATCTTGAAGCGTAAAAGCTATAAATTATATAATAAGACAAACACTCTCTAATCAGGGTGTTTGCAATAACAAATGAAGAACCTTTAACAAAAAACAAAAACATAATAGTTTACAAATATATGCTAATCTCCAAAGACAGATTATCAGTAAACAAGGTATAGAGAAGCATTGTATCAAACATTTGATGATAAGTAGATTGAGGTAGTACGCAGAGTAACTTAAAACGGTATCGTTTGAGATGCCGCAAGAGAGACACGAAGAAGATGAGAGGTTCCTTTTCAGTCTCCTCGTCTTCTCTTTCCGTAGTCTGCATCTCTTGACCTGGACCTATGATCATCTTCTGCCATTCTTGATCTGCTTCGAGATTTCAGAGAAGATTGTCCTCTATCGAACTCATCAGAATCACGGTCTCTCTGCTGCTTATACTCGCGGTGACTATCTTTCTCTTCACGGTGACTCTTGTGTCTTCTATCACCACTGCTCTCAGACCAGTCACGTTCCGTGGTAGCCCGTTCTTTATCTCGTAATGGCTTATCTTCTTTCTCCTGGTTTTCATCTTCATAGCCACCATATTCAGAGCCACCCTCTTCACCACCACCTCCTCCATTAGCCTCGTTCCACATTGCTGCTGCATGAGCTCCATTCATCCCCGAGCTACCCATCGTTCCCATTCCCGTACCAAAAAAGGCAGGATTAACATGAGGAGCAATCCCAACCATTCCCATTGCATTGACACCGGGATAAGAATGAGGCATCCCGGGGTAAGCAAGACCTGAGAACCCTCCATATCCACCACCCCGACCCATGAATGTAGGATCAAACCCACCAGTTCCCATCATACCCTGTGGGTGCATCATACCACCAAATGATGGACCAGAAAGTCCAGGCCCATACGGTCCAGCGCCAGAACCGTTAGCCATGTTGTTTATCCCTCTACCTCTCATTGCACCACCCCAAGGACCTCCACGGTTTCCCATTACTTGGCCACCACGCGCAAATCCACCTCTCCCGTAATTTCTTCCACCGTCTCCATTTTGCGTATTCATGTTGTTGTTATTGTTGTTGTTGTTACCTCTTCCCATTCCCTCATTCAGAGGTCTTCTGTTTTGAATTTGGTTTTGTCCTTGGTTCCTCCCTGTGAAATTAGCTCCCATCTGCTTCAGTGTTTCAGGAGAAGCAAAGGCTACAACACATGCTTTACCATTGAAAACAAAACCATTCATTCCTTCTTTGCAAGCGGCTGCAGCAGCTGAGTCATAAAATTCCACCTGACAATAACCTTTAGATTTGCCACTAACTCTCTCGTCGAAAAACTTGATCTCTTTGACTCTTCCATACTGAGAAAGAACACTCTCAATCTCTGCATCTGTCGTCCACCAGTGTAACTCTCCCACAAAAAGCATGGTGTTCCCATTGTCCACAACAAACGGCTGCGTCGGGCTTCTGTTCACCATTGCATTTGGATTCACATTCATCTGGCTAACAGGAATCTGCTGAGCACCTTGAGGAGCAGCACCATAGGGGTTATGCACAGGCGGCTCAGGCACATTTACCGCGTTCCCTGAAAAACCATGGGTGTTTAACACAATAGATGTTGATCCTTGTGGAATGACTTTGTTGGATTGGACATCAATATTCGACCCTTTTGCTCCGAAAGAAGATGCTTGTGGATAAACCTCTGATCTTGTCTCTGGTCCACTTATTCCGTTATGGCCCCCATCATTTCGGTACTTCCCTTCAACCATACCTCCAGATGCATTTGCCATTCTCGGTTCAGCAACACTACTATTCTGAGCTTGAAGAGTTCCACTACCTGTACCACCGACCTGAGCTGGTGTTTGAGGCTGATGATGAGCTTGGAAGAAACTCTCACCCACATTAACATCGCTATACAGATCATCGTAGTCATCATCTTCTCCCATCAGTTCTTCATCCGCTAGAGCGGGAATAGTTCCACTTTCTTGATGCAGTAGCTTCTGATTACCTCCATAACCGACGTTCTCTTCACTCATTGGATTCATACAAACTGGCCAGAAAATACAAGAAGAATTAAGAAGCGTAAATTACATAAACAATCCTACTATGTAACCTCTCTTACATAAACAAAGCCTTTCACAGAAATTACAAATCTGCCTATTCAATTAGGCTGAGACTCTTTACAAGCAATTGATGAACATCAAAGTAGATAGATATGTGTCTGCGCAAAATTGAAATCCAAAAAAAAAAGAAAAACAGGACTTTTAGATTACAGATCTGAAATTTGGGATCTAGCTCGACAAATCTTCTCTCCATTAATCGATTTAAACAAGGATGTTACAAAAATATTTATATACAGAGATCAAATTACATACAAAGTGTGATTTACAATGAAGGGAGCTATGGCTACACATATTTAACCCTCGAAATCTCAAACATTTAGGGATCTTACAGAATCAAAAAGAAATAAACAGATCTAGGAGGAAAGTTACAATTCAAAGAGATACTAAGAACATCGATTAAATCCTATAAAGCCTCGAAATCGTTTTGCATCGTGAAATCGAGCATCGAAAGGAAAAGAAAAAACCTACGCTTGCTTACTTTTACTCTTGCTGCTGTGCCTCTTCCGTCTACGGAAGTTGAGATTCCGACAAGCTCCGGGATTTGTTCCCCGCGAGAATCAGAGCTTCTCCGTGAAATTCAACGAATCGGAGGGAGAGTCGTCTTCGTCGAGACTCGAGATGTTCTTTCTTATCCGATACGAACAAATGAAACTATGGCTTCGCCGTGATGCCTTTTTGCTCTCGTTTTATTACTCATAACAAACTATTTATTTACATGTTTTTTTTTAGGAATTAACTTTCAATGGAATTAGAAATTTATTTGTTTTGACTTTTGAGAATGACTACATTATTTACAAAACATATTTTCTCAATTTATTCGTAAATATTTGGACATTTCAATGCATTTATACAATTTTTTTAAGAAAAAAGATTATTAATAAGATAAAATGATTATTTATGTATTTTTTTCTACAAGAGTTTTTGTTTTTGTTAAAGGAGAACAAAATTAATTTGTCGCATGAAAATTACCTTTAAATCTGTTTCTATGCATTGGAGATCTTCATTCTAAGCATACAAAAAGCCTTGAATAACTGCGTTTGCTAATCACGTTTAATAATCCTGAAATTTTCTATGGAATTTGATGCTTGTGTAAGTTCACAGAATAAATAACAAACATGCCTTCTACATACTCATTTTTTTTCTTTTGTTTTGTCTGAAAATACATAATATGACTTCTTCTACATCAAGCCTAGCTTACACTGTGTGCTCATGAACCCTAAAGCCAAATAGCTTGAGGTACAAGTAACTAAAATGGAGTATTTCAGACAAACATTCACAGGACATAAGACTATGCTAGTGAATTATTTATGGAACAGCTTCAGTTTAGCTTCAATACATTCCCTTGAAGACTGGATTGGTGCGGCATATGCTCGCTCCACATTCCTCATACTCCTCTTTCGTTCTGCAACTCTGTTAAACAAAAGAAACACATCGATTTTTTCAAACCGATGAAGCCGGTGTTGAATCTAGCGTGTCTCTAAACTGGTTTCTAGTCAGTTTATAACCGATTTCAACTCAACAAGAACAGCACAAACAGCTTGTTTCTGTAATTTATACCGGAAACAGTTTTTTTACATACCGCGAAAAACTCAGGAGTTGATGAAAGCACAGAGCCTCCAAACCAAACTGCAAACCTCTGGACAGGGTGGCTCACGACATTAACCTCTACCGGTTGAGACTGTGGTTATAAATATTAACACAGATGAAATGGAAAATGGTTAGATATAAATAAAATAAACGTCTGTTTACTTTTATTTGTGGAACATCATACACGTTTTTACCGTGATTTCACCACCCGTGCGAGCGTTATTAGCAAGAACACGAGCATCAACAATCTTCTTGAGATCTCTTTGTAACCTTCTTCCGAAATCTTTGAACATAGTTGAACCTCCGGACAACACTATATTCTGAAATATTATCACAAATTCATCAGTCTTTGTGTTTCAGATTGGAAATTATCTTAAAGCTCTGGCCAGTCTTTGTGTTTCAGACCTTATATAAAGCTCTTCGTGTGTCAATTGGTGCAGACTGGATACATTTGTCTATTACAGCTGGTAAAGCAGTTGTGAAGTCATTGCTGTATATCTCTGGATTAAAGAAGACCTGTAACACAAAATCTCAACATTATCATCACTAATAACAGTACACGAGCGCAAGAACATTTTAAGGGAAATTGGTTCCAGTTACTCTCCCGGTTCTCATATAAAAGACACCAGATTACATTATCGAAACAAAAGTTTGATCCAGAAACAAGATTAGTGGTTTCAGTAGAGACTAACTAGATAAGAATCAGTCTCAGCCAGAATACTTTTTAGCATAATGGACTAAGTGATTCACCTAATTTTAGTTTCCAATAGAGCATCATTTTATATCAGCACGGTTCAGTAATCAGAACAGAGTGCTAAAAATATCTGATAATCGATAACAAATCACGAACAGTTCACTGACATACCACGAACCCATCTTACTGGAATGGCCTTAATATAATGCACCAATAAAGAATCCCTCTCCAATTCTGGCCATCTTATCAACTTATAATTTTTTTCTAACAGAGGAATGGTAATAAACCTCGGGTCCAAGAAATCGTTCATATCCCACGTCACAAGTGTATGGTGCACCAGTCTTTGGCTTAACACCTTTCCACTGTTTAATAAACTTTCCTGGTTCTTTGTCGTGTTTATTAAACTCCTGCAACCACATGAATGTTCAGTTATCTTTATCAATCTTTCTGTGTGCAATGTCAAAGCGTTTTCAGCATACAGGCCAGTAATCAATTATTATAAAAAAATAGTATTATTTGACTTTAACACTAAGCATTACCTTTACAATGTCTGAACAAGTGTAGCAGTACATTTCCTTTACTTTGCGGGCTACATCGAATGAATCTTCTGGTGGTATATTCTCACCTCTTTCCTGAAGTAAATATTGAAATGAAAAGTTTCAAGAACACAAGACATTAACTTGAACCAGTAAACACCCTCTCTAAGTACATGAGCACAATAAACTAACGACGAGCTACGCAAAACTTGGATTTAAATCATGACAGTAAGAAACTTTGACAATTTAAAAGTTTTACAGTGAAAGATTGGAAACCAACTACAGAAGAAGACTAAAGATAAATTAGTGCATACCCGCATGAGTTGCTGGATAAAGAGGGTAACATCTTTGCCAGAAATTGGAATCGACTTGATACAGCTCCCAATAACATAACCTTCTGCAACAGGTACCACATGAGTTGCCCCGTCTCCAACATCTACTACAACCCCTGTCATCTCACACTAAGAAGAACTGTAAGTCAAATTAAGAGGCAAGCATAAACAAGACAGAACAAAAGACAAGAGAACATGTTCAATATTTGCTAAATCCCGTAAAACTAAGAAATCGTCTAGTATTGGAGGACTTACACTACCAGATTTTTTTAGAAACGCATCCACCCTCTAACAAAACTGAATTGAGTATAATCAAGTATTAACTATCCATGACCTCGAATTTGAAGATTGAGACAGTCCACGAGCAAGCAAGCATAAGAGAAGAAAATATCCCAGCAAACAACATAAACAGATGGAGAAAAGAAAGGTGCGAGCTACCTTTGATGTTGTGTACCCAGCTGCAAGTGCAAGCACCGAATTAACAGCAATGTAAAGCCCGGGAACATTGAAAGTCTCGAACAAAATTTCTCCAGTGTATTCTCGGCTCTCAGGAGGAGTAAGAGGGCTTTCGGTGAGAAGAAAGTAATGATCCTCAGGATCACATCTCAAGTAGTTGAAGATACATTGCTGCCAATATCTTTCCATAGCATCCCAATCCTCGACTTGACCATGCTCGATTGGATAATGAAGATTATAGGTACTGCTAGACCGCGATTTCGTAAGAGCTTCATCTCCGATAAAGAAATCCAGATCCGCCGCAACTCCGGCGTTGTGCTGGACTGTCCAATTTCCCTTTAAAGAGCTCTTGGACTGATTCAGAAACGACTCGTTAACCGCAACTACTGTTGGAAGAATAAAACATGGCTCTACATTACCCGCAAATCCCATCTTTGTGTACCTGCAATACACACACACACACACACACAGATGAATCTAGCCAGTCACAGAAACAAATCGCAAAAAGGAAGAAGATCTGGTTCCTCGAACACGTCAACCTATCAAAACCATTAACTGTCTTACCCGGTTCCATTGTCGATTACAACAGCGGGTCGAGAAGTCGGATCCATTACAGAAACTACGACGGCTCGCCAGACGGTGACGGTGAAGGATCTGCGACCTGAGATCCAAAACAGTGTCCGATCAAAGAACGATTATCGCTACCCTTAAACGCTTCGCTTTTTCTTCTCGCGCAAAAACAAATTGACTTCATTCATACTTTGGCTTCGTCCTGACATTAATTCGGTTTAACTGAACCAAACCGAATCGATAACCAAGATTGGTTTAAAAATCAATCAAATTTCACTAAAATCGAAACAGAAAAGACTATGTGAAACCCCTTTTAAACTGATACTGTTGATCATATTGATTACGATGTGCAGCCGAAGACAAGACCAGAACAGTCTTAGATCTCAATTCTCAAGTGATAACGACGTTGAAATGAAAGTAATTGAGGAGAGGAAAAAGAAATCACTTTACAAAGAAAAAAGTGAAAAAGAGGAAAAAGGATTTGTTAAGGAGCACCATTAATGGGAGTATCTCAAATTGGATCAAACTTTTTGGTATGAGTTTCTCAAGTTTTTTATACACCTTTTGATTAAATATCCCAGATCCCTAAATGAAAATTGCGATTGAAAAAGACGATTATAAACGATTCTATTTGAAAATGAAACGAAAGATGAAAAACACATTCGAGAGAGTTATTCCATAAAGATTGAATTAATAAAAAGATAATATATCGCTTCAATTACCCGTATTATGACAGGATAAAACGATTTTTGAATCTCATAATACAACCATGGCGAAACCGTTTCACAACACTTAAAACGGAATCTATGAACTATATCACTACGTAATACTCTCGACTTACGTTTGAAGAAAGAAAAGAAGACAAGGGGAGAGTTGGGAGTTAAGCAGTTTTCGGTGTAATCAAATGACGCGAAACATGGAGAGCATTTTTTGGAATGGTGGGGCAACGGCGGCGCATGGAGAGTTGATGGTGACGCAAGGGCGGCACAATTAATTCCGGGAAAAGATTATTACTCGATTCAAGTCAATAGTCTCATAAAAACGTCATCCAAAATTAGGGCAAAAAGAACATCTTTAGGCTCATTCCCATGAGCCCCCGAGCCCAGCTCGGCGGCGGCGCGTGTGGGTCGAACCATCATCTTTATAACACACCATGAGTTTTACCCTTTTGAACTTAAACTATGTTTCCCACATTGGAAACATTTGAGAAAATACACTTGTTCACATCCATAATATGTTATAGCGTGTTTTCCCAAATGTTTCCAACGGGACAAATTAATAACTAGCACTCATTTATTTAGCCAAAAAATTCATGGCCCATTTTTATTCACATCCATTTAAATTTTTGTACAAAATGCACAAAGCCCATTTTACATAAAAATTGTTCCAACAGTGTGGTTGTGATTTGTTAAGAGCACCATTAATGGGAGTTCTCAAATTGGATCAAACTTTGGTACGAGTTTCTCAAGTTTTTTAGATACCTTTTGATTAAATATAACGAGGGTTAAAGTGTATTCTATCAGGCTATTTAATTTATATGGTTAGTTGTTTGAATATATGTAAAAAACAAAATTATTGGTGCCAATCAATACTATTGAATGAGAGACACTTTTTGTCCATACAAGAAAAAATTCATTTAAGCATATAATTTTTCTGGATAACTATTCTAGTTACCAGACACGTATATTTGTTGCAATATTAAAAAAATTGCATTTTATTTTTATATTTAAATTTAATTCCGAAAATTTATATATTAATCTAAATTACTTTGGATTTCTTTTAAATATAGATTATATTACTTACCAAAAATCAGTTATTATTGTATTTTTACAAAAATGATAAATCAGATATTAATTTAGATTTAATTTAAATATTTGAATTTAACTAATATTCTCATAATAACACAGATGATAAATGAATATGTTATTGTATATTTTTATCATAATCAATCAGTCTAAAATTTCAAATATTTGAAATTAGTAAATATTATATTATACGGTAATATGATAGGCAGGTTAGGATTATATTTTTATAATCATGGTCTTTTGCGTGTTGGTTTGTCAAAACATTCAAGATAGTAAAAAGATTCGAAGCATATTAAAAATACGAGTTAGCTCATTTTAACACTCATAAATATATAGATTGGTTGTGTAGTAATCAAAAATTTCAACAATTTTATGTTTAAGTAAATAAGTTTCTTATTTCTTAAAATTATGTTCATATAATGAATTTCTGTTAATAGAATTTATTTTAATATATTAAATCTATAAAAACAAATTATCCCGCTAGCGCCCGGACGAGAATCTAGTTTCCCTTAAATTGGCTAGCTAAAATGCATAGTATATACATCATCTCTATAATATTATTTAAGAAGACATTTTTAAAAATGAACTTTGTTTTGTAAGTTATTACATGAAATGCCATTACAAATAACAAATAATAATTGAAAAAGGAAATGATATAATAGTCTTTTAAAATTATTGATTAGAATATGGAAACTACATATTTTGCATTAAAGAGGTTATTTAATATTTAATTTCTTAAATTTTTTAATATTATATATTTTAAAATAATAATCAATTCATATATATTCAAAAATATATATATATATTCAAAATTTTGCTATATTTTTCACTATAATTTATTATAATTTATTTGAATATATATCAAAACAAAAATTAAAAAATATGTTAATAATTTTATAAAAAGTTAGACACAAGAAAACTATTTTTTTAAAAAGTTCGTAGACTAATTACAAAAACTAGAGTCATCTAACAGCGCATATTAGAGTTATGTTTTCAAAATTATAAGTATTTGCGGGTCATCCCGAATAATATTTTAGTTCACTACAAAACGGGTTAAATAGATAAATTATTACAAATTTTACAGTTTTATCTATAATCATTAGTTAGTTATATTGTAAATTTCAGATAAAAGCAATTTTCTTAAATTTCTAATTTTTTTTTTTTTAAATTACTCCGCGCTATAATTAGCGCGGGTTAAATCCTAGTTTTTCTTAAATATGGAAGTTTATCAAGTCGGCCCAATAATATAACGGGCCAAGATAGAAGAAGCCCCCTTAAGTGTGATGCACTAAACAAAACAATAGTTTGTCATACTCGGTTTGTGGTTTGGTTTTTCCGGTTTTTCGGTTTTATAAAAATTCAAACCATATAAAAATTATATATATTTCGGTTTGATACGGTTCAGTTTTTAACAGTTTTTGGTTTATTAATTTTATAAAAATGAAACCATTTAAAATCCATATGCAATTTTGGCTCGGTTCGGTTTGGTTCGGCTATGGTTTTTAGTTTTGTTCATAACTTTTGATAAGGCTCATACAATAAGCAAAAATAAAATGAATGTATAAATAATATATTAAGCTAATAAGTAGGCATACTAATAAGTGCAAAAACAAAAAGAATTCAAAGACTAGAATCCAAATCAAATTGTTCGTAAATCCAAATCATCAATAAAAATCAAAACTAAAAAACCTTAGAAAATAGATGAAAAGAAGAAAATTCAAATTCTTATCATTGTCATCAGCCACGATTGTTCGTCTCCTCATGTTGCTTATGAATCTCTGATCAACAAAATTAACAACAAATAAACATTGAGAATTATCTATATTTACATACGATATAAATATATTATAATGTATTTTAAGACCATGACAAAATAATGAATACGTACCTTTTTGTAAAGAATCCATAAACTCTGTTTCTTTTAGCATTTTGTGAATATCATCAATGCCTCTCTCTGAATAAAGTGTTGTTTTCAGCCAATTTTGCGTTAAAATCAACCCAAAGATATTGACAACTCAACCAAAAAACAAGAATGAATAAATGATAAATCTAAACTAAACAAAAAAAATATAAAGCTATATAAAATTAATCTAAAATGTAAAAACCGAAAAAACCATTCGGTTTTACGGTTTTAAACCAAACCAAACCGAAACCGAACTCTTAACAAAAATGATAACCAAATAGATTTTTAGGTTACACCATAACCAAACCATATGATTTATTTCGGTTTGGTTCGGGTCGATTTTTTCGGTTACGATTTTTTTGCCCACCCCTATATATTAGTTGTAGCCAATCAACAACTTTATAGTGCACAATATACGCACGGCGCGGACCTGTTAGCTAGTTAATTGTTATTGAGACCTACTCATCATGTGTGTGTAATAAATGATTGAAACCTAATATTGAAATACGTAAACGCGTGAAAACAAACGCATGAGACCGAATAGTCGTTTCTACATAAAGCCCAAACAAATCCAACAAACAGAACCCAATTGCGAGCCTAGTCGTCTCCAGAGCTCATCTTCCTTTTTTTTGTTGAACTAAGGTTTGACATAATTCTTCTTTCACAACCTTCTTTCGCGCAGAGCTCTTATCACCATGTACGTTTCGAGGGATGATGATCATAGTTGCATACAATTTGGAATTGATGCATTCAAAGCCGCCGATGTCAACCGCCATCATGGACTCAATCGGGAGGAATTACATCAAGTTTTCCTTGTTCTTGGTATTGTGCTCAGCATACGTGAGGCGAAACACATAATGGGGAAATTTGGTGTTACTGAGCATGGTTTTATCACCTCCCGCGAATTTATATCATTCTTGCATTCACCTCATCCCGTCGAAGTTATGAAGGCATATTTCGATGAATTGGACTCGACGAGAAGCAACCAAGTGACTAAGACTCAGGCACACGAGCTTCTGTTAAAGCTTGGCCATAAATTCTCCCTCGAAGAATTCCTCAAACTCATGGAGCAATTCCTAGAAATCAAAGGCCAAAATGTGATTGATTTTGATATTTTCTGCTTGTTCACGTCAGTTGTATTTTTTTTTTTGCACAAGCCAATCTAGACGGTACTAAAGTCAGCGGGATGGAATGAAATTGTCATCGCCATCCACACGGTATCTTCTTTCCGTCTAACCCCCCCCCCCCCCACTGTCGGAGATGTGGTCCCGTTTGTAATCGATTTTTTCGGTTACGGTTTTTTTGCCCACCCCTATGTATTAGTTGTAGCCAATCAACAACTTTATAGTGCACAATATACGCACGGCGCGGACCTGTTAGCTAGTTAATTGTTATTGAGACCTACTCATCATGTGTGTGTAATAAATGATTGAAACCTAATATTGAAAGACGTAAACGCGTGAAAACAAACGCATGAGACCGAATAGTCGTTTCTACATAAAGCCCAAACAAATCCAACAAACAGAACCCAATTGCGAGCCTAGTCGTCTCCAGAGCTCATCTTCCTTTTTTTTGTTGAACTAAGGTTTGACATAATTCTTCTTTCACAACCTTCTTTCGCGCAGAGCTCTTATCACCATGTACGTTTCGAGGGATGATGATCATAGTTGCATACAATTTGGAATTGATGCATTCAAAGCCGCCGATGTCAACCGCCATCATGGACTCAATCGGGAGGAATTACATCAAGTTTTCCTTGTTCTTGGTATTGTGCTCAGCATACGTGAGGCGAAACACATAATGGGGAAATTTGGTGTTACTGAGCATGGTTTTATCACCTCCCGCGAATTTATATCATTCTTGCATTCACCTCATCCCGTCGAAGTTATGAAGGCATATTTCGATGAATTGGACTCGACGAGAAGCAACCAAGTGACTAAGACTCAGGCACACGAGCTTCTGTTAAAGCTTGGCCATAAATTCTCCCTCGAAGAATTCCTCAAACTCATGGAGCAATTCCTAGAAATCAAAGGCCAAAATGTGATTGATTTTGATATTTTCTGCTTGTTCACGTCAGTTGTATTTTTTTTTTTGCACAAGCCAATCTAGACGGTACTAAAGTCAGCGGGATGGAATGAAATTGTCATCGCCATCCACACGGTATCTTCTTTCCGTCTAACCCCCCCCCCCCCACTGTCGGAGATGTGGTCCCGTTTGTAATCGATTTTTTCGGTTACGGTTTTTTTGCCCACCCCTATGTATTAGTTGTAGCCAATCAACAACTTTATAGTGCACAATATACGCACGGCGCGGACCTGTTAGCTAGTTAATTGTTATTGAGACCTACTCATCATGTGTGTGTAATAAATGATTGAAACCTAATATTGAAAGACGTAAACGCGTGAAAACAAACGCATGAGACCGAATAGTCGTTTCTACATAAAGCCCAAACAAATCCAACAAACAGAACCCAATTGCGAGCCTAGTCGTCTCCAGAGCTCATCTTCCTTTTTTTTGTTGAACTAAGGTTTGACATAATTCTTCTTTCACAACCTTCTTTCGCGCAGAGCTCTTATCACCATGTACGTTTCGAGGGATGATGATCATAGTTGCATACAATTTGGAATTGATGCATTCAAAGCCGCCGATGTCAACCGCCATCATGGACTCAATCGGGAGGAATTACATCAAGTTTTCCTTGTTCTTGGTATTGTGCTCAGCATACGTGAGGCGAAACACATAATGGGGAAATTTGGTGTTACTGAGCATGGTTTTATCACCTCCCGCGAATTTATATCATTCTTGCATTCACCTCATCCCGTCGAAGTTATGAAGGCATATTTCGATGAATTGGACTCGACGAGAAGCAACCAAGTGACTAAGACTCAGGCACACGAGCTTCTGTTAAAGCTTGGCCATAAATTCTCCCTCGAAGAATTCCTCAAACTCATGGAGCAATTCCTAGAAATCAAAGGCCAAAATGTGATTGATTTTGATATTTTCTGCTTGTTCACGTCAGTTGTATTTTTTTTTTTGCACAAGCCAATCTAGACGGTACTAAAGTCAGCGGGATGGAATGAAATTGTCATCGCCATCCACACGGTATCTTCTTTCCGTCTAACCCCCCCCCCCCCCCCCCCCCCCCCCCCCCACTGTCGGAGATGTGGTCCCGTTTGTAATCGATTTTTTCGGTTACGGTTTTTTTGCCCACCCCTATGTATTAGTTGTAGCCAATCAACAACTTTATAGTGCACAATATACGCACGGCGCGGACCTGTTAGCTAGTTAATTGTTATTGAGACCTACTCATCATGTGTGTGTAATAAATGATTGAAACCTAATATTGAAAGACGTAAACGCGTGAAAACAAACGCATGAGACCGAATAGTCGTTTCTACATAAAGCCCAAACAAATCCAACAAACAGAACCCAATTGCGAGCCTAGTCGTCTCCAGAGCTCATCTTCCTTTTTTTTTTGTTGAACTAAGGTTCGACATAATTCTTCTTTCTCACAACCTTCTTTCGCGCAGAGCTCTTATCACCATGTACGTTTCGAGGGATGATGATCATAGTTGCATACAATTTGGAACTGATGCATTCAAAGCCGCCGATGTCAACCGCCATCATGGACTCAATCGGGAGGAATTACATCAAGTTTTTCTTGTTCTTGGTATTGTGCTCAGCATACGTGAGGTGAAACACATAATGGGGAAATTTGGTGTTACTGAGCATGGTTTTATCACCTCCCCGCGAATTTATATCATTCTTGCATTCACCTCATCCCGTCGAAGTTATGAAGGCATATTTCGATGAATTGGACTCGACGAGAAGCAACCAAGTGACTAAGACTCAGGCACACGAGCTTCTGTTAAAACTTGGCCATAAATTCTCCCTCGAAGAATTCCTCAAACTCATGGAGCAATTCCTAGAAATCAAAGGCCAAAATGTGATTGATTTTGATATTTTCTGCTTGTTCACGTCAGCTGTATTTTTTTTTTGCACAAGCCAATCTAGACGGTACTAAAGTCAGCGGGATGGAATGAAATTGTCATCGCCATCCACACGGTATCTTCTTTCCGTCTAACCCCCCCCACTATCGGAGATGTGGTCCCGTTTGTAACCCAACCCACGAAGTCCAAATTTGATGCGGCTTATGACGCGCTTTTGTTGTCATTATTAATTGGTTGGGGTGGGTGTTTTCTCCTGGCATTTCCCTCGAGGGTATTTCCTACCGGAAAGGTGATGGATTGTATGTCTGCCTCTTGTGGACTTGTACTAGTTTCTTTGCTCATGTATTATGTCATCGGCATCGCGATCGTTACTAATATTAGAAAAACATTAAGCAAAATATAAGCAAAAAAATATTAAATATAAGGAAAACATAAATGAAAAATATAAAATTAAACAAAATATAAGCAAAACATAAATAAAATATAAGGAAAACATAAATAAAATATAAGGAAAACATAATTAAAAATAAATAATTGTGTGACACAAACCAATTATTTTTTTAATTTGGAAATAAAATTTTAAATAAAAGCATGTTCTTCAAAATTTGTACCTTACAAAAACTATTAATCTAAGACTAAATATGTGGCCAATACAAAAAAAAACTAAAATATATGGTGGTCATAGCCCGCCTTCCCTACGGGCCAGGCCTGCAAGTAGAAAATGTTAAACTCAACCATAAATCAAAGACGCTAATCTAGTTGAGTTTGACACTTTCTGCTTGTTCACGTCAGGTGCTATTTTCTTTCTGCACAAAGAGCCAATCGAACTGGTTCTAAACCCAGCATGATGGAATGAAACTATCATCCACACGATATTGTTTGTTGACATTTATCTTCGCATTTTTTCCTTTTTTACGCTTAAGGCCCCCACCGTCGGAGTCTCGGAGGTGTGATCTCATTTGTAACCCAACCCATGAAGTCCAAATCTGATGCTGCATATGACACATTGTTGTTGCCATTATTATTTGCATGGGGTGGGTTTTTTCTCATGCCACTGCCCTCGTGGGGATTTCGTACTGAAAAGGTAATGGATTGTCTGTCCGTCTCTTGTGGACTTGCACTAGTGTCTTTGCCCATGTATTATGTGATAAGCATCGCGATCATTGTACCAATTATGCTGGTTGTTTGTGTTGCCATTGGCCTCTGGGTTATGCGCAATTGGGGTGGTGATATGTGTAGGACCAAAATTTACACTACAGACAGGAAAGATTTAATCACAATAATATGTAAATAAACAGTTTAAGGAACAGACGATTTATAAGCGATAAAGCAATACAAGATCTGAGGAGGCGAGATAAATCTCTTTCCTTAACTCTAAGAATCTCCCGTAGTGTGACGGGGTTTTATAGATCCATGAGTCCCAGGATACAACCAAAGTTTAACTGAATCATCAACACCATGATTCATGTCTATCGACCATTATTCTACGATACTCTCGAAATTAAAACTTACTCTAAGCAGTAGGGAATTGAAGAAACGATTGCTAGAACTTTTAGTAAGTGTTTATTGTGTATCAGAGGATGATTTTTTAGGTGAAAATCGTGTTGTATATATAGGAGAGGGGCTAGGGTTTTTCCATGACAGAAAAGGAATATTTCTAGAATAACCTAGGCGGCTGCGATTTTTTAAGTCGGCCCGCTGGGTATCGATCGATACCAAGGGGTATCGATCGATACCTCAAAAAGTCCACGGGCCCAATCAAGGCCCAAGATGCGAACGTCGCACGTATGGCTTTTCTTCTCTCATGTTGTTCATTTAAGACACAACCATTCCAATATATACACGAGAAAACATTTCTCGGTTAATGAAAACATTTCATTAGAAAGAGCTTAACTCATTTCTTTTCACACTAACATAATTTTATCAAACCCTCAGGCTTTGACAAAAAATTAGTTCCAACAATCCCCCACATGAATAGAAATGACTCTAGAACATATGAAAATTGTACAGACTAGACTTTACTAGACATACTTGACTAGACTCATCTAGACGTAGACAGACTTTCGAGAGTATGCGAAAATGTAACTGTATCTGAGAGGTAGCATTTTCCAGCTTTGAACCAAACATTTTTAATATCTGTCGAGTTTACTCGGCCAGGAGGTGAACATGATGTCTTGAACCGCCCGGATTTTTATGTAAACTTAGACAACAGGTATCGCACAGAGACATCTTCTCGTAGAACTTTGTTCTCTATTGTGTTCATTTTGGCCTTGAACATTCCTGGTATTCGTGAGTGAATTTGGAGAATATAGCCTTCTCTTTCATTCTCCTAGAAACGGCCCCATTTCACACTTCACTAGGTGATCTTTTATTAGCTTGTTTTTCAGAAGTGTCCTGTCACACTCCACTATCTACATAGCTATGCAATCATTAAAAGCCAACGCTTATCCTTACTATCCACAGGTAGCACTGTTATATCATCCTAGGAACTGGGCAGAGACATAGTCTCACAGTGCTCAATTCGAATCAGTTTAATTTTGTTTCCCTTTGAACCTAGATCTTGGGATCTCCAGTCACATAGGTGGGGTATCTGTCAAACATCATCTTTTTCTATAGGCTTTAAACCCATTCCTTTTGATGATTTTACAATTTGATCTCGCGGCAAACCTTTGGTTAACGGATCCGCTAGGTTATCAGCCGACTTGATGTAATCTATCGTTATTACACCAGTTGAGATCAATTGTCTAATGGTCTTATGTCGTCTTCTTATATGACGAGACTTGCCATTATATAGATTACTCAGTGCCCGAGAGATAGCCGACTGACTATCACAGTGTACACGTAATGCTGGCACTGGATTCTCCCACATTGGGATATCTTCCAAAAAATTTCGAAGCCATTCTGCTTCCTCAGCAGCTTTGTCTAAAGCTACAAACTCTGACTCCATGGTTGATCTGGCCAGGAGTGTTTGTTTGGAAGATTTCCAGGATATTGCTGCACCAGCAAGAGTAAAGACATATCCACTCGTGGATTTGGAGTTTCTTGAATCTGAAATCCAATTGGCATCACTGTACCCTTCCAGCACTGCTGGTTCTTTACCAAAGTGCAGCCCATAACTTTTGGTGTATCTTAGATAATTTAATACCCTAGTTATGGCTCTCCAATGGGTATGACCTGGATTGCTCGTGTAACGACTTAGTACGTTTACCGAGTGTGCTAAATCGGGTCTAGTACAATTCGTTAAGTACATTAGACTCCCGATGACTCTTGCATACTCCACTTGTAACACTGCTTCACCTGAATTCTTTGTCAAGTGAAGATGAGGATCAAGTGGAGTTTTTGCAGTCCCATTGGAGTAGGTCTTAAACCTCTCTAGGATTTTTGTAGCGTAATGATCTTGAGACATAATTATTCCTTTTGAATTTCGAATAATCTTAATCCCTAGAATTACATCAGCTAATCCCATGTTTTTCATATCAAACTTTCCACTTAGCATGTTCTTTGTTTGAATGATTATATCTTTGTTGCTTCCCATGATTAGCATGTCATCTACGTACAAACACAACAACACATAACCTTGTGAAGTACTTTTGATATAGATGCACTTATCACATTCATTGATGTGAAAGCCATTTGACATCATTACACTGTCGAATTTTTCATGCCATTGCTTCGGAGCTTGCTTGAGTCCATATAGCGATTTGACAAGTCTACAGACTTTCTTCTCTTGTCCGGGAGCAACATAACCCTCAGGTTGATTCATATAGATCTCTTCCTCTAAATCTCCGTTTAGAAAAGCAGTCTTAACATCCATCTGATGTATTTCAAGGTTTCTTAAAGCTGCGATTCCAATCAACATGCGAATCGAAGTAATTCTCGTCACTGGAGAATAAGTGTCAAAGAAGTCCAATCCTTCCTTTTGACGAAATCCTTGTACCACGAGCCTGGCCTTATATTTGTCTATAGAGCCATCGATTTTTAGCTTGGTGGTGAAGACCCATTTACAGCCCAGAGGTTTACAACCTTGAGGTAGGTCTACCAACTCATAAGTATGATTTTGCAAAATTGAGTTGATTTCACTGTTAGATGCCTCCCTCCAGAAAGGTGCATCAGGTGTAGACATCGCTTCCATGAAAGTTCTTGGACCACTTTCCGCTAGGAATGCCATTATGAACTCAGAGCCAAATGTCTTCTCCTTACGAGCTCTCTTGCTTCGTCTCGGTTCAGCTTCTTCTACTTCTGTAGAAGTGCCTGAAGTGCTTGCCTCATTGCTAGCATCTCGTTCGTCACGAGTTCGTTTAGGATTTCCTCTATCCTTACATGGAAACACATTTTCGAAGAAGTATGCATTCCTTGACTCCATTATTGTGTTTACATGAATGTCTGGTATATCTGATTTATGTACCAGAAATCGATAGGCACTACTATTGTGCGCGTATCCGATGAAAATGCAATCTACCGTTTTAGGTCCGATGGTGACCTTTTTCGGAAGTGGTACTGCAACTTTTGCCAGGCACCCCCACACTTTCAGGTATACATACGAAGGTACATTACCTTTCCAAAGTTCATAAGGAGTTTTTCCTGTGACTTTGTGTGGAATTTTGTTCAGGATATAATTAGAGGTAAGCAGAGCTTCCCCCCACATGTTCTGGGCTAACCCAGATTCCTGCAACATTGCATTCATCATTTCCTTGAGAGTTCTGTTTTTTCTTTCAGCAACTCCATTGGATTCCGGTGAGTAGGGAGCAGTTGTTTGATGAATAATGCCATGTGCTCTACAGAATGCATCAAATGGTTCACTATATTCACCACCCCTATCACTTCTGACCTTTTTTATGGTCTTGCCGAGTTGGTTTTCAACTTCCAGCTTGTATTCTTTAAATTTGTCCAAGGCTTCATCTTTACTTCGCAGTAGAAAGATGTAACAATATCTCGTGCAATCATCTATGAAAGTCACGAAATATTTCTTGCCTCCTCTGGTTTGAATATATTTCAAATCACATAAATCTGTGTGAATTAAACCTAGAGGTTCTGTTGTTCTTTGAACGCTGGGTGATGGCGTTTTAGTGAGTTTGGCTTGGACACAAACCTCACATCTGTCTTTGCTTAATTTGCATTTAGGAATCATGTTCATGTTCATTAATCTACTCATAGACTTGAAATTAACATGTCCTAGTCGTTCATGCCAAATATTAAAAGACTCAGCGAGATAAGCAATTGATTTCTTATCATTAATCTTAGGGTTCTTCGAGGTGGAAGCCTCGGTTACATTATCCTTTCGGATTACTGCCTCAACAGACATCTTAAACAGATTATCACAAACAAAACCCTTACCCAAATACATCCCATTCTTCGTTAGGATCAGCTTATCACCTTCCAGCTTCACAGAGAATCCATGCTTACTTATGAGCGATCCAGAGATCAGATTCTTGCGTATATCTGGTACATGGACGACGTTCGTGAGAACAAGTTCTTGTCCAGAGGTGAGCTTCAGAACAACCTTCCCGTGACCATCAATTGTCGACGAGGCTGAATTACCCATTAAGAGTTTTTCACCATTCTTGGTCTTTGTGTATGTGGAGAACATCTCTCGATCCATACAGATGTGTCTGGTTGCACCAGTATCGAACCACCAAGTCTTTGGATGGCTTTCAGCAACATTGGCCTCAGTGACCACAGCACACATGTCAGCTTCTGTCAAGTTGGCTTGAGCCTTCTTGCTACGACAATCAACGGATTTGTGTCCTTGCTTCCCACAGAAGTTACACAATCCTAAGAACCTTTGAGAAGTCTGGCCATTCTGACCACTCTTGTTCTTGAACTTTTGGAAGTTCTTTGGTGGCATCTTCCCTTTGCCTTTGTTAAGGCGACCTTTGTTCTGCCACTTGCCTTGATTGGGGTTTAGGTGTTCAACCATGTTCGCATTGTGTTCGCGAATTTTCACACCTACATTGATCTGTTGTTCCCGATTCGTAGACTCTACGCGGAGCTTAACAATCAGATCTTCAAGGCTCATCTTCTTTTTCTTCAGCCTGAGGTAGTTCTTGAAGTCCGTCCAACCAGGAGGTAGCTTCTCAATGATGCAGCAACCTTGATAGGTTTCACACAACCGCATTCCCTCAGCAAAGATATCGTGTAGGAGCCTCTGCACCTCATCGACTTGAACCATTAGTGGTCTTGAATCCACCATCTTGTACTGCTCGAACTTCGCCACAGTGAATTTCTGAGTACCAGAATCTTCAATGCGGTACTTCTTGTCTAAGGAATCCCACAGATCCTTAGATGTCTCAGCATTTTCGTACACCCCAAACAGAGAGTCCGAAAGGCTATTCTGAATATAGCCCTTGCACAAGAAGTCAGCATGTTCCCAGGCGTGGACACTCGCAAGCGCACGTGGATCAGTGTTATCTTCTGGGAGAGCAGGTTTCACCTCACTGGTGTATTTCTGCAGGTTCAATGTTGTCAGATAGAAGAACATCTTCCTTTTCCACATCTTGAATGCTGTCCCATCAAACTTGGTTGGAGGAGCGACGTGATTCCCAGATGGAACTTTGACCGTCTCGATCTGACTCGCAGTCGATTCAACCTTCTCACTGGTTTTCTCCACCAATCCAGAGTTGTTTTCCACATCAATTGTCATTCTGTTAAGACAAAAGAAACAACTTTTAATTAGTATCGATATATAAACTTTAAGAATCGCAATTCTAATATCGAACTAAATCGCATTGGTGTCGATCGATACTCCTTGGTATCGATCGATACACATTCAATGTCTATTGATGCACCCGTATGGTGTCGATCGATGCACCGTAGGTGTCGATCGATGCTCGATGCACATACTGTGTTAAACGAAGCATCTTGGTGTCGATCGATACACATTGAGTATCGATCGATACACCCTGGGTTCCGATTGAAGCTCGATGCACATACTGTGTCATTCGAAGCAACCTGGTATCGATCGATACAGGCTTAGTATCAATTGATATACCCTGGGTGTCGATCGATACAAGTGAGTTTCACAGGATCGATCATAGCACTAGTGTCGATCGATACCTGTGTCTTATACACAGTATCGATCGACATAGACCAACTTGGTCGATGCAAAGTATCGATCGATACACTGAGGTGCCGACCGATACACTGTTTGCATGGTATCGATCGATACACTTAAGTGTCGACCGATACTATTTAGTCCAGTATCGACCGATACCATAGGGTGTCGATCGATACTCACAAGGCCTCGATCTGAATCGAACCTATCAAGAACAGATGTGTGTTCGTTGATTATACCGTTTTTAATCGCAATTAAAGACGGTTTTTTTTTTTAGAAGATGTTTAGGCAGATCTGCTTCTACTACACGTTTCAAGTTGCTAAACAGCTGTTTGATTAACGTTTGAGTATCACTAGCAGAGGAACATCTTCTTAAAAAATAGAGAGAGATGAAGATTGCCTCTACTACACGTTTCAATTTGCTAAAAAGCTTTTTTGACAACGTTTGAGTATCATCAGCAGTAGAAGAATCGTTTAAAAACCGTTTGAAAACGTTTATTTACTCGTGATTAAAGATCCAATTGAAGTATTAAAACAGAAATTGGATCTTCTTAGAGTTAAGATTGTAGGACCAAAATTTACACTACAGACAGGAAAGATTTAATCACAATAATATGTAAATAAACAGTTTAAGGAACAGACGATTTATAAGCGATAAAGCAATACAAGATCTGAGGAGGCGAGATAAATCTCTTTCCTTAACTCTAAGAATCTCCCGTAGTGTGACGGGGTTTTATAGATCCATGAGTCCCAGGATACAACCAAAGTTTAACTGAATCATCAACACCATGATTCATGTCTATCGACCATTATTCTACGATACTCTCGAAATTAAAACTTACTCTAAGCAGTAGGGAATTGAAGAAACGATTGCTAGAACTTTTAGTAAGTGTTTATTGTGTATCAGAGGATGATTTTTTAGGTGAAAATCGTGTTGTATATATAGGAGAGGGGCTAGGGTTTTTCCATGACAGAAAAGGAATATTTCTAGAATAACCTAGGCGGCTGCGATTTTTTAAGTCGGCCCGCTGGGTATCGATCGATACCAAGGGGTATCGATCGATACCTCAAAAAGTCCACGGGCCCAATCAAGGCCCAAGATGCGAACGTCGCACGTATGGCTTTTCTTCTCTCATGTTGTTCATTTAAGACACAACCATTCCAATATATACACGAGAAAACATTTCTCGGTTAATGAAAACATTTCATTAGAAAGAGCTTAACTCATTTCTTTTCACACTAACATAATTTTATCAAACCCTCAGGCTTTGACAAAAAATTAGTTCCAACAATATGAATCTTTGAAACTGCTTGTTTTTAAGTGTTTATAGTACTGTCCTAGTGGTGTCTTGTCGTCTATTTTCTATGTGTGTCTGATATGCCTGGCATATTCTAGGTGCTTTTATCAACTAGAAACCCCATTAGAGGCTTCGGTGGTGATATGTGGATCCTTGACAGTGCATACCACTGTCCTAGTGGTGTATATTGTCGTCTATTTTCTATGTGTGTCTAACCATGTTTAGTTCACTATATAATCTTTATGTTTACACAGTATTTTGCGAGATTATAAAATAATCATTGAAATTCTTGACACTATATAATCATTAACCATGGTCAATGAACTCATTTCTACTGTAAATTAAAATTCTTTAGTCTAGTACTTTACATAAATCATAAACGATTCTAGATATTGATCATTATAAACTCTCTTATGGTTTGTAGAAACACTTAGAAGGTATTTTAAAACTCGTATATTATATAACCAATGCATGGGAACTTTTTTTACGATCCACAAAAATCTCTTCAGCAATTCACAACAGATCTTTATATGCTTTCTTAAAACACTCGTACATGTCCACTACAAAAAAAAAAGGTGTGATAGCATCAATTAAAATGTATCAGTTCAATAATTGATACTAATTAGAATTATTTATTAACAAGTGATACAATTTTTGTTGTTTAACATTAATTAATATAATTGATGTTATTACTGGTTTATTTGACATCATTTAAGTAAAATTGATGCTAATATATCTTAAATTGTATCACTTAACAAAAATCGATACAAAACAAAAATTCACATCAGTTAAATAAATGATGCATATACTGATTATTTTTAGCATCAATTATATAAAGCGATACAAATTTTGTATTAATTAAAAAGTTATACTAACAAAAATCTGATTAAACAATTAATATATTTTATTTAATGTCTTCAAAATCTGTTTGTCCCACATCGGAAACAAAAATCAGAGAGGATAAAATACTCCTCTATAAAACAAACTCATAATTCCAAAATAAATTTAATATGTACTTAAATCAAATTGATGTCATTCGATACTCAATTATTCTTGGTACATATTAGTTTTAATTAGTAAATACATATGGGCCCATTTTAAAAAGTATTTACATTTATAAAAAAAATGATCGTTCAAAACTAATATTTTTATCACACTTTTCATTTTAGTTATTTGTATTATTACATCAATTAATATAACTGATATAAATATTTGAAATCAATTGTCATAAACGAAACAAATATTAACATCATTTATTTTGATTGAGGCAAATGTTAACATCATTTATTACAAACGATAAAAATTAACATCAATTATTATAAATGATGAAAGTAGTTACATCAATCTTTAAAAGTGATACAAAACATTAGAGTCACCATTTCCAGAGTCAATTTTATAAATGATGCAAACGAATTTGCGTCAATCAAAAAGTGATATAAACAAATATAATAAATGATACAACACACCTTATTTATTGTAGTGGTCATATATATAATGAAAAACACTCATCCATGATCCATCGAAGCCAAATTATGCGATAAATTCCGTGAAATCCTATCATGATTCAAAAGCACTCATCCATGATCCATATGAAAACCAACATATGGTCCATAAGAAACCCCTATCTACGGATATATCAATCATTATATGATCCACAATAATTTTCTGCAGTCCAATTTGTCTTTCCTAGAGTTCATATTAATTAATCCTTTTTAAAAACATGATTCACTAGAGAGTGCGACCATGCATGGAGTTCTTGATCCTTACATGCGGGACGAATGAGATCTTGGAAGGACGAAGATGAGACTAGCTAGGGATTTTACAACTTCAAGATGGTACAACTAATTTACTGAATCTTTGAAACAGTCTTTTGAAGGATTTTGATATATCATCTTGAATTCCACAGTTTGATTTGGGCAATATGATATATGATCATGCGCAACACAACAAAATATTATGTTTCCAATTTTGTGACATAATGAATGGACATGGTCTATAGGGCACCTGGAGAACTGGCTGAACTTTATTATAAGCTGAAGAACTTTGAGACGATGAAGACCTTAATTCTAATATCCAGATCTTGTCTTAGTTAATGAACATCGTTCAATCGTTCTAAAAATCTTAAAACATACTTCATATTTTCTGCAAAATATGTGATACAAGTCCAGTTTATTTATAAGCATTTTCATGTTCTATACTGGTTAGCTCGTGGCGTGGCAAATTCATTCGTAAAATCAATAAAAACAAAAATCGTAAAATCAGAGAAGCTCCTATTTAGTAAAGAAAACAATCCAAAAAAGTTTTTCTATGGTCAATAAAAATAATTATACGATTTCTAAGAACTCATTATTATATTAAAAAAAACAACTTATTAGTCATTAGTTGCCTGATTTTTTTGTTTTTTGTTTTTAATACATAACAACCTTTCTACGTCAATTAATGTCTGCAGAAAATCAGAAATCCCACAAATTGTGAAAAGCCACAGTCCCTAATAAATATTCAATACCCCTAATTGATTAACGGTCTACAAATAAAAACCCTAATAAAGTAATAGGATCCAATGATCCAGACAAATCCATTTCCTTGTACGTATTATTTATTAAAAGTTCTCTATATTCATTATAAAAAATATAGTACATCATTGATTATTCGTACCGAATATCAGTATATATATATAAGTATAAATGATGAAATCGCTGTACCTATTTATGAAATACCGAATATTTTGGTTAATGAGACCAATCCCAATATTTTAAGACAAAAATACAATGGTAATTTTTGTTTCCGACAAATTTGATATATATATATATATATATAGGATTACTTATATTATATTTTGTGTGTAAATATACCTATCCTCTAGTAGAAAACAAACATAATTATGTTGACTCAGAGCATTAATAGTAATTTAATAATTACCTTATTTTAGTTTATATTTATTATTTTCATGAATTTAAACGATTCTGAGATTGCTCCCTCTCTCTCTCTTTCTTTCTCTGCTCTCTGCACACTCCACAAACACAAATTTTTACTGACCACTGCCTTAACTGGATCTGTGAGCCTTCTCTGACATCTCCATTATCTCTCTCTGCTTTTTTTTCTTTTCTTGTTGAAACCTTCTCTGCAATCTCCGGCTCAAGATTCTCCCATCAGCAACCGGATCTCGATTCCTCAACTGGACCTCCATCGTTTACGTTCTGTAATCGCTGTTTTCAGTTCTCCGGTCTGCCGTTTTTAGGATCTGGGGGGAGCATTTTTTTTTTTTTTAATCAATGTTGTTGTTGTTGATTCGATTGTGAGGTATTATGAATCCTCTTTGCTGCATTGCTCCGGTTTCAATCGATGACCGGACTAACCCCGTGGTGGCGAAATCGGCGGCGAATCAACACTCTCAGTTAGGGTTCGAAGCTCTTTCAGTCGCGAAACCGGGTACCAACCACGCTTCTAAGCCATCGTTCTCAACTCAGGCCTCCTGGATCAGCCAAGATCAGCTCGAGAGGCTCTCTTCAGATGTCGTAGCTTCCGACGACGTGAATCTCGAGGCGAAGGATTCTTCTTCCAAGGGAGGTTTCTTCTTTGGAAATGGCGTCGGTGCTGGAGGTGGAGTCGCCGGGATCATGTATAAGTGGGTCAACTACGGGAAAGGGTGGAGAGCCAGGTGGTTCGAGCTGGAGGACGGTGTTTTGTCGTATTATAAGATCCATGGACCTGATAAGATCGTCATGAATCCGTTTAGAGACAAGGGCGTTAGGGTGATCGGAGAGGAATCTGTGAGGTACATTAGGAAGGCTAGCTGCGGCAGCAGCAACCGGCTTGGAGCTTCTGCACCAGCTTCAAGGCCTTGTAAACCTTTCGGAGAAGTACATTTGAAGGTCTTCTATAACCATACCGTTTTCTTGATATTTGCTTTTTCTTTGGTCATGGAAGAAGGGAAGACCATCTTTCTTTCAAATGTTTTTTGTGTCACAATGATGCCATTTTTGCTGCTTTTGCATCTATGCCAACAATGATCTTGATTTTAATCCAACCCACTGCATACTGTTTACTGTTTGTTTGTGCTTTGATGTTGCATGAAAATCATCTAGGGACTAGGGTTTACACGTTTCCAGATTTTACTTTGCATTCCCTTGAACTGTCAGCTGAGGTTGTAATGCTTTCTTGTAGGTTTCTTCAATTCGTGCGAGCAAGTCTGATGACAAAAGGCTTGCTATATTTACGGGTACAAAGACTCTTCATTTACGTTGTGTTTCGAGAGAGACTAGAGCAACTTGGGTAGAAGCTTTGCAGGTGTCCAAGGATCTTTTTCCTAGAGTGCCCAGCGGTGACATCCTACCCTCAGAAGATGCGGTTGTTTCGACTGAGAAGTTGCGTGAAAGGTTACTGCAGGAAGGCATTGGTGAGACAGTAGTAAAAGATTGTGAAACCATTATGCTTTCGGAAGTGTCTATGCTGCAGAACCGGTTGAAAGTTCTCACACATAAACACATTATACTACTAGATACACTTAGACAGTTAGAGGTATGTTTTAGTTCTTCCCTATGTACACATTTTGATATGGACCTATATATATCTTCAACTTTTCCAATTCTTTGGAAATAAGTTATATGTTTCTTGTTTCATTTGACCATAGGCTTTGGTTTAATTAAGTTATATCACTGCAATTTCACATTGTGAACATATTGCACCACCAGACTATTGTTTGTCGTCTGCTTCACTTCATATTAGAATAACAATTGATGTGTTTCATTAAAAATCATCTTGCAGACTGAGAAAATAGAGCTGGAAACCACTGTTGTTGATGAAACAAAGGAGCATGACTCTTGCTGTGGACAGGGAAGACGATTTAGTGGTTAGTGGATTCTCGACGTGTATATTCTCTCAAAAAGTTTTAAGTATATATAAAATTGTACGATCAGAGGTCTTACTGATGGTAAATTCTTCCTTGACTCTGTTGTGACAGTTTTTACGTTTTTAACATCATTGTTCTCCAACAGATTTCTATTCAGTCATGTCAGAGGTATCTGCAAGCGATTCTGAGGCAGATAATGAAAGTCAAGATGGAGCAGATGTTGAATCTGATGAAGATGATGTAGCTTTCTTTGATACAAATGATATCCTATCAGCTGACGCACTGAGAAGCGCTTCTTATCGTAGCAGAGAAGCTGAAGGATCTATTTATGATAAAGACCCCTTCTTTTCTGACCGCTTGCAAGTTCCCGTTAGGATTCCGCAGTATCCATATGTCAGAAGAAGGGATAATTTACCAGAGCCAAAGGAGAAGGAAAAGCCAGTTGGATTGTGGTCAATCATCAAAGAAAATATTGGCAAAGACTTGTCTGGAGTTTGTCTCCCCGTATATTTTAATGAGCCACTCTCTTCTCTGCAGAAGTGCTTTGAGGATTTGGAGTACTCATACTTGATAGACAGAGCTCTCGAGTGGGGAAAACAGGTTAGGTTCATCAGCCCATTTTTTATTTTAGCACAAATCAGGAAAGAGTGGTCTATTCTTCTAGTAGGCGGTTTGTTGTTATATGTTATATTTTTCCAAACATTCATTTTCGATACACCATCTGATACTTGTCCCCTACCAAACAACTTGCCCTGACTTATCCAACTGTAGGTTTAACTCTCCGTAACTCAAGACTAACAAGAAACTGTCCGAATTTACTGGATTGTTCTTTTCTCTAGCCTAAATATGCAATTACGGCCTCCGTATCTGTTGGGACAGTTAGAATTTATTTTGATGCTATTACGTTCTGGTTTGGATCAGAAAAGAAGAATGGTGGAAACTAGGGTCAGAAAAGAAGAATGGTGGAAACTAGTTTTGCTGTTAGTTCAATATCTATTTCTGTGCTTGTTTGTTTTGATTGCTTCCAACATCTAATATTGTTGTCCACAAGTTCACTGCAACTCTAAATAGTCGTCATCAAAAGCTAGATAGTTAGCTTTTAAAATAAAGATAGTTATCATCTTGCGAGTTTCACTCCCAAAGCTGAAACAAATTTGTTCTAACATTTTAGTCATTTCTCATTTCAGGGCAATGAGTTGATGAGGCTTCTAAACATTGCAGCCTTCGCTGTATCTGGCTATGCGTCCACGGAAGGCAGGCAATGTAAGCCTTTTAATCCTCTACTTGGTGAGACCTATGAAGCTGATTACCCAGATAAAGGACTTCGTTTCTTTTCTGAGAAGGCAAGTCAACTATCACAACAATCTCTTTTTCTAACTGCAAGAGTTGTAATGACAAATCATGCATGAAATGTAAAAAATGTTGTTACCTATGATTATCTTTGTAAATATATCGGACATATATAATAGCAAACCCTCATCTTTCTAAATGTTGTTCAGGTGAGTCATCATCCGATGATTGTTGCTTGCCATTGTGAAGGACAAGGTTGGAATTTCTGGGGAGACTCAAATATCAAAGGAAAATTTTGGGGAAGGTCAATCCAGCTTGACCCAGTGGGTGTCTTGACGTTAAAATTTGATGATGGTGAGACATATCAATGGAGCAAGGTTACCACGTCCATATACAACATCATTCTTGGTAAACTTTACTGCGATCATTATGGAACCATGCGCATCAAAGGTGGAGGCAATTATTCCTGCAGGTTGAAGTTCAAGGAGCAGTCAGTCATAGATCGAAACCCTCGTCAGGTAGTAGAATGATTTATAATTTTCTCTTTCTTCTCAATAGGTATATGATTATCTGCATTCTCGTAAGAACCGGCCTTTAATTTCTTCATATCTTAGACAGTGAAAGCTTATAAGTATCAAGAATTTACGGAGAAAAAGTCATATCACAAATGGATATTGTAATGATCTGCAGGTTCACGGTTTTGTGCAAGACAACAGAACCGGGGAGAAAGTAGCAATATTGATAGGCAAATGGGATGAAGCAATGTACTATGTATCGGGAGATCCGACAACAAAGCCCAAGGGATATGATCCAATGACAGAAGCTGTTTTACTGTGGGAAAGAGACAAATCTCCTACAAAAACAAGATACAATCTCTCCCCTTTTGCAATATCTCTTAACGAGATAACTCCTGGGATGACGGACAAATTGCCTCCAACAGATTCAAGATTAAGACCAGACCAAAGACACTTAGAAAACGGTGAATATGAATACGCAAATGCCGAGAAACTGAGACTTGAACAGTTGCAGAGACAGGTACAGAAATCAGTTTTATAAAATCTGTGTGTCCAGGTCACATCATATACACCTCGAAATCTAGTAGGACAATATTGATTGATAAGGCTGTGTTGTTAGTCTAGTTGATTTTGATTATGTGTGTTGCAGGCAAGGAGGATGCAGGAGAAAGGATGGAAACCGAGATGGTTTGAAAAGGATGAAGAAGGGAATTATCGGTATGTAGGAGGTTACTGGGAAGCAAGAGAGAAGAAAGATTGGGATTCAATCACTGACATTTTCAAGAAGCGTAGTAACACCGTTTCATCTTCATCATCCAAAGGGTTTGCTGTTTAAAAAAAATATATATATAGAAAGATCTTCACCATTCCCTCATTGTGCTTCTGTTAAAATTTGGCCAGAACCTTTGTTGGTGTGTGTATTATGTAGATGTCTTTTATTGGAGATGCTGAATCATCCGATTAGGATTCTTGTTTCCATGTGTGGAAAGTCTCTTAAGCATATAATTTTGTTATTAACATTTTCGATTGAGGCCTAACTTAATAATTTTTTGAGAAAAACAAAATAGGATTAAAATTTCATTGTTAAATGTAAAATTTACAATAATGTTAAGTCACAGTGTTATAATATTTAAATTTAAGAATAAAAAAGCTTACTTTTATATAAGTTCTGCATGGCAAATTTAAGATAATAGTCTCAATTAGGAAAAACAGTCGTACTACAACACCAACCAACGATCTAATTATAAACCTGGGGATAACTGTAATCCAATTAAAAACAAAAAAAAAACGAAATATTCAGTTTCCATCAGCGTAATAAGAAGACATGTTTTTCATTTAAGAAATATTAAAATAGAAAGAAAAATTATGATACTATTAAGGTATTACCAATGTAAATAAAACTTGTGTTAACAAGGAGAACGACAACGTTTAATGCCGAGACCTCTCTTTCTTCAAGATCAAAACTGCAGAGACATTGAACATAACAACAATTATGCAAAAATGGAGAAAAACAAAACTATATTCCGTTTTGATACAAAAAAAAAAGAAGGATGACTTTTGCTCATTTTCACTTCCAAGCTTTTCTTCCTCTGAACTGGCTTCCGCTGAGGCTATTCTTCATTTTCTTGGCTCGCTTTGATTTCCCAGCCTTTGATCTTATCGCAGCGAGAGGCATATTCTTCTTGTGCTCCTTCTGTCTATTGCTCGATCCTCCACTCTGCGTTTTCATTTCACACAGTTATTGGATCATCAAACAAACATTCTGTGCTTGTAAATAACCATTTCTCTTGTAAGAACAAAAAAAAGACGGATACCTTCTTCTGCTTGACGGCAGTCTTGGATTGGTATTTCCCTCGGTCCTCCCTACCCGCTTTAACTAATTCCAGTCTTTGTTCTTTTGTTAGTTTATGCCTTATGTGAGCCTGTGGAAAGAGTAAACAAATTCAGTTAACATCGAATCTCACCTGAGTGTGCCAAACATTTTGTGACAAAAAATGGAGCTTCTCATAGTAACAGCTTACTTCAAGTTTGGCTGGATTGACCCGCTTCTTACTTAGCTGATCAGAATCCGGAACCTTGAATCCTTTTCGAGCCAATGCAACTTTCGCATCCTTCTTTGCCTGTATGCGAAACAAGACATCAACAACGTTGGACTTCTTTACCAAACAGAATGAAGAACAGAGGAAAAGAGCTTCTCCCTTTCCCACATATATACCTGAAGTTCTTTGATTTTTCGGAAGTCCTCATTCGAAAGTATGCCATCACTTTCAGCAAAAGATGGCTGTTCGCTCTTTGCTTCTGCGAATCTCTTTAGTGCTCGTAGGCTTGTATCAGCAGAGAGAAGACTCGCATCAAAATCTACTATCTTCCTTTTCTTCCCATTTGCTTTCTCTTTGTTTCCACTATCCTCTACAGAAGCTTCTCCATCATCTTCTTCGCTTTCCACCTCCTCGTTTTCCGAATCTGTCTCGGCTTCATCACTGTCATTCTCCTCTTCCTCTTCATCACCACCGATCGAAGTATCAATATCACTATCATCTTCAGTGTTATTCATATCATCACCATCATTAGAATCTTCTTCAGCCTCGTCCTCGGTTCCACATTCATCAGGTATCAGCTCCTGTTCGATATCATCACTGCCAGGCAACTCCACGTCATTATCGTCTTGATCATCATCAGAGTCGCTCTCATGATCACTTTCTTGCAATAACTCAACATTGGGAACATTGCTGAAGACATTAACTTCTCCATATTGTTTAGGTCTGGCAACGGGACCTCCAGGACGGCCACGGTCTTTTTTCACTAGAAGCGAAGGGTTGATCTGAAATTTCAAAATGCAATTCTTGGTTAACCACACACATCGATTATTTTGTTCAAACTAACAAATCAAATGCTTCTGCTACCTCTCTGAACAATGCTATGAGGGAACGAGCTGCTGCTGAGATGGCTTTTTCATGGTTCTTTTTATACAGAGCAAGATCTTGCAGCAATTCTTCTGTCATCAACTGAAGTATAGGAGACAAAAAAGAAGAAGCAAAAAGACAATTCAGAAAAAAGGATTGGTGATGTATAACTACATTATATGAGAATATTAAACCAGAGTTAAGAACTAGTTACCTCGTGAATCCTCAGGCACATTTCTCGTATCACATTGAGTCCGACAGCAATAGCCTTGTCACATTAATGAAAACACTGAATTAAAAAGGAAAATATAAATGATAGAATAAGCTTTCTAGTCAAGTCCCTTGATGTGGGAAAGCTTGAAATCACACCTCAGGACGTGAACGGTCGTGTACAAACTGATTCACTATTTGCTTGAACAGTGGCTCCACGGCATCAGAAGGTACCTGCCCCAGAAAAAAATATTGGAAGGATTGAGAATGAGAAAAGCAATAATGCCTAAAAGTAGAAATGTTTCTATACCCCATCATGGCAAGCCTGAACTGCTGCTGCAAGTATTTGTGTAATGTCCTTTTCATGTGGCTGCATTTAAGAACATATTTTAATCAAATTTCAATTAGCAAAAGAAATTTTAAAAGGGCAGTTAGCAAATCTTACCTTAGCATAGCTTTGAAGATAAGTATAAAAGCTTAATAAATGCAACTTGTGAAGACCAATGGTTCGTGCAATAACTTTCATCATCATCAACCTGGTCTGCAAAATTTATTGAATACATACATGGGGGAACAAATAAATGAGACCGGGAAACCAAATAAAAAGTTAGTTAGCTCATATGTTCTAGAATGAATGAGTTAAAATATAAGAATTTAGGGGAAAATAGTAAAATTTAATATCAGCGGAAAATTATCAAATAACTAGACAAAGTTTAAGCTGGCTATATACTTGGCTAAAGGAGGGGGGTATGAAGTGAGACAGTCGAATTTCACAGATGAAAACAGGGACAATAATTACCTCAACCCGTTCATTAGTTTTCCCAATGCTCTTGCCAGTCTGAAGACGGGAAAGCAATCTCTCTGCAAATTTCTGTAAAAGAAGTAACCATTCAATTATAGCCACTACATACTATCAGTAATTACTTTCTCTGCATATGACACACTACAAAAAGCTAGGAAATGAACCTGCGCATCATTTAGATGATTAAGAGGTGAATAAGTTGAAGTGGTGTTCTCAGACGAGGCACGCTGCTTTTTTTTAATACTTCGCATTGCACGTTGCAGTTTTGCTTGCTTTTTCTTCTTGCTAGAAGATGTACCTTTGTTGTTCGCCTAAACATGGGAAAGGGAAATTTATTTAAATATAAACTAACCAAAACAAAATTCCCAAGATATCGACGCTCCATAATATCATATAAAAAGGACCTAATATCATACTTATTTGTAAAGATAAAAATGATATCGACAACTATAAAGGTGGAAACTTCCATCAACAACTAGTACATACTCTCTAATAAAATTCATGTATGATGTTGTTTACCTTGTAAACAGCCTCTCTGTTAATCACAACCTGAGATGCTTGCTTTGAATCCTCGTCATCGCTGTTTGAAGCATCACTATCATCATCATCGTCAATGTTCTCGTAGTCAAGAAGAAACCGAAGGGAAGATATCATGATCCTGAACATGTTAAAAAAAGTGAAGTTAGTAATTTGACCAGCCAAATCATATCAAAATATTCCAGTATTCCACAGTTAGAAAAAAAAAAAAGATATACCTAGGTGAAGTATGAAAGCACGCTTCACAAATCGCAATTGCTACTCTCTCATGTTTATCACCAAGCCAGACCTTTCTCTTGTGAAGCTCACAAAGGGTAACAAGTGCTCTCTTCGCCTTGGTTTCATCTTCTTGCTACAAACAAAAGACGCAAAGCTAAATTATATCATATACTATAATCGCATCATAAACTCAGTTACACAATCCCATGAATTGGGAAAAGAAACAAAATTACCTCCAACATAGAGACCACAATCTTCTGAAGTGATTTGTGCCTTGGATCAGTGATACTCATCTTCCGAATGGTTTGAACAATGTGATAGAAAGCAAGCTTTCGCAAGTTTCTATCACCAAGAGTCTGAATATCCAGAAACAGAGCCAGCAAATCCTCGATGACAAGACTCTAACACACCAAGAAAACAGTAAAATCATTCTCAGAACAGACACACAAAAAATGGATTGAAAATCAACTATCAATCAGATAACGAGCAGCTCAGATTCTATATTTATACCTTTCGATTCATCAGAAGAATCAGGGCTTGCGCAACATGGTTCCGAAGCCCCGACGGCATTGCCAGGCACGAGGTACGGAGTAAATCAGTCAATTGAGCTGGAAATGCCGCGAGCTGCTTCGGGTAAAAGGGAGTAACATGAGCCAGAAACATGGCTCGGTCGCCGAGGTCCTTGGCAACGGAAGGGTCGGAGCCGATGCCTCCGACGGAGGAGAAACTGAGAGCCGCCTGTTGCTGAAAGAGATCGACGGAGGCTTTGAACTGCTTGTAAATCAATTGGAGCTCCGTTTCGTAACCCTCTGGGTCACGCTTGATCTTACCCTGAAGGATAGGAAGGCTGACCTTCTCGGAGCTCCGGCCAGATGCCTTCAAGGAATCCGGCGTAAGACCTAGAGATCCGGCCATAATCGGAGGTTTAGGGAGAGAGAAAGAAACCCTAGAACAAAAAAAAGGAGACTTTTGATTTATACTTCCTTTTGGTTTATTATCCTTTAGGTTTAGTTCTTCATTGTACCAGATCGGTTTAGGAATTGATAGTCTTTCGTTCTGTCGGTTTAGGAATTGATAGCCTATTAGTCTTTGGTTTTCCGGTTCCGGTTAAGACTTTGAATCTATGGGCTTTTTGACTCTGAAGATGAATTTGAAACCCACTCTACCATCTCCATTGGAGGTTCTTAGTAAAAAAAAAGGGAGTTTTTAGCAATTTTCGGATTAAAAATAAATGAAAAAGGGTTGATAAGTTAAGAATCGCTCCTTAGCGAAGAGCTTTAAAATACCGGCTCTTAAAGAGACGTGGCCGTGTGTAATTGGCGGAAGCAAATTTTTTTTTTTTTCGTCATTCTCGACGATCTCTCTCCTCAACATTTTCTCACCTTCTTCATTTGTGTCGAGTTCCAGGCGAAAGCGATAATCTATGGCGACTCTGAAGCCGTTATCTGCTGTTTCTCCAGCGAGTAGTAATTCAATTAGATTTAGATGTTTCGGCGGATGATTAGTGGTGGCGACGGCGGCGGTTTTATTCGATGTGAACTCCCGGATTTTCATCTATCGGCTACACCGACTACTGGTTGGTTTAATTTTTGTTTCATCTTTGCTAGATGAGCTTTTTCTGATTATGAATGTGTATCGGCCGGAATTTCAGTCAAAGTGATTGCTCAATTTGGTTGCAGTTGCAGGTGTATCGGCCGAATACACTCTTGGTTGATGAACTCAAGGGAAGGCTTGAGTTATGGGTCGTTATCCTCGTTAAAATGACATGTGTATATACTTGACTACATTCTCATAGGATCTTGCTTCGTTTCCCTTTGAGTTATGTTGTTTAACCAAACCCACGATGAGAGTTGGCTTTCTCTTTTTGTTCGAGCTTGTTTCCAGTTTTTTTTGTTGCTTATTTACATTTAAATGTTTGTATTTGATGCAGTATTCACATAATTCAATTCTCCTTCTAATAACACTTGAAATCGTTGCAAATTATGTTGACATCTAATTCCCTTTACTAGTTTAATCTTACTTTAGTAGGTTTATGTGAAGAGCTCCCTTCTCCCACACTCTCCACCTGTTTGTCTCAAGTAAACATTCTCTACATTCTCAATTTTGAAATCAAATTTTCTTAAACTAGTCAAGAGTTCTTTGTGTGAGTTGTAATCAATGGCCTGGAGTGTATAACCTTCAGTCAATAGTTTCCTCACAAGATCTCTTTCTGATCATGATTAGAAGCCAAAGTACTAAAACCAAAATGGATTCTATGAATGTGCAAGAACTTAGCTATAAACGGGCATTATTGTGTTTGGTATTTGCTCACATTAACTATCCATTAGCCAATATGTACTTTGAGATTTAGCCATAGATTAACTTTGGGATTTAGCCATAGATTAACTTTGTTAAAGCTTAGGACACAGTGCTTCTTAAAATGTTATGATATTTGCAGTAAATGTGACTTGGTCTTCCTTTTTTTTTGTGCCGCAGATGGAAAGCTCGTTCACATGCAATTCTCAGTGTTCTCCGAAATCTCGACGCTGATTTCTTTTGTCTGCAGGTATTTTCTTCTGAAACATTTCTTCTGTTATGTTTGGTTGAATTGAGCAGACAGAATTCTTTCTTCTCTTTTGTAAAATATATATATTTTTTTTAAGAACCCCTAAGGGGTTCATCAATGGAGAAGTAAAAAAAACAAAGGTTCTTAACTATTCAATAATAAAAAAATTATTAAAATAAGGTTAAGAACCCCAAAGAGTTCACAAATGGAGATGCTCTCAATTTCTCAATCTGTCACACAGACTCACAAAAGTCATGACAAACAAATTTTGCATTTTTATTGGGAATCATTCTTTTGAGTTTGTATGGTTTTTTTTTTTTTTTTTCCAATTAACACACAATTCGCATTTGTCATCCCAAAACCTTTGCCTTCCGTCTCCAACAAGAAACCTCATCTTCTTGTAAAAACCAATTCTAGACAGCAAATGTAATTCCTAAATCAAAACATGAAATGCATGACACATGTTTCCTCCGACACAATTTGAAATTTTCAAATAATTCTCGAAACAATGAGATCACCACAAACACACAAACAGAGATTTCAGTGAGAGAAACTTGCAATGTCTTTAACAGAGCGAGTTTATAGTCATATTTCTCTCTTCGATGTATCTCTTGCGTTGTTGGGGCTGTTTGTTTTCTGTTGTTTGCGTGAGAAGCTAAGCAACAGGCACGGGCCAATGCTATGGCCAGTGTTGGGAATTACTCCAGAGTTTTTCTTTCATATAAATGATGTCTATGGATGGGTCACAAAGTCTTTGAGAAAATGCCGAGGTACCTTTCTTTACCGCGGAGTTTGGCTTGATGGATCTTATGGAGCCGTGACTTGTGTTCCTGCGAATGTCGAGTACATGCTCAAGACCAACTTCAAGAACTTCCCCAAAGGTACCTTCTTTAAAGAACGATTCAGTGATCTGCTCGAGGATGGTATCTTCAATGCTGACGATGAGTCTTGGAAGGAGCAACGACGGATCATCATAACCGAAATGCATTCAACCCGGTTCATGGAGCATTCCTTTCAGACAACACAACATTTGGTGAAGAAGAAGCTGTTGAAGGTGATGGAGAGTTTCGCGAGGTCACAAGAAGCTTTCGATCTCCAAGACGTGCTCCTCCGCTTGACGTTTGACATCATCTGCATAGCGGGTCTAGGCGATGACCCGGAAACTCTCGCTGCTGATCTTCCTCAAGTTCCATTTGCTAAAGCTTTCGAAGAAGCAACAGAGTCTACGCTGTTTAGATTCATGATCCCTCCATTTATATGGAAACCCATGAAGTTCTTGGACATCGGGTATGAGAGAAGTCTGAGGAAAGATGTTGAGGCCGTGCATGGATTCGTCAACAAGATGATTGTGGATCGTATCCGCGAGCTCAAGGACGAAGAGACCCTAGATAATAGATCCGATGTCCTTACAAGGATTATTCAGATAGAGAGTCAGAAAAAAGGTAACGAGATTGATCCTTCCACCACTAGATTTTTTAGACAGTTTTGCACAAGTTTCATCTTAGCTGGACGAGACACAAGTTCTGTTGCGCTTTCATGGTTCTGCTGGGTGATACAGAAACACCCAGAAGTTGAAAACAAAATCGTCAGCGAGATCAGAGAAATCTTGAGACAACGAGGGGATCCTCCAGCCAGCAAAACCAATGGTAGCCTCTTCACGGTGAGAGAGCTAAACAACATGGTGTATCTACAAGCAGCACTTTCAGAGACTCTGAGACTTTACCCTCCAATCCCAATGGAGATGAAACAAGCCATCGAAGACGATATGTTTCCAGATGGGACATTCATAAGAAAAGGTTCACGGGTTTACTTCTCGATCTACGCCATGGGGAGGATGGAATCAATCTGGGGAAAAGACTGTGAAATGTTCAGACCAGAGAGGTGGATCCAGGCAGGGCACTTTGTCAGTGACGACCAATTCAAATACGTTGTGTTCAATGCTGGGCCAAGGCTGTGTATAGGGAAAACATTTGCTTACCTGCAAATGAAGATGATAGCTGCTTCAGTCTTGTTGAGGTACTCAATAAATGTTGCCCAAAACCACGTCGTTGTCCCGAGAGTTACGACAAACCTGTACATGAAGTACGGTCTCAAGGTGACCATCACACCAAGGTCGATGGAAGAGAAGAAACTAGAGTGATCATGTTCCATGTAGAAGCCTTTTTAATTAGAATACAAGGTTTGACCTAATTATACTCAATTTTCATGCTTAGTATCTTTTGACCTAATTATACTACATCTCAATGAAAGAGTATATACTTGTTTTGGAGCAACTAAACTAATCTTCTGAATATATATGTACAACGTGTGCGTGTGTGTATAATATGTGCGTATAACTTCTTTGATAGATCTCAGACTGAAGAAATGTCTTGATCCGTAGACTCACATTGATCATCATTTTCAATTTAATACCAACCCTATTGGCTTGTAGAATTGTCTAAGATCACCAGTTCCTTTAAAAACCACACCAGGCTCGGATCATCCTAATTTCAATTGATTACCAATATGTGTCATTCCGACCTAATGGACTACCGTAGACAAAAGTTGAAGACTTCAAGAGGGAAAGCTTCATATCTGTCGATCAGCTCCCGAAGTCTGCAACCATATCTTATCCCGATGTAGATCTCTGTCATCGGAGACAATCTTCTCACTCTCACTCTCCTTCTCTGGACTTCTTTTGCAGATCTCAACTTCAGAAAGAGTCGTATCTCTTCTCCGATTGCATCGTATCTCTTCGTTACATGAAAGCATCAGCGAATTTCGCTCTCTTTTTTGGTGTATTTAGCAATATGGGCCCAAAATATTCGGCCCCTTCCCTAAAATTTAGTCTTGTTCGGTTTTGTTTGACCCATTCCGATTTTACTTTTCATTAGTTTTTAATATATATATATTTTTTAATAAATATTACTCCCTCCGTTCCACAAAGATGGATTTTTTAGAAAAAAATATGTTTCACAAAGATAGATTTTTTACCTTTTCTATACAAATTTTATCAATTAATGATGATATTTTGAAAAGTCTAAGAAGATTAATTAAATTTATTGAACTACTATTGGTTTAGAGATATGATAAATTGTTCAGTAACAAAAATTGATGCATTTATTATTAAGTATTAATTATTTTCTTAATATGTGTGAAAACTCTAAAAAATCCATCTTTATAGAACGGAGGGAGTATCAAATTGTTCTGATTTCTGTCAATAGTTTCAAATCGTAAGTGGTTTCTAAGTGTTGTAATTTCGTCTCCCTTTGTTAAGGCTTTGTCTTCGGGGAAATTATGTTTTTCGCCGGCTTTGTGTCCGAGGATGTTATCTTTGTCCTCGATTTTGTGTATTACATCCGCATCCTTTTTTGTATTTCGCAATTTGTATTATATTGGAAAAGTTTCAGATGAAACAAAAAAAAAACTTAAAAGGACGGTAAATATAACGACACACAAAAAATGGAGGGGAAATATATCTATGTATGTAATGTAGTAGATATTTGGATGAAAAATGACCCAAGTATTTATCCAGTGTTTTATATTGGTCAGTGAACCGAGTACGGTTTAATCTGGTTTTCCGATTTATCCAGTTTACTTTTGGTCCATTTTTCTCGTTTGTAAATTTCCGGTTTAAATCACTTTATATTAATATAATATATAATTTTTTTTTAAAGTATTTAGATATTTGAATGAAAAATGACCCAAATTTAATCTCTTGTATCGTTATAAGGTTGTCACCAAAGACATGAGCGCAAATTTTGCACTTTTAGAAGCATTCTTAATTTGTGTTTGTTGCGCATTTTGCCAACACACAATTTGCATTATCAGCACGAACCTTTACCTTTCGTGTCCCACAAGAAACTTCATCTTCTTGAAATAGACCAATTCATCCGTACTAACTGTCTCCAAGAAGACAGCAACAAAAGTGGTGTTCTTAAGCCAAAACATAAAACGCATGAAAACAAGTTTTCTCAAATACTCTTCCCAATACTCTTTGAATCTTCTGTTTACTTATTTCACTTTTCCATCAAACAATAGCTTCATCTGATTTACAAACAAAGACGAAGGTTTCACTGACAGATCTTACTATGTCTGAAACCTCTTCCATATCTTTAACAGAGAGAGTTTACAACCATCTTTGTCTCTCCGATGTTTCTCTCGCGTTGTTGGGGCTGTTTGTTTTCTGTTGCTTGCGTGAGAAGCTAACGAAGAAGCCGGGGCCAACGATATGGCCCGTGTTCGGAGTTACTCCAGAGTTCTTCTTTAACAGGAATGATGTCTATGGTTGGGTCACAAGGTGTTTGCAAAAATGCCGAGGTACATTTCTTTACCGCGGAATCTGGTTTGGTGGTTCTTATGGAGCTGTGACTTGTGTTCCTGCTAATGTCGAGTACATGCTCAAGACTAACTTCAAGAACTTCCCCAAAGGACCCTTCTTTAAAGACCGGTTCAGTGATCTGCTCGAAGATGGTATCTTTAATGCTGATCATGAATCTTGGAAGGAGCAAAGACGGATCATCATAACCGAAATGCATTCAACCCGATTTGTGGAGAATTCCTTTCAGACAACACAGGATTTGGTAAGGAAGAAGTTGTTGAAGGTGATAGAGAGTTTCACACAGTCACAAGAGGCTTTCGACCTCCAAGATGTGCTCTTGCGCTTGACATTTGACAACATCTGCATCGCGGGTCTAGGTGATGACCCGGGAACTCTGGATTCTGATCTTCCCCTAGTTCCATTTGCTCAAGCTTTTGAAGAAGCAACGGAGTCTACGCTGTTTAGATTCATGATTCCTCCATTTATATGGAAAACGATGAGGTTCTTTGACATTGGGTATGAGAAAGGTCTCAGGAAAGCTGTTGAGGTCGTGCATGAGTTTGTGGACAAGATGGTTGTGGATCGTATCTGCAAGCTCAAGGAGGAAGAAACGTTAGGCAACAGATCCGATGTCCTCTCAAGAATTATTGAGATAGAAAGTCACAAGAAGAGTGATGAAAAAGATCCTTCCATCGTCAAATTTTATAGACAATTCTGTACAAGTTTCATCTTAGCTGGAAGAGACACAAGTTCAGTTGCACTTACATGGTTCTTCTGGGTGATACAGAAACACCCACAAGTTGAAAACAAAATCATCCGCGAGGTCAGAGAAATCTTGAGACAGCGAGGGGACTCTTTAGCCAGCAAAACCGAGAGTCTCTTCACGGTCAAAGAACTAAACGACATGGTATATCTACAAGCAGCACTTTCAGAAACCCTAAGACTTTACCCTCCGATTCCAATGGAAATGAAACAAGCAATTGAAGACGATGTTTTTCCCGACGGGACTTTCCTAAGTAAAGGTTCACGGGTTTACTTTGCGATTTACGCCATGGGAAGGATGGAATCCATTTGGGGAAAAGACTGTGAATCTTTCAAACCAGAGAGATGGATCCATGCAGGGCAGTTTGTGAACGACGAGCAATTCAAATATGTTGTATTCAATGCTGGGCCGAGGCTGTGTTTAGGGAAAACGTTTGCTTACCTGCAGATGAAGACGGTCGCTGCTTCAGTCTTGTTGAGGTACTCAATCAAGGTTGCTCAAGATCATGTCGTTGTCCCCAGAGTTACGACAACCTTGTACATGAAGCACGGTCTCAAGGTGACCATCTCGCCAAGGTCTCTGGAAGAGAAGATACACGTTCAAAATTAGAGACGGTTCACAGATGACAGAGAAAGAATAGAATTTCAACAGGTAAATACTCCACATACCATATCATGGAGAAGTTTACTAGACTAGAGGCAGCTAATCTTGAAGGCTGAACATATATAATTCAAATGCGTTTGATGAAAATGTAACATACTTGAAACAATCGTTGATTAGCTGAAGAAAATTTACTCGTTAAGTTTTGCTATCATCATTCTAATTCTTTAAAATCTGAAAGCATAACTTTAAAAAATTTACTCCATCTTTTAGTAATCAACTTAATTAGCTGAATATGAACAAATTTATAGAATTTTACTTGAAAAGCACGCAGAGTTATATATTCTGAAATTGAATAATAAAGATATTCTACCATTTGTTTTTCTAATCAAATGCGATCATTTATTGTCACTAATTTCTAATAGATTTTAGCAAGTCGATAGCTGTTAGAGGGGGGATTAGCACCCCCTGGTTTAACTCGGTTCGAACCGAGATCGGTTCGATCAAAACCGGTTTACGATGGTTCGGATCAAAGACAAGTCGGCCCGAAAAACGTTGGGCCGAGCTCGGAATCTCGCTAAAAGCCCATCCCGGCTACCGATCTAGGCCCATCACAAGCCCAGTCCGTTACAACAGATGAAACCGGAATATTTCCCTTTTCCCACCGACCTCGGAAAAGGAAATATTCTCTTCGGTCGACTCTTCGAGATATCAGGAACTTATCCTTATCTCGGAGAGAAAACCGGAAGATTTCCTTTTCCTAATTGAATTCGGAAAAGGAAATCTTCCTTTCAAACGCCTCAAAGACACTATAAATAAAGGAGGAGGCTCATTCGTTCGAGACATCCACAACTTCCGCAGAGACAGAGAATACAAGAGAAAGCTCATTACCGATCTCAAGTCTTTTGTCTTTGCCTTCTTACTTAAACTCTGTTGTAATCGCCGACTTAGATCAATAAACGAGATTCCGACTAAAAGTACTGTTTTACCCCTTTTTGTGTGATTTACAGATCAACAATAGCTTTACAACAAATTCGACTTGGATGACAAATTGTCTAAGGATGAGATCTGTTTATACAATCCCGAGCTCTTCAATGGCCTTGTGGCTTTGATGATCTTGAACCATTGGCTCATTGGCTCACACGATCTGTCCTTACTCAGACACTTGCAGGCATTAGACACGACATTATTGCTTGCGTCCACGTCAAGGCAAACAGAAGTCTTGTTACTTGTTGTCGAAGCTAAGTGCATCTTAGAGGCTGATACTGTCTGCCATATCGAACTGGGTTTCGAGCAACTCGTCTGAGTCATCGTAACCTGTTTTTTTGGTCCATTGCTCTGTAAACACAAAAGCTGGTTTTTGATTCTTATGGTTTTCTTAGTGTAGCTCCATGGTTGGGAACTATTGCACGGACCAAGAGTAAGCATTGTAGTGTCATTGAGAGATCGTACTACACAGAGTCCGGTTAACGGATGGAAAACCAGATTGTACGCATCGGTTCGAGGGCCGGGTCCTAGTAAACCAAATCAATTCAAAAGTTAACAAGATGTGTTTTATTAAATCTTGTTTAAAACTTTTAGTAATTTTCGCAATATATGCACCTTGAAGCGGAGATTGAAGAAGAGAGATCTTTTGCAAGAAACTCGAATTTCGAACCCTAATCCAATCGGAATCCAAGGCACCATAATACTCACTCATCCCGACCACGCCTTGTCTTAAGTAATAACTTCCGGTAAGCGCCCAGAGCGACCAATCGACGTCATTTTCAGCCGCCCAACCGCTTAAGCATCCGAGATAGCGATCGTCATTCGCGTTTTGTCCTCTTTCGTCTACACCGAATTCGCTGAGGAACAATGGAAACCCTTTGTTGAGTAGAAAACCGCCATCGTTTCCTATCCGGTTTAGAACTCGACCGCAGATATCGTTAGGGTTATTGGTCGACCACGAGTTTCCGTCCGTGAAAGAATACCAATGAAGCTCAAAGACGAGTTTTCCGGTGAAGGATAGTTTTACGGGTCGTGACCTAACGAAGGAGAGATCGGTGTCAAAGCTGAGACCGGAAATTATTACAAGTACGTTCTTGTTTGCTGAATGAACTGCTTCAGCTCCTTGTTGCATATACCTACGTATGTAAAAAAAAATCAAAAGGTCATTAAAAAAAACCTTTAGTTTGTTCAAGCTTTAAATAAAAAGAAATAGTTTATATGTACATATATAACATATCCGTAGGCTAAATAATATATAGTTACCGTACTTGAACCAATCGTTAACGTTTTGTTTAGGCCCTCTAAGTTCATTCCTTAGACTCATGCCAACGACATTAGCAACGCCGTCGAACGTCGTGGCCATTTTACTCAAAGCGGCGGTCCACACGGTGGGATCGAAAAAACGGTCACCGAAAAACCCGTTACCATCGTCGTTGTCGCAGCACCACCCTGGTTTGGTTAGGTGGTTGTCTAATATAACCATCACATCGTTGTTTCCTAATGTAGTAACCACCATCTGCAAAAAAAATAAAAAAAAGTTTATACTATCATCATTGATATTTCATTTTCACTCTTTGCTATTATAAGATTGCGGATTCGGTTAAGGTTGGTGATTTTAGATTTATCACGTTGGTTTTTAATCATTTCATGGCATGTGAACCATTATGTTTATTTAGATGACTTTCCGTGTTCCACCCGAATTTTTCAGACTTTTAAAAAACATAACAAGTTCACAAGAGTATAAATAGTTTTATGTGACAGAAAAGGAAAAAGGCCAAACAAACGTCACGAGTGTTATGCGTTATGGAGTTACTCATTAACTTCATTTACCCACTACCAAACAATTTTTAATTAAGAAAAATTGACTATTGACATAATTCAGCATACACCCGATTCCTGAATATTATGTTTCTTTTTTTCTGAAAAAGGAAAACTTAACTAAAACAGTTTTATAACAATTCCCAACCAAACCCCAACTAAATTTGATTATAGATTTTGTATATGTAAAGTTTCCTTCAAGTGTTGACGTGTTCTTTAGACATATTGTCTCTTCTACAATTTAAATACCTGTAGTAGTATTATGATAAGCAAGACTGAATAGAAGTTTTAATTATTAAAGGATGAAGTTTTAATTATTAAAGGATGAAGTTTTAATTATCAACTAATTGAACTTTGAAAATTAGCTGAACAGATTCATTTTAATGTTTAAAGATTCATTTCCCTAAAAGGTTAGAACATAAGTCCATCTACCACCCTATATATGCCTTGTTAGTTCTACACTTTAGGCGATTCACAATTAATAAGAAACAATTTTTAAACAGGTGAAAAAAAGAAGACTATAACACAAAAGCTATGTATATATAAATTGGGAAATTATATATCTTTTCATTTGAATGGATCGAGTGTCGAGGTCGAACGACATTTCATGGAAACGTCTACGTATATATATGTAAATGATTTCATATTTTCCTGTTAATTAGCAAAATATGTTCACATGACACATGAAAAAGGATGTACTGACGTACACGTGTATACATATACATATACATATACATATACATATACATATACATATACACGATATATCTAACATTTGCAATACATATTCAAATCATCTTACTATAAAATCTAGTGTATACGTTCAGAAAACGCTTCTCAATATTTGCAAATTCTAACATATATACGATATATCTAACATTTGCAATACATAGTCAATTTTATTTTATTTTTTGGGGGTCAAATTCGAATGCCAATATAAATAGAACAAAATAGTAAAACCTATTCCATACTTAATTATATAAAAAAATATAATTGACACAATATTTAGAATCAAAAGATTGGAGATATTATAAGAGTACCTTGAAAGCTTCAATGAGGGAGAGATCAATAATGGAGGGGTTGTTAGTTTGGAAGCCAACAATGTCATCTTTAAGACCAAAGCTTTGAAAAGATTGTCTCACTGTGACATTATTAGCCAATGTTTCATTAGTCATCAAATCCAACGGCCAAGTTAACCTAACACAATTGAAACCCATTTCCACTATTTTCTTGGCCACTGCGTCCACCGGTTGCTTGCTCAGCCCTTCCGCCACCACTGGCTGTAGGTGCGATGGCCAGTTCGCACACGCTAGCTTCACTCGTCGACCGTTCTCGTCCACGATCCAACGGGAGCTTGTGGAGAGAGGATAAGCCATGTTTGGGATGGTGTGTTGTGCAATGAATGAGAAGAAGAAACAGAAGAATGGGAAAATGCAAAACATGTGTTTTGGCTCTTTTGTTGTCATTTTTTTATTTATGAAGTTGTGTTTTCTTATTTCTTTTGTGTGTTGGAGAATCATATAGACAATAGTCTTATTTATAGATAGAGAGAGAGAGGGTTTAGAGGTAAGTGTCTTTGTCATAAAAAAATTGTTCTTCCTTTACTGTTCATATAGCATAAATTATAAGGTATGTATTTGACAGTTACTTTAATATTATATAGTTCGCTTCTTTTCCGTGTTAATCAATGTATGATACATTTAATGCGTTCTCATACGTTTTTAATTGTATATCAATTGATATATCAAGGTATGTATGATATAAGAAATTCAAAAACTTAGCAAAAAAAAAAAACGTATGATATCATTGGTATAAGATTTTTTTAAAATGAGTTTTCTTAGAAGATCTAAAAGGTATGATATACGTAGCTAGTGACTGTATCTAAACTATGTCTCATAAACCTAACTCTACACATTACCAGATTCTAAATATACATAACTGACTATAATATATACGTACACATTACTCACACCAAATATCCTAAACTTTAATAAAGAAATGTCGCTAACGGTCCAAATACTAACATGCATGTAGCTAGCGGTTCTGTCTAAAATCCTTATATGTATCTAAATTAAGATGAAAATAAACCGTTTCTCCTGGAAAAATAGGTCGCATCAACTTGAGCAGTATTTTCACCACACCGTCTTTCCAATTAAAACAAATCATTAATATTTAGCTAGTAATCATTCAAACAACAAATCAAATTTCATATCTGAAGTTGTTAAGCATATTAGTAATTTTGATAATTAAACAATTTAAATCAAATTTTGAATCATATATATCATTTTTGCGCATATGTTATGTTAAAAATATCAATATTTTGAAGGATGATGGTTTTTTTTTCTAGCTGTAAATTCATGATATTAGTGTATTTGAAAGAATTAAAGTATATATGAAATATAAATACATGTTGCAGTTTTATGATAAATTTTTTAAACCATTTTTTAATTTTATTTTTTGTTGTTGCATTGAGTAGTATATATTGACATCTAGAATGCTCGAGTCAGGAAGACTAATTAACATCTAGAATGCTTGAGTCAACAGTTTTTCATTTCCAATATATATGTTCTTTTGTCAACTATACAGTATATGTTTTTAATGTCTACGTACACAAAACCAAATGCATTTACCAACTATCTGAATCCATTTATATATTTTAGTCTAGTTATCTAGAGAATTTAAGAGCATCATTATTGGGGTTTTTTAGCTCAGGTTTTAGGAATTTTAAGAAACGGCTCTTAGGTAACACGTGTTGAGCAAAAAAAAAACTTTCTCATTCTTTTCTCTCTCTCTACGCTTCTCCTCCCTATCTCCATCGCCAACCTCCACATTCTTATTCATGTTTCTCAGCTCAATCAACTCCGATTAACTCTTCCCGGCGAACCAGCCATGAGGATTTAGACTCGTAACTTCGTTTTTTTCCTCTGCTTTTAATTCGTCGTTGTGTTGCGAATTTTCTACAGTCGAGAGAGTTGGGATCTCTGTTTCTTTGCTCCTCCGATTTGATTCTGGGTTGATCGGATCAAGGTAGGGTTTTTGGAATTCGTTGATAGTTTCACTGAATTAAGGGTTCAAGGTTTCAGATTGATCGTCGTCGATAAACCTTTCCAGTGTGCTTATTTGGAGTCTTTGATTGATAGATGGAAGCTCTGTCTTCTCTCACGTTCAAGGGTTGTGTTACAGAAGCTATATTTGAAGCCAAATGGCTGAAGAAGCTTTTCGTTGTCTACATCTCTGGTAAATTTTGGATTTTCCTCTTTTCTTTATTGGTAATTCTTGTTGAAATTCGATTATTAGTTGTCTCATTTGAAATATGAGTTCTGATTATCGAAAAAAAAGTTGCTTCATTTAAGATGTCAACTGTGATATCGATCTCAAAATTTGATCTTTAATACTGAAACGAATTTGCTTACAACTTATAGGAGAGGATGAAGAGTCAGAGAAGTTGAATAAATTGACATGGGCTGAGTCATCGGTACGTATCTTTTGTTTATACTTTGCATTCTCAGTTTCTAGACCCATATTCATCTGTTCCTTGTATAGAAAAATGATTTGTCTTCTGCTATTCATTAGAGTATGTTTCATGATAGCTGCTGATTTTTTCCCATGTCTCATGTCTCTTTGTCTCACGCTGCCACGCAGAAGTGCTGATTTTGTCTCTTTATCTCACGATTGCTATTGTTCTGTCTCATGTCTTATGTCTCATTGTCTAACAATTGCTGATGATTTTGATTAGAGATATGTTTCTGATTTTGTAGTTGGGTGGTTCTTGATTTTTGATCTCATTTGTTTTGATTCAGGTTGCTGCAACATTGTCAGAATTCTCAGCTTGTACGACGACCCAAGCAATCGGAGATGTTTTCACTGATGTCGTCTCCATTTTCTGCTCCATTCACGTTTCATCACTCTTTGATTCTTCCTTCTCATTTTCATATACCTTTTCACTATCATTCTCAATGTTATCATTACTTTTATTTCGATAGATGCATTGCTTCTCATAATGTTTGTCATGATGAAGGTTTATTTTTTTTTGTCATGATCAAGGTTTCATATACCTTTGATTCTTCCTTCTCATTTTTTTTGGGTCAAGAACCCCTAATGGGTTCTCCCAATAAACATATTATTTGTTAAGTTTCTTAAATAAAGTTCTTAACTTAATTTTATTAATAAAAAAATCATTAAGAACCCTTAATGAGTTTCTTGCAATAATGATGTTCTAATGCCATTTATTTATCTGAGCTGTTATACGCCCATTTACTTTAGCATTGTATCCATTGCTTTTTAAAACCCTTCCCCATTATTTGGCTTTCGACAAGAATATATATTGATGCATTATAAATTCAAATAATGGTTATCTATAGTATATACTGTAGTAGTAGGATTAAGATAAATGGTCTATCTAAATCCTCCTAATTCTTTAAAGTCGGTGATTATCCTTTTCAGTTTTTCTAATTTTCAGGAAAAAAGTAAAAACCAGTGTAAAAGGAATCGTTGCAAGATACCACCATATTCTACTAAAAGAATTTTTAAATGCAAAAACCATTCCAAATTATTTGCAAACATTATCAACAGTTAAAAAAAAAAAGACATGGGAAAAATAATATTAAGTCGACTTTCCAAAAAAGTATATAACTTTGTCCTGTCGAAAAAACAAAGAATGTAATTTATACTTTCTAAAACTAATCTGATTTTTTTTTTCACAAGATTAGATTCTCTTTGGGTGGCATAGGTCAATGATACTCTTTTTGCAAGATTTTTTTTTGGTTATCTTCGGACAGTGCTTCGTTTTCATAGAGTATGAGATGTCTTCTTCGGTTGAAATCTACGCTTTTGAGGTTCTTGAGATGTGAGGTCAAAGATGGAAAACCATCATCGTTCTGGTTTGACTCTTGGACTGAATTTGGTCCTCTGATTGTTTACCTTGGTGAAACTGGCCCCTCTCAACTTTGGCTGCTTCAAGACACCAAGGTAATTGATGTCTTCGGGCTGCTAGATCTGGTAGGGCTGAGAGACTGTTGATTGCTCTATAGCCTCGAAGCCTATTCCATCTCCTGTCGCATGTCCGGACATATTCCTTTGGAAATTGTTCTTGAGTACTTATGGTAACACTTTCTCCTCCTCTAAAGACACTTGGAAACAATTGAGGATTCCCTCGACATCTATCCCTTGGTCGTCAATTGTTTGGTTCCCAAAGGCGGTCCCGCATTTCTCTTCCAACCCGAGACCGACTTAGATCATGGGGAATTGTACCGGCTCAGTGTGTGCTTTGTTTCTATGGCGTGGAAACTCATCAGCGCATGTTCTTTGAGTGTAGCTACAATAGACAACTGTGGCTCTCTCATGCGGGACGAATTTGGACAAATCCTCCTCTCGACCTTCTATCGATTTTTGCATGGATTTCTCTGATCAGAATTCCATCGTGTGTTCACTCTCATTTTGTGTTAAAACTTATGCTTCATGTTCTCACATCTCTCATTTGGAGGGAACGAAATGGTAGAATCTTCTCTTTGGTCTCTTTACCCATTACGTCGATTAAAGCTTCTATGGACCGCACTATGCGGAACCGACTAATCTTCTTTCTGTAAGGATTTTTAACTTCTTGAGTGCTTTGATTTTATGATCTATGAAACTTAAACGAACACAAGAAACTTGATCACCGAGTTCCTGGCCTCTAGCCAGTACGTCTCGGGTGGGAACCGTCTCCCACAACTTCCACTATCAATCAAAAGGTTTCACAACGCTAACCCGCGCTTTATGTGTTTCAGGTACAAAGCTAAACCAAGAAACTTAGAAGGAGATTTCAACACCAAAAGACACACACTAAGAACACGAAGACTCGAACTCCGTCTCTTCTCTCGTGGCTGCCCTTTTCTCTTCTCGACTTCTCTCTTGCTTGTACTACCTCCCTTTGACTCTCTCTATGTGTTAGGGTTATGTCTTCTTCGTATCTTTGTTTAAGTAACGAACCAAGAAGCTTATTTGGTATGGGCTTGAACAAGCTTGGCCCAAACTCTGAATTAAACCAATTAGGCCCATATGAAGCAAACTGGCCCAATAATCTCCACCTTTTGCTTCATCGTTCCTTTTCTTCTTTCCCAACGACAAAATTTTCTCCAGTGTCAGATAAATAACCAGATCCGATGCTCGCCGGAATCTCTGCAATTTCCGGCGAGTTCTTCGTCGTCGTTCCTTTCTCTTGGCCGTTGGTGCTCTCAACCTTCTCCACTGAAGCCGCCGAGCCCTAAATCCCCAAAGCTTCTTCTCGATGGTGAAATCGAAGCTTCTCCTTCGATATGCAACGGAAACTCCGGCGAGTCCTTCATTCTCTGCACTTCCAGTGCTTTCCCAACCGTCGTTTCTTTCGCATCTCTCCATCTCAACCTTCGCCATGAACTCTTGACCTGCGAAGCTTCCTATCGCGATGGTGACGCAGCTTCGATCCGACGACAGCAACTCCGGCGAGCTCCACTGCTTCTCCGACGAGCTCCACCTCGTCTCCTCCTTTCCCGATTCCCCTTTGATTTCCCTTGATAGTGATGGATGCGATTTCCGTTCAAACCACGCATCTTCTGGTGACATTCTCCGACACCATTCTTCTGTAATTCTCAGTTACTTTTAGCTCCTAGTTAAACTATTTTCTGTGATAACTATAGCTCAATTCTCATCTGAAATTCCATCGCTGACACCCTTGAACAACAACCGATGTTATTCTCCTTTAAAGCTTCTCTTTTACTGCGTTTGATTCATCTTTGTCGACCTGTTAATCCATCTCATGTGCACTGAGCTTTGAATTAACCTCTTCATGAATGTTTGCAGCTACTCCACCTCTGAAAAAATACCTACTCTCGACTTAACTTCTAGATTCACTGAAGAACGGACCTGTCTTCCTTTGAATCTTCCAGCAGCTCCACTTGGAATCAACACATCTTCATTGCAATTCCAAGTGCCTACAGGTAACTCCTTGAACCCATTAATCAATTCTGATTTTTTCTTTATCGACATAAGAACAAACTAACCCTTTCCTTTGTTCTTTCTGCGAGAGTACAATGTCGATATTGGAGTTACCTGGAGCTGAACCCTTATCAGGCGATGTTGAGAAGATCACAGCCGACTGGGAGTTTCTGATCAGGTACTACTTCTGTCAAAAAATCTGCTGGATTCATCCTTGTGTGAATCTTATGAACTGTCACATCCGTAGCTTTATCTCCAAAAATACCCAAACCCAGTATCTTTGAGACTTTACCCAAGTCTTTCTCCTCAGATTCCTTGTTCAAACTCAACTCTCTTCTTCTTTAGCACTATTCCAATGCTTCTGCGATTCTGTCTCAGATTCTTACTTGCTCTCTTTAGACTCAATTTTTTCAAAACTTTAAGATTCTTCTGATGAAGAAGAGTCTCCACCTTGAGCTGATGAATCCCTTGTCTCAAAACCATATGGAGTAGGTCCTTGAATCAAATTCTCACTGAATGTCACCTTCTTTGACTTCTTCTTTTTAACTTCTACACCAGCTCTAGGCACGTTCACTTCAGCCTTAGAAACTTTGCCTTGAAGATAATACAAACCACTTTGGTATTTTCCAGATATTACTTTCTTCCTGCCTTTGTAGAACTGAACCTTGAAGTCACCTCCTTCATATCTGCAACCTGATTTTTCTAACATCCCATAGGAAATCAGATTTCTACTCACCTCCGGCATGTATTTCACATCCTTGAGTATCACTACAGAGCCATCTGGATTTTGAATCTGAATCTTTCCCATTCCTTTGATGTTACAATGAGTGTTATTAGCCATCAGAACTCTTCCACCATCGAACTCCTTGAAGTCAAACAAGACTTCTTTGTCTGGTGTACTGTGGTATGAACAGCCCGAGTCCATAACCCATTCTTTCATTGTATCTTGAGTGCTGACACTTAACATCATAGGTTCTTTCAAATCTATTGCAACATTTGCAGAATCTGCATTTTTCTTTCTATGAGGGCATTCTCTTTTCCAATGTCCTTCATCTCCACAGACAAAACAGCCTTTGTTGTTTTTCTTTCCTCCTCTGCTCTTAGACCTTCCTCTCCACTGATTTGAGCTTCCATTTCCATTCTCTGACCTCTTTTCTGATATGCCTATAGTCTCAACATATAACACTTCTCTTTCTGATTTTATAAGCTTTTCACTTTCAGACAAATCTCTCTCCTTAGACTTGGCAGCACTAGCTACTTCCTCTAATTGAATAGCTTCCTTACTATACTTCAAAGTTTCCTTTAAAGAATCGTACCTAGAGGGAAGTGAGTTGAGGAGCAAAATTGCTTGAACCTCTTCTGGTATCTCGATGTTGAGATTGCTCAAATCTGCAATTAGCTTCAAGAAATCATCTACATTCTGATCAATTGACCTTGAGTCTTGCATTCTGAACGAATACACCTTAAGCTGAGAATGAACGCGATTAGGCAAAGTCTTTGCCATGTAAAGCCTATCAAGAGTAGGCCATGCTTGAGCTGTTGTTACACACTTGTCTAGTTTCCTTAAGACATGATCTCCAACGCACATGAAGATAAAATTCAAAGCCTTCTCATCTCGCTCCAATCTTGCAGCTTCATCTTGGCTCTTTTTCTTCATAGCCTCTGGATCCTTTTCATCCACCTCTTTGGATGCAGGATCTTGCCTATGTACTGTAAGAACATCTTTCAGTCCTTGAACGGTTAAGTTCGCAAGCATCCTTTTCTTCCAGATCCCGAAATCACCAGATCCATCAAACATGTTCACCTCGATCCTTTGTGTCGTCGTCATTGAGTCTTCAATCAGATCCTTCTAGCACTCGCAATCAAACCTGGATTGCTCTGATACCACTTGTAAGGATTTTTAGCTTCTTGAGTGCTTTGATTTTAGGATATATGAAACTTAAACGAACACAAGAAACTTGATCACCGAGTTCCTGGCCTCTAACCAGTACGTCTCGGGTGGGAACCATCTCCCACAACTTCCACTATCAATCAAAAAGTTTCACAATGCTAACCCGCGCTTTATGTGTTTCAGGTACAAAGCTAAACCAAGAAATTTAGAAGGAGATTTCAACACCAAAAGACACACACTAAGAACACGAAAACTCGAACTCCGTCTCTTCTCTCGTGGCTGCCCTTTTCTCTTCTCGACTTCTCTCTTGCGTGTACTACCTCCCTTTGACTCTCTCTGTGTGTTAGGGTTATGTCTTCTTCGTATCTTTGCTTAAGTAACGAACCAAGAAGCTTTTTTGGTATGGGCTTGAACAAGCTTGGCCCAAACTCTGAATTAAACCAATTAGGCCCATATGAAACAAACTGGCCCAATACTTTCCGTCGAAAGATCATCTTTTTTTCTCCTTGAATTTTACTTTGATTGTTTTTGTAACTGTCTACATATATTCCACTTATGTAACTCCTAAAGGAGTTAATGGATAGTATATTAGTAGCTAATATGTAATTTTTCATTTGTTTGGTAATACAATTTAACATTAAAAGAAAAAAAAAGTACTCTCAAGAAATTATGGAATCGACAAAACTTTTTCACAAGTTAAGAACTTAAGAGAGACTTAAAGCGTTGGAATCAACGACCGTTAAAGTTTAACCTACGTCCAAGTAAATACTCCTTTTGTTGTTTTGTCATAAACACAAGATTTCCTAAACTAATATATATATATTTTTTTAAACAAAAATTTGCTTTACCTCAAAGGAAAAAAAAGTATTCTCATTTAAAGTACGTAAATTTCTTGAACTTTCTATCCCAATTTTTTTTTTAATATCTCAAGGTTATTATTATCATCCAAAAACATTAAAGGGAAAATCTGAGGCTATAAATAATGAATTCCTCATCATTCCTAATACAATATACCATTTATAAGTATGTTTTTGTACCATTTACAAGTAATTTTTTTACACATAATTATTTTTCGTTCCTTTTTTTTAGGAAATAATAGAACAAAAATATTACCTTTTAAATTCGAAAAGAAACAATAATAAATAAATAAAAATAATTTATTCTTCCTCGTTCCTATTGTTCACCATTTCCTCCAATTTCTGATCGGGCCGAGATTAGGTCAAGCCCGTGAGCCCAGAACCTAAGAAAAAAAACCCGGTTCAAATTGAAATCCTCGATTACCTTTGGTTTGTTCCAATCTATCGGTTGGGTAAAATTTCGAGGACGACGACGAAAGAATGTTTCAGTCACTGCGAAAATTCCTCCCTATCTACTTTTCCTCCTCCTCCTGCTTCTTATAAGATTTTTGTAAATCGTATTATTTTGTTAGAAATCTGAAATGAATCTCTCTACGTCCACCAATTTTGTAGGAATTAGGCTTTTTGCTTGTGGTCTTGTCAATGATTTTTTGGTTCCTAAAGTTTGAGCGAAAATAAAAGAGCCATGTCATTGTGAAACTCAATTGCTAATGGGATTTTTAAAAAAATTCTGATTAAACCGACCGGTTCTTCGCAACCGCCGGTTTCCTTTTTTTTTTTCACTGTGCTATGCCTTGTTCAAACGACATCGTTTTATGCCTAGGCGTTGATATTACGCTCGTACGCTTCGTCCTCTTGGGGCATTCGAAATTAAAGTTGAGTAGAGGAAGAAGGTCTCGAGATTGTTCGGTGAAGGAAGGAACTCTTCGATTCGGAGAGTAGAGTTAAGGGATTTATGGGCAATTGAAAACTCAAGGCAGGAGGAGTTCGTCTTTATCGCACTCATTGAAGAAGCCAGAAGATCGATCTCTTGTGCTTTTTTTATCAGTGAATCACCAATTGAGTAATGTAAAGCTCTCTCTTTTGATTCTGGGGTTTGTATTGATCTCCGAAAACAAATATTGTTCCTGTTTGGGATTTCACTGATCTCTCCATTTCAATTTCGCTTTTTTCTTTTTTGCAGGGGAATTGTTTTGGAACCTCGTTGTCCCAGAAGCGTCGATGGGATTAGCATTGACCCTGAGCCTAATTGGAACTTCGAAAGCTTGGTCTCTGAAATCGAGTCTGTTGAAAAGAAGCTCAATTCCTTTTCAAATTTTCCCCAGCCATTCACCAAGACAACCTTACGGTACATATCTCTCTCTTTCTCTTTCTCTTTTGATTTTTTTTTTTATGTTTAGCTCATTCCGGAGTTCAGAAATGATTTAGGATTGATGATAATGTACCTTAGAACTCTTTTGGTTGATTAATTTCAGCTGAAATTTTGAAAATATTAGAACGTTTCTGATGTTCATTGGTGTGTTTAAAAGGATGGGAAGGAGTGGTGGTGGAGGAGGCTTTGTAATGCGTGTATCAGAAGATGAGATGGAGAGTGATGAAGATGAAGAGAGTGATGAAGAAGAAGATCATAGTCAAATATGTACAAAGGGGAAACATTTTACCTGTGATGAGCTATTCTTGAGGTGATTACTACTGTCAACTCTTCCTTGCTATCTTGTTTCAAAATTAAGAAAGACTTATTGAGTGTTGTTTTTGATGGGTTTTTTTGTTCATACAGTGATGAATCTGATGATGAGTTTGACTGTGAACCCGAGTCCTTTTTGATGAGTAAGATGGGTCTGGCTGAGAATGCGCTATATGAGGTGATCAACGACCACCAAACCGACGTTAAGGTGGGCAGATTTTTTTCCTTTTGTTGATAAATAGGTACATATTGTTGAGTGTTTTATTTTTGATTGGTATATTTAAGTGATTGAGAATTTGGATCTCTTGATAACAGGAAGATATTAGGAATCAAGTGTCAGTTGTTGAAACGGAAATAATGCACGAGATTGAAACATCTCGCTCTGCAATAGCCCGGGTTGAAAAGTACAGCGAAACTAGAAAAGAAGTTGAACGGAAACTTGATCTTCAATATCAGCGAAAAGTGTAAGATATTGTTGTTTCTGGCATTCTACTCTGAGTAATACATTTTCTTACCAATTTAGTTCATATGCTGTGATTTTTTTTTCCCCCTTCTAATGTCTCCAGATTTTGGGAAATAATGAGTTTTTCTTGTTGCTAGTGCTGAAGCACTTGATACCCATCTGACTGCAGTCCAACGTGAACATGAAATTAAATCGCAAATAGAAGAAAGAAAATTAAGGAGCGAGGAAGCTCAGGAGGAGGCCAGGAGGAGAGAAAGGGCACTTAAAGAAGAGAAAATACGTCAAGAAAAAGCTCGTGCAGAGGCTGAAGTATGTGTTTATGGATTGAACTTTATGTTTGTTATCCTTAGCCTACTCAGCTTGCTTAATTTCTTTCTCTTTTGGTTCTACTAGATGCTAGCAAAAATCAGAGCTGAAGAAGCAAAGAAAGAAGTTGAGAGACAGGCAGCCAAAGAAGCAGCTGAAAAGGAAGTAGCAGATCGCAAAGCTGCTGAACAAAAACTTGAGGAAGAGAAGTCTGTGACAGAGAGAGTTAGTGTTGCTGGTAGTTCAGCTACATCGAATGCTCAAGCTGGGGGTGAGCTATCTTCTATTGAGTACATATTCTTCTTCTATGTTGCTGTGATTGTTCTTTCTTTTAATATTGAAGATTGTGACCTCATTTCTTGTTGTGTTTGTTTTTTTATATTTAATCATGCTAGGTAAATCAATCCAAGCTGCAGAAAGTGCTTTGACATTGGAGAAGAACAGATTGAAGAAGCTCAAAGAGTTGGAAGCAATGAACCAATCGCTAAAGTCACGGTCGAATGAGGTATCTATCCTTTTCTTACGTTTTTATATGTCAGTATCATCCACATTTGATCACAAGTCATGTGGTTTTTTATTATTATTTGTAGGACTTTAGCAGATTCGAAAAGCATATTGCAAGGGTGATAAAGCAAATAAGGGGGACAAAGGAGAATGTAAGGTATGGTTCAAAAGTTCCCGTAATCTGTCAGTTTTTGTTGAACTTGTGAAAATGTCAATTTTAATCATTTGATAAGAAAGATTCAGTGAATTGGGTTTGGTGTAAGCTTGCGTTGGCGTCCCTTATAGAGTTTTGTTAATTCTTCCTTCATTTTGACTTCTGCTTTGGGCTTTTGCAGTACGAAAAGCAATGAAATTGTCAAAATATTAAAGGACCCTCGTTGTCCTGTGTCCATCAGTGTTGCAACTTTTGCGAAGAAGGTAACCTGTATGTCTGGTCAGTTAAACAGCCGCCTGTTCATGTTGTATTGTTGGATGTTCAAATTGGCTCAGATTGTTGAGCTCTGATCAAATTGGCGACAACTCTTTAATATGTTCATATGTTGGATTATCTTCCGCTGGACTCTTGTGATTAAAAAGCTGAGACTGATGGCATTAATATTTGTTGATTCTTTCAGATGGTCTCCGCTAAAGACCCTTTTGCAGGCAGCTACGTCATTGTTTACGTCACCTCGCAGGTACAAAATCTTTTACGGTGGTTTTTTTGTCGGTTCTGTAGTATAAACTCTTCTTGCTGTAACTGAATATCGTCTACCATTGCACACAGTTTCCACAAGCTATGGATATTCTTCTTGCTGAATTCCACAAAGCTTGCATTTACACTGTCCCAAAGCATATTGTTAACTCACAGGTAACTAACTAATCCTCTTTCAAAATTACTTTGACAAAAATTGTTAGAACCCTTGTTTTTCTTAATCATTTTTCTGTAATAAATTCAGTCAGTTTGGGACTCAGACGCATATCAACGCCTAGACTCCATAATGAGACTCTATGGTGCACTTGTCCAGGTTTTTGCCTCTTTTTATTCAACTATCTCTTGTGCACTGCTAATTCCATCGTCCAATTCTTAGCAATGTGAGTCTTGTTCTAATGGTAATGACAGACCGATATTCGCGGCGGCAATGCTACTGACATTCATGGGATTGAACAAGGATGGGCTTGGCTTGCCCGGTTCCTTAACAAAATCTCAGCCAACAACAGAGTTACCGCAACAGCTTTAAATGCATTTCTCCAGGTACCGAGAAAGCTTTGATTACAATTACCGATTCCGAATAAAAATGGTCCTTAGATCATAACTGTGGTATCTGTTTGTGTAGACGGCAGGGTTTGGTCTTCATCAGAGGTACAGATCTCAGTTCTTGAAAGTTGTGAACGTTGTGAGAGAGCATTTCTTGCCGAAATTGAGGGCGAAAAAGGACACGTCGGATCTACAAGCGATCATACTGGATATCACGACGTACATAGATGACCGGATGTATCTTAAGGAACCTGAAGGAAGAGCTCTGAAGACAAATACTTTGTCGGCGGAGCTTACTGCTGAAGTAGATCAGCAGAGGAATTATTACGGAGACTATTATTGATTAATGTATCTTTCGACAAATAGAAACCCATCTCAATTTCCATTACACTGTTGTAACAAATGAACACAATGTCACACCAATATTTGAAAAATCAAAACACAAGATCTGAGGAAAGGAAACCTTTTTTCTCTTATTGAGTATTTTGTTTCATTCAGATTCTGGAACGATTTTAAGATCTTTTGTTGCTTAGAGTCCAAAGCTTGAACTTTTCAATCATATCGATCATCACGTCGAAGATATCCAAGTTCTCTAATACTATTCTTCCAGGCTTGAGATGATCATCAAGAATGGTCAATGAGCCAACCGAATCCTCTAGGGAATAAATCAGAGAAGGAATAATACTCTGTTATCAAATCAAACTTGTGCACAAGATCCGCGATGCGTCTTTGTAAGATAAGATTCACTGAAGATTGTCCTCTCTGATATACCTGAAAGACTGAATTTTCGTGTTAAAGAGTTCAATTCAGTAAAACTTCTTCTCTAGTCGAAGGTTTCAGATATTCTAAAAACATTAATGGAAACTATTAAAATGAGTAAGAGACGGAGGAAACAGAGGAAGATTGTCATTGTTCAATGCTCTGTTCTTTTTTTTATTTTTGGCGGAAACAGAGTTTCGAAAATGCGAAATACAAAGAGAAGTTAAAATGAGTTTAAACAAAATATATTATAATCGAAAATACACATTAACCGATAGACTTTTTTTCTTGAATGATGACAATTTCGTGATGATGATGATGCATGAGACATTTTCTTAGACGGCATTCAAATTTAAGGAGTCGCTTTCGAATTCGATTTTCCAAATAATTGACTTTTATCCAAAATATAAGAGGCTGCTCCCGGACTCCAGCTAACACAACATGTAATTAACTTCTTATTTTTTTGACAACATGTAATTAACTTTTTTTTTTTTGACAACATGTAGTTAACTTAAATCGCTGAGATTAGCACAACATGTAGTTAAAAAATTAAAAATATGATAATATTTTTTTGAAAATGATGAGAAATGGTATAAGTTCTTAATTTATGGCAATGTTTTTTTTTTTTGGACGATTAGAAAGTTTAAGGTCTGTAGGCCCGTACATCTCTTAGAGCGAGCTTTAAACCATGTAATTTAACTCTCATTTGGAGAGTAAATCCCTCCCAATGTGAATCAAATATGTGACATCCAAAGTCCCTACATTTTCGGTAATTCAGGGACTTGGTTTTATAGCAATGTTTAGTAGATATATTATTATACTTGTCTTTTTTTACTATTATTATTATTATTATTATTATTATTTGTTTTTATGTTTTTGTATAATAAGAGGTGATCCAAAATTTTACCACATGATTAATTCTCTAGGTTGAGTATAGCCGTCGACTAGCTCAGTCACCGGGTTTTTTTAATGAATTTAAAGTATGACACAATTTCTACTAGCCAAATGGAATATATTAGATAATTTCACGTTTGCGGATAATCGATAAACTAACAGGATAACTTCTCCCCAAATGTTTTTATTATTATTTACTCGGTTGTATTAGGTAATTCTCCATAAACTGTCTTCAATGGATATATTTTGATTTGGTTGTATTCCCCCCCAAAAAAATGAGATTTCATAGGTTTTTCCGAATGTGAGTGTCTATTTGACTTCAGACCACGTTATCCCAACATACAAGATTTATTAGTTCTATTTATTATGAATTTATGAGTGTTTTTTTTATTATTATCTTTTTGGGCATGTTTTCAATAGTCAAATACCCCCACACATGAAAAGTAGGTAGAGTCGAACTCAACACAATAAGATGGCAACAGAGGTGTGACAACCACTGACCCACTTACTTCTTCTTTTTATTTTTTGTTTCTTAAAGATTGTTATTCGTCTTACACAAGGTCAATTTTTAATTCTTTGATCTAGAGTGAGACAGGGACAAAAAAAAACTTTACATGTCAATGGTGACATTTTCCTTACAATTTATCTCAGTATAGATTATATTATCTTTAATACCTACGTGAATCGTGATTGCTTTACCGTGTAACATTAGACCTTAAGAATGTCTATTCTTTTTTTATTTTTTGTCAATTGGAGTATTTTATATTTTACTTTTTCGTTTCTTCTTCAGTTTTTGTGTTGTAATGTAAAATAGTACTAATATTTTATTCTTCGTGTTTTAGAGTTATTGACTATTTAATATTTGTTGTAAATAAAAGAGATAGAAGAGAGAAGAAATTGTTATTTTCTTATTCCATGAATAAAGAGAGGTATATATAGGTTTACGTAGATTTGGAGAGCAAGCTGAATAAGGAGAATAAGGAAACCGATAATATTCTAAACTTCCTGGAATATGGGCTTTATAATGGGCATCCATATAATTAATTCATAACACTCCCCCTTGGATGACCATTATACAAAAATGATCATAATGCGCATAAGATGCTGCCTCATTAAAAACCTTATTAGGAAAACCCAATGGAAAAAACCATAGTTAAGAGAAAAAGAGTGCAACGCGCTATTACTCCCCCTCATGAGTACATCACCTGAAAAGTTTGAGATGACGCGATCCATTATGATGAACTAGCTTCTTGAAAGTAGCATATGGAGACGTCTTGGTAAATAAGTCCGTCAAATCTTCACTTGAACGAATTTGTAGTAGATGTACACCGCCATTCTTCTGCAATTAATGGGTATCCGGATGATCCATCTTGATCATTCTCTTTGCTTCTAATGATCTCAATAATCTTTGGAATTGTGATAGACTTTCATATTTATATTCCCTTAGATGTCTATCATTTGCGTGTTCTTTGCTGCCTCGTTAAAACCTTGTCATGGAAAAACCCAATGGGATAAAAACCATGATAAGGAAAAAGAGTACAACCACGCACATCATCATATTTCTCTCCCTAGAAACATCTTCTTCAAGAGATGCATTCCAATCATATATATCATCTTTAGGGAATTGATATAAGTATAACCTTGGTTAATACACTCGTATGATTATCATAATTTCTCAGGTTATTGGACTTTTAATCCATAACATCTTTTTCACATAGAAGATATTTTCTTCGTCTATTTGGACTTCATGCCAAATTTTCTTTTACATACAATCTTCTAAACATTCATATTGTACATACTTGTACATACGAGCTATTCTTTGTTGTAAAATGTATTGTTTTGACTTTCCTTCTTGTTATATGAAATGACATCTTTCAATCATGAAAGAGATCAATAAACTACTCAAATAGCATTTTAAGTGTGGTACTTCAAGACCAATCACATTGTCACATGTGAGCATTCTTTATCTCAAATCATGCAAGGATCTTTTGAGATAACATCTCTTTCCTTAGATTTACAATTTGGAAAACATAAAGAAAATATTATCTTTCTAAAGTCGTTTTCTTCCAAATTTTGACTTCCGATAACTCTTCAAGAGTTTCGCTTATATTCAAATCAAGGATCACATTGATCCATAATCTTTTGATAATACACATGGGTATATCGATTATCTTATAATATCCGCTTTAAGAGTATACCCCCATGAAACATATTCACTATAATTTGCTGCTTCTAACATATTAAATTCTTTGAGACTAATCAAGTCTTTCTCTCATTATAAGACTCATAAGGGATCTGAAAATAGTTACATCCACCACAAGAGAGTATATCTCTTCATATATTTTCATTCATCTTTCGCATAAAGATCCACTTATGTCTTACTAGTTTTACACTTTCAAGTGTACGGACTACTGGTCCAAATATTTCTCTGCAAGAGATTTTAATTCTGCCTCAACGACTTTTTTCATGATTGGCCAATCATCACTTTATGTATATTTTTCAATAAACCTTCTACTACCGCGGTGTATGATCCTCAAATCTCATCAACTGCTTCATTGCATGCAAAAATATTATCGACGTCAATTTGCTTTTGGTTCCATTTTATTCCAGACATGACACAACTAGTTGAAATCTCTTATCATTACCAGGTACCTGGATTTCCTTCTTAGTCAAGTCTAATGTCTCTTATGGAGATCCTCCATAATTCTTTGATTCCTCGATCTTGCCATTTCATAATCTGCTCCATTTCTTTTCGAGGATTCTAATCTTTGGAACCAACAGGTCTATCACGCTTCATGCGATCTCTAGACTCAATAACAGTTGATATTGTCCCCCCCCCCCCCGGGACATCAATATTGGAGCGCAGCTGGTATATGTGACTTCATCACTCAATCAGGATCAGGAAATGCTTTTGGCATCAAATTTGCTAACTCTGCAAATGAATTATCTTTTGAACTTCTAGTGCACATTATTTATGAGGATCAAGATAATTTCTTTCACTGATTTTCTTTTCCAGCTGTTTATTTTCTTCTACCCCCTTAATTGTTGGAAAGACTGACTCACTAAAACTACAGTCTGTAAATCGAATCTTATCCCTTATTGGTGGCTCAATACATTTACTCATCAAGGGAGATTCATATCCAACAATTTATAACCTCTTTTGAGGTCCCATCTTAGATCAATGTGGTGGAGCAACATTTCATCCAAAAACTTTTAGATGGGAAATAGTTGGTTCCTGACCAAAAACCAATTCTGGGGAGAACTCAAAATTATTTGATGGCATAATGTGAATCAATGCGATTTCACTCTAATTAATTAACCAAATACTTTCAAAAATATACATAGTGGATGATCAGTCCAAAATATCTCCTTGTATACGTACCAGAAAACTAATATATTCCAAATTTATTGGATACTGAAAGCCGTATTATTAACTTGTTTATAGACAACACATAAGAATCTTCTGGTTCTTTAATGAGTGTCCACATAATTTTCTGATTCTTTTTCGCATTACTATTAAACCGGAATGGCCTAACCGGTCATGCCAAAACAGTGAGATTTTCAGTAAACTTCATGTTTACTATTTTACTTATCTCCATTACACTAATTTATTGTGTAGTACAATCTAGTAGAGAATGTAGGTAGTTTCTCCAAAATATTTTTACTGCCTTGGGTAATACTCATGATGTGAAGATATTCGACATTTCCTTCACTAATTGTCTCAACTTGATAAATCTTAAATTCTTCTGGATTTTCTTTACACATGATTTATCGAACATGAGTGTGAACATGATCTTCTGGATGTTCCACTTACTATGAATTGTGGGATTCTGCAGTTCTCCCCCTCGAGATGATGACACTTCAGGTCCATCCATTTTGAATTGAATCCCACTTTAGGATCAACAACATACCCAACACATGGGTTTTGTATTATATCTTAGATCCTTTTGACCTTTGAGACTTAGGAGAATATAAATGATTTCAAATTGCATTCCCATAGACAAATATATTTGCTATTCCGGAACTTTCAATAATCTTTATACTACCTCATTGTGTACTCACACTAGCTAATTTTATCGCCACATGAGAAAATATCTCTTGTATGATACCATCTTTACTTTCTCACGTCTAGTGAGAATCTGAGTTCTTGAAAGAAACTCTTTGATCTCGACCTTGACCTTATCCATATACATATCCATGTTCACATCTACGATCACTTCTATAGCCACTTTCTCGGCCAGTGTTATTAGTGTGGTCTTTTTCTTTCTCAGTATAGGATGTTACATTCGCTTCAAGGAATGGAGCATAACTAGTAGAAGTGTATCCTGATTTTTTTTTCATCTGTAGCTCATTATTTTGCTCAGTCTCAATTAGACAATATATAAGTTCAGAATACTTCTCATATCCTCTTTTCATAGTAATGTGTCTTCAGGACAACATTACTTGTCTAAAACGTAAATTATGTCTTTTAACATCTCTGCATCAATGATATTATCTCCACATAATATCAATTTACAAATAATTTTGAACATAGCTGAGTAATGTCTACTTACAGACTTCAAGTCATGTAATCTTTGATTAATCAGTCATAACGAGCTTTAAGCAATATCACATTCTAGTGATCATCTTTCGTTTAGATTACTCTAAATAACATGTGGATCTTCTATGGTCAAGTACTCGAACCAAAAATAATGAAATAACATCGATTTGCTAAAACTCAAATTTTATAAAGTAATGCATTAATTATCTGTTCAATAAAAAAAAAAAATCGTACCTTCAATCAAGAGGTGGAAGATGAAGTTAGTGGATCAAATTGGTGGTGTTCCCTGCTTTCGATCTTCGAGGATGTTATAGACCAAAATTCTTTCTCGAATCCAATAAACAAGTTGTCTTTTTCTCTCTTAGGGGTTTGATTGTGATGCAGCGAAGAATTGAAGATTCGAGGACGAATATTTTTTGGCTGGCGAGACTGATGCAGCGAGATATTTGGAATATTTCCAAATATCTCCATTATTATATTTTATTTAATTAATTAAGATTATTCTAGATTTTATAGTTTTAGGGTTTTATGATTTATTATAAATAAGCCGTTTAGGCCTTCTATTGTATTCAGTTGATGATTTGATTAATAAAGAGATTTTTAAAGAGCTTTGTCAAGCCATGTGAAGAGGATTCACAAACCCTAAGAGCTTTTGTTAAAGCCCTGAGAGAAGGACTCTCAAACCCTAGCTTCCGCTCCATCATTTGGTATCAGAGCCAGGTTTTGAGAGTCCTTCTCTCAGGGCTTTAACAAAAGCTCTTAGGGTTTGTGAATCCTCTTCACAGGGCTTGACAAAGCTCTTTAAAAATCTCTTTATTAATCAAATCACAGGGCCTAAACGGCTTATTTATAATAAATCATAAAACCCTAAAACTATAAAATCTAGAATAATCTTAATTAATTAAATAAAATATAATAATGGAGATATTTGGAAATATTCCAAATATCTCGCTGCATCAGTCTCGCCAGCCAAAAAAGATTCGTCCTCGAATCTTCAATTCTTCGCTGCATCAGTCTCTCCGGGTTGAAGAAGATTCGTCCTCGAATCTTGAAGCGGTTCTTTTTTGTTGAAATCTTCAATATATCTTTAAATTCATACTTCGTTTGATTTCGCCCGGAATTTGCACGAAACTGATTTCGCCCGAAATTTGCACGAAACTGATTTCGCCCGAAATTTGCACGAAACTTATTTCGCCCTAAATTTGCACAAATCAGATTCTTCATGAACTCTGGACAGATCTGATTTTGTACAAACTTTGTACAGACCCGATTCTGAACGGATTTTGTACGGACGAAATTTGCAAAAACATCTTCTTTGAAAACAAACTCCATAACCAGGAATTCATCTTCATATATGTCGTAGATCGTATCGCCATAGATCTCTCTGTAGATCTCTTGGTTCTCTTCTCTCTCGACAAAAGGATAGAAACTATCACTCACTATGACATCCAGAATCGTTCTTGATTGAGAAATCAAAGGAACGCGTCTCTGATACCAAATGATGGAGCGGAAGCTAGGGTTTGAGAGTCCTTCTCTCAGGGCTTTAACAAAAGCTCTTAGGGTTTGTGAATCCTCTTCACAGGGCTTGACAAAGCTCTTTAAAAATCTCTTTATTAATCAAATCATCAACTGAATACAATAGAAGGCCTAAACGGCTTATTTATAATAAATCATAAAACCCTAAAACTATAAAATCTAGAATAATCTTAATTAATTAAATAAAATATAATAATGGAGATATTTGGAAATATTCCAAATATCTCGCTGCATCAGATTGCTTCCCAAGAAATAAACCCTACTCTAGGACAATAAAGCAATTTAGTAGCATTAATACTAGATCAACAATTACTGAATGAAATTATATAGCATATGTTAATTGATCTCAATATAGCAGTTTTATAGCGTAATATGAATTTATTGATCAGATTTTAAATCCCGACAGTCACACCATAACATAACCTTATTATTATTGCAAAATAAAATTCATCCAAAAGTGACTCTAAAGCACACGATAATCAATTATGTCATGGATATATGAACCAATAAGATCTAATTAATATGGAGAGTAACTTGTACTTATCTCGATAACGGCTAGGCGATAACTTGGCATAACGGATTTGAGGCTTAGGGTTTGGCAGATTGCACCTGTTGTGAAGAACTTGTCATATCTCTCTTTGTACAAATTCTTTTGGGGGTGATACTGGGCTTCCTAAAAAGATGACGTCCGGAGCTTTCTATGGATAGTCGGATCGTCGCCTGATTCTTCCGGAGTCCCCGGTAACACGTCGTTGAAGGTGCCTGATCGGAATCACCGGCGGAGAGCTCGGCCAGACTGCAGCGGCTTCGCGGTTTCGGTCATAAATCCAGAAAGGTGGACTCAATTGAGGCGCTACTGGCGTTTATGAAAAGCTGATTCAAAGATCTATCCGTGGGTGGTTGAATCGCCACGAGGATCCGGGTGGTTTGCCGGAAAATTACCTTGAAAGGTGGCAGATTGGAGAGCTTGGGCAGACTGCACCGGTTTCAGAAAAACGATGATATCTATCTGACCGTGGACTCAAATTAAGCGAGGTCGGTGGCGCTGGAAAGCTGAATCGAAGAGCTTTCCGTACATGTGTGACTCGTCGTGAGACTCGTCGTGGTTCGTCGGAAAATCACAGTGCAAGGAGACGGCTTGAATTCTAGGGTTAGCTCAAACGGCTAGGGTTTCGTGCTGATAACGTGTTGTGAATAAAAGAGATAGAAGAGAGAGAGGAAATTGTTATTGTCTTATTCCATGAATAAAGAGAGGTATATATAGGTTTACATAGATTTGGAGAGCAAGCTGAATAAGAAGAATAAGGAAACCGAAAATATTCTAAACCTCCTGAAATATGAGTCTTATAATGGGCATCCATATAATTAATTCATAACAATATTGACATTATCCTTAATGCATTTATTATATTTTGCATATTGTGCAATTGGAATTTGTTTTTTGAGAAAGGGTTAACAATTGGACTATTGGCCTGATCGGGACCATAATTAAACCATTTGAACTGGTGTAACTCAAAAATACAAACCAGTAAAAAGAAAAAAAGACAACCACGATCAGAATAATAAAAAAAAAAAAAACTTAACGTATATCAAATTTAAATTCAGCTGAACATGTTTTAAAAGTTTTCGACCACACTCGGAAATATTGATATTAGACGTAAAGCAATCTTTAAGAAACACAAAAAAAAGAAAGAAAATAAACACATTGCTCACCAACTGTTTGTGAGTGTGGAGATCAAAGAGTGTTTGATCACATGAAAGTAGAGCTTGTAACAGAGAGGTGCTTGGTATCAGACCAAAATGAAGAAGAAACTTGTGTTTCTGTCACTCTATGTTTTTCAGATATATGATCTTATTATATAATACAAATATAGCAAAATCAAAATCGATATTATCTTTCATGATCGTCATTTCAGTAATGAAGATGTGGAACAAGCTCAAGAGTTGCTTTCTTGCTGATAATAAGCGATCCAGTTTCTTCCAGGCCGATGTCTTTCACAGTCTTCCCTTCCGGCAACCCCCAATCGAAGAAGTAGAGCAAATTCAACAGTCCCAGTTCCACGGTGGCGATTCCCATATTCATCCCGGGACAGATTCTCCGGCCAGAACCAAACGGTAAAAGCTCAAAGTTTAATCCCCTGTAATCTATGGAACTGTCCAGAAACCTGTCAGGGTTAAACTCATCTGGGTTTGTCCATAGTTTTGGATCGCGTGCGATCGAGTAAATGCTGATCATCATCTGGGCTTTTGCAGGAATCTCGTAGCCTTGGATCTTGATTTGAGACATTGTCTCTCTTGGGAGCAAGAGTGGAGCTGCTGGGTGTAACCTGAATGTCTCCTTGACCACGAGCTTGAAGTAGTGAAGCTGGTTTAGATCATCTACTGTGATTCTCTCCTTCTTGTCCCCGAGTGTTGTCCGAATCTCGTCTTGCACTTTCTCCATCACTCTCGGGTTTCGGATCAGCTCTGTCATCGCCCATATCAACGTGATGACGCTTGTGTTCACTCCTGCAAGAAAGATGTCCTGATACAAAACGCAGACGCGTAAGTTCAAATTTTTTCAAGAGTTTCTAGCCTCTGCGGAATTTCAGATGAAGAAGAAGATTTTACCGAGATGATTCCTTTGAAATGATCTGTGGTGAGCTTGAAAGAGTCTCCATCTTTCTCTTGCTTCTTCATCAGATCAACCATCACATCAACGACGTCGTGGTTCTCTGGTACGGTTCTTCCAGGCTTGAGATGATCATCGAGAATATTCTGGAAGAAAGTGTCGAGTTCCGAGAAGACACTGTTCAGTGTCTTGTTCTGGCCGGAAACTCGGTCGATAAGCCAACCTACTCCAGGGAATAAATCAGAGAAGGCAATACTATCGATGAGCAACTCAAACTTGTGAACAAGATCCGCTACGTTGTTCTCGTCGATGAACTCGCACTTGTGTATATTTATCCCGAACGCAAGCCTACACACGATACTCGCGACGAGCGTGAAAAGGGCCTTCTTCAGATTCACCGGGGATTGTGTCAGAGCCGATTTGGTTAGTTTCTTGACCAACAAGTCATTTTCTTCCTCTCTAATAAACCTGAAAGACTGAAATTTTTTCATGTTCAAGAGCTCCGTAACCACGAGCTTCCTCAACGCTTTCCATTCCTCACCGTAAGGCGCGAATCCGATGTCTTTGAAGTTGTAAGAGATCATTCTGGTCGCCACCGTCTCTGGTCTGCTGCAACATTCAAGATCTTGGGTCTTGAGAGCTTCTTCTGCACCTTCTTTCGACGAGATCACGACCACGGGGACGAATCCGAAACGGAGAAGCATCACTGGTCCGTACTTTTGGGAGAGGTTTCGAAAACATGTGTGAGGCAGTCCTTTGAGGTTGTGTAAGTTCCCGATGATCGGAAGCGTCCTTGGCCCCGGAGGGAGCTTCCATTTTGAGGGTTTGAGCTTTTTTGAGAAGATTGATAATGAAACTACGAAAATTGGTAAAAAACAGAGGAAGCAGAGCAAGATTGACATTGTTTTTTTCTTTTTCTTTCTTTTTTTTGAATGATTTAGATGATAAAGCGATATATAGACAGTTTTTTTTTTTTTTTTGAGTCAACAGTTATTTTCTTTATTATCTCTTTAGTTGCGTATTTGTTACTTAGTAGGAGTATTTATTTGCGTTGGAAAACGTGTTATTTGTTTTAAATAATATAATAATTTGATGATTTCTAATTTTCTAGACGGCAACTCTTGAATAAATCAACGAAGTTGTCGGTGGTAAGATGGTATGTCGGTTTTGCTCGTTTATACCAATTATTGATTTTGCGTGGAAACAGAATTACCAAGACAAACACTTGGTTAAATGGGATATTATAAGTAGACTGTATCACTCCCATCCAAGAAATTAGTCTGAATCTGTTTGAGCTTGAGATTACTTCCAAGGACCGAAAGACATAAAAAAAAAAAAAAACTCATGAATAAATCAAAGGTTGTTTCGATTCTCATCCATTAGTCAATATGATTAAGGTAGAATATTTACCATTCAATATGATTAAGGTAGAAGAATATTTACCATTTCGTTTTCTATAAAATTTGACAATTTTTAAGTTGACTTTATATCATATGTTAGGTCTAATTGATAACGATAAAATTTGGCGAAAAATAATGTTAGGGGAATCTAACAAAATTAATGGTAATTTCTGGTAAAATTTAATAAATTAATTAAAAAAAAATATATATATATATACTAGATAAGTACCCGCATATGTGCGGGTTTGTAATTTAATATTTTATAACTCGTTAAAAAAAATTAAAGACGAAAAAATGGAAATCAAAATTAGATCACCCGTGAAAATATATAATAAATAAATTTAGAAACAAAGTTTACGATAAAATAAATATATCACTTGAAAGAAAAATTTAGTGAAAAAATGCAGTAAATAGCTTTGAATACGATTATTAGACTTTTATTTTTTTGATGTGTAATTGACACACTACTAAATTGTGGTTTATATAGAGGTGATAAATTATAATTATTTTCCTTTTATGATTAATTTCTTTAATCTAAATGGAAAATCTAAAGAGTGTTTTTTGTTTTTTGTATTAATTTTTCCTTTTAGGATATATTTAATTTTTCCTAAGGAGACGGCTCAAAACCATATAATTTTTGGTCGGTTAAATATTTTTAGTAACTTTATCTTTTAAGATTAAATTTTTAACTTTCACTTTTCAGAATTTTTAAGTTTTTTTATTAATCGATTTAAAAATTTTAATTTTGATTTTTAGTTATCAAGCGATTAATACGTACTAATCTATTTGATTTCTATTAGTCTTGCTTATGTACATAACGAAACATAATTTCCTAACATAACGAAGCATTATTTCTTCTAACATAATTTCGATAACGTACAACATAATTTAGTTTTTATTTTAGATAACATACAACATAATTTAGTTTTTATTTTAGATAACATACAACATAATTTAGTTTTTATTTTAGATAACGAAGATATGTGAAGCATGTGTATATAACAAAGATATTTCATAACATACATCATAATTTTGATTACACAGGAGATTACTTCGGGTGTAGCTTTTTTTTTTGTCAACTACCCATTTTATTAAAACCTTGAGTGTAGCTTATGTGTAGCGATGTATATAACGAAGTTTTTTTGTTGCAAAATTGAGAAACTATGAAATTGGTTATATAGAGTTGGAGAATTAGAATTCTTTTTCTTTATAGGATTGTATTCCTTTTTTAATTTCCTTAATCAAAATAGAAAATTGTGTATCTCCTTTTTAAAAACTTAAGCTTTTATCCTTTTTTTTTTAACTTTAGCTTTTAGGATATTCGTTGGTTTAATTTTTCTTTGTTTACTTTCTTTTTTAGGATGTCAATCTATTGTTTAATTGTTTTATTATAAACATGAATTTTTTTTCATTTTAAAAAAAAATCTCTAAGATAAATTTCCTTAATCTAAAAGCAATTTTTTTTTTGCTAACTTTACTTTTAGGATTAAGTCTATATTATATTTTTTTATCTATTGTTAAATAAAAAAGACTTTAAGATAAATTTTCTTAATCTAAAAGCAACATTTATTTTCTTTTTTGTGCTAATTTTACTTTTATGATTAAGTTTAAATTATCTTTTTTTCCTTTATTGTTAAATTGTATCTGTCAAAATCTAATTTGTAATTTTTTTACACATATCAAAATCTGATCGATTAACTCGACACGTGTCTTCTTCATATTCACCGGGGATCGTGTTGACGCCGATTCAGACAGTTTCTTGACCAACAAGTCATTTTCCTCCTCTCTGATATACCTGAAAGACTGAAGCTTTTTCATGCTGAAGAGCTCCACCACCGAGAGCTTCCGCATCGCCTTCCATTCCTCACCGTAAGGCGCAAAGCCGATATCTTTGAAGTTGTAAGAGACCGTTCTGCCCGAAACTGTCTCTGGTCGGCTACAACACAAAAGATCTTGTGTCTTGAGGACTTCCTCGGCTGCTTCTTTCGATGTGATCACAACCATCCGCACGAATCCAAACCGGAGAAGCATCACAGGTCCGTACGTTTGGGAAAGATTCCGAAGACATAAATGAAGCATTCCTTCGAGGTTGTGTAAGTTTCCGATGATCGGAAGCTTCTTTGGTCCCGGAGGAAGCTTCCATTTCGAAGGTCGGAGATTTTTCAAAAGGGGTAAGAGGAAAATGAAACAGAGGAAGATTGACATTCTTTTCTCTTTCCTTCTCCTGTATTTTCGAGTGAAGAATATAGTTTACAAATTCGAATTATATAGACAATTAAGTTTTTTAGAATTACTAACTAATTAATGATTGTTCTTTTTCTCTGAATCAGAAAACGTGTTTGCATCGATCGATTCAAACCATGGGTCGATTTCGATAAGAATCCAAAGTCGATGATTAATAATCTAATCTCTTTTATAGTAGTAGTGGATACATAATAAATTGGTCTCCAACCACTTATATCAAGTATCAACATAAATGTAATTAGTGACTCCAGCTTAATTTTGTAACCTTTAATATGTTACTAATTACTATATGTATAAGACACTTGTCATCGGTAACGTGGTGGATATCTTTTAAAAAATCTAATCATTTCAAATTCGAGTAAATTTGATTATATATTAATCATCAAATATTATCACCGATTTTATTCAAAAAAAAAAAGAGAAATATCCTAAAATAGCACAAAATTTATTTTTTTGTTCCAAAACTAACACCATAAATTTAAAATTTCGTAAATAGCACAAATAATTATGTAAAAAATATTTGTTTACCCAAAATAAATTTAAAATAAAATTAAACACTATGTTTGGGTTAACTATTTCCAATTTAGGGTTTAGTTTTTTCCCATTAGGAAATGGTTTTATGTCATTTTAATATTAAATTTGTGCTATTATTGTCAAAATTTGTGTTATTAATGTCATTTTCAACTATTGATGCTAAATTTGGAGCAAAAAAATTAAAAGTGTGCTATTTTGGTCAATTGTCCAAAAAAAAGTCTTATCACCGATTTAAACGTACAATTTGACTTCAATAACGCAACTATAAGTCTATAATGTATATCCATTTTTTTAATAATAAGATTTTAAAATATTTTTAATTAAATTACGAAGTGTCAATTATTTTTTTAATTTGTCAACGGAAGTGTCAATTATTTTTAGAGAAATACCCTAAAATAGCACAAATTTTATTTTTTGTTCTAAAACTAGCATCCTAAATTTAAAATTCTGAAAATAGCACAAATAATTATGTAAAAATACTTGTTTACCCAAAATAAATTTTAAATAAAATTAAACATTATGTTTGGTATTACTATTTTCAATTTAGGGTTAAGTTTTTTCCCATTAAAAAATTATTTTATGTTATTTTAATATTAAATTTATGCTATTATTATCAAAATTTATGCTATGATTGTCATTTTTAACTAGTGATGCTAAGTTTGGAACAAAAATTAAAAAATGTGCTATTTTGGTCAATTGTCCTTATTTTAAAGTTCACTGTATCCTTTCTTAGTAAGTTAGTATGATTAAAAATTTAGTAATCAGATATTGCAAAACTAGGCGTTATTCTTCGTTTTCTATAAATGTTGATTATTTAATAGTTGACCTTATCTTCAAAATTGATTTATCCTTCCTAATCAGAAGTAGAACGAATCCATTTTTGTTAGGGATTTATATTGTGGATATTAAAAATAGCACAGAACTAAGACCAGCTCCAATGCTGGTTTTTAACCATTTCTTGACCCAGAAACCAATGGGAAAAGAAAAAAAAAAATGAAAAACTCTAATTATGTTAAGAATCGATCCTTATTTAAGGTTTTTTAGAAACCAATTCTTAGGGACGTGTCATAGCGTGAATGGCCATTTTTTTTTTGGCTGTCTCGAACCCTCCGTCCCGACCAGAGGATTTCCGCAGGGTTAACACGCGCGACCAGAAGAACTCTTGGCTATCTCTGATATCGCGAATTTGAAGACGAGAACTCTCGAGGCAGCGAAATTGGGGGCGATTTATAGGGCTCATCACAAAATCAGGTAAAACGACCAAGAACGAGCAAATTTGTTTATTTTTGTTGTTTCGAATCGATTTATGATTTCGATTTAGGGTGTTCTTAACCTTTTCGTGTCAGTTTTAGGGTTTCAAATCGATTGCGGAGCTGGAGTAACTGAGTTAAGGTGAGTGTACCCAGGTTGTGATATACACATGTTTACATAAACACACACATATTTACATAAATATATACATATTTACATGAACACATATTTACATGTTTATGTTTATGTAAATATGGGTTATTAAATAAAAACCCAGGTTGTGATATACACATGTTTACATAAACACACACATATTTACATAAATATATACATATTTACATGAACACATATTTACATATTTTTGTATATTGTAAATATGTGTTCATGTAAATATGTATGTGTTTATGTAAATATGTTTTTGGTGAAGTTGGGGTGCTATGTTACAGGCCACAGTTGTTCACAGTTCGTACTAAGAGATTGAGTCAATTGTATGTTGTTACATGCCACAGTTGTATGTTTAAAATTATTATTAGTATAAATAAATGTTTTAAATTAAATGTTAAAAATTATTTTTTTATTTAAGAAACCAAACATTAGTAACACCATTGGAGGCCTTAAATTAAGTGGAGTCCTTAGGTAATCACCATCACAAAAAATATTGTTATTTTATTGCTAAGAGACTCAAAGAGAGTCTTAGCATTGGAGGTGCTCTAATGCTCTAAAATGAATCTCATAAACTTTCCTGAATGAATTGTCACAGTCCTGTTAGTCTATTTGAATTTTGGGAGCAAAAATGGAGCTGGTGGGTGTAACCTCAGTATCTCTTTAACCATTAGCTTGAAGTAATGGAGTTTTGTGAGATCTTCTTCTGATTCTCTCTTTCTTGTCCCCAAGTGTTGTTCGAATCTCGCCTTGGACTTTCTTCATCACTCTTGGGTTTCTGATCAGCTCAGTCATTGCCCATATCATTGTGGAGCCGCTTGTGCTAACTCCTGCTATAAAGAGGCCCTATTATAACAGAGATTGTGTTACAAGATTTTGTCCACTGTCGAATTGAAAATAAAGATTTGTCAGCACAACAATTAACAAGAAGTGTCCAATAGATAACCGATATCGTTCCTTTGACATTATCTGTGGTGAGCTTGAACGAGTCTCCATCTTTGTCTTGCTTCCTTATCATATCGATCATCACGTCGATAATATCAGAGCTCTCTACCAGTCTCTTTCCAGGCTTAAGATAATCATTGAGAAAATATTTTCCAGTTTTTGTTTTGGGTTGGGGTTCAACTTAAAACATTTAATAAAAATTAACACTATTTATTAAAAATTTCATGGGTGTCATCAATTGACCTCATCCTACAAAGCTACCTCCGCCACTGATACGATTTGATTATTTAAAGGGTCCCTTATTTAAATAAATAAAGATTCGTCGATTGGATCTCCGGTCAGAAACTTGACCATATCCTTAAAATTGATTCATCCTTACTAATTACAAGTAGAACTAACCCATTTGTGTTAGGGATTTATTGTGGATAAACAAATATCACATCAATAATGCAATAAAAACAAAAACTTACTTCTTACTCTATTTATTTCTGTAAACCTAATCAGATTTTTTTTTCTTTAAATAATTGTTAGAGGATCCGCATCGCAGGGATTTAAAAAAAATATTTGACATTAAACAATTGGAAAAATTTGAAAAAGTAGTAAATAGTGTTAGGAAGGTGTCTTATACGATAACCGTTCTTAAGAGTACGCATGTCTTTTTTTTTATTGATCCAATATTATTTTTTAATTAAAAATTTAATTATTTAATTAAAATTATTAATATTTTATTCATATAGAGAGTCTAACCGATACGAGTGCTCTTAGAATCCTGTCAGTCTATTTGAATTTTGGCTCTGTAACCAGGTGCAACTAATCAGTTGTATATCAACCACTAGGCTACTAGTATATATATATATATAGAAGAGGTTGTTTGAAGTCTCTGGTAATAAAATAGATTTTGGTAAGTTAATTATTGTCACTAATTATTAATACTTCAAAAGTTTGTCTCTAATATAAACGAAGCTTAATGTAGCACAAACATTCAACAAAAAAAAACAGATTTTTAGTTGAGAAGAACTTGAATGAGGTCAAGAGGAACTTCATTTCCGGTGATGATCTCGTCGGCTTCTTCCTTTTCCGGTAATCCCCAGTCGAAGAAGTAAAGCAAATTCAACAGTCCCAACTCAACAATGACGATCCCCATCGCCATCCCTGGACAGATTCTCCTACCAGATCCAAACGGTAACAGCTCAAAGTTTAGTCCCCTGTAATCTATGGAACTGTCGAGAAACCTGTCAGGGTTAAACTCATCTGGGTTTTCCCAGAGTTTTGGATCGCGTGCAATCGCGTAAGCGTTAATCAAGATCTGGATTTTTGCGGGAACATCGTATCCTTGGATCTTGATGTGAGACATTGTCTCTCTTGGGAGCAAAAGTGGAGCTGCTGGGTGTAACCTGAATATCTCCTTGACCACGAGCTTGAAGTAGTGAACTTGGTTTAGATCTTCTTCTGTGATTCTCTCTTTCTTGTCGCCAAGTTTTGTCCGAATTTCGTCTTGCACTTTCTTCATCACTCTTGGGTTTCTGATGAGCTCGGTCATTGCCCATATCAATGTGGTGGCGCTTGTGCTAACTCCTGCTAGAAATACATCCTGACAATAAAACACAAATCGTGTCATGTCTTAAAACAATAAGAATATCCACAAATTCCGAGTGATGGATACCAAATAATATTTACCGCGATCATGCCTTTGAGATGATCTGTGGTGAGCTTGAAAGAGTCTCCATCTTTGCTTTGCTTCCTCATCTTATCGATCATCACGTCGATGATATCAGGGCTCTCTAGCACTGTCCTTCCGGGCTTGAGATGATCATCGAGAATATTCTGAAAGAAAGTGTCGAGTTCCGAAAAAGCATTCTCCAGTCTCTTGTTCTGACCTGAGATCCAATCGATGAGTTCGCCGATTCTTCCGGGAAATAAATCAGAGAACATAGAATTCCTCGTGAGCAATTCAGACTTGTGCACAAGATCCGCGATGCCATCTTCATCGATGAACTCGCACGCATGGAGGTTTTGCCCGAGCCCAACCCTACACACAATACTCCCGACTAATGTGTAAAGGGTTTTATCCAGACTCACCGGAGATCGCCTCGAAGCAGACTCTGTCAGTTTCTTGACCAAAAAGTCATTCTCTTCCTCTCTGATATACCTGAAAGATTGAGTCTTTCTCGCGCTGAATATCTCGATCACCGAGAGCTTGCGCATCGCCCTCCACTCCTCACCGTAAGGCGCGAATCCGATGTCTTTAAAGTTGTAAGAGATCATTCGGCTTCCGGCTGTCTCTGGTCGGGTACAACACGCAAGATCGTGAATCTTGAGCACTTCCTCTGCTGCTTCTTTCGATGAGATCACGACCACGGGGACGAAACCGAAGCGGAGAAGCACCACTGGTCCGTACTTTTGGGAGAGATTCCGACGATTCCTGGGATCTAGTTCTCGGCGTTTGTGTAAGTTTCCGATGATTGGAAGCTTCGGTGGCCCCGGAGGAAGATTCCATTTCGAGGGTCGGAGGTTTTTCAAGAGGATTAAGATAAGGGGTAAGAGGAAGAGGACACAGAGGAACATTGACACTTTCGAGGCTCTCTTCTTTTTTGTTTTTTTGTTTTCTGTCAACTTGTTCTTTCCTTCTGTGGGTTTCGTATTTTAATTGAAGAACTTTTTTGGCAAAATTAGGATTCTTTTTCTTATTTGTTTTTTTCTCATCAGATATTTTAAAAAATTTCGACAGTTACAATGGTTTCGTATTAAAATTTGAAACCGATGTGCCAAAAATGATGTTGTATTTATTCTTTCAACTCCGTTTATTAGGGACCTCCTCTTGCCACGTGGAGAACACCAATTGGTCAAAAAATATATTGGATAATAATATATTGATTGGGGCACATGTTGTGTTTTTATTAGTCGATGAAATTCTTAATATTTTTTTTTCAACCGTATTATTTAATATCAATTATTTCATAATAAATTATATAATTTTTAATACCAAAATTCTTCTTTTTCATATTCTATAAACAAAGACTTTTTCATTTGATTTGAACAAAAAAAAATCATCTTTTTTTACTATACTTTTCTATTAATTTACAATAAACTCTTGTACATCACGAATTAAAAGCACATTTAGGCAAAATTTAGAATGTTATGTGGTTAAAGAGATTTTTAAGTTTGTGAGTTAGTCTATTGTACTAATTAAATTATATGTGTTTTATTAGTTGTATCGTATGCTTATAAGTGAATTGTATTGCATTTTAAGGTTTTCGGAATTTTGTTTGTTTTAATAATGACTCTCTATTTTTCGTCTTTATTACTTGCAATTTTTTTAATTAAGAATACAAAAGAAGAAAGAAAACAAAAAAATATTTAATTTTTTAACTCTTAATTATTTTAATTTAATTTCAAACGATAATTGTTATTAATAATATGTAATCACAAAAACCAAAACATAAACATAAAAGAAAATAAAAATATGAAATAAAATTGATAGGGTAATGACATTACCGTAATGTGTTGTAATTTTATTAAACAAAACCATCGTAGAATATAAAAATTGAGTGAGTGTTGAATTATGATGTGGAAGAAAGATAAGATGATGTGTAAGAAAGATAAGATGATGTGGAAGAGAGATAAGATGACGTATATTAAATTACATAGGCTTCCAACTCAAAACCAATTAGCAATGAGTAGATTGACCTATGTCTCTTATATATTATTTAGGATCCATTCAAACTTCCGATATAGGATAATATTCTCTAATACACCTCCTCGAGATGATGGCTCTTTGGTTATCAATCTCGATATGTTCGAGCATGAATCGATGGACCAACTTTGGGTCGGTCGATAATGAATCGGGTTGGACAATATGGATCGGGCTCTGATACAATGTTAAGTTACATGGAAGTCCAACTCAAAACCAATTAGCCATGAATTGATTGGTCCAAATCTCTTATATACTATTCAAGATCCTTTACGACTACCGATTTGAGATATTCTCGTGTTAAAAGTAAAAAAAAGTGTCTTGTAATATTGAAAATTTGAAATCAATGTATTGAGTGAGTTGGACGCCAATTTTATCGATGTCAATACAAAGTAATATATATTACAACACACTCTTTTTACCTTTTAACTAAAATAATCATCCAAAGTAATCGATTATATAAAATTATCAAAAGTCGTCAATTTGAATTAACTTTGTGTTGCGTTATCTTTATTGACCGGTTAAACTTCATAAAGATCAAAAAAAAAAAAAAAAAAAAATCAACTTGTAATGGTGACGTATGCCAAGCCCTCGCAATAGTGTTAGACGTGGTTGACACGTCTAAATTTTGATTTCAAAAGATTTACATTTTGATTTACTGTGAAGAAACAAAACTAAACAACTAAAAAGGTAAAAAAAACTTTTAATTTTCAAGTAATCAAAATTAAAATTGCAATAATACGATTTAAATAAGTAGGGAATACTGCTTAACGTTAAATTACTTCTTGAAACAATATTGCATTGTTGTCTAATATCATCACGGCTAGTGGATATCCACAAATAACTGTATTATTTATTGAAAAGATCTTACATTGTTATTGTATTACACATCAAAAAGACAAATACAAACAAGAAAGTTTAGAGCTTTGAAATCGTTATCATTATTGTCGCTGAACCGGCACAAGTATGAGAGGTAGTTTCTTGACTACTGAGAAAACACCAGTTTCCTCCATATCAATGTCTCCAGTTTTCATCCCAGTAGGCAATCTCCAGTCGAAGAAGTAAAGCAAATTCAACAATGCCAATTCTATACCAGGAATCGCCATTGACATTGCTGGACACATCCTTCGACCAGAACCAAACGGTAATAGATTGAAATTTTGCCCTTTAAAATCTATAGAACTATTTGCAAACCGTTCAGGGATGAAATCTTCAGGGTCAGTCCAGTGCTTTGGGTCACGTCCGATCGCCCATACGTTGATTTGAATGGCTGTTTTTGGGGGAATATCGTAGCCTTGGATTTTGACGTGAGACATTGTATGTCTAGCCCCAAGTGGAACTGGCGGGTGCAATCTGAATGTTTCTTTGAGTATGAGTTGTAAGTAATCAACTTTGTTGAGGTCTTCTTCGGTGATTATCTTCTTTTCGGTTCCAAGTGTGGTTCGGATCTCTTCTTGTACTTTGTTCATCACTCTCGGGTTTCTAGCGAGTTCCGTCATCGTCCAGATCAACGTTACGGCACTTGTATCTATTCCCGCAATAAATATATCCTGAACAACGCACAAACACATTCAAAATGTTTGAAAAAAAAAAAAGAGAAGTGAAAAAAATTCAAGTGGTTTGTCCTGTTGATTTACATGGGACAACAGACCCGAGATCAGTCACATCGTTACCCTGATTAAAGAAAACTAAAAACAGGGCATGCATGATTGTTTACGTTTCCATGTTTGAAAACAGACCCGAGATTGTTAACGTTTATATTATAATATGTGTTTTAAAACGCGGTCTAAGAGGCACTTTGACGTTAGGGGGTGGTCGTGCGCCGCCATTTTACACTGATGTGGTTTATGCGTTTTGAATAACTTATAGACATCTAATAACGTCCAGGCGAGCATTTATGTGGGTGTCTAAGCGGTGCTAGACGATCATTTTTTTCAAATATTGTTATACTACTACGTTTGTTTCTAAAAGTTTTGTTTTTAGATTTTATTTTTGTTTTATAAAGATAGATTTTTTTAGGGTTTTTCTGTATTTTTTATTAGATAATAATGATAAGTTGTAATCTTCAAAACAAAAAAATGATTTTATTAAATTACTATTGGTTTAGAATTGTGGAAAATTATTTAGTCAAATAGATGATGTATTTATAATCAAGTTTTAATGTTTTTCTTAATATGTGTAAAAATTCTAAAAAAAAACCTATTAAAATCTATAAATTATGAGTTTTTATTTACTAATTTACATAATAAATATTTATAGTTTCTAAACCTTTTAAATTTAATTAATTTGGAAAATAAGTTTAGACTCTATATTAATTATATTTATCTATCTTAACTTTTTTGTAAAATTATATTTTGAAACTACATATTAGTTTCCAAAAAAATACTTTATTGAATTCAGTATCCGAGGCTATATTTTTACCTTTTTCTTTTTAGAACCAAAAAAATATATATATATGCTTAATTTTTTTGGGTCTACTTAGAGGCTAGGCGTTCCTCCTCTGCCTAGCGCAGTAGAACATTGATTCTAAGACCATCTCCAATGGTAGAACCCCTCATGAGGTTCTTACCAATATTTTAATTATAAATTTTAAGAACCTCTTTCTAAGAACCCAAAAAAAAGTTCTTAAATAAGAACTTTAAGAACCTTTTTTTTCAAAGTTAAGAACCTCTCTAATATTTATCATTATTTATCATTATAAAATTTTAAGAACCTCTCCTCTAAGAACCCCCATTGGAGATGCTCTAAGTTTCTAAGATAAAAAAACCAACGGGGAAAAAAATAATAATAATAAAATCATTTATAGAGCTTTACCATGAGCACTGCCTTGATATTATCGTTATCGAGCTTGAAATAATCATTCTTTCCTTGTTTGTTGATAAGATCCAGCATAACGGCGACAATATCCGCTGGAGAATCCGAAGTTTTACGTTCTGATGATTCCTTTAGGTGATCATCAATCACATGCTGATAAAAAGCATCAAGCTCCTTAAAGACTTTGTTCAACTTCTTGTGTTTACCAAACAACCAATCTATGGATCTTCCAAATCCACCGGGGAACAAGTCAGTGAAACTGAAATTTCCTAGAGCATCCGCTGCTTCGGAAATCAGCTCTTTGATCTTCTCCTGATCGATGAACTCGCAATCGTGGAAGTTCTGTCCCAAGGCTACTCTACAAATGATGCTCGCGGTAAGAGAGAAAAAGGTTTTGCTTAGATCCACAGGAGATTGTGTCAAAGCCGATGTTTCCGACACTTTCTTCACCATCAGTTCGATCTCTTCCTCTCTTATATACCTAAACGATTGTACCTTTTTAAGGCTAAAAAGCTCGATGACCGCGACTTTCCTCATCTCTCTCCAGTACTCACCGTATTGCCCAAAAGCGATGTCTTTGAATCCATAAGAGAGTTTTTCGGTCCCAACCAGCTTCGATCGATTGGAGCATTCCAAGTTATGGGTTTTGAGCACTTCCTCAGCTGCTTCGCTTGAGGAGACCACAACCATTGGAAGTGACCCGAGACGAAGAAGCATCACTGGTCCGTATTTGATGCCGAGCTTGTGGAGGCATCTATGAGGTAAATCAGTGAGATGGTGCAAGTTTCCTATGATTGGAAAGCTTGATGGGCTCGGAGGAAGTTTCCATTCTGAGGGTTGTTTCTTTTTTGAGAAGATGAAAACGAAAACTATGAAAATGGGTAAGAGGCAGAGGAAACTGAGGAAGATATACATGATTTCTCTCTTTTTACGGTAATTTCGAATGAAGAACTAAGTTTTGGAAAAGAAGCAATATATAGACAGTTAACTATTGGACCCAAAAAAAGTCAGTCAATAATCTATAAATATAATTAATGAGAGTTGATCACGTAAACTACTTATTGATGTCCTAACCGATTTAATTAAATAATCGTAAGTTTTCAAAACAAAATAAATATTAAAAATAAATATTTAATATTTAATATAGGGCAATTAATCAAAATAGCAATTTAATATTTAATATATGTATAACTCGCATTATTGCAAAAACAAAGTAAAAAATATGATCAGTAGTTGACAAAAAAAAGAAAGAAGAATTAATAAGTATGAAATTATCTTTACAACATGTTAACACACACATTAAAACCGAAAATAGCACATTTTAAATTTTTGTTCAAAACTTAGCATCAATAGTTGAAAATGACAATAATAGCATAAATTTTGACAATAATAGCACAAATTTAATATAAAAATGATATAAAATTATTTGAAATCATTTTTTAATGACAAAAAATTAAACCCTAAATTAAAAATAATGAACACAAACATAATGCTTAATTTTATTTTAAATTTATTTTAGATAAAAAAATATTTTAACATAATTATTTGTGGTATTTTCAGAATTTAAAATTTAGTATGCTAATTTTGAAACAAAAAAAATAAAATTTATGCTATTTTAGGATCTTAGAGAAATTGATACACATTAAAATAGTTTCAAGTTGGCAAACAAAATGTAATTAATGACTCAGCTTAAGTCTTTGGAAGCTTGAAGACAGCTTTAAAGACACTTGCCATAAAATTATTTGATCACATGTTCCGATGTTCGTACATTACATACTCCTTTTTAGTTTTTAATCAATTCAAATTATTTTAATTAATCAGTCCAAATTATTTTAATTAATCAAATATGATAACCGATAACTTTTCACAGATAGTTTAACTTCATGCGGAATTTTATAAGAAAACTACTGATGTAAACATCACCATTTATGTGTCTAAGGAAGGCCAATAGGAGCCATTCTAGAAAATTGAGACCAAGAGAGGAATCTTAAGAAATGACAAAAAAATACAAGCAAAATCTAGGTCAATAATTTAACGAATAATGAAATAAATTTAAACCGGAGCACATGTGGCTCCTATTTTTTTTGTTTTTAATGGTTAATCGCATTAGAATGTAAGTAACTGTAAGAGTTTGATTTTTTTAAAAGGATCATCAAGAGCGGTATCTAATGCTAAGGTAGACAAAAAGGACTGGAAAAATTCAAGTACCTGCGAGGTGGGCTGGAAAATTCTAAACCATCTTTGGTTTATGTTTCTCTGGCGGTTACATGAGTTAGACTTTAGCTCTTCAGTGTTCAAATGTAATTAGGCTTTGTGGAAAAAGAGGACATCATTTGTTTTGTTCAATGAATCACTACAAGAAAACACAGTTTTTACGATTATCGAAATAGTCCCAAAATAGTTGTAAATGAGTCATTTGCAACTATTTTGAGACTAAAAAAATTAGTCGCTAATATTTGGTCGCTAAATTGAATGGTCGCAAAATAGTCGCTATTTTGCGACTAATATGTGACTAACATATCAATCTTAATTTAAAGAGTGATTTTGCGACTACTTATTAAAAATTTTTTTTTAAAAAAAATAAAAACAAAATAATTTTATTTATTTGAATCGCATTAGAATGTAAGTAACTGTAAGAGTTTGATTTTTTTAAAAGGATCATCAAGAGCGGTATCTAATGCTAAGGTAGACAAAAAGGACTGGAAAAATTCAAGTACCTGCGAGGTGGGCTGGAAAATTCTAAACCATCTTTGGTTTATGTTTCTCTGGCGGTTACATGAGTTAGACTTTAGCTCTTCAGTGTTCAAATGTAATTAGGCTTTGTGGAAAAAGAGGACATCATTTGTTTTGTTCAATGAATCACTACAAAAAAACACAGTTTTTACGATTATCGAAATAGTCCCAAAATAGTTGTAAATGAGTCATTTGCAACTATTTTGAGACTAAAAAAATTAGTCGCTAATATTTGGTCGCTAAATTGAATGGTCGCAAAATAGTCGCTATTTTGCGACTAATATGTGACTAACATATCAATCTTAATTTAAAGAGTGATTTTGCGACTACTTATTAAAAAAAAATTTTTAAAAAAAATAAAAACAAAATAATTTTATTTATTTGAATCGCATTAGAATGTAAGTAACTGTAAGAGTTTGATTTTTTTAAAAGGATCATCAAGAGCGGTATCTAATGCTAAGGTAGACAAAAAGGACTGGAAAAATTCAAGTACCTGAGAGGTGGGCTGGAAAATTCTAAACCATCTTTGGTTTATGTTTCTCTGGCGGTTACATGAGTTAGATTTTAATTAGCTCTTCAGTGTTCAAATGTAATTAGGCTTTAGACTTAAACAATAAATAATAAAGATGTGTATCACCGGAATAATTGGTATCAAATAAAAAAAGATTCGGTGAGAGATTATCTATCTCCGAATCTTTTTTACTTGGTTTATTGTTGGAGGTGGGTTTAGCACCCCCAATTAGCTAGGCTCATCTCAGCAAATAAGATCCGCCTGGTCGAACTCAGCCAGAAGTCGGCGTTCGACCAAGGACGGCACCGAGCTTGCATCCCGAGCTTCTATCCCGAGCTCGCACCCCGAGCTTCTATCCCGAGCTTCCACCCCGAGCTTCCATCCCGAGCCCGCACCCCGAGCTTCCATCCTGAGCCCGCTCCTCGAGCTTCCATCCCGAGCTCGCCCCCGAGCTCCCATCCCGAGCTCGCACCCCGAGCTTCTATCTCGAGCTCGCACCCCGAGCTTCCATCCCGAGCCCGCACCCCGAGCTTCCATCCTGAGCCCGCACCCCGAGCTTCCATCCCGAGCTCGCACCCCGAGTTCCCATCCCGAGCTCGCACCCCGAGCTGACGTTGACGCCACGCGAAGATGCGTTGTTCACGACATACCTCGCACTGTTCACGACATGCCTTGCACTGTTCATTGGGCACTGTTCACGGCATGCCTTGCACTGTTCACCGGGCACTGTTCACGACATGCCTTGCACTGTTCACCGGGCACTGTTCACGACGTGTCTTACACTGTTCACTTGCACTGTTCATGACGTGTCTTGTCAACATCACGACATCCCCGAATCGCGGAGAGCTGTCTACGCGGTTCTTGCTATATATACCCCCTCACGCATTCACTTGGAGATATATGGACTGGGACCCCCGACCGCGGAAGGATCTCGCATTTATTACTCTCTCACGGGACTTCGGAACTTTTGATTTAGAGCCACTTTGAGACCTGCGGAAATTACCCGGTCTCTCTCTCTTTATAAGAAGGCAACAGTTTAGAACGCCGAACTGGACGTCCTTCGGAACCAGTTCGTAACTCTAAATTGTTCATTTCTCTCACCATCAATAAAAAGAAACACGGCCTCCGGCCTACTCATCTTTCCCCGGCCTGCCTTAATAGTGGTTAAATTGCTCTAATTAACGAAAATCTCACCTCTCATCTCCTAATCACTCTTTAAACACACTTAGTGATCTCGGGCCTAACCTCGTACTTAAGCTTAAGAGTCAGCAAAGCCGAGCTCATCTCGCAAACACTCGACAAGATAAGTACCGAGCCTAGCCTCGTACTTAAGCTTAAGAGTCAGCAAAGCCGAGCTCATCTCGCAAACACTCGACAAGATAAGTACCGAGCCTAGCCTCGTACTTAAGCTTAAGAGTCAGCAAAGCCGAGCTCATCTCGCAAACAATCGACAAGATAAGTACCGAGCCTAGCCTCGTACTTAAGCTTAAGAGTCAGCAAAGCCGAGCTCATCTCGCAAACACTCGACAAGATAAGTGCCGAGCCCAGCCTCGTACTTAAGCTTAAGAGTCAGCAAAGCCGAGCTCATCTCGCAAACAACACGATCAACAAGTGCCGAGCCTAGTCTCGCACTTGCACATAAAATTTTTAACTCTAATCAAGTTTACCCTTACTCGCAGGTTAACATATACCGAGCTAAGACTTGTTTCGTCCGCCGACTTCGACACTCATTCGCCGAACTTGGGGGAGGGCTATTGTGGGTGTGGTGATGAGCACACCCCATTTTTTAGCCCATTCCAAAGCAAAAGGCCCAACAACAAAAGCCCAACATCCACTATGCAGATACGGTTACCGTTCCCGACCTGCTCCGCACTGTTCATGACGTGCCAGTACTGTTCACGACCTGCCGGTTACTGTTCCTGACCTGCTACGCACTGTTCATGACGTGCCGGTACTGTTCACGACTTGCCGGTTACTGTTCCCGACCTGCTCCGCACTGTTCACGACGTGTCGGTACTGTTCACGACTTGCTGGTTACTGTTCCCGACCTCCTCCGCACTGTTCATGACATGCCGGTACTGTTCACGACCTGCCGGTTACTGTTCCCGACCTGCTCCGCACTGTTCATGACGTGCCGGTACTGTTCACGACCTGCCGGTTACTGTTCCCGACCTGCTCGGCACTGTTCACGACGTGACGGGTACTGTTCACGACGTGACGGGTACTGTTCACGAACCATCACGTCGTCCCTAAAAACCGGAGAGCTGTCTGCTCAACTCCCACTATAAATACCCCCTTTGGTATTCATTTTACAGACACAAAAAACTCTGATCCTCTCTCTCTAAATAACTTTCCCTCTCTAAAAGGAGCTCTCGGCAGCTCTCGGCAGCTCTCCCAGCTCGGTGCAGCTCTCCGCAGCTCTCCCAGCTCTCCGCAGCTCGGTGCAGCTCTCCGCAGCTCTCCCAGCTCTCCGCAGCTCTCTCAGCTCGGTGCAGCTCTCCCTAGCTCTTCCAGCTCTCCGCAGCTCTGATGAGCTCCCAGCTCTCCCGACGACCCGACCTGACAGTCGACCGACGACCCGACCTGACAGTCGACCGACGACCCGACCTGACAGTCGACCGACGACCCGACCTAACGGTCGACCGGCGACCCGACCTGGCGACCCGACCTGACGGTCGACCTGACAGTCGACCGACGACCCGACCTGACAGTCGACCTGACTAGCTCTCAGCTCTCCAGTTCTCTCCTACCCGCCTCAGCAACGAACTACGAATGGCTTGATCCCCAATCCGGGGTACGTAGGCAGCCCTCCGGGCACAGCTATAAATCACCTCCTCCCCCTCATTTGCCGACCGGAACGCAACCGGCTCTATCTTAACAGAAAATCCCCGATCCTCCCCGATACAAATTGATTTGTAGGAGACGTGCTCATACCCGTTTCAAATGTAATTAGGCTTTAGACTTAAACAATAAATAATAAAGATGTGTATCACCGGAATAATTGGTATCAAATAAAAAAAGATTCGGTGAGAGATTATCTATCTCCGAATCTTTTTTACTTGGTTTATTGTTGGAGATGGGTTTAGCACCCCCAATTAGCTAGGCTCATCTCAGCAAATAAGGTCCGCCTGGTCGAAATCAGCCAGAAGTCGGCGTTCGACCAAGGACGGCACCGAGCTTGCATCCCGAGCTTCTATCCCGAGCTCGCACCCCGAGCTTCTATCCCGAGCTTCCACCCCGAGCTTCCATCCCGAGCCCGCACCCCGAGCTTCCATCCTGAGCCCGCTCCTCGAGCTTCCATCCCGAGCTCGCCCCCGAGCTCCCATCCCGAGCTCGCACCCCGAGCTTCTATCTCGAGCTCGCACCCCGAGCTTCCATCCCGAGCCCGCACCCCGAGCTTCCATCCTGAGCCCGCACCCCGAGCTTCCATCCCGAGCTCGCACCCCGAGTTCCCATCCCGAGCTCGCACCCCGAGCTGACGTTGACGCCACGCGAAGATGCGTTGTTCACGACATACCTCGCACTGTTCACGACATGCCTTGCACTGTTCATTGGGCACTGTTCACGGCATGCCTTGCACTGTTCATTGGGCACTGTTCACGACTTGCCTTGCACTGTTCACCGGGCACTGTTCACGGACACTGTTCACGACGTGACTTAGACTGTTCACTTGCACTGTTCACGACCTGTCTTGTCAACATCACGACATCCCCGAATCGCGGAGAGCTGTCTACGCGGTTCTTGCTATATATACCCCCTCACGCATTCACTTGGAGATATATGGACTGGGACCCCCGACCGCGGAAGGATCTCGCATTTATTACTCTCTCACGGGACTTCGGAACTTTTGATTTAGAGCCACTTTGAGACCTGCGGAAATTATCCGGTCTCTCTCTCTTTATAAGAAGGCAACAGTTTAGAACGCCGAACTGTACGTCCTTCGGAACCATTTCGTAACTCTAAATTGTTCATTTCTCTCACCATCAATAAAAAGAAACACGGCCCCCGACCTACTCATCTTTCCCCGGCCTGCCTTAATAGTGGTTAAATTGCTCTAATTAACGAAAATCTCACCTCTCATCTCCTAATCACTTTTTAAACACACTTAGTGTTCCCCTGGATCAACATTTATGAATGATCTCTGAGTCTTCATGAGTCTAATTCAGTCTTCACATTTTTACTCGTCAAAAAAGGGCGATCGAAGCTTCATGTACATCATGAAAAAAAAACCCGATAAGACTTTTTCTGTAGTGATACCCATTTTCTATATATTAGCTGGGATAAAACCCCTGAATGACTAATGAGCATGCATGAGATAAGAAACGCATTTCCCACTAAATTAAGACTATCAATATTAGTTAACTTTACAGACATTTGAACTTAGGGATTACAGTATTACAATTCTAAAAATGTAAAAAGAAACATATGCATTTTGAAGAGAAAAACAAACAATAAAATAATTATTACCATCGTCAAGGCTATGAACAAAACTTATGATGTCTTTGATCTATTGTTAAAACATTATTTAACTAATAAATTACTCGACAATATTTTAAAATTTATTGGGAAAAAATGTTAGAAAGTTTAGGGTTTCAGATTACACACGACTGAAACTTTCTTAAGCAAATGAACAAACTTTATGGTTTCTTGATATATTATTATTATTATTTGTTGAGAAAAAAAAAAAAAGTTTCTTGATCTATTATTGTTCCCGCATTTCTTATTATATAACGCAACGATATTTAAAGAATATTACGTTTTTGGCTCCACATTCTTTCCGTGTTATCAAGCTTCAATTAGTGCTCATATTGAACGGGCACAAGTTGAAGAGGTAGTTTCTTGATAATGGAGAGGTTACCAGCTTCTTCCATATCAATGTCTTCAATTTTCATCCCATCAGGCAATTTCCAATCGAAAAAGTAAAGCAAATTCATCAGTGCTAGCTCCACGGTAGCAATCCCCATTGGTATCGCGGGACAGGTCCTTCGACCAGAACCAAACGGTAACAGCTCAAAGTGTTGTCCTCTAAAATCTACAGAACTGTTGGTAAACCGTTCAGGGATGAAATCTTCAGGGTCGGTCCAACGCTTGGGGTCACGTCCGATCGTCCACACGTTAACTTGGATTTGCGTTTTCGGGGGAATATCGTAGCCTTGGATCTTGATGTGAGACATTGTTTCTCTTGGGACTATAAATGGAAGTGCTGGATGTAATCTGAATGTTTCCTTGATTATGAGCTTCAAGTAATCAACTTTGTCTAGGTCTTCTTCAGTGATTCTTTCTCTTTTGAGACCGAGGGTGGTTCGTATGTCTTCTTGAGCTTTCTTCATCACTCTTGGGTTTCTAACGAGTTCTGTCATCGCCCAAATCATAGTTACAGAGCTTGTATCTATCCCCGCGAGAAATACATCCTGAAGATCACATAACAAACATATAAAATCTAATTTAATATAAGTTGTTAAACTAATCAAGTGGTTTAATACGAGATGTGAGCTTTTACCATGAGGATTGCCTTGAGATTATCCATATTGAGTTTGAAAGAATCTGCATTTCCTTGTTTATCGATCATATCCAGCATCAAGGAAACAATATCCGGATTTTTCCTTCCTTGTGGCTGTTGGGTAAGCTTCAAACGTTAAAAGCCCAAGTTATCATTAACAAGATGGTTAATGACAAGAAAGGCTTAAACGATATTACCTAGTTCTATTAGGAATAGGAAAAGGGAAGTTTTCCTATTCATCGTAGGATAAGAAATTCTATATATATACGTTTGTTGAGTTGTGACAAATGTGTGTGGAACATTAAGAACTTGTGAATGTTTAGTTTTGAGAGATTTTCTAAACATCAATAAAGAGAGATATTCTTTATTCAAGGTAATTGTGTTCAAGAGACTTTATTTGGTATCAGAGCGAATCGTGAAGGAGAAGAAGCAAATTCGAGACATCACCGAGAATCATGGCCGGAGGAGACGACTCCAAAGCCATTGCGAGTGTCTCGACACGCAAGGAAAACATCCCTTCATCGATCCACTGTCCGATGTTGAACTCAACAAACTACACTGTATGGGCTATGAGGATGAGAGTTATGCTACGACTTCACAAAGCTTGGGAAGCAATTGAACCTGGCACAACCGATCCTGACAAAAACGACATCGCAATAGCGCTACTCTTCCAGTCAATCCCAGAAGCCCTTATACTACAAGTTGGTAATCAAAATTCCCCAAAAGATGTATGGAATTCGATCAAAACTCGTAATCTAGGGGCTGATCGGGTGAAGGAGGCGCGACTACAGACCCTAATGTCTGAGTTCGAGAAGATGAGAATGACGGACTCAGATACGATTGATAACTTTGCTGGAAAGTTGTCCCAGCTCGCATCAAAGGCAACCTCACTTGGAGAAACAATTGAGGAATCAAGACTCGTAAAGAAATTTCTCAATAGTTTACCAAGAAACAAATTTATTCACATCGTAGCCTCCCTCGAGCAAGTTCTCGATCTGAAGACAACAGGGTTTGAAGACATAGTTGGAAGACTCAAAGCTTATGAAGAGAGAATCGTCGATAATGAAAACCAAGATGATACTCAAGGAAAGCTGTTATACGCAAGATCAGACCAAGCAAGCTCCTGGTCACGAGGAAACAGAGGACGAGGGGGTAGAGAAAACAGAGGACGAGGCAGGGGGCGCGATAATCAAGCTAATGAAGATCAAACTAAAAGAAAAAAGGATAGATCAACAGTGATTTGCTACAGATGCGACAGACCTGGTCACTTCGCCTCTGTTTGTCCTGAAAGAAAACAAAAGCAAGAAGCAAACATGGTAGAGACAACTGAAGCAGACGCAGCACTCTACATACACGAGATCGTGTTTCTCAATGAAGAAAACGTAATACCGAAGAAATATGAGAACGAAAGGGGGGAAGAAGGGACGTGGTACTTAGATAACGGAGCGAGCAATCATATGACGGGTGTTAAATCATTCTTCCTGGAATTGAATGATAACATCAAAGGAAAGGTAAAGTTTGGAGACGGATCATGCGTTGATATCAGTGGAAAAGGATCAATCCTATTCGAAGGAAAGACAGGCGAACAGAAAATCATACCCGATATCTACTTTATCCCTGAGCTAAAGAGTAACATACTAAGCTTAGGTCAAGCCACCGAGTATGGTTGCGATGTTAGAATGAAGCAGAACTACCTAACATTGCATGATCCTAATGGAAGACTCTTAATCAGAGTAGAAAGATCTCCTAATAGACTTTACAAGATAAATCTCAAGATAGGAAAGCCGATCTGTTTGCACTCAAGGATTGCAGAAGATACATGGAAATGGCATGCTAGACTCGGCCACATTAGCTTTAAAACTATTAAGAGTATGTCAGATCTTGAGATGGTTCGTGGATTACCAAAGATTGAAAATGAAAAACAACTATGCGAGTCATGTCTAGTTGGAAAGCAAACCCGTCAAGTCTTCCCAAGCGCAACACAATATCGATCCACACAACCCCTAGAACTACTTCATGCGGATCTATGTGGACCAATATCACCAGCCACCCCAGCTCATAACAAGTATATCCTTGTAATCATTGATGATTACACAAGATATATGTGGACAATCCTGCTAAAAGAAAAGAGTGAGGCGTTTGAAAAGTTTAAAGCATTTAAGAACCTTATGGAGAAGGAATGCGAGAAGATGATCATGACATTACGTACAGACAGAGGTGGAGAGTTTACTTCAGGAAAGTTCCAAGAATTTTGCAATAAACATGGGATTAAACGTCACCTGACAGCTCCATATACTCCGCAACAAAATGGAGTAGTCGAGAGAAGAAATCGTACACTAATGGAGATGACAAGAAGCATTCTCAAGGCAATGAGGGTTCCAAATTACTTATGGGGAGAGGCTGTACGACACTCAACTTACGTGATCAACAGAGTCCCTACAAGAGCATTAAAGAATCAAACTCCCTACGAGTGCTTGAGAAACAATAAACCAAGTATTGGTCATCTTAGAGTTTTCGGATGTCTTGCCCACGCCAAAATTGAGCCCGTGAACTTGAAGAAACTTGATGATCGTTCTCAAGCATTAGTTCACCTCGGGATAGAGCCGGGATCCAAGGCATATAGGCTCTATAATCCGACAACTAGAAGAATCATTATAAGCCGAGATGTAGTTTTCAATGAAAAGACTAGTTGGAATTGGAAGGGAGCAAGTTCGGAGGAAAATAACAAACCGGGAATGTTTCGAATGACTTGGGGAGAAGTCTCGGATGAAGGTAAAGGACCATACGTGGATGGTAATCATCAGACCGAACCCATTCCCGAAACCGAATCTCAACAGGAACAGCAAGACGACGATGAAGAATCCTTGGATAATCAAAGTAACCATACGGATCAACAACCTCTGTTTACGAAGTCAGGAAGACAAGTAAACCGACCCAAATACTTTGATGACTATGTTCTACTTGCTGATATTGAATGTGAAAGACTCCTATTATCAATCAATGAAGAGCCAATGAATTATCAAGAAGCAAAAGACTCGATTGAATGGACACAAGCCTGTCAGGAAGAGATTGTTTCGATTGACAAGAACAAGACTTGGACCTTAGTTGATAAACCAAAAGGGGTAAAAATCATCGGTCTCAAGTGGATATTCAAAATCAAGAGAAATGCAGATGGCACAATAAACAGATTCAAAGCTAGACTCGTTGCAAAAGGATATGTTCAAAAGGAGGGAATTGATTTTGACGAAGTGTTTGCACCGGTAGCCCGAATTGAAACAATCAGACTGCTCGTGGGATTAGCTGCTTCTCACGGATGGGAGATTCATCATCTCGACGTCAAAACTGCATTCCTACACGGAGAATTAAACGAAGATGTGTATGTGTCTCAACCTGAAGGATTTGAAAAGAAGGGAGAAGAACAGAAGGTTTTCAAACTCTCGAAGGCTTTGTATGGTTTGAGACAGGCTCCACGAGCATGGAACACTAAACTTGATCAGATTTTGAAGGGAATGAAGTTCGAGAAATGTTCAAAAGAAAGTGCTGTGTATCGTAAGGAAGAAGGAGTTAAGCTTCTTATCGTTGCCGTATACGTTGATGATCTTTTCGTGACCGGAAACTCACTGGAAATCATTCAAGAATTCAAGACAGGAATGTCATCTAAATTCGAAATGTCAGACCTTGGAAAACTCACCTATTACCTCGGCATAGAAGTAAATCAAAGCGAAGAAGGAATTGAGATGAAACAAGAAACTTATGCCCGTCGGATCTTAAAAGAGGCTGGATTAGACACTTGCAACCCAACTCATATCCCAATGGAGTTTGGTTTGAAATTGTCTAAAGCTAAAGAAGAAGAAACCGAAGATGCCACTATGTACCGAAGAAGAATAGGCTGCCTAAGGTATCTCTTGCACACACGACCAGACCTTGCTTTCTCCGTGGGAGTAGCAAGTAGATATATGCAGGATCCAAGAAATTCACATGGTACCGCACTGAAACAGATCCTACGGTATCTCCAAGGAACCTCTGCTTTTGGCGTGACATTCAAAAGAGGAGGAACAAAGAAAATTATTGGCTACAGTGACAGTAGTCATAACGTGGATCTTGATGATGGAAAGAGCACAAGCGGACATGTGTTCTACTTTGGAGAATCACCAATCACTTGGTGTTCTCAAAAACAGCATACAGTTGCGTTATCATCGTGTGAAGCCGAATTCATGGCAGCAACGGAAGCCGCAAAGCAAGCTATATGGGTCCAAGACTTGTTGAGTGAGATAATGGGTCGAAGTTATGAGAAAACGACAATACGTGTTGATAACAAATCGGCGATTGCACTCACGAGAAATCCCGTGTTTCATGGAAGAAGCAAACACATCCACAAACGATATCATTTCATCCGAGAATGTGTTGAAAATGAACAAATCGAAGTGGAGTTTGTATCTGGAGAAGAACAATGTGCGGACATACTAACAAAAGCCTTAGCGAGAATCAAGTTCAAGAAGATGAGAAGTTTGATCGGTGTTGAGGACCTCTCGAAGACGAACTCGAAGCTTAAGGGGGTGATTGTTGGGTAAGCTTCAAACGTTAAAAGCCCAAGTTATCATTAACAAGATGGTTAATGACAAGAAAGGCTTAAACGATATTACCTAGTTCTATTAGGAATAGGAAAAGGGAAGTTTTCCTATTCATCGTAGGATAAGAAATTCTATATATATACGTTTGTTGAGTTGTGACAAATGTGTGTGGAACATTAAGAACTTGTGAATGTTTAGTTTTGAGAGATTTTCTAAACATCAATAAAGAGAGATATTCTTTATTCAAGGTAATTGTGTTCAAGAGACTTTAGTGGCTTCAAGTGATCATCAATCACATGCTGGTAAAAAGCATCGAGCTCTTCAAAGACTTTGTTGATCTTCTTGTGTCGTTGAAACAACCAGTCTATGAATCTTCCAAGCCCACCAGGGAAGAAGTCAGAGAAAGTGAAAGTCCCTAGAGCTTCCGCTGATTCGGTAACGAGTTCTTCGATCCTTTCTTGATCGATAACGAAGCCGCTCTCGTGGAAGTTCTGTCCTAAAGCTACTCTACAAATGATGCTTGCTGTGAGGGAAAAAAAGGTTTTGCTTAAATCCACAGAAGATCGTCTCAAAGCCGATTCCGACACTTTCTTCACCACAAGTTCGACCTCTTCCTCTCTAATATACCTAAAAGATTGAACCTTTCTAAGGCTAAAAAGCTCGATAACAGCGACTTTTCGCATTTCCCGCCAATAAGCACCGTATGGCGAGAAAGTGATGTCTTTAAAACCGTAAGAGAGTTTGCCAGCTCCGACCGTCCTTGGTCGGCTGCAACAGTCCAAGTCATGGGTTTTGAGAACTGCTTCAGCTGCTTCACTCGATGAGATCACAACCACTGGAACAAACCCGAGACGAAGAAGTACAACGGGTCCGTATTTGATGGAGAGCTTGTGAAAACATCTGTGAGGCAATCCTGCAAGATGATGCAAGTTTCCAATGATCGGAAGACTTGAAGGGCTCGGAGGAAGATTGAATTTTGAGTTTTTAATATTTTTAAGAAAGATTGATGATACAAGATTAAGAAGCAAAACCAAGAAGAAACAGAGCAAGATCGCCATTTTGTTTGTTTTTCACTTCCTCTGTTTTCTTTCTTGTTTCTTGGGAGAGATGAGTGTGCAATTCCGAAGAGTCTTGTATACATAAGACCATCTCCAATGGTAAAAATCGTTCATGGGTTTTACCAATTTTTTATTTATAAATTTTATCTAGAAACAACTTGTTAATTTGTTTTTTCTGGTCGTGGTAGAACTTTTATGAAGTTCTTAATAAAAAAATAATTTTATTTTAAAAATAGTTTATTTTCTTAAATAAAACATAAAATATATTGCATCGAATGAAATTTGAAACATAAATGAAAAATTTGAAACAACATCTTTAAAGTTGAAGTTAAGAAGAAATTTTTTTAAAAAAAGTTAAATTTTTTTTTAAATTAGTGTTAAAAAAAGTAAAAAAAAAATCCGGCGAATTATATATATCGATACGTGGCTAAAAACTCCACCTAAGAACCAACTCTTAAAATTCTTATTTTTTTCTATTTAATTTTAATTTTTTTATATTAAAAACTCCATTTAAGAACCCATCGGAGATGATCTAAGATAGTTGAAAATTGTAACAAAGTTGCTAGATTTGTGGAGACTATTATCTTCTTGTGATCCAACACGCTAACAGTCACGTGTTCCGTTAGACTTTGTTATGGTTGATTGGACGACATGTCATGGATTGATTGGATATTTGAAGACGAGTCATGGGGCTTCTTCTTTTGCTCATAGATTCGGATTAAAATATTCGAATTATTTACGACATATCGACCATCGAGACTCTTCCACGTCTACTGATGTGCAATTCGTTTAATTTTATATGATGTTTTTGTTAAATACGCATAGATTAAAAAATTGAGTATTTGTCTAACAAGAAACCGCATAGAGAAATTTGGAAAATGATTATTCTTGCATGGAAAATTTAGTAAACATCTTATATTATATGAAACGGAGAGAATATGAAATAATTGATTTTTAGGATGACAAAATGTATTAATGGTATATATCGCAATTTTTAATATTATGATATTCCATCATATTATTATTTAAAAAAATGATATTCCACAATTCATATGATTTACGATTACTCACCTAAATCTTATCAATATTTAGTTTATAAACATTTGGGATTATAGTTTTATAACACTCTAAGATGAATATTATTAATATACATTGTGATGAGAGAAAATAAATAATGAAAGAAATATTACAATTCCCAAGTTACTAAACATTAAAATTTGTATATTCTACAATGGTTGGGGTGGGCACAAAATAGATTCATAAAAAAATAGTTAAAGATAAAAAAAATAATGAGATTTTCACAAGATGAATGGCTAACAAAGTTATAATCTAATAAAGCATTGGGAATCTCTCAATGAGTTTTTGACATTAAAAAAATTAAAAAAAAAAAGGAAAAGAAGAGAGAGAATGGACTCAAATGAGAAACTTTATGATTGGTCTAACTTGAGTTAACACTTTAAGATAGGGGTGGGCAAATGGTTATTCGGTTCGGTTCGGTTCGGTTATTTCGGTTTTCGGTTACGTTCGGTTATGTCTTTTACTATCCATTCGGTTAGTAACAATTTTCGGTTCGGTTTCGGTTCGGTTACCATTCGGTTCGGTTCGGTATGGTTATCAAAATTAATAACCGTTTGGTAACCGAAATATTTCGGTTATTTTCGGTTAACCGAATGGTTTCGGTTATTTTCGGTTATTTTCGGTTATTTTTGGTTATTTTCGGTTATTTTCGGTTAAATTTCAAATATTTTCGGTTATTTTCGGTTAAATTTCAAAATATTTCGGTTATTTCGGTTAAATTTCGGAAATATTTCGGTTAGTTTCGGTTATTTCGGTTATTTCGGTTAGTTTCGGTTATTTCGGTTCGGTTATTTCGGTTATATTTCGGTTATTTTGGTTAATTAGGGGAAATAAACATAATTTTTTTTTTTTTGATATCCATGGATACCCATTGGTTATCGGTTAATAACCATTCGGTTATCATAACCAATGGATATCAAAAATAAAAACCATTCGGTTATTATGAAGTAACCATAACCTAACCAAACCATTAATTTCGGTTCGGTTCGGTTCGGTTTCATTCGGTTCGGTTATTATGCCCAGGCCTACTTTAAGAAACGCAATAGAAACTCTTCTCACACTTGTATTGGTATAATTGAGATATCTTCCAATTAAATATTAATAAAATTTGTGAAACTCAAGTTGAGAAACTCTTTTTATGTAACTTATCAAACTTTATTACTTTTTGATAATTTGTTCACCATACATTAATTTAGCTGAGAAATACCCTAAAATAGGTATTCTGAATAATTTATACGTTTCAATTCTGCTCGTGCTCTATTCTCATGTTATGGAGCATTTTTTTTTACTGCTCATCAATGGCGTTAAAGGGGGCACAAGTTGAAGAGGTAGTTTATTGCAAAATGGTGAGACTGCCAGCTTCTTCCATATCAATGTCTCCAACTTTCATCCCATCAGGCAATCTCCAATCGAAAAAGTAATGCTAGCAATCCCCCATTGGCATCGCGGGACAGATCCTTCGACCAGAACCAAACGGTTGTCCTCTAAAATCTACACAACTATTGGTAAACCGTTCAGGGATGAATTCTTCAGGGTTTAGGGGTCACGTCCGATCGTCCATACGTTAACTTGGATTTGGGTTTAATATCGTAGCCTTGGATCTTGATGTTAGACATTATGTTGTTTCCCTAATGGAACTGGTGGGTGTAATCTGAATGTTTCCTTGATTATAAAAGCTTCAAGTAATCAACTTTTCCTCCGTGATTGTCTCCCATAGTTACGAGCTTTCCTGAGGGGTTGTTAAATTCCTTCTTCCGTAAAACTTATTTAGTTTCAATTTTAGGTTACTGATGAAGTTGTTCACTTACGAATACAGAACAAACATTATCAAATAGAAAGGTCTTGTCTATTCGGATTGCACATGAATTATTTAGATGTAAAGAATTAGAATTGTATTTACTGTTTAGATATGCAGTTATGTTCATGACTTGATGATATCTTCAACCTAACATCTTTTTTTTTTTTAATTTTCAGCTTACGGCTAGTTATTAATGTAATATAATGGCATACATAACAACTTAACTAACCCAACTGTGCAAAACAATCACAGATTTCTAATTTCATGGTTGGAACTAGTGGTGTCAATTAGGATCAAAGCCCGAGGGCCGGGTCGGGCGGACCCTGAAAACAGCGGGTTCGGGCCTAGAAATAAAAGCCCGAAAAAAATCGGGTCTTTCGGGCTAGTGTGTTTTTTAGGCTTAGCCCGATCGGGCTCATGCTAGTCCGAAAAGCCCGAAACTATTTGATTAACGTATGTCTTATTAAATTTGGGTTCGCTTATCATATGATTTCAAAACGTATGAAAAACATACCAGAAGAAAGAAAGTCTAAATTGACTCTATACTTAGAAAACGATATGTTGGAACTGACTTTTATGAAAACAGGGATGTTTTATAATGGTAGAAATGTCAGTCACAACATTATGGTGAGTTAGCTCATATGGCATGTGATGTTCTAAACATTCCGATAACTACAGTGGCATCACTGATGTTGGTGCGCATGTCTTGGATAAATATAGAAATCGTCTTTTACCAAGAAACGTTGAAGCACTGATTTGTACATGCACTTGGTTGGATGAGTTTACATTTCATGATCCATGTACCATTATCATTCATCTCTATTTACTTCATATTTTTAAAATATTTATCTATAGACTTTCAATGACATTTATATATGATTTATACCTCTAAAAACTTAATATTATTTTACTCTTTTTTTATCTATAGCTCTTGATGGTGATGAAAATTTAGAAGACGATGAAGGAGATTCTAATCTGAACTTTACTACCTAGATTTGAAGTGTTTTGATTTTATGTTTTATTTAGTAATACAATTTATTTAAATTTTATTTGTTTTTAGTCAAACTTTTACTTTTAAATTTAATTGGATTTGATATAATACATTTAAATTTAGATTTATTTTGATAAATATTTTGTTTTAATTATTTTTCAATTGAGAATTGTGATTTTTTGTGTTTGTAAAAAAAACCCTAAAAAGCCCGAAAAGCCCTAGAGCCTTGTCCGGGCTTTAGAATATAGGCCCGATTTTTTTTCGGGCCGTGCCGGGCTCAAATATATGCGGGTTTTACGGGTTTCGGGCCGGGACGGACCAGCCCGATTGACATCCCTAGTTGGAACACAGGGTGAAGAGTTAAAAAGAGCTGCTTGAACAAAGTAAAAGAGTATGTATTTGCAGAAAAAAGGAGAATCTTATAGAGTGAATACCAAAGCTTAAGCTAGAGAAAACTCAGTATTTACTAAAGCAAAACAAAAAACAGAAAAGAGAGTGAATGATTTGAAAGTGAAAGGGTCACATTACTCGGCGGCTGCTTCCTCCATGACTTGTTCCGCGGTGGCTGGTGCCACGGGGTAGTAGTGATAGTGTAGCTCCCCAACATCATCTCCTGACAGTTTCTTCCATCCATTAGGACCGACGTGGTACACTGATCATATGACAAGAGACATATCTTATTATATGAGCTAAATTCAGAATCTTGAAAGTTTGGTAACACATTTGGGACTGCAAATCCATTTGGACTACTAACCGCTAGCAACTCCACCACTGGCTCCATCACGGAATGTTGCATGGTAGATTGATCTCCTTGCTAATTCAGAAGCTTCTTCAACTGACATATCGAATTTGTACCTATGATAGGAGCAAGATTGATTATGGTTTTAGCTTTTGAGATTGGGAAAAAAAAAGATGAACATGTTTTTGGGGCTTTACCCGCTGTCTAGTACACCATAAGCGTATGGTGAACCAGAACCGACTGAAAACCTGTCTCCCTTGAGCCTCCCTCCTTCGTTGTCAACATAGTATAGTCCAGGACCCTATACCCAAGAAGGATTTAGAATCTCAAGGTTTTCATTTAGGTGAGTAAAAAAGAGGAGTATTGAAGATATGGTTTCACTGACAGTTTCGTCCCATCCAGCAATCATCGTGCCGACGGAAAGTCCCATTCCACGGTATGAATAGAGCATGTTTGCGAGAAGTTTTGAAGCTCCAGAAACAGAGATTCTCCTCTTGTTTGCCAGCTCATGTAGACGGCACTTGGACAGACAAATAAATCAAGAGATCAGCCATAGTTTCAACAAATGCAAATTTGGTAGTAAGTTGAAGAAAGTCAACATACACAAGGATATTAACATGCCAAAATTTTAAAGACAAACTGAGTATCACTTCGCATCCACCAATTCTTGTCCCTTCATTTAACATTACTATAGTTCATCAATTTTAGTTATTTTGTTTTTCAGTGTATTGTAGTACAACAAAGGCAACTGTATATTGCTACAGAAATGTTTGGTTCACAGAACAAGGATGCTAAAGCAACTATCTACGCTGCTGAATATGCACAAGTACACAACAAAAAACCTTTCTAGTTATTCAATACAGCCAGAACATAAGAATTAAATCCTTGGACAAGGCAGATGAATCTTGCTTTTGAACAACGTAACAAGAGCCACATAAATGAAGATAAGTCACAGATCTAAGCATCAGTTTAGACGGGGGAAAAATAGAGCTAGGTACCTTAATTCCAAGATTTCTGTGCCAGAATTGGCAATCAGCAGCTCCTCCAGCCATTGTACCAAGCATATAAGGATTGATTTCAATAATCTTCTTCACAGATTGCGAGGCTGAGTGGGAAAAACCGATACAAAATCATCAGCAGAAATCATACTACCGGTTCCTTTCCTCTACTGGTTCACAATCATTGGCCAACAGAATGGAGACTATACAATTTTCTAACAGTCCAGCACAAAAACTAACCCACCAGGCCACCACTAAGCTAACTCCAAAGGATGTATGTATATTTTAGAGGAATTCCGCGGAGAGTTCACAGCCAATTACCATCAAATTCTGCATTATAAAGCAAAAAACTAAAAGTAAAATGATGAAAGAGAACATACAGATATATCCTCCCATGCTAGCGCGAGAATCAGCAGCGACCATCACACCACCTTGGAAGATAAAAGCGAGTGTGGTTGTTCCTTTCGCAGGCTTCACCATCTGTACAGCTTCTTTCTGGAATCCATCAAACTGAAACCCACACACAAAAGAAACAGTTCGCAATCAATTGACAGCAACAGGGAAAATTCACCCATACTGCTTACTAACCGGAGGAATCCAAAGGAACTTTATCAAAAGAACTCACATCTGTTGTGCGGGGTAGATCAAACGAGGGCACAGAAGAAAACCCATCAAGCATATCGTTGCTCGAGCCGAAGCCAATCATAGGCATGGAGGTCTCGAACCCACTAGTATCAAGCTTCATATTTTACAACCCTACAGAATAATTGAAAACCCTCAATTGAAAAAAACAATATAAGTACCCGTCGAATACCGGAGAAGCTATGTTAAAGTTTAAGCTAATCTAGCATGAGATAAACCAAAATCAGATGTCAATCAAGGAGCTTTCCTCTCAAAAAAAAAAATCAAATCAGATCTAGCACGAGGTACATTTGTATAAACTCTAAACCTTCATCTTTGTTTACAAGACAAATCAACGATAGTAGAGCCCGATTAAGGATCGAAAACACGTACCTTGCTGAAGAAAAGTAATCAAATGGAGCCAAAGGGTTAAGCGAGAAGAAGAAGAAGAGGTTAGCTCAAGTGACAAACGAAGACGAGAAAAAGGAATAATAGATCGTTTCTTTTCTTGAGCTCCGGGCAAACCACAGGGGAGCAAATATGGGCCAGTCTGGCCCATCAATTTAATGGGTTGCTAATTAATTGGGCCGATCACTTTTCCTTAAAATACCCAATTACGATCATTTCTTTCTTTTTGTGTCATCAATTTAATGGGTTGTTGTTAATCATATATAGTAAAATCGAAGTAAATTTTTGGAATGGAGCTTTCTCATTTACTTTAAACCGTAAAATTCGGTTATTATCTTTTTCGGTTCAAATTAAGTTTTTTTAGATTTTGAAATTTGATGTAACGATTATCAATTTGTGGGCTTTTATTTTTTATGTTTTGATTCTTCTGGGCTTGCTTTCGATTTAACCAAAATTTTGGAGTCCAAAAAAAAAATCGGTACGGCACTTTAAAATCAAATTAGATCGTTTTACGTTGAAATTACTAATATGACCTTACTAAATTTGTTGCGCGTTTGGGTCGTTGGTTATTTACGCTTGGGATTGGGTTATGGCCCGTGTGATTATCGATATTTTTTTTAATAAATCCTTCTTTTTATGTTTAGATTTTATAGGAGGCGGCGCTTAATAACGCAGGATACCCTAGCTTTAGAAACTTTATATATATCAAGATAGTCTCTAACTGTACATAATCAGCCACTTTCTTTTTTTATGTGTTTTTCGTATGAGGGTATTAATCTTGACGTTTTTTATATCTAATAATGTTATTAATTTTTTTTTTTGTGTGCTATATTGTGAGGTCTTCAAATCGAGATAGGTCTCTCATCATATACAAGATGTTTACAAATGTGTTCTTTGTATTATGTCTATTGTGCGTTAATTTTATGTGTTCTTTGTATGAAATATTGATGTTTTTTAAATCTAAAATTGTTGTTACTTTTCTATTTTTTCGGATTGTGGAGAAGAATCTCTTCAAAATCAGATAAGTCGGTGACTGTAGATTGAACATTTATGCATGTGATTTGGGTAATCGTTAATTCTTTGTTTTTGGATTTTGTGTATTTGATTAATTTCAAATATTATAATTTTTTCGTTTATATAGGGTGAGATTTATATTAATTCTAGGTTTGACGTCAGCGACTAAAAAGGATAGCTTTGCGTTGAGGAATATTCCGGGGGCTGAAGATTACGGAAGAGGTGAAGATAACATTGTGTTGTTTTCGTTATTTGCATGATTTTTCTTAAAGAAAATCAAATTTATTAAGAGTTGGGTTGGGTAATGTGATTTCGTTTGTTTTTTGTTTGGATATTGTGTTCGGGATTTTTTAATGTGGATATTGTGTTCGAGATCTTTTTTTGTTTGAAACCCTAGATTAATCGGGAGTATATATCATGTTTTATGGTGGTCACGGCTCATTAGTTTTTTCTTTTTTCTTTTTGTGTCGTTTTTGTATTTTTAGGTCCATGTTAGTTTTTTAGGTCATGGATGTGTGACCTATTGTTATTTTGTTCTGATATAATTGTTTGTCTAACATCTCTTCTAATTGGCTTTCGCTTTGTGTATTCTCAATTTTTTTGTATCGTTGTTGATTGTTTGTTTTATATGATCTAGATTGATCGTGGTTTTTTGTTTATTTTTTGTTTAAAGGGTGTTTGGTGAATAATTTGGTTACTGAAGAGTTAGCTAGCTACCGATCGGTGATAAAATTCAAATAAGTGTTTCAAATTCGTTCTGTTTCTTTTTTTGGGTGGTAAGATGTGTTTTATTTCACTAATGTTGTCTCTAAAGTATTTCTTTGTCAATCATCTTCTTTCGTTGTTTTTGCTTTGCGTATTCTCAAATTCTTTATTTTCCGTTAATTATTTGATTAATATGAATATAAAACGATGCTGATTTTTGTTTAGTTTTAATTATTTGATTAATACGAATATAAATCGATGCTGATTTTTGTTTAGTTTTAAAGGGAGCGTAGTGAATAATCTGATCACTAAGGTGTAGCATTACCGGTGATATAATATAGATAAGAAATAAAGGTTCGTTTGGTTTGTTTTTTTTCCTTCTTACAATCAGTTCAACTAATCGAGGCTTCTTCTTATTTATATTGTTCATTAATGTTTGATTTGTTTGTTCGTCATGATGTACTTTTACTTTTATGTCTTTGTTGTTGTTCGAATGTTTATGTTTAAGTTTCAGTTTGGCTGATCGATTGATTTTGGCCGTGTTAATGTGTGTATGTGTAATATGCCGAAATATTTTTTTGGAATCGCAAATATCGTCACGCGTATTATGAGGTATGAAGATCTTCAATATCATGTTATTACGCTGATATTTTATGTGTTCGTATCATCATCTGGTTATATGTGTATTTTCCATTGTTTTTCATTATTTGTTTTTTTTTTGTTTCTTTTGTCTATGTATTCACGTTAATTTTTTATTACCACTGTTTTGTTATTTTCGTTTAAGTTTTTTTTTAGATTTTTTTGATGGTTTTACTATACGTTTATTACTATCTATTGCACTCTCCGATTTATTCTTTCTGAGTTTGTTTGTTTATGTTAAATTTGGCCTCATAATTTTTTTTTTCATGATTTATTTATAAAAGTCTTCATATAGCGAATAACAATAGTTTGGGTTAAAAATATATATATATATATATATATATATATATATATATATAAAATATTTTAAATCATATGTTTTATTTGGTTTTTGTTTTTCTTACAAACACTAATATAAAAATGTTTAAGTAATTTTTTTTTTTTGTAGGTTGTGATTGGTCGTCTGATTGTCGGTCGTTTATTTGTAGACCGTTTGACGCGTTCGGCAAGGCAGTGAACCGATGGGGTTAATATGTACTTGTGTATTATATATTTTTTGTTTGTTTGTTAATTGTGATTATATTATTGGATCTCTGAATCTAACAGCTCGGTGTTCATATATATATATATATATATATATATATATTCTCATCTATTTTTTTAGTTTTTAAGGTTCTGATTGTAATCGGTCGGTTCGTGGATTTGGATATCCTACTGTCTCATCCATCATTATCCCATTTTTTTTATTGATCATATAGGCTTTACTGATTCTATTGGGTAAAGTAGATTTCTTACTTGTATGTAATGTAATCTAACGTTTGATCTTCTTCGGAGTCCATGTCGTTTGTTTCTAACATGTTGGTTTGCATATACATGAATAGGAGGAGACTCAAGGAGAAGTCCATGGAAAGGTTCAGAGTTGGGAGAAAATTCACGTAATGTGGCGAAACTTGATGATCGTTTTATACACGGACTGTCGTGGTGTTCCCCATGGTCTTGGAGCATTGATCTATGCATGAACATGATCTATACACAGAATGATGTGGTGAAACTTGATGATCGTTTTATACACGGACTGTCGTGGTGTTCCCCATGGTCTTGGAGCATTGATCTATGCATGATCATGTATGGTTTCATAAAGTAATCCATCCTTCGAGTTTAAAAGGATCAAAAAATCGTTCCAAACAGAGTACTTGAGAATGTTTAAGAGTTTAAGATCTTAAAGGTAAAAAAGTTTGTAGGTTTGGTATTAACAAAGTCAATGCAATTTCTATGTTTATGAAATCTCAAATCAAGGCCTAAGTAAAACATCTCTAATTAAATTGCTTTGTATCATAGTGTGTTTGATGCCTACAGATGTTGTAAATACAAGTACAAGTAATGATGCAATATCAAATTTAAATTGTTGACTAATATCTAACGAGATGAGAATAATAAGATGTTTGAAGCACTTATTTATGGTATGTTCCAAGGCTGACTTTCATTTATATCTTCACAAAAAATGAAATTATTTAAAATTATTTTTTGCGGAATAATGAATAATTAAAGCTTTAAATAAATTGATTTGTGACTGTATATACCAATTTGTTTTTTAAAACTTTATCTACACGAGGTTTTCGCTAGGGTTTCAGTTATATACTTGCTATTCTTGGACTGTTTTTTAGGTTGGGCATTGTTGTAAGGATATGAAGTATAAGAAGAATACACATTACCCCAAATGGCGGGTAGGTTAGAAAGTATATGTTGAATGTGGTGAATTGAAGAAGAAAAGTTTCAGATTGTGGATGAGAATCTTTGAAAAGAGTTTGAGAATAAATATATTTATTGTTGTTGTTGAATCTTGAATAATTTTCGTATATGTTTTTCCGATCATTTTTGTGGTTGATGAAGAGGAGGAGCCAAAAAAGATCATGGAGGCAGCGACTGAAGTGTAAGAGGATGGTTGTGTTTTCTTTCATAGGTTGTGATTAGCTTGGATGTGTATACTACACATATTTAGACCTATAAACATACATAATATAGGAAAGATAGTTAGATGATTTGCTTAAACGTAAGCACATATAACATGGAAACGAAAAGCAAAAAGAGCATAGGATTGTTCTATTTATATGTATATATATTCTATAGCATCACTCCAATCTATTATTAATCTGAAAACGGTTATTAAGTGTAAATGGCTCATGATGTCTATCTAAACCAAATTAAATGCTTAAGTTGAAGGAGACAAGACTATTGTCGAAATTATAGTTTATGAAGGAGAATAAGAAGAAAAACATGTTAAAGATTCTCGAAGAAGAACGAAGAGTGATCTAAATTAGGGGAGAGCGAGAGAGAGAGAGAGAGAGAGAGAGAGAAAGCCTTCAAGGACATTTAATTGATCCATATCCTATCACTGTTATTTCGTCTCTTACGTGTTTCTGAAATCTGTTTAATATGGTTGATAAAGAAGTTACAGCCTTCAGGTACATGTAAGTATAGATAAGAAGTGACTAGAAGGAGAAACGAAGGCTACCAAAAGGATTGTTTACCTACACTTTGATGCCATGGTTTTGTGCCCGCGCTTGTGAGAAAGATAAGAACCGACAAGACGGAGTGACAAAACTTAAGAAAGGGATTGTTTACCTACGCTCTGATACCATGGTTTTGCGTCCGTGCTTGCGAGAAAGATAAGAATCGACAAGAAGGAGAGACAAAAGATACCAAAGGACCCTCATAACATATAAATGTATGATCAAAGAAACTTTAAAGATGTTTAATTCGATAATACTAATATGGTAACAACCCCTATTTGAAAGGCTGGAGGAAAAGCATGGGAGCTACAAGGAAGCAATGGTTAAAACCATGAAATTTTTTTGGCGACAAAGAAATGTGTGGTTGATATGAAGAAGGAGAAGGAAGAGATGGTGAATATGCTTGAACGTAAACTAAGAGAAAAGAAAGGAGTATAATTTGAAGGAGACAAGACTACACATTTCTATTGTGTAAATTATATTTCATGAAGGAGAATAAGAAGAAGAACATGTTGGAGATTCTCGAAGAAGAACAAAGAGAGATCTAAATTAGGCGTCTAGAGAGGGAGGGAGGGAGAGAGAGAAAGAGAGAGAAGTAAAGTCTTCAGGGACATGTAATATAGTTGATAAGGAAGTTAAAGCTTTTAGGTACATGTAAGTGTAGATAAAAATCGGACAGAAGGAGAGACAAAAGCAACCAAATGGATTGTTTACCTACGCTTTGATTCCATGGTTTCGTGTCCGCACTTGTAAGAAAGATAAGATCCTGACAAGACAGAGTGAAAAACATAAGAAATTAATTGTTTACCTATGCTCTTATACCATGGTTTCGTGCCCGTGCTTGTGAGAAAGATAAGAACCGCTAAGACGGAGTGGTAAAAGCTACGAATGAGATTGTTTACCTACGCTCTGATACATTGGTTTTGTGTCCGTGCTTGCGACAAACATAAGAATCAACAAGAAGGAGAGACAAAAGCTACGCCCAAAGAGATTGTTTAACTACGCTCTAGTACCAAAAGAGAAAATGGCAATGACCCTTGAAACATATCGATATATGATCAACGAAATTTCAGAGATATTGAATTTGACAATACTAAACTGGTACCAAATCATGTTTGAAATGCTGGAGGAAAAGCACATAAGCTACAAGGAAACAATGGTTAAAACAGTGAAGATGTTTTGACGACGAATAAATGTTTGAATGATATGAAGAAGGAGAAAGAAGAGATGGAGAAGATGATTGAAGTTAAACTAAGAGAAAAGAGAGAAGTTGAAGTTGAAGGAGATAAGATTAAATTTATCTATTGCGAAAATTATCTTTCATGAAGGAGAAGAAGAATAAGAAGAATATGTTGGAGATTCTCGAGGAAAAACTAATGGAGATATAAATTAGGAAGAGAGAGAGAGAGATAGAGAGAGAGAGAGAGAGAGAGAGAGAGCCTTCATGGACAGTGTAAGTGTACTTTTGGTAATGGTGTTCTTACTTTTTATTTTTTTATATGTAGTTCTATTTTTTATTCTAATGTAGGTTTATTAATCGTCAATAATTGCTAGACTCGCTATTATGCGTTTTGGCACATTTTCGATCAGGACTTTCGAACATATTTATTTTATTTACTTGGATTTGTAATATTAACCCTAAAATCTTCGGTTAATAAGGAGAGTGCTTGAAATGATACAATATTTAGACAAACAAGCATTTCTCGAGTAGAAAATGGCAACAACCCACAAAATATATCGATGTATGATCAAATTTGTTTTAGAGATATTAAATTTGACAATACTAAATCGGTTCCAAACCCTGTTTGAAATGCTTGAATTAAAAACACAAATATATTGAAGGCGAAGAAATATGTGATTGATATGAAGAAGGAGAAGGAAGAGATGGCGGAAATGCTTGAAGGTAAACTTAGAGAACAAAAGAGAGGAGGATAATTTGAAGGATACAAGACGAAACTTACCTATTGTGGAAATTAGATTTCTTGTAGGAGAAGAAGAAGAAGAAGAACATGTTGGAGATTCTCGAGGAAGAACTAATGGAGATCTAAATGAGTAAACTAGATAGAGAGAGAGCATTCATGGACATGTAAATTATCGATATTCTATCACCCTTAGTTCGTCTCGTCCGTGTTTTTTTTTCAATGTTTAATATGGTTTATAAGGAAGTTAAAGACTATAGGTACATGTAAGTGTAGACAAGAACCGGCTAGAAGGAGAGACAAAGTTACCAAAGGGATTGTTTACCTACACTATGATACTATGGTTTCGTGCCCACACTTGTGAGAAAGATAAGAACCGAAAAGACATAGTTACAAAAGCTAAGAAAGGGATTATTTACCTACGCTCTGATACCATGGTTTCGCGCCCGTACTTGCAAGAAAGATAAGAATCGGTACTAGGTTCCTCTATTCTAATAGTAGTTTTACTTCTTTTTATATATAATCTACTTTTTAATTCTAATGTAAGCATTTTAATCAGCCATAATTGATAGATTCGCTTTAACCATAATGTAACCCTCTTAATCAGCCATATTGAACAGATCTATTTTATTTGTTTGGGTTTTTAATATTAACCCTTAAATCTTGTGTTAATAAGGAGAGTACTTGAAATTACAGAGTTCTTAGAGAAATAAACATTGCTCGAGGAGAAAATGGCAACGACCCACAAACAATATATATATATATATGAACAAAGAAATTTTAGAGATATTGAACTCGACAATACTAAACCGGTTACAAACCATATTTGAAATGCTTGCGGAAAATCATAGAAGCTACAAGGAAACAATGGTTGAAACAATGAAGATGTTTTGACGTCGAAGAAATGTGTGATTGTTATGAAGAAAGAGAAGGAAAAGATGGGGAAGATGTTTGAAGGTAAATTAAGAGAACAAAAGAGAGAAGGAGAAGTAGAAGGAGACAAGACTAAACCCATCTATTGTGGAATTTATATACAGATGGAGAAGAAAATGACGAAGAAAAACCGGAAGAGTGAGAGTGAAAAAAATAGGAATTCATAGAAGCCAAAGATGATGAAAAAAATAGGAAGAAGACGAAGACGAAGACGAAGATGATGAAGAAAAAGTCGGAAACGACGAGGAAGATGACAAAGACAAATAAAAAAAAAACCATAAGCAGAATAAGAAGGCGGATGAGATCAAGACGTTGAAGAAGAAGAAGGAGGAGAAATGTAAGGATTTGGAGAAGAAGAATATAAACTGGAAGAAGGTGAAGGAGTAGAAGAAGACGAATGTGATGAAGAAGAAGAAAAAGAAGTCAAATACAATGAAAAATAGAAAAGGAAAATACGAGAGAGAAGATAAACCGAAATATAAAGAATAAGAAGAAGAAGGCGAAGGCGAAGCAGAAGAATTTGAGGATGAAGACGGGACGAAGAAAAACCAAAAGAATAATAAGCCAGAGAACGAAGACGATGAAGAAGGAAAACCGGAAAATATAGACGAAAACAAACAGAAAGAGAAAGAAGAAGAAGAATTGTTGGAGTAGACAAAGATGATAAAGAAAAAGAAGAACGAGGAATAACCGATTAGAGCGAGAGACACTTACGACAAAATGGAGAGAGAGCTCTAGGGATGGAGGGATAAGAAAAAGAATTGGTTTACATACAATGTGTGAGTGAATGAAACATTATTCAATATGTTCTCGAGCTCTATGATTGCCATTGCTTTATTTCGTATTTTTGAATAATATTGATTATTATTTCCTTTTTTGTTTTTTGAATCGATCGTAAATCTAAGATTGTTGTTATATTTGTGTTTGGTTTTTTATCAGTAACAAAGTTAATAACTTAATGATGTGATTAGTTTATGAAACATATCCGTCCGCGCAAGGCGCGGATTACCTACCTAGTTTAGATAAACAGAATTGAGTTGCAATAAGTTTTCAAGAAAAAATATTGTAATATGAGATTTCTCAAAAATGCATATCTTAGGGGATATATCCTTTTCTTCTCGTGTAACATTTATAAAGTTGAAGACTTTATTCGATCATGTATCACTTAAACAAAAAACAAAAAAAAGTAATTCAAGGGTGGTTTATTGAGTTAAGTACATCTAGCAAACTGCATCGTTCATAAAAATGAGTGATTATATATTTTTCTATTAACCTGAAGTCTATATATATATGCATATCTTATTTCTATAAATATTATCAAATTAAATACAATTTTGGATCAATCCTATTATTCAGCAGAATACAAAATCATATGCACTTTCCATTTGGCATTTTGTTTATATTTCTAAAAGTAGCAGAAAAACATGAAAACTTACAAAACAATACAAAAGCTAATCTATTTGCCTGTATGAATCATCAAATGCATCAGCAAAAGAAGTAATATACTCAGTCGTCAGGCAAATCGCTAGCGTTTCGTAATGCATCTTCTTGCTCGCATGTACCCTGAAGGAGGGTTATTCAACGAGATGCTGCAACGTGTGTGCAACCAATCAGAGTATCTCAGTAACGACCCGAGGTTCAAGCGAGCGTGAAACGTTCCTCTCAGGTTCAACAACACAGGACCGGTTCCGAGCTGAAGCTGCAACTCCTGGCTCTGAATCATCTGAATCGGTACCTGACTGCTCACAAGATGGAAGCTCGTGAACATCGACATTCCTTTTGGAACAATGAATGGCTCGATGTGCTCGGTTGCTATGAGTGTGTTGTAGAAGTAGAGCTCGAACATTACGTAGCTGAAGTCGACACTGCTTTTCTTGCTTGGGTTTGTGAAGTTTACCACTAGGGCGAGATATCCATTTAGAACGTAACCCATTCCGAGATTTGCGGTGTTTAGGTTTGCTGCTGAGATGTCAAAATATGGTGTGCGCGGACGGTTGCTGAGGTAGACGATGAGGAGGATGAGGCCGGAGAGAATCAGGATGATCAGGAGAATTGCACAGCAGACTGTAGCCGACAATTTCATGGGTTTGGTCCACTTTGGACCTGGTTGATGCGGTGATCGTGTTGGAGCGGTCCTCCATGGAGTTGGTTCAGGTCCATAGCCACCATGGTGTGGAGGCCGTTGTTGATCTTCAGGGATCAATATCAATGGCCTGGCAGAGTTTGGATTATGGCGTGGCGGTAACGGTTCTTCAGGCCTCAGTGGCAAGGGTCTTGACGAAGGCGGTTCATGGATTGGTTCAGGTGGCTCAGTCGGGTGGCGTCCTCGAGTCTTTATTTTCGCCCCGGGTGGAGCAACTGGGTGAGTCTGTGGGATCTGGTGGTGGTGCGGAGAGGTCCATGAGCGAGGAAAACTGAACGAAATGTGGGTTGGTTTCATAGTGGTGATGAGACATCAATTAAATGAGAAAAGATTTGAAAAGATCAGTGTACGAAAATATGCAGAATCATGATAAAAATAGAAAAGATTTGACCCACTTTGAAACAAGTCCTGAGAAACTAACAAAAAAATATTAACTAATGAGATAAAGTCTGACCTAACCTTTTGGCCTTCACCCTTTAAGATGCAGAATAGATCCATTGCGTCTAAAGCTCTTAACATATCAAGATCCAAAACTTCATTGGCTAAAACACATTCTAACGACGTAGCTAATAGAGGCTGCACTTGACAATGAAAGTATGTCCTACAAGCGTGCTATATAAAATGTTCTAACAAGCGTACCATTGAAGGAGGAATTTCATGCTTCTCCAACCAAGAAACAACAAGCATGATGTGCCGATACATAAAAAAGGTAACTCCTTTTCTCAGTCCAATATGAACAGTCCTCAGTGTAATATTTCTGAGGAGTGGGTCTTAACTGAGTTAAGAGAAATTGTTTCATCTCTAGCGCTAGAGAGCTGGCTTTCTTGTTCCATAGTCTGACCACAAATGATGATCCTTCAGGAGTATTAATGTCAAGTCAGCTGCAACAAAAGCTAAGGATTTAGTTGGTCAATGCAAACTCAACCATGCATTCACTTATGTAGAAAAAGAATGAAATTAGCTCAAACCTGATAAGTTTCTTATTTCTCTCCAAGCAGCAGGAGGCATAAGTAGAGGCTTAAATGGCTCTTTATCAGCATCTCCATGCCACCATACTTTGACTAAGATGGCATTTTTGCACAGGAGAAGACAATGTGGATTTTCAAGGTGTATACCCTTATTATGCCTACGCATCAGCACTCAGTGAACAGCTAGCCTTGATGAGTGTATCAGACACATCTCTATCAAGGGTGAATCCTTTATCCATCATCTGATCCCAAAACTTGTAGGCTGCTGATAGTTTATTTTCCCGTATAAGTCCTCCAATAATGAACTTGAAAGTTAACTCATCAGGACAACACTCTCTACTCTGCATGTCCTTAAACAATTTCATTGCTTCAGTTACTCTACAAGACCTGCAGAGGCCACTAATAAGGGCGTTGTATGAAATCGCATCTGGTGTAATTCCGTGCTCAATCATGTCATTGAAAACACCATAAGCCTTGTCGACATTTCCGGATTTACACAAATGGTCCAGAATTGTTGTGTAAAATATGCGATCTGGTGACAGACGTAACTCTGTCATCTGATCAAGGAGCTTCTTTGCAACACTAGAGTTACCTTCTCTAAGAAAAGCCTTGATAAGACTCGTGTATGTGACCACATTCGTTACTATCCCCTTCTGTATCATTTCCTCAAAGAGCTTGTAAGCTTTCCTAGTATTTGACGCCCTACAAAATGTTTCGATCAGAGTACTGTAGGAGACGACATCGCAGAAACCTCTAGGTTCCATCTCCTTTACCATTAAGGAATAGCATTTATCAGGATCACCAACCCTGCAATGCCGCTTAAGCAACTGGTTATAACTATAAGCATCAGGCTGTATCCCACTTCTTACCATCTCGCTCATCACCCCTTCCGCTTTCTTCAACATATTGTTATCATAATAATAATTTAACAACACATTGTACGTAACAAGATCCGGACTACACCCTCTCTTACTCATAAATGATTTTAAAGCTTCTGCCTTTTCTATTCTACCCGCTCTACAAAACCCGCTAATCAATGCATTATAAACCACTGTACTAAGCTTAACTCTTGCACTCTTGATCTCCTCTGCCACCATCTCATAAGCCAAATCAACTTTCCGAGCGTGACATAACCCAACAACAAGTGATGCACACGCTTTGTTATCCGGATTAATCCCGCTACGAATCATTTCATTCCAAAACTCAACAGCGTCAGTGACCTTACCAGCTCTAAATAACCCATTAATAAGTATAGTATAAGATACAACATCCGGTTCCCTACCTCTACGAACCATACAAAAGAACGTCTGAACAGCAAAACCTACCTTTCTCTCTCGACACAACAGATCCAAATAAATGTTGAACGCCCAGATATCCGGTATGTATCCGAGGGTTTCCATGTCCCTCAGAAGAGCGTCAATGAGATCAATTTTTTTAACTTTACATAAACCCGAGATAAACCTCGAGTAAGTGAAGGGGATGAGGGAGAAACCCATTGGCGTCATATCCCGATATAATGCCTCAGCAAGCTCAAATCTCGACTCTTTGACCAAAACCCCGATGAAACGGTTGTAATCGGAGGAGAAAACGCGGTAACTTGAGTGGCGCATTTCATCGAACACCTGAACAGCGTTGTCGATCATACCTGATTTCACGAGGTGAGCGATACGCGAGCGGTATGCAAGGCGTATTGCGCCCAGCGTCTGATGCATATCAGAGCTCGACGCATATGATCATATCAGGTTGCACTTCTTGTTTCAACGCGGCGACATCAGATCGACGACGACGGCTGGTTTTGTTGAGCTTAAGCGAGAAGACGAAGGCTCCAGCTTCAGTCTCAGGCTTTGCTTAAAAATGGGCTCAAGAAGGCCCATTATCTAACCCAATAACCTTTGATTGAAACCTCTCTGTGAGCTAGAGTGTTAGGTTTGGCTTAATATCCTCTTTCTTCTCCGTCTTGGACCCAGATATTAAACAAAAGCCCAATATGATGTCTTAGGCCCATGTGTGTTAGGGTTTCTTTGCAAAGTGAGTTAGTATAAATAGAAATGTTAAGTGATCAAGTGATGTAATCTTTGAGAGTTGATCGATAACTCTCCTTCTCTTCAATATATGATATATCGAATGTTCTTGTGTTTTTGAAGACAAGCTAAAACATTTTTTCTTTCTCTTTTGCATTCAATAAAGCTCAATGAGCTATTTATATTTATCTTCTATATTTGCTTAATCTATCTAATAAACACTTGTTTAGATACAGTCTCATGGTATCAGAGACTTCATGGCTAACGCCGACGATCGTCCTGTGGTGCCACCACTGCGTCCGGTGATTTCCCCAGCTCCGGATCCAGTGGGTTTGCCTCTGTCTCAGCCGTGAGTCAACTCGATCTAGCCGCAGGAGAGAAATGTTGCAGATCGGTGAATATGACGACCAGATTCAAGAAGAACAGGAAGAAGCATGGTCTCGTCAGGAAGAACTGATGTCGATGACGGTGATGAAAAGAGAGCTAGGGTTTCACGCCCAAAAGATGAGAAGTGGGCTTCAGTTGGTTGGGCCGAATTCTATTATCAAATTATCTGATACCATGAGAACATATCTAAACAAGTGTTTATTAGATAGATTAAGCAAATATAGAAGATAAATATAAATAGCTCATTGAGCTTTATTGAATGCAAAAGAAAAAGAAAAAATGTTTTACCTTGTCTTCAAGAACACAAGAACATTCGATATATCATATATTGAAGAGAAGGAGAGTTGTCGATCAACTCTCAAAGATTACATCACTTGATCACTTAACATTTCTATTTATACTAACTCACTTTGCAAAGAAACCTTAACACACATGGGCCTAAGACATCACATTGGGCTTTTGTTTAATACTCCCCCGCAAACTTGGCGTGGGTGGAACATCTACTCCAAGTTTGGAAGCATCACATGGAGATGTAGACAAATCTTGATCCGTTGTAGAGGTAAGAACGCATTTCTTCAAAATCTTAAGAAACTTGTGGCCTATACTTGGAGAGTGTTGCATGGCTCCTTCAGAGGTATTCTTTGATACTTGGAGATGCTTAGCCGACCTCCCTCAGAGGTACTTGTTGACCAACATTTTTCACAAAAAAAAATCCAAATCGTCTGCATTATCACATGACAAATCAAAAATGAGTCCACAACTTACGTGACTTCTCCTTTTTGATATTGGGCTTCTGATCAAACAGGCCCATCTTGGGCTAGATTTTTGATAATAGAATTCGGCCCAACCAACTGAAGCCCACTTCTCATCTTTTGGGTGTGAAACCCTAGCTCTCTTTTCATCACCGTCATCGACATCAGTTCTTCCTGATGAGACCATGCTTCTTCCTGTTCTTCTTGAATCTGGTCGTCATATTCACCGATCTGCAACATTTCTCTCCTGCGGCTAGATCGAGTTGACTCACGGCTGAGACAGAGACAAACCCACTGGATCCAGAGCTGGGGAAATCATCGGATGCGGTGGTGGCACCACAGGACGATCGTCGGCGTTAGCCATGAAGACTCTGATACCATGAGAACAGATCTAAACAAGTGTTTATTAGACAGATTAAGTAAATATAGAAGATAAATATAAATAGCTCATTGAGCTTTATTGAATGCAAAATAGAAAGAAAAAATGTTTTAGCTTGTCTTCAAGAACACAAGAACATTCGATATATCATATATTGAAGAGATGGAGAGTTGTCGATCAACTCTCAAAGATTACATCACTTGATCACTTAACATTTCTATTTATATTAACTCACTTTGCAAAGAAACCTTAACACACATGGGCCTAAGACATCATATTGGGCTTTCGTTTAATACCAGACAGGGTTTAAGAAGGATTCCGAAAGCTAAACTCAAAACTTCAGCGAGATTCTCATTTCTACTTCGGATCATCCTCTTCCTCTCTGAAGCTCGTCCACGATGGAGGAAGAGAAGGTGAGGATTCGTCTGGTGTTTGAGAATCAACGGATTCTGAGTAAGTACCAGAAGAAGCAAGGTCTAAAGCGGAGCTGGGTTGTTCTGAATCCTAACTGCCATCGAACTGTTTCAGAGTTTTCTAACCATATCCTTTGCACATTCAGCCTCTTTGAAGCTTGCCCTCATGGCCTCTCTCTATCTGTATGCCTACTTTTTGACCTAATTTCAATGTTGACACCATTAATGGTTACATTCACTTTTTTCGGGTCTTTCTGTGTTTGGGATTTAAACTTATGGGAAGTTAATCTTTGATTTCAGATGGACGGGTTCGTTTTACCGCCATTTGAGTCGAGCTGTGTATTGAAGGATAAAGATATCGTTTGGTTAGTTTCATCAGCTGCTTCTTCATCTACTTTCACATTTTTTCTTGTAAAGCATTCGCATTTGGGCTCTATTAAGTATATTTATTAAAGTTTTTCGTTTTGTTTCGTAGTGTTAAGAAGAAGAAGGAACCTTTGTTGGAGATTGTTGAGGAAGACAGTGAGGAGAATGTTTGTGCTGCGATTGAGGCTGAGGAGAGGGCTCGGAATCTTCCCGGTGCAATGCTTCTTGCTAATGAGGAGTTTCAGAAGGAAACTGGGGGATATGAAAGTGAGTCTGAGGAAGATGAGCTTGAAGAGAAAGTGGAAGAGATTGTGCTGGAGAAGAAGACTTCAAAGAAACGTAAAGCTTCGAGCAAAAGCCTAAGCTCCAAGTAGGATCTCTACCAGAAGGATTCTTACTCACCTATATCTGTACTTGTAGTTATTCACGTTTGATGATGATGTAGGCGGAAGAAGTGTGAGGAGAGGGCTCGGAATCTTCCCGGTGTGATGCTTCTTGCTAATGAAGAATTTCAGAAGGAAACTGGGGGATATGAAAGTGAGTCTGAGGAAGATGAGCTTGAAGAGAAAGCAGAAGAGATTGTACCGGAGAAGAAGACTTCAAAGAAACGTAAAGCTTCGAGCAAAAGCCTAAGCTCCAAGTAGGATCTCTACCAGAAGGATTCTTACTCACTTATATCTGTATTCGTAGTTATTCACTCTTGATGATGATGTAGGAGGAAGAAGTGTAAGTTAGCTACTACTGAAGAAACCCCCGTGGAAAGCGCAGCTGTTATAAGCAAAAGCAATGTTGTAAAGAAGAGGAAATCATTGGATGTACAGAGAACTGAAACTGATGAACAGGATGATGCTAATGCCAAGTCTATGACCAACCCAAAGAGGTAGGTGTATATTTTCTGTGTCTAAACTCCCTAGCAACTCTTGAATGATCTCTCACTGTTCGTTTCTCCATTGCCTTACTTTCGAGTTGCAGGTCCTCGCAACAAGAAGAGAGCAAAGAGTCTAACGAACTGTGCGACATGTCTGCTGACACTGAAAAGGTTCGAGTTTACTTCATTGTCTCAAGCAACAATGTGTATATGCCTAATTAGTATTGGTAAATTCCAAGATGTATATGCAGGGATTTGCTTGTTGTTTCATATGCTTCATTAGCTTCTTATCTGATCCTTTGTTGCAACAAGGAATGTGAAGCTAACTCTTCCTTATATTTATTTTAGACACCTAGCAGAAGTGCTCGGCGTAAAAAAGCTAAACGGCAATGGTTGAGAGAACAGAAAAAACTAGAGAAGGAAGAGGTTCTTCTTCAAAACTTAAAATGATAAGGCTTATGTATCTATCACGTGTTTTAGTGATGTACAGCCTGCACTTCACTGATATCTTCTTTCTTGTTTCATGATTTGCAGCTTCTACAGAAGCAGTTGGTCGTAGCACCCAGCCCAAAATCAGCCATCACTATAGATTACCAAGTAACAGAGGAAAATCACTGTGAAGCTCTTGAAAATCAACAGCCAGATGAACATGGTGATGGTGTCGGGGATGAAGTGGTTTCTGTGGAAGTGAGGCCAGGCCATATTCGCTTCAAGCCGCTCGGTAAATTACTACGTAAATTTCTCTCTGCATAGCTTTTGTGTGTTTGTAAGGCTCCTCGTAGTTTCTCTAAAATGCTTAATTTTCAGCTGGAACAGATCAAGCTTCCCCTGAAACTGAACCTCCTGTGGTATGACTTACCCCTATCTTTGTATCCTTAGAGCTTTGCCGAATCTGAATCTGTAATGATCATGACTTCATATTGCTAGGAAAATTTCTTGTGGAATGGAAACATGACGAAGAAGAAAGGCCAAAAATGGGGCACAGAGAAGACAGGATTTTCCAAACGATATGCTCAGGATTTGAATGAAGATACTTATCAGACACAGCCCCCTGAAGCAGAGACACTTGCTAAGAGTCAGATTGACTATGAAAAGCTTGTGGCTTACACTGGCTCAGTAAAGGTTTGCTTATAGTTTTACTTCGCGCAGTTGTTTATGGATTCAGCATTTTTAAACTCCTCACTCCTGATTTATTAATGTTTCAGAAAGGAGATGTTATTGCGTACCGCCTCATTGAGCTAACATCATCTTGGACGCCTGAGGTTTCCTCCTTTCGAGTAAAATTTCTGACTCCTTCTTTTGAGCCAATCGATCAATCAACTCTTTTCTTTGAGAAACCTAAGCTCTTTACAATATATTTCTCCTGGTAGGTTGGAAAGATAAGCTATTATGATTCAGACTCCAAGAAGGTGACTTTGATGCCTGTTCAAGAATATCCAATCGAAAAGAAGATGGAGGAGGACGACGATTCCTCAATGCAACCTGATACATCTCTTTATAAAGAAGATGGATCCTTGGAGGTATGCTTCATGGTTTACACTATGTCATTGTAGTCTAAAGAAACAAGAACACAGGTCTGGTTCTTGTAGTTATATGCTTGTTAAGCATCACAATTCTGAATAAGAAAGACTGTGCTTTGACAGATAGAATTCTCTTCTCTGATTAATGTCCGCTGCATCAAAACTAGCAACTCAGATGCCGCAGAAGTAGTCAAGTCAGCACCGCCCAAACCTGACCAAACAGCTACAACTCAAAAGCTGAGCACAAACAACGCTTTGCAAACCCCTATAAAAGGTACTTTTCCAACAATCTTGGCACGATTTTTGGATTGACATGGAAACTTATTGGACCTATGTAAAATTGCAGAAAATGGAAAAGTGAATCCGTGGGAAGAACTAAGTGAAGCTTTAAGTGCGAAAAAAGCAGAGTTATCGCAGGCCAACAATGGCTGGGACAAGAAAGGGAGTTCGAGTGGAGGCTCATGGTCTTACAAGGCACTGAGAGGCAGCGCAATGGGTCCGGTAATGAATTATCTGAGGTCTCAGAAAGAGATCTGAGAAGGTAGGACACCATCTTTGGAATCTCTGGTGTTTTCTTTTTCTTTATTTTGGATATGAAAACTCAGACAAAAGAAGAGAAACCTTTTTGTTTTGATGCTGTGAAGGGCATTGCTGAGTTTTTGTTAGGGTAAAGGTCTATGTATAGAGAAAAACGATGAATGTGTACTCCAAGTTCTTTTTGAAATTTTAAGTTGAATCCATTCTGAGACTCTCTGCAATGAACAAAAAAGAGAAACCCCGTTAAAGTTCATATCAAAAATTAAAAAGAAGATATACTAGCGGTATATAAATTAATCATGGGCATAATAACCGAATCGAATGAAATCGAACCGAAATTAATGGTTCTGTTAGATTATGGTTATTTCATAATAATCGAATGATTTTTATTTTTGATATCTATTGGTTATGATAACCGAATGGTTATTAATCGATAACCAATGGTTATTCATGGATATCAAAAAAACAAAATTATGTTTATTTCTCCTAACTAACCGAAACTTAACCGAAACTAACCGAAAATATTTGAAATTTAACCGAAAATAACCGAAATATTTCGGTTACCAAGCGGTTATTAATTTTGATAACCATACCAAACTGAACCGAATGGTAACCGAACCAAAATCGAACCGAAAACTGTTACTAACCGAATGAATAGTAAAAAACATAATCAAACGTAACCAAAAACTGAAATAACCGAACCAAACCGAATAAACATATGCCCATCTCTAGTATAAATCATATAGAAGCATATTATTACACATTGAAAATGCAAAAAGAAAAAAAAAATTGTGAAACAGAATATTTGTTTTGAGGTTGAAATTAAATGTATATTTTTATCAGGTTTATTTGTTGGTATGTTATTACAACGTGGAATCATAGAAGCACATAAAAGATCGATGTCACCATATAACCTAAAGTTGGTGGGGGGAAAAAAAGATTAGCTTTTATAAAAAAAAACAATGACTCATGACCGTTCGTTTCATCTTCAAGTCAACCGTCACTTGCGTGAACTACAACGTTCACGCCATTACCTTTGTCGTTACTGATTGGTTCGTGAGATACACGTTCATATCTGGCGCGTTGGCTATCTCTTTCTCCGTCCATTGCGAAACCTACAAACAGCTTCAAAAGGAAATAAAATTCCCAAATTTTTTAATCTTCTTTAGGCGAAAATAGCGACAACGAGAGAATCTGAGATTGATTCGCTTTCCGGCACTAGTTTCCTCTCGATTTCTCACTCGGAGCTCCGGTTTACTTTGATCGGTGACCTAGATTCCTTACTCTCCGTTTGTCTTCTTCTCCACTTTTTAGATCTCCGATTTTGGATTTCAAATCACCGATGTCGAAACCTTGGGGTGGAATCGGCGCTTGGGCCGATGAGGCGGAGCGTGCCGATGAAGAGCAGGCTGCCGAAGCTACAGCCACGGCGGCCGATGCGCAGAGTTTCCCGAGTCTGAAGGAAGCTGCGACTGCCAAGTCCAAGAAGAAGAAGAAGATGACTTTGTCCGAGTTCACCAAGGGAGCTTACGCTGCACCAGGTACTGGGGGCTCTCTTGGATTGACCAGGGAACAGATGCTTCAGCTTCCTACTGGTCCAAGACAACGCTCTGAGGACGAAATGCAACCTGGCCGTCTCGGCGGCGGATTCTCTTCTTACGGAGGAAGGTCTAGTGGTCCTCCTGGACGAATGTCGAGGGATCGAGATGATTCTGATGGCTCATGGGGCGGTGGAGGTGGTGGTGCTAGGAGAGGTTATGGCGGATTCGACGATGATCAAAGGGGTTCTTCTAGGGTTTCCGATTTCCCACAACCGTCTAGGGCTGACGAGGTTGATGATTGGGGAAAAGGAAAGAAATCGCTTCCATCGTTCGATCAAGGACGCCAAGGTCGTTACGGAGGTCTCGGAGGCGGTGGCGGTGGCAGTTTTGGCGGCGGAGGAGGTGGTGGCGGTGGTGGTGGCAGTTATGGCTGTGGAGGTGGCTTCTCTAAAGCTGACGGGGCTGATAATTGGGCAGCAGGTAAAAGCCAGTCGTCTCTGGCAAAATCATCTACATTTGGGTCCGGTTACCGTGACTCCGAACCAGAGCCTGACCGGTGGGCAAGAGGAGTCTCTTCCGGTGGTGTTCAGGAGGAGCGTCGTCGTCTTGTTTTGGAACCACGAAAGGTTGTTGATACTGAAGTGAGTGAAACTCCAGCTGCTGCGAAGACGAGTAAGCCGAGTCCATTTGGAGCAGCTAGACCGAGAGAGCAAGTTTTGGCGGAGAAAGGATTGGACTGGAAGAAACTTGACTCAGAGATTGAGGCTAAGAAGGGCAGCTCACAAACGAGCAGACCATCGAGCGCACAATCTAGCAGGCCATCAAGTGCTCAATCTAATAGGTCTGAGAGTTTAGCAATGAACAATGTGGAGAATGTGGTGAAACCGAGACCAAAGGTGAATCCTTTTGGCGATGCAAAACCTAGGGAAGTATTGCTGGAGGAACAAGGCAAAGATTGGCGCAAGATTGATTCTGAACTCGAGCATCGCAGGGTTGACAGGTCCTTATTCATCTGGATTTTATTTATTTTCTCTGAGGAATGTGGATTTGCTCCAATTCTATGCTGTCGCGGTGGTTTGAATGTTATTTGTTTCTTAAATAATCCATTTTTCTGCATACTGAATTAGAATTAGTATTTTAAAGTGATATTAACTGGTGAACCAATATATGAAAGGAAAATCTATTCAAACTTAGAGCTTTAGATAGTTTTTGCCACTTCTGCTTCGTGTTTCAAATTCAAAATGGAAAGTAATTGAATGACTTATCTACTTAAGTTATAGTGTATTCGTGGTTTTCTTTTGATGACATGTTGAATGTATGTCCTTTTAAGCATCTCTTATAGACAAGATAGACTCTTACCTAAAAGTTTGTTTCATTGCCTAGTCACAAACTTTGGCACCATATATGTGTAGTGACCATTCCATTTCTTTGGCAAATTCATCCTTGTTTGTTCTCTCAGCTGAGCTCTTTTGTACGGTGTTTGTTCCTGTGTCTTTTTATTCGGCTTCTCTGGATACTTATAGAATTACATAGCCAACTTGTAAGATAACTCTTGCTTGTTTCTTTTCAATATCTAAGATATAGTCCGTTTGCTAATGCATTGCTCTAACATTGATTGTGTTATGTGTCTATTTTAGTTGATTTTTCTGTTCTGAACTCTGTGATGCTTTGCGTTGGTATATGAATAATTTCTCTGTGATTACTTTCTAGATCATCTGCCAATTAGCAAATGGTCTCACTTTTCATCTCTTGAAACAAATTTGTCCCAGGCCTGAAACAGAAGGAGAGAGAATGTTGAAGGAAGAGATTGAAGAACTAAGGAAGAAACTCGAGAAGGAAACAGCTATTGCACCTGAGAACGGGGAATCTCAACAAGAATCCGACAGTAATAACCATAATCTACAGGATCTGATATGCGAGAAAGAAAAAGACCTGGACTTACTAATCCGTGAGTTGGACGACAAGATAAGGTTCAGGCCAAAAGCAGTTGAGAGGCCTGGATCCAGTGCAGGCAGGAGCGGTAACTATTCTGAAAGACCTCACTCCCGGGGTGGATCGATTGACGAGTCTAGGAGTGTTGAATCCATGGAAAGACCTAGATCACGTGGCACAGGTGATCCTTGGTCAAGACCAGTAGATGATCGAAGAAACTTCCAAGGAAGTAAGGAACGTGGATTCTTCAGCGACAGGAACTTGGACAGGTTAGTCTTTAACATCTGATTCAATCCCATGATCTTGATGAAAGTCTAGAAAGTAGAAACTTAGAAATGATAGTGACTTTAGTTAGTATAAAGATCCAAACTTGAGTCTTTCCAAATGATGTTTTGCATCTGTGTATCACGATCTTTATGGGCATCTAGCATTTATATATTTCGATGCGATAAAACTGACTTTTCGGGTTTCACAGGTCATCATCGTCGAAGGATGGATGGTAAAAGAAGGAAACTGAATGTGGAATGAGATGGGAGTTTGGTTTACACACCATTCCCAGATTTTGGAAGAAAGACAAGAGAAGCTTCAATAATATATTAATAAAGGAAAAAAATCATATCCTTTAAAAAACCTAATTTTGGGGGTTTTTTGTTTTTTTTATTGGTTTCGTCTTCGGAAATCGAAGCCTAATGGTTTCTTCTTCTTCTTCTTTCTTTTTTTTGGTATTTGTTTGGTCTTTTGCTCGTGAAACGGCAGAGCGCAAGACTTGTGACAATTAATGTGTCTTGAGAATTCTGGAGACAGACTCTGTTCTGTTCTTCTTCTTCTGCGTTTGATTTCTATTTACCACTACTGCTTCAATTGTTTGTAGTTTTTTTTTTCCCAATTAGCAATTTATTTGTTTTTAATTAAGGACTTGTAGTGCGTGAGCTGGAATCGCAAAATTGTGATTCACGTTTGTACCCTTCTTTTTTTGGATTCGTTGCGCATAGAAAGAAGAAGACTTGAAAGCTAAAAGACATGGTAGAAAAGAAGATGAAGAGGGAAGAAAGATTGTCGCAGTGACAGCTTGAAAGGCTTTCTATTTTTATTCAGCATGTTCCATTGTACGTGGAAGATCCACCGACTTCCAGTGAGTCAAGGGCTAAGTACGTATAAGTGTGTGTCTTCACAAGCAAAACACACTTGGCTGTTTCTTTCTCTCTTTTTGAATCCAAAGCCTATCTTCTTTTCTTTAATTTTTAATCTCTCCACTCATTAACGCTAATAAAAATTAAAAAAATTCATCGGAAATTTTCAAAGACGACGGCCCTTTTTGTTCTTTCTTATATAGAGTATAGATTTAATTCGTTTCAGTCTCATTGGTCTTCTTGCTTCGTTTTACGTTCTCCAACGATCTTGCTCCGTTACTCTAATTTTGTCTCTCCGACTCCGTTGCTTTCTCTTTCGTCTCATTTATTCATCATCATCTCGAAAAAGAGTAACGTAGTCTTTCTACTTCTGTTACTCAGAGTGAGATAGATAGAGATAGATATCTTTTTATCTGATTCGTCGTCTTTAGATTTCTCCTCTTCCCTCAAATAGCTTCAAGTTTCTTATTTTGTTCACTTCCCGGTAAGTAAGTAACAACGTTCTCTAATTCATGATAACTTTATTTCCAATTTGGATCTGTTTTTGTTATCTTTTGGATTCTGGGTTTTAATCGTTCGTTTTACAGATTTCAATTTGTTAACTCATCCTTGCCTTGCAAAAACAATCGCATTTATTGCTCTCAAAATTTCTATTTTGGGGGTTATGTTATGTCTGCTCTTTTTTAGCTTCAAGCTCACAAGTTTCGGTTTTTTTTCTTTTCAACTCTTCTATTTGGTTGACTCTCTACTCGCTGACTTGTGAATCTCTCTCTATTTGTGGACTAGATCTGAATCTAAAGTTCACATTTTTATTCTTGTTCAAATCTCATTGTGATGTGATGCAGCTAACAAATTTCCGGAGACTGAGGTTTCCATTGAATGATATTGTTCCTGGTGACCTTAACCGGATTCAGGACATGGCTAACCGAACAGACAACTCGAATCGCTGGTTAGATTCTCAAAAATCCTTAGCTCATCGCTAGATTCATGTTTTAAGTTGATAACTGGATTTGTCTGTTTGCAGTTCGAATGGTAAAAAGCTGAATGATGGAATGAAACTCATTATAGCAACATTCCTAGGAATAGTTATCGGTTTCTTCTTGGGGATATCTTTCCCTACATTGTCACTAACAAAAGTGAGCCACCCTATATCTTTACCTTTGTCTTCGTATTTTCTTTCAGGGCTTTATATGCTTAATGTGTTTCATGTGCTCAACTTGAATTTCTTCAGATAAATTTCCCATCTAGCATTCTTCCTTCTGTTGATATTGCTTACGTAGAAGATGAGACACCGGATACATCTAGTGAAACGCTTTTGCACACATGGTCATCTAGGAGTCCGTTACATGGGGCTAATTCGAGTGATGCACCGCATTGGAAGGCAAACAAAATCTTCTCTTTGATCTTTTAGTGGTAATGACAAGATCTTGCAAACTAATCTTGATGAGGATTCTGCAGATTTGGGTTCCATCGAATCCCCGAGGTGCAGAGATGCTGACTCCTGGTATCATTGCACCTGAATCAGATTATTACTTACGTAGACTTTGGGGATTACCTGAGGAGGTAAGATAATGTTTGACCCTTTTACTGTCTCCTCATAAGAATCTTTAATCTTTTGGATACAAATCTTGTCTTTCCAACAGCATTGAGTTGTCTGATCTCGGGTTTATTCTCATGTTTTGCTTCTTTAGGATTTGCCTGTGAAGCCAAAGTATCTCATTGCTTTTACTGTCGGTTTTGGTCAGAAAGTAAACGTTGATGCTTGTGTCAAGAAGGTAAAATCTGATGCCGGCACTACTCCCTTCTTTCTTGAAAAAGCTTAAAGAGTCTTTTCTTCGTTTTTTCCCACAGTTTTCAGAAGAAAACTTCACCATTGTTCTGTTTCATTACGATGGACGAACCACCGAATGGGACGAATATGAATGGTCCAAGCGCGCAATACATGTTAGCGTGCCAAAGCAAACCAAATGGTAATCATAATAAGTTCTTTGCTCTAATTACTCCAATCTTCCTGAGGCTAGCTTCTTTAACCATTGAATCTCCCTGGTTATGATTTCATCATAAGGTGGTATGCTAAAAGGTTTCTGCATCCTGACATCGTGGCGCCGTATGACTACATATTCATCTGGGATGAAGACCTCGGCCTTGAAAACTTCAATACAGAAGAGTGCGTCTTCTTGCTCATTTCTGTTGAAAGGTTTTTAATGGCCGCACGAATTTCAAGTCCAGAAAATGTGAATCTGTGCTTCTCTCACTTGTGCAGGTACATCAGGCTTATAAAAAAACACGGTCTAGAGATTTCTCAGCCTGCTGTGGAGTCTAAAAAAAAGATCACATGGGAGATAACAAAGAGAAACCCCAAAGGAGAAGTTCATAAGTACGCAACTTTTTAAGTTCCAAACTTTAGAAACGCGAAAGCCTTTAACTAATCATTTTCTTTCTGCAAAATCTAAATACCAGAGAAGCCAAGGAGAAACCGGGACGATGCAACGACCCTCACTTGCCTCCCTGTGCAGCGTAAGTAATCTCAATGTTCATTAACTTAGGTACAATACTCTGATTCCATGTGATATATTTACAGGTTTATAGAGATAATGGCTCCAGTATTCTCAAGAGATGCCTGGCGTTGCGTGTGGCATATGATTCAGAACGACTTGGTTCACGGTTGGGGTCTTGATTTCGCACTCCGTAAATGTGTCGAGGTTAATCATTTTCCTACACACCCTGCGTTCTTAAAGCATCAAACATGTGTTTGGTTGCGATATTAGTTACTAAAAAGTTTCATAATATAATACAAACAGCCTGCACATGATAAGATAGGAGTTGTGGATTCTCAATGGATCATTCATCGAACTGTTCCTTCTTTAGGCAGCCAGGTTCTTGATACATACCTTATCAAGTTCATTACAAGTTTTCTATTTTGTTCATATATTGATTCATTTGTTCGGTTTTCAGGGAGAGGCACATGACGGTATAGCAGCGTGGCAAGGGGTAAGAAATTTGAAAACCCGTATCCGTTTTCTCGCATCAACTGCTTCTATTCATGAGTTGGAACATTAGTTAATAACAGAGAATTTTGTGGTTTCTTTGTTAACTAAGTGATACGATATATGGTTTTGTTGCAAAGGTGAGAGACAGATGTAAACGGGAATGGACGATGTTCCAAAGCCGAATGGCGAGTTCGGAGAAGAAGTATCTCAAGGAAATCGCAACCGCGTCTTCAAACTCTACGATTCATTAGCAGAAGAAACTAAACAAACAGAAAGACGAGAGGGCTGAAATCAAACAAAGACTATAGTAAAGTCCATAAATGTTTTTGACTGTTCATATGATGATTAAGCAAATTCAAACTCGTAATGTTCATATGATGATTAAGCAAATATATACACAGGACACAATAAGAGACTATTCTTGATTCTTTTGTTTCTCGACCGTTGCTAACTCATGTCTTAAATACCAGATGATGATATATACTTAAGATATGAGTCTATGACCATGTGGGTGGTAGATGGGTCATAAATGTGTTTCAGAATCTGGTTGATGAATAATACTCCAAATAGCTACTGTTCAGTCAATGGCAGATATAAATGTTTTTGGAAATTTCTCATTTATGATCATAACAAAAATCTGAATTCGATACAAGCATCGAAAGCTTATTCATGAGTACAGTCTCTTATTGGTGAACACATGCAAAACACCAATCCTCGTATACATAACAAACCCAATGAAACCGAGAGAGAAAGAAAGAGAGATGTACAAAAAGGGTAAGTAAAGAGTGTCTTGATGCAAAACTTCCCAAAAGGGGAAACTCAGATGAACACAAACTCATGTTTGATGATGCACAGTCACAGAGAATGAAGGCTTTCATGCCTGATGCGAAATCAGAATCCTGAAGAAATAAAGAAATCTATCTATATACAAAAAAATCTTCACCCTTTTACTAATCCTCTCAAAATGCCTGATGAAAAACTCAGCAGCATTCACCGACACCAATACGCCTCAGACAAAAACGCAAATGACTATCAGTTGTGTAAGTGATATTAGTCCCGAGGAGGATTCAAGCCAACTCCTCTCAATGTAGAGGTCTTAAGATGAACGAGAAGTAAGACTCTGTGTGGTGATTTTGGTGAAGATTGGATCGATCATTCGCTTTCTCTAATGCAATTTCCCGGCAAGAGGAATTTGTACTTATCCGCGTTTTCCAGTAGATACGAAGGAAGATGAACGGCTGAGAAAGAATGCGGGATTGGACCCATTTTCCCTATTATGTCCTTGAAGGTATACTCTTCCGGGAGCATATCGAAAAGATCGGCTCCTTTGCATATAACTCTTTGAACTCTTTTAGGATTCAAGAAATGACTAAACCTCACTCTATCATTATGGCTATAAGCTTTCATCTTGAATATAAACTCGCTGATCCGTCGAAAGCAAAAGCTACAATGCCATCCTGAATCTGCCAAGATTTCATCAGACTGGCGATAATGAGCATACCGTGTTTTACCTGTCTCATATCTATGGACGGAAGCTCTCCAGCTCTTGTTATCAACAAGGAATTCGAACGAGTAAAGATAGTTCTTGAGCCGCAGATGAAGGATCCGAGGGATCTCATCGCACCATCTCAAAAGGTTTATGGTGTGTCTACTTGGAATCTCATCGACGTCAGACATTAGCAACAAGTCATCATCAGTGATCCCGGCGATTCTCAGAAGCTGATCTAGAGCTACCCGCTGATACGCCTCTTCGTAAAACGGATTCTGCCCTTTGACAAATCTTCCACCAAGAGTACCATAAGTCAGGCGTGACTCGATAAACTTGAACTCATCTCGGTGCGCTGCAAACACAAGAGGCTTTGGCAAACCGGTGAAGGTCGAGTTTGACTCGAGGAGGACAAATTGAGTGATGTAAGGATACAATTCTTTCCAACGAACGGCGAGAATGTCAAGCTCGTTACTGAACAAAACCGCATCATAAACTCGCCTAGGGTATTCCCGGACACCCCAGCCATGGAGTTTACAAAGAGTCTCCATCGAAGCGTTCTCGTGGTAGTAATGAGGAATGTCATGAAAAGGTTTAGGTGGTGATTCCCATAGTGGCCGAAGAAAGTAAGAAATTTTCTGACCGTGGACATAACCAGCGAGTACACATGTCGGAACAATCACTAATAGGAAGATATAGGTCTTCATATCCACACCACGAAGAGCACAACAAAGTCTAGAAAAGCTGAAGAATCTACCAGTTTCCTGCAACATAGAGAATCAACAATAAGTAAACATGAGATACAATAACATAAAAGATGCAGAGCACACAGAGACTGATAATAGACGTTTTGAAGTATTTGAATGAGGAATCAAAAACAGATATCCATGGACGTCCTCGAGAAACAAGAAAAAACATTCTTAAATCTGATTTAAAATTATTCATACTCTCTAATATATCCCCCAAAAAAAAAAAAAACTCAAGAACAACCATCAATCAAAAACTCAGATCCAAGTAATTTTCTCAAATACTAAAAAAAAAAAAAGAGAAGCTACAGATTTAGAGAATTGCTTGACAGTGATGCGACATCAAATGCAAGTCCATGCGTAACAGATGGGTCGACTTATATAGATCTCAAAACATCAAATTCGAGTGAAAAAAATTGCAGTTTCCAAAAAAGGGAAGTAAGATCTCGTTTCTCCACATCAATGTGGTTTCTCAGGAGCAGAACAACACACAAATCTTCAGAAATTCGGAAAAAAAAGAAAAACAAAACAAGAAGATGCAGATCGGAGATCAAACCTGACTACAAACACCTCCACAGATATCATCAGTCTTCTTAGAACAGTAATGTCCACCAGCTTCTCCCATCATCCACCACATCCCAATCAGATCCACCGATTACCAAAATGCCAACCACCGTTTAAATTCAAAAACTCGCCTTTTTGGCGACGATAAAGCCCAAAAAATCCTCCGGCGCACTTCTCTCCGGCGAAATCACAATTCAAATCACTCTCCAATCTCAGCTTGACGACAGTTAGCAAAACCAAAAAAAAAAAAAGCTGAATCCAGGAAATTCACGAGGAAACCAAAACCCTTAATCCTTAGTATCAGAAAATAATCAGAAATTTGAATCAGAACAAAAAGAAAAAAAAAATGCTTTAAAATCGCGAATGAGTAGAGAGAAGGGGGATGAAAAAGGCTGTGTCCTCTCTGGAAATGGGTGGCACTACGCGATTAAGAAAGAGAAGGGGCAAAATCATAATTTTAAATAAATGTAGAATAATCATCAAATTCTCTGCATATTCACGCATTTTCAAATTTACCCTTCTCTACATTAACCGTTAAGACGCTGAGTCTGGGGGTAGTTTTGTCATTTAACTAGCAGCATAACGGTTTACTCGGGCCCCACCACGAGTCTCTCGACCTGACTCAACGCCTATGTTTTATTTATGTCGTGTAAATGACTTCATGTGTAAGGTTCATACACGTGGCGCTCTAAAATATCTCCTCGAATATTTGTGCCGGGCTTTTTTAATTTGGGCTACCCTTAATATTGGCCCATTTAAACATCCTTGAATGGAAAGGATCTTGTTTTTAAATATATATTTTTTAAGAATATTTTACTGTTTCCTTAAGATTAATAAATTTAAAAATCATTGGATGCAGTATCATTTCATGTGAAATCCTTGACAAATTCTTTATTTATAATAGAAGAATATGATTCAATGATTGTAAATGTTAAACAAAGACAGTGGATCATCGTGACTTGTGTTGGATAGGTCGGCGATACATTGACTTAGAAAATTATAAGGCCGTTTACTTATGATTGAGAAACAACTCTTGACTTTCTAATTTAAATCTCATCTATAAACTGTCACTTGGACAAAAAAAAAAGAAAGGGAAATGTGTTTAATCAGACGAAATTTTCCACTCTTGAGATGTGAATTGAGTATATGAATATCATTTCAAACTTTTTTAAAAAAATGATTTATAAATTAAAAGTAAATAAATATTGAAGTTAGTATTTACAATTATCTTGTAAATAAATACAACTATCCAGGGCCGGATCTGAAAATTTGGGGGCTTGAAAAAAAAAACAAAAATGAGGGTCACTAATTCATTTCATACAAAAAAAAAATTCAAATGTAAGAGTCGGAGAGAAAAAAAAAAGGGAAGCGTGGTCTTTTAAAAAAAAAGAAACTTGATCAAGGGTTTTGTTTTTTAGTTTTATAATATTTTTTTATTGATATAATCTATGGGAACCTGTTAAAAATAGGAGCCAAGATAAATGTTTCATTGGGCTTTGTCCAGATCCGGCCTTGCAACTATCACGAATCGAAACTGGTAAAACTTTTGATTGCTAAATTGTACAATATCACTGGGGAAAAAAATGACCTCGACTTCTAATATCTGATAATAAAAATACTATGAGAGTGAGTGGAAATATGAGTATATGAAAACGAAACGGAGGCTATTGTAGAAAACAAACAAAAACAAGAAATTACACGTTTTGTAGTTCGATTTAATTTCGAACATTTTCATGATCTTAATTCATAAGATATAGAAAACAGTGACCCGTGATAATAATATAAATTCAATTGCATACGTTAACGTGTTTCGCTGTGTTGGATAGGTCTACGTTGACTAAGAACTTTGCAAAATCTCCCACTAATAAACTTCATCATTGAGTGACGTCTATCTCACCATGACACCATTCACAAAAGTGTATTTAGATAGGCGACAAAATGTGAATTAAAAAAAAAAAAGTTACTTCAACAAGTATAGTAACTCAACTATACAGAATCATAGATGATAATAAATTAATAATGATATATTTCACAGCAATTAACCGACGTAAATAATGAAAAGGACCTATTGAATACTAATGTGGAGCAATTCAAGTAAATAGACTTTAGAGACGACGAATGCCACTTTTCAGATGTGAAGCTCAGTATGGGCCTACGATTTGGACACAAAATGGGCCTTATCTTTGCGCCCATTTATCCTTGGATTGTCGATTGTTGTCAATAGAATGGTGCTGATTCTCGCACAAGAGGAGTTGAACAATTGTAGTTTAATTGTTTCACTGCGTTGGATTTGTTATACTTAGTTTAACTGATGTAGAATTCATAAGGTTACTAAATATAACGTAATATTATTATTTAAGAAAATGAACTTTATAAATTACTACATATTATGTCATTATTAATAAGAAAATATAATTAAAATAAGTAATGATATAATAAAATAAGGAATTGTTGGGCTTGACAACAAAATAAAAATATTGAAGTTTTAATTATCTTAATTAAAATAAAAATTAGTTTTATATGTTTGGGGAGCAAGTTTCGATTCCTATATATAATGAGATTCCAAATGAAAAAGGCGATGGATTTTATAAGAGTGGGTTTTGGGTGGGCAAAAAAAATTGTTGTTGAACAATTGAAAGGTTGTTTTTACAATTTTATAAATTTTTATGTTAGAAGTTTAGAGCAAGTTTTCCAGTCCTATAAATGTTAGAAAGTGTTTTTAAATATTCGATTCCTTTCTCATTTTATATTTTTAAAAAAGTTTGAAATGATTGATTATGATGTTTTTTTGTATTTAATCTTCTTTTTTCTTTTTCAGATGAAAAGAACGACGAAAAGATAATTGGTACTTTTGAAAATGTATATAAAGTTACGAATATATTGGGGACAGTGATAAAGACAGAGAAGGAAGAGAAAAAGGAAAAAAAGGAAGATGAAGTAGTGGAGGAGAAGGAAGATGAAGTTTTGGAGTATATCTCCGATCCATTCTCGGGATGAAACTTCTCGGTGATTACTAGTTGCTTGCTTTAATTTTTATTTATCTTTATAATGTTAGAAAAACCTCTATGATCTTCATTTTAATTGTCTGAAAAGGGTAGTATGTTGGTGATCTTCTCGGTGATCTACCGAAAGATTATGATAAAAGGAACACACACATGATGGCAATGACAATTTCGGAAGTGATTTGTCTGTAATCTAATCACACCCTCGTAAAATATTTAAGTGAAAATATTTGATACAGAACTCGAATCTCATTGTTTCTCGTTCGAGTCAAAAAACTATTGAAGTTTTATGGGTCTCATCTTCGTTTTAAGAATCAGTTCGCGATACATCAGAAAATTTGAATGCTAGGAAATGATAAATAATGGGCCTATGGAAGTGGGCTTAACAGATACAACAAGGATGGGCCTAAATTTAAGTTTTATGTCAGATAACACATACATAACATAAATGATGAGTAATTATAAATTAATTTTTCTAATTATTATTTTCATTTCTACTCTATAATTCAATCTCTCTCTTAATTACGTGTATTCCTCTAAATACTCGCTATTTGAACCCTTTGTTAAGCTCTTGTTGGTAAGCAAACTAAGCCAAAAGGCAATATTATCATTTGAATATGGAGTAAGCTAACGAGAATTAAGGTTTTAAAATGTCAATTTCAATGCTCATACTATACTTTTTGATACGAATCACACAATTTTATTTCTATATCATGCAGTTTATTAATCTTATATTTTCCCGTCCGGAATGAATTAATGATGACAATTAAGGATATATCATATTAGACAAGTATTATTATTATTTTCAAACAAGTTTTCCAGAACTAACTCCCTGGTTTTTGTCAAACCAACAACTCTCTCTTCCTAGCTATGATTATATGATTCAAAGGCGGCAATAATAAAATTATAACACTAATTAGTTTGTATCCTTTTGGTTTTATATTAAAAATCACAATTAAAGTTTGTTACTTAATTGTTGATTATTGCTGCCCTATGCATGGGGATGGGCTAAACCAATCTATTTTAGTTCCGACACCACAGAAACTCTACTTTTAATTTAATTAGTTATTGGGGAACTACCACAATTTTCAACATGTTCTATGGTTTGGCTCAAACTTTATGATTTGAAACATTCATCACTATTCGAGATGATAAAGCCACAACTGATCTGAAACTCTTTGGTGACAATCTTAAGGTACTGCTTTTTCAATCAAAGTTGCATTTGCGTACATTTTCAATCTTCTTTCTCTAAGATCATTTTTAATTTTCCACTTTCCGGTAGCATTTGGAAGATAATCTCCTTCTTGACAATGTATACAAATCAACAGATGTATCTGCTGGAGTAAGTTCCCCTGAAGATCCATCCAAAGATGATCTGAAACAAAGAAGGGAAAGAAACATTTTCTTGTTTGTATTTGATGTCCCTTGTTTCTTGATTGTGACAGGATCAAAAAGATCCTCAGACTATTCCTTACAACTTGCCAGACGATGAGAAAATCGTCAAAAATAGAGGAACATCAATGGTTATGCTCAAAACTTTCAAGAGGCAAATTAATATTCCTTATTCCTCCATGTTTCATCTATAAAATGGTGTCTTAGTTAAATCTTATTGAACATATTCTAAAGCCTATAGCTGAAATCATTAATTATAAGCAAGGAAGTTCAAATGAATGAATTAAGGTAGATGGATCGTGGATATGTGAAGGATCGTGGATATGCGAATATGTTTTCCTGTTTCAAATTTTCTTACATTGTGATTTATTTTTATAAAAATCATGCAAAATGTCAAAAGAAATATAAAAGGAGATAGTATATGGGATTTTAGCATATTGGAATGGCTGCGTCAGTGTAGGCTTTTCAAATTTTTTGTTTTTCTGTGTCTTTCAATTTAACTGGGTTTTAAGGTTTTAAAATTGAAATTAACATTAGTTGTACTTGTAACCAACGAGTTATAATTTGGAATGTTGGTCTGTTGTGTGATCTTCTTCTTCTTCTTTTAACGTCGTTTTGTTATTATGGGAGGTGAAAGAAAAAAACGCCGTTTTGTTATGAATGAGGGATTTTGTAAAGTATAGCAAAATATTATTTATTATTCATCCACACAAAACACGTACGACCATGCATCTTACTGATTTGTCGTTGGCTCACTTCCCATCCTAGTGGATCAAATTGGTTATTTGCAATTGAGAAAAAAAAAAAACAAATTCAGTAGTTCGGATATGTGCTATTTGCTAGGGGTGGGCAAAAAAACCAAACCGAACCAACCAAATTTAAATCGATCCAAACCAAACCATATTCTATATATAACGCAATTGTTTGAAGTTTTTCTCAACCCAAACGGTTTTGTTTTGTTCGATGATAAACCAATGTGTTTTTTTATTATTAATTAGTTAATTAATAATATTAAAAATATAAACACATATGTTGAGCCCATATAAGAGATGAATAAACATTGACTTGTATAATTAATTTATATTTAAATTATTGACTTGTTGCAGATTTATTTTAATAGCATGGGACAGACGAAGCTATGAAATTTTTAATTTTTTAATGTTGATTAAGTGGGATAATTTCAGTTTGGTTTTAGACTTTTAGGAAATGCTTTTTTAATGGCTTCGTTTTGTTAGGATTCTTGTTTTTATAAGTTGATTTTTTTTAAACCGAACTAAAACCAAACCAAATTACAGCTGAACCGAACTAAACCAAACCGAATTAAATCCAAACCAAATCAAACTTATTTTGGTTGAGTTTGGCTAGAATTTTATTCAATCTGAATCAACCGAACCCGAACTGAACCCGAAATTAAACCGAAATGTCCACTCCTACTATTTGCATCCCTTTAATAAGAATAACAAAAAAAAAAAAATTGTAGATAAACAAAAAAAAAACAAATCAAATTGAAATAAATTTCATGCCTCGTAAACAAATCATTTTTGGGCCCGAATTGTTGGGCTTGACACCAAAATAAAAATATTGAAGTTTTAATTATCTTAATTAAAATAAAATTTAGTTTTATATGTTTGGGGAGCAAGTTTCCTTTCCTATATATAATGAGATTCCAAATGAAAAAGGCGATGGATTTTATAAGAGTGGGTTTTGGGGGGGCAAAAAAAATTGTTGTTGAACAATTGAAAGGTTGTTTTTACAATTTTATAAATTTTTATGTTAGAAGTTTAGAGCAAGTTTTCCAGTCCTATAAATGTTAGAAAGTGTTTTTAATATTTGATTCCTTTCTTATTTTACATTTTTTACAAAGTTTGAAGTGATTGATTATGATGTTTTTTTGTATATAATCTTTTTTTTCTTTTTCAGATGAAAATAACGACGAAAAGATAATTGGTACTTTTGAAAATGTATACAAAGTTACGAAGATATTGGGGTTAGTGATAAAGACAGATAAGGAAGAGAAGAAAGAAGATGAAGTAGTGGAGGAGAAGGAAGATGAAGTTGTGGAGGATATCTCCGATACATTCTCGGGATGAAGACTTCTCGGTGATTACTAGTTGCTTGTTTTAATTTTTATTTATCTTCATAATGTTAGAAAAACCTTTATGATCTTCATTTTTATTGTCTGAAAACGGTAGTATGTTGGTGGTGTTATTTGTGTTTTTAAGAATTTTTGTAAAGAGGATTATCATTCTGTATATACATATACAAATGTATAGTCAACTATAACATCTAAGATTATTTGATTCTGTATATAAACAGATGTAAACCATTCATTCTAAACTAATGAGAAAGAGTATTCTTTACAAAGTTTTTTTTCTCTCTCATTATGTATATACATATACAAATGTATAGTCAACTATATCATGGGCCAAAAGAATAGTGCGAGATAAACTTAGCTTTGGTATACCTTTCTTACTGGTTTTTTCTTCACTTTCCCTTTTTAGAGAAATTACTGGTTTTCATACTCTATAATTTTAAAAACAAAGTTTGAAATCAATACAAATAGTACTGACTTGATCAATGTGATACATGTATGTGCATATTTTGTACAATTGTTTTTGGATAAAACATTAGAATAGAATCATAGTGAACCGGCAATCGATTTCTTATTGATTCATATATTCCGTTTTAAAAATGCTCTGAACATCTTGAAACAAGGCTTTGAGTGGGCTAAAAAGAAATTCTATGAACATCTTCAAACAAGGCTTTGATTGGACTAAATTAGAAATGCTATGCTACCATTAGACCATTGGTGCTTCGTTGTATGATAACACATTATTATATATATACGAAATCAAAATTATAAGTCTCCCACTAATAAACTTTATCATTGAGTGACGTTTATCTCACCATGACACCATTCACAAAAGTGTATTCAGATGGGCGATAAAATATGAATTAAAAAAAAAACGTAACTTCAACAAGTATAGTAACTCAACTATACAGAATCATAGATGAAAATAAATTAATAATGATATATTTCACAGCAATTAGCCGACGTATATAATAAAAATGACCTATTGAATACGAATGTGGAGCAATTCAAGTAAATAGACCGTCCCGGGCTTTGAAGACGACAAATGCCACTTTTCAGATGTGAAGCTCAATATGGGCCTACGATTTGGGCACAAAATGGGCCTTACCTTTGCGCCCTTTTATCCTTGGATTGTTGTCAAGAGAATGGTGCTGATTCTCGCACAAGAGGAGCTGAACAATTGTAGTTTAATGGTTTCACTGCGTTGGAATTGTTATACTTAGTTTAACATATGTAGAATTCATAAGGTGGCTAAATATAACGTAATATTATTATTTAAGAAAATGAACTTTATAAATTACTACATATTATGTCATTACTAATAAGAAAATATAATTAAAATAAGAAATAATATAATTATTTTTTTTAATTATTGATGAGAATATTGAAAAGATTTATTTTTTATTAAAGATTTTATTTACTATTTAGTTTTTTAATTATTAAATACTAATCAATCCATACATATTCAAAGAAAATATGTTTAAGATCTTACAATATTTTTCAATATGATTATTATATTTTATTTGAATATATATCAAAACGAAAGTTTGAAAATATTTTACTAATTTCATAAAGAGTTAGACACGAGAAATTTTATTTTTAAAAAAATTATGGACGCACCACAAAAATAATAGTAATTAAGCGGTGCATATTAAATTTATGTTTTTAAAATTAAAGGTTATTGCGGGTTAGTCCGAAAATATTTTTGAGATCAAAAATAGAAGATCTTCCAATATTTTCTATTATGATTCTTATATTTTATTTGAATATATATAAAGACAAAAGTTTGAAAAATATTTTACTAATTTTATAAAGAGTTAGACACGAGAAAATTGATTTTTTAAAAAAATTGTGAACTGGGCACAAAAATAATAGTAATTAAGCGGTGCATATTAAAGTTATGTTTTCAAGATTAAAGGTTTTTGCGGCTTATCCCGAATAATATTTTTGAGATCAAAAATAGAAGAGCTTCCAATATTTTCTATTATGATGATTATATTTTATTTGAATATATATCAAAACAAAAAGTTTGAAAAATAATTTACTAATTTTATAAAGAATTAGACACGAAAAAATGATTTTGTTAAGAGTTTGTGGACTAATAACAAAAATCATGGTCATTAAGCGGTGCATATTAAAGTTATATACTCATGATCAGACAAACAAAATACAGTTGGATTTGGATTCTTGGTATGTGGTATCTTCAAGGTTCGAAAAGGCGCTAGGCGCTAAGCGGGCGGTCGGACACCGATTTACGCCTAGGCCGAAAAGCGGTGATTAATCACAGATTAATCAGCGATTAATTTTGAACATGTTTTTTTAATTTTAAAGTTTATATGTATATAAGTTATAAGTTATGAATATATGAATTAAAACAAGTATGAAATAAGTTTTTTTGATTATCAAAGTAACAAAACATTAGAAAATTAAGTTCAAATTCATATCTAAATTCCAAAAACAAAATAAGAAGTACAAATATATGATGCAAAAAATAGATTTGTCTTGATATTGAGATACAAAAAAAAGTACAAGGAGAGAAAAATCTTCATCATCTTCTTCAATGATCAAATTATTATGTGTGTTGTACTTCTATATGTATTTCCAAAATTTTGTAACAGACCATATGTTCTTCACAAAAAAAAAAATGTTAACTTTTTGAAAAAATCGTTGACATTTTCAAAAAATCGTTTGACCGTCTAATTCACCACTTAGACACTAATCACGACAGTACATCGTCGACTAGTGTTAGGCGGCCGGTTAGGCGACCGCTTTTTAGAACATGGGGTATCTTATGTATATGAAAGAAAAAGAAAAAGATTAAAAAAAATTGAGTTTGAAAACTGCCTAACGAGTATTAACTTAAGGATTCTCCAATAATTACCCCTAAACCATAGCCTCGGCTCCTTTCTTTGAGACAACTTGACGTTCACACTCTAATGTAATTTCACTTTAATTCGTTTAGAATTTTATAAAGTTAGCACCCAACAATGATATCTAATCTAAGCTGTCTAGTTCTATGAGACATTAAATTAAAGTACAAATATATTACTAGTGTATCAATAATCAAGAGATTGAGATCATTTATCATAAAGCGAATATATATTATTATGTTTTGTTATAAATAAGTTTTTGTTTAGTACCATTTCGTTGTATAAATTTTGTTTAAGTGATGCAAACTAGTAGAAATTTATATCAGTTTTATTGAATAAATGTTAAATTAGCAAGTATCATAATTGAGTTAAACTACATATATTATATTTTATTAATAATAAGTAATTCAAAATAATATCAATTCATTTCGTAATATTTTTTTTTAATTTATGCAATACAACCTTTTTTTAGTGTATCAAATATTCTTGCTTGTTATTAGAGCATGCGCATCGCAAGCTTTTACCAGGTTCGTCAGTGAAGATTTTGATGCAAAACCTAATTAAACAGATTATTATAATGAAGATAGATTTAGAACCGGATCTTGTTTAAGAATTTTTGGATCCGGTCTCCATTCACGTGGCACGTTGCTATTCGCTGATTTTGTTGTTTGTGTTTCCTCGAAACCCTCTTTCTCAATCGAATGATTTCACTGAAAGACAAGATCTTTGTTTTTCATCAACTATCACTATTTAATACTAACTAAAATAATAATATAAAATTGATATAAATCCCAAAATAGGGTTCAGCAATGCTGGTGCTCTTAGTACTTTAGCTTTTCCGTTGGTGATTGAATGAGTGTGCGCACGAAAAGTTGGATAAGACCTAGACAAACTCCGCCTTTTGTACGAATAAATCTCCATTTTTCAGCCTACAAACAATAAATTAAAAAATTTATGTAAATATATCAAATTTTCATCTGCAGATTCACTTATAAATATAAGTCGATACTATTGCTAAATAAATGAAAACTTTCTTTTATTCTATTAGTTTCTCATCGTTATTGTTATCGAGATAACAAGGGGAAGGAAAAAAAGTAATTTTAGAGCTGTATTGTATAATTTGTATAGATTTTACTGATTTTTTTTTTTCATACAGATTTTACAGTTCTAGAAAGATTTTATGAAAACATTTTCTGTTATATATACTCATAAAATGGATTATTTTTTCATAAACTATAGTTTCATTAATTTTAACTTTTTGAAAAATCAGTTTTAATGTTATTTACAAAAACCATGCAATCTCTATAACTGTATTGTATAGATTGTTCCACAAGTTTTAAAATACGAAAATGCACACGAATACCAAAAGAATATATAAACTTGATATATCCGGGATAAGATTTCATATAACTAAAATATTAGAAGAACATGGAGAACATAGTTATAAAACTTACAAAGAGCTACGGAAATACGTTAAAGACCTAAAACCTAAACTTCAATTCGAAACCTTATCACATATTATAAATTCTAGAGCTTGTTAACTTAAGAACTCTTTATTTAATATCCAACATAATGATAAAAAAGTGCAAAATGTTAAACTATAGATAATAGAATAACCCAAAACATAATCATGATGGAATTAGCTAGCCCCTCGATCTTCGGCAAGTACATCCCAACTGAGTACCGTACATCAACATGTCCTGATATCCCCACTCGCCTGATCCGTACGTGAAACCACCGTCAGCGGCGGCGCTCACGCCGTCGAAATAACCAGAGTCACCAGCTTGAATATTTCCGTAGCGATCAAATTTCGGCGTGACAGGTTCCGTCTTCTGTTGGAAAAAATTGTCGGGGACAATGGAGAGAGCAGAGAAATCACCCGAGAATGGTGGTGGAGAGTGCGGAGGTGTTGGCGGCGGCGACGGAGGACGGTTGCGATTTTTCTTCAAGAACTCTTGAACGACCTCTTGCAATAGACCAGTATCAGAAGATTCTTGCGGGAAAAACTCAGAGTAGTTTTCGTTAGGAGAAGACGAAATGCGAGCCGTTTTAGGTTGGGAGTAAGAAGAAGATGAACCGTTGAAAGAGTTAAACGACGGCGTTTGAGTAGAGGAACACGAGGCGTCGCGTAAGAAGAGAGGCTGTGTATTAATCCTCTGCGGTGTCGGTGTACCGAAAAACTCATGAGTAGAGTGATCCATCGGTACAGAAAAAGGAAGAGGAGAACGAACGGACGGTAAAGATTTCTTTGAGAAAAAAGAGAATCTAGACTCAGGAACAGCAACAGCCGTCGGATAAGTGAAATTAGTACGAGCCTTAGATCCACGAAAGGCACGAGCTGCACAGTCGTAAGCACAAGCAGCTTCCTCCGCCGTGTCGAATGTTCCAAGCCACCGTCTCTCCTTCGACGTCGGATCACGTATCTCCGCTGCATATCGTCCCCACGGCCTCCGTCGAACGCCGCGGTACCTCAACGTGCCGCCTCCAGCTCCGGCGACGGTGGAAGTGGTCTCTTTTGAAGACGATTTGCGGTTAACCGGTGATGTTTTGGCGTTTGTGAAGCTTCTCGTGAAAGGAAGCGGGTCGGGTTCGTAATCGGGTATGGGTGAGAGTGTAGATCGGTTGAACTTTCTTAGGGCTTCTTCCATTTTATTTTATTTTAGGGTTTGTGTTTTGAGTGACAAAAGTAAGGAGAGATGCGAAAGATTGGTTGTTGGTACTTTGACAGAGATGGAGCTTATTCTTTCTATTTATAGATACAGAAAATTGTGTAGTTCTGTAAAGTGTATGTAATGCATCATCAGTTGCACAATATATATATATACAGTCGAACTTAAAATTGTTTTTAACAAAAAGACTTAAATTGATTTCGTTCATTACTACTGATATATTGATCCGACAAAAAAAATTTTTATTGAATGCTTCTTTTACTTATTGTTATCTTTAATCTTCAACAATGTTTTACTAAAACGATATATATATTTTTTTTAAAACAAAATCACTAATATTTTCTCTCTCTTTCATATACTCACATTGGAGTATATATTATATGATTTTGGTTTTAAAAAAAACTAGTTAGAGATAAAAGGAAAATGTGGAAGATGTTTTGGATATTTTTGTCTAGACATTAGTGTATTTTCCTTTCCCATAATTGGTTTTGGTAGGTGATGCGAATGGACAGAATAAAACCACATTGTTAGACGACGAAAAAAGAGAAAAACACATCGTGGGGGTGTATTTAACTGTGGATTTTAAGATATTTTTAGATTTTTTTAAAACCTCTTGTTATTCAACTAAAGATTTTAAAATATCTTTCCAAATCCAATGTTATTGAACATGAGATTTATGTAAAATCACTCAAAATCATCTATAATTTTCTGTTATTCAAACACGAATTTGTTAAAATCATATAAAATCTACTTGAAAATGTTTTAAGTATTGAAATTTTAATGACTGCATGAGATTTTAGATAATTTTATGAGACTTTCCTAGTTAAAAATACAAAGATCGAAATCTCATGGTTTTATGTGGGATTGTAGGGGATTTTAATACAAAATCATAACAACTTCTTTAAAATCAACCAAAACTATCAAAATCATCTGAAATCTTATTAAAACTCAAATCACTCTAAATAGTCAGTTCAATACACCCCATTATTGATTTTGAAATGGTTTCAACAGACCAACAACGTTTTCACACATGCTAAACACATTTACATTATTTTTATATGATTAGGAGTAAACACATTTACACTGTTATTGATTTTGAAATGGTAAATCCATTATTTAAGACCACCGATAAAAAAGTAGGAGTAAGTTTTTGTTTAATGTTATATAGAGATATACTTACATGCTTATATCTTCTTTAACATTAAAAATCGACAATATCGAGAACAACATTAATGATTTTAAAAGTATAGAAAAAAATATGGAACAAAAGATACGCGTAGCAAGACTGCTGTGTATATCTGACACGTGTATGTATTATTGTACGAAGACGACTTTTCAGGTTTGTCTAAACGAATGTATGAGACAGATGTATTTCATGAATCAGAAGCTTGCTTTTTATTTATTGCTTCTGTTGTGACATACTATCTTATGTTTTTTGGAAATATGTATCTTTAAATAATTGTTTGGTAACAATAAAAGATGTATAAGAACTCTATTTTTTTATCAATTAAAAACAATGAACAATGACTCTATAATCAAATATTAAAATAATTTTAAAATATGTATGAGAACTCTAAATTTTTTATCAGTTAAAAACGGGTGAATATACAATATCCATGCATGGCATAAGATTGTGTCTGTGGTAGGTTTGGATTAATAAATATAATAATAACTGTTATATGTACTATTATTTCAATATGGTAAGTCGAGACCATAAAGGAAGTTAGTTGGAATTGCGAAAATGATCACTGAGAAATTCTTCAAATTTTGGGGAACTAAATAAGAGTTGGTTTCCATCTCACTCCTACGCAAATGTCTTTTGTGATTTCCAATGTCACGAAATGAATTATATTACTACATTGGCTCGTGTTCAGAGTTAATTTCGTTGATTATTTATACTCATTCCGTTTCAAAAAAATGGCATTCGAACAATTTTCACACAAATTAAAAAAATAATAAAAATTCTATTTAGCTTTTATTAATATATAAAAAAATTTATTTTTCTAATTAATACATTAAAACACTAGGGTTAAAACCGAATTTTTAATAAAAAAATTGTATTATAAATACAAAGTGACACTATTTATGTAACAAAACAAAAATGTTAGAATGACATTTTTTTTAAAACGGAAAAAATAATAAATTTTTAAAGTAGTACATAAAAAATGTTTTCATTTAAAGTTTTTAACTAATTTTTTTCTGAAATAACAATTTAAAATTATCTTATCTTGTTTGGAATTTCTATAATTGACCGAAATGTAATCTCATAAATAAATAAACCTCTATAAAATCTCTATCTTATTTACAACGCACGGCACACCATAACATATTTCTTGTTGGAAGTGTTGGATTTTTTAATGCTCCATTAACTTTTTTTGGTATATAAATGACAAGAGTATAGTGTAAATATGATTTGATAGATTTTGAAAGAAAGAGTAAATGGTGTGGGTCGACAAAAAGGAGATTTGTAACGACAAAGAAAGAGAGTGAAATATCAAAACTCCAAATTCAATCAATCAATTTTTTCCCTTGAAAAACGGACTTTACTTCTTCAACTTATTTTCATTCTTCCAAGAAACAAATAATCCTTTATAGAAAAGAAAAAAAAAAGGAGGAAAGTTATATTCTTAAAATAAGGATCGTTTATCAACATTAAAGAGGATTCTACACCAATCACCCTTCTACATTTTTTTTTTAAAAAGCGAAAAAAAGAGAAATTAAATTCATTTTTAAAAGTAGTAAGTATATGATACGATAAAGGTTTAAAAAAAAAACAAATCCCGTTAAAAGTGAGTGACCTTTTGGGACACGAGAAAAGATAATTCTCCATCATTTTGCCCCCTATGATGTGGACCCAGCGCACCCATGCGTTACATAATTATTACTCTCTGATATGACTATCTAGATTTTTTTTTTTTTTTTTATAAGTATATTTTAGCTTATAATAAAATATAGCCAAACATCATTAAATGCATCCACACGCTGAGTTCGCAATATAGAAGAAATTGGAGAGGAATTATCAAACAAATTATAAATGATATACTCATAAATATTTCTAAGTTTTTTTTTTTTTTTTTTTTATTTGACAAATCCTAAGTCCAAAATTAGATTGATCATTATTATACCAACAAAAACCTATATTAATTCCGAAGATTCAAAAATACAGAAAATCGATCACCATTGACCATATGAGAATATTTTAAAGATCATAAATTGAGTTTTTTCCCATATAAGTAGATTAGAATTCAAGGGATTTAATCCTCTGTTTATATGCAGTTTAAATAGTTGAAAACTTGTCAAAGCATATACGAGTGTGTAAATTATAACTTATTCAAACATTTGTAACTAATACTTCTCATCCGACCACAACATGATATATTTTTAGAATATTTTCATCAAACTAGGAGTCTAGAACTCAAAGTTACATGATTGTCAGCTGTTTGGTGCTGTGATTTCGGATTCAAATTGAAATTTTTGGATTATTGGAATTTTTTTTGTACCAATTCGACATGATTTTCCAATATGCGGTTTAGAAATTTAAATACTCAAGAGAATTGCCACAACACGTGTACATATAATATTAAGATTTTTAAGAGGTTCATTTTTAAGCAAACTTCTAATTGTGTAACGTCGGAGAAGTAACTTAACCACTTTTCCTTTCCACCTTTTGTCTATCAATGTTAAATGTATAAAAATCATTGTTATTAAACAGTAGTGGCACGTAATGCATAGACTATTGAGAGGATAGATCAAACTTACTGTTTGAGTTTAATTACACTATAGATGGGTCCTAATCTATACTAAAACATTGATTAGGGTACTGATTATAAGCATACTTTTCAACAACAAATTATTTTTAAATTAGTATACCATATAAATATCATACATACACGTGTTTATAATTAACTAAAATAATGTTTTTTGGTACTAAGAGTTCGAATGTAAAGATGAACTTAGCCCTGGGCATTAAAATAGGAACCGAAAATCGGAACCGAAACCGACCCAAAATTATTGGTTCGGTTCGGTTTCGGTTCTAGCCAAAATATCTATTGAATATTGTATTGAAGATCTATGGATATCGGTTCGGTTTCGGATAATACCCGGAACCAAAATTACTAACCGAATATCCGAACATATATATACAAATATGCAATTACATATTTCGGGTATGTTCTTTACATTTCGGGTATTTTTATATTTCAGGTATTTTTATTTTTTACATTTCGGATACTGGATACCCGAACATATATATACAAATTTTTATTTTTTACATTTCGGTTCCGGATATTTTTATATTTCGGGTATTTTTTTTACATTTCGGTTCCGGATATTTTTATATTTCGGGTATTTTTTTTACATTTTGTTTTTAACATTTTAAGTATGTTATTTACATTTTGGGTATTTTTATTACATTTTGGGTACTGGATACCCGAACCGTTTGAGAACCGAAATTTTTCGGGTACTGGATACCCGACCCGTTTGAGAACCGAAACTTTTCGGATATTTTACGGTTCTTTGTATTCTATACCCGAACCGAACTGGAACCGATTGGTACCGAACCGGAACCGAACCGAAACTATTTCGGTACCTATATGGATCCTAAACCTCCATACCCGAAATATCCGGAACCGAACCGAATACCCGAATGCCTATGCCTAGTATGAACTACACAACGAGACCGATTTATAAAAATGAATCTAAGAAAAATCAACATATTAAATTTAAAATATTATTAAACAAAAAAAAACTAATACAAGTGGAAAATAAGAAAAAGAGGAGATGATCATAAAGATCTGCCAAACTCAAAGTAAGATCAGTACTTTTTTGTTCTGATCAGATTGTCTCCTAATCTCTCTACCTCTAAAAGCTTAGGGTCAGATTTATATGTATGCATATACATTAATGTATCTCCATTAAACCATTAGCAAACAAGAAACTGGCAGAAAATAAATGAATACTATTATTCGTATTCTTAATTTATTATTATTGGTGTATTAATGTAGAAACCCTAGTCCCAAGATCCATCATTCCTTTCTTCTGTAACTAGATGTTCTTCCACAGCTTTTGTCCCACAAGTGTCTTTGGAACTATGGGACAAATTATTATTTTTAACTCATACTATGCTTTTTTTTCTTTTCTGAAAGTTATATGTATGCAAAATGTAGGAGACTAAAGACACCATAGTTGAACAACCAGGATGGATTGGTGTAATGAGAACATTCAATGATTCAGTTATATAAGTCACAAGTGTATAAGAATAATTCTATTTCAAAACACATATGGAAATAATAAATTTCAGATTATATTAGTTACAAGTTCATCCAAAATTTGACTGGACTACACACATAAAATTGATGAGAAAACCAGTTTACACAAACAAAGAGAACAACTTTATACAAATGGTTTTTTTTTTTTGTATTAATTTTAACGTAACATGCTTATAATTATTTTATTGATTCTTCCGCCATTAATGTATTTCCCACATGATTTATCTTTTTCGTTGTAAATATTTATGAATCTACTGAAAATAAACTTTCTGTGCGAAAAAGCAAAAATACTTAGTATAATAATAATAAGAGAGCACATAAAGTTGGCAAAAGGAAAAAAGGCACATAGCTCATTGACAACGAGCTAGGCCTAAAAGGATTATTAAGGGCCCAATTTGCCAACAAAAAGAAATCTCAGAGTAGCTGATCCAAAAACGAGTCTTTAGGCTTATTAGGCTTATTAGCTCCTCCAGAAATAAGATTAGTAACAACGGAGCTTCCCCATGAGAGCCAACCTGTTGCTCCTCCTTGTTGCTTATCAGCTTCAATCACACTCCTCATTAGCTCTTCCTCGACCATCTCTTCCCATCTCTTCCTCATGAACTCTCGAACCGCTTCGGCGCTTTGGTTAACCATCTCTTGTGGAGGGAACTCCAATGGGTTCTGGTCCAAGTTCAGTTTCTCCAGCTTCTCTAACCTGAAAAACGAGTCGGGCAAGACCCTGATCTGGTTGTTGCTGAGATCTAGCTCCCTTAGGTTAGCTAAATCAGAGATGGTGTCAGGCAGTTCGGTCAAGTCGCTGAAATTGCTGCTCAAGTTCATGACTTCGAGGCTCGTGAGCCTCCCTATAGCGATGGGAAGCCCGTGGATTTCGTTCATGTGTGCATCTAGATATCTTAGAGAGCGCATCTCGCATATCGAATTGGGGAAGAAACGGATCTTGTTCAGCTGGATTGATAGCCTTTCGAGGTTGAGTAATCCATATCCAATGTTTGCAGGCAAAGAAGTCAAGTTGTTAAAGCTAGCATCTAACTCCACTAGTGACCTAATCATAAGAACACATCCTCTTCAGAATTGGATAATAAGCTAAAACGAAACAAAACATGATCAAACGTGTAAGCACAAAACCTGCACTGCGTTATGCTTTCTGGGAGTGAAGTTAGCTTGTTCCCAGTCACGTTTAAGATCCTCAGGTTAAGTAATAGTCCGATAGAGTCGGGAAGAGACCCAAGAAGGTTTGAAGATAGATCGAGCTCCTCTAATTTTTCAAGTCTTGAGATCGTATCAGGTAGGAACTGCAAAAGGAAAACAGCTTTAGTTACTACAAGAGACGACCACCAAAAAAAGAAGACTCCGATCAAGATCTTGTCATGTCATTGCTCACAATAATCACTAAAAGAATAAGATTCACAGATTCCTGAAGTCTTAAAAGATAAGATTTGGATCATCAGAATTATGAGTTGTCCATCTGCAATTCTGTAGATAATAGTCGTTTCAACAGTTTCTAGTGACTAATAGATCATAAGACGACCAAGCTTCACATAAACACCAAGATTCATAAGCTAAGTCCAGTCAAATTCCAAAACTTACAGAACACAACCCCTACGAATCAGAGAACTCGTTGAGATTCTAGCTCTAATGTAACTGGGATCTCACTAACAAAACTAAGCAATACTGTTCGAGCAAAAACATTATCCACGAAACCACACAGGATTATTCATGTGGGAATGATTCAAATTCTCGGGCATTACCTTCAGATCGTTGCGAGAGAGATTCAGTGAAACCAAACCAACGATTTTGCCTAAAGCTTCAGGAAGAAGCTTAAGCTGACGATCAGAGAGATCGATGCTCTCAACGACGCCACCATCTTCTGCTTCCTTGAGCACCGCGAGAACCTCTTCGTTCACTTCATCGCCAGCGTTCAATGACTCAACCGCCGAAGCATAAACCTTAGACAGCTCCTCCTCCAATTCCCTCAACTGCTTCTCGTATCCCTCGTGAACTTCCTCCAACCGAACAACCGTAGCGTAAATCTGCTCCTCCTTGGCCGCATCCTCCGGCGACAACGAGTCAATCTCTCGGATCTGAGCGATCTTAGACCGAGCAGAAGAGACAGCCAAAGGATCGGGTCGAGGCCCAAGAGAGCCGAAGACGAAAAGAGTCTGCGTGATGGTACTGGGAATCGATTCAATCAGGGAGGAGATGACATGCGGCTTGGTGAGAAGGGGATAACGATTCGCTAAGGCTTGCTGAATCGCCAGAGACGGTGGCGCGTGAGAAGCGGGATCGGAGTGGTGGATGACGTAGGAGAGCAACGGGAAAATCTCGAGATCATGATCCATTCTCTAGAAAAGATTGAAGATGGAAGATTGAAATAGTTTGATTCACAGAGTAGAGTATAAGAGTGTATTGTGACATTTGGATGATAATCTCTAATTAGTTTGGGCTTTATTTAGAACCGGATGCTTTTGGCCCTTCATTACCTGGGCTTTCTTAAGACCCTAAAATAAGAATCTGGGTTTTAAGCCCATTATTTCTTACCGCGTAAAAACCCTAGACATTGACCCTAATTCCCCATTTGAGACCTATTGGGTCGTTCTGCAACCCTACTTTCCATGGGCGATAGAGGTGAAAATGACGACAAGCATGAAGAAGACGAGCAAGCTTCGAGGACACGTTTCCGCCGGACACGGTCGTATCGGTAAGCACCGTAAGCATCCCGGAGGTCGTGGTAACGCCGGAGGTATGCATCATCACCGTATCCTCTTTGACAAGTATCATCCTGGATATTTCGGTAAAGTTGGTATGAGGTATTTCCACAACCTCAGGAACAAATTCTATTGCCCGATCGTCAATCTCGACAAGCTCTGGTCGATGGTTCCTCAAGAAATCAAGGATAAAGCGTCCAAAGACAGTGTTCCGATGATCGATGTTACTCAATTTGGGTATTTTAAGGTTTTGGGTAAAGGTTTCTTGCCTGAGAATCAACCTGTTGTCGTCAAGGCTAAACTTGTGTCAAAGACAGCTGAAAAGAAGATTAAGGAAGCTGGTGGTGCTGTTGTCCTCACTGCTTAGGTTTTTTTTTTTGTAAATCATATCGTATTTATATGTTCGACTACATTATCGTTTTTGTTTTAACAAGTTTACAAGATTTAATTGGTTTTAGAAAGATTAAATTAATTGGTTTTCTCATGATGTTTATGTGGCTCATGAGTATTTTATATCCAATATTGCTTTTTTCGCCATCTCAATTCTTCTCTGATTTGTTACATATGAAATGACAATTTTTAACTAAGACCCCAATTCTCAGAAGTTAAAAATGTTTATAGATGAAAAAGTTTCTTACGATATTGTCAATGTTTAGTGACATAACAAGTTAAAAGTTTTTAGAAAAGAGAGAATCAAAACTCCTTTTGGTTCGGACACAAAAATGTGATTTGCAGATCATCTTCTTAACATGTCTTGAAGTAAAACTCTTATTAGTTCAAAAGATTCTCTTTCTCTGATGTTCCTCCCCACTCTCTTATCCTTTCTTCCGCCATTGCAGCCTGCCAAAATATCTTTCAACCGTTAGAACAATCGGTCAGTGAGATCTTGTTTAATCAGTCTTAGTTTTTGGTTCCTTACCTCGTTGGCCCAATTGGTTCTGCAGATCATCCATGTCAGGACTATCGATTGAACAAATGTTCCCGTCATCATCCCCCACCAGATTCCCTGATCAGTTTAAGTTTCCATATTGACATAAAAAACTCTGGTCTCTCGTCCTTTAAGTAAAGGTTTTAGCTAGATAAAGGATGTGAAATATTTCATTACCATTACTCCGTATTCAAGCTTAAATCCCAACAATAGACCAAGTGGGACTCCGAACAAGTAATAGCAAGCTATGTTCACATACGCAACAACCGCTTGCCATCCCGCTCCCACAGCCACTCCTGCGTAATCGAGTTTTATCTTACTATAATTATGCCACATTCGATAAAAACTCCATCTATGTAAATATCATATCCAATTAGTTTTGAGTTAAAAACTTATATATGTATATTCACATATATAGTACGTATCACCAGAGCCCAAAAAATAGATATTGCGGATCTTAAAAATATAATGATGATGTGTTTTTATGAGAAGTACCAGACAAGACAGGTTGAACATTGTTGATGACAATGCAGAAGGCAAGCATTGGTGTGAGTTCTCTAACCACATTCCTAACTACTTCGTCTTCCACAAACAAAACAGGGTACTCGTCTCTGAAGAAGAGTAGGATGGCCGCTATAACCATCCCGATCGCTGTCGATAATATCACGGCCACGACTAGAGAGAACTTGGCCGTTCTTGGGTGGCTAGCTCCTAGCTCATTTGACACTCTCACACTGCCAAAACAAAAACAATAACGTATTATTTAGCTTGGCACGTACGTCTGATAGATGTGTAGAATTTGGGAAGAGTTAATCATCACACGTGTGTGGGTTGCACTTGAGAATTTACCTTACTGCTGCGTTTATCCCAAATGAAACCATAGCTGCCCATCCCAAAATGTTCATGCTTCATTTTAGGTAAACAACTTAATAATTAGAGAAATTTTTGTAACGAATAGTCTGATATTTTTAATATATCTTATTCATTATTATAAATCCCTATATATTACACTTTAATGAGTCTATTTACATGTATGTAGTGCTATGCAGTCCAGCAGAATTATATCAAACAAAATGTGTGAAATATTTGACTCGAGTATTAGACTATCTATTGGCCACAAAAGACAAAACAAAGAGACTACTACGAACGTTGGGTCTACTCTTAGTTAAAGATTTTTTTTAGATAATTTAAATATATGAATAGAATATTAACAAATCATGTAAAACTTAAATAATGTTGTGAAATAAATGATTTAATTTAAGAGAAGTGTTTATTTGTAGAAATATAATACCATATGGAGAGTGCAGCTACGGAGACTTCAGCATTCTTCAAATATCCAGCAAATAATACGAGTGCCATGAAATACCAAACCTCCAAACTACAGAAGCAACCAACCAACAAAACAAAAAATGAATTAATGGGTCGGACCAAAAAAATAACCGGGAAAAGCCGGTTTGAAACTCACCAAATCATGACAGCAGAAGCCAAAGACAATTTGACAAAACCCCACAAATTGTGAAAAGCCTCCCATGTGAGTCCAGACCAAGCCTCCCCACACGTACCACTAAAAACATACAAAAGTTGTGCCACAACGATGAACAACCACGACGTGTTAAGCACGAAAGCTAAACCGGGAAGTCCCCAATGGAACCTAGACATGACTAGCCACGTGAGGAACGTGTGGATCACAAGAGCCACACCAGAGATTGCTGCCATGACCATGATCTTGCTTTGCGACTGCAAAAACTTTGCGGTCGGGAAATTGATGGCGTAGGCGAAGATTTGTGGGATCATGTAGATGGAGAAAAGGCCGGCCATGGCCGAGATTGCAGCGGTTTGGCCTATGAAGGTTAGGATTGGAGCTGCAAAAATATAGAGTAGAGAAAGGATGAGAGCGGTTGCGCTTAGAATCACCCACGAACGTTGTAAGTAAACGCCGAGCAGTGATACTTTTCCAGCTCCAAACGCTTGTCCGCATAGCGTTTCCAACGCACTTCCCATTCCAAGCTAATCGTTAGCATTCCCACCATACATAAAAATCAATAACAGCCGTAAGAATTTTAAAAAAATTATTACAACATACTAAAATATATATAGTCACACGTTATTCATCGTAAATTTTATATAACTACTGTAGATACTTGTTTTTCTCGTTTCAAGTGAATTAGATTTCTCTTTCACTTTTTCTCTTTTGTGTTCTCTTACAAAGACATCATTTACAATAGAGAAATAGAGAGTAATATGAGAATCATATATAGTCTATACTTAATTAATTAATACATATATAAATTTTATATTTATGCTAATAATACAAACCTTAATTGTGAAAAACTATCATAATATTTGAAGGATTCAGCATCTTTGTAGTAGTTTGAATAGTTTTTTTTTTAAATTTATTTTTGGTTCTTTTTTGTTTGAGTAAAAAGTAAATATTTTGGTTCTTAAATATGCAAAAGATTAAATTACATGCATACCATGATACCGAAGGAGAAACCGGCGATGACTGAGTTCTCGATGGAGACGGCGGCGAGGGCGATGGTGCTAATATGTCCGGCGAAAACCTGAGTGACGGCTCCGAGAGAGAATTGGGCCATCGAAGTGAAAATGGCCGGGCCGGCTAATTTCCATAGCTTCTTAGACTCAATTCTAAACTCTCTGACGAAGTCTCCGACGCCGGAGATCGGCGGGATATCGACGGCGGTAGAGGAGAAGGAAACAAGAGAAGATGCTCTGCTTCCGACCCCAAGATAATCCATCAATGCTTTCCGGGTTGTCGGGTCAAGTTCCTCCGACGACGAGAGAAACGGATCCATGAAGTTACTATCTTTCTCCATTCTCCGACCAAGAAAGAGAGAGAGAGTGCTTAGAGGTAAGGAGAAGATCAAGGAACTTTAGAACTTTAGGTATCAATAATTCATAAACTCCTTTTGTTTTTTCTACGGGCGGGTCTACTTTTTTCGTGTGGCATCTATCATCTATGGGTCTGTTAATATAGAACTAGACTTTGTATGTCGGAGTTTTTGGAAGAGCAGTAAAAGACAGCTTTACACCAGTTAATACTTTGACTTAGTGTTCCACAGTAGAGAGATTTCACATATGTTATGTGTATGTCCACTGTTGTATAACTGTCATACAAAATCAAATAGTAAATATTTGATAAGTTATCGCACGACTAGGCTAAACAATAAAATAAAACAAAAAGCAAAAAGCAAAACGTGATTGTAATTCATAAATATATTTTTTTGGGTGCAAATTATAATTCATAAATGGTTATTAAAATATATATACTACAAGTTTTTTGTTTAGTTTATCTGAACTGGTTGACCATTATGATCTTTGTTTCGTGGACTCCATGTGCTATTTTGCTACGTGCATAGCAGTTAATGTGGTAGATTTTGATATCCAGAAGATGGGAAACATAATAAAGATATTAATCTAATTGGCTAATTAGAGACCCAATGAAAAGGTAGTAGACTACTAACTAAAGACACAATGAAATGTGTATTATGCCCAAACTTTTCAAATGGGCGTTTTAGCCCAATAGCAGAGCGGGAAGATTGCAAGATCTTTTTCTTTCTTGTCAGTCACTCAAGACTTGATTCAAAATATATATATATACTTTTTTTTTTATGCCTTTTGCCCCCCGGAAGTAATCCCAAGCCCAAATGGGTTTAGATTAATCTTCCGGGTGGGAGTGACACAGTCCATTTATAATGCCACACTTGACCAAGCGCTTGTCCTGGTAATAACGCTCCCGCGGGGAATCGATCCCTCACCTAAACCAACATGGCCAACACTCACCGCAAGAAAGGAACCACCCGACCACTAACACTTGGTTTTGATTCAAGATATTGCAAGGTTTCGTGGTGAATCTCCTTTTTGTTATTGGTTTTGTGTTAGTAAAATGCCAACGTAATTTGATTTTTCAATGTACTTTTTTTTTTGTTTTTACACCATCGGTTATGGGAAGCTTCAATCAACGAGAGACTTTAGTTGCAATTGTATGTTCCGAAAAAACAAATACAGTTATTAGAGCATTTGAACAAGGTTCAAAAAATATTTGAAAACTGGATTTAGAGAGGGTCGCTAGAACTTCAACACTACAAATAATTGTTCATTCACGATGAAATTAATTCTAATAATGCTAACGCAAGACATTTTCATCATGCCCACGTACGATAGGTTGAGTATTAGCTGCTTTAAACTTATCTTCCAATCCATTAGACGAGATATCGTCTTGCTCACGAGTCTCACGATGAGACTGAGATTACATCCCTGCGACGAGCTCATCATCAAATTAAAGAGCTCGTTTCATATCCATATCCATCACGTATATCTATTGCATTAGAAAGATTACACCCCTATGAGATAACCGGGATTACAAATAACAAACAAACAAAAGGCTAGCCCATACAGTTTGTATAAAAAAGGGCCCTATATATATTTGTAATCTAGTAGTTTCTATAACTTTTGGACAATGTTTATATTTACGATCAACGAAAAACAATTATAAAAAAAAATATGTACATTAAATAAATAAACCGTTGATTCATTTCACTATGAACAAACATATACACAGAGAAAGCAGTAACCGGTAGGTTTTACATTACATACACAACTTATCACACATTTATTATAAGGGAAATCAAGAAGTAGAGTTTTTGAAAACTCTTAAGAAAAAGCAAATAGAAAGAAGACAAAAAAGCATACATAATAGTCAAAACACAAAAACAAAACAAAAAGCCATGAACTTACCAAGTTTGGGGATGAGTTGTGACTCTTCCTCTTTCGCTCTGGCTGTTTTTCGCGAATTTTTGGCTTGCGAGATGTAAGCCTATAGCTTTCTCTTTAGAACTCCACTCGGAGAGGTAATAGTCTTCTTCGGTTACATTATCGGAGGAAGGTCCACAAAACATACCTCCCCATTGCGGAAAGTATATCAAGCATATTGGTAAAGTACACACGATCGACATCATCCCCATTAGAGTTATACCCGTCTCTCTCGTGTATTTTGACCCTTTGAAGAATATCAACTGAGTCAAGACCGCGCCTACATTGCCTCCCGCAGCGGTCATTCCCGCTATCAAGCCAAGAGATCTGCATAACCAAAAAATATACATTGGTTAAGTAGTCGAGTTTCAAAAACTAAAACCGCCATGTGAATTCTACAATGACCAAAATGAGCATTTTTGCTTTGCGGTTAAAAAAACAAGAAGAAACTTTACCTTCTAGAAATAAACGGAACAACGCCAAAGGTAAGTCCACAAGAGGCTTGGACGAATACAGAGAAGATGAGCATAACAACTATAGACCATGTCAAGGAAGCAATCTGGCCAAGAAGTGCACACAACACACCTCCTAGTGTTTGCACAATCCACCAAGACCACAACCTTCCTCTCATCCCAAACCGTCTGGCCATTAGATCCGAGAGAATCCCTCCTCCGGGTCTAGCGAAAAAATTGGCCAGCCCAAAACTAGCTGCTATAATCCCCGCCGTTTTGAGGTTTAAGTGGAATCTATCGAAGAAATATTCAGCGATGATGTTGTCTATCGTGAGCTCTACTCCAAAACAATAGCCATACGCTAATGCTGTTATCCATCCCCTATAGTTCTTGATGCCATGAGTGATCACTTTCCCCACCTTATCTTTCTCCTTCTCTCCAGAATTGTGCATTGCCCAATAATCTCCATCAGGAAGATCCTTTTACATTTACAATATATAAAAATGTGTTACATTTACATTTAAAACAAACACATGAGAGTAATGAAATGCAACCCTTGACTTGCTTGTAATTTAATAAACACAATTAAGAGATGATCAAACAGTAATTGTCTATATCTAACGGATCTCGGCCATGTGTACTAAATTTAATCAAATTTTACTTTATAATAGATTGATTAAATCAGCACTCTAGTGTAACTGATTTTTTTTTTTTACCTATATTAGATATTAGGTATATTTTAAATTAATCTATTATAAAGTAAAATTTGATGTTTTGTTTGTATTTGGGTCATGAATTATGAGAACCGGATAAACCGATCGAATGATTGAATAAACCGGTACCTGGCCGAACAAGAGAACGGCGAAAGCAGAGAGAGCCTGAAAGAGGCCAGGGATGAAGAAAGCGATCCTCCACGCCGTAAATTTGGTGGCTCCCATTTGCTGGATCGCCGAGAACACGAGCGGCATGATCAGCTGCGTCGCGCCTCCTCCGAGGTTTCCCCAACCGGCGGCGATTCCGTTAGCCGATCCTACGAGGTGTCCGGAGAACATAGAGCTCGTCCAGAACTGCGTCGAGACGAAAGTGGCGAGCGAGAATCCGGCGAAGAATCGGACGAGGATGAATTCGATCGGCGATTTGATCACGGAGGTGTAATAGAGGGCGGGAGCGGTGGAGAGGGTTAACGCGGCGGAGGCTAACCGTGGGCCGAATAGGTCGCAGGCCGTGCCCATGACGACACGAGCGAAGACCGAGCCGGAGACGGAGGCGATTCCGGCGTTTCCGATGTCGGTGGCAGTGAGGTTGAGGTTTTCGCGGATGACTGGGAGGAGAGGCGGAGCTGCGAAAGTAGACACGAAGCAGCAGAAGAATTGGAACCATGAGAGATGGAAAGCTCTCATGTGAGGCTTAGCGACGGAGAACATCCGGAAAGTTATTGCTTTGTTCTCCGAATCCACCGGAAGTGCGAACCTCCGAGTGGTGGTGGTCCCAGATTCTCCTCCTCTGCCTTCGACCTCCATTTTTGTGAGCTTTGGAGAGTTTTGGGTTCGGGGTTTAGTAGGGTTTAAGGAATGAGAAGATTCTTGAGGAATCTAAGTGTTGAGGTTACGGTTACGAGTATATATAGAGGAAACTGTAATCTGACATTTTCATGGATGTTCTTGTGAAGCGTGATGTAATCACTTCTATTCAATGGGGTTCGGGGTTTAGTAGGATGGAATCGCGTTATAATCTGAATATATACATCCATACAATGTTGCATAAGGTGTAATACAATAATTATAATATTTTAGTTTAGTTTTTGTTTTTGCCATTGAATGTTTAAACTAGTTAAATCAGAAAAACTCAAAAGTCTTAGTAGTATAAATTTCCAAATATTTACTTTTCATTTTATTTTAATCTTTTTTTTTTGTTACAAATATTTAGATATCAGGTACTTGTCCATCGGCTTTTTATATATGATTAATATTAATGTTCGAAGTCAATACTTGAGAGTTGAGACTCGGGGAATAGTAGCTTCTTTTGGGCTCTTTAACCATGGGAAAGGTAAAGTCCTTTAAGCAACTACAACAAAGTGTTACAAAACTTATCAACTTGTTTCTTTCATAACTTTTTTGTCTATATCTCTTGTATATATGTAATGATTCTTTTCATAAAAACAAATCTAATTGAAAGAGTTTATTAAACAGTATGAAAGTATGAATCAAATAGAGTGTATATATAAAAATAAAAGAGGGACTAGTTTGAAAATTTGTGGTTTAAAGATATGCAAAACCAAAAATTTCTTCTACGAGTTTATCTTTTCCGTCGAGTTTGTTAATTTCTCAACTTAAATGTTATCTCTTTATCTAATGTATATAGTGACATTTGCGGAGAAAAAAAAATCAAAATTTATGCGATCAGTGAATAGTGGCTTTATGTTAGATATTTATTGAAGAATAAGATTTTATATATATTTTCGTAAGAGATTGTCAGTTTTTACTTCCAACTATAATTTAGTATATTTTTTTTTGCTACAAACTATGTTAATATTATTATAATTCTTTCAATAAATTATTCATAATGATTGAATAATTGATTGTAGTGTTAATAACATTTTACTTTGATTTGCACTTGTTAAAATTCTCATAAACGATTGTTTGAAAAGCGACTATCCAATCTCTTTATAATTTTGTGTGCTCGTGTAATGAATGTTTCATGAGCTAACTCTTAGAGCAACCTAGAAAATAGCTGACACAACTAAATAAATTGACATATGATATTATTTACAAAAAGTAAAGCTAATTTACTAGCTTAAAATATTCTCTTATTACTTTTTATATATATTATTTTTTTGGTCAAGATTTATATATATTCAAATAGTGTATATATAAAGAAAAGAAGGACTATGTTGAAGATTTGTGATTTAAATATATGTAAATCAAAAATCTATTCTTCGAGTTTATCTTTTTTGCCGAGTTTGATAATTTCTCAACTTAAATGTTAGCTCTTTATCTATTGTACATAGTGATATTTGCAGAGAAAAAAATTAAGATCGGTGAAAAATAACTTTATGTTAGATATTTATTGAAGACTAAGATTTTAGATATATTTTTGTAAAAGATTGTCGTTTTTTACTTTCAACTATAATTTAGTATATTTAATTTCTTGTCTACAAATTATGTTAATATTTTTATATTTTTCAATAAATTATTCATAATGATTGAATAATTGATTGTAAATGTTGATAACATTTTGATTTGATTTGCACTTGTTGAAAATCTCATAAATGATTATTTAAAGGACGATTATCCAATCTCTTTGTAATTTTGTGTGTCTATATAATGAATGTTTCATGAGCTAACTCTTGGAGTAGCTTAGAAAATAGCTTATACAACTAAAGAAGTGCATATGATATTATTTACAAAAAAAAGTAAAGCTAATTTTTTTAAACTAAAGTTAAGCTAATTTACTAGCTTAAAATATTCGTATCTTACATTTTTTTTTTTTTGGGTCAAGATTTATATATATTAAAAAATTTCATTTTCTTACGTTATTAAATTATTTCCCTATATTGGTGGTTTTATTTTCTTAGAGTTTATTCTTAAGGTTCTTAACCACAATGTCTATTAGGTACATAAGTACATAAACATAAGAAAAAAGTAAAGTTATTTTCTTAGAGTTTATTCATAAGTATTTGGACTACTTAAAAAAAATCAAACGGGAATCTTGATAAATTTGTGAATATTCCGTGGGTCCCAAAAATTGTGGACTTTTAAAAAATATGTGTGGAATCTTGGGAGCGAAGACTTGGCATCTCCATCTCCTCTCTCGACCTCGTTGGAATCCAATGAAACTACTTAGAGCATCATTATTGGGGGTTCTTAAAGGGGTTCTTAACCCAAAAAATAAAAAAATAAAAAAATAAAATTATGAACAGTGTAAGAACCGGTTCTTAAATAAGAGTTTTAAGAACCGGTTCTTAAAGGGGTTCTTACACTATTCTTAACCACGTGTCAACTCCTAATTCGCCGATTTTTTTTTTTGCCAAATGTTTTTTTTATAACTTTTTCTTAACTTTAACTTAAACAAAAATTCTTACCTTTTTTTTTATAAATTTTTTCTTAACTTCAACTTTAAAATTCTAAACTTTTTTTTACATATTAATGAATTAGAATCTTTACATAATGAATTTGAATCTTTACATATTAAACTTTTTTTTACATATTAATGAATTGGAATCATTCGGTGGGTGAACATGAAACGATTTATAGACAATATCAGAAAAAAACAAATTGAGCGTTCTTTTGCATTTTTTTTTCAAAATCTATGTTTAAAATGTTATGTTTTTATGTCAATTATGTTTAATTAAAAAATAAACTCTATTTAAAATAAAACAAATTTTTTTTTTTTTTTTAAGAACCCCTAATAGGGTTCTACTAATAAAACAGCAAAAACAGAAGTTTTTTAACGGAGTTTCTTAACTTCAAATTTATAATTAAATATTAGTTAAGAAACAGCAAAAACAGAAGTTTTATTGGGTTTCTCCCAATAATGATGCTCTTAGACCATGATTATGGGTGGGTAATATGTTGGGGTAATATATAAATTTTATAATATTTATTGTATTTTAGAACCCCAATTTATTTTGTTGATGTTTTATGTGATTATAGGTGGTAAATATAGATGAGTTTTTTAAAAATAGAGGAGTTTTTTGTTGACTCTATTTTTTCCCTTTCTTTATTCACTTCGACCAATCAGGAGCAAGCAAAATCAGTATATTTACTGATAATATAGAGTCCAATTTTAGATACGGTAATATGGTTTTAAGTCTATTTTTATTTATTTAAATAGATTTAATCTATAATAACTCGGTATCTTTTCTCATAATAACCACTGATAATCATGCTCTTATAAACTTCGGAGATAGATTCTCTCTATGTATGAAATTTTGTAATATCCGAGTTTAAAATAATAATATGGAACATAAAATTTTGAAATTCTGAATATAATAAATATGTATTTTATAAACCATTTGAGCCACGATATTATAATAGACCTTGTTAAAATTTGATGAGATTTATGTGTTAATGTTGTTGTGTAATTGACGAATGAAATGGTTATGCAATATAGTGTTATATAGTGCTCAAATCGAGGGTTTCCCATTTATTAAGAAGATATGAATGAGAATTCAAAATTAAATGTCTCTTCGTCATATAACGTAATTTTGTATTTAATTTTTAATTATCAATAGCAAAAATATATCTTTCCACGAAATACTAATAGCGAAAAAGTATCTTGCCACGAAAATCTCTATTTCTGTGAAAATCTCGCTTTTGTTGCAATTTGATTTGTAAATCACAATTTATCATGATTTTATTTGAATATGCAATTTAATTTGAATACGCAATTTTATATAATTAGATTGAATATGAAATTTAATATGATTTGAATTTGAATATGCAAAATAAATGGTAATCTCAAAACAATTTAATCATTTTGAATTCGAATTTCAAATTCGTCATATAAATATCCATTAGTACATGTTTTTGATGAGACCATTAGCTTAAAACTGTATTAACATCAAACTATATCAAATTAAAATATAGTTTGATAAGACCATTAGCATCAAACTATATTAAATGTTTTATATCTCAATAATCATTAGTACGTGTGTGTGAATTATATAATACGCTTTATATATCAATAATCATAACAATTATATGAAGACTAGAATTTATATTATAATTTGAATTTCAATATGCAAGAGTTTGTATGAAATGAAATATAATTAAGAGATTTTGCAAAAAAAAAAAAAAAAAATATTGAGCAAGTAAACATGAAACTTGTAAGAATAGTATTTGTCACAATAAAAAAAGAAATCTCGGAAATAAAATTTATAACCCTATGAAACGAAGACATATAATTCGAATATAAAAAATTCAAAAATAAAATTTTTATTTTAGAAAATGAAATAACTTAGAAACTAATATTGATTTAACAGTATATATAAAATCTCATAGTGAAATTTATATGATTATGCATAAGTTTAATGTGAATGTCATGAATGTAATTATTTTAGTAAGTTAAACTTTTTTTCATAAATGTCTTTGAGAAGCTCTATGGTGATGACACGGCAGCATGACACAATTGTAAATCACATGTCAAGCCAATGTTATTTTTTTTTAACAATCATTCTCAATTAATATATATAGGGGGTGAATTTGAATATGTAAATGTATATTTATGCAATAGTTTAATATGAATGGCTCTAACGTAATTATTCTAGTAAGTTAAACTTTTTTTATATATAAAAGTCTTGAGAAACTCTATATTGATCACACCTCAACAATGAAACATTTTTAAATCACACAGAAAAGTAATGTTTTTTTTTATTAGTTTCTCAATTACTCCAGAGAAAACCTCGGCAAAATTATGAACCCTCTTTTTCCCCTTAGAAACAGTTGAGAGAAGAGAATAATTTTTAAATGCTCTTGTTTAAAAAAATATATATATGATCTAACCTTTTCAGTTGAAAATATTTTTCTTCATTAACGTTTCGATGTTGAAAAGAGTTTTCTTCTTTCAAAATGATTTTAGACTTTTTGTGTTACATCTTGCATGATTACTGATGCTTGGGGATCAATTATATTATTATTTTCCAGCTGCATATTCCAAAAGTCGTCTAAATTAATTTTCAAATCAACCATCTGAATGAATCTCTAGATAGTAGAATAAAAACAAGTTATCCCAAAAAAATGCAAATTGAATGGTTATTAAAGTCAGAAATAAAACCTGGGTGCACGATTGATCTAAAAGATGAATACAAGTAAACAAAAATTCTTCGTATTACAATTAGATTGACAACGAAGTATCAAACCATGGATTCCTATTGGTCAAATCAACTTTGGACTACTCTCTTCAAGACATATGTTCTTCACACAATTAGTATATGGATGGAGCCCGCAAGGCCGGTTTAGTTGTGCATTCGAGGAATTTTAATGCCGACTTTCTTTGGTTATAAAATTATTGCACAGATCATTTAAAAATAATCGATACAGAAAAACTGTGCACAGTTATAAATATTGCACATTATAGATCGATACAGAAAAACTGTGATTTAGACTTACCAACTTTACATTAAAAACTGAAAAACTGCATGGTCAGGTAAACATTTTATAATTGGACAACCCATTAATTCTTCTTAACTTTTTTAGTTCACACTAGATATTTTGTATGATTCAAAATTTACGTATTAGACAAAATTAATTATATAGAGTTAAATGTAAAATTTTATTATTAGTGAAATGTTTAAAAGGTTGACGCATTACAAGAAAACAGGCAATTTGCAACGAATTTTTGCGACGATTTTAATTCGTTGCAAATTTCCATCGTTTTCGCGACGACTTTACGACGATTCTTGAAAACGTCGTAAAGTCGTCGCAAAATTGGGACGATAATTTTCGTTGTCAAATCGTCGCTAATTAGCGACGATTATACAACGATTACCGACGACATTACGACGATTATCAAAATCGTCGTAAAATCGTTGTAACTTAGCGACGATTTTACGACGTTTATATAAAACGTTGTAATATCGTCGTAAAATTACCCACGAATTAGCAATGATTAGTATAATTTGAACTTTACATCGATTTCCCAACGATTAATCAGTTAGGTGAGCACGTTTTAAGTTCACGGTGTTTAGTTAGGTAAACATGTTTAATATCGTTGTAAAGTCGATGTAAACATTTTTAGATTCGTTGTAAAATCGATGTAAAATCGTAGGTAATTCGATGGTAGTGAAAATAAAAATCTATATATAGTGGCCAACTTCATAATTAAAATTTCATATTCAAAAACAATATTTACTTCTTTCTGACCCAAAAAAAATGTCAATATACGAAATTAGAAGATGGATGTATAATCGTCTTGATTCAGAGGGATCGCTAACAAAGGAGTTCAGTGATGGGGTGGAGGGATTCATGCATCAGGCAGGAAGTATACATAATACGATTATCAGTGGTAAGATGTACTGTCCTTGTGCCAGATGCTTGAATAGGAAATTTATCATTATCTCGAAGGTGTGGTCGCATATATTAAATAGAGGGTTTATGCCGCATTACTATATATGGTATTATCATGGAGAGGGTCATGGGGGAAATGCAGCTAGTAGTAGTAGCAATTATCAAGCATCGAATTTTGATGAATCAAATAATTTTAATCAATTTAATGAGCATGCGGAGCAGCATGGTGAAGATAATGATAGGATTCATGACATGGTTACGGATGCATTTCATGAAACCGTAAGTACATTTGAACATGATCATCATGATGATGAGGAACCCAATCTAGATGCAAATTTTTTTTATGATATGCTAGATGCTGCAAATCAGCCACTCTACGATGGATGTAGAGAAGGACATTCTAAATTGTCGTTGGCGGCTAGGATGATGACTATTAAAACTGATCATAACTTAGCTGAGGTTTGCATGGATGATTGGGCTGATTTGATTAAAGAGTATTTGCCAGAGGACAATTTAGCAGCTGAAACTTACTATGAGATACAGAAGCTGGTTTATAGTCTTGGGTTGCCTTCTGAGATGATAGATGCCTGTGTTGACAATTGCATGCTTTTTTGGAAAGATGATGATAAGTTGCTGGAATATCGATTTTGCCATAAGCCAAGATATAAGCCGCAAGGTTCTGGTCGTAGTAAGGTACCGTTCCAGCGGATGTGGTACCTTCCTATAACTGATAGATTAAAAAGAATGTATCAGTCCGAGAGGACAGCTGCATCGATGAGATGGCATGCAGATCATTTGCAAACAGATGAGGAGGTTACTCATCCTTCAGATGCAAAAGCGTGGAAACACTTTAAGACGGTACATCCAGACTTTGCTAGAGAGAAACGTAATGTGTATCTTGGTCTTTGCACAGATGGATTTAGTCCGTTTGGTATGTCTGGTAGGCAATATTCTTTATGGCCAATAATCCTAACGCCTTACAACCTACCCCCAGATATGTGCATGCAAAGGGAATTTTTATTCATGAGTATTTTAATACCAGGTCCGAAGCATCCGAAGCGTTCCCTTGATGTGTTTTTGCAGCCTCTGATACAGGAATTGGAGCAGTTGTGGTATACCGGGGTTCGGACATATGATTTTGCAAGGAAAATTTTTTTTACAATGCGTGCGGTGCTTATGTGGACAATAAGCGACTTCCCTGCTTACGGGATGTTGTCAGGTTGGACTACGCATGGGCGATTGTCTTGTCCATATTGTCTCAATCGGACAGATGCGTTTCAATTGAAACATGGTCGGAAAACAAGTTGGTTTGATTGTCACCGCCGATTTCTACCGATTCATCATGCATATCGAAGAAATAAGCGGTTGTTTAGAAAGAACAAAACTGTTCGTGTTCCTCCTCCTGTTTATATTTCTGGGGAAGATCTAGAAGCAGAAATTGATCATTATGGTGCATTGGAAACAGTCAATCGTGGTGGAAATTGGCACACTCCAGCTAATATGCCGGATGGATATGGGGAGCATCACAATTGGCATAAGAAAAGCATATTCTGGAAGCTTCCGTATTGGAAGGATCATTTGCTTATACACAATTTGGATGTCATGCACATTGAGAAAAACTTTTTTGATAACATCATGCATACATTGTTAAACGTGCGTGGAAGGACTAAAGACAGCGGTAAGTCAAGGTTAGACTTGCATGATCTTTGTTGTCGGAATGAGTTACATATTACAAGCAATGGGAAAGCACCTGTCCCCATATTTCGAGTTGGTGCGGAAGAAAAGTCAGCTTTGTTCAAATGGGCGACATCTGATGTGAAGTTCCCGGACGGGTACGTATCTAATTTATCTAAATGTGTTGAGAATGGCCAAAAGTTTTCTGGGATGAAGAGTCATGACTGTCACGTCTTTATGCAACGACTACTTCCTTTTGCATTTGCTGAACTTCTACCAGGAAATGTACACGAAGCAATTGCAGGCATTGGAGGGTTTTTTCGGGATCTTTGTACCCGTACTTTGTCAGAAGATGTTATTGCACAACTTGATGCTAGTATTCCTATTTTGTTGTGCAACATGGAGAAAATATTTCCCCCAGCCTTTTTTGATGTTATAGAACATCTACCTATTCATCTACCTCACGAAGCAGAACTTGGGGGACCTGTGCAGTATCGATGGATGTACCCATTCGAGCGATTCATGGGACATTTGAAGCGGAAGGCTAAAAAACTAGCCAAAGTTGAAGGCTCAATAGTAGCAGGAAGTTTAACAGAAGAAACTTCTCACTTCACCGGGTACTATTTTGGCTCGAAGGTTCGCACATGGAAAAGGGCAGCACGGCGATATGATGATGGAGGTGTAGGCCGAACATATGCTAATGAAGGTGTCCCAGATATCTTTTCTTCAATCGGTCGATTATGTGGAAGAGTGAAGTCAGTTTGGTTTGCCAATGAAAAAGACCATCATAGTGCACAAACGTATATCCTCTTAAATTGCGAAGAAGTTAGTCAATTTGAGACGTAAGTGTATAAACATACGTCTTATATATATGGCTAAATTATATATATGCTAGCTTTATACCAATTACAAATACTTATGTATGCAGTGAATTTGTTAGACAAGTCCGAGAAGTCATTGAAGTAATCTCAGACGATGAAATCAACAAGCGTAAAGATCAACATTTTGCCCCGTGGTTGAAGACGCAAGTACGTAAAAATTTAAATGATCTGATTAATTACTAACTTGGACAATTAACCTAATACATATTTTGATTATTTTGTAACTAAATTAATTAATGATATAGGTCGAGTATGGGGATACCGCATATCCACTATGGTTCCATGAGTTAATAAAAGGCCCCATATCGAAGATAACGAGTGCACCCATGTATTGCACACGCGGATATATATTTCATACATTCAAATACGGAAATCAAAGAGCTACTGCCAACTACGGGGTATGTGTGCGGGGCGAAATAGATTTTTATGGAGTGTTGCAAGACATAATTGAAGTTGAGTACCCTGGTTGCTTAGGTTTGAAATGCGTTCTGTTCAAATGCGACTGGTTCGATCCAACAGTTGATCGAGGCGTCCGTAAAAACAAATTTGGGGCAGTAGATGTCAACCAATCACGACGTTACAATAAGTATGAGCCATTTATCCTAGCATCACAAGCAGAACAAGTCAGCTTTGTTCCATATCCGCGAGTTCGCACCACCCGTATCTCATGGTTATCAGTTATAAAAGTTTCTCCGAGGGGTCGAATTGTGGGGGTTGATGAGGAACTACCAATGCAGCAAGATCATTGCTCTGATATGCCAGAACTAAATGAGAGCAATGAAGACATCCTTTTGATAGATCCTCAAAACAGGCAAGTTGAATATCTCCCAGACGATACAGAGGAAGAAGATGAGGAAGATGAGGAAGATGAGTTCGAAGAAAGTGATGAACCAGATGATCAAGAAACGGATGTGTACTACTCTTCGTCCGAAAATGAATCAGAGTGACCGCGCTAGCTAGAAATTATTGTGAATTTAATGTATTAATATAATATTGTGATCGAGTTGTTATTGTGAAATTTAAGTCATATTATTTCTATGAAATCCCTTAAACCCCAAACTAGATTTCATCTCCGATCTCCACTCATTTTCCGCCGGTGCGGGGATTAATAAATTACGAGACATATGTGTCTATGTGTCATGTAATTTATTAATTGCCCCAACAACGGTGGGAAATGAGTGGAGATCGGAAATGGGATTTAGTTTGGGGTTTAAGGGATTTCAAAGAAATCGTCGCTAAATCGTCGCTAATTGTGATAGTCACAAATTCGATCCAAATTTGCGACGATTTGGCAACGAATATTGAAGAATCGTGGCTAAATCGTCGCTAACTCCGAAGGTTGCAAATTCGATGCTACTTTGCGACGATTTGGCGACGATCTGTCATAAACCCTAAACCCTAAATCCTTTGCCCTAAACCCTAAACCCTAACGTATTACCATCTCATTGTATTATGCATCTTTCAAAGAAATTGATCGTGACTTTAGAGAATTGTCCGGAAATGAAAACTCGGCGAATCACAATAATTTCCACAAACTGAATCATTGTATCCAACATATACGCAAACTATATGTTTTACTTATTTTTCAATATCGATGAACTTATTGATAATTTCATGAATTTGGATTTACAGTAAACATGTCAAGTTGTTTATGGAACGTTGTAATCGACGTTACAATTTCGTACCTATACCCTAAACCCTAAAACCGATTTTACAAATATCCTCACAAATTCGATCCAAATTTGCGACGATTTTGCAACGAATATTGAAGAATCGTGGCTAAATCGTCGCTAACTCCGAATGTTGCAAATTCGATGCTACTTTGCGACGATTTGGCGACGATCTGTCATAAACCCTAAACCCTAAACCCTTTGCCCTAAACCCTAAACCCTAACGTATTACCATCTCATTGTATTATGCATCTTTCAAAGAAATTGATCGTGACTTTAGAGAATTGTCCGGAAATGAAAACTCGGCGAATCACAATAATTTCCACAAACTGAATCATTGTATCTAACATATACGCAAACTATATGTTTTACTTATTTTTCAATATCGATGAACTTATTGATAATTTCATGAATTTGGATTTACAGTAAACATGTCAAGTTGTTTTTGGAACGTTGCAATCGACGTTACAATTTCGTACCTATACCCTAAACCCTAAAACCGATTTTACAAATATCCTCACTAATTCGATCCATATTTGCGACGATTTGGCAACGAATATTGAAGAATCGTGGCTAAATCGTCGCTAACGCCGAAGGTTGCAAATTCGATGCTACTTTGCGACGATTTGGCGACGATCTGTCATAAAATATACCGAGTGTCGGTCAATATACCGCGTGTCGGTCAATTAAACTCCCGCGTGTTTGAATGTCACAAAATCGTTGCAAAGTTAGCGACGAATTAGCTACGGTTAATTTGCCTCGATATAGCCACGAATCGTCGCGAAATCGTCGCTGATTAGCGACGATTTCGCGACGACAAGTAATCTTATATATACACGCGAGTTCCTTGCCAATTCACTTACAAACAAATCAAAAGAAAAAACTGATCATAACTTCCTTCCGAATTCTTTGCGAAAAAAGGTAAATTTTTTTTTTTATGTTTTTAATTAATTAGTATAGATAAAAATGAAATAATTTAGGTCGGTAGAAACGGAATCAAATTAGGAAAAATAGCAGACTGCCCGGATGTTTATAGATAGTAATGTTTTTTCATTTTTATGCAGATGAGCCAGCGTCGTGCACATTACGCTCAGTTTTTGAGAGATATTGGTGATTCTACGGGTCCCGGGTTGCCTCCGTCTTCTAAGGCTACAGAGACGGATTTCGTCCCTGTGACGCAACCTCCGCCGCCTCCACAACCACCTCAGATTCCGCAATCTGGAGGCCATGCCCCGGCCCCGTATGCACACATGACGGTTCATGATTTGCTTGCACAGCCGGGGCGTCATAGGCTTAAAAGATTAGATCCGGATCATACTGACGGGTCGGAATGGTAATATATATAAATATTTATTTTTTACATTTATTATTACATATTTATATTTATTTCTAACAATTCAAAATTTTACAATTTTTTGTTTCAGGTTTGAAGTTGAATCCAAAGTTGGACGCACCGTTTCCGACATCATCAAGTCTTATTTTGTCGAGCCGCATACCAATTTTTCCCAGCTTCCTCAACACGTCAAGGACACATGGTTCAAGATGTTTGCGGTACGTATGGAAAAAATATTTTTTTTCTCTTAATTATTTTAATTATATTTAAATATATATTTAATTTAATTTTATAAAATGTGTAATTATTTTTGTTTCTCGTGCAGCAAAAATATCATTGGGATATTTCTATTCATGAGGAGGTTAAAACTTTATTTCTCGAGAGGGTAAAGTTTCGTATCCAAGGCGTGGTTGGGGAGTGGAAGAAAGCATGGAAGAAGGATGGCGATGAAGCAAAGCCCCTCCACATGGATAAAGCCGTTTGGGACGGCTTGGTGCGGTATTGGCTGGAACCGAAGTCCATCATCATTGCTGAGAAGTGTTCGGCTTCCCGCAACACCGTTGATTCGGACGGGCGACTCAAGGCTCTGCCTCATACAGCTGGGCAAACATCTTTTGCGGGTGTTCGTCTACAGATGGTAATTAAATTTATTTAAATTAATTTATTTAATTTACTTTGCCAATAACATAGTTTTTTTCTTTAGGCCGCCGAAGAAGGAGGTGTACTCCCTCCGATGACCAGGGTTTTTGAGCGGACGCACCGGAAGAAGGATGGTTCCTTTGTTTCCGAGACTGCCGAGCACATCTTCAATGAGGTGACTTCCAGAGTCACCGATCGAGAGACACAGCTCTCTCAACAGCTCTCTCCCGGTGGTTCGTCGGTCATGTCTGGAGGGTTGACCACACCCGATATTGACCGGATCTTCGAGCAGGTATATATATAGAATAGTTACTCTTTATTAATTTTTAGTTTTTGATTTTTTAAAAATTTCTAAATGAAAAATTTAAATATAGGTTACCCCTAAGAGAAAGGGGAAGGTTGTCGGGATGGGATCTATTCGAGATGTCTCGGCTGCTTCTTCATATGCTCCGCGACGCCGATTGCCAGAAGATGATCCAGTCGTGTTACGTGCCACGATTACGAGTCTTCAGGAGCGGGTTGAGACCGAGGCTACTCGGTCTCAGGCATATCAGGCGAAGATTGCGAGTCTTCAGCAGCGGGTTGAACTGGATGCTACGCAGAATGACGAACTCTTCGACATCTTGGCAACAGGGAACCCGACAATGCAGGCTATGCTACGGGAAAAGCGAAGACTCCGAGCAGAGGCAGATGCAGCGGCAGCGGCAAAGGCAGAGGCAGCGGCAGGCACATCCGGTTCGTCGAGACGTCCCGAAGACGATGTCAATCTCGACGATTACGATATAGTTATTTAGATTTAGGATTTCGAATTCTAATTTTGGTTTTTTTTTTTTTGTAACATATTATTATATTTTCTTTTTAATAAAATTATATTATATAATATTTTTAAAATTTTTATTTTATAATTTCGAAATTAATAAAATTTTTAAATTAATAATAAAAATCATATATAGAATAGTCGGTGATTCGATGGTAATTCGTTGCTAAATAATCGTTATAAAATCGTGGCTATTTACAACGATTATACGACGATTTATTAGCAACGATATTGCGACGATTATTTAGCCACGATTTTAGGACGATTTATTAGCAACGATGTTGCGACGCTTATTTAGCCACGATTTTACGACGATTGCTTTGCAACGAATTAACGACGATTATTTAGCCATGATTTTACGACGATTGCTTTGCAACGAATTAACGACGATAATTTTTTTCCATCGATTTTACAATGACAGATTTTCCTTCGAATTAGCAACGATTTTACGACGTATTCATATTCGTCGTAATTTCAATGTAACATTTACGACGAACATTTAGCGACGATTTAGCGACGAACAAAGACATTTAGCTCAGTCTCGAGCTCAATCTCTCGTCTTTAGTAATTTTTGCAGGAACAAAGACGAACAACGTCTAAAAGGAAATTCGACCAGATGCTGATTTCAATTCCAATCGGGCTAAAGAAATCCGCCGAACTCGAACACTCCTTCGCCGAACTGAGGGGGGGACTAATTGTTAGAGGGGGATTTAGCACTCCCCCGGTTTAACCCGGTTTGAATAGAAATCAGCCCAACAATCAATTTCAAGGCCCATCGAAACCGATCTACGTAATTAAAGGGAAATTTCCTTTAATTAATAAAGAGAATATTTCCTTTATTTGGATAAAGGCAAATCCCGGAAAGAAAGGAGATTATCTTTATCAGCTTCAAGGAAAAAGGATAATTGCCAATACAAAGTCAAGAAGGAAAAGGAAGAGCTAAGGACTTCAAGACTTATAAATAAGGAGGCCATCGCCTCATTCTTAATCATCTCAAAATCCCATCACATCCTTTGTAACAAGAACTACGTTTTGGCTTGATCCCTATTTGAAGGGTACGTAGGCAGCCTTCAACGGCACAGCTATAAATCTAATAAAAATAATTCTCCTAAACTCTAAACTGAATTCGCCAATCTACGATGTGTGCGAATTCTGGTTCCTTCAATTGGCGCTAGAGGGAGGGGGCAAGAAAAATCTGGTGTTTATGGATAATTATTTTAAAACCCTAGAAATCCGACAAAGCCTCCGACTCTTCTCGTCATGTTCAACGCCAGCTCAATCCGAGATAAAAACAATAACAACCAGCTCAACGCCATGAGCAAGATGAGGAAACAAGCGTGACGTGTATGCCAAGCAACATGGTATGAAGAAGACGTGCCAAGTAACGTGATCGTGACAAGGAGGAGTACGCGAGGGAAACGACAAACAATGACGAACTCACGATCTGATTCTCGCCATGATGAACCCGCCGATCTCAAACTCACCATGAACGAGCTCGCCGAAGAAGAAGAACGAGCTCAACAAAGATGGTTCTGGCCGAGCACGACACGCCGAGCTCACTCCCACGAGCTTACAAACGCCGAGTTCGCACATGACGAGACGACCTTGCGGAACACGCCGACCTCGCCGCACATGCCGACCTCGGCAAACACACCGAACTCATCAGACCGCAGCCATTGAACACGCCGAGCTCGCGGAGGCAAACTTATCGTACCGCCGATCTCGAACTCAACGTGACGAACTCACTTGCCGAGCATGAAAACCACCATGACCAAAGAAGATGTAACTTGCATGCCGACCAGGAAGCACCCGATGCTGACCTCACTCACCATCACCGCCGACATGAAAGAAGATCAGATTTCTCTTTTTTGTTGGGCTTGGTAAAGTTTTTGGCCCATTCAAATATCACAAGATATTAGACCCAAATTTCGGCCCAAAATAATGCAAGGATTTAAAAGCCCAAAGACGTCATTCTCAACGATGCAGCTCCAACGTAGTCAAATTCGGTAAAAAAAAAAAAAAAAAAAAAAAAAAAAAAAAAAAGGACATCCACTGATAGATCCAGCTCGTCACTTATCGATTATAGCTCGTCTACAGAGCTCCCTAAAATTCAGGTATTTTTTATCAAATTTTTTACTTGTTATTCGAAGATATTTTCTTTTCAGATTATATCATAGGATCCGTTCCTTCAAGCCGAACTTAAGCAGTTCGCCGAACTCGTACAGTTCGTATCATCAAGCCGAACTTAAGCAGTTCGCCGAACTCGTACAGTTCGTATCATCAGGCCGAACTTAAGCAGTTCGCCGAACTCGTACAGTTCGTATCATCAAGCCAAACTCAAGCAGTTCACCTACCTCCCAATCGAACATATCGCCTACTTCGCAGTAAAGCAGCTCGTGGTCGTAGCTCGACGATCCGACAGTAAGGTAGCTAGCGGTCGCAGCTCGTCGGTCTAACAGTTAGGTAGCTCAGTCGCAACTTACTCATCATGCAGTCACAGTTCGCCGATCTCGCAGCCCTACCTAACTCACGGCCACAGCTCGCCAACCCCCTGCTCGCCAAACTCACGATCGCAGTTCTCCGACCGCACAGTTCGCTGACCCCGCAGTATGGCAACTCGTAATCGTAATTCACCGATCTAAACAATTGGGCAGCTCGCAATCACAGCTCGCCGACCTCACAGTCCGGCACGAACTATCGAAACCGAACTTGGAAAAGCCGAGACCGACCTCGCACCTAACTAACAAACGCCGAGCTCAGTCTCGAGCTCAATCTCTCGTCTTTAGTAATTTTTGCAGGAACAAAGACGAACAACGTCTAAAAGGAAATTCGACCAGATGCTGATTTCAATTCCAATCGGGCTAAAGAAATCCGCCGAACTCGAACACTCCTTCGCCGAACTGAGGGGGGGACTAATTGTTAGAGGGGGATTTAGCACTCCCCCGGTTTAACCCGGTTTGAATAGAAATCAGCCCAACAATCAATTTCAAGGCCCATCGAAACCGATCTACGTAATTAAAGGGAAATTTCCTTTAATTAATAAAGAGAATATTTCCTTTATTTGGATAAAGGCAAATCCCGGAAAGAAAGGAGATTATCTTTATCAGCTTCAAGGAAAAAGGATAATTGCCAATACAAAGTCAAGAAGGAAAAGGAAGAGCTAAGGACTTCAAGACTTATAAATAAGGAGGCCATCGCCTCATTCTTAATCATCTCAAAATCCCATCACATCCTTTGTAACAAGAACTACGTTTTGGCTTGATCCCTATTTGAAGGGTACGTAGGCAGCCTTCAACGGCACAGCTATAAATCTAATAAAAATAATTCTCCTAAACTCTAAACTGAATTCGCCAATCTACGATGTGTGCGAATTCTGGTTCCTTCAAAAGACGCAATGACTTTAATATCGAAGAGGAGTCCGTACTCCGTAGATCTCCTTGATTGGTTCTTGCAACGATATGGCTCGGACAAAGTCCTGAGCATCTGACTTGAGGTAGAGATTGACAAAGCCCATATCCAGGGCATGATTTAGAGCTGCGCGGATGCCAAAGCTTCCACCATCAATGGAGAGTTAACAAATGGTTCAGCAATTTGTCCGTGGCTTAACTCAGATACTTAAATCGAGTTTCTCATCAATAACTTTGGGATTCTATCAAATAAACAATGATATGTACACAACTTTAGACCATCCACGAAATTCATCGGCTTGGTTAAGGTATTGAAATGGGCGATAGAGAACACAATAGTCCATAATGAGTCTTTAAAAGCTCAGTATATATATTAGGTTCTCGACCTATATATTGGGCTATAAGTGCCCATATTTTGACACAGAAAGTTGGCAGTTCGTGATGGTTTAATAGAAAACCAAACATCAATCTGCATATTGGCCCATATTTTAATTTGTAACCATACTAATTTTTTTTTAAAGTGCATTTTCCTTTAAGTTCTATAACTATTAAAGAACATATTCGACCAAAAAAAAAAGAACATAGCAATTGTAGTTGAGGTCTTTGGAATCTCTAACATAAATGATCTATTTGTGCTTATAGTAGGAAATAAACAAATTTATGAGACTAATAAAGATAATGATTTATTTGTGCTTCTAAATTTTTTTCTGGACGTCATTTGTGCTTCTATTAAGTGGCAGTTTAACTTAAACCAATATTTCAGTGTACTTAAAAGTTAAAACACTATTTAATTAGACTAATAAAGTTAAAAGATTATATATTTGAATTATATTGCGGCTACAACTTAATTTCTAGGAACCAAGATGAAACAACTTAAATATTTAATAGCTAACATGCCTAAGGTAGTTCATTCTCATGTTAAGGATTATGTTTGCACTAAGAAATTGTTCTAGGTTAAATCTCGCAGTCTCAAATTCAAACCGATGGTCGAAACACCTCGTGGATCGATGTATCTCTTCTTCGTGTATGGTCCAATGTCTTGAAAGATGACAACACATTTAGTGTCTTATATTCGTATGGTGTGACATATATAATCTCGATCTAGAATTTCTAATTGGTGTACATTCACAGGGAATCTAATTAGTACAACCAAGACTGAAATGTAGTTATCTCCGGTTTTAAGGTTAAACGGTTTTGCAGCTAACTTTTACTGCATGGCTTCCATACGCATTCTATTTTTGGTCTGGTAAGTCATTTTTTTAATTTTTATGTAGTCATGGAATCATCACTCACAAAACTTTTCCTTTTAGTTAATAATAAAAATACAAAACGTGATATGCAAGGCATATTCACTATTGTTATAGGTTCTTGCTTTCGTATGTATCACCTTCTAGAACAAACAATGTTTGAATAAATTTTTCCTTGTATAATTGCAAACATTATACTGAAGCCCTTCGTTATGGTCTGTGATTTGTATATAATAAACCCAAAATCTTCATAGAGATCTTTGAAGCTTAATCTGAGTTCTTTTCAATGACATTCTTTATAGCTCCCTTCTTCGAGCTTGTCTTGCAATATTGATTAGTGATGATCCAAAAATCGCTATCCCTTAAAAGACTCCTATCCTGCAGAAGAATCCAACACAAACCATATGAATAAATTAATAGTCTAAGTATAATAATTTGTTCAAGCCAACAAATTTCAGATTTTTAACATTTGGGCTTTAACACAGATTGATAATCTTGTTATCTCTTAATTTACACGAACCATGATCTAAGATGCTAAAATGATGATCGTTTTGTCACTTTTCATAAATCGAAGTCCTACCGTTAAAAATCATTCTGAATTCTACCCAGTGAAAGCTTACAATGCTCAGATCGATTCTTACAAAACATAGGGATCCATTCACCTGCAGACTAAAACTCAACGATAACATGAACATATATTTTTGGTCAAAAAACATGAATAAATATAACTCTAGCTACAAATGCTTAGTAAGTAAAACGTTTAAATTAAAACAATATTGTAAGTAAAGTAAACGAAAATATAGAGTAGAGAAAGGATGAGAGCGGTTGCGCTTAGAATCACCCACGAACGTTGTAAGTAAACGCCGAGTAGTGATACTTTTCCAGCTCCAAACGCTTGTCCGCATAGCGTTTCCAACGCACTTCCCATTGCAAGCTAATCGTTAGCATTCCCACCATACATAAAAATTAAGCCGTAAGAATTTTAAATTTTTTTATCAAAAATTAATTTGTCATCGTAAATTTTATATAACTACTGTAGATTCTAAAAATTAATTTGAAATTTGTTTTAAAAAATCGTTAAAAAATATATAAAAAATAATTTATCATACCCTATACTTTAGTTACACAAAATATCGTCGTGCTCACGAGTCTCACGATAAGACTGAGATTACAATATCCCTGCGACGTACGAGCTCATCATCAAATTAAATGTAAGACCAAAAATTCTCATTGATCCAACATTAAAGAGCTCGTTTCATATCCATCCATCACGTATAGCAAGCTGTCATTACGCCCGTAATAAGTTTGTCACCAGAAATCACAAGAATCACATCTATGTGTTGTATTAGAAAGATTACACCCCTATGAGATAACCGGGATCACATTATCTCATAACCCCTATCATACATATGGGATTCCTCCTTGATTTTGTTTTTCTTTAAGACAAAATTTGTAAATGAAATATAAAACAACTTAAGATGGTATATAAATTAGTAATGATTCTATGTAGGCAGAGGCAGCAGACAAAAACACAAACAAACAAAAGGAAAACACCCCTATATACTTTTTTATTTGTAATCTAGTAGTTTGTATAATTTTAGGACAATGTCATATTTACGTTCAACGAAAAAATAATTATATAAAAAAATATGTACATTAAATAAAAAAACCGTTGGTTCATTTCATTATGATCAAACAATTACAAAAGTACTCCACAAATTAAGAGAAAGCAGTAACCGGTAGGTTTTACATTACATACACAACTTATCACACATTTAAAAGGAAAATCAAGAAGTAGAGTTTTTGAAAACTCTTAAGAAAAAGCAAAGAGAAAGAAGACAAAAAAGCATACATAATAGTCAAAACACAAAAACAAAACAAAAAGCCATGAACTTATCAAGTTTGGGGATGAGTTTCGACTCTCCCTCTTTCGCTCTGGCTGTTTTCCGCGAATTTTTGGCTTGCAAGATGTAAGTTTCTAGCTTTCTCATCAGAATTCCACTCGGAGAGGTAATAGTCTTCTTCGGTTACATTATCGGAGGAAGGTCCACAAAACATACCTCCCCATTGCGGAAAGTATATCAAGCATATTGGTAAAGTACACACGATCGACATTATCCCCATTAGAGTTATACCCGTCTCTCTCGAGTATTTTGACCCTTTGAAGAATATCAACTGAGTCAAGACCGCGCCTACATTGCCTCCCGCACCAGTCATTCCCGATATCACGCCAAGAGATCTGCATAACCATTGGTTAAGTAGTCGAGTTTCAAAAACTAAAACCGCCATGTGAATTCTACAATGACCAAAATGAGCATTTTTGCTTTGCGGTTAAAAAAACAAGAAGAAACTTTACCTTCTAGAAATAAACGGAACAACGCCAAAGGTAAGTCCACAAGAGGCTTGGACGAATACAGAGAAGATGAGCATAACAACTATAGACCATGTCAAGGAAGCAATCTGGCCAAGAAGTGCACACAACACACCTCCTAGTGTTTGCACAATCCACCAAGACCACAACCTTCCTCTCATCCCAAACCGTCTGGCCATTAGATCCGAGAGAATCCCTCCTCCGGGTCTAGCGAAAAAATTGGCCAGCCCAAAACTAGCTGCTATAATCCCCGCCGTTTTGAGGTTTAAGTGGAATCTATCGAAGAAATATTCAGCGATGATGTTGTCTATCGTGAGCTCTACTCCAAAACAATAGCCATACGCTAATGCTGTTATCCATCCCCTATAGTTCTTGATGCCATGAGTGATCACTTTCCCCACCTTATCTTTCTCCTTCTCTCCAGAATTGTGCATTGCCCAATAATCTCCATCAGGAAGATCCTTTTACAAATAAAACAAACACATGAGAGTAATGAAAATGCATCCCTTTGACGACTTGCTTGTAATTAATAAACACAATTAAGAGATGATCAAACAGTAATTGTCTATATCTAGACCATCTCCATCGGTGAGAGGGTCTCCAAAATAAAATAATATTTATTTTAATATAATTTATGTAGAGTGTCTCAGGTTTTTTTTTTTTTAGTGTCTTATGTTTTTTTTGTTCAAGTAGTATTTTTTTTTGGGTGTCTCGTACGAGACACCATCTTATTATCTCTCATACTTTTTTAATTTTTTAAATAATATTTTGGTTGAAATGTCTCTAGAAACACCTTCAAAAATTACCGATGGGGTTGCTATCTCGGCCATGTGTACTAAATTGTCTATAAGTACTTGACCCAAAAAGAAAAAAGAAAAGGGAAAAAAGAATCTACTATATAAATCAAACCAAACCCAAATCGAAATTTTTAAACCGTTAAACTGATTAAAAATTTACCTATATTAGATATTAACTATATTTTTAATTAATATATATTATAAAGTAAATTTGATGTTTTGTTTGTATTTTTAGGTTATCTATAACCAAGCCGAAAAATTGGGTCATGAATTATGAGAACCGGATAAACCGAGATAACTGAATCGAATGATTAAATAAACCGGTACCTGGCCGAACAAGAGAACGGCGAAAGCAGAGAAAGTCTGAAAGAGGCCAGGGATGAAGAAAGCGATCCTCCACGCCGTGAATTTGGTGGCTCCCATTTGCAGGATCGCCGAGAACACGAGTGGCATGATCAGCTGCGTCGCGCCTCCTCCGAGGTTTCCCCAACCGGCGGCGATTCCGTTAGCCGATCCTACGACGGGTCCGGAGAACATAGAGCTCATCCAGAACTGCGTCGAGACGAAAGTAGCGAGCGAGAATCCGGCGAAGAATCGGACGAGGATGAATCCGACAGGCGATTTGATCCCAGAGGTGAAATAGACGGCGGGAGCGGTGGAGAGGGTTAAAGCGGCGGAGGCTAAACGTGGGCCGAATAGGTCGCAGGCCGTGCCCATGACGAGACGAGCGAAGACCGCGCCGGAGACGGAGGCGATTCCGGCGTTTCCGATGTCGGTGGCGGTGAGGTTGAGGTTTTCGCGGATGACTGGGAGGAGAGGCGGAGCTGCGAAAGTAGACACGAAGCAGCAGAAGAATTGGAACCATGAGAGATGGAAAGCTCTCATGTGAGGCTTAGCGACGGAGAATAGCCGGAAAGTTATTGATTTGTTCTCCGTATCCACCGGAAGTGCGAATCTCCGAGTGGTGGTGGTCCCAGATTCTCCTCCTCTGCCTTCGACCTCCATTTTTGTGAGCTTTGGAGAGTTTGGAGTTGGGGGGTTTAGTAGGGTTTAAGGAATGAGAAGATTTTTGAGGAATCTTAGTGTTGAGGTTACGAGTATATATAGAGGAAAGTGTAATCTGACATTTTCATGGATGTTCTTGTGAAGCGTGATGTAATCACTTTTGGTTCAAATAATCAAAATTGAATTTCCGTTTTAGGTGGTTTTAGTCGGACCAAGTCGGACTAAATCGGTACAAAGCGGACAAATCGGTCAAGTTGGTCAATTGACGGTTTAGTACATGGTTTAGTTATTTTCATTTTTTTTTTAGATTTTTATAAGCGACGTGGTTTAAAGAAGTGAAAACAAAAAAAATGTAAAACGTCAAAGACCAAAGTGGAGTTTTAAGGGTTTTAGCATGAAAATTTTTTTGGTTTGAAGTACTTTATGATTTTAGATTTGTTTTTATGTTGAACTTTATTTAGAATATGATTTATTAGTTTTTCTTTCTTTTTTCTATTCAAAACAAAAAAAATTACCAATATAATTTTCAAATAAAGCACTAAAAACTTTAAAAATATATTATAATAATTTTCAAATAAAACTCTAAAAACTCTAAGATTGAGTGTTTCGATTCCATTCGGATCAACCCGGTTTGGATAAAATTTACTTGCTTTTTAACAGTCCTAAATGATTTCTAAAATAAAAAGAATAAAGTCTGAAAACTATGAAATTCCTTTCGCCAAATGGTGGTTGATCAGGTTTAGTTTTTATATATTTCGTATGAGATTTTATTTTAAAATAATGTAGCTTTTTAGAAATGAAATCCAATTTCAAAAGTGTGCAATATGTTGTATGGATATAAGTTTATCTGATATTTCAAAATGATATAGATAGAATTGTATGCCATCTCATGTGTTACATACAAAACTATTCATCATAAATATGGTGAAAGTAGAACCACTCATCATGGATATGATATATGTTGCATAAATCGATGTATATGTTTTTGAATCGTCCATAAAACTATTAATGAGATATATATGCTGCAAAGAATTATATTTCATCTCATATGTTATGGAATCGGATGAATATGCTGCAAATAATTAAATGTGTATGTTATAAATGGCATATCATCATTTGTAAGATCTCAATAAATGAGATAATTAAAATACAACAAAAGTTTAAAATAAGTTTCTGTCATACACAGTTGATATTTCTGGGATGTGTATGAATACAAAACTCTTGTAGATATAAATAGTTAACTAACATAAATTCACAATCGATTATTCTGATTTATAAGTATGCAATAAGTTAGATAGTACCTTTTTTCAATAAAAGTGTTGTTTTGATATTTTTTATGCGAATTCTGATATAAATTAAATGTACTACTAAACTCATACAAAACAATTGACTCTTGAACTTATGTTATCATTTTGTTTTTATTAATATCAAATAGAGGTAAATTAGATAAAAAATTAAACTGAGATTTTGAAATGAAATTTATTTTAAAACAAAATAATAGAATAAATGACATTTACTTTAGAACGGATGGAATCGCGTTATAATCTCAATATATACATCCATACAAATACAATGTTGCATAAGATGTAATACAATAATTGGAATATTTTTGTTTTGTTTTTGTTTTTGTCATTGAATGTTTAAGCTGGTTAGATAAGAAAAACTCAAAAGAATTTCGAAATATTTACTTTTTTTTCATTTTTTAAAAATCTTTTTATTTGTTACAAATATTTAGATACCATGTACTTGTTGTGTGTTTTATATATTAATATTAATGTTCGAAGTCAATACTTGAGAGTTGAGACTCGGGGAATAGTAGCTTCTTTTAGACTCTTTAACAATGAGAAAGGTAAAGTCCTCTACGCAGCTACATCAAAGTGTTACAAAACTTGTCAACTTGTTTTTTTCATAAATTTTTTTGTCTATATCTCTTCTATGTAATGATTTTTTCATAAAAATAAATATAATTTAAGGGATTTATTAAACAATCTGAAAGTAAGAATCAAATAATATATATATATATATATATATATATAAAAAGAAAAGAAAAACTAATTTGAAGTTTTGTGATTTAAAGATATGTAAAACCAAAAATATCTTCCTCGAGTTTATCTTTTTCTCAACTTCAATGTTATCTACTGCACATAGTGACATTCGCGGAGAAACAAACAAAATTTATGCGATCAGTGAAGATTAATTTTATGTTAGATATTTCTTTTTTGAAAATCAAAACGTTGCCTTCTTAAATTTTTAAATGTTTGGCATTCAAAAAAATGAAAATTGAATGGTTATTAAAGTCAGAAATAAAACCTGGGTGCACGATTGATCTATAAAAATTAAAGTCAGAAATTTTATACCTTATATTGGTGGTTTTGTTTGCTTAGGTAGGTTCTTAACCACACTGTCTATGAACATAACCATCTGAATATTTTAGTTAGATATTTTAAAGTAGGCCGTTTATTTGGACTGCTTATAAGAAAATCAAACTGGTTTGTGAATATTCCGTGGGTCCCAAAAATTGTGGACTTTTTAAAAATATGTGTGGAATCTTGGGAGCGAAGACTTGGCACATCTCCTTCTCCTCTGGACCTCGTTGGAATCATATGAAAGTACTTATAAACTTCGGAGATAGATTCTCTCTCTCTCTCTTTGACATTTCAACTTTTTAAAAATACCAATTTTCCTTTGTATTCTAAAAATGACATCAGAGAAACCTCAGCAAAATTATGAACCCTTGTTCTTTTCCCCCTCAAAAACAGTTGAGAGAAGAGACAATAACTTTTAAATGCTCTTGTTGTATAAAAAAAATTTTGATATTACCTTTTCAGTTGAAAATTATTTTCTTCATTAACGTTTCGATATTTCGTAAATTTTGTTAAGTATTTTTAGATATATAACATATTTATTTTTAAATGAACATTTTTTATTACCGGGAATACCAAACCGAATAATATACTAATCTTTGGAATGTGTAACAGATTGAGTAATACTATATCAAATAGTGGTCACATGGAATTGAATTCACGGTAAGCAGATTTTAATTTTCAGTGGGCCTGGTGATGTTGAAAAGAGTTTACTTCTTTCAAAATGATTAATGATGCTTGGAATCAATTATATTATTATTATTATTATTTCCCAGCTGCATATTCCAAAAGTCGTCTAAATTAATTTTCAAATCAACCATCTGAATGAATCTCTCTCTAGATAGTAGAAATGTAGAATAAAAACAAGTTATCCAAAAAAATGCAAATTGAATGGTTATTAAAGTCAAAAATAAAACCTGGGTGCACGATTGATCTAAAAAGATGAATAAAAGTAAAAAAAAAATTCTTTAATCTCGTATTACAATTAGATTGACAATGAAGTGATATAGACACGAATCAAACCATGGATTTCTATTGGTCAAATCAACTTTGGACTATTCTTATTCGACATGAACTGGTACTCTCTCCAATACATGTTCTTCACACGATTTAATTTCATAGTTCAACTATATATTTCGTATAATTCAAAATTTACGTATTAGACAAATTTAAATACATAGAATTAAATGTAAACTTTTATTATTAGTGAAATGTTTAAAAGGTTGACGGTGACAAAAATTTATAAAGTTTTCGATGAAACAATAAGGTAATAATGTATGTATCATATTTTATTTCAAGGTGTTAGGCAGCAATAGATTTATTATATAGTATAAGTGTTTGAATTTTGTACATATAATGCTTATAACTCAATTTTGGTTATTTTTTTGTTAAAAAAATAATGCATATATAACTGAAAATTTTGGTTGACAAACAAAAAGAAAAAATAGAATGCGTAACTTTTATTGATTTCTTTCACTTATCACATCACTCAGATACTTAAATCGAGTTTCTCATCGATAACTTTGGGATTCTTCTTACCATTAAAAAAAAAAAAACTTTGGGATTCTATCAAAATAAACAATGATATGTACACATAACTTTAGAGTTTCCACGAAATTGATCGGCTTGGGTAGGGTATTGAAATGGGCCATAGAGAACACAATAGTCCATAATGAGCCTTTAAAAGCTCAGTATAAGTGCCCATATTTGGACACAGAAAGTTGGCAGTTCATGATGGTTTAATAGAAAACCAAATATCAATCTGCATTTTGGCCCATAGGAAACCAAACATCAATCTGCATATTGGCCCATATTTTGTTAAAGTGTATTTTCCTTTTCAGTTCTAAGAACATAACAACTGTGGTTGAAGTCTTTGGAATCACTAGGAAATAAACAACTTTATGAGACTAATAAAGATAAGGATTTATTTGTGCTTCTATCTTTTTTTTTTGACGTCATTTCTATTAGGGCCCTTTCTATTAAGTGGCAGTTTAACTTAAACCAATATTTCAGTGTACTTATAAAAGTTAAAACACTTTAAATCAAACTAATAAAATTTGACTTATTTGTTATAAAAGCTAAAACACTATAAATAAAACTAATAAAATTTGATTCAAAATTTCCCATTCAATTGCATAATAGGTCCAGATTTACACGCCCAGATTGGAATTCTGCTTCAATAAACCAGTTTTTCTTATAATTATTTGAACTTCCGATTTTAGACTCGCCGGAAACTGATTTTAGTTATCGGATTTTCCATTGGTTCGTTGGGTTAAAAATAAACAAGTCAAATAACAGAAGAGCCTCTCAGAGATTTTTAAACAGTTGAATAAATGACCAAATAACAAGAACTGACTAAACCCAGTTCGCCCTAGCTACCTTTCCCAATACAGCCGTTTCTGTCAAACCTCCTTTGTCTTTTATAGCGCTGAAGTGGCTCAATATTTTGGTGAATCGGTTGGTTAGTGGGCGTTTGGGATCATTACCACGGTTACTCATGTATGGAGGTTTGTGTTCAGTAAAAATCTTTTGGTTACTCGTGTTTGGTGATGTCGCCGGTGACAATTTTCGTTTTGGATTTGTCGGAGTTGTTGCTCAGTTGGATTCGTCAATGCCTCTCTCGCCTCTCCCTTCGTCTGATACTGGAGGACGGTGTCTCTCGTTGAGCTTGGAAAGGAGTTTTCGTCAAACCTCCGTGAGTGGTTCGCCGCCGGTTTCCCTGGTTTTGTCGCCGGTTCCTGGAAAGTTTCCTGCTCGGATCGCGAGTTCGTGGTTATGGAAATGTTGTTGGTCTTGGCTTTGTTTCTGCTCAGCTCGGGGACGACTGTTCAGGATCTCGACTTCGACTTTGCAGCTCCTCCTCCGCTCTTCCATGGATTTTGAGACTTTTCCAAGGAACATCATTTTGCCGACTCCGACAAATCTAACCAAGTCTCTTGCTTACCGTCGCGTGTTGTCCACCGCCAGTTACTGTCTTCTCGCTGAAGTTCTTAGGATGTTCCCTTCCGGCATTTCTCAGGTTAAAGAAACTTTAGGCTTTCTCATCCGAGCCATTGTATTCCTCGTGGAGATAAACTCCAAATACAATCATGTAGGATTTATGTTAATTGAGCTAAGGCGTTCAAAGCCATCATCTTCTTCTCTTTGGAAGAAACGGGTTTCACTATTCTCCGACGATGTGTTCTTACAACCTCCGACCATCCAGCTTGCCCAGCGGCCGCTGTCTCTTTCAAAACTTTGATTCAGCCATCGTAAAAAGCTGGTTTCTCTACCCGTCTCCGACTTTCCTCCACTCATTCAATTAAGCCATCGTAAAAAGCTTCCGCCTCCTCCGCCATCTTCCCTCTCTTGGAGAAGTATTGCCCTCTCGTGCCTAGTGTCGAGAAACCTAATGAACGTCTTTACCGAGTTGTCTTCTTACGTAACGGTCTACACGGGGTCTGAAGAGACATACGATTTCGTTTCTACGAATATCGGAGGTAGATGTTTGCCCTTAAAGTCATTTGAATTTCCGCTTGTGACGAACTTCAGACTCTCCGTCTTTGCCTTGAAGTTATTGACGCATTTGATCATTGTCTCGAATCCGCTGTCCATATTTTATGATGATGATTTATATGTTTCTTGTTATGTTGTTTTGAATTTGTATTGTAATGATCTAAGAGGATGTTTAATTCCATCTTTTTGTATTCTTGAATAATGAAGAAAGTGTTGAACCAAAAAAAATAAAAAATTCCCACTTATTTGTTATAATAAGTGGAGAAAGGTAATCTGAGTGTAATTCACTCAGTTATATTGGGGCTACAACTTAATTTCTAGGAACCAAAATTAAACAACTTAAATAATATTTAATATTAAAATCATAAAAATTAAGAACTTAAAAAATATTAAATAACTTTATACAAATCCTTTATCTAATATTTCGTGCTTTTTTTGCTTTCTTTTTAATTGAACTGAAATATAGAATCGAATCCAATCCGGGGAGAATAAGAGCAGAAACTGATTGGATTCTAGAAATTAAAATATTGAATTATATTTTTTTCTTTCTCAGAGCATTTTTCAAAAAAAAAAAAAAAATTCGAAGAAGAAGAAAGTAGAAAAGAGTGGAAGAAGAGGGAAGAGAAGAGTGGAATGCAATTTGAGTGAATGGAGTTGCAGAGGAAAGTAGCTGAAGCAATCCATGTCTTGAATCACGATCCTGAATCTTCCAACAGAGTTGCCGCCAATCAATGGCTTGTTCAATTCCAGCAAACTCCGGCGGCTTGGGACGTCTCTACATCTCTCCTCACTTCTCCGATTGTCTCTCTATTCGACCTCCAATTCTTCGCCGCCCAGATTCTCCGTCGAAAGGTCTCGCCTTTCATCTCTCGACCATCCCAAAAACCCTTTTTACCCCCTTTTTTGTGTTGGTTTCAGATTCAGAACGAAGCATCGATTCTTCAATCAACAGCCAAAGACGCTCTTCTCAACGCCCTTCTTCTAGCCGCCAAGAGATACAGCTCCGGCGTTCCTCAGGTATTGTACCCTTTTAATTTTCCGGCGATAGGAATGGTTTTGGGTTATGTGTTTGTGATTTGGTCGTGGAATTGGGAATTGCAGCTCTTGACGCAGATATGTCTAGCTCTCTCGGCGCTTCTTCTCCACGCTGATCCTTATTCAAAGCCCTTTGATAAGCTAATGTTCGCACTCCAGAATCTTCAGGCCCACGATGATGGCAATGTCGTCTTGCTCGAGCTTCTCACTGTCCTTCCTGAAGAAATATCTGACACTCGCCATTTTTCTCATCACTCTGATCTTCGTCAGGAGGTTGTTCCTTCTCTTTCCCCTTTCTCATTTCCTTTCAAAGTTTGTGTTTTTCTTTTCTTTGTTCCTTACTGCTTACCTCGTTTTGTAACAGTTGCTCTCGCATACTTCCATGGTTCTTGATTTCTTACTCCAGCAGTCTGAGAAGCAATTCGCCTCCCCTCTTTACCCGCATGACAACAGCCGCAAAATACTTCGTTGCTTACTGAGTTGGGTATGTTGCTTTGTATTTCATGAACAATTGTATCGTTATGCCTTTCACCTGATTTTATTTTTATGTCTTTCCTCATTATCATTAGGTCCGTGCTGGATGTTTCTCTGAGATTCCACAAGGCGCAGTGCCTTCACATCCCCTTCTTAACTATGTATTTAATGCTCTACAGGTGACTTTCCTTAGTGGTGTGGTTTAAATCACTCTCTTTATTCTTCTACAAAGTGCCTTTCGATTTCTTTCTTAGGTTTTGATTTCTTTGCGTTCCATAGGGTACTACTTTTGATCTCGCAATTGAGGTGCTAGTTGAACTTGTGACTCGGCATGAGGTATGTTTGAACTACATTGTTTTGGCATCTTTTTCTTTGTATATTCATGTCTAATTGGTTCATACGTAATGACAATGTCGTTGCATAGGGTTTAATATCAACATATTATCTTATAGTTCAATAGCAATGCTTTTGTATTTCAATAACTTTGACCTGTTTTTTTCTTGCAGGATCTTCCTCAGGTTTTATTGTACAAAGTACAGTTGCTCAGAGATACACTTCTACAACCAGCTCTTATAAATGCTGATCCAAAAGTTGTCTCTGGCCTTGCATGCTTGATGTCTGAGATCGGACAGGCTGTGAGTACTAATTCCATTTGATTCTCTCATGACTGTGCAACCATTGTTGTTACTACTCTTCCCTTTACTTTATTTCTGGCTTTTTGTGAGGCTCATGTTGGTGTGCAATATGTTCTAGGCACCATGCTTGATTGTTGAAGCAAGTTCTGAAGCGCTTATTCTGACTGATGCCCTTTTGAGGTGAATATTAGATTTAGGCCTTGATTGTTTGCGTTTACTTTTACATCTAGTCTGTATTTTTTCCAAATAAACTCACAACCTTTAGCATTTTAACCAAAATTCCTTTGTTAGTTGCAAACACCAAACGAAACGAGAGATTATTCTTCGGTTTGCGCTTGCAGTATGTTATAATATTTTATGAAATTGATTTTTTTTTTCATGGTTTTTTCTTTTACATGAAGACACAAACGCGAACGCAAAAATTTATGTTTTAAACAATCCAGGCCTTAATCGTTTTACAATCTAAATATTCACACAGTTGGTGCAACTTTAAGCTGATTTGCTTTGCTTCTTTTTTTTTTGGTGCTCTGCTTCTTTTTCCTCAATGCATTTTTCTTCCCCAAACATGGCTTGTTATTTCGGTTGGCATTAATATCTTATATATTACTCTTGTTCACTGTCCATCAATTACCTTTCCAGCTGTGTGGCATTTCCAAGTGATGACTGGGAGATTGCAGATTCAACTGTACAGTTTTGGTATTATTCTATCTTTACAACCATATGGACTTTGATATTTTTCATTCAGAAAGATTTCTGCTGACTATTCTTTGAGCTCAGTCTTGTTTTTTTCCCTTTCTTATCTTAGGTCAACTTTTGCGACATATATACTTAGCCTAGGTGGAAATAGACAGAATGACAGAAATCGTGTGAAAGATATATTTCTTCCAGTTTTCTCAGCTTTAGTTGATGCTCTTGTGCTGCGCGCTCAGGTTACATCTTGGAAACTTTCTTAAATTTAAAGTCTCTTTCAGTTTTATATGTATAGAAAGCTGTCATATCAGTTGCAGCACCAACAATACCTTTGAAAAACAAATTCCCATGTATTTTTCTATTAAGCTGGACATCTCTCCTTCATATTGATATAGTAATTGTTAGGATTGGTCAATTATTACGGTTCTGGTGGGAATATTTTTTAAAATTTGTTCCATTTCATATTCTTGAATTTCTTAGGCTTGTCACTCACAGTTTCTTGCATCTTGGTCTTTCGTTTCTTCTTTTATCACATTCCACTCTGTATCAACACAATACTGGATGTTTAGTTTGTCATTTTCAGTATATTCATAAGCCCACGAATTATTAAACACCTGCTTTATTTATTGTACTAATGGTGTTTTTTGTGCTTCTAAAATTCCTTATCAATCTATCTTCAGGTTGATGATTTTACTTCCAGTGATGAGAGTCCAGGGCTTGACTTGCCTGATGGCCTGTTGCATTTTAGAAATAATCTTCTTGAGCTCTTGGTAGATATTTGCCAGCTACTTCATCCTACAACATTTGTGAGTAAGGTGTGCCCTCACTTCACAATTCAAAATCATAAATTGAATCAGTATATGCAGCACAACTAATTTGTATTATGAATCAGGCAGGATTTCCCTCAATTTAACATTTTCTGGACTGTGTTATGTTGAAAACAGCTTCTTCGTTCTTCTTCCGTATCTTATCAGTTCTCATGGGATCAATTCACTTTCTTAGTGAACCATGCTCTGTATAACGTTGAGTCTTTTAAGATTATTACTTTACTTGGCTCAAACACAACAACATTGCTCTGGTGTCTTGGGTTACTTTAGTTAGATGGTTGCTTGATAAGTTGTTTTGCTCTTTCATGTTCTGTGACAAAGTATTCAGTTATTTTTGTTATGTTATCTTTAACTTTTTCTTGCCAATATACTTATAGTTATTTTTTGGTGGCCTGCCTTCTTCAAATGTTTCGATGCCCTTGAGGGAGATTGAGGCTAAGTTGTTTGCTCTTAATGCGGTGAGCACACTTGACCTCTTTACTTCCAATCAAGTTGCTTCATTTTAAGTTTCTGGTTTCAGAACAACCCCGAGAGGGGTAGGATCACATTCTATGGGTTCTATACTGTTAATTGTTTTGTATCTATTACTTATTTATCCATCTTTAATTTCTGTTTGAAGACTGGCGATGATATCTTTAAGCTTGGCAGTTTTCAGGAGTTGCAATTTCTATTATTTATCCTTGTCTTTACTAAAAGATTCTACCGTGTCAGGTTTCTGAAATTATCTTGCAAGAGGGAGAGGCTTTTGATTTTTCGTTGATCATGCAATTGGTTTCTGCATTCTCCGTTAGGCCATCCAGCGAACTCAAGGGGTTTATATGTGTTGTATGTTAGTTCATACCCTTGCCTTGTCTTCTGGCTTACCAACAATTTTCTTGTACTATAAATGCAATCAACATTTGACAATAATCAACTTTTAGGTATACAGATCACTGGCAGATGTTGTTGGCTCCTATTCAAGATGGATCTCTGTTTTTCCAAGTAATGCCAGGCCCTTGCTGTAAGTCTACTTTCTTCAGTGACCATTCACCTTAGTACAGTTACAATCTTAACAATTACCTTGAAATTGTTTATATTATTTCCTTTTCTGATTGGTATTTTTCAGTTTTCTGTAAGGATATTTGTATGTTTATATCTTATAACATCAACTAGTCTGATAATCTAGATGGTGCATGGTTTTTCTGCTTTCAGGTTATTTCTTGCAGGAGGGATTTCTGAACCTATTTGTTCACATGCTTGTGCTTATGCTCTGCGTAAAATTTGTGAAGATGCCCCAGCTGTAATCCAGGAATCATCAAATTTAGACATCTTAATGTGGATAGGAGAGGTATCAGATTCATGCATCCCTTTCGTTAACTGTTAAAACAAGCTTCAAGTTACACTGATACATATATTTTGTCTCCTGAATCATTATGCTTTTACCTTTCTTAGTGTTTGGAGCAGTGGAATTTGGCGTTGGAAGATGAAGAAGAAGTCATTAACGCTATCACTGTGATCCTTGGCTCTGTTGCTAACAAAGAGCTACAAAATAAATTATTAACTCAATTGCTTTCGTCAAGTTATGGAGTTCTCTCAAAACTTGTAAGTGTTTATATTGCTCAGTTACAAAGAGTTATTCGTCAGGGTTCTTCATTATCCTTTTTCCTGTACAAGTAACTGTTTGTTCATTCTCCTGCATTAATGGAAAAAGTATCAGCTAATCGTCCACAGCTAATGGCCTCTGAGATAGAATTTGGACTAATACCTTTTCTGGTTTTAGGTAGATGATGACGTTGAGTCTTCTGGTAGACAGAGTCCAGCCACTTACACACGAATGTTGAGCTCTGTTACAAGAGGTCTTTACAGGTATGCTTCTGACTGCTGTATTTACTATCTTGCTTAAATGCCTTGTAATCTAGGAGCTTTCGCTGAATTGTTTGATGGCGTTGGAACTTCAATTCATTTATGAAAATATTGCCATAATTTTGCATTACATATGTTTTTTTTTCTGATATAGGTTTGAAAACTGCGTACTATAATTTTTAGTAGCTTGCACTCTCAGGTAGATTTCTTATAAGGTGTAGAAAGCTTGGTAAGAGTATCATATTGACGACTTTTCTCTTCACTTGATCCATGATTCAGGATTGGAACTGTATTCAGTCACCTTGCGACGTCTCTGTCATCTGTCCCTGTGGCAGATGGTCCAATCCTTTCTTTGTTGACTGTTTTCTGGCCCATTTTGGAGAAGCTTTTTAGGTCTGAACACATGGAGAGTGGCAGTTTAGCCGCAGCAGCATGCCGTGCTCTTTCAGTGGCAGTTCAGTCGTCAGGTTTCAAACTTCTTATCTCCTTATTCTATTCAACTACATCCGTCTATTTCAAAGTTATGCCTTTAGAGACTGAAACACTTCTTTATTTCACAGCATCCTTTACTGTAAGAGTCTGACTATGCATATGATTTTGGACTATTATGGCTCCAAATCAAGCCTCTCGATCTTAGCATTAGTAGGTTTCACTGACATTTTGACACCTTTAATTTGCTTTATTTACAGGTGAGCACTTTATGCTACTACTACCCAGTGTACTGGACTGTCTATCGAGAAACTTTCTGTCATTTCAAAGTCAAGAATGTTACATAAGAACAGGTGAGATTTCCTAATTGTACAGGCTGCACTGTTGGAATAAAACCTCTTGAGAGGCTAGCTTTGATTCATTACCCACGATTTTTATTGGTTAGCTTAAATACATTATACCCAAGGTTGGTTATTCATCACCCAGTTCTCTGAAATTTGCCTTTCCACGCACTTGCTATTACAGCCTGTGTAATCGCTGAAGAATTTTGTCATCGGAAGGAATACGGGTCCTTATTTATTACTACGTTTGAGAGATTTACTCAAGCATCATCACTGATGGGAATAAATTCGTCATATATATGTGACCAAGAACCCGATTTGGTGGAAGCATATGTGAATTTTGCATCAGCATTAATCCGCGGTTGTCATAAGGTTTTGCAACCACTCCTATGCTCGTTAAAGTTATTCATCTTTCGAAAAAAAAAAAAGAGGTGTGGTGAAGGTTTGGTTCTATTTCTTTTGACGAAACAGGAATTGTTGGGTACCTCTGGAACACTTCTTGAAATTTCTTTCCACAAAGCGGCTATTTGTTGTACAGCTATGCACCGAGGTGCTGCTTTAGCTGCAATGTCATACTTGTCAGGTACGTGTGCAGTGGTTTACTATCTAAAACATGGTATTAATGCATACAAGACTCTTTGGTCATAAGCATACTTTACACTATGTTTTTGACATGTACAGGTTTCTTGGAGGTTTCGCTTTCTTCCATGATCGAAACCGTGAATCGCATATCCGAAGGATCATTCAGTGTGGTCTCTGTCCAGGTTGTATCTCACTGTGGAGAGGGGCTTTTGTCTAATCTAGTCTATGCTCTACTCGGAGTTGCAGCTATGTCAAGGGTAAATAATTTGAGTGAAATCTCTCAAAAAGTAGTTGATGGATTGGGATCTTTGATTCACCTTTTGGGTTCTGTTTTTATTTAAGGTCCACAAGTGTTCCACAATACTTCAACAATTAGCTGCGATCTGCAGTTTATGTGAGAGGACATCATGGAAAGGAATGTTGTGTTGGAAGTCTCTCCAAGGATGGCTAAACTCAGCGGTTTCTCTCTCTCTCGCTCTCTCTCGTCCGCCTCTGTTTGGTTCGTTATAGTAGCTTTCTTTTTGTGTAATTGTATTTCAGGTGTGGGCACTTCCAAGCGAGTATCTGAAGCAAGGAGAAGCAGAAAACATAGTGCGGGAATGGTCAGAAGCTCTGGGAGGTGCAGGGATCGATTACCTTGAGAACAAAAGCTGCAATTTTGGAAACAATAACAGTTCAGGAGGAGGACACATGCAAGGGAAACACGGTCGAGCGTTGAAGCGATTAGTGAGAGATTTTGCGGATTCTCATCGAAACGATCCAAATCTAAACATCATATAAATCAATCAATCATCTTATTTTCAATTTGTTGCCTTAATGATGAGGGCAATGCATCTTCTTCTTATTTCCGACAATGCTCTGTTTCTGATGTATAGTAGGAGTGGGAAAGAACCTCGTGAAGAATTATTTATACAGACATTTCGTTTAGACTTTAGATTGGTAAGAATACTATACTACTGACTAATTGGGCCATATTTGGTTTCTGGGCCTTTTGAGTTAAGATAAACCCAATAGTAGTAATCTTACCGGTTTTCTGGGAAATTAATCCGGTTTCCTGCACGTGAGTTTCACGTGATTGGTTTGTGGGTAGAATTTGGGAAAACCCTAGGCGAAACACACTTCTGGTTGGAGAGGCCGCCGGATAGAGAGAGAGAAAAAGGTAGCTTCTTTTTGCTCGATTTCGATCTCTCTGCATATCGATTAAATCTGTTTATCTTTTGATTACAGTTTATTGAAAAGCTTCGATCTTTACTTCAGTAGAAACCTTTCGTAGTGTTTTCTTTTATTAATTTCTTTGTATCCGACTACAAGCTTGAATTTTTAATATCAGTATTTCTCTTCTTTTGTGTTGTTAGGTCGGTTTTGATTTCCTGTTCTCCATTTTCGACCTCGAGAGAAGAAAATGGCAGATCAGGAGTCAGATACGAACATCGAGATTTGGAAGATTAAGAAACTAATCAAGGGTCTCGAATCCGCCAGAGGTAATGGAACGAGTATGATCTCTCTTATTATGCCTCCTCGTGATCAGGTCTCTCGTGTCACCAAGATGCTTGGTGATGAATACGGAACCGCTTCAAACATCAAGAGTCGAGTGAATCGTCAATCTGTCTTGTCTGCCATTACTTCTGCTCAACAGAGGTTGAAGCTCTACAACAAGGTCCCTACTAATGGACTTGTTCTCTATACCGGCACAATTGTTAATGATGATGGTAAGGAGAAGAAAGTGACTTTTGATTTCGAGCCCTTTAGGCCGATTAACGCTTCCTTGTACCTCTGTGACAACAAGTTCCATACCGAGGCATTGAACGAGCTTCTAGAGTCCGATGACAAGTTTGGTTTCATCGTCATGGATGGAAACGGGACACTGTTTGGAACTCTGAGTGGGAATACTAGAGAGGTTCTTCACAAGTTTACTGTTGATCTCCCGAAGAAGCACGGAAGAGGAGGACAATCTGCGCTTCGTTTTGCTCGTCTTAGGATGGAGAAGAGACACAACTATGTTAGGAAAACTGCAGAGCTTGCTACACAGTTTTACATCAATCCAGCTACAAGTCAGCCTAATGTCGCTGGTCTGATCCTTGCTGGTTCAGCTGATTTCAAGACTGAGCTCAGCCAGTCAGAGTTGTTTGATCCTCGTCTGCAAGCCAAGATATTGAATGTAGTCGATGTTTCTTACGGAGGCGAAAACGGTTTCAATCAAGCGATTGAGCTGTCTGCCGAGATTCTATCGAATGTGAAATTCATACAGGAGAAGAAACTGATTGGGAAGTACTTTGAGGAGATAAGTCAAGATACTGGGAAATATGTTTTCGGTGTGGATGATACTCTAAAGGCTCTAGAAATGGGTGCTATCGAGACCCTTATCGTGTGGGAGAATCTGGATATAAACAGGTACGAGCTAAAGAACAGCACGAGCGGAGAAATAGTGGTGAAACACTTTGGAAAAGATCAAGAGACTGATCAAAGCAACTTCCATGATGCAGAGACTAATGCCGAGCTAGAAGTCCAGGAGAAGATGCCTCTGCTAGAATGGTTTGCGAATGAGTACAAACGTTTTGGTTGTACTCTTGAATTTGTGACCAACAAATCCCAAGAAGGGTCACAGTTTTGCAGAGGTTTCGGTGGGATCGGTGGTATGCTTCGTTACCAGCTTGACATGAGGACATTTGATGAGTTATCGGATGGTGAAGTTTACGAGGATTCTGATTAAAGTGGAAAAGTTTTGGTGATATGGTTTCAGATCGATACAGTGAGGGAAATGTGGCATAAGATGGTCTTTTATTAAGAAGAATTTGAAGTTTAAAAAGGGGAAAAGGAAGAAAAAAAAAATTATTTTGTTTTCTATAGAACATTGAAAAGGTTGTCTCTTTCTTTCTTCTCCAACAGTTTTCTGTGTGTTTGCTAGACAATTTGTGTTGTAATTGATCTTATTTTGAGGATTCTGAACATCTTTTGTTTTAGTTTCTGGTTTTTTTTTTTGTTTGTTTCCACTTTCCAGAGAAAATCTTTGGTGAAGACGGATAAGCCCAGATTTATCTGTTGTTACAAACGGCGTCGTTTATTAGCCTTTCTTTGGTTTAAAATATAATCGGAATTAAATAAATATATTTTAATAAATTAAGATTTATCCATCTTCTCTCAGTGAGTGTGTGTGATAGAAGCCAAGTAGCTGCGGAGGCGGTTTCTAGGGTTTCTTCTGATCAGATTTGAATCACGATGGGTACGAGCATCGATCCGATCCAAGATGGTTCCGATGAGCAGCAGAAGCGATCGGAGATCTACACATACGAAGCGCCATGGCACATTTACGCAATGAATTGGAGTGTTCGTCGCGATAAGAAGTACCGTCTCGCCATCACCAGCCTGCTCGAGCAGTACCCGAATCGAGTCGAGATTGTGCAGCTCGATGAATCAAATGGCGAGATCCGTTCCGACCCTAATCTCTCCTTCGAGCATCCTTACCCACCCACCAAGACCATTTTCATCCCCGACAAGGAATGCCAGCGACCCGATCTTCTCGCTACCTCAAGCGATTTCCTTCGTCTGTGGCGTATCGCCGACGATCACTCCCGTGTTGAGCTCAAATCTTGTCTCAATAGCAACAAGAACACCGAGTTCTGTGGCCCTTTAACTTCCTTCGACTGGAACGAAGCTGAGCCACGCCGAATCGGAACATCTAGCAACGATACGACTTGCACAATCTGGGACATCGAGCGTGAAGCTGTTGATACTCAGCTTATAGCACACGACAAGGAAGTCTTCGACATTGCTTGGGGCGGAGTTGGCGTCTTCGCCTCCGTCTCAGCTGATGGCTCCGTGAGGGTCTTCGATCTCCGCGATAAGGAACATTCGACGATTATCTACGAGAGCTCTGAGCCAGACACTCCTTTGGTGCGTCTTGGTTGGAACAAGCAGGATCCAAGGTATATGGCCACCATTATCATGGACAGTGCCAAAGTCGTGGTGCTCGACATTCGTTTTCCAGCTCTTCCAGTGGTGGAACTTCAACGACATCAAGCTAGTGTCAATGCCATAGCCTGGGCTCCTCATAGCTCTTGCCACATCTGTACTGCAGGAGACGATTCACAAGCTTTGATTTGGGATATTTCCTCCATGGGACAGCAGGTTGAAGGGGGTCTTGACCCCATTCTTGCTTACACAGCTGGTGCTGAGATTGAGCAGCTGCAATGGTCCTCTTCTCAGCCTGATTGGGTCGCCATTGCTTTCTCAACGAAGCTGCAAATTCTCAGGGTTTGATCTTTTTTTTTTAGTTTCTCATCTCTTGTCACATTAGGTTACCCCATTTTCTATCGTATTAAGAGGTCTGCTTTCTCTTGTTACTATCCTCAAGATGTAAAGCTTTCACTGACTGTTCGCAATCTTATTAATGAATCTGCTTGATCTCGTTACTATCCTCGATATGCAAAAGCGAAAGGATGATCCTTTGGTCTCTTGAGTTTTGCTTCATCACTTCTTCTCTCTTGTTTTGTATTTGATTTAGAATTAGAGCAACAGAAAGCTAGAGTTAACTACACATCTCATTTCCTAAAGTTCTCTGCATGTCTTGGATTATGTGCAAAATTTTACAGAAAACAAGTCTCACATAGACCTGCAAGTAGGCTCTTATTAAAACCTTAACCTCGGTGTTTAAACATCAGCTCCAATATTGTCAAAAGTCTATATACATTTCAACTAATTGATCATCGTACTAAAAGATCAATCCGGGTGGTGATCGATCGATGCACTGCTTAAAAATGGGACACTAAGAAATCTTAAGGAGAGTGAGGGAAGAATTGGAGGCTGGTTTCTCCTGATACTTTTGAGTTTTATTTCACCGTTTTGAAATCGGCGGCTTAAACTGAGATTATGTGATGGGATTGATCATCATCTCGTTGATATAAAGGCTTAGTAGGGTTGGCACTTTTTGTGATATTATATGTAACATGCTGAGGTGTAATCTTGTAAATGGCTTCAGATTATATGAATAGGTATCTGTGATTTTTATCTGCAGCAAAGAGATGTCAGAGAAAATATCGGTTGGCTTTTCAATGGTCCTAAGAAGGTATGTCGGAAGATGAGTACAAGGCATAAGCTGTGCAAATGTGACCACATGATGGAGAAGCCCACTTGTGAAGCCCAAGGGAGAAGAAAAGATCAGTGAATCAAATAGACAACGTGAAGAGGGAAGAGAGTGATAAACCACAACCATACAAATGAATGACAAAGCTATCCAGAATCTCATCTTCTTTGCCTCCAACTCAACAATTCTCTTTCCTATATTACTAATCTCTGCTTCAACATTGCTTTCTGTCCTCTTTTTCTGCTGCTACATTATACACAGCTTCTCTCTGGTAGCCATGGCTTCGGCTACTTTCTCTGTGGCCAAACCATCTCTTCAGGTTTTTTTTCATCCTTCCTTCCTCATTATCTTACTTCCCTTCACAAGTTTTATCTTATCATCTAATACTCTCATGTTTTGCTTTTCAGGGTTTCACCGAGTTCTCAGGACTCCGAAACTCCTCTGCTCTTCCCTTTGCCAAGAAATCTTCTTCCGATGAGTTTGTTTCCTTCGTCAGTTTCCAGACTTCTGCAGTGAGTTCCTTTTTCCCCCATTCCTCTCTCTAAAACTCAAGAGCTGTATCTTGTGTCTAATGCATCCACCATTGTATATCTATTTATCGTGAACAAGCCTGCATGCCATTATCAGCCATGACTGCGTCTATTTTTTCTTCTTGTTTTGTGATCCAAATACGTTGCTTTGTATGTGCTGTAGATGGGAAGCAATGGTGGATACAGGAAAGGAGTGACCGAGGCCAAGCTAAAGGTAGCCATCAATGGTTTCGGTAGGATTGGTAGGAACTTCTTGAGGTGTTGGCATGGTCGTAAAGACTCTCCTCTTGATGTCATTGCCATTAACGACACTGGTGGTGTCAAACAAGCATCACATCTCCTCAAATACGACTCAACTCTTGGAATCTTCGACGCTGACGTCAAACCTTCTGGAGACTCTGCTCTCTCTGTTGATGGAAAGATCATCAAGATTGTATCTAATCGTAACCCCTCTAATCTCCCCTGGGGGTAAGCTGAGAAAAACACTTCCCATATCCTATAAATCTAAATATTTTCTGAACGTTTTGGAGAAATTGGTGATGATGATGTCTAGGGAATTAGGCATTGACTTGGTCATCGAAGGAACCGGAGTGTTTGTGGACAGAGAAGGTGCTGGAAAGCACATTCAGGCTGGAGCCAAGAAGGTTCTGATTACTGCACCTGGAAAAGGCGATATCCCAACTTATGTCGTTGGTGTCAATGCTGATCTTTACAGCCATGAAGATACAATCATCAGCAATGCTTCTTGTACTACTAACTGTCTTGCTCCTTTCGTCAAGGTTCTTGACCAGAAATTCGGTACGCATTAATATGGAAACAGATTCTTTTCAATATGATAGTATTTAAGCCTACAATGATGATTGCATAAAGTAACTAAAAGACTAAACTTTAGTTACATTTATACTAAACATCAGTCTGGATTAGTGGAAGCCTTGGGTACTTCGAGTTAATCCTTCTTGGTTGTTTCTAATTAATTGTGTGAACTCAGAGGTGAATCGGTTTTTGTATTTTGTTAACATGGTAGGGATCATAAAGGGTACAATGACAACTACTCACTCATACACTGGTGACCAAAGGTTGTTAGATGCGAGCCACCGTGATCTAAGGAGAGCAAGAGCAGCGGCTCTAAACATTGTTCCAACATCTACTGGAGCAGCTAAAGCCGTGGCTCTCGTGCTCCCTAACCTCAAAGGAAAACTCAATGGAATCGCATTGCGTGTGCCAACTCCTAACGTCTCAGTGGTTGACTTAGTCGTGCAGGTCTCCAAGAAGACTTTTGCTGAAGAAGTCAACGCAGCTTTCAGAGATGCAGCTGAGAAAGAGCTTAAAGGTATACTCGCTGTCTGCGATGAGCCTCTTGTCTCTGTTGACTTCAGGTGCTCTGATGTATCCTCGACCATTGATTCTTCTCTCACAATGGTTATGGGAGATGATATGGTTAAAGTGATTGCTTGGTATGATAATGAATGGGGTTACTCGCAGAGAGTCGTTGATTTGGCTGACATTGTTGCCAATAACTGGAAGTGAGGACTCAACTTTTGATGTCTGCTCCATTTTCTTACTGTTATATGATTCGGAATGTATAATTGTAGTTCCCGAGTTTATGTATTTGTGCTCTACAATTTAAAGCAATAAACTTGATTCAAACATGCTACATCCTCTGATTGATTTTAACTCTGGTTTGAGGATGTCTTTGACATTAAGAGAAAGATTGGTACTGAAACTGCTTATACAGCTCACGGGAGAAGCAAAAGAGGCAACAATGCAAAAGATTGAAAGGTGATAACAGCCGATTCGAATCAGATGAAAGATGAAGAAGAAGAAGACTCGGTAACCTGAGGAGGATCTCCATTAACATCGTTGAGAAGAGAAGTGGGCATGTTGCTTAAAAGGAAGTCATACTCAAAGCAATGAGGATCAACGCTGAGAACAGAACCAACCTTCATATGGTCTGCATCGCCGTATTCACCGGTGTTGTCCTGATGACCAAATAAACTGCTTGACATATCTCTGGGCAAAGAAGGTAAAGAGATCTCTCTGTTTTTACCAACATGATCATCATCATAACAATGTGAGAAAGCGTTAGTGAGATTAGCAGAAAACTGTTGTTCTTGAAAAAAAGAGGAGATCGGACCAGCAACAAAATGGTTGTTTTCTGGTGGCTGATCCTGAAGAAAACAGAAACTAGAAGATCCCAAACTCATATCAGGTCCCAAAGACACAAAGGGGTTAACAAAATCTTTGTCTGAAGATGACTGTAACAACTGTTGTGGTTGTCTTTGTAAAGAGATGTTTTCAGTGTAGAAGAAGTTGGTTTCAGCTAGAGATCCACTGATGGATCGAGCAGCTACATCATAAGCTAAAGCAGCCTCTTCGGCTGTATCAAATGTTCCAAGCCAGAGTCTTTCTTTTGTGAAAGGGTTTCTGATTTCAGCTGCATATCTTCCCCATAGACGCCTCCTAACTCCAAGGTACTTCACTTCTTGTGACTTCTTCTCCTGTTTGCTTTTGCTCTTGTTTCTTGATTTCAACATGTTTAACAATATTCAGAGATCAATGCTTCTCTCTCTAAGTGTCTTTGAGGATCTTTAGGCTGCTATTATCTATATATATAGAGAGAGAATAGCAAATGATTTTGTAAACTTGATTGATGTCTTTTTGGCTTTGGCATTAAATTAAAGGAATTAGTTGGAAGTTACAAGAATTTAACTCCAAAGTCTTACATCTCCTTCGTAAACCGTGTCAGTAGGAACAAGAAAGTGTTTCATATTTTCTCCATTTTTTTCCTTTTGCTTAATATTTTCCACACACTTTAGCTACATGGTCTCTGTTATTATTCACCTTGTGTCATTACATTACATTACAACTACATTACATGCAAGTAAAGAAAAAAACCAAGTCTTTCAAGAATGTATGGAGCCAAGCCAAGTGGTGACAAGGACATTGTCATTTTAGATTAAGACAAAAACTGTTCAAATGTCAAGAAACCTAACTAAACTTTCAATGGGAGAACATGTGACATATGCTTAGGGATTTGGATTTTAAGGGCAATTCAGTTGATTTAAAGTCAATCCTTAAGCATTGATCTGTGTGTGATTAATTGATTTCTCTTTTGTGTCTTTTTGTCTTCTTCCATTTGGTGTCCAAATTGCATACCTAAATACAAATGTATCTTTATCACTTAAAACAGACAAATATATCAGAATTCAAGACAAATTTATCTTTATCATTTGGTGTCTGAAGTCATTTTGCTTCTCATGTTTACATTAGTAGAAGAAGCTTTTCAATTAAATCCAAAAGCTAAACAAAAAAAGAAGCTAATTAACTACAAAACAGTACCAAGGATCTATTTGACACTCCTCTAGCTTTGAAGAATCCTGCACTGTCCCTTCCTCTGCTCTCAGTTTTCCTTTTTCTTCCATTACTCTCAAAAACTCTTCAAGTGCTCTCTGCATCCACTCATACCGACACAGCTCCAATGCTTCTTTAACATTCAACTGCACATTTTCATGTAATCCCAAAGTAAAAAAAACAAAAATCATCGGTCATTCGATAATCTACTATTGTGTTTTGAGCTTTTACCCATTTCCTCTCGCGATTCTCTCGTTCTGGCCAATCCTCGAGCTCTTCGGTTACCTCTAATGCAAACATATATCCTTTGCATCCACCAAAACATTCATCCTCCAAGCTGCTACTTTTGCTTCTAAATTCCCAAACTCCTAAAGGAACTTCCTGAAACAAACAAATGACCAAAAAACACATCTTCTAATCTAACAAACTTTCTCAATGTTTTTGTTTTAAACAGTTAAAAAACTTACTCTAAGTATTCCTTTAACTCCTGCTTCTTCCATGGCTTCACGAGAAGCAGCTTCAAGAACAGTCTCATCATCTTCCCATCCTCCCTGATAATAATAACATATCACAAAAAAAAATGAGTTTTAAAAAATGGGCAATTGCAAAAGACAGTAAAGAGTGAGATTATTCAAAAGAAATCACAAAAAAGAAGAACCTTTGGGAAGACAAGATCATGTCGATTAGGAGATGAAACCATAAGAACTTCAAGCTTGTTTACAAAGTCAACACTTGTGTCATCTTCAATTTCCTCATCTTTAATTAGCCTATACGGAATGCATCTGTTCATATGTGTAGCGAACACTAAGATATCAACAATTTTGTTTTCTGATTTCTGGTTTTTTTTATTTTGTGGAAATTTCGGCATCTGCAAAATTGGTAATCATAAAGACAAAAAAAAAAGGAGTTACCCAGAAACGAGACGGAAGTTGTTGTCGTAACGTTGACGATCTCGTCCTGTCCGAGATGAAAAAACCGACATTGATGAATCTGCGAGAAAAGATTTCAACAAAAAAAAAAACAGAGAATCGAGAGAATGCGTCAGCTACGTCCTTGAAAAGCCCTCTTCTTGTTTATTGGGGGTTAGTAAGAAACATGATCATGGCGAATCATCTTCATCTTTGGAAATAAATTCGTTTATATTTTCCAGAATTAACGAGTTCACGAGAGAGAATCTCAAACTCACAGAAGAATGGAGAAAGAAAAAAATGTTTTTGTTTTTGTTTTTCCTTTTAATTTCTTCCTATTTTTGCGGAGAAGAATGAGGAGAATGAGCATTCATTGCTTTGTAACAATCAACCGTCTCTATTTAATCAATTTTAAAAATTTCTGAAAAAAAGAAGAAGTTAGTTTTGTTAATTCTTGACCTTATTGAGCTTAAAAACAGATGAAGATGAAGAACCATAAACACACACAATTTCGAAGTACGTCACTAACGGATCTGATTCCGTATTTGACTTATTACAGTTCACCTCGTGAGTATTCCTCCACTAAAGAGAATTATTCGATAATTTATGCTTCAAAAACTTATCTTGAGATGTGTTTCCAACAAGACCATTGAAACCGAATTGGTATAGTTTCAATCCGTTTCGAGCTTATTTTTGATTTTTTTATCAAATATATCATTTAACTTTTTTAAAAAATTCGGTTTTTTTGTGTGTGTGTGTGTTTTTTTTTTGGTTTTTGTAAGATATAAAGTAAAATCCAATAATAATATTAAGGGAATTGAAACTTTGAATACATTAGACCTATTCACCATAGAGACAAATCCAAGATACAAAGTTAATATTCCATTTAGTATTTAGGATAATTAACATATACAATATCTACTGTTAGTGGTGAGTTTACTACTGCATATATTGCACAATATCAGGTTTTGTGGTAAAATACGTTATAACTGATTCTTTTTGTATGTCTTTTTGTATATAAGGATTCATTATGAACTTTGTACATCTTTTAGATCCGGTTGAAAATATGTGACATGAAAATTGTTTTTTTATGTGCAACCGAATCATTAACGGTCAGTCCGTGGTTCAGTATGTGTTTTAAATGGCGTGAGGCGAGATGAGGCGAGATGAAGCGATGAAGTGATGATGATGAGCCTTGAGCTTAGGAGCATGCCCATTTGAGCCTTTCGTACCTGAGGCGCAACGACGCAACAAATCATAAGGCTAGTTATCTACTTATCTTACTTGATTTATAAACCATGGTAGCACCAATTACCAGCATTCTTTTCAGGAGTTGCATATTTCCTTCCTAGGTCTATCTAAGGTTGAGGTTCTGAATCAGACATGATGAAACCAGAGTAGGGCGAAGAGAGACTAGAGTAGAAGTTGACAGAGAGAAGCAGAATTGTGAGACCAAACTCAGAGATTTAGAAAAGGTTGAACAAGAGGAAGAGTTACCTGAGAGAACAAAGAAGGCCGGAGCGTATTGTTTTAATATTAGGATTTGAGAAATAATTATTTTAGGGTTTTTAAGTAAGGAAGGCACAAATTCACGTGTAATAACTTTTGAAAACATAAAAATGTAAATGCACTAGGATTTAACCCGCGCTAATTATAGCGCGGAATATTTTTTTTAGAGAAATTATTTTGAAATTTAATAAAAATGTTTTTATCTAAATTTTAAAATATAGCTAACTAATGATTATAGATAAATGTGTTAATTTGTAATAATTTGTCTATTTAACCCGTTTTGCAGTAAACTGAAATATTATTCGGGCTAACCCACAAAAAACTTATAATATTGAAAACATAACTCTAATATGCACCGTTAATGACTCTAGTTTTTGTGGTTAGTCTACAAACTCTTAAAAAAAACTATAGTTTTCTTGTGTCTAACTTTTTATAAAATTAGTAAAATATTTTTCAACTTTTGTTTTAATATATATTCAAATAAAATATACTAAATTATAGTGAAAATTTTTCCAAAATTTTGAATATATTTTTTTCTGTAAATTCATTTGTAATAGCAAGATTTTGAATAATAATTGATTATTATTTTAAAATATATAGTATTAAAATAATTGAAAAATTAACTAATAAATAACCTATTTAATGCAAAATATATATTTTCCATATTCTAATCAATAATTTTAAAAGACTATTATATCTTTTCCTATTTTAATTATTTTTTGTTATTTGTAATAACATTTCATGTAATAACTTATAAAACAAAATTCATTTTTTAAAATACCTTCTTAAATAATATTATAGAGATATGAAGCCTCTCTCCTCTTCTCGCTTCAGGTACAGGCTCTATGAAGCGCACGCCTTGTAGATAGAGCCTCGCCTCATCATCACAAGTCCCAACAACAACCCTCCTTTTAAAACCCAGGGTTCAGTTTCTCCATCGGTGAGGTAAAGTTGTTTGTTTTTCTCTATTTTAAAGCTTGTTAATTAATCAAACTATTAGCTATACTCCTTATGCTCAAAGTTTGATCTCATATATATAGAATGCTTGCTTACCTCCTTTGATCGATGTACTTGGAAGCATGTATGAAACAGAGCATTTCTTATAGTTTTTTTGTTGTTGTTACATGTGAATTATATATTTTCTGTTTAAAAAAATTAATTCCATTATCTTTGTACCTAACTAGAATGAGACATCAAAATCTACAAAAAAAAAAAAAAAAAGCTTAAACATTTTCATAGAATATGAATTTTACACAGCTTTTTGTCTATCAATTGCACTTGTTCATCCGTTGTTTATGAAAAAAAAAAAAAAAAAAAAACCCTGAGTACAGCTTTAAGAAACAATGACAATTGGTATTCTGCTAAAAGGTTGAAGTTATGCACCCAAACACATGTTTTTTTTCAAAGCTTAAAAAAAAAAAAATCATCTGCAACACATAATTAAGATTAATGAAACTAAGTAAGAAAATTGATGACTAAAAAAAAAAGGCTTAGATCTAGCTATGTTCCACACATATGCTTCCCTCTGTTCCGCAAAATAAGTGGGAATCAAAGCAAACCGGCGTAACCTGCTGTGTCTAAAAGCACTGCTTTGATTTGTTCAGGCATCACGTCGTGGCCTTCTTGGCATTGCTGATTAGAAAACAAAACATGTTTATTACTACTAGTAAATCATTCTCTCATAATCATTATACTATACATTAAATGATCAGCATTAGCATCTAATTACCTCAGCGTGGAAAACATCCAAAGCAAAACCGTTGAAACAGCTAATCACGGCTTGTTGAACATCCAATCCTAAGTTATCTAAAGCTCTCATGGTGGAAAGTAAAAGACCTGGTCTACGTCCACTGAACATGTGAATGTTCACTGCTTTTCCTTCCCTTAATCTAACCTCAACCTGCGAAATAAAACACACCCCCAAGTCTATCAAAACAAAGAAGCCTTGTTACTAAGCAAGTTACAGAATCCGGTTTTGTCCACAGGAAAACAAATGAGCTTATTCTTACTCTTGCTTGCTGGCCTTTAGGGCTTGGCAAGGAGGAAGATGGACACAACTCTTCCTTAACTCGGTAAGATAGCGTTTGTGGGGTCGGTGTTAGCGGATGCAAGCCTGAAGAACTCGGTGGAGTAGATTCGAGTTCGGTATGAAGATCATTGATTCTCTGTAAGAGCTCTTTAAGATAATCAATAGCATCACCAAGTATCGATGCTCTATCCATCTGCATTTAAAAAGCCAACAAAAACCCCCAAAACTAAGAAACAAGAATTTGCACTTAAGGAGAAGAAAGAATGAAAAAAGGAAGAATCTTTTTTTTCTTTTTCTTACTTTGCTGATTTTGGGAACAACTGATCTAAGCATGTAAAGCCTATCATTAAGCTTCTTCCTTCTTCTTCTCTCAGCCATCAGATTCTTAGCAGGCATTCCTTTCTTCTTGCCTTTGTTATGCTCATCAGATTCGTAATTCAACCCAGAGATGTCGATGATTCCAGTACTAGTGTCGTCAATCTCTCTCTCGTAGCTCGATCTCCTCATCTCAGAAGAACTCTCTGAATTGCACATTTTGCTACTCGAGCTCTGACGCATTGCAGCTCGTTTCTGGAACAACGTTGGCTGCGACCCAGATGAAGCCAATACCTCTAAGGGTTTCAGAACCTTAGCTCTGTTCTCGAAAACGCCATTCGCAATTCCCCCGAATTCCAGTGGACTAAATCCATTACCTCCGGTGCTGTTTCCCGGCGGTGGAATTGGACGGGAAGAGAGAAAATCCGGCGGTGAACTCATTCCTTGGTTCAATCCAGCGAAATTCATCGAGATTGGAGTCTGATTTCCATGGATTTGTCCCAAAAACCCAGAATCGAAGCCGAACTCATCAAAAGGGTTGTTGTTGTTGTTGTTGCTGGTGGGGGCGCTGAGGAGAGAAGCGATGCAAGCTTTTGTAGCTAAGAAAGACTGTTGTTGTTGTGAAACAGCGTCGAGTGTGAAGGGTTGCAACGGAGAAGAAGACGAATCAATCGATTGCTGAAGAAGGAGAAGCAGATTCTCTGAAGGATTTAAGGGGAACCCACCATTGAATCTGAAGTCGTTTTGGTTGTTTTGGAGGATTTGAGAATCGTGTGGATTTGGCGGTTGTGGGTTATTGAACCAGTTATCTTCTGGGTTTCTGACCCACGACGCAGATTCGTCGTCCTCGCCGCCGTCGTCTGCCGCATGAGATCGTTGTCCGGCGCCGTCGAGCCAAACTCCGTCGCCGTTCATAGCTCTTTCACTGAAAAGTTGGAGAAGCTGGAAAAATGAAACCTCAAAAGGAGACAAGGCGAGAGAAACGGAGATATAATACTTTGAATATTTGCAGAGATTTTTCTAAAAAAAGGAGGCGTTAAAGTGGAATCACGAGGATCTTATGAGGAGAAAAAGGCCAAATCTAAGAAGAAAGATAGAGAGAGAGACAAAAAGAGACAAGGATAGAGAGAAATTCAGAGCTCAAAACCCTAAAAGTTGAGGTTTTTGGGGATTCAATGTCGAACGCCAACATTTTTAAGACTTCCCACTGATTCTCGTGACTAACTTTGCTTTCCGTCTCTCACCTCCACTTCATATTTGCCACCTCTCTGTCTTCTTTTCTGCGGAATTAGTTCAGAGCGAGAGAGAGAGTCGAAAAAAACTTAGGAAGATGATTAGCATAGGCTAAATCCGACCGTTAGTTTGTTAATTTTTACCTTTTTGGATGATTAACTTTTATTGGATTATTCCTTATTACATTTCTTATTTTTTTTATTTTTTTCATCTGAATATTTTTCTCTTTTTTTTATATAGAACGTTTCAGAAATCCAATAAACCTAGGTATCTAGTTTACATGAATAATATTCACTAGATAGACACAAGCACTTCTTGCTAACTTGTATACATTTGTGTTTCATCTTAATCTTTTCCGTTATATAAAACAAATGAGAAATACACAAAATACAAGATGGAGTACGGTTTTGGTACACCAAATCGACGGAAAACGAAAATTATCCGAAAAATATGTTCGATACACGGAAAACTAATCACAAAATGCGAAAAACATAAAAGAAAGACTAATAACAACAACATAAATTAGAAACACGTTAAACCCGATATACGGGAAACCCATGATGGGATACTAAAAATAAAATTGCGAATAATTCAAAATTAACTGTTTACGTTTGTAATTTGGTTGACAATTATAAATCTGAAAATAGCTATGAAAATGGTCATAGAAATTGCCTTTTCGATAATAAGCTAATAAGACAATATCTTGAATCAATTTTCGACCCCGAGATATATATAAATATATTTGGAGATTAATTCGGATAAAAGATGTCGGACGGAATGGTCCCTTTTTTATATATAACAACGAGGCCATGGTCCTTTTCATCTTCCTTTACCTCCACTCATTTTAAAAGAAATAAAAGTATTTTCAATTTTAAAGAAAAAAAAAAAATTATTCACAAAACAACAAGTTTTCACATTGATTCATTTTCTTATGAGCATACAGTCAAATAATCCGTTTTTGTAAAATGTAAGTATCGCAATTACCATCAGATATTCGTTTTATTACGAGTCTACAACATGTTCATACATTAATCATTTATCGATCTAGAGTAGGATCATTTGATTAGATTCATAATCAGTTATGATTTATTTTTTTAGCAGCATGAGTTTTGTTCTAGTAAAGATAAAGATATTGTTCTTTATCAAAAAAACAAAAAAAAAGATAAAGTTATTGTTAGATTAAAAAGTGTTGTTATGATTGGCTATTTTCTTTGGAAAATATTTTTGTTATTTTTCGATTTAAAATTGTAGAAAAAGAAATATATAACAAGGGAGTCTTAAGAAAATATGTCATTTTTATACCAAATTAGTCTATATTCTCTAAAGTTAACAAAATAACTAAAACTGTTAACTAAACTCTAAAAACTAAACCTTAAAACACAAAAATCATACACTAATTCTAAACCATAAAGACTAAACTTTATCCCCAATCTCATCGGCCTTGAAAATATTTCCGGTAGTACTAATTTACTCAAACTTAGGGTATGGAATATTGTTCATATTAACCGTACGTTGCGTTTGTTGGTCTTGGAGAGTTTTTCCCGGTCACAAGAAAAGGGGGGAGAGACCGTACAGATTAAACCCATTTTATGCCTTCTTTACATTACATAGATGTTCTCTCGTCGCAGCTACAAACACATAAACATGAAAAGAGAAGAGAAACCTCCAGTGTCGTTACATATTATAACTCAATCTATGACTATTATGTACGTAGATGTTCTTTAGTCTCTTTTACAAAAAATGAACATGCATGGTCCCAAACGGTTCTTTTATAGTGTCAAGAATCCCCAATTTTAAAACATACAAAGAAAAAAACGGGAAAAGATACATATGTACATGGAGAAACGTTCTTGGTTCTGAATTAAATCAATAATGAATTCAAAAACCAGAGGCAAATTCTACCAGATTCGATCAAATACTAAGAAACAAAGACGATGAGGAGGACAAGAAATGTTTTGTTTAAGACTCTTTTTTTTCTCTTTCTTTTGTTTTTTGTTTTCATTTTGTTGTTGGTTTCATTTCTTCTGTTCATTATTAATTAGGGAAATTGCAGGAAATGGATATTAGAACTTGCATGAACACGATGTGTTTTTTAATATACAAAACATTTTACCGTGTCTTGCTTTTTATTAAACGTTGATAACTAAATAAATACAATGATACACATTCAATTCTCTATTTTTCTAATAACTCTTCTTTAAGAATTGTAGTCTTTAGTCTAAAGTGTGTAAACTTATTTTTCATCAGTGTTATCATTCCCAATTTTCCATCAGTTAAATGTTCATTTAACCTTTTAAAGAAATCGGGTTTACAAAAACATATGTAAGTTTTTGAAATTGTTGTGTATTTTTTTAAAAAACAAAGATGAATATTTTTAATTTTTTTTTACGTGAAGATAATTTTATATTTCCTAATTTACTCAAACCCACTAAGCATTTGGTTATTTGTTTTTACCAACTATGATTAATATAAAGTAAATCTTCTTTTAATTAATAGAGTGACATTACATTTGGTATTGCAAATCGTTTCTTAAAAGCTGTGAAAGTCTCAAAGCATAAAAACTTAAAAATGGAAGTATTTATTTTCCTAAGAGTGTTATTACATTTGTTGAAAAAAAACTAATAACATCATCTCTAATAAATCAGCTCTTTTAGTAGGATGAGTTTTCTTCCAGCAAAGATAAAGTACAGTATTTTGTTTTACGAAGGGATATATTGTTTTCGTTGGAAAATATTTTTGCTACTTATCAAATTCAAAAATTTGGAAATTTTTTGCCAGGCCCAATATTTGTGACAACGTTTGACAAAATGGGCCGTGTTATTGAGAGGTTTTCGACTCCATCATCAGATCTGAAAATGGGTTTCGCTGGAAGCGATGATGTTAGTATAGTTTTATCGGATTAAAGCTCGCTGCTGCATTTTCCGAGCACTTTGAACAAAGAGACGATGGGGTCGTCACAGTCTTCGCAGGTACTCGATGAAGAAGACGAAAGCGAAGGTGAAGAAGAAGAAGAGGAAGGTGTTAATGGCGGATTAAATAGAAGAATAGAGCTGGATAATCTCTTGGTCAAGAAGGTTCTCGAGCAAGAGCCTGAGATGCTTCCTTGTCACGCCTCTGCTTCTCCACTCTCCCCTCAGCTCTCTTCCCTTGGAACCCCTCGAATCGGACCGTCAATCAAAGTCTGGGACCCTTACAACGTCCTCGCGCCACCTCCTCCGCCTCTCTTCTCCCGTATCTCCTCCACCGGGGAACACGATCGCGCCGCCGTGACCGAGGTCTATTTCATCAGCCATGGAGAGTGCGATCTCAATCTCAGGTCTGATCTGATTGGAGGGAGGTGTCACGTGGCCGCTCTCACCCCCAACGGAAAACGCCAGGCGAGGGCTCTCGCCGTATTCTTAAACTCTGAAGGGGTTCGATTCGCCTCCGTCTTCTCTTCGCCTCTCGATCGAGCTAGATCCATGGCCGTTTCCGTTTGCCAGGTATTATCCTCCACAATATTGGGTATTACTCACGCACGAGATGAAACCAACCTGAATCACATTCTATAATCTTGTAAGATCGAATCAACTTTGATTCTTAGAAAACTTTTTGAGTCTTCGATTATAAGGAGAAATAAAAACCAATTGCGATGAATCTTTCTCAATGGAGTCACTTTAGGTGCAAACACTTCACAACTAGTTAGGATCCTTGTAAGTGGGTTTTGGTAAGAATAAATGTGGTTTTGTAAGAGTAATTTCTGGATTTATAAATGCCTACATACTTGATGCAGGAGATGAATTTTCCGGAGGAGCATGTACAGTCCTCAGATGCCATTGTTGAGATGAGTCTAGGAGACTGGGAAGGCTTCCATAGATCAGAGATCTACACACCTGAAATTCTAAGCTTGATAGAAAGATGCCAACCTGATTTCTCAGCTCCTTCCGGCGAATCACTCAGACAAGTTGAGTTTCGGATGGCTCAGTTTCTGAATGGAACACTCTTAGGAGTTACAGAGAAGCTCAGGTCAGATCTTCTTCCATCTACACATCACAACAATGCCAGAGGAGGGTTCTCACAAAGTATGCACTCTATTCATCGCCCAAGCCTTACAAGGAAGAAATCTGGGAAGACCCGGTTTCAGGTGATGAACACAACCGGCGATCACAAGGCTAATGAAGAGATATTTAATCATCAAAACGACGAGCAACACCTAGGTGATATAAACATCAAGAGCTCCTCTTCTCAACTCTCAACCTGCATTGGGGTTTTCACACACTCGTTACCTATAAAGTGTCTTCTAACCGGTATCCTCGGATGCAGCCCGGTAATGACGCATAAGATCTGTGTTGAGGATTCCTCCGTGACCGTGTTACAGCACTCGTGGAAAACAGGTTGGCAGGTAAAGCGGTTAAATGACACCGCTCATCTTAGACTGTTGTAGTATCATCATCATCATCAGATTCTTTTACTCTCTAAAAAGCTCGAGCAACAACGAGCTGGTAAATTATTCCAAGACCTTGGCAAGCCATTTGAGTCTACAGAAGAAGATCAACAAGCTTTCAGATTACACAAGCTACCTACACGAGCCTCTTGTATTGTTTGTTTTGAGAAAGAAAGAAAAAAAAGCTAAGGGATTCATTAATTTTCATCTTTTGCCTCCTTGTTTTGTTTGATTCTTTCCAATTGCAAGCTTCCTAAGAGAATCTTATGTAATTCTTATACTAAAAAAAAAAAACTTATATTCTGAATCATTGCCTTATCGTAGATCTCTGAAAGTTCCACAAGTCTCCACCGCTTTTCATTTACTTTGGGTAAGCTTTTCTGACAGATCTTCAAAACCAGAAAGCTTTTCTACTTAGGTGGTGGAAGTAAAAGGGGTAAATGCAATCACATGACTTAAGAGGAAGAAACCAAAAAAAAAAAAATAGGCATGTGAAACAGTTAAGGACCCATAGTTTGGTCCGTGAACACATTCATTCAATTCTTTGTTTCTTAGTAAGACACGCACACACACACATGGGAACAAACGAATCTGTCTTCTTCTCTGTTCTATTATTTATACTCACTCGCTTGGAAAAAAGTATCTTTCTTTTGCAGAACAGAAGAAGAAAAAAAAGAAACACACATGGCTCTGTCTTCTAGCGTCTCGCTTTCCGTGTTTCTCTTGATCGTTGTATCGGTTCAATGGACTCGGGTTTGCAGTGAATCCACAATCTCAGCTTCTCCTGCTGTTTTACCGTACATCAATGCACCAGATATGTCTTCGTTTTTCCCTTCCCCGACCAAAAACCGACCTGTCGATACAGCGGCCTCTCCTGTTCCAGATGAAGACGCACCTGGTCCAAGCTCAGGCCAGCATAATGGGAAGATTGCAGGCAGCTCGATCCAACTCCGTCCTGATCTTTCTTTGGTTCTCGTCATTGTTGGGATCTGTAGCTTACCATCTTTTCTTTATTGATGTTGTAATCTTTGTGGTTCGCTTATAGAGTATCATCACGAACTTTAACATGTACTACGTTGATACTGCTATTTTATATAGAAGAGATGCAATTACAGAGTATAATTTCCTTAAAGTAGTCTAATAAAAGTTTGGAATATACGTTCTACAGAGGTCATATGTGTTGCACTTTAATATCATCCAATCCATGTGACTTTTTCTATGCTTCCGATTGTTAACTAACTTTACGAAAAAAATTACATGACTTAACACAGTTAAATTCGCTTTAAAGAAATCAAAAGTAGAAAAGGGAGTGTAAAAACGAATGGTTGAGTAATAATATCTTTTTGATCTATAAGAGGTTAAAGTGAATAAAAAAACAAATTGTTATTTGCATCATCACTCAGCTACAAATTTTACCAGTTTGTATGATTGCTAACTTCCAGAACATTTCCGACATCAAATCGCTCGTTTCGAAAATACCAATAAAAAGCCAATAATGTCATTCAGACAAAAACGAAACCGAGTAATATAAAGCAACCAAGTAACAAAATGACAAAAAAGGCTTTAACAACTGTATAATTCTCCTCCAGAAACTCATCGGAATCTAAAAAGACTCCGGCCAAATAACATTACAGTAACATCTCTCTTGAGTGCCACCTTCATTTTTCCTTCTTTTATTTTGAAAATCATAATATATTACGGAAAAAAAAAATGAAATATATAGAACACAAACAAATATAACAGATGAAGGCAGAGACAGAGAAAAAGCATCACGCCATCTCTCATCAATTTTAAGCAAGGTTGATCGTGAAGGAGACATAAGGATGTGTCTCAGAGTCACCGGCTAAACCAGCCATGGCTCCTGCGTCCTCCTCGCTTTTCCAGTATAAACTGCATTGTTTTCATTCAAAGAGACTCAACAAACTCAAATCGAAATCTCATCGAACTACTTAGATCTGATTAACACATTGGCCTCAAGTTCCCAAACTAAGCAGGGCGGAATCAGTACAATTGGTTTTTCTCTTCAAAGTTCTGCAATTTCTCTATGGCTACAATTTTCTTCGGGGGATCAATATGAAGTTGAATGTTAAACAGCTTCCATGTATCCTACGCATAGAGCGATAAATAGGCAGAGCCTTTTAACATACCTGTTCGTAGAATCACACAAGCGTTCAAGTATGGGGCGTACTTTCTTTTCACTTTTCACAGCCGGAGATAAGACACATGCCTGGAAAATAATTTTGTCAGGGAAAAAACAGGGTTGAGGGATTCTCTAGAAAAGCATAGCTTGGAGTCATAATTTACCAAGAACGCCGGAGGTAACCCATATCTCATAATGCTCTCAGCGAAGATACGTACAGCACAGAAATGCATCCAGGAGCTGAAAACCTACAGATATAGACCAAACGATGGTATTGAATTTCTAAGATGATATTATAAGGGTATAGCTATACAGAGCAATGTGTAGATACCTCTCCATAACTGGTGTAGCACCACTGCAAAAGAGAGCTTCTCAAACTTTCCTGAACCAACTTTTCTAGCTCTTGTTTGCGAGTCTCTTGTGCTTCGACGCTATGTTCAAAATCACGGACCTAAAAGAGAAATGGCGTACAGCAAATGATGAGCTTCTAAGAAATAAAATCAGTTCTAAGGAATATCACTACTACTAGCACATAATTAGTTCTAACTTCTAAGAAAGCTCTAGAGGTAATATCAGGAACTTGAACAGCATACTCACTTGGAACCCTTTCTCACGGGCACTTGTCCTGAAATTGTCTGCAACACGAGTAAAGAGAGTGACAGTGTAAAGAGCATACTCATTATCCTCAAACAATTTCTTCGAGGACCTAGGAACCTGAAAACAGTTAGGATAAACTGATTAAAATCACTATGCGACAAAACAATAGTGTTGCGATAGGTCTATTCCATAAACTCAACAAATCATTAATTTACCACATATTCGGTCAGAGTCTCATAACATGCTAGCCAGTCCTTTTGGGAATACTTTGGAACAACTGCAAGGAGAGTCACAAGATGTTCTGACGCGACAATATCTTCTGGCTTAACCAAGCTTGAGAGGTCGCGAACAGCTAAGCTGTAACAAAAAGAAGGAAGATCAGCCACATTGCCACAAAATATATTAAAAAAAGGTAAGCAGAGAGAAACAGATAAAGACCAGCAGCATTATTCTCGAAAATCACTTAAGTATTATTCTACAACCTTCAGATGGTAGAACATGTTTCAAGCAAACTTAGATCAATGAGAAAACAAAGTATGAATAAGAGAGAGAGAGAGAGAGAAAAAAAAAGTTTACCTTCCACTTTGCTTTCGGTTAATGGCATTGAGTTGACCGCGGATATTGTTATATTCAGCGACACGAACCTGAATAATATATTGCAATCAGAGTCGTTAACACCACCAATTCATTTAATCACCAAAAGAAATTTTTAATCATAACTCTGCACAAAGAAACTGGCATTGTGCAGAATTTTATACCAATGGACTCATTCAGCTAAAAGTTAAGCTTTCTATTTTCCGATGAAACTAAAAGTTAAGCAGCAATACCTTGAGATCATCCTCAATCTTGGCAACCTGAGACTGAATATTGTCCACAACCTCCTTCAGAGGTGACATTGTTGGATACTTAGCTTCATCCCAGACAAACCTTTTGAGGCCAATCAAAAAGTTTTGTTCTTTAACGAATTCGATTACCAGCAAATTATTAATTAACTCTTGTGAGACAGAAAAAAAATCAGATACCTGGTGAGATAAGAATCAACAGGAACTCCATCAACTGTAAGGGCGTTGCTCTCCACACCAGAAATCCTCTCCAATTCTTCGATCTGTCTCCTGATCTTTTGCGAAACTCCTTCCACAAAGCTGTTTGACTGCACATCTCAAGAGATCAAATAATGATCCAATCGGGAGAGGAAGGTAAAATCAAAACGCAAAATCGCACTCGATGATCAGATGAATTACCTTTAGCAGATCATCGCCGAGGGCGAGTAGAGAATCTAAGGTTCCAACCCGAAGATTAGGAATGTTGAACTGCGAAAATTGAAATCAAACCCACGAAATCAGACCATAATCAAATCGTAAAACTAGATTACCGCGAGAAGAGTACAAGATCTCTGCCAATTTCAATCGAATAGCGAGCAAAATCTCAGAGTACCCGATAAACTGGAGTATCAAAGGAATGCTTGGAGATCTGCTCCTGTAAACGATTCCACAACGAAGAAGCAGAGTCCTTCACTGGTAGAGACACCACCCAGTACCTCGAAGTCATTGATTCTCAATCTCTTTCTTTCTCTCCCTCTGCCTTCTTCTCCGATGGATCTGTATACTTCAATCAATCCTCTCTGCTAATGGATAACCGGTTCGAAATATATACCAACGAGTAGAAAACCAAACCGGTGATATAGTAGCATTAGGCCGGTTTAGTATCCCCCGGCACGTTCGGAAATAGATGACAACACCAAACAAGAGAAAACGAGCCAATAAGCTAATGGGCTAATGGGCTAATGGGCTAATGGGCTAATGGGCTAATGGGCTAATGGGCTAATGGGCTAATGGGCTAATGGGCTAATGGGCTAATGGGCTAATGGGCTGAGGTCTAAATAATAAAGTTGAAGAGAGTGGGGAGAAGAAGAGAAGTAGCATAAAGCATTGAGAAACCCTACAAAAACTTCTAGGGTTACCGCGAAATTGACTGGAGTTTGCTTCACGGATTGCTTCTGTTTGCTCAAAGCCCCAACTCTCTGAATCGTCCTCGAACCCACACTGCAATTCTCTGCAGCGCGAGGAAGGCGATTCATCTATGGCAGACGTTGAAAACCAACAGGAGTCCTCGTTTCCAGTGAAGCGGAAATCGGATCTCTATTGCCAAGACCCGGATAATGTGGCAAACAAGGCTCATAAGCTCAATCCCTCGTCTAATTCTGCCGATTCTGAGTCCATAGTCGGAGAAATTAATGGAAGCGGCGTCGAGAATCTGAATTCTTCCACCGAGGAAGAGATTGGGATGGAATCATCGATTTCGCTGGAGAAAGCAGCTGGTTCTGTGTCGGAAAAGGATGAAAATGGCGTGGCCGACGATCTTGGAGCTGAAGAGGGGCAAGAAAGTGGAGATGGAGAGGAAGAGGAAGAGGAGGAGGAGGATTCGATTAAAGCCGAGATTGACAGGAAAGGTAAAGGCATCTCGAGAGAGGACAAGGGAAAAGGAAAATTGATTGAAGTGGATGAGAGTGACGACAGTGATGATGATGAAGACGACGAAGATGGCGATGAATACGACGACGAAAGCGATTTGTCCGACGATCCTTTGGCGGAGGTGGATTTGGATAATATCCTCCCGTCGAGAACTAGGAGACGATCGATCCAGCCTGGAGTTTACATCTCCAATGACCGTGGTGGAAACAACGAGGATGATGATAGCAGCGATGATAGTGACGCTTAAACCTAGCTTGCGAGGTTAGTGCTAAGAAATCAAGATTTAGTTCCTTTGATTCGAGAATTTGTTTCTGGTGAGTGATTATTGTCGTAATCTAATGTTTCGAACGCTTCGACCAAAGTGGGCTTTATATATATATATATATCTATGATGTTATTGCCTCTTGGGTTTTTCAATCTAAGTAATTAATGCCTAAATTTTCATCTCTTCTCGATTCTGTGTGGGCTTAAAGATGGCTGCTTGTGACTTTTACATTAGAAAAAAACTAGTCTTGAATTGGTAACTTTCAAGTAAAAGTTTGACATGTGAGATCTCTAATGAGGCAATGGATGATCCTTAAAAGTCGTGTATGAGCTCTGCGTATATGAACCTTATGTGAGAAATCAGGATCTGTGTCATCATATGCATTGCAGTGAACATTGATGAAGTAGATAATGATGCAGCCTATTATAGTAAGTCTTTGAATAAACTAGTTCTTGTTCTCGTGTTCCTTTTGGTTGAGGGCAATGCAATCCAAGTCCTAGGCTCGTTGTAAGGGTTAGTGAGATGGGATTTGGGTTAAGCTATAAGCTAAACTAGTTGGAGAGAATAAAAGAGTACTAGAGATGATCAATGATGAGTAAAGATGGAAACTTTCAGTTGTTATTCTAATTGTTCTGTCTTGAGCCGTAGTGAAGAGTCTGATAGGATTAGAAGGCGATGATAGAGTAGTTATTTTGATTGTAATGTTGATGAGGTCATATTCTTAGATGTGATTCTATGCATGCTTGTGAGAGAGTCTCTAAGAGTTTCAACTGTTTAAAGCCTAAATCTTGTGTTGTTGCAGCGAATATTTCTGCATAGATTCGTATAGTTGAATTATAGGAGGTACAGATTTTTGTCAGGAGAATATCATCATATCTCTTATGTTTTTAATGCAACAAAAAAGAACTGGACCACCAGGGATTGACAATGAGAAGTGAAAAAAAGGGTTCCTTTCCGAATCTCTCATATTGGGAAGATACATATATATATATGTATATTATTATTATTATTATTATTATTATATGATGATATGGATGTGTGTTGTTGGTATGGTGATGTGTAATGGTGTATGTATTTTAATAATTGGGACATGCGTCATCATGAGTCTCTGCTTTTTGGGCCTTTGAACTTGGCCTTCGGCTTCATAGGATAAAAGGAAAAGGAATCTCATGAACCAACAAAAAGCTGAGAACAAAATAAATAAAGATAAGAGTTGTAGAAGAAGAAGAAGAAAAAAAACAAAAACTTTTACCGGGTGATTATATTTCGGACATATATTCTCAATTTTGATATCCTGAATATGTTTTTTCTGACAAATTTCTAGATATCCATTATCCGGGATTTACCGTTAGGTTTCTCTTAACGAATTCGATCATCTGTGAAATTTCCAATCGTATTAAAAACAATTCAAAAATTACTAGTATAAATATTAATTTATTATATTTGTCTAATTTATTCCTAAGAGTAAGAGTCACATCCACGTCCGAATTTTCCAGATAATTTACCCGCACAGTAAAAAAAATCCAATAATTCAGGCATTATCTGAGTCAACTAAAACCACTATAGCTGGTTCGATGGTGAAAATGGAGATGATTACAAAAAGTGATGAGATAAAGAGAGCGAGAGGTGGCCATCACATGGGCAGCCATTGTAGCTTATGATGGGTCAAGAGAGGTGAAATCATCACTCGTCCCCTTTTTACACAGTAAATATAACATTTCGGGTTATTAGTTGAAATTATGTGACTATAGATATGTTCCTAATTACTTACCAATAATCAATACCTTTATTGAAGATTAGTGTTAAGTTGTTAACTGTTAAGCAAGAGAATTTATAATAATGATCTGGCTTGTGTACCCTTTTCTCCATGTAATAATTAGCAAGTGGGTCTATTATTGAGTTTGATTATGAAGCCTATGCCACTTTTTTTGTTCCTTTAATTTGTTTCTTAATGGTCTTATGGATGTAATCCCTCCCTTTTTGTTGTCTTGAGGTTTTGTCTATTTCTTATGGATATATCTACCAACTCGAAAGAAACCATATAGTTAGGATCAATTCAGTTCCAGTTGAGATTTACATAATATACTACTAGTTAACTATTGTATGTTTACTGTTTGAACATTATATTACAATTCTTTTGAAAAAGATGGGAGTTTGATTAGCTTTTAGATTTGTTTGGTTAGAGAAAACAGTTGTACTATTACATTTTTATTAAAAATATATATATATATATATATTGAAAGAGAGAGAAAAAACCAAATTTCATGACCTTCTAATTCCGTAAATCCATCAATGGTGTCCTCGTGCCAAGACAAATTTAGCCAGCCTTGCTTCTACTTTTCTTGTTTATCCCATAATTAAACTAATTAATTTAGTTGATAGATTAATATTAGAGTTTTATTTGATTGATGAACTAATTTACATGAATACGTGTCTAAAATGGTAATATGGGTTTCGCTATTTGATGGATTTCACTATATGTTGGATCCCTTATTTGATGGATTTGATTTACTTGCTAATTGTCGCACTTTCTAACAACCGTGAAAGATTATCTAACAGATCAAAACGATTGTTAGATAAAGCGTTTTTTTATTTTTGTTTATTTTCGTGACATTTACCTGTTTTCTAAAATACTGTGTATTTTATTGTTCTTCACCGTTGTTAGTAGATTTTGATATTTCTGTTTCTCTTCGTTGTATTTATGAATTGGTAATCATCACCTTAACATTTTACAACAAAAAAAAAAATGTTAACGATTGAATTTTTTTTTTTATCAGTAAATTAATTAATAGGATTTTGGCGAGTATGGAATAGTTTTCTATTCGCGGGGATGGCAATTTCGTAACAATAGAGAAAAGGTAGGGGATTTTTATATGTGGAACCCTAAAAGCTCTGACACTTATACATCACTTCACCCTTTCTCTTTGGCGAAAGGCCTCAATAACCAGTGGTCGCAACACCATACCATTCTTCAACGGTCAAGATTCCTTTCGTGGCTATCTTTCGAACCATTCTTCACCGTTGGATCATCAACCAAAAAGCTTAACCTAACCATGGTTAGTTTTTTTGGTCAGCTAGGTTGGCTTTTCCTCTGGTTAAAATGTTTTATTTCCACAGAGAGAGAGAGAGAGGCTGTGTTTCTGAGCTTTTGCTTTGCTTTGCTTTGCTTGCGTGATCTCTCTTCTCTCTTCTCTCTTCTCTCTTCTCTCTCTCATCCAAATCTTCTGATCATCTCTTCATCATTGGAGAGTTTATCTAGATTCATAATTCTCGATCATTCTCAACGTTTTCCTCGTTGAGCTTTTCCGATTCTTTCTTTCTTCTTCTTCCTTTTTATAAACATCAGCGAGTTTGGTTCCGACGACGATTGTAGTAGCTTCCTTTGCTCGAGGTTTTCAACTCGTTCGTCGTAGATCTACTTGATTATATCATCCTGTAGATCTGGATTCAGTGTCTCATTTATAGAGTTCACGATCTTGTGCACTCGTTATTTTCTGTTCATCGAGCTCGGGATTTTCAAAATTGCTTGTTTGAATACGAATCTAGCTTTCTCTTTACTGAATCGAATTCAAATCCACGAGTCTTCAAGTTCCGGTGAATTTTGTTGAGTTTAGCTTCTCAATTTTGTGAGCTTCCGATTTCAAATCGTGCTAGTGTGTGGATCTCGAAGCTGAGCTGAAGTCAATTTCCGGTGAATTATCAGAGCTTTTTGGGTTGGGCAATTGATAGAGGAGATGAATTATTTCCCGGACGAGGTCATAGAGCACATTTTTGACTCCATAGTTTGTCACAGAGACAGGAATTCGATATCTCTGGTGAGCAAATCGTGGCACAAGATCGAGAGGTGCAGCAGGCAGAAAGTGTTCATCGGAAACTGCTACGCCATCAACCCGGAGAGATTAATCGGGAGGTTTCCATGTCTCAAATCGCTAACCCTGAAAGGCAAGCCTCATTTCGCGGACTTCAACTTGGTTCCTCACGAATGGGGAGGTTTCGTGCACCCTTGGATCGATGCTTTGGCTAGGGCCCGTGTGGAGCTCGAGGAGCTTAGGTTGAAGCGGATGGTTGTCTCTGACGAAAGCTTGGAGCTACTTTCACGCTCCTTTGCGAATTTCAAGTCATTGGTGCTTGTTAGCTGTGAAGGGTTTACCACTGATGGCCTAGCCTCCATTGCCGCCAATTGCAGGTCAATATCAGAAGCCCAAATTTCTGCGTTTACACTTTAGCTTTTGGCTGAACATCATTTTCCTAACTTTAGAAAGCATAAATTGATTGGAGCACTTCACTTTCTTTTGATTGGAAATGGTTTATCTGGGCTTTGAGCAGTGAAGGTTTAACGCTTTTCCCAAAATGTGATGTCCTTCTTATTAGGCATCTTCGTGAGCTGGACCTGCAAGAGAACGAAATCGATGATCACAGAGGTCAATGGCTCAACTGTTTTCCAGACAGTTGCACCACTCTTATCTCCTTGAATTTCGCCTGTCTTAAAGGAGAAACCAACCTGGCTGCTCTAGAGAGGCTCGTCGCAAGGTCACCGAACCTGAAGAGCTTGAAGGTAAACCGTGCAGTACCGCTGGATGCTCTCACAAGGTTAATGAGTTGTGCGCCGCAGCTAGTGGACTTAGGAGTTGGGTCGTATGAGAATGAGCCAGATCCAGTATCTTTTGCGAAACTCTTGGCTGCCATAATTAAATGCACCTCGTTAAGGAGCTTGTCGGGCTTCTCGGAAGTTGCTCCACGCTGCCTCCCAGCGTTCTACCCGATATGCTCAAACCTTATCTCCTTGAATCTCAGCTACGCAGCCGAGATCCAAGGCAACCACCTCATAAAATTTATTCAGTTTTGCAAGAGACTTCAAAAGTTATGGGTAAGTTTGATCTCTGTTTATCTTTTCACTGTCCTGAAAAAAGAAACTAACTTGCTAACCTGACAACAAATGGGTTTATTTCATGGTTCCTACAGATATTGGATAGTATTGGCGACAAAGGGCTTGAGGTCGTCGCTTCGGCTTGTAAAGAATTACAAGAGCTGAGAGTTTTTCCCTCTGATTTACACGGTGAAGAAGACGACAACGCAGCTGTGACTGAGGTCGGACTAGTCGCAATCTCCGCTGGTTGCCGTAAACTTCATTCGATTCTCTACTTCTGCAAACAAATGACAAACGCAGCGCTCATAACCGTGGCCAAAAACTGCCCAAACTTTATCCGGTTCAGGCTATGCATCCTAGAGCCAAACAAACCTGACCACATCACATCTCAATCACTAGACGAAGGCTTTGGAGCTATCGTACAAGCTTGCAAGGGTCTAAGACGACTCTCTGTCTCGGGTCTCTTAACTGACCAAGTCTTCCTCTACATCGGTAAATATGCGCAACAGCTCGAGATGCTTTCGATAGCTTTTGCGGGGGACACTGACCAGGGAATGCTCGATGTGCTGAATGGATGCAAAAAACTGAGGAAGCTAGAGATAAGAGACAGTCCATTTGGGAACGCGGCGCTTCTTGCTGACGTGGATAAGTACGAAACAATGCGATCCCTTTGGATGTCGTCTTGTGATGTAACGCTCGGTGGCTGCAAGAGGCTCGCGCGGAATGCGCCATGGCTCAACGTAGAGATCATCAACGAGAATGAGAATAATGGGTTGGAGCGGAATGAAGAAGATGAAAGAGAGAAGGTTGATAGACTTTACCTCTACCGAACAGTGGTTGGGACTAGAAAAGACGCACCGTCATGTGTTACGATTCTTTAGTCTCTACGGTTCATGTTGGTTTTTGTTTTAGGCCTTTGATGTACTCTAGGTGTACTTTCTCCAATTGTAGGTGTACTTTCTTTCAGACAAGAACCGATTATGTGAAGCTTCATGTGTTTTAAATCTTTTCGTTCTTGCGATTCTTCTTACATGCTACTCTGCCTATTTTGATCTCCCTTTATTATAGAGTACCAGATTTTGTTTATCAAATTGTTTTGCCATAAATAAATCAGCCTTTGGAAGCTAAAATTTGGGAAAATATCAAACATGTCGTTTATCAAACGATACATAAAAGTTACAGAGGACAATACACAAGATAGCTATTTTTCTAATCCATGAGTCTACTCTCAAACAAAGAGGTACAACATTGACAGACAATGAAACATGACAGTACATAAGACATAGAGAGAGTTATGACACATCTCTTCGATTAACATATAATGTGACTGTAAATAACAATTAAATAAATAAAGAGATCCGCAGAGAAGGGCATTCTCAGAAGCAGCATTCCTCCAACACACAGCAACAGCAGAGTGCAGCAAGACTGCAAAAAGAAAAAAAAGACTTGGTCAATCGTAACACAAGAAAATTAATAAGCAGTATGAACAAAAAGCTTCGATTGTATTTTATATAATAGATAACAACAGCGTGAGGATCCAACACAAGATTTACTTTAGTTCCAAACACAACTCTGTAACTATTTAAAATATAAAAAGGTTTTCATTCGAGTGATCATAGGAAAGTTGCAGATGATAGAACTAAAATATAGCCATTAGGCTGTTCAAAAGAGAGCCACTAGTTTTATTGAAGAACGAAAGATAAAAAGCATCTTTGTATGAAAAGCTCTAAACACATCAAGAACCTTTCTTAGAGGATCACCAAAACATTCAGAGAACTAAATCTTTAAGGATTAATACGAATCTCTTGCACTCAAATTCCGATTAATGGCCATACAAACAAAAGGAAAAAGAAGTAAACTCTGGGTTTCACATTAGATGTCCAAACCCAACTCACATTATGACTTATCCATACATCAACTCAAAGAACCTGGTTCTGATCAGGATCATCACTTGATCAAAACATTCCCAAATTTCAAGAAACCAAAACACTTGTTCAATGAACCCAAAACATTAATTAGTGATCCTTTAAACCCACACGTTGCTCCTAAGGATCAATCTTTTGTCAGAAGAGAATCCGAAAAAAAAAGAAACAACATAAAGTTCATATTCTCAATAATAGCTTTATACGCCGACACAACGAGTTAACAAGATTGACCAAAAACCGCAAAAAAATCGAATCAGTGCACACACAATAATGAAGTTTAAGGAAACAGTGATTGATTCTGGTAGGTAAATAAATGGCGGGAATCAGAGAGACGAACCAGCCGCGAAGGAAAGAGGAGCAACCAGAGTCAGAATCCTGGTAATGGTGATGATCGTGCTGGTAGTGGTTGCAATGCTGAGAAGGAGGAGGCGGTCCCTGATGAGGATAACCTCCGGCTCCGGCGAAATAACCTTGATAACCGCCTTCGTAAGGACGTGAAGACGGCGGTGGGTACGGTTGATACCCGTGGGGCTGAGGTGGAGGATATCCTTCGTGATGCGGCGGAGGATAACCCGGAGGCGGCGGCGCCGATGGATAGCCCGGAGGCGGATAGTGAGATTGGTATCCTATTCGTCCGATTTTAGAACCGATCAAGATCAGTTGAATTAAAAACTAGGAATATCCAACGAATCGAATCGAATCGAATACGAACGAATAGAGATCACGAACCTGGAGGAGGATACGATTCCGGTGGAACTTTCTCGTAGCTCATTTCTTTGTTCAAATCAATTTCGCTTTCCGAGTGAAGAGAGAATCAGAGAGACTTTGAGATTATCGCAAAACAAAAATATAGTATTTTCCAGTTTCAGGGACCTTATCGAAAAGTGTGTAGCTGTCTTTTTCCATTTTTAATTACAGTCACGTGTCATTAAAATCGTGGAATTGGGCCTTTTTAAGTTTTAGTATTGGGCCTAGCCACTAAATTATTTGAGAGGGCAACTCAGTAAGAGTTTAAGAGGTGGATTATTTTAACACAACTACAATTTCATAACGTTTAGAAAAGTTAAAAACAACAAGGGGAGAACATAAACAATACACACTGTAAGCAAATTACATACACACGCAAGAACTTTAGTGCTAAAATACATTCGAGTACGTATATAATTTTCTTTTTGTCGAAATGACCTTCGAATTAACTAGCAGATGATGTTATATATATAAAAAAACCTCTATACTAGCAGATGTTATAAAGTAACTTCAGTTTAATTTCAAATAAAGCAGATGTTACAAACAAAAAAAACCTCTATACTAGCAAATAAAAACCAAGAGATACAATACAAGAGCTACAACTAATAACCGCCCATGCATATATTGCAACTGCGTCTGCGTTTGAATCACTAAACGCGAACGCTTTGGTTGTTACGGCGAGAAGCATTGGAACACATAACTCTCATAAACACCACCGTCAGTGACCCGAAACTCGTTCTCCGGCCGAGATTCCGACATCCGGGGATTGATTTTTCTCTTTTCCGTTCTATAGCTTGAACCAAAACCTACCCTCAGATTTGTAACGGAAACGGCGGCAGCTTTTTTCTCCATTCTCCGGCGGTTGACATACTCTTCCGATATAAAGACATCCATTAGAATAACTTGTATTGCCGTATGGGATATATGAAGAAGTGAAAATTACCTTTGGGAGAGTTTTAGGGAAATGAAAGAATTGTTTTTATTCACAGTTTGAAGTTTTTTGAAGGAATTGAAAGTGAAAGACTGAAAGGATTTTAATTTATAGAGGGTGTAAAACTGTGGGCGTTAGCTAGGTTCCATGTTTTGGCACATATATCAAATACAAATAATTTTATTTTATTATTTTAACTGTTTTTCATTAAAGGTGTTTAATTTCCGCATTATAGATTTGTACTTCCCGTTGTTGAATGCTGGTTAATACTTTCTCCGTTTCAAAATAAGTGTCGTTTAAGGATTTTTTTATGTTTCATAATAAGTATCACTTTAAATTTCTAACGCAAATTTTGGCACAAAATACATAATTTAACCTCAGTTTTAATGAAAAATTTCAAGAGTTATTATATATTTAAAGGGAATAATTGAATTTTCAATATGTTTTATTAATTTGTGTGCAAAGTATCAAAATGACATTTATTATGAATAAAAAGGAGTAATATTTAAGTGAAATTATTTGATTGATGCTTCATTAATGGAACCTAGATTTAATGGATTTTGATACTACTATTAGAGCTGTCAATTTGAGTGTTTATCCGTGGATTTCGCGGATTTTGACCCGCTGCAAGGTGGGTGTGGATCGAAAATTTTTAAAATTCCAAAAAACGGAACGAGTGCGGGTCGAGTATTTTCAAATGCGGAGCATATGCGGGTCGGTATTTTTTTCAAGTAATATACAGGGAGCCATATAAACCATGAGGCCACAGATATATCGAGCGACAAGTGTACTACACTGTTTCAGAATGAAAACCGCGGTCGATCGAACGTAACGCCCTCTCTGTCTTTTTCCCACGTGTCACCATGTGTCTGTCCTTGGCTAAATTACACTTTTGCCCCCCTGTTCTAACATCTCTTTATGGGCTAATTCTAGGCCCATCAACCAAATTCCGTAGGCTTTAGTTCCAATTTTGGTTTCTGTCTGCTGTACTATTGTATTGCGACGCGTGTGTATGAGGAGATAGAATTCTTGAAGGAATGCACGTCGTCGTCTATGCGAGAAAGGAGAGCAATGGTTGACGTTCAAGCAGGTTTGAAAACGACGTGTTGTTCATCTCTAAAACGAATGAACGGAAAGACGTTCAATGCAATCACTTAAGTTACTCACTTTTTCATCAACCACGTGTCTTTCCATCACTGGTAGAACCAGGAAGCGAAAATATGCAAAAGCTAAACTGATAAAGCTCCTCCCTCCGCCATAGCCATTTTTCCTCTGTACTCCACATAGAGCGAGAGTGAGAGCTAAAGCTCGAGCCACAGTCACTCGAGGTAAACGAAATTCGTGATTTTGATCGGACCCATGTTTCTAGTTCGGCGAAATTATTATAATTTCTGGGCTTAATCAGAAATGGACGTTCTCGCCTTATCCTCTTCCGCTTCCGCTTCCGCCGCAGCATCCGCCGCACCCACCGCTTCTATCGCCGGAAGTTTCCCGTTGTTTCCTTCTAGTGTTAGAGTGAGAAGTACCCGGGAGAATTTATTAGCTAAACAAAAGAAGTTTTTAGTTTCTGCTTCGAAAAGGGAAGAGCCCAATCTCAACGAATGGGATCAAATGGAGCTCAAATTCGGCCGTTTACTCGGCGAAGACCCGAAATTGACTTTGGCTAAGGTGAGATTCTGAAAATTCCTTCGATGAGTTTTTTAAAGGATATTCGAATTTTAAAGTCTATGGATTTCTCTTCAGACCCATCTATTTTGCTGACGATTTTTTATGGTGAAAATTTTATGTAGATAGTGGCTAGAAAAGTGAATCCAGATGCTTCTTTCGTTGAAGTTGAGAAATCTTTCTACAAGAACAAAGGTAAAATTCCATACATTGAAACGATTCCATTGGATTGGTCAAAGGAAGAGAAGAAGAAATCTAGTTCACTGGGTGGCTTGAATTTGGTAAAGCCAGTTCCGAAAAACGGAGTCAAATTCGAAACTGTGGAAAAGCCAGTGATGAAAAAGCCAAACCCTGCTCTGAAAAAGCCATTGGAGACTGCTCCAATTGCTGCTCCTCCAAAAAGGACATTGCCTAATGTTATATTGAGAAAGCCGAGCTCGTACTATGTGAACAATGACGACGATGAGGAGTCTAAGCTGCGGTTGAAACCGAATCTGACACTGAAAATGAGGAATGAGAGGGAAAACGAGAGGTTTAGTGACATGACATTGTTGAGAAGACCGGAACCACTGAACGTTGATGCGGGAGAGGAAAATTCTGGAGATAAGCTTCTCAATGATGGATTAACTATGGAGGAAGGAGAACAAGAAGATGGAGTATATTCAGAGTATACTCTTTTGGAGAAGCCAGAACCGAGGCCCGGGCCTGAGAATATAGAAGAGGAAGTTGGAGATAGTGGAGCTGTGGAATTGCCGGAGATAGAAGATACATCAATTCCAACTGGTAATTAGATAGAGACAAGACTAAGACATTTTAAAAATAGTCTAAACATGGAGCTGATTCATATGCTTGTTGTTTTATCAAGAAATGCAGCTTAAGAGCGAGATGTCCTCGGGATCCTCTGAGGAGAAAACCATTAACAGTGATCCAGTCGATAGAATTCCTTCGAATCCAGTTTCTCAAACCATCGTTGAAGCTTCTTTACTAGGGAAACCACAAAGGTTAACTCCGGACTAGTATCTTGATTAGTTTTGTTGTGGAACTGCGCTTTCTTTCTCATTTCTTCTCGTTTTGACTGACTGGTTAATTTTGTTATAGATTAGACCCGTCTTCCACAGAACCATCAGTTTCAAACATAGGACAGCCATTAATCGTGAACCATGAAGGTCGTCAGGTCTCTGTTGAGCTCAAGGGCCCTCCTTCTAGATCTTCCTTGGAGGTTTATAGAACTAATACTATTTTACCGTTTATTCGTTCATTAGATAAAATGCATATCATAAACTGTCTTGTGTGAATATTTATAGGAAAGTGATTGGAATAAGGCAGAGTCTCTAGTTAAGACAGAATTACGAGCAGATGTTGAGCTAATAAGCTCGAGCACTAGAGGATTTGCTGTAAGTAAGATCTGTACTCAGATATGGCTTCATGGTTTCATCCCATTTTGGTTTGATAGCTTTTTTGGTTTTTTGTTTTTCCTTCATAATCCCTTTTTTACAGGTTTCCTATGGATCTTTGATCGGATTTTTGCCCTACCGGAACCTTGCAGCAAAATGGAAATTTCTCGCGTTTGAATCATGGTTGAGAAGAAAAGGTGTAGATCCATCATTGTATCGACAAAACCTTGGAGTTATTGGAGGTCAAAATGTCACGAGTAAAGTTCCATCTCCAGATTCAAGCTTAGTAGATTCTGAAGTTGGGAACACAGTCAATGGAGAAGTTTCTTCTGATATGAAGCTGGAAGATCTTCTTATGGTATATGACAGAGAGAAGCAGAAGTTCCTGTCGTCTTTTGTTGGCCAGGTTTGACACAAAAAAAAAACTAAATGTTTTGTTATCATACATGGAGTCATGGAGATGCTTCTTTGTTCCCCCTCTAAACATTTTACTCAATGCAGAAAATCAAAGTGAATGTGGTTATGGCTAATAGAAATTCAAGGAAGCTTATATTTTCGATGAGGCCGAGAGAAAATGAAGAGGAAGTTGAGAAAAAACGAAATCTTATGGCTAAGCTTCGTGTTTGGGATGTTGTGAAATGCTGCATCAAGAAAATTACCTATTTCGGTATTTTCTGTGAGGTACTAACTATACCGGAGTTTATCATATGTTTGTAGTTCCTTCTTGCTAATAGACCCGCAAGAACGGAATCCAGATTGTTGTTAAAACTAAAAAGTTTGGTTGAAACAGCTAGAAGGTGTCCCTGCATTGATTCACCAGTCAGAAGTTTCATGGGATGCAACTTTAGACCCTGCTTCATATTTCAAGATCGGTCAGGTAATATCTTGAACTATCGTAAACGCTACTAAGAAATGAAAGTGTTTGACACACGTTTTTTGTTGGTGTTATCAGATCGTGGAGGCCAAAGTACACCAGCTAGATTTTGCTCTTGAACGTATCTTCTTGTCACTAAAAGAAATCACGGTGAGAAAGATCTTTATAAAGTTTCTCTTGTAGAAATCGTATATCATTTGATCTATATCTAAACCCTTTTGATATATATATGCAGCCTGATCCTCTAACCGAAGCCTTAGAATCTGTAGTTGGTGATAATGATCAGTTGGGAAAGTTACAAGCTGCAGAGCTTGACGCTGAGGTATTATAGTCTTCTGTGACTATGTAATCAAACCATTATATTACGGGTTTCTGAAAAACTTTCTTCTGCAGTGGCCTGATGTGGAATCTCTGATCAAAGAGCTGGAAATGGTTGAAGGAATCCAATCAGTTTCAAAAAGTCGTTTCTTCTTGAGCCCAGGTCTTGCTCCAACGTTTCAGGTACACAGTTTTATCGCATTTTAAACACAAAATCCTTAAAAAATGTGACCTTTTTTATAGTTAGTTTTTTGAACAATGTTTCTGTATAGGTTTACATGGCGCCAATGTTTGAGAACCAATACAAACTGCTTGCTCGAGCTGGAAACAGAGTGCAAGAGGTAAAGAAAGAAAGAGAAAGATCTAAATCCTAATGTCCTGTTTTTTTTTTTATAATCTTGGATGATTCAGTTTTTTTTTCACTATTTATTGATTGCAGCTAATTGTCGAAGCATCGTTGAGCAAAGAAGAGATGAAATCAACAATCATGTCTTGCACCAACAGAGTAGAATGAGAATATTGAGGAATGAATGATTCCACTGTTTTGTTTTCTTCTGCAAAGTGGTATCACCCAAGACTTATGTAGTAAGTGTACAACTATAATATATGATTTCTAGTGTAATATTTTTTTGAGTTTTTGTGATGTCAAAAGGTAGAAACTGAAGACAAAACAAAAAAATTTGCTCACTCAGACGTAACCAACTTGACAATGTAGCTGCACCAGTATACATCAATTCAATCAAACCCAACATGCTTGATTTAGGGATTCATCTTGACTCTGATTTTGATCTGTTGCTCCAAATTTCGGTGGAAAGAAACTGCTTCAAATATTTTACATTCAGGGTGTTCTTGGAAAAACAAAAACGTTGAAAGTTCACAATTTATGAGAAATAGACAGTTTTCAGAGCGGAATTGAAAGGATATCCAAAGGTTCGTCTTGGGGAAACCAAAGAACCGCATTAGGGTAATCATTTATGGAATAACAAATCCTAGGTCTATATGACTTGACGGACAAGCTTCAGTTAACAACGACGAACCCATACCTTAAAAACAAAACAAAAGGCTGATGAAGAAAACGTGCTGAAGCGTAGACGTAACTCTGTAAACTGTGTTATGAACTTATGATCGATCTAAATCAAAATAAATTGTTAGTGTAGTGTTTGACTGAGCTTAGAGAGTGGTGGAATAGGGTGTGACACAACTATAAAGAAGCGAATGATTTGATACATCAAGTGATGTGGTATTGGTTATGTGCTTGAGTTCTACAACTCAGTCATCAAGGGAGAGATTGAAAGTGTTGTGCTGACTGACTTGAGAAGCTGTCAGAACAGAACATGATACAGCTGTAGGAACAGGACGTGTTACAGAAGCAGTTGATGTATCAGTTGGAAGTAGCACACGAAGTGACACAAGGAAGCAGTACAAAGTAACTGATGACGTGGGGCTAAAGCGTGATGTTGAGGATAACATGTTACATATGCTAGACAAAGACATAATCGGTATACATGGTGTAGCAGCTCACAGAGACATTGGAAAGAACTGACACAGTTGCTGATGCAGTACTTGATGCAGGTGCTAGTAGAGCAGATGCAAAGGCAATGTTTAATGCGAGTGATACTCAGTGATCGACACATGATGGAAATACAGTGTGGTAATCAAGAAGACTGCAGCTGGATGCATTCGAGGATGTATCAGGAGCTGAGTCAGAATGAGATGCATCAGAGGATGTATCAGACGTTGTACCAGGAGGCAAGAACTTGGCGTGGCACAGAAGCTGACGTGGCAAGTGAGTTGCTGAGCTGGACGAAATCACTGGAATGTATATCTGGCGTTGATACAATTGATGCAGTTGATGCAGTTGCTGTACCAGTTTAAGAAGTAGTACAGGAACTAATACATGGGTTTATTGAAAAGGCCCATAAGCCCAAAATGATGAAGAAATCGTGTGGGCTCTTAGGGTTTCGACCCTAGCCATATAAATACCAAGAGACGGCCAGAGAAACGTGCGCGCGTCTAGGGTTTATCATGAGATGCACACAGGTGTGTGTGGCGTCGCCCCATCATACAGGATTTGTAGATCCGTTGGTGATGGTTGCTGGAGTACAAGCACATCTGTGAGATGGTGCTTGTATCGGTAGTAGCCGAGCGGTAGACTTTGTAGAGATACCGTGTCCACAGTTCGTCCATCTAGAAAAGAATGATAGGCATCGTAGTGCTGTATATCATAGCAATTGTAATTGCAATCTTGTTCTAGTGGATTTGTTCTGGACTAGGTCCCGGGGATGTAGGGAAACCGAACCTCGTTAAAAAACTCTATGTGTTATTTACTTTATGCTCATACGTATACTCAAACACATAGATCTAGCCACAAATGCGCTTTAATTTGGTATCAGAGAGGGTTCCCGATAGAGACCTAGTCTTGTTTCGGGTAGGTCATGGATTTGTGGCTACGAGAAGAAATTTTGGAGGAGATGAGAGAGAAAACGTGTTTCGTTCTGTGCTTATCCGATGGAGGTTTGGTTTTTGAGTATTGGAGCTGAAATTGAGATTGGTGGTACTTGAAGCGAATGAAGAGATTCACGATTGTATAAGAAAATCAATTTGGGAACGTGACAAAGGAAATATAAAGACATAGAGAGGAGCTTCAAAGATTTAGGATTTCTTGTCAAGTCGTGTGGTGTTGAAGACGGCTCTGGTCAAGATCTCGCTGAGAATCATGATCGGAAACTACTTCTGGTTTGGGTTGATCTCCGTGGCGTGAAAGGAAAAGAAGTCCTCGATGAAGAATCATGGGTCTGCATTATTTTTTGTTTGGGTTGGACCTAAGATGAAGGTAATATAAATGTGGGCCTTAAATAAAGTTTTTTGGGCCTGAAAAAGTTGATCCTTTTGTATGGATTTTTGCGAAACCTGAAATCAAGAGCGCCGTAGCCAAAGGATTCAACAATCGATGGCAACACGAGAGAATCAATCTGACTTTGAACTTGGAGTGAAGATCAGAAATTGTAAAATAGAAAGATCAAGAGGAAGAAGAAGCGGGTAGTGGTTATTAATCGATGTCCGTATTGAAACACCTCAAAAAGTAGAAGATGACAGGAAAGCTTAAACGTTCAGAAGATGGAAAAGAGAAGAACAGTGAAGTAAACTGCAATTGTCTCCTTTATATTCAAGTTAACGGATGAAATCACCAGAAAAAGGAGAGATGGTTGATTAAAGGCGTAAGCTCTGAGATTTTCAAAGAGGGTCGAAGACATCAGAGAAGATATTCTGAGATGTGCGACGGGTTCATAAGGAGGAGTCATGATCATGGCTGAAAGTGTTTCGCGAGGTCATCAGATAAATTACTAGGTTGTTGAGAAGAGGAAGTCTCTAGTAAATCATGGTTATGAGTGATTTTAGATCGTTTACTAGAGGAATCATGGTTCCTTTCAAGACTGGAAGGACTGGTGAATAAATCTTTAAAGGTTTACTTGGGGATCTGATGTGCGAAGAGATTCTAGATTTGAAAAATTTCAGAGTGAACAAATAGAAGAAAGAGTCAGATTTGTTAGAACAACTTCAAAGTAACGTTTGGAGGTTTGAAACTTGTCTGATCGAGCTGAAATTTTGTGTCAAGCTTCGTGGCACTATTGTCTTGAGGATCAACGGTGGGATCGTAATTTCAACGGCTGGTTTGAGATTTATTCATGCATTTCCGAGACAGATCTGTACAGAGAAGGCTGCGACCAGTCTGACAAGAAAATGGGTTTGGATCATGAAACAATAGCGTCTTGAGCTGAATTTTTGCAGGAACATTCTGGACAAATGGAACTATTTTCTGGCCAAAGGAGAGCTCATTTGGAGTTTGGATGAAAGATAGGCGTTTTATTGAAGATAGTTTTTGTGCATCAAAGGTATATTTCAGTCTTTGCTACAGTTTGTGTTCTACTATCTATGTGATTGCTCTAGAACTGCTACTACATCAGTAAGAGACTGTTCTGTGCGTACGGCAAGTTTAGATCTTGTTTCTATTGGCGACAGCAGTAACTTATTGATGTTGGGTCAGCTGCTTCTAAGCTAAGTCACCTAATGGTCATCAGATTCATATGTGGAGTGTCATGCTTATGACAAGAAGACTGTCCTATTCTTCGAGAAGAAATACAATTCTCTTGGGTGTCAAAGAAGATGTGGGTAAAGATCTCCAAGTGTTGTGATGAAACTCTGTTGAGATATGTGACTTTGGTTGGTTTTAACTTAGTTGTGCACTCAAGCAGGGGGAGATGAAGTCTTGATGAGATACATGAGAGTAATCATACTTATAATGCACAACTTGGTTTCAGGGAGATTAAGGTTGTGTGAATTTGAATACCTGGATTACTCTTGTGATGCATAAGTAGCTTGAGTATCAAACTAAGCTAAAAAGGGAGAGATGATGGTAGATCTTATGAGCTAAGTGTTGATACATCAGATGATTCATGAGAATGTGTGACAAGAAGCATGACTAAGTGTTGATTGATCTCAGCAAGTCAAGGTTGTGTTTCAGAGAAATAACACAAACCAATGATATAAGATTGAGGGAGAGTTTGAAGAGCATCAAGCTGTGTGTAAATGGAAAAGCTTTCTACAACTCAGTAAACAAGGGAGAGATTGTTAGTGTAGTGTTTGACTGAGCTTAGAGAGTGGTGGAACAGGGTGTGACACAACTATAAAGAAGCGAATGATTTAATACATCAAGTGATGTGGTATTGGTTATGTGCTTGAGTTCTACAACTCAGTCATCAAGGGAGAGATTGAAAGTGTTGTGCTGACTGACTTGAGAAGCTGTCAGAACAGAACATGATACAGCTGTAGGAACAGGACGTGTTACAGAAGCAGTTGATGTATCAGTTGGAAGTAGCACACGAAGTGACACAAGGAAGCAGTACAAAATAACTGATGACGTGGGGCTAAAGCGTGATGTTGAGGATAACATGTTACATATGCTAGACAAAGACATAATCGGTATACATGGTGTAGCAGCTCACAGAGACATTGGAAAGAACTGACACAGTTGCTGATGCAGTACTTGATGCAGGTGCTAGTAGAGCAGATGCAAAGGCAATGTTTAATGCGAGTGATACTCAGTGATCGACACATGATGGAAATACAGTGTGGTAATCAAGAAGACTGCAGCTGGATGCATTCGAGGATGTATCAGGAGCTGAGTCAGAATGAGATGCATCAGAGGATGTATCAGACGTTGTACCAGGAGGCAAGAACTTGGCGTGGCACAGAAGCTGACGTGGCAAGTGAGTTGCTGAGCTGGACGAAATCGCTGGAATGTATATCTGGCGTTGATACAATTGATGCAGTTGATGCAGTTGCTGTACCAGTTTAAGAAGTAGTACAGGAACTAATACAGGGGTTTATTGAAAAGGCCCAGAAGCCCAAAATGATGAAGAAATCGTGTGGGCTCTTAGGGTTTCGACCCTAGCCATATAAATACCAAGAGACGGCCAGAGAAACGTGCGCGCGTCTAGGGTTTATCATGAGATGCACACGGGTGTGTGTGGCGTCGCCCCATCATACAGGATTTGTAGATCCGTTGGTGATGGTTGCTGGAGTACAAGCACATCTGTGAGATGGTGCTTGTATCGGTAGTAGCCGAGCGGTAGACTTTGTAGAGATACCGTGTCCACAGTTCGTCCATCTATAAAAAAATGATAGGCATCGTAGTGTTGTATATCATAGCAATTGTAATTGCAATCTTGTTCTAGTGGATTTGTTCTGGACTAGGTCCCGGGGATGTAGGGAAACCGAACCTCGTTAAAAAATTATATGTGTTATTTACTTCATGCTCATACGTATACTCAAACACATAGATCTAGCCACAAATACGCTTTCATAAATATCCTTTTATTTCCTCAGAGGTTACTCAGATCTAATCACGTATTTTGCTGATGACAATTATTTAGATGCAATCTGCCAAAGCAGTAAAAAACAAGCTAGGTCAACACATCACTACATCATTCATAGTTAATTAATTAGAGTCGCAAAAGTTTCGTGGATTTTTATTTTTTAAATCATTTAGTTTATCGACAAAAAAAAATCATTCAATTTATATTTTGTTTTTTTCTCTTCAAAACAAAAGCCGTGCCATGTACGCAATTGATTAGCTTGATTGGTTGAAATATTTGCCAAAGAAGTTGTTCGTATTTAATAAGAACAAAATGTTGGACAGTTCTGCCACACACAAAAAAAAAAAATGCCGGAGATGATTATGCCTAGCTATTAGCTGCATAAATATATTTCAAAAATGATTAATGCATGATTAAACCTTTAATTTGAAAACTGTGACTTTAAATAGTGGATGTCAGTATGCTAAACCAGGATCCAAACTACTGAAACAAAAACCTCGATCGACCTTTTTAAAATAAGCCATTAGTAATGTGATTGCGATACGTATTAACCTAATATACAATTTGGATAGATTTGTATCATGCATGTAGGTAGATGCAAGCATATATGTTTTTTTTTTGGTGGAAAGGAGCATAGATGTTTGACTTTCAAAAACAAAATTCTGATGTAGATGCTATGAATCTTATATGTAGTTTCATTTTGCGGGTATATAATTTGATGGTTAAGTTAAATTAACAAATGATTATGAAATAAGCATGATATAAATATAAATATACATAAATATACATAGGCGGCTCAATAAATTTAGAGTTTCTGGACTAAAAACCAAAAAAAAAATCAACATGAATCCTCAAATTTTTTGAAATTGTCCATTTAATCTAATTTTTTGACCTATATAAAATTTAAATCTTTTAAACCTTTAATTAATTTTTTTAAAAAATATGTGGAACCTCAGCATTTGCTCCTCTTGCACTTGCCAAGAACGGTATATATATATCTAACACGTAAAGGCTGGTTTCGACTTTTCACACATTGCCTCGAATATATTATTAATTCAGAAGTCCATCATGAACATGCCTCGTGTTGTATATTTTAATTTAAATCTCTGCCTAACTCGTCGGCTCTAAGATCAAGAAAACCCACAAAAGGGAGAAAGAGAGCACAAAAAACAAAAAAGAATGAAATCTTGGAGCCAAAGTTTATCATCTATAATAATCTTGATCTTACTTTTCGCCGGGCTCCATCTCTCCTACGGCCGCCATCTTCGTACGAAGATTCCGATGCACTCGACGGCTGAGTTCTACGATTTATGGCGGAGAGGATTTCCCGAAGAGAAAATGTTATCGTCGGTGGTGCACTCCGGTGATAATTACGACCTTATTTATGGAGTTTCCGGCAGAGGAGCTCCTGCCGGACCAAACCCGCTTCACAATCGATGAAATCTGTTTTGTTTTTATGCGAAATAGTTTGCATGCTTCTTCAGCAAAAAAAAAAATAAAAAAAAAAGTTTATTCAATGGGTTGGTTATTATTTTTATTTTTATTATTGTTATTATATTCAATCTCTATCATGTTAGTTGACATATATAATATATTTAATGTCTTTGTCCATTTTAAATCATAGGCGTATTTTTCCGCAAGAGTTGTCTAATTTTTCCGCATTTTTTCTTTGTTCACAAATCACACAATGTTAGGACTATTTTATTTACGTCAAATATTTTTTTTTCCTCAAGTTAGAGTACAAAGGTGAGAAAAAAGTATATTTCCAACTATTTTTCCTTCGTTAAAAATAATTAGAAAATAGTTAAAAAAAATCTAACATCTATGTTTCGTTCGTAAGAGATTAAAATTTGTTTGTTATAAGACTAAGATTTAATCCGTGCTAATTATAGTGCATAGTAATTTTCTTTTAAAAAATTATTTTGAAATTTAAGAAAATTGTTTGTATCTGAATTTTACAATATAGCTAACTAATGATTATAGATAAAACTGTAAATTTGTAATAATTTGTTTATTTAACCCATTTTGCAGTGAAATAAAATATTATTCGGGTTAACCCGCAAAAATTTATAATCTTGAAAACATAACTCTAATATGCACTAGTTTTTGTGGTTAGTGTACGAACTCTTTAAAAATATAGTTTTCTTGTGTCTACTTTTTTATAAAATTAGTAAAATATTTTTCAATTTTTGTTTTGATATATATTCAAATAAAATATAATAAATTATAGTGAAAAATATAGCAAGATTTTGAATAGATATTTTTTCTTTGAATAGATATGAATTGATTATTACTTTAAAATATATAATATTAAAAATAATTAAAAAATTAAATAATAAATATCCTCTTGAATGCAAAATATATATTTTTAATATTCTAATCAATAATTTTAAAAGACTATTATATCATTTCCTATTTCAATTATTTTTTGTTATTTGTAATTGTATTTTATGTAATAATTTAGAAAGAAAACAAAATTCATTTTTAAAAATGTGTTGTTAAATAATATTATAGAGATTTTAATATCTCTCTCCAACCCTTAGGAAAGTGATTGGGCTACAGTTGAATGGGTCAATACGTGGCGGCCTTTTGGATATTGGGCCTTACCGATACCCATTGTATGATTCTCTGCTTTGCTACGGTCGATGGACGTTTTCCTCTAAGAAAATTGTTCACAAACCCTCTCTCTTCTCTGATAACACAAAACAAAATTATATTCAAATTTTGTTTTCTTCATCATCCGCCAACTTTTCTAAACTCTCGAGGTTCGTCGATGGCGACTGCGGGATCAAGCTACAGTGTCTCGACAGATCAAGCTCCGTCATCTCTCGTGAACCTAGGTACTCTTTTCCCGGAGCGAAACTCCATCTTTATAGTCTAGGTTTTGCTAATTCGGTGTCGATTGGCCACTTGGCCTTCTATATTTGTGATTCGACTCCGATTTGAGTAGCTCTTTTCGAATGAAACTTGGATTAGATTCTGTATCTGCTCGTTTCTCATGTATGAATGTCGATAAGTGCTATTGTAGGGTGATGTGTGCAAATTCCGCTGATGAATCTAAAATTAATGTTACTTCAGCACTCCCAGACACTTAGATTGTGATTTTATGCTTCACACACACACACGAGAATTGGCCTTGTACATTCGATAAGAAGCTTTCATTCTGGATAAAACTTGGATTATATCTGCCAATTCTCATGTAATATCTCTGCTCTGGGCAAGTACCGTAGAATTTGATGTTCTGCCTTTATTAACTGTCAGGAAATGCTGCTGGTGTTTGTATAATGAGCAATGCATGGAAAGATGAACAAGACCCTTCACTGATCAGTTTCATTTCCGCATTTCTTAGCTCCAACTCTTTCCGTCTTAACTTTGTCTCGATTTCCCCTGTATGTTCCTTGCTCTGCTAATATTGTTTTGGAGAGTTTGATGATTTTTATCTAAACTAGCTAAAGAATCACTCCTTTGCCGTGATAGGATCTCATCTTCAATTGCGGAGGCGTGTCTATTGCTTTTGTTTTTGTGACGAAATGGGATTGTTGCAATGTTGCCTCCATCTTCAGCAGGTCGTCCATCCAACCTGTCTCAATTCCGGTCTCCTATTAGTCTGTCTTTTGTTTCTGATTTCTTTGACTTCTTAACCTTTGCAGAGTAAAGAGGCTGAAAGGGCAATTTGCGCAACTTTACGTTATTGCCACACTTTCAACTAAACAACAGAATGATTCATTCATGCGATCTTACTTCCAGTGAGTGGTCTACACATCTTATCACTCTGCACCATTTTTTGCCTATTTCTCTTACCGAAAATGAAGCTCCATACTTCTTTTCATTAGATATGAGATGGACTTTGGGAAACCTGCTTTTGTACTAGTCACTGATCCTGAGATGGGATTCGAGAAGATTGTTAAGATTGCTCACTCTCGCGGGGGTAAAACTCATTTGTTTAGTGTTAGTTAGATATTTATGCTATTCTGAGTTATTGATTAGACTGAAACTTGAGCTGCAGTGTGCAAGCAACAGAAGGTGGCGTCTAAACTCAAGGTCGAGGTATGTTTTCAAAGATCACTCGCTGTAAGGATCTGTTTCAATATTTGTTTTGGCAACCTCTAAATCTTCCTTCTTTTTCCTTGAAGAGGAAGCGAACTGTGCAGGATACAAACATGTTCATCAGAGTTGTCACATCCATACCCAACATCAACAAACATGATGCAAACACGGTAACTTCAAACTTGTACTTTGTACTTTTTCTTGCATTTTGTGTTTGATTCATGCCGCTTCACGATGAATTCTGCTTACATATATGTCCCATTTGGTTACAGCTGTACCAAGCTATTGGTTCAGTCGAAGCAATTGCTAAAACATCCAAAGAAGACATATTAGCAAACACAGATCTCTCTTCTGACAAGGCTGAGATGCTCACCAGGTTTTTCCAAGATCCCGTGTTCTACCTCAGTCCCAAATTCAATTGATGAATGCGAAAACAATGGTAAGATCACAAGTCTTGGCTGGAGATAAACTTCACAACGTCTTAGAGTTAACGTGAACCATCTTGTTCTTGGCTGTAACAGTTTCTGAAGGTACCACTCAAGGGCTCTTCGTTGTCCTCTGCTATGGGTACAGTACATACACGGATACACCTATAGGAGCCATTATCGGGTATGTTAAATGACTCAGTTCTTCACCTTGGAAACTCTGCCTGAATATCAGTAGTTTCTTACTTTCGTTCCGGTTTAGATCATGTTTCGTGTCGGAAATTAATCAATAACCGAAACTTCTGATGTTTGAAGCAATCACTCAAAGTAACACCAAATCGAATGATGAAAACGTTTGGTAGATTGATTGTGATAAGTTTGATAGTTAAGCACAATAAATGACCACACTAGTTTTCTTTTTGTTGATGTTTAGGGTTGATTTGATCTTAAGCAAAAACGACAAGCTAACAAAACACATGTGAATGGCTTTGCATTTACAAATCCTAGTTGTGGTTTTTGTGTTCTTTATTATGTTATTGCTTTATCGGGATCTAATTATCTACTACATATTTTCCAAAGTAAGAGACTTTTTAGTATATATTTGGCATACTCGCAAATTGTCTTAATCTAGGTACATGTAGTTTACTAGTACCTGATTATGTGTTAATAAATTCGAGCAAATATTAAATTAGTATGTTTTTTTTTTAGAAATAGGATAACTTATCATTTTTGACAAGACAATTTACCAGTTTTTACTTCCAAAATGATGCAAAATACGTCTGATGAATTTCTTCCAGAAACATATTAAGCTAAACTTTATTAATATTAATCTTGATTTTTTTTTCTATCTGCTAAATCGAAGCACTCGAGAACCAAAAATCTCAATCACTACCCAAATTGGGTACCTAGAATACTGAATACGTTGATTTGATCGTAAAGCTACTGTAGATCTATCAAGATAATGTTAAATGGACAACCATTTAAAAACAAAATGTTGTTGATTTGACAACTCTTAACACAAGACGTTATCTATCCATTTTGAGCGTCACCATTATGAATCAGTAATAAAAAAATCATGCTTAATGAAGGACAGTAAGAATGTAAGATTAATCCTTCATTAGAGGTTTTTACCGCAAAAAAAATCTATAACGCGTAGAAATTCTGTTGAACCAAAAAATTACTCCGTGTTCCTATTAAACTCGAGATTTGGTCATCACTAGTTATCGAAGGTTTCATATTTACAAAAATACAACTGCAATAAAAAAAAAAGACTACTTTTTGCTTTTCCCCTTAATTTTCCCCCGAGAAAAGAGACTAAGGCTTTGATTGTAACATGAATTATCGTTGATTTAACTTGAGTTATGGATCTAACTCATAGATAACTCAAAAATGTTACCAATCATGAATCAAACTAAAATTTTAGAAGTTGAGTTTGAGTCAGAATATGTTATGATTGATTTATCATTTTGAGTTATGTCCTTTATAAAATTGATAACTCAAAAGTTAACTCAACATCATGGAAAATCTCATGTGTTAGAGGTTGAGTTAGCATATTTTTCTTACCAACGTGTTTCATTTGTTTTTACCAATTCTTTTATTAGTAAAAAATCATATTAGTCAAAAACATTTGTAAACTTTCTTATTTTTATTTGAATGATTCAACCAAATTTGTTCCTATAATATTTAACAAATTACTTACATAATATTTGATACCTTAAAAAATTACTTTATTTGAATGATTCAACCAAATTTGTTCCCCTATTATTTTGGCTCTATTGGTGACTTTATTTGATACCTTAAAAAATTACTTACATAAAATTATACATATATATGCGTGTATTTGCTTAATATTTATTTGCAAATACGTTTGAGTTAGGTTTTTATTACTATGTTGCGAAAATAATGCAACAAACTTTCAAATTACATGTCACCAATAGAGCCAAAATACACGATCAATACGTAACTGAAAATCTGAGGAATCAAAGCCATCATTATCTCATCATCGTTGTCATCATCATCACTACCGTTTTTATATAGAAACCAACAAAAACATATTTGAGCCCACTCCTTTCCTATTTGAGCTTTGCGTGCGTTCTTATCAACTTGTAAAGAAAGCTACAAATATCATTAAATAAGGACCCAACTTTCTTGTGTTTCTCTCTAATCTCTTTCACCTCCACTGTTCGCTGTGATCTCCTCTCTTTTTCTTTTATCCAAAAGGGTAGTTTCAAAAGTGCATAAAGAATCGATCTTGCAAAGTGTGTTCTTTGATAATTTCCCTCTCGAATTCGTGAAAATGGGTTCTTCCGTGGAGCAGAACATTCTTGTTACTGGTGGTGCTGGATTCATCGGGACCCATACCGTTGTTCAGCTTCTGAAAGAGGGTTTTAAGGTTTCGATCATCGATAATCTTGATAATTCTGTTATCGAAGCCGTCGATAGGGTTAGGGAGCTTGTTGGTCCTGATCTCTCCAAGAAGCTCGAGTTTCATCTGGTAAGTACTACTTCTCTGTCTAGTCTGAGTTTTCTCCCCCGAGAGAAAATCTGATGAAGGTGTTGTTTTGTGAGGTGAAATTGTTTGGCTCTCTGGAAATGGGAATTTGATTCTTCCAAAAATTCTTGCCTTACCTATATTTTCTTACATGTCCTTTTCTGGGTTTGAATTGAAATAGTGGTTGATCTCTGAAAAAGTTCCGCCCAATTTTTGTTTTGGTGTAGTGAAGTTGTACTTCTGCTTGATTGCATGCTTGATTTGAAGAGGCTTGGTTTGTGTTTTGCTTTGGTTAGAGGCTTAGAGCCCAGTTTGAGTTTGAAACAGAGAAATTTTACCGCAAAAAATCTGTTTGGTTCGTAAGAAAAATGGAAGAACTTTAGCCTTTCTCTGTTACCTGTAGACTGGTAGTTGTTTGCTTTGATTACATTGCTTGTTGGATTGCATTTCTGTGGAGATTGAAACGATGTTGGTGTTGATTGATTATACAGGGTGATCTAAGAAACAAAGGGGATATTGAGAAACTCTTCTCCAAACAGAGGTGAGTTAGTTTGAAAATATTTTCAGGTGAATTGTAGAGTTCATAACTTTTCTGGCTCTTTTGCTGGATTTCATTTTCTTGTGTGGAAACAGATTCGATGCTGTGATCCATTTTGCGGGTCTTAAAGCTGTGGGTGAGAGTGTTGGAAACCCTCGCCGCTACTTTGACAATAACTTGGTCGGAACAATCAATCTGTATGAGACCATGGCAAAGTACAACTGCAAAATGGTTAGATAGGATTCTACAACTTCAGAAGTGTTTATTTCATCTTTTTACTTCCTTGTTCGATTTTACATTGGTGAGTTGTTCGAATATGCAGATGGTGTTTTCATCATCTGCAACTGTTTACGGACAACCTGAAAAAATTCCATGCATGGAAGACTTTGAATTAAAGGCTATGAATCCTTATGGTCGTACTAAGGTAAATTTCAGCACATCTGAATTTCAAGTCTTTAATCAGTTGTGATTGATACCTTTAAATTTTTCCAAACCTTGCCTGAGCCAAGAAGCCTTTCTTAAGCCTTACAAAAGATAACGAATGCTCGATTGTTGAAAGTAAATTGTGTATTCACAACCTCTCTCTTGTGCAGCTCTTTCTTGAAGAAATAGCTAAAGATATCCACGGAGCGGAACCAGAATGGAGAATTGTTCTGCTGAGGTACTTCAATCCTGTGGGAGCTCACGAGAGTGGCAGAATTGGTGAGGATCCAAAGGGAATCCCCAATAACCTCATGCCTTACATCCAACAAGTGGCCGTTGGAAGACTACCTGAACTCAATGTCTATGGACATGACTATCCTACCGAGGATGGTAGTGCGGTAAATACAAATCAGATCCTGTAATCTCTCATTCAGCGTGGTTCAGACTGATAGATCAAAAAGCCTTTCTTAGAGTAACTGAAAAGGATGTTCATTTTAGAAAGTTAAAAGGATGTTTGAAACAGGTCAGAGACTACATCCACGTGATGGATTTGGCAGATGGTCATATAGCTGCGCTAAGAAAGCTATTTGCTGATCCAAAGATTGGTAACTCTCTCTCAGAAACTTAAGTGTTAAAAGAGTTGAGTTTTTGATTTGATGGATTCTTCTCAGACATGGGTTGTTGTGATATCAGGCTGTACTGCTTACAATCTAGGGACTGGACGAGGAACGTCGGTGTTAGAAATGGTTGCAGCTTTTGAAAAAGCTTCCGGCAAGGTAAACAACAGCGAAGGGTAAATGATTTTTGTAAATGTTTTGTTTAAAATGGTTGAAACAATTCATACATTTGCAGAAAATCCCGATCAAGCTCTGTCCGAGAAGGTCGGGAGATGCAACAGCAGTTTATGCTTCAACAGAGAGAGCTGAGAAAGAACTTGGCTGGAAGTAAGTTAACCCTTTCACCATATTAACGATTGGTTTCATTTGGTTTTAAATTGTTAATAAATGATTTGATTAGGGCAAAATATGGAGTGGATGAGATGTGCAGAGATCAGTGGAATTGGGCAAACAACAATCCATGGGGTTACCAGAAGAAGCTTTGAATGTACTCTCTATTTTTTTGTTTGTTCGTTTGTCTTACTTACCATTACTAATCACTCCAATATAAAAGAAAGGAAAAGTGTGTATACACATAATATAGTTTTGCTTTATTTTCCATGTATCGAACTATCGATGAATAAAATAGCAAAGTTGATTCTATTGAATTTTCAGTTGTTTCTTTTGCTCCTTTTCATTGTCTTTAATTTAGTCTTAAACTACATGACAAAACCTGAAAGCACACGTTGAGCCGTACACATCCAGAATATCATACAGAAAGGGATATATATATTCTCATACATGAGTCAGAGAGAACAAGATTCAACCACATAAGAAACAATGGAGATTATTTTATAACCAAACCCCATGCTTGACCATTTCGAGCTATTTGATGCCTGGAAAACAACGAATCATAGCAACACAACAAGGCCTATGATTTGCTTCGAAAAGAACCACCAGATCCAGAAAGCATATCTAGAAAGCTTTTGTCCAATTCACCACTCGACAGCATGTCAATAACCATCTTTGTGGTGGAAACATCTGCACAGAACCCACAACTCTTCATTTCTTCAATAAGTTTAGCTGATGCGACTAAGTCACCATCTCGGAGATGTGCCCGGATTAGTGTGTTGTATGTACAATCATTTGGCGCATTCCCACATTCTTCCATTTTTCTAAACAGCAGGTCCGCTTCAGACAGCGAGCCTTTCTTACATAGTCCTCCAATCATTATAGTGTGTGTTTTGACATCAGGCTTCACTCCTTTGAGAGGAAGGCTACAAAACAAATCCCAAGCATCATCGACCTTACTTGCATTGCACATCCCGTGAATGATGATATTATAGATAGCAATAGCAGGCTTCAATTTACTCTTCTGCATTTTTTCTAGTATTTCCAATGCCTTTTCTAGTTCCCCATTGTCACACAAACCATCCAACAAAATACCATAAGTCACTATACTGGGTGGCACACTACGAGAAACCATCTCTTGGAAGAGTTCTTTAGCAACATTAAGTTTTCCTGATTGGCAAAATCCTTGGATGAGAGTGTTATAAGCGACTGTATCCGCAACCACTCCTCTCAGAGACATTTTGCGGAAGAGTTTAAGACCATCGTCAACCCGCTTAGCCTTACAATATCCATTTATAAGGGTGTTATAAGTCACGGTATTAGGATCGCATCCCTTGCTAACCACCACATCCACCATCTGGTTGGCCTCATCTAGGCGATTTTCCATGCAAAACCCATACATCAAAGAGTTATATGTAATGATATCAGGATCTATACCTCTTGTGATCATCTCATTGTACAATTCTTTAGCCTCTAGAAGCTTTCCCTCTTTCACAAAACTATCAATCAATGTACGGAATGTGAAGACGTTGGGAATGATTCTCCTACTGATCATATCCCTCAGCAACTGTGCACCATCATCCCATCTACCGTCTTTACAAAAACCTCCTATGAGAGTGTTGTAAGTAATAACATCTGCCTTGATCCCTTTCATTTCCATTTCATTGAAAAGGTTGAGTGCATTGTCGAAGCTCCCATCTTTGCAAAGACTACCAATGATGATATTGTATTTGGCTGCATTGAGTTTGATCTTTCTTCCTTCCATATTTTTCAACAAATCCAAGGCCAAGGCAGTGTTCCCGGACTTGCATATTCTGTTTAAAATCGGTCCGTAGGTAACTGCATCAGGTTGAAATCCATTTTCAACCATTCGATCGATTAAAACAACCGCTTCAGACACTTTACCTTTGAGACAAAGTCCATTGACAAGAGTGTTAAGCGTTATGAGATTGGGCATATGTTCGGTTTCGACCATGCGATCAACTAGCGCTACAGCTTCAGAGACTCTACCTTGGAGACAGAATCCGTTAATCAAAGTTGAAAATGTGATTGTGTTAGGCTCATACCCAAGTTTCATCATCTTTCCCAAAACAGAAGAAGCAAAACCGAGATTACGACGCCGGCAGAAGCAATTGATCATAATTGTCAGGGTGTAGAGGTCATACGCAACCCCCTGCAATTCCATCTGCTTGCAGAGACCTAACACGAGATCATACTGTTTCGCTTTCGCAACTAAACTAAACAATCTATTGAAATCTACGACCGTAGGGAGGGGACGAGACCGAACCATGGACTGGAAGAGATCAACAGCATCATCTTTCTTAATATCGACAATCCCACTTCTCAACCTCTCTCTATAAGAAGAGAGATTCCTATCGCTGCTGACACCAGAAAAATCTCTTTCGCAGAGATCAAAGAGTAAAGAAGATCTCCGGGCAAATTTGAAAGCTTTAGCACTCCTCCTTGTCCGTATCATCTCAACCTGAATCGTTCCTTTTTCAAACTCTCACTCACTGTCTGTAAACCCTAGTGAGATCCATGGCAATCAAATGAATACCCGCAAGACCAAACCAGTTCAATTTCGGTCGGTTTAAAACATACCGAAATTGGTTTAGTCGAGTGTTAAGGTCGCGGAAACAAATGGGTCAAACAAAAACATAATCCGCCATATTCGATGAAATGCCTCAAAGAGCTGCTGTTTTGTAGATACCGGCCCGAAACCCGTAAAGCCCATATATATTTGAATCCAGCCCGGTTTGGTTCGGAAAAAAATCGGATCTATATTCTAAAACCCGGTCCGGCCCGGACAAGACTCTAGAACTTTTTCGGGCTTTTCATTACAAACACAAAAATTCACAATTCTCAAATGAAAAATAATTAAAAAAATATATTTATCAAAATAAATCTAAATTTAAATGTATTATATCAAATCCAATTAAATTTTAAAACAAAAGTTTGACCAACAAACAAATAAAATTCAAATAAATTGTATTACCAAATAAAACATAAAATCAAAACACTTCAAATCTAGGTAGTAAAGTTCAGATTAGAATCTTTTTCATCGTTTTCTAAATCCCCATCACCATCAAGAGCTACAGATAAAAAAAGAGTAAAATAATATTAAGTTTTTAGAGGTATAAATCATATAGAAATGTCATTGAAAGTCTATAGATAAAAAATTTAAAAATATGAAGTAAAAGACGATTTCTATATTTATCCAAGTCATGCGCACCAACATCAGTGATACCACTGTAGTTATCGGAATGCTTAGAACATTACATGCCATATGAGCTAACTCACCATAGTTGTGACTGACACTTCTACCATTATAAAACATCCATGTCTTCATAAAAAGTCAGTTCCAACATATCGTTTTCTAAGTATATAATAAATTTAGACTTTTCTTCTTCTGGTATGTTTTTCATACGTTTTGAAATCATATGATAAACAGACCCAAATTTAATAAGACATACGTAATCAAATAGTTCCGGGCTTTTCGGACTAGCCCGAGCCCGATCTAGTTAAGCCCGAAAGACCTGATTTTTTTTTGACTTTTATTTCTAGGTCCGAACCTGCTGTTTTTCAGGGCCGGGCCGAGCCAGTCCTCGGGCTTTGGCCATAATTGACACCCCTATTCGTAGAATCCAATGGTTTTCTCGAGCACGCGTAAGTGTGTAATTTGTACTCAAAGTCGTTTAAACATGTTTCAGATTTATGGCATACTGTAAATTCGACACTGGTTCTTATTCTACTAGTATGCGAATGTGTTTAGGATATAAGAAAAGAGAGACAAAATTCTGAATTTGATTAGTTTTAAAAGTATCTTAAAACTAGAGCAACAAAAGAAAAATACATTCTTTAGTGCTTTACCTTATAATAGCTTTATCTTCCTCAGTCACAACAAGCTCTCCATCAACAAACTCACAATACAAGAAAGGCAAACCAAGCTGCTTCTCCATCTTCTTCACTATAAACACTTGTGATTCCTCACACACTGTAACCACCGTCCCTTTCCTTCCCAGCCTCCCCGTCCTCCCTGCTCGATGTGCATAGTGAACCGCATCCGTTGGGAGTTCTAGATTCACCACTAGATCACATTCCGCAACATCAAGACCCCGAGCCGAGAGCTCGTTAGTCACAAGTACCTTAATTTCCCCGTTCTTGAACTTCTTTAGAACCGTTGATCTCCCTAGCTTCCCCAGATCTCCATGCATCTCAGCGCAACTCATACCACGGGCTTCGAGTTTGTAGACCACGTCTTTGAGCTGCTTCGAGTGGTTCATGAAAGCTATAACCGATTGGGCCTCAAGGGCGTGAACGCATCTCCTTAATGCATCGACTTTGTGTTGATGTTTTGAGATGCAGTAATAGTGTATTAATGCTGGAGGTAAGCTCTGGATAGTAGTCTGAATCTGGCCATTAGCCTCAGAAGTTGTGGGAGTTAAGCTGATTGCCGGTGCAGATGGTTGAACGGTATCAAGAGGAGTGACTTTGTTGGCTTGGACCAGAACCGGCTCGTGACTCCAGCTCTTGGCTGCTCGAATAACCGAGAATGGCACAGTTGCAGAGACTAGAATGGTCTGCCGGTTAGCACCTTCATCAACTTCCCCTTTAGGACAAGCCCCAGATCTCTTTCCTACATGTTCTAGTATCCGATGAATATCTTCCCGGAAATTAAACGATAATAGCTCATCGACTTCATCTAGCACCAAGAATCTACACCCATGAGTGTGCAATTTCCCGCCTTTGCTTATCTCTGCAATCCTCCCGGGGGTGCCAACAACGATTGATGGTTTATTTTTCTTAAGAGCCTCTTCTTGCCTCATTCGGTTCGCACCTCCTACCAACTGCTGAACCATTCTACGGTGGTCAGGTCCGAGCAGTTTCTCTACCTCTCTTACTATCTGCATAGCGAGTTCTCTTGATGGAGCCACGATCATTGCTTGAATCTCTGCTCTCTTCTCGCTTTCACCATGGGAGGTTCTAGCTTTTCCTGCTAGTGGACCAATTTCGGATAATATTGGAAGTAGATAAGCTAGGGTTTTGCCAGATCCTGTGTAAGACTGAATCACTGCATCGTGACCTTTGATTATTGCTAGGACAGCTGCGGATTGGACATCCGTTGGAACAGAGAAACCTTCTCTTTCCAAGCTGTTTAACAATGAATCTGGGAGGCCAAGCTCCTCAAAGGATTTTGCAGAAAACAAAGGCGACACTATCTCAGCTGGTTTCTTCTCCTTCACTACTTTCATTTTATCGTTCTTTGCTGCTCTTACCTTACCTTGACCCATTTCAGTAACAAAAGTTCCCTCAAGCTTTACCGCCTTACTCTTCCCCGGTTTCCTTGGTTTGTTCCCCAATTCAAGGCTTGCAAGAGTAAGAGATCCGTTTTCTTTCGCAGCATGGCATAAAAAACGCGATTGGCGGTGGTAGTTAGCTGCAGCAGAACGCCATGATACCTTTCTGACGGTTGAAAACTCTTTGAGCAGAACAAGGAATCGAGATGAAACGGATGCCGCCATGTCACTCTCACTAGTGTGTGCTTGCTAACAAGAAAGAAAGCCTCTTTATCACAACATTTGCTCAGGACAGCCTGAAAAGTGCATAGGATCCGCATCAGATAGATAAAAATAAGCTTTGTGAACTCGGGAGATAAAGTGTCGAGGTATTTCAAATCTAGTGATACTACAATATAAATCAAGATGGGTTATCTTAGAAGGGATCAGCTTATAAAACGCCAAACAATAATAAGAAGAAAAAAAAGGCAAGCCAACAATGGGGCAATTCGTCGAACACCAGGCGGGCGTGAAAAGTATCATCACCAAATAAGCAAATTTATTGGCAGCTTCCACCACAAACCACGAGGTTTTGGTCAAAAGCTTCCAAACAATCGGCCCGCGACTCATAGTTTCGTAACCCAGCAAACAAAAAAGTAATCTAAATGGGTAACAAAGATTCCAACACTAGGCTTAGCAACAAGAAAGTAGGAAGATGGTCGTAGCAAGGAAACTAGAGAAAGGTACCTGATAAATAGTCTCGCTAAGGCAGTGGTCGAGAGCTAAACAAAACTTTCCGTCTTGATTTCTCCTCCCAACTCCACTCTCCACTTCTAGATAAAAAAAGGTTCTGCTCTAATTTGACCAAACCGGACTTCTATATCCTCGATTTCTTTCTTTATCACAAAAGGGACCTCAGCTTTTGACTTGATTTTTTGGTTGGATCAATTTCAATTCAAATAGAACCATTCTATCCAAATTAGAATTCAAGTTGAGCTAGATGTGATGGTAAATATCAGAACCACTCATGAAAAAAATCTTATGCATGAGGACCATAGACCAAACTGGAATTAACTTCCGATCAAAATCTTCTTCACTGGCCCATCTCCAGATAACGAAAGATCTATGATCATGAAAATCTATAATACAAAAGAGTGGTTGCATGTGAAAGAAGATAGATATAGAGATGTACAGACTCGATTTCTTTCCAAACCCAAAAAAAAAACAAACAAAAGTATAATAATTTGTATAGATATCATATCACAAACAATGCATCATATCTAAAACACCAGCCGTGTTTTACATTTGACCCCAAAGTTTCCTGATCGAATGTTGTGTGGATCACCATCTGATCAAATGTTGTGTGGGTTCATGAACAAGCAAGCTGTTTCTTCTAGACTTCCTCTCGCTCCAAGTTGCCACTCTTGAGGATGTTGTATTTGCACAGTGGGCAAGTCGCGTTTATGTATAACCATTTGTCTACGCATGAGCAGTGGAAATGGTGGCCACAAGGTAGTTCCCTTAGTTCTGTTCCGTCTTCATAAGCAGAGAGACAGATGCAACATTCCTATAATGCAGAATCAGGAAGCATAACCTATCTTAGGTTTGATCTTCAAGTTGTGGGTTATAAGATGAGGGGAGTCAATTGTGTGTTATAATGTATACTTACTGCATCCTCCTGCAGAAGAGTATGTTCAACGGGTGAATCTGTACCACACTCGGTCATTATTCCCTCGGTATTTCCTTGGGCTTCATCGCCAGCGTGTTTGTTGACATCAGCAACTTTTCGAAACTTGAATTTGGTGAGCTGCTCAATGTCTTCTTTTGAAGCCCCTTCCTGTTTTTCATCGTATCATGTTAAAACAAATAGCATAATGTAGCGACTTAGATTATAAGATGAGTTGGTTATGAGAAGTACCTGATCTGCCACGGCGTATAAAACTGCAATGATGCATGGCAGGCAACAGCAAACAGCAATGCCAATAACACAGGCCAATGCAACACAGAAGACAACAAAGAACACATCGAAACCAAGAAAAACGATAGACAACCTGAAATAAGCAAGACATTCAGATAATTAAGGCAGAATCATAGGGTTTGCACTGATGAAATTAGAGATGGAGGAAGAACAAACCAGTAAATCCGCGGGGATTCTTGTGCCAATTCTTGGCCACCAGCAGATACCCAGTAGAATCCAATGATCCACCATATAAATGAAAACATTGTGTTGGCAGATTCCAGATGCTTTGCAACACTGCCTCGGAAACGGTAAGTGAAATAAGAAAACACAACCCGTAACATGTATTACCCTTTTTGGACTTGTAAAGGCAAAGGATAACGCAAAACAAAAAGGAGCATGTAGCACGGACATCTGAGTCAGTGTATGACTTACCTATGTTGTGTTATAAAAAAAAGGAGTGAATCTATTGCACCTATCTAATCCCTGACAGAGATAGGATGATAGTAACTTGGAAATCAATTGATGGGTAACATCACATTTTCTCCACAAGAAGCAAGCAGAAGCAGTACCACACACGAGGAAGCAGTCCCGTCCATTTAATCTCAGTTAGATTGTAAAATGAATCAAGGTGCAGACAAAAGCTTTAGCTAAGAAACCACTACAATTTGGGGAAGAAGATATAATAAGTAAGCAAACTAAAACTCCATCTTCTAAGTGATAAGTACCACATCCAATCTTTTCTCAGCTGATAGAAACCGAAAATTAAGTGCAAAGAGCCTGAGTTCAAGTCATGCAAGTATCCACTTATCTGTAAACTGAAATCTAGACAAGCTTGAGCCAATATACACATAAAATTTCCTCAGGCAAACATGTAATCTGCTTAAGGACAGAAGAAGTCAAGCTACATACCTGCTGCTTTCGCTGTCCAACTGCCCGAGCGACAAGTCCTGCTCATCCGAATTCCTCCTCGAACCCAAAGCATCTTCCTCCATGGAGGAAGAAGATGACGAGGAGGAAGAAGAACGTGACCGTGGAGTCCTATTTGTTCTCATCCTGTTCCTCCTCCGATACTCAACACAGACACAAACCATATGCAGCACGCATTGCAAAGCATACCCCAAGAGCCAAACTCTGAGCGGCATGATTGGATGTTCATTTCGACTCATGACCAGAACAGCGGTAGCGACGGAGACAAAGGCCAGGTTCCAGACGATGTCGAGCACCACGACAGGCTTGGAGTAGGCCCAATCGCTCTGCCTCTCCTCGAGCTGCTCCGCCGCAGCCTCCCTCACAAGCATCGACGGCTCTCGCATCGCCCGTCCGCTACTAGCACGGCTCATAAACCTCGCGGCTTCCCTCAGCCCCTGTCTCCTCACAGATCTTCGTTCCCCGCTGATCGTTTGACCGTTCCCGGAACCTCCTCCGTTGTTGCTTCCCTCATTATCATCGCCGCTAAAAATCAACGGTGCCGGATCGATGGCGTCGGAGGAAAGATGGCGAGATGATGAGGAAGTCCCCGTAGTCTCCGTTGACATTGTTTCTCTCCCGTGTTTTTTATTCCCCCAAAAAAAAAACCTAAATCGTAGAAATTCGTGTAGCGTTACGCCATAAAAAGGCAAGGGTTCGATCTCAGAAAGCGAAATTGGAATTGCTAGGGTTTCGATCGAGAGAAGGAGAGAGAGAGATGAAGATGAAGATGAAGATGAAGATGAAGATGATGATTTAAGAAAATTAACAGGAAATAATATTTGATATTTGAATCTCAATCATTTAATAGTCTCATGTGGTCCCCTTAGTCAACAGTCAACACCCGGACAAATATATAACCGGGGTGTGAATAAATTACCATCTCAGTATGTATGTATGTATTAATAATAACTTCACAATAAATGTGTATTAATTTCATAAGTATATTATAATCTTTTAAAGGCCCTTGAAACCCAAAATATTCACATAAATCGTATATGATATATATATCCACGCCTGGAAAATAAAATAATACTAATATATCCACGGGTCAATAATGTCAACCTCTTGCGTCGGCGGTAGCAATAATAATAAAGAAGATGCCTTGTCCAGCTAAATCTTACCTCATCTTTGTAGTGAACCGTAATTATCCGGTATGGATAACCGGATTTGTAAAACATCAAAATCAATTTTGACCGTATTTTGTTAGGTAATAAAATGAATAGTGCCAGGCACATTCTTCTATTTTATTAAAGCTTATAAATATGCCTTATTGACATTGACTTTTTTTCTTCTCTCTCTCATATACTCAACAAACTACGAAAATAACAGAATACGTTACAAAAACAAAATCAATAATATATTAAAAACCACGTCTGATTTATTTTCTCTCTGGTCTGAGATTTTTGATCAGAAAGACAAGGAGCTGCCACCACCAAAGCTCTTAACGTCACAGATAATAACTTTGTGGTGGATACTCTGGAAAAATATTTCTTCCGTTAAGAAAATATCGATTCAACGGCAGAAAAAAGAGAAATCTAGCTTACAAGAGAATTGAAGGTTACAAAAATCTCGCATATCAAATGTATAAACGTTGTTTTTTTCGGGTTTGAATATAATTTAACATTCATAAAAAAAAAAAAAAAAAAGTTACAAAAATCTCCTTGAATCTCTGATAATCGATGCTATGTTTCATTGCCTTTGATTTTGTTGATTCAGAATGTCGAGTAGAGATGTGGAGAGAAGTAGGAAGAAGACCCAGTGGACGGCGTGGCTAACTCCGGTAATCGTCATGGCTAGTGTCGCCGTCTTCGTCGTTGTCATGTTCATCAACGACTGCCCCAAGACGGCCAACGGAGATTGCGTCGCCAAGTTTCTCCGCAGGTTCTCCTTCCAGCCACTTAGAGAGAACCCTCTCTTTGGCCCATCTTCTTCAACGTAAGTTTCAAGATTTATGATCAGTCTACTGCCTTATAAATCAGGTTCAGGCTTGTGACTTGTGAGGTATTTCAAAAGTATCCTTTGTTCATCGTTGTTTCCAAATCTGCTATTTTATTTTGGTCTATTTGACGCTTTAGAATTCAAGTTCAAACTTGTGGGTATCTAAATTTCTTACAAAATTATCATTTCCCCACTAAGGTTCGCTGATTTACAAGACTCATAGCTACTCTGTAATTGCTTTGATTGATCTGTTCATGTCAGGTTGATTTCAGCCTTGTGTTCTGTTGTCTAAACCCCAAGATTTGTCTCAAACAACCTGTGACTTTTATCTTTGGGGATTGTGAACTTCATTAGCAATGGGGTCCGTAACTTTTGGAATTGTGGTTTCAGATTGGAGAAAATGGGAGCTTTGGAATGGAGCAAAGTCGTGCAAGGCCATGAAAAATGGAGGCTCGTCACTTCTATGTGGCTCCATGCCGGAATTATTCACCTTCTTGTTAATATGTTCAATGTCATCGTCATCGGTATCCGCCTTGAGCAGCAGTTTGGATTCAGTAAGTCTTTACTATTTCTCACGCATGCAACCCAACCCTCTCATTAATTCTAGTCATGATGTATTCAAAATGTCTTGTAAAACAATTATGTAGTAAGACTCGGGCTCATCTACCTGATATCGGGATTCGGTGGGAGCATTCTCTCGGCACTCTTCCTTCAGAACAGTATCTCTGTTGGTGCCTCGGGAGCTCTCCTTGGACTCCTTGGAGCAATGCTATCCGAGCTGCTCATCAACTGGACTATCTACGCCAACAAGGTATACCGTGTGTCCTCTTCTTTATCAAGAAACAAGCATTAACCTTGTGGAATCTAACATCATTGCATCGCCTTGACGGGCTTCTGAATATTCCAGCTGGCCGCTTTGTTCACGATCTTGTTCATGGTCGCAATCGATTTGGCAATAGGTTTGCTTCCTAGGGTTGACAACTTTGCTCACATTGGTGGGTTCTTGACCGGATTTCTCCTAGGGTTTGTACTACTGATCAGGCCTCAGTTCGGGTCCGGCAACTCTTATCAGTACGGTGTCCGTGCCAAACGAAAGTATAACCCGTGCCAGTATGCGTTGTTCTTTCTTGGTGCTGTTTTAGTCGTCGCCGGTTTAACAGTTGGGACGGTGATGCTGTTCAAAGGAGAGAATGGGAACAAATATTGCAAATGGTGCCATCGCCTAGACTGTTACCTTACTTCCAAGTGGTCTTGTTGATTTTCAATCATTATTGCGTTAAAAATGTTAAACACTTCTTCTTATTTTTGCTCTTCTTTTGTGTTGCTCTCTTTCTAACATGCTGAAACTGAAAACATCTTCATTTTTTTTTTTGTGTTGCTCTCTTTCTAACATGTATTCTCCTCTGTTTTTTAATTGTAACTAAAAATGTAACTGGGTCCTCTTTTGGAGTATTGAGTGGATATGATTTATACGCGGAAAGAAGATTGGAGAAGTATAAAAATTCGATGATTCGTCAGAAATAAATATATGCATTAGAACACCGTATGTTCAGAATATAGGATTTGATATCACCACAAATCATCGAGAATGCAGGAGTTTAGTACTTTCACTTGATATCTTTGACATGCCTTTGATCAATACTATACATTAACAGTTTTCTGAGAAGACACACATGCAGAAGCTCCTGCTTGACAACAAAATTGTGTGTATTCACTTTGTCAATCAGCCAAGACAAATGGTCTTAGGAAAATGTAAAACAGCTTATCCTAACACATTCTCTAGTCTAATTTTTATTGTTATGGAGTCTGACATGGTAACCGTTTGGAAACTGTAATCCTGGAGTTCGAAGTATATTCCCTCCTTTAATTTCCTCCCACCTGATAATAATTTCAAGGGATATAATCAGCCTTATTGTTCTAACACAAAAAAGAAGTAACATGATTTGCTTTCTCGAACCTGTATTTTGTTACAAGGCAGTGAAGAAACACAGCCATCTGCAATTTGGTGAAGTCGGTTCCAACACAGAACCTCATTCCACCACCAAACGCCATGAAGTGCTTCGATGCGTTGTTAGCGTTTGATTCCTGTATGTATGCATTTGATTAGTTTCTTTCTTTTTTTATTTACTTGGAGTACAAGTTACTTTGACCTCACCTCCCATCTTGATGGGTTGAAGACTAAAGGATCCTCATACTTGTCTGGATTCAAATGTACAGCTGGAGGACAGACCATCACCGCCCAGCCGGCTGGAATGGTATAATCTGCATCATTGAAAAAGTCAATATATGAAACAGTTAATCATCATTGAGAAATATTATCATACCTTTAAACTTTATATCTATCAACGCCTTTCTGAAGATTGCAGGAACTATATTTGCTAGTCTTGCTGTTTCATTTATGAACTGCTTTGAAAAGACTCTTATATAGTCAGCTCATGAATTATGTGTATTGAAACTTTGGAAATAATTGTCATTTACTTTTATGAAACTCTTAATAAGCAACCTGAAATGTGTAAGTCATTGACTTGTATTCTTCCCATGTAAGTCCGGAGTCTGCATCTTCCCGCTTTCTCAGAATTGTCTCATGTTCTTCCTGATAATTAATAATCAGAAATTGGCTCACTTGTTGCTAAAAAGATTTTATATGGTTTTTGTTTCTCTCTTTACTGACCGTTAAACGCTTAAGAACTGCAGGGTCATCTGATAGAAACTTGATCGCTAAAGTTAAAGCGAGAGAAGTTGTTTCGAAGCTGGCGAATAGCAAGACGAACATTAAATCCAGTGCAATCTCTTCTGTCAGTATTGTCCCTTCTTTCTGAATCTCTTCAATGACGTAATCAAAGAAATCACTTGTGTTCTTCCTCGGTTTCTTGCGCCTCTCCTTAAGCATATTCCTCAACATCTTCATTGCATTTTCCCTACCCTGCAAGATCATTAATTAGTACCATATCATAGTCAGGTACCTAAAGAATGATGACTCGTGCGAGCGATGATTCACCTTGAGACATTTGTGATAAGCTGTGCCTGGAATGTCAAAAGGGAAGGAGATCAGTCCTTGAATAAAAGCAGCGAAGTTGGCCCTTAGATTCTCTGATGACTTGTCTGGATCATGGCTGATCAGCTTCTTCGCGGTGAGATCAAATATCATCTGATAATTAATTAACATGTTAGGAATAGAGAGCATTATATTATATATGTCTGAAATCGGAAACTGACGCTTGCGGTTGCATCTTTGAGTTCTACTGATTCCTGGTTTGACCAAAGCTCTAATCTCTTATTTGCAGTCAGCTCGACTTGAGGAAGCATTTTCTTGAGACCATCGTAGCCAAAGAGAGTTAAGACCATGCTTTTTAGGTACTTGTACATAAACCCATGTAGTGAACCCACATTCTTTTTCCCAAAGATGTTGGTAAAAGTGTCTGGGTACCAACTCTGGAAACAACGACCTTCTTGTTGAAACACAAAATAACTCAAATCAGGGTCTGTTGAGACAATAACTGGTCTCCCCGCGAGATTGGTCTTGAAAATTGGGCCATACCTGCATGCGCACAGTGTTAACTAATCTCTAGAAGCATTAATCACAAATGAGAGAAGAAACACTCACTTCTTAACCCTTTCTTGGACAAAGGGAGGGATGTCTGAGGTTGTGTTTGGCTTGAAGAATTGGATTGTCTCGCCGAGTAGCGGGAAACCCATCGAACCAGGTGGAAGCTTCCCTCTGCATTTGGGATTCCTCCAACTGTAAACCCAATGTGTGATGCTTATGAGAAGCAGAGAAGCCCAAATGAACAATTCCCACATCACAATATATGATGGAACTACAAATGAAACTTTTTTTAATTTTTGTCTTCTATGACTTCTTCTTCTTCTTCTTCTTCTTCTTGGGTTTGTGTTCTTTAGACAGAAACTGAAAACGTGAAGAGGAAAGAGACAAAGAGAATAATAAGAAGAAAGAGGAGTTGATCAGTGCTGGCGCATCTTCGTCAACCATTATGATGAGTGCTTAAATAGGCAAGGCAAGTCTCCACACATTATTATTAGATAATAATAAATAATGTTCTTAAACAGTAGTTGCAGATTGAAAATGGTCTAATCATTAAAAAAAAAAAACTTAAATCATAATTCATTATCCGTGTGAAAGGGCAGCTTTTTGTTTTGTTTTCAAGAATTAAAAAAATCAGGAATCATGAAGTGAAGGTTCCTCTTTCCTCCTAGTTTATTGTGTCTCATATGGCATTAAACCACCTCTCTGAACATTAGGCAAGTTTACAGCTTCATTTGTGGGCTCTTCCTCTCCATTAGATTTGACAATAAACTAATAATAAACAAATTGATTCTGTAACTTCAAATTTGAGACTCGTATGGGAAAAAGGAGTTTCCAGCTTTACATTATTGTTTCTCCAATTCTATCATTATCATATCTATGCTAAAATTCCAGTATCTAATACAATCTTTGACACCAGGGTAGCAAAATAAACTAACACATATATATTAGTTTGTTCTCATTCATGCTCAGGATCTCCTCTTTAGATCCGCTTGTCATATGTTTTTAATCATTGTCATAATTATATGCTTTTAAAAATTCCCACTCGTCAAACCCAAGATCAATCTTATTGCAAATTAATGTATACATGATCAGCTTTTAAATCTTGTTATCAACCACTGCAATCTGCTAATTCTCTGATTATAATTAACCTGAGAGTTGAATCGTATTATCGTTATCATTTTTTGCTTTAGGTGAACGTACTCAATTGGGACAATATGGGACCCCATCAGGTTAAACCAATCACAGGACAGTATGGGGTTTTAGCCATTGAGCAACGGGCTCAGGATTTATGCAACAAACCATGCAATTCTACTTCCCACCCACCAACTATATAAGGTAGGTTACTGTGAAATACCCTACATTACTGTTCATTTTTCTGTCATTTCATTAGATAATACAATTTGAGTGTTACATAATTGGTGACAAAAAGTGCTTTCTTCGTCAGTAATCCTGGGTCAAAAAAGACAACTTTAAGTTTAGACCTTGAAACTACTATACACTGTGTAATTAAGACAAAGCCTAAGAGTACTCTAGAATCTGCTTTTATAGGGAAAGAAAGAAACAAGAAGATTAACATTATCGTCATTGATTTGCTTGAAGTTGTCTTCAAGCAAAACCCAACATTGTGTTTAGGATTAGGGACATTTAGGGTTGGATTGATATGTGTGTATATGTTTGTCAGTCTGTGTGTAGTTTTCATATTGGTGGAGAAAAACCAAAATAGTAACCGCCATTAGGGTTTTAGTGAAATTAATAAACATAAAATAATAGTCATTAAGAGTATTGGGATGTGATTGTTAGGGGGATCCCGTACCAAGATAGAGACAACGCGATAAGGTTTTTTTTTTTTTTTTAATCTTCTTGTTCTGTGCTTATTAATAGTAACAACAGTGACAAATTCATCAACCCAATAATAGTTTTGAAAATATCTTCATTTGGATGTAGATAATAATCATATCTAAGATTTCTATAGTTCTTTTTTTTTTTTTTATAACCTAAGCTGTCCGATCGACATCCTACCGGAGAGATGGGAAGATTTCTATAGTTGCACTAAAATATTGATATTATCTAGTAGCTCAAATTGATTCAAATTAGCTTGGTTTGCAATCTATTTGCATTTTTTTCTCTAAATTATGGTTTAAAATATTCGAAACTGGTGGCACGAAATTTTGATGGTTGGGTTTATAAAATACTTGCAATTATGATTTTTATTTTTTTAACAATTACAAATAAAATAAAGAATAATTATTGGACGTTGCTCTTTAAGTTGAATCGTAAGCATTGTATTTTATTTTAATTTGCTCTTTATTTATATATATTTTTTACAGAATTGCTCTTTATAATTTATTTGCGTACCTAACTAATAAAGTGAAAAATATATAATAACTTGCCACTTATAGCAACAAAAAAACAAAAAATTGCCAAAAAAAAAGAGAAAAAACGCTAAGCGATGACGACAAAAAAATGAGAAGGAATATAGAAACGTATTAATATAATTGCGACTTTATAATCAAAGATTTTTGAAGCTATACACAACACGAACACGAGGGTTCGAGAGAATTGTGGAGAAAGTACGTTAGTGTTGTCTGTTCCGTACGCATGCGGCAAGCCACTTATATATTTTTTTTCTTTAGTTAAACAAAAAAAAATCACATATAAAAGGAAATAAAGAAAGAACAAAAATCAAATTATTGATGCTTATTTTGACTCGGATATAAATGAAATGCGTAGGACGAAAATTATATATATAGAAAACTGATATGAACCAATAATTTTTTTTTCAAAACCAATAAAGTTGGACATTCACATTCCTTACTATGAATGTAACAAAACAAAAGCCTTTAATTAGTTTATATTGATAATATTATTGAGAATTTAATAGCATTATCAACGAAACTAAAAATTATTTTGCTTGGAACGACTAGTTCACTCAACAGGTAAAAATTAGGCATATGTGTTTTATCCATCCCCGAAATCCAAACCTGGCCCGAAGTAATGAGTTCGGATTGGGTTCGGATCCTCTAAAATATTTGAATGGGGCTTACCACTTAGCATATCGGATATCGGGTCAGATTCGGATATAACTCAAAATCCGAAGTAAATCCGAACATATCCGAAATCGGGTCGATGCTTAGTAAAGTCGATGTTTTTTTTATACTCGATAAAAAAAAAACTGTTTGTGCCGGTTTTAATCATAGTATGGGTAAAAATACCCGAACATACCTGAACTTATCCGAAACTATAGTTATTTCGGTTATAAAATACTCGATGTAACTGGATCTGAAATGTTATTCGGATAAGGGCGGATTCTAATCAGTTTACTAAATCCGAACCAAATCCGATAAGTATCGAATCCGACCCGATAATTTAAAATACCCGAACGGGGCTTTTGAACATAAATCCAAAAACCCAAAAATCCGAGCTGAACCCGAACGTCCAAACCTAGCAAAAGTAATCTTATTTTGTCTTGATGATTCTAATAGGAAAAAGGCACCTTCCTTGGAAAAAAATAATACTCCCTCCGTTTTTTTAGATTGATTTTATGAGTTTTTTCACACAGATTAAGAATTATTTAATATTGACGTTTTCTAATCATTTACTCCACAAACCACACCCCATTCCAAAACTGTTATTAATTTTTTATTTTTTCGACGCCAAAACTGTTACTCCCTCTGTTTCATAATAAGTGTCATTTTGACACTTTGCACACAAATTAATAAAACATATTGAAAATTCAATTATACCCTTCAAATATATAATAACTCTTGGAATTCTTCATTAAACTGAGGTTGAATTAGATATTTTGTGCCAAAATTTGCATTGAAAATCTAAAGTGACACTCTTTATGTAACAAAAAAAAAATGCTAAAGTGACATTCTTTTTGAAACGGATGGAATATTAATTATATCAGAAAACTGTTATTAAATCGAGCTTAAAAATTCTACTCCATCTACTTGTACTGTAATTAATTACCTTGTAAAAGGGAATATACTTATTAATTAGAGTTTAAAAATCAATCAAAAAAAAAACGGAGGGAGTAATATATTTCACGACAATTAGAGGTGGTTGTATTAATTAGCGAGGTATTTAAAATGTGGAAGGGCCAAATATATATGTTTTCTGAATTGAAACTGACAAAATCATTAAGGTTATACAATATAATGAAAGGACAGATTTTGGTCGTACGCCTGTTTGTCCCCATGGCCCATGGGGTTTGACCTTTCACAAAAGTAAAACGCAAGTCGTGGGGGAGGAGTCACATATCGAACCATATGTGGTTTACTTCTAATTTTTAGTTTTCTTCTCACGTTGTATGATTACCCTTTAATCTTCTGATGTATTTAAACATTGCCATGTTACTTAACAGTTAACACGAGTGGTCAAGTGGATTTGTCGGGTTTCGCCGAAACCGTTTCGGATAATTTAATCAGTTTTTTTTTCTAGCCATACAATTAAAAAATAATAATTTACACTGACGATGCATATTAATTAAGCTAATCAAGTTAATTAGCGAAAAAACTAAAGTCAGTTTATTTATCTTCAAAATTAGACACTCTTATTTTACTATATGAAAAAGACACTCTCAATGATATTAAAAACAAAAATAAAAGACATTCTCAATTTGTTTAATGATACAAAGTTAATTTGGTTGTTAATTATTTATTTATTTGTTGATAAGTTGAAATTTTTCAAGTCTAAGTCTAAATTAATCCTTGAAGTATGTGAAGTGTCGGATATTTTTATCATTTTTTCACAATAACCAATTATTATTGAAATTGTTATGAAAAAATAACTATAGTCTTCCTATTGTAGGTTGAGTCATTTCACCAATATAATAGACTATTATGAACATGTATGATTTGTTATTATTTTTTTTATTTTTTTGATAACTAGGAGCTGATTAGGGTTTTTACCAGCCGACTAATCTTTTTATAATGAGTGTAACCGTAGATTAGCCCACTCATCGGATTTTTAAATGAATTTAAAACATAATACTATTTCGATCCAAATGTGAATGATTAGATAATTTTGCATTTATAAGAATCTATTTATAACCTAAATCAACAAAACAACTTCTTCATAAGTGGAAACCACTAACTTACTACCACTTGGTTTGTGACTTGTTATTGCTACCTTCGTAAATAACTTGGTTGTTACTTAATACAAGTCAAAGAAGATTCTATGATATTTTTATAAGCTTTCCATTTTATTATAAGAAAAGTAAAAGGCTTTGCCATCGAATGTGTGTAATATGAATATTATATGCTTCCAAAAACTATACCGAGCAGTATTCAAAGTTGATCAAAATATAATTTCTACATACAACTATACAAGGCCATCGTGCTCTATTATCTACATTAGTGAAATAATTCTAGAACACTTCACAAAACAAAACAAAACACAAAAATCTATAACACTTGGTGTTTCTTAAGAAGACGAAATAAATAAAAATATAAGCAACTCGAGAAGAAAATTGTGGGAGAAGTAAAATAATTGGCAATGCGGTAAGCAATGACTAAAAGACTTCGTCATAAATTAGGGACCCTGGGGAACATCAAATATCATTTTTAAAAAATATGCAATTCACATACATTATGTATAGATAAATGGAATGACACAGAAGAAAGTTTCAGATACGGGGTAGATTTAGTTAAATTCGTCAAAAAAGTTATTCATTTTGATGTCGCCATTAATTGTTTTGACAAAAAAAACAAATTATATCGTCATTAGTTTTTTTTTTTTAATATCGTCATTAATTGTTCTTATAAAATCTGGTTTGGTTTGAAATAACTGCAGTTATACATTTTCTAATGGATATGAAAATATATAATAAAATTGATTGTTCTTTCTAGTTCATTTTGAATCAATATTTTCAATGCGGTTTTGCCGTTTGTATGGATAGCACTTTACTAGATTTTTGCTTTTTTTGTTGGGTCTAAAATGAAAGTTTAAAGTACTATGATACCACTTTACTAGATTTTGTTGAATTCAAGTTTATAAAACGTCTGATTGTTGAGCCAGAAAATGACAAAGGTATAATAGACTATTGGGCTGCTTTTATAAGCATGGGCCATAGTGTATGTTAGCCCATAACTTATAGTAAAATATAATCATGGGCTCGTTCGTAAATTGTTTTAAAACTTTTATTTAGTTTGGTTGATTGTGTGGTATTTTGTTGTTTTTTTAGATTAATTGATGGTTATAATAAAATAATATATTTTTGTTTGGAGTTTATATCAAACTGACAAACTCAATGAATTATAGTTGTTTGGAGTTTACAGCACGGGTCCTAACTTCTTTTTTTAAAGGAAGAGTAATCAGAGTTTTTTTTGTGGAACATTTTTTTGAAGCATCTCAAATATTATCAATTACAAATTACGAGTATAAATATAATTTTACTGGCCTACAAGAATCTACGATCAACGGTTTACCTATATCATATTCGTGATGGAGCATTTTACCCTTGACACACTGGACCACGACGAGTAGTTATGCTTGCACCGCGCTGTAAATCGCCTGAAATTTTCCCTCCTGTAATTTGTATTCTCTGGAAATCGAATTTCCTACTTCCAAATGTAGAAGCATCAATGAACCCTTAATCAACCGTTTAGAATCAAATAATGTTGGTGTTGTATTTATGGATGGCGGTTTAAAGTAATCAGAGTTGTTATCACATAAGAAAAGAAGAAAAAACAAAAGTATGTCATTATCAAAACAAAAATATTACGTACTTCATGTCTCTCCGGTAAATTGTCATTATCACTCTAGACATCTCGTTTTATTTCTAAAAACAATCAATTGAACATTTCCTGCTTTTAAAATAAATATATATTTATTTATTTCTAATTTTCCAGTTGTTTAGATATTTATTACTTCATTTGTTTCATAAGAAATATTATTTTGACACATTTCACACATATTAAAAAAATTATTAAAAGTTTAATATTATATTTTATTAATACATTAAACAAATTTATCTCTCTAATTAATACACTAAAATAATAAAAGTAAAACTATATTTTTGTTCAAAATTATATATTAAAAATATAAAATAACATTTTTTATAAAATAAAAATAAAACCTTAAAATAATATTATTTGTGAAATAGAAAAAATAGTAGATTATCCTTATCACTTGGACTTCTCAATTTATTTCTAAAAACAATCAATTGAACATCTCTTGTTTAATATATATATATATATATACTTCTAATTTTCCAGTTGTTTAGATATTTATTAGATATTATCCTTCGTCCTTTTTGCATCGTAGTTTCCGACTATTTTCATTATAATTTACACTTAAAATAAATGCCGACTAAACTGAACAAAATAAACAAATTACATGTCAAGGACTTTCTAGATGCTCTCCAACTGCTATCAAGAATCTAATTAGGTGTTTTTTTTGTTGTTGCTAGAATGACTACGTGTATTTTGGTGGGGCATTAGTTTGATTTTTTTGTGTGTGTGTGGATTTAGTTAGGTTCTGTGTTTTTAGGGTTAACGATGTATTTCCTCTTCGGATGTTTCATATAATAACATATTATTCTGAAATCGGAACTTAGTTTCATTTTCACACCGAATCAAAGTTTAAAATCTATTTCCCCATTAAAATAAAGTTCGAAATCTATTTCCGCTCCAAATCAAAGTTAGAAATCTATTTCTCCACATACCACGATTTGATTCGGTTTACTATATACCAATTAAATATAAACCGAAAAAACCAAAATTAATCCAATTAAGATCCGAGTCAACCCCAAAACCCGATTACAACCCGTGTGAACCCCTAAACCCAATAATAATCCCCCCAAACCAAAAATTTCTTGATCAAAAAAAAAAAATCACTACTCAATCGTCATCTTCAATTGCCGTTAATGGAGAAAACACACATATCGAACCGTTAGAACCAAACCTTAGCCCATAAGAAGAAGCTTTACTATAAAGCTAAAGAGCAATCGACTTTCGGAGGTCGAAGAAGCGTTCTCATCGTTTCGAGATACCCGACGGTTCAGGTGAATGTCACGGTGGTTCTGGTGAATCTCTCGCTTGAGAAATCGAACAAAGTGAAGATCGTACGGTCAGGAATTGTTCCTCTGTTGATCGACGTTCTCAAATGCGGTTCGTCGGAAGCGCATGAACATTCCGCTGGAGAGATTTTCAGTCTAGCTCTCGAAGACGAGAACAAGACGGCGATCGGAGTTCTCGGAGCTTTAGAGCCGCTGCTTCATCTGATTCGAGTCGGGACTGAGTTGACTCGGCTCTTTCTCTGTATCATCTCTCTCTTGTACAGAGCAATCGATGGAAGTTCGTTAAACTCAGAGCTGTTCAGATGCTTCGGGCCAGACGATGAATCGGGTTTTGCTGATTCTCTTTCTCTTCGATTTCTTCTTTGATTTTTCAGATTTCTCGAGATTTTTGGAATCAAATTTACGCTTCTTAGATATTTTCTTTTTTCTCTTCCGCCTCGCGTCGCTTCCTCTCCTTCTTCTCTTTCTTCTCCTTCTTTCGATCTTCTCTATCTTTCACCATTGTTGAGAGAAAAATCTAAGAAATTAACAAAAACCGAGGATTGAAAGAAATTAAGAAGTCTCAAAAATTCAAAAACCAAAAATTAAGAAATTTCAAAAATTCTGTAAACAATCGACGTCAGGTGAGAGACCGCAGGAGGAGAAGAAAAAACAAATCGGGTGAAATAAAAAATTGGGTCGGTCATTACCGGGTCGAGTTTTTGATTTGGTTTTAGTTGGAATCCAATTTTAATTCGGTTTAAGATTTGGTTTGCTCGGTTTATATTTGGTTTATAACATTAACCAATATAACCGATATATGGAGGCAAATATGTTTGGAATTTTAATTTTGTAGGGAAATATGATTCGAACTTTGTTTTGGTGAAGAAATAGATTTTAAACTTTGATTCGGTGTGGAAATGAAACTAGGCTCCGATTTTAGGGAGATCTGTTATTATATGAAACATCCGAAGAGGAAATAGATCGTTAATCTGTATTTTTATAGATTCATAAGATTTAATGGGCTTTTCCATATAACTAATTTTTAGTTATTACAGTAGAGATTTTAGTTGTAAATTTTATAGTGGTGATTAGTGTATGTAAATCCCTCCTTTGCCCACAGAATCAAATGTTATTTTTTTCTGACACGAAACAGACATTGATTTGATTGGAGTGAAAAATATCGGTTTTTTTTTGGGACAAATATCTAAGGCCTTTAAGCAATGATGTTAGATATTTTCGACTTCGAATTTGCATGAGGGGTAACCAAATATGAAATACTTTTTTTTTTTGGTAAAAAAATATGAAATACTTAATTTAGAGTGTTGAACAAAGACAAAAATTCTTTAGCAAAAAAAAAAAAACAAAGACAACAATTAAATATAGTCGAAATATCTCAGTTTATGTATTGACTATTGAGTTATTAAAACATATTTAACAAAAAAAAGTTATAAAAAACATGCAGTTAAAGTTGTCAAAATACCTCAGCATATATACTCGACAGTTCCTTCTTAAATTTTGTCACGAGACTCACGATAACTCACATCCAACAAATAATCTAATTAACCAAGTCTCTTTGACGTAGTGGTAGTGGAATGCCTAATTTGGTTTCTCATCCGGATTCAAGTGTGTTTGGTCATCCAGGGATGCCTTAAGTGACAAGAAAATATGGAACGTCCGCGAATCTCGTGGAATTAGTCTTTGGATATAGAAATCTTTTGGGATCCCCACGGTTATCAACAAAAAAACAAATGATCTAATTGTATAACGAACGTTTTTTTTGTTGTGTTATGTTAAAGTACAACCAAAACTAATTACCAAATAGACTTATCCATATATTACAAATATATATCCACAACGTTCTTGTATATCGAGGAAACAATATTAAAATAACATGTTCATAGAAATATAACAGATAGTCGTTGACATTTTGGATATGGTGTAACAGAAAATAAAATGGAAAACTCAAATGGCTAAGGATATGGATATATTTATTTATTAAATTGTTTTGTAATACCTCTTATTCTTTAATATTGTTCTTCTTACAACTCATGAATGGGATTTGCAAAAACAAAATTAGGAATTAACGGACAAAAAAAACAAAATGCAACATCCAACAGCATTTAATTTAAATTAATTTTGTGGTTCAAACTGATTAATTTTTATGATATTAACATAATATCTCGGAATCTAAAAATATATAGAGATATGTTTATTACACGATCCACATGCCTTTTGCGTCATTGTCCAATATCCTAAAACATACATACACACACACACCACCAAAACCTCTTTATTATATTGCTCTGTTCTGTTCTGTTCTGTTCTGTTCTGTTCTGTTCTTGAGTAAACGTTTGATTTTCGCGTGCGAAGAAACCCCACGACGAAAGTTTTTTTTTTTTTTATGAAGAGTCAAGAAGATCCATTTTCTTAAAATCATTCACTTGAGAATTTGTTGGATCCTCGTGCTCCTGATGGGTGCGAGTCACTCTGGTTATCTGTCTTCGTCGTCTTGTTTTGGGGATCGGAATCTGCCAAATCTCGGTTTAGGGGATTTGCCAGAGGCTTGCGTGGCTCTGATTGTTGAGAAATTGGATCCCGTCGAGATCTTTGGATTCTCGAAGCTCAATACAGCTTTTCGCGGCGCTTCCTGGGCAGATTTCGTGTGGGAATCGAAGCTTCCTCCGAATTACAGGGTTTTTCTCGAGAAAATCCTTGGTGGGTTCCCGGAAAATCTGCAGAAAAGAGACATCTACGCTTGTCTCTCCAGGATTACCTCATTCGATCAAGGCACCAAGGTTCGTCTCTTCACACCCTCTCCGTATTTTAGGGTATTTTTTTTCTTTCTTTCTAAAATTGGAAACTTGTTCAAATCAAATCTCGGTCCTGAAAGTTGTGTTTTTTACTTACGCAGAAGGTGTGGATAGATAAACGAAGCGGTGGTGTTTGTCTAACCATTTCAGCTAAAGGATTATCCGTCACAGGCATTGATGATCGTAGATATTGGAGTCATATTCCTACAGATGAATCTCGGTGAGATTTTCTCTCACTATTCGTTTGCTTTCTTTCTTTTTCATCGAGTTCCATCCAAATAGACCAATCGTTTCTTCTCATTCACAGTTGTTTTGTCTTTAGATCGAATGATGATCACTTGCTTTATTTGATTGCCTAACACTCACTCAGTTCTTCAAAAGTATGTTTTTTTCCCCCTAATTTGTGTGTTGGGTAATGTGCTTGGTTTGATTACCTAACATAAGCTCTTTAAAAGTATACCTGAATCTGTGTGTTGAGTTATCATGTGGTTTTACATACAAACTTGTCGTAATTTCTCTTTGTAATTTGTTTATTTTTTCCCGGTGATCTGAGTTCTATCACCATGTTTCTTTTTGGTTAAACTCCTTTGTACAATTAGAGATCCGTCGTTTTCTAATCAAAGTTTGTAATAGATATGGGAATGGATTCATTATGATACATGTTATGGTCTAACATTCATCATTTTCAGTAAAAGTTAACATTTTTTGGGTCAATCGAGTCTCATTTTCACTTTGTATCGGTGGAAATTTTCCAAGACGGCAAGATCGATTCATTGTGATTGGTAAATGAGTATTGAAGTACATTTATCTTGTGTTGCTATCATCTGTGCGCTTTCTGCGATTTTAAAGTAAACCATTTTTCATTGATTCTTGCAGGTTTTCATCTGTAGCTTATCTTCAACAAACCTGGTGGTTTGAAGTTGATGGTGAAATTGATTTCCCTTTCCCGGTTGGAACCTACAGCATCTTTTTCAGGCTTCAGTTAGGTCAGTCCGGCAAGTGGTTTGGTCGACGGGTCTGTAATACCGAACAAGTCCATGGTTGGGACATTAAACCGGTTCGGTTTCAACTCTGGACCGAAGATGGTCAATATTCCTCGTCTCAATGCATGTTAACCGAGCGGGGAAACTGGAATCACTACCACGCTGGAGACTTTATAGTCCGGGAATTGAAAAGCTCATCGACAAAGATAAAGTTTTCGATGACTCAGATCGATTGTACTCATACCAAAGGCGGGTTATCACTAGACTCTGTAATTGTATACCCGAGCTCGTGTAAAGACTGGTTGAAGCGGTTTTAAAATTTCAACCAGAGTCGGTTTAGTGAGAGGTTAAAGAGAGGGTTTTATGCAGTTCTTTAGCCTTTTGTAGATGTAGTTATAAAGCTGAGTAAAACTTTTGTTTTGTTAACTTAACTGAGTTTTGAAGTTGCAAACTGCAATAATATTGAGTGGTTATGAAACTAAATAATCTGTTGTAAGTTACATTGACAACAGCGAGGTTGTTTCCGAGGTTCTCGATGTAACCGTGACATCTTCATTGGCCTTTATGAGCAATGGCGAATGCCCCATCATCCTGCGTTTTCAAATCTTGATTGCTGTTGCTTCAGAGACTACTTTCAAGATTTTCCAACATTTGAAGCTTCTTGCAAAACTCATGAAATCTGTGTTTCATCGACAAAAGAAAAAACCAATGGATTCCACAAAACAGAGGCTCGTTGAGGCATTCAGTCGAACAAGTTGTGGGCGATACTGTGCAGAAGCTCTACTGTAATAGTGTAATCTGACTGAAACGTAAATGAACCGGTATTAGAAATATGATAATCGAACCGGGTTTCTATTTTATTTGTTTTCTGGAGCTCACTCAGAGGAGAGACGAGAAGGCCCGATTGATCTGAAGCAGGGATGATGTTGAGGATACAGAGATGGAGGAGTGCTAAAGCTTTGAGATTGGTTCATCCCCGTTTGCCTCAGAAAGGTACTCTGATAAATGCTCTATTCCGTAGCCCTTACGAGCTCTTGTATATCTGCGAAAGAGACTTTTCTGGTCTCAGCAGCGATAGGAATCTCTCTTCTTATAGAGAGAGATTGAGAAGTGGGATTGTCGATATCAAGAAAGATGATGCTGTTGATCTCTTCCAGTCCATGGTTCGGTCTCGTCCCCTCCCTACGGTCGTAGATTTCAATAGATTGTTTAGTTTAGTTGCGAAAGGGAAACAGTATGATCTCGTGTTAGGTCTCTGCAAGCAGATGGAATTGCAGGGGGTTGCGTATGACCTCTACACCCTGACTATTATGATCAATTGCTTCTGCCGGCGTCGTAATCTCGGTTTTGCTTCTTCTGTTTTGGGAAAGATGATGAAACTTGGTTATGAGCCTAACACAATCACATTTTCAACTTTGATTAACGGATTCTGTCTCCAAGGTAGAGTCTCTGAAGCTGTAGCGCTAGTTGATCGCATGGTCGAAACCGAACATATGCCCAATCTCATAACGCTTAACACTCTTGTCAATGGACTTTGTCTCAAAGGTAAAGTGTCTGAAGCCATGGATTTAACCGATCGAATGGTTGAAAATGGATGCCAACCTGATGCAGTTACCTACGGACCGATTTTAAACAGAATATGCAAGTCCGGGAACACTGCCTTGGCCTTGGATTTGTTGAAAAAGATGGAAGGAAGAAAGATCAAACTCAATGCAGCCAATTACAATATCATCATTGATAGGCTTTGCAAAGATGGGAGCTTCGACAATGCACTCAACCTTTTTAATGAAATGGAAATGAAAGGGATCAAGGCAGATGTTATTACTTACACCACTCTCATAGGAGGCCTTTGTAAAGACGGTAGATGGGATGATGGTGCACAGTTGTTGAGGGATATGATCAGTAGGAGAATCATCCCTGACGTCGTCACTTTCAATGCGCTGATTGATAGTTTTGTGAAAGAAGGAAAGTTTCTTGAGGCTAAAGAATTGTACAAGGAGATGATCACAAGAGGCATAGATCCTGATACCATTATATATAACTCTTTGATATATGGGCTTTGCATGGAAAACCGTCTAGATGAAGCCAACCAGATGCTGGATCTGATGGTTAGCAAGGGATGCGATCCTAATACCGTGACTTATAACACCCTTATAAATGGATATTGTAAGGCTAAGCGGGTTGACGATGGTCTTAAACTCTTCCGCAAAATGTCTCTGAGAGGAGTGGTTGCGGATACAGTCGCTTATAACACTCTCATCCAAGGATTTTGCCAATCAGGAAAACTTAATGTTGCTAAAGAACTCTTCCAAGAGATGGTTTCTCGTAGTGTGCCACCCAGTATAGTGACTTATGGTATTTTGTTGGATGGTTTGTGTGACAATGGGGAACTAGAAAAGGCATTGGAAATACTAGAAAAAATGCAGAAGAGTAAATTGAAGCCTGATATTGGTATCTATAATATCATCATTCACGGGATGTGCAATGGAAGTAAGGTTGATGATGCATGGGATTTATTCTGTAGCCTCCCTCTCAAAGGAATGAAACCTAATGTCAAAACATACACAATAATGATTGGAGGGCTATGTAAGAAATGCTCGCTGTCTGAAGCGGACCTGTTGTTTAGAAAAATGGGAGAGGATGGGATTGCGCCAGATGATTGTACGTACAACACACTAATCCGAGCACATCTCCGAGGTAGCAGCTTAACCACTTCAGTTGAACTCATCGAAGAGATGAAGAGGTGTGGGTTCGCTGCAGATGCTTCCACCATAAAGATGGTTATGGATATGCTATCGAGTGGTAGATTGGACCAAAAATTTCTAGATATGCTTTCTTGAATGTGTGATGTTATCTGCAAGAGATAAAGCCAACTTATTCTCTTTCAGTTTTGTCTCTGATTCACTGCTGATGTATAGTTTTGTTCAGGCGTGTAAATAAAGAGAATTTCTTAATAATGGCTTACTTTCTCTTCTCACGTGGTCTCAGGTCTTCTATCAAAATCAATTCTTTGTATTCTCCATTCTCTTTATTTTATTTTGTATTTGACAGTACATTCTCCAATTGAAGCAGAACATTTTGTTTATTGATCCTTTGTGATAACAGAGTTTACCAGATTTATGTCCATAGAGATTGAAGTACCTCAGCAGAATAATTCTTAATTTCGATTCTGCTCTGTGTATATTCTTCAAGAAAGAGCCTACACAAATATAATGGACTTTTAAGATCACAGGCAGAATTAACAACAGAAGCAGTGATCTCTTGGCTGAACATATCTATCTATGCATATAAATTAGGAAATAGAACCCACAAAGAAAACGGAAATAGTGTCTGAAGCCGAAGGCGTCTATTTACTCTTTTCCTTTTTGTTTTATAACCCTATCAATAATATTCTTTATAATTACATTAAATTCAAAGTGAATTAGGAAATAGAAACCATATAGAAAAAAGGAAATCGTGTCTCTTACAAGTTATAAACACAAACACTAGGTTAAGCTTTTTGTTTATTGCTCTATCTCTCTAAAAGATTGATTATCTTTTGTTGCTCCCGTTCCATTGTGTTGATTTCTGAGAGTTTAAGATCTTGATTCGAGCTATGACGTCTCCGGCAAAATCAACCACTAGGACGCTTTATGATCATACGAATGATCCGTGGTTCAAGAACCAATTCATCGAATCCTCTGTTGTCACCGTAGAAACAGTACCTGGTTACTTGAAGCAGAGGCAAGGTGAGTTTGAAGATATCGATGGTGTTGCGTTCCCTGACTCAAACTACGTTAAGTATAATAAGCCATCATCATCGCAGCAGAAACCTGCAGCGTGTGGTAAACGGATGAACAAAAGGATATTGGAGATGTCTTTAGATCCACTTGATCCTTCAAACTCGTTGAAGCACAAGCGAGGTCCAAAGGCTTTTGGTTCTCTGCCTGTTCCTGTCGTATATTTGCCTCATAGGCCTGGTGTTACAGTCAAGAACCAACAACAAGACTGGACAATCCCTCCTTGTATCTCGAATTGGGAAAACCCGAAAGGTTATGGATTTTCTCATGACCTTGAGATTGTTGGAACTAATTTTTTGTCAAAGCCTGAGGGTTTGATAAAATTGTGTTAGTGTGAAAAGAAATGAGTTAAGCTCTTTCTAATGAAATGTTTTCATTAACCGAGAAATGTTTCTCGTGTATATATGTTGGAATGGTTGTGTCTTAAATGAACAACATGAGAGAAGAAAAGCCATACGTGCGACGTTCGCATCTTGGGCCTTGATTGGGCCCGTGGACTTTTTGAGGTATCGATCGATACCCCTTGGTATCGATCGATACCCAGCGGGCCGACTTAAAAAATCGCAGCCGCCTAGGTTATTCTAGAAATATTCCTTTTCTGTCATGGAAAAACCCTAGCCTCTCTCCTATATATACAACACGATTTTCACCTAAAAAATCCTCTGATACACAATAAACACTTACTAAAAGTTCTAGCAATCGTTTCTTCAATTCCCTACTGCTTAGAGTAAGTTTTAATTTCGAGAGTATCGTAGAATAATGGTCGATAGACATGAATCATGGTGTTGATGATTCAGTTAAACTTTGGTTGTATCCTGGGACTCATGGATCTATAAAACCCCGTCACACTACGGGAGATTCTTAGAGTTAAGGAAAGAGATTTATCTCGCCTCCTCAGATCTTGTATTGCTTTATCGCTTATAAATCGTCTGTTCCTTAAACTGTTTATTTACATATTACTGTGATTAAATCTTTCCTGTCTGTAGTGTAAATTTTGGTCCTACAATCTTAACTCTAAGAAGATCCAATTTCTGTTTTAATACTTCAATTGGATCTTTAATCACGAGTAAATAAACGTTTTCAAACGGTTTTTAAACGATTCTTCTACTGCTGATGATACTCAAACGTTGTCAAAAAGCTTTTAGCAAATTGAAACGTGTAGTAGAGGCAATCTTCATCTCTCTCTATGTTTAAGAAGATGTTCTTCTGCTAGTGATACTCAAACGTTAATCAAACAGCTGTTTAGCAACTTGAAACGTGCAGTAAAAGCAGATCTGCTTAAACATCTTCTAAAAAACCGTCTTTAATTGCGATTAAAGAACGGTATAATCAACGAACACACATCTGTTCTTGATAGGTTCGATTCAGATCGAGGCCTTGTGAGTATCGATCGACACCCTATGGTATCGGTCGATATTGGACTAAATTGTATCGGTCGACACTTAAGTGTATCGATCGATACCATGCAAACAGTGTATCGGTCGGCACCTCAGTGTATCGATCAATACTTTGCATCGACCAAGTTGGTCTATGTCGATCGATACTGTGTATAAGACACAGGTATCGATCGACACTGGTGTTATGATCGATCCTGTGAAATTCACTTGTATCGATCGACACCCAGGGTATATCGATCGACACTGAGCGTGTATCGATCGATACCAGGTTGCTTCGAATGACACAATATGTGCATCGAGCTTCAATCGGAACCCAGGGTGTATCGATCGACACTCAATGTGTATCGATCGACACCAAGATGCTTCGATTAACACAGTATGTGCATCGAGCATCGATCGACACTGTGGTTTATCGATCGATCCTGTGTAAAAATTCACTTGCATCGATCGACACACAGGGTGCATCGATCGACACTATATGTGTATCGATCGACACAAGCTGATCATCGATCGACACCGAGGTGTATCGATAGATCTTATGCAAAACTCACGTGCATTGATCATCGCCAAGGGTGTATCGATCGACACTGAGGGCATCGATCGACACCATATGGGTGTATCGATAGACATTGTGTGTGTATCGATCGATACTAAGGAGTATCGATCGACACCAATGCGATTCAGTTCGATATCAGCCTTAGAATTGCGATTCTTGAGTTTATATATCGGTACTAACTGAAAGTTGTGTTCTCATTAGCTTAAAATGACAAACAACGTTGACAACAACTCTGGAACTATGGAGAAAACCAGTGACAAAGAGGATCAAACGACTACGAGTCTGATCAAAACAGTGAAAGCTCAAGCGAACTTGACAGAAGCTGACATGTGTGCTGTGGTCACTGAGGCCAATGTTGCAGAGAGCCATCCAAAGACTTGGTGGTTCGACAGTGGTGCAACCAGACACATCTGTATGGATCGCGAGATGTTCTCGACATACACAAAGAACAAGAGTGGTGATAAACTCTTGATGGGAAATTCCGCCTCGTCGACAGTTGATGGTCACGGGAAGGTTGTTCTGAAGCTCACCTCTGGACAGGAACTGGTTCTCACGAACGTCGTCCATGTACCAGACATACGCAAGAATCTGATCTCTGGATCGCTCATAAGTAAGCATGGATTCTCTGTGAAGCTGGAAGGTGATAAGCTAATCCTAACGAAAAATGGGATGTATGTGGGTAAGGGTTTTGTATGTGATAATCTGTGTAAGATATCTGTTGAGGAAGTAATCTGAAAGGATAATGTAACCGAGGCATCCACCTCGTAGAATCCTAAAGATTAATGATAAGAAACCATTTGCTTATCTCGCTAAGTCTTTTAATATTTGGCATGAACGATTAGGACATGTTGATTTCAAATCTATGAGTAGATTAATGAACATGAACATGATTCCTAAATGCAAATTAAGCAAAGACAAATGTGAGGTTTGTGTCCAAGCCAAACTCACTAAAACGCCATCACCCAGCGTTCAAAGAACAACAGAACCTCTAGGTTTAATTCACACAGAGTTATGTGATTTGAAATATATTCAAACCAGAGGAGGCAATAAATATTTCATGGCATTCATAGACGATTGCACGAGATATTGATACATCTTTCTACTGCGGAGTAAAGATAAAGCCTTGGACAAAATTTAAAGACGTGTAGCTCAATATTATGTGTCCAAAAATTTGCGAATTTTGGAATAATTAATTGAAGTTCAATTAAATATTGGAGGCTGATTTAATCGAATAATTAAATCTTTGAATTTTTGAGGTATCGATCGATACCGATGAGTATCGATCGATACTCAACAGGCCTCTTGCGATTCTTGATATGAGTTCAAGAATACTAATATAATTCGATATTGTATTAAGTTTATTAAATTCTAGTAATTGAATTTAATTTTACCATTTAACTTGAGAGTTGGGTATTGGTTAGTATATTAATTTGGTTTTGATTCTCTTGAACAAAATCAAATTTCAATATGACTAACAACACCGATGTGATCATTGTTAGATCTGGTGGTGTAAAAAATAATGGAATGGCTGAAGCCAATTTAGTCGAGATAGACATGTGTAATGTCATCCTCGGAGTCAATATGGTTAAGCATAACCCAAATGAGTGGTGGTATTATACCAATGTAATAGCTCATATATGCGTTGATATGGGAATGTTTCCCTCCTACCAGAAATAATGACAAGAATTTATTCATAGTGCTGAAGTTGACTTTTCAAAGAAGCTCACTCTCACTGATGTAAAGCATGTGCTAAAGATGCATAAAAATCTTATTTAGGGCACAATGTTAATTAAGCATGTATTGACAAATAATGTTGTCTATATTAAGGACAGACTGGTCCAAATTAACGTTGAGACAGTCGGACTTAAAATCAATGTAACCAATGGTGTTGACATTAAATGAGAAAGAATCATTTGCTTATGGTACAGAATCTCTTAGTATTTGATCTGAATGTTTCAGTCACATTATATTCGAATCTATGCGTAGATTGAATGAGATCCTGAAATACAAAATAAGCAATGATGAGTGTGAGGTTTGCGTTCTAACCAAACTCACTAAAACACCACAATCGAGCGAACCTCTTGGTTTGACTTATACAAAAGGTGGTGAAAAATATTTTGTGACTTTCGTTGAGGATTGTACGAAATATTGTTATGTCTATTTGCTAAGAAGCAAATACGAGACCTTGGAAAACTCAAGGAGTTTAAACTCGAGGTTGAAAACCAACTCGAAAGAACTATCAACATAGTTTGAAGTGATAGAGGACATGAGCATGGTATTATCCATCAAACGATTGATCCCTATTCACTGGAATCTAATGGAGTCTCATAACAAATTACCGAATTATTTGATGAACTCATTATTCCTAAAAAATCTGGGTTAGTCCAGAAATGTGGGGGGAAGCATTGCTTACCACAAGTTATATCCTGAACTAAATACTACACAAAGTCACTGGAAATGTTTCATGCGAACTTTGGAAAAGTAATGTGTTTTTATACAAATACATGAAAGTGTGGGGGTGCCTAGCAACAACCTAAGAAGTTGACAATCGGACCAAAAACGGTGGATTGTATCTTCATTGAATATGCACACAATGTAGTGCTGATTGCTTTATGGTGTATAAATGAGATATACCAGACATCCAAGTAAAGGATAAGCTCTAAGCGAGCAATTGATCTCTTGGGCTCTTACGCTTTTAGAGGTATCGATCGATTCCCATGAGTATCGATCGATGCTTGACGGGCATTGGACCTAGATCGAGCAATTCTGGTACTTCTGTAAAGAAGCAGAAGAGGCTAAAGTTGAAATTAGTCGTATGCTGATTGGAATTACAGCAATATGAGATCTTGTAATCCATCAAATGGATGAAAAATCTGCCTTTCTAAACGACCATTTAGAAGAGGAGATTTACATGAAACAACCCGAGGGTTATGTCACTCCTGAACAAGGAAAGAAAATAAGTAGACTTGTAAAGTCTTATACGAGCTTAAGTTAGCTCCTAAGCAATAGCTTGGAAAGTTTGACAACAAAGTGATGTCAAATAGCTTCAAAATCACTTAAGGTGATATACATCAAAAGTACTCCACATGGATACGTTTTGACACATTCATCATGGAAGCAAGAAGGACATAATCCAACACACTAAGAAAGTGTTTAGTGGGACGTTTGATAGACATAAGATTAGTGGATAATCTTGTCTCAAGATCCTAGAATGTTTTGAGAACTACTCAAACAAGATTGCAATAAATCCAATTGTGATAAAGTTGTATCACAAGTGATGTATGCAAGAATTATCGGAAGTCTAACGTACTTGATGAATCGTACTAGATCCGATTTAGCGCATTCAGTCGCTACATGAGTAATCCAGGTCATACTCTGTGGAAAGCCATAACTAGAATGTTGAATTATCCAGCGTTATATGTCGTCTCGATTTACATCAAAGTCTGGGGGGTTCAAGACATTATGTTCACCTCTTGGTCTCGTAAACCTGACAGATATTATAAGTGGATAATATTTTGGTGATGCAGCAGTATCCTAAAAATCTTCCAAACAAGCACTCTTGGCCTAATTAACCAAGGAGTCAAAGTTTATAGCTTTAGATAAAGCTGCAAAGGAAGCAGAATGGCTTCGAAACTTCGTGGAAGATATCCCGATGTGGGAAAACCAGTGCCAGCATTATGTGTACACTATGAGAGTTAGTGAGATATCTCTTAGGCACTGAGTAATCTATATAATGGCAAGTCTCGTCATATAAGAAGACGACATAAGACCATTAGACAATTGATCTCAACTGGTGTAATAACGATAGATTACATCAAGTAGGCTGATAACCTAGCGGATCCGTTTACCAAAGGTTTGCCGCGAGATCAAATTGTAAAATCATCAAAAGGAATGGGTTTAAAGCCTATAGAAAAAGATGACGTTTGACAGATACCCAACCTATGTGACTGGAGATCCCAAGATCTAGGTTCAAAGGGAAACAAAATTAAACTGATTCGAGTTGAGCACTGTGAGACTATGTCTCTGCCCAGTTCCTAGGATGATATAACAGTGCTACCTGTGGATAGTAAGGATAAGCGTTGGCTTTTAATGATTGCATAGCTATGTAGATAGTGGAGTGTGACAGGACACTTCTGAAAAACAAGCTAATAAAAGATCACCTAGTGAAGTGTGAAATGGGGCCGTTTCTAGGAGAATGAAAGAGAAGGCTATATTCTCCAAATTCACTCACGAATACCAGGAATGTTCAAGGCCAAAATGAACCCAATAGAGAACAAAGTTCTACGAGAAAATGTCGCTGTGCGATATCTGTTGTATCAGTTTACATCAAAATCCGGGTGGTTCAAGACATCATGTTCACCTCCTGGCCGAGTAAACGCAACAGATATTAAAATTGTTTGGTTCAAAGCTGAAAAACGCTACCATTCAGTGACAGTTACATTTTCGTATACTCTCGAAAGTCTGTCTACGTCTAGATGAGTCTAGTCAAGTATGTCTAGTAAAGTCTAGTCTGTACAATTTTCATATGTTCTAAGAGTCATTTCTATTCATGTGGGGGATTGTTGGAACTAATTTTTTGTCAAAGCCTGAGGGTTTGATAAAATTGTGTTAGTGTGAAAAGAAATGAGTTAAGCTCTTTCTAATGAAATGTTTTCATTAACCGAGAAATGTTTCTCGTGTATATATGTTGGAATGGTTGTGTCTTAAATGAACAACATGAGAGAAGAAAAGCCATACGTGCGACGTTCGCATCTTGGGCCTTGATTGGGCCCGTGGACTTTTTGAGGTATCGATCGATACCCCTTGGTATCAATCGATACCCAGCGGGCCGACTTAAAAAATCGCAGCCGCCTAGGTTATTCTAGAAATATTCCTTTTCTGTCATGGAAAAACCCTAGCCTCTCTCCTATATATACAACACGATTTTCACCTAAAAAATCCTCTGATACACAATAAACACTTACTAAAAGTTCTAGCAATCGTTTCTTCAATTCCCTACTGCTTAGAGTAAGTTTTAATTTCGAGAGTATCGTAGAATAATGGTCGATAGACATGAATCATGGTGTTGATGATTCAGTTAAACTTTGGTTGTATCCTGGGACTCATGGATCTATAAAACCCCGTCACACTACGGGAGATTCTTAGAGTTAAGGAAAGAGATTTATCTCGCCTCCTCAGATCTTGTATTGCTTTATCGCTTATAAATCGTCTGTTCCTTAAACTGTTTATTTACATATTACTGTGATTAAATCTTTCCTGTCTGTAGTGTAAATTTTGGTCCTACAGAGATCAGTGAGAACTTTGCCAAGGTATCAAAAGTGCTCCATGTAGCTGAGCAGAGAGCTAGAGAGGCTATTTCGATGCGGTCAGAGGTGCAAAGGGAGATGGATAAGGAAAGAAAAGAGCAGGAGTTGAGGGAGGCTCTTGCCCAAAAGCCTGCTCTGTGTGACACTACTAGGGTTGCAAGAGGGGATCATGGGTATGACGGTGATGCGGACACGGAACCGACCGGTCAAACCGAGACGTGATGATCTGACCGACGCAAGAAACCAAACCAAGTCTAACTCTTGCTCTCATTGTTTTTTATTTTTATTTTGCAAATAAGTCACCGCTCCTCTGTTTCCTTAAGGAGCATCAAAACGTTTCCCTTATTCTCAATTATGTTTTGTGTTTCCAAGTTTGTAGGAGTTGAATCTCCATCTTCATTATAAACTGAAAAACAAAACAAACAGATAAATTAAAAAACAAAACAAAAAGAAAGGCAGATAAATTTGCCTTAAAAAGTATTGTCTTTGTGTTCTTATTGCTTTGGGACTTTCATCACTGGTATTAAGAGCACGATTCGGTATTGATCCGGACTGTGGTATCAAAACCATATATGTCCGTCCTCTTTTGTTTTTGTTCCGGGCCATTTTGTGGTATCAAAAGCACCATCATTCATCTTCTATTGTCTGTTTGATCCGGACCACGAATGTTCGTATCAAACCGTGCTTATGTTAGATTTAGGTTTTGATCCGGACCACATTTTGTTATATTGAAATCTTTTCCTCTACCAAAAGAAAAAAAATATATAAAAACACAAAAACTGAGGGGATTCTGAGGGAGAAGATTCGAGAAGAGCGTCGTAGGGAAAGGGAGAGAGGGATTGAAGCTAAGTATGCTGTCATGGGTAAAAAGAGTAAAGAAGATCACAAGGGACAAAGGCCAATGATATCAACGAGAAGGTTTCTCTTGGAGTGGCATCTACTAGAGGCAGAGAGATTAGGAAGTTATGTATGATCAACGGCTGTGTAACCAGCTGGAGCAGGGGATAATGTAATATGACAAAGGATCATATATAATAAGTATCTATGTTTAAAATGTAATCCACATGAGAAATCATTTATAAACCTAATAACTTTCTTTGCATAAATTTTTGTTTGTTTAATAACAAAAAGAGATAATGTCACCTTCTTGGCTCATGAATACTTTGATGTCAATTGCGTTCACCTTTATTCTGTCTTAAAAAAAAGAAGGAGAAGAAAAATGATGTGAATTGAATCACATCAAGTGTCATTAGCTCAACAGAAAAAGTACCTTAAACAAATTCTAAAGGCCACAAGATTGAGTGACGCTTAGGATAAAACTAATATTACATGTTGTAGTTCCGGTTTGGAAGATTACGGGATTTGGTCCAGAACCTCTTGGTAATTCAAAAAAAAAAAAAGAATTGAAAAACAAGGTTAATTGGGTAAGTAAGCACACTTACATGTACTATTGAGGAACAAAATTAGGTAAATTGACTTATTGACCAAGTCTATTTGCATATCTCTAGTAGTAGAAAACTCATGTCGAGAGTTACCCTATCTGCCTCTTGCTAAATTGGCAGATTCATTTATTTTTTAGAATGAGACACTCTCACTAACAACACAATTTTCACTCCACCATGACAACACAGCTCTCATGTCACTTTTTTCCTCGTTTCAAGAGTTGGAGAATGAAAAATTCTGCACATTATTTTGAGTCGGTAACAAATAGAATGGGGGTAAGTATTTTTGACGTGTATAATATAAAGTGTCGTCTATATTCTATATGACATCCTTTTTTGGGTGAATAAAGACATTTATGTAATCTTACTTGTCTTTTTTTGTCTGCCTATTTGGAATGTTATGGTAGATTTTTTTTCCATTTCAGTTATTCTCCTTTGTTTTAAATTTTATTCATAGTGTCATCTAATTCAATTTGATATATTTTTCTAAAATGATTATTTGATATATTGAAAAGAGACGCTATCGAAAAACTAACTCATCAAGGAAAGAAAAGAAAGCCTCTCAAGTCGAGAAGTTTTGGTTTAAGATCGTAAACCGGTTTTCTCGCGACCGACATTGTGCCGGTCTAGTGCTATATATACATATAAATCACACAATCTCGTTATATCTTCTTAACAACGAAGATCTGCAGCATGATTCAGGCTTAGCTTTTTTTTTTCCCCCAAATATCGCTTCGTCGAGATTGCTAGGGTTTCTCTCGCTTCGATCTTCGCTGCTGTTTACAATCTCGGGTTTCGATTCTGTGCCAGTCTCTGATTTATCGGCAATTTCGCCTCGATTCGCTCCATTGAGTCCCATCAGTCTTTCTGATCGGCGAAGGACGATTTGGTGATTCCGGAGGTTCGTTTTCTTCCCTAATTTCTGAGCTTGATCCTCTTTCTGTACTCTGATCAAGGGGTTGAGTATAGGTTTTTGCTGTTTCGATCTACCATTCTGCTTCTTTATTCCGGGAAAGTTATGGCTTTCGCGGGAAAAAAAACTGTGTTGAAGCTGCGCGTCTTTTCCTCTTTCACTGTTCTCTAGATTGTACTTGCAAAGTTATGTACATATATGTGCATTGGGTTGGGTAAATTTTTGATTTTATCTTTTGTATGTATTGAAAATGTGGCTTTTCGATTACATTTGTTTGTGGACTATCCTTTTGATTGGCTCTATGGCGTTGTCTTTCTGCAGTTGCTTTGATGACTAATTGGTTTGTTCTAATTTTGTAGGAGAAAGACTCATCCTTTTCTCTTATGTAAGTGATTCTGATGCTCGTTTTCTGTGGTGAGATTGGTTGCTGGCTGATTTGATGAGGAAGAAGCGGAAAGGTAGCGAAACTGAGTGCTCGGAGAACTTACCGGAGGATATATTATGTACAACTGCATCACGATCATCCAACTTCAGGTCACACTTTTCGCTAGAAGGTTATGCTAGACTGAAGAAGCGGTGCAAGGAGAATGATGATGTCGAGTCTGTTGGTTCCTTTAAGAGACGGCTTGCTGGCGTTGCTACTGCACCTCCTTGTGGTGCATCTTCTTTGGTTTCATCAGGAAGAGGTTTGAAGAGGAAGATAGGGTGCATAGATGTTTCCACACAAACTGGTAGGAAGAATAAGATACATGATGACTATGTTTTTGGTCCAAATATTGGGAAAGGGAAATTCGGGTCAGTAAGGATATGTAGGTCGAAGAATAATGGGATCGACTTTGCTTGTAAAACTCTGAAGAAGGGGGAGGAGACTGTTCACAGGGAAGTTGAGATTATGCAACATTTATCTGGCCATCCTCGGGTTGTCACACTGCATGCTGTATATGAAGAGTCAGATTGTTTCCATCTTGTGATGGAGCTGTGTTCGGGGGGACGTTTGATTGATCAGATGGTCAAGGAGGGGAAGTATTCTGAGCAGCGAGCAGCTAATATATTCAAGGACCTCATGCTAGTCATCAATTATTGCCACGAGATGGGAGTTGTGCACAGAGATATAAAACCTGAGAATATTCTCCTAACAGCTGCTGGGAAGATACAGCTGGCTGATTTTGGCCTCGCCATGAGAATTGCAAAAGGTAATTGTATTCAGGCGTTAAGGATTTCTAAGTAATTTGTGTATGAAATTTCAATGATTTGTAGTGTCTTTATTAAATTGTCAAGTGCAATGACTTTCATATGCACATTGTTTAGGGAACAATCATAGCGGCTTGATGCTGTCAAGTTAGAAAGTTGGCATCGCATCAGTGTCTAATAATACTGGTGAAAAAGCTTATGAGACCCCAAAATGTGATATTTGTGTATGAAATTAGCTGTCCTGTGCTTGTCTTCTCCTCTGGAGGTTTAACTTGGATTTCCCTGGGTAATGAGTGTTTTTTCTTGTTAATTAAAATAGATGAAAAAGGCTAGTCTTCTATGACTAAAGTAGATAGTTGTTTTACATGCTTTAGTTATTGTGATTAAAGTATCGGTTATGTTGATATTACTTGGCAAGTTATGGTTCCTCTTCTTTAACGAGAGTTAAGCGTTTGACATATTCTACTTGAGATCAGATTTTGACTTTTTCTCTGTAGCGTTATTGAGCTGTCAAAGTTTTACTTATCTATTTGTTCATTTGTTTTTACAGGTCAAACATTGTCTGGATTGGCAGGAAGTCCTGCTTATGTTGCACCAGAAGTTCTTTCTGAAAATTATTCAGAGAAAGTCGACATTTGGAGTGCAGGAGTCCTCTTATACGCTCTCTTGTCTGGTGTACTCCCGTTTAAGGGAGACTCTTTGGATGCCATTTTCGAAGCAATAAAAAAAGTGAAACTTGATTTCAACTCCGGAGTGTGGGAGTCCGTGTCCAAACCAGCCCGTGATCTGTTGGCAAGAATGCTAACAAGGGAAGAATCTGCCAGAATCACAGCGGATGAAGTGCTAAGTAAGCCTTTTATTCTAATCTCTTCCAGCTCCTAAATTGCAGCATTGACTTCTATATCCATTTAGCTCGCAGGGTCGCTGGATATTTTGTTTGTGGTTGTTTAATGCTTACCATATCTCCCTTCACTTGTGTGTTTCAGGGCATCCATGGATTCTATTTTACACAGACCGGACACTCAAGACGATGTGTATCAAGTCGAAGCACAAGAGTCAAGCAGGACCTCCTCCATGCCTCCAGATTCGCAGCAGTCCGATAGAGAAAACTGACATAAAAAGAGCTAACAGAGAGAAGAAGACAACATCTAATTCACCGACTGATTCATTCTCCAACACAGAGGAGGAAGAAGAGGAGAGCGGTGTGGTCGATGTGCTTGTGGTTGCAATCTCCAACGTGAGGATCTCAGAACCAAAAAGAAGCAGAGTCTGTAGTCCCACGAACAGCCCCATTGAACAGCAACACTCCTCTAACTTGACCACGACTAATACACTCTGTCGAGCCTTCTGACAAAACCAGCTTCACAACACTCATGGGCTTCGTCCAAGTCTCCAAGTCACACGGGTTGGCCATGATATAATCTCAGTGACTCTTTATTATGTCATAAATCATAATAGCTCTCTTATAGTTGGATTTGAACTGATTCTGGTTTTTTCTTCTACATTTCTGACTATGTTGTACAGATCATGTAAATAGAATATGCTAAAAATGTTTGATCCAGTTTTGTATTGGATTCGGAGTTATCTGGTCATTTCGTAATCTGTTGAAAAAGGAAAGCCTCTACTTAAATGCAATTATCAAATTCTTGCAATATCTATCTATATAATGGAGAATTTGCAATATCATACTATTATTTGTGAAGTCATAATCTGATGTGGTGGCCTCATATCGATTCTCGGTCAGTCGACCATTTTCCGTATTATGTGTCATATTTTCATTCGTTCATGTTTTAATGACGTGTCTTCGTCACTTAAATCAGACCATGTCTCGGTTTAACTTAATCACTTGGTTTATTTCAATTTTCAGATCTTAATCTTGGTTTTTCGGTTGGTCGCTTTTTGTATTTTTTTTAAAGAAACCGGGGGATCAATCCGTCTTCAAATCGGGAAAGATGAATTATGTCCCATACCAAACCGATCGTTAGGTCCCATACCAACCCGGTCGGATAGTAATCGACAATCAAATTTGTAGAACAAAAAAAGAAGATATCGGAACCGCTAAATGATGTATAATAATCCGCACCAAAACTGCATATGCGTCTAGACCAATCCACGAGCAAACTGATATGTAGAGATAAGTAAATCCAAGCGATAAACCAATGACCAATCGTGCAAAATAATATGATGATGGTCAATCGGCTTCTTTTTCATTTAAAAAAAAAAAACATGGCGGACGAATATGTTAGATTCGATAATTGTAAATAAATATATTTTGTTTATATAATGCTAATGATAATGACAACTATAGACTTATCTAAATTGTAAGAGCATGTCCATTGGTGAGGTTCTAAAAATGGGTATCTAAAATTTTTAGAACCTCACCTTTTAGAACCCCAACATTTTGTGTGTTAATTTTTAGAATCTGTATCTAAAAGTTCTAATTTTAGAACCCCTCTCTCTTCTTTTTAGAACCTCTCCAATATTTATCAATTATATATCATTATAATTTTTTAGAATTCTTCTATTTAGATCTCCTTGTTGAACATGCTCTAAGTTATACAATATATGTGGCGCCTAAAAAAAAGGAGAATATTCTATTGCTTCTGATTTTGGTTTGAAACCCTAATATGTTAAAACGACATATCATTTTCGCTATAAATAACGTTGATTAGTCACAAGATTTATCAGCCGGAATCGCCGTCTCAATGGTCGATTCTGATGATCGAGATCTTCGTATATGTTCTGTTTACATATATTTATATGAAACGTTTCTGATATGCATGTGGATATGTATTGATTTCGATTCCCTGTTGATATCATGTAATGTTGGAAGCATTGATCGAAATCTCCTTTTTGTTATTAGAAGCGGTGTTCTTGGTTGATGGTGATTGTGATACATAGTTTATGAGGATGTGTCTTTCTCGGTTATTTCTATTGGTTTTTTTATGAGAAGCGGTGTACGTCGTTGTCTGGGATATGGTTTGTTGCAGAGTGTTTTTGGAATTAGTTTCAATGGGGTTTATTATCTGAGAATGGGTTTAAACGATGCGATATATATATCGCATTCTTTTGCCAGTGAAAAGTATTAATATATATATATATATATATATATATATATTACACTGGCTTCTTTTGCCAGTGTAAATTGTGAATACTCGATCTTCTTTTGCCAGTGAAAAGTATTAATATATATATATTACACTTCTCTTCTTTACGCAGAGAAGAGAGAGAGAGAGGTCGAATCTTATGCCGACATGGATCATCATCAAGATCGAATTCTCTAGAGCAGCTCTTCTCTATCTTCATCTCCTTTCTTCTTAGCATTCAATATCAATAAACATATATTCGTCCGAATATCTCTTCTCATTAGTTCCATCTCTGTTTCGTCCATGAAAACCCTAACGCAGAAACGAAGAAACGACGCGTATGCGACTATTCATACGGCAGATGGGTTCGTAGAGGAAGTCGTGACGTGGATGAAACCTCTTATGGAGAAGACTTTCGGTTTATGGATCTTGGTTTTCGTTGTGTGAAAAATGAAAAAAAAAAGGATTCTGGTTTTCGATTGGCAATGGCAACCAAACGGCTGCGATCTTCCACGGTAACTCATTCTTATTGTCACAATGTTGTGTTATTTTGCTTGGACCATAAGGTATTGCTCTCCATGAAATCAAATATTTAGGTTTTAGGATTACAAGCAATTCGTTGATCCTTATGATTATTTTTGGTGAGAATACATTTAGGTATTGCTCTCGATTTATTTGGTGTGAAATAATTATTTTTGGTGAGAATAGATCGTTTGATTCTTATAATACTTTTGGAATGTTATTTTTCTTGTGTTAATTGTTGTTGTGCTTCGTAGATTTAGGATGGTTGCTTCTTTAACTAACGTTGGTGAGTTGCTAGAAAGGCGTGGCAAATAGTTCCTAGGTGAAAATTACAAGAATCCGATTTTGAGTTTCTCGAGTTTTCAAGAATTCTTCATATCAAATGTTGAGGTAACATTGGAATTATTATTCCATATAAGAGTCATTGACTCAACTGCTGATTCTATTTTCCTATTGTTTCTTTTGCCAGGTTTATTGGAGAACTATTCTGGATGAGTTAAAACATATTGTTTTCGATACCTCTTAAGTGCATTCTACACAATGATACATCTGGAGATAATCCTGCAGTAAATCGTTTGACAAATGGTTTCAAGAGAAGATTGAACGACTTTGTGATCTGATGGCGTGACGAAGGAAGCAATGATCTTCCGGTGAACACCATGACATTTATGGAGCTACGAGCACATGTCTGGTATGAATTCTCATCCTTGTGGCCTTTGTTAATTAATCAAAAGTTTTATGAGATATTTCTTTTTGGTGAAGAGTGCTAATGAAGTTGTTCCTTTGCTGATATCACTTTCAAATGTTGTATTTCATATCAAAGTTAAGCAAACTATTGTTATATGATTGTAGGTTAGCTATACATGCTCTTAATGCCTTGGATTTGGAGGAAGAGCCAGCAATCGTGGTTGATTTGTCTATGAAGGTTGAGTATGTGGTCATATACTTTGCCACTGTCTTAGTAGGTGTCTTAGCAGGTCACACATTTCTTTCGGTTTAGTGGGGTTTAACTTCGTGATTCTATTTTTTTAGGTACAAATCAAACTATTCTTTTCAGATTCTTGATTATTGTGCTATTTTCTTAATTTTGTTTTCATCTTAGAAGAAGAAGAATACGAAGAACAAGATATAAGAAGAAAGAATACGAAGAACAATATATATGAAGAAGAATACGAAGAACAATATATAGGAAGAAGAATATGAAGAACAATATATAGGAAGAAGGAATTAATAGATTTTTTTTTAGGTTTTGGAGTGAGACAATTTCTCTGCTTCAATGGAGTTATTTTGATTTCATCAGAAAGAAATTAGTTGCGAAAACAGAGGGATTTGAGTGATGTTTCTGGGGAATAATCGCAAGAAGAAGAAAATGACCAGCTCGCCGGTTCGCATTTAGCAGAGTTAGTTAAAAATACTAAGCTCATAGTTTAAGACGAGGCTCCAATGATGAGTAACCATTGTTTCAAAACGTTACATAGAAGCATCCCGATAAAGTCAAATTTGATTTCGTGTGTTGTTACTAAAATCTATCAGTTCCCATTTTTTAAAGACTTCGTCGGATTTGGTAGCATCATCAACTTCAAAGAGGAAGGGAGCCTGTTGGAGGTGGGCCTAGCACCCCCAATTAGTTAGGCCCATCTTAGGAAAGGCCCCCCCTAGCTCGGTCGCCGTCTTGAAAGCACCGACCTGCAAGGCCCCTCTTCAGATCGGTCGCCGACCTGGGCTGACACTTCACCGAAGTAGGAGTGTCAGAAGAGCAGAAGGCACGTGGGGGTTGGTCGAACAGTGTATTATCTGACCCCGAGTACGGGCTGACCTCGACTTCTCACCAACCTTGCAGACTTGACGAAGGAGAAGGAGACAAGTGGAGGAGTTGGTCAAACAGTACGCTGCTCTGCAACACGCCACGCCGAGCTCATCATGACCTCCCTCCTCGAAAGCCGGGACACGCCTCCTAGGCCACCTTACCCGCGAAACAGGCCAAAGACGACACGTAGGCCCGAGATCCCGGGGAGCAGGAAGTCAACTGCCACTATATATACCCCTCAATGTCATTAATGAGGGGGACTTTTGATTTTGGGCATTCCCCGACCTACAAGTTACCCGATCTCTCTCTCTTTGTAACAAGACAACATTTTAGAACGCCGAACTGGACGTCCTTCGGAACCAGTTCGTAATTCTAAAGTGTTCATTTATCTCACCATCAATAAAAAGAAACACGGCCCCCGGCCTACTCATCTCTTTCTCCCGGCCTGTTTTAATTGTGGTTAAATTGCTCTATTAACGAAAATCTCACCTCTCATCTCCTAATCAACCTCTTAAACATACTTAATGATCCCGTGGATCAACAGAACCATTTCGGATGATGAAGTAGCTTCCGATGATGACTCTCCTAGCAGACAAGTGAAGATTGGTGTTGAGTGAGTATGCTGAGTTAGTGGGTGTTCTTTTTCTTTTAGCGTTGGGATTTATTGCATCAAATTTTATCGTTTCTTTTTGTAGTTTTATTTTTCATCTTAGGATATTACTTGAGGGTTTTTTTATTATTATTTTTTTTAGTTTTTAGTTTAAACCATCTATGTGGATTATTTGGATATTTAATTATATAAATTTCATTTTTTATATTCGGCTAGATCGTCGATTGTTATATATCGTAATATTCATGGTTTTGTTCGTTAGTTATCTTTGATATTAAAACTAAAGTGTTTTGGATAAAATGTGGTTCCAAAAATCGTTGCGAAGATGCAATGAAATACTTTGCACTTCTAGCAAAGAAAAATAAAAAGTAAGTTGTTCGTAGACATTCGTAGTAATTGATGAGGATCCAGTAGTTTTGCGTTCTTATCATTCGTGTTCGGAGATATAACTTAGAAAATTCTGAGAATTATAAAGAATGGTTTAAGCCTAGGAAATATGGAACGCTTACCACCTTGTGACTATTTATTCGATAAACAAATATTGGGTTTTATAATTATTTTAAAAATAAGATAACTAATGGTTTCGTTGAAAAAAGGATAATTATTGGGTCCCGTTTACACAAATGGAAATTTGGCTTATTTTCTATTTGACTAAATTTTATTATAAAGGTTATGTTCATGGTCGTGTGAGTTTTATATATATATATATATATATATATATATATATATATAAATACATGTCTTTTGTATTCTTATTGTGTTCTCTTTGTTCTTAATTTACACGCGATGGCTCATCTTCTTTCACTAGCTATCCATAAGTCGTACTCTGCACATTTGGATGATGTCTCTGCAGGTCTTGATTCACTCTTATTTGTTTGGAGAATTATGGTTAAGGTGTTGCGAAAATTTATTCACTTTCGTGGGGTAGACGAAACTTTGGATCTTATTTTAGTAGATGTCAACGTATTTTATATGGTTCCTTATCATTTTTGTTTTGTTTTTTAGGTTCTTGTGTTGTGTTATTTCCTTCGCTGTGTTTGCATGTTCACAGGGTGATAGGATATATGCTTCCATAAAAAGATATTACATCGAGAAGTTCTCTAGCCTTTTTCGTGAAGGAGATTAGGTGACATTAGTTGATTTCGATCTCATACCTCATACCAACATCACCAGCCCCATTGCTCACCGATTTATAATAGATTTTAAGCAAAATATTTTATGTGATTCGGTTAAGCCCATCAACTCAAATAACTATGTTTCTTTTGTTGATCTAGAAGTTGTTCTAGCTGGAGATCTCGATCATGGGTGTTGTGCTGGTTATTTTGTTTTTGATTTCTGGTATTTATGTATTAGTTTTGTATCAGTTAATATTTCAGATTTGATTGGTCGAGTTCGCAATGTTGGAAATTTTAAACAGCGTGAAGCATAGCCACCTTAAAAACAAGAGAGTTACGAATGTATCCTTTCGTCTTCCACAATTTCAAAATATATGTTCCTACAGTGGATGTCGTTTACATTGCCGATTGAATGGGGGAGTACGCTTCTGGATTTCTAGACGGTTTATCCAAGTGTGGGCAAGGAGATATTATTTGTATCATGATATTTGCACTTATACAAATACAGAAAGGTACTCTTAAATTGCATTGCATTTGTTTCGTAGTGCTTTACATTTTATTATTAGGTTGATTAATTAGTATTGGTTATTGTGTTTTTAGGTTCTTGGGTGGCAACTACATTTTATGCATGCACACATGTTTCGTTGAATCATCATCTGGCCGAGGTTATAATTTTCATGAACGCGATTAACTCGAAAAATGATGCATGAAGCAGATTTTATTCTTTAGTATATGGGTTTTTCAGTTGTGTTTAGATGTTGTCTTTCATCATTTCATGACTTTTTTGGTCGTTCAGTCGTGTTGTCTTTCTTGTGTTGTTGAGTTTAGAAGTATATTTGTTATAACAAACCAATTTATATTCATAAACTCGATATTTTTTCAGGTATGTGTCGGCATGTGAAGTTACATGGCGTATTCTAGCCTTGCCAATTCAGTTCTATACGACTGTTGTAGAGAAGCTTTCAGTCCATCTTCCTAATCAGCAGCTTCTCGTGTATAACGCGAACGATCCAGTTGAGGATGTGCTAAATCGCATGTCTGTTGGTAGGTCCAAGTTCTTGGCGTGAATGGAGTACAATAGTTTGTACTCTGAGGGAAGGGGTCTTTCCCCTCTAAGTTTGTTTGGGATGTGAAGACTAGATCATGGGCGCCAAGAAAAAGAGGAAAAGTTATTGGCAGAATTACGTACGTGCCACCTACGTTAGGCCAAGTGTACTATTTAAGAGTTTTTCTTAACGTTATAAAAGGCCCTACATGTTTTGAGGATATAAGAACAGTGCATGGTGTGCTTTACACAACGTTCAAGTATGCTTGCTATGAATTGGATTTATTAGACGATGATAAAGAATACATCGAAGCAATCAAGGAAGCGAGTTATTGGGGTTCCAAAGAGTTTATCCGCAAGTTGTTTGCTGTAATGTTGCTTGACAAGGTATTGGTTCGGTCCTATATTTCTGGGACACAACTTAGGAAATGCTATCATACGATATTTTATACCGGCAAAAGAAGTTACGAAAGAAACCAGGTTCTTGAACGTTTTATTAGTTTATTATGAAAGTTTTTCTGTTAAAGAGCATTTAATGACTAATAATATTTTGTGATTTTTTAGACTTGGTTTTGTCCGATGAAGAGGTAAAGAATTTTACATTAGTGGATATTGAGAAGCTCTTACGACTTGCGCGTAAGTGGTAATTCACTGAATAACTTCAAGGAGATGTCGTGCCCAAATGATATCGAGATCGATAAATATACGAATACATTATTGTGCGACGAGAAGAGTTATGATCGTGATCAATTGCGGGAAAGGCACAAAGAGTTAATGTCAATGATAACATGTGAACAATTGAGTATTTACAACGAGATACTAGACGCAGTTACCCGCGATGTTGGTGGAGATTTTTTCGTCTATGAATCTGGTGGAACTGGAAAAACCTTTCTCTGGAGTGTCCTAGGAGCTGCTTAATGTTCGAAAGGTGAAGTCGTTCTATATGTAGCGTCGAGAAGGATTGAGTCGTTGCTCTTACAGGGTGGTCGAACGGCGCATTCCAGATTTGGCATTATGTGCTCGATGTTACCAGATGAGGCCCATATGATGAGCAAATTTTGTTTCAAAACTAGGATGGGCAAATGGTTATTCGGTTCGGTTCGGTTCGGTTATTTCGGTTACGTTCGGTTATGTCTTTTACTATCCATTCGGTTAGTAACAGTTTTCGGTTCGGTTACCATTCGGTTCGGTTCGGTTATTTCGGTTAAGTTTTGGTTAAATTTCAAAATATTTCGGTTATTTCCGTTACATTTCAAAATGTTTCGGTTATTTCGATTAAATTTCAGAAATATTTCGGTTAGTTTCGGTTAGTTTCGGTTATTTCGGTTATATTTCGGTTATTTTGGTTAATTAGGGGAAATAAACATAATTTTTTTTTGATATCCATGGATACCCATTGGTTATCGGTTAATAACCATTCGGTTATCATAACCAATGGATATCAAAAATAAAAACCATTTGGTTATTGTGAAGTAACCATAACCTAACCGAACCATTAATTTCGGTTCGGTTCGGTTTCATTCGGTTTGGTTATTATGCCCAGGACTATTCAAAACATTGCACAGAAGCAGGTGTGATATATTGAAGTCTAAAAAACCTTTCGTCGTTAAGGTTATAGTTTTTGGTGGAGATTTTAGGCAGGTTTTGCTGGTGATACCGAATGCGTCTAGAACTGAGACAAGTTTGGCCGAGCTAAATTCATCAGTTCTTTGGCGTAGTTGTAATTTTTTGAGGTTTACAATAAATATGCAGCTATACTCTAGTCTTAGTGATGATGATGCTAACGATATTAGGTCCTTCTCCAAATGGATTTTGGATGTTAGTGATGGTAAGATCAACGAGTCTAATACTGGCGAAGTTGAGATCGAAATACCTTAGGATTTATTGATTGTTAATTGTGACCATCATGTTTGGTCTATAGTATAAGAGATATATGGTGATTCGTTCCTCAGAATTTGGATGTGGAGGTCATTAATGGATACATGCTATCGCATTTTTCAGGTATATTTTAAATTTTTTTTTAGCATATATTCGTAATTTTTGATTTCTCAGTCAATTTATTTTACTTATGTTTGCGATTTATTATTGTTTAGGTGAGCGGAGAACATATTTAAGTGCTGATAGTATCAATCCTTCATATACGAGTGAAGCAGACGATATGGTTTATACCCAAGAGATTTTAAACAATATTAAGATTTCCGGTATGCCTAATCACGAATTGGTTTTAAAGGTCGGAGTCCCTACCATGTTGCTTAGAAACATTGATCCCAAGGGCGGGTTGTGCAATGGAACCGATTGATAGTGACTCAACTCGCAAATCATGTTATCGAGCCTAGGGTGATTAATGGTAATTTCGTCGATGATGTTGATGAGAGGGTGTTAATTCCAAGGATGTTTGTTTCATCGATAGACGGAAATGAGTGATAGCTGAGTTATGATCCACTTTGATGATCCAAAAAAAAAAACATGAACATTGTCTACAAATAATTTTTTTCTAAGATTTAGTTACTCATATTTGGTATTCTCTGACTTGGTGTGGTTTATCTTTTATTTTTTTTCTTCACGTTTGGTTAATGAGACGTTATCGTACGAGTTTTTCATGTTTGGTTCATATTCATTAACTTATTATAACGTTTTTGCGTTTCGCGATATGTAATGGATTACGATTATTCCGATTGACCTTTTATTATCAATACTCTACATCTTTAGTTAATTTCATGTGTGTCTTTGTACGGTTTGTTTTAATACATGTATGTAAGATCATGTTAACATTTGGGTCTCTACCTACTGCTATCGAGACATCAAATTACATTGATTACATAATTTATGTTTTTTTTATGTTTCCTATTTGGCCGCAACTATTTTGTTAACATTTGTATGGTTTTCCTCTTCCTTTTCTTCTTCCAGTGTATTGTAGATACATTCATGAGCAAATTTCTACTGTTGACATCTATTTGTTTTGTAAATAATTTTCAGTTTTCGTGTTCGTGTTCGATAATATAATTTTTTCATACTCTGGAGCCCGCACAGAGTACGGGCCATATCACTAGTATATCTATATAAAGGAGAATTTGCAATATCTATCTATATAAAGAATAATGATTTAAAGTTAGTAACTTGCAAAATCACGCTATCGAGTTAATCCATTAGATTTTGATGCGTGTAAAATAATTACCAATTAGATTTGACACATAATATATTAACAATAAATGAAAAATTTAATCTAAATTTAATCATAAAAGTAAAGTTAGAACACAAAAAAAAAATTTGTTTTTAGATTAAAAAAAATTATATTAAAGTTTTTTTATATATAACTATAAAGCAAAAATATATAATCTAAACTTAATCATAAAAATAAAGTTAGCAAAAAAAAAAGTTGCTTTTAGATTAAAGAAATTTATCTTAAAGTTTTTTTAAAAAATGAAAAAAAAAATCATGCTTATAATAAAGCAATTAAACAATAGTTTGACATCTTAAAAAAGAAAGTATATAAAGAAAAATTAAACCAACAAATTTCTTAAAAGTTATTAAAGTTAAAAAAGAGGATAAAAACTAAAATTTTTAAAAAGGAGATACAAAATTTTATATTTTGATTAAGAAAATTAAAAAAAAAGAATACAATCCTATAAGAAAAAAGGAATTTTAATTATTCACCTCTATATAACCAATTTGATAGTTTCTCAATTTTACAACATAAAAAAACTTTGTTATATACATCTGCTACACATAAGCTACACCGAGGTAATCTTCTATGTAATCGAAATTATGATGTATGTTATGAAATATCTTCGTTATATACACCACTTCACATATCTTCGTTATCTACATCCGGAATTATGTTGTATGTCATCTAAAATAAAAGATAAATTATGTTGTACGTTATCGAAATTATGTTTTGTTATGTTAGAAAATTATGTTTTGTTATGTACATAAGCAAGACTAATAGAAATCAAATAGATTAGTACATATTAATTGTTTGATAATTAAAAATCAAAGTTAAAAAAATTAAAATCGATTATTAATAAAAAAAACTTAAAAATTATGAAAAGTCAAAGCTGGAAATTTAATCTTAAAAGATAAAGTTACTAAAAAGTAAAATTAAAAAGTTAAAAATTAAATTTATCCTAAAAGGCAAAATTAATATATAAAAAAACATTCTTTAGTTATTCCATTTAGATTAAGGAAATTAATCATAAAAAATTATAATTTCTCACCTCTATATAAACCACAATTTGATAGTGTGTCAATTACACAACAAAAAAATAAAATTCCAATAATCGTATCCAAAGCTATTTACTCCATCTCTTCACCAATTTGTTTTTCAAGGTATATATTTATTTCATCGTAAATTTTGTTTCTAAATTTATGTATTATATATTTTCACGGGTGATCTAACTTTGATTTTTATTTTTTCGTCTTTAATTTTTTTTAAACGAGTTATAAAATATTAAATTACAAACCTTGATATATGCGGGTACTTATATAGTCGTATTATATAAAGTAGAATGATTCAAAGTAAGTAATTCACTGGATCGCGACACGTGTCACGGTAAAAATATAATTCAATTTAAAAAGGAAAATAACAACAAAAATAAATCACAATTCAGTTTAAGAAAATATACAATCAAATACTAATCTGTCACAGGGTATCGAGCTGAGGAAGTTATTGGTAGAAATTGGTGAGCTTGCTTCTTCTTAACCCTAAATTTTGAATTTTTCTAAATTTGTACCCTTTGTTGGTATTGATACGATGTAACAAGCGAGCTTGTTGAAGCTGTTTTGACGAAAAGTTATCTTATTTTTTCGATTTATTTTTATGGTTCTTGTTGAGGAGCTTGAATCCGTTCATTTTGACTATATCGATCTCTCTTTTGATATTCGTAGCTAGAAACATTTGGAATTATGGATTGGTTATTGAAGAGCTTTGGTTTGAATTTTGGAATTATGGGTCGCTTTTTGAGGAACTTTGGTTTGAATTTTGATCAATTTTTTTTTGTTTTTTCTGTACAATTCCCGACCATTAAATCCGGTGAAGAAGAAGAAGTCGGATCGGGTTGGGTTGTTAACTGGTCGCTTTTTGGGTTCGGATCTGGTTTGAATCAAGAGGTGTGGTTTAAGGTTTATGTTACAAATCGCTCAAAACCGATATCAAACCGATTAAACCGATATTCGTGGGGAAATAAGTTTCGAAATTTGATTTCGTGGAGAAATATGATTCGAACTTTCAAATGATCGGAAAATAGAACTAAGTTCAAACTTCAGAATTTGTTATTATATAAAATTTCCCAGAGAAAATAGATAGTTTTCCCGCATTTTTAAGACCTTTTCTCATTTTCTTGCAATAGTTGCAATAGTTGATACCTATTTCTAAAAAAATGACTAATTAATCACAATTATCATCTTTAAATGGGCATTCTTTTGTGTTAAAAGAGTAGTAAACGGTTCATTTAGTAAATGCGGTGTTTTATTGAAATAATTCATTGGTTAACGAATATTATTTTAATAACAAATGTCATTTTTTGTTTTCTTTTTCACCAAAAGCACATTTATCATTCTTTGTTAATCTTATTTTATGAACAAAATTTCTTATTATACTTTTATGCGTACACATAAATTTACGTTATTGAATATAGATAATTATTTTGCACAAAAAAGAATATAGATAGTAGTATTTGTCTCTATATATAATTAAAAAGGATAAATTTGATGTTTAATTTGAAATAAAAAAAAAATTGTATGTTTCGACATTTTTGTCTCTCCAATACAGTAATTGAACTCATAGAGATAGAATTTAATATTTGAACCAAAAATTTATGGTTTCCGCACGCAAATAATGAAATTTATTTTAATAAATATCTTATTTTCCATTTTTTTTTTGTAAACTCGACTAATATGGATTTTAGAAACTCCAAATCCATATAATAAATAAGAAGAAAGTTTTGTTTCATTTTCTTCTTTTAAATTTTATTTCTTTATATCAAATAAAAATTGCAAATAACATGCAATAATTGGTACCATTTGACGCTTCTCCCGTGTTTAATTGGCTGTTCAGTTCAAAAAGAATAGTAATCACATTGAACCGAAGTGGGAGGGTTTGGTTTTCGGTTCGAATTAAAAAAAGAAATAAGAAGTTGTGATTCGGTTTTGGACCGTTGATTACAAAAGAAATCGAAGATCTTATATAATGTACAGTTTACTAGTAAATACTCTGTATTACATACAAGACTTGTTTGCTCTCTAATACACAAGATAACACTTGACATGTTACAATTATCCTCGTGACGTGAGGCTTTCTGGAGATTACTTCCTGTGTCGTGAAAACACATTAAGTAAGAAAATGCAGAGTTCACAAAGAGCTTTGAAAATCCTCATACTCTTGGCGAGGTTATTGCCAGTCCTGCAGAGGTAGTGCTGTGAATTAGGCGAGTTTATTGCAAAATATTATACTAATAGAAAAAATATAGCTCACTAAATGTATAACATAAGACCGTATAAAATCTAGGAACCAAATGCTTCATGATAACCAGAGTTTCTACCTTTGTGGTTCCTCTGTTCTCAAGCTCCATTAGAAAAGCGGAAGAAGAAGAAGTTAATTAACATGAACAGTGAGCCTCACATCCTCATTTACGCTGATGCAGAATCCCAATTTTCTTGCCAACTGACCACAACCTCACCTGAGCTTTAAATATAGGCTCTTCATAACTTCTTGGACCATTGTCGAGATTGAAGTCTCTTGGACTTTAGTTTAGCATGGTGTACTGCAGACAGGGATACATCAGTCTGCTCAATCCCTTTGTCCAACATCTCTTGCATGAGTTTTTCTGCGATACGTACAGATCCATTCCTATAACAACCAGCTATTAGTGCTGTGTAAGACACAAGATCAGGCTTTATCCCGCTTTTAATCATTAGATCAAAGATCCTTTTCGCCTCTTTAAGATATCCAATCTTACAACAACCAGCTATTAGTGCTGTGTAAGGCGCAGCATCAGGCTTTATCCCACTTTCAATCATTACATCAAAGATCCTTTTCGCCTCTTTAAGTTCCCCAGTCTTGCACTGCCGATCAATCAAAACCGTGTAGTAGTGAGCATCTCGTTTAATGCCAAGGGCTTTCATTTCCCTCTTCATATCCCACTCTGGATTGTGATTGAGCAAAACTGTGTATGTTACCACATCAGGAATGATTCTTCTCTGCTTCATCTCTTGAAAAAGAGCATAGGCTTCCTTGAGCTCGTTTTCCCGGCAATACGCGTTGATCATGGTTGTGTAAGTGTACAAATCAGGGATTATCTTTTTACGAGATACTAAAACTTTGAAATTCTTCCTGGCTTTTCTCACCATGTCAACTCGACACCAAGCGCCAATCAATTTCTCAAACATGCACTTCCCAGGTTCAACTCCAATTAGTTCGGACATTCTATCCAGTAAGTATTCAGCTTTGCGGATGTGAACTTTATCGCCGGCGCAAAGACTAGTGAATAGTGTGAAATACACATTCTTGGGCAGAGGATAGTCCATTCTAATGAATCGTTCAAAGGCCTGATCAACAAGACCAGCTTCGCAATAACCTTTTACCATACTTGCCTCATTCTCCCGAGATTTATCATGTCCCAAGCGCTCATAGAAAGCTTCCGCCTCGTCTGTTTTACCTGCAACAATCAGGCCTTCGATGACCATGTTGTGTGTAGCGGAAGTGGGCTTTACACCTCGAGCTTCCATTAGTTTTAGCGTTCCGAATGCACCTTGTGCACGACTATTCCTAGCTAATCCACCGGCGAGGACGTTGTAGATAACAATATCAGGTGTTTTACATGTTCCTTCCATTTCAATCATCAGATCAAGGGCTTCCTGAGTATTGCCTTTTAGACAACAACCACCTATCAAAGTCGTGTAGTTGAAGACGTCAGGAGCTATACCTTCACCAGTCATCTCTCGGAATAACTTGATGGCTTCTTTTACTTTGCCAAGCTTTACCAAAGCATCAAACGCGACATTGTAGCAAACCTTGTCGAGAGAAACGTTCTTCTCTCTAAACTCTATAAACTGATCATAAGCTTTCGAGAACATGCCCATCTGACGAAAGCACTGAAGGATTGAGCTTGCAATTACACAGTTTATTCTTCTATTTTTCTGCACCATTTGATTGAAAAAATTCAAAGCTTTAGGTATATTCATGTTCTTGCGATGCCCTTCAATTATCGCCGAGTGAACATAGACATCTGGATCAATCCCACATTCCTCCATGTCAAGAAGAGCACTTTCAGCGTCTTCTATCTTCATCTCATTACATAATCCCCGGACCACTTTGCGATATGCGGTTGCAAGATCACTATTATCGACCAGAATATTTGCAAGCCTCAGTGGTTGGAGTAGAAGATAAGCTATACCCGCCATCTGATTTAAACAGAGTCCTTGAATGAAATTCATATAAAACAAGCTAGGATTCCTCGTCTCTGAGCTTAACAACTTGTTAAGAAACTTCTCTACTCCTTTTATATCCTCGTTTCTATGCAATGCTTGAACAACAACAACATTAGTATGTGCATCTGCATCCAGCCCCAGCCTCTCTATTTCCCAGAAAATATCGATAGCTTCGTCAAACATTTCAAGGTTAGCATAGGCTTTAACCAAGGTGTTGGAGGTGGGCTTAGCACCCCCAATTAGTTAGGCCCATCATAGGAAAAACCCCTCTTCAGCCCGGTCGCCGGCCTGGAAGCACCCATCCGCAAGACCCCTCTTCAGCCCGGCAGCCGACCTGGAAGCGACGCACCTCGGACCCGCGCTAACACTCCGCCAGGACGGGGAGTGTCAGAAGAGTAGGCGCGTGGGAGTCGGTCAAGCGGCACCCCACTCGCGTAGGGACGCGTCTTCGACCCGACGTCCCACCAACCCTGCAGAGCTGACAAGGGCAGGAAGGAGCAGGTGGAGCAGAGTTGGTAGAACAGTGCATTGCCCTGCAACACGCCACGCCGAGCTCATCATGACCTCTCTCCTCAAAAGCCGGAACACGCCTCCTAGGCCACCTTACCCGCGAAAGAGGCCGCAGACGACACGTGGCCCGAGATCTCGGGGAGCAGGAAGCCGACCCCGACTATATATACCCCTCATATGTCATTAATGAGAGGGACTGGGATTTTGACTCTAGAACCTACCATAAGCTACCCGACCTCTCTCTTTGTAACAAGACAACACTTTAGAACGCCGAACTGGACGTCCTTCGGAACCAGTTCGTAATTCTAAAGCGTTTACTTCTCTCTTATCAATAAAACGAAACACGGCCCCGGCCTACTCATATTTCTCCCGACCTGTCTTAAACGTGGTTAAATTGCTCTATTAACGAAAATCTCACCTCCCATCCCCTAATCATTCTTTAAACACACTTAGTGATCCACGGGATCAACAATTGGCGCTAGAAGGAGGGGGTTTAGAGATTCTTCTACACGCAAGGAGCAGTTGAACCACCGACACGACCGAAGCAACGATGGCAATCCCGACCCCAAGAGTGTTGTCAGACCAAGACACTCCGGCCCAAACAACGGCCCAGGCCCCGACAACGGCCCCGCCAACGACTCGAACGACGGCGACCATTCCGTCATCAGCCCAAGCGGCTGCCGATCAAGCAATTCCTCGAGAGCAATTCTCCAGGGCCCCGCCCCCGGCGTCAGCACCCGCCCATTCCGACGGCTCCGCCGCCCACAACGCGCCACGAGCACCGGAAGACCAGCCCACGCCGTCCGTCATGATGCAGACCCTGCTCGCCCGGATCGACGAGCTAACGCGAGCCACCGACCAGCGGTTCGCCACGTTAGGGGCCCCCCGCGACCGGTCGGACAATGTCGGGTCCCCCGACGTCCATCCCAGAGAACCGGTCTCTCGGGAAGAAACCCCCCGCTTCCGGACAAGCCGACCGAGCGACTCGCCGTCTGGATCCGAAAGGCCGGACGGACGTTTCGTCCCGGCCATAGGAAGCCACCCGGGCGACGAAGCCCACCATCTCCGATCAAGCGCGGAGCGCTCGAGAGACGCGGAGTTCGAGGCTATGAAGGAGACCACCCGAGCTCGAAACGCTCGCAAAAAAAAAAGAGAAAAACCGAGCTCCAAACGCTCGCACTGCATGAGCCGAGCTCCAAAAGAAGCCGAGCTCGAAACGCTCGCCAAAAAAAGGATAAGAGCTGGGCCTAAAGCCCATTAAAACGAAAAACGTGGACGAAAGAAGGAGATCGGTTGGTTTAATCCAAAAACCAAGCGAGACGGAGTTCGGTTGATTCGCCAACCGATACTTATATCACAATTCGTCTACCGAACTTTCTAAAATCAGGTATCACCTATTAAAAAAAAAAAAAAAAAAAAATTCGATTCGTTATTCGAATTTATTTTCTATTCAGATTTATTCATAAGTCTGTCCCTTTAAGCCGAACTCCGAGGAAAGCAGTTTGCGGTCGTAGTTCGTCGATCTGACAGTAAGGCAGTTCGGGGTCGCAGCTCGTCGGTCTAACAGTTAGGTAGCTCGGTCGCAGCTCACTCATCGCGCAGTCGCAGTTTACCGACCTCAACAGCTCCGCCTAACTAACGACCTCAACAGCTCGCCGACCTCCTACTCGCCTAGCTCATGATCGCAGTTCTCCGACCGTGCGACTCGCTGACCTTGTGGTACGCTAAGTAACTAACCGATTCTAGAAATTAAGCGACTCGGAATCATATCTCGCCGGCCTCGCGCCTAACTAACAAACGCCGAGCTCAGCCTCAAGCGCAATCTCGAATCTTTAGCCATTTGTTTTTTTGCAGGTCGTAGCTCGCCGATCTGACAGTGAGGCAGTTCGGAGTCGCAGCTCGTCGGTCTAACAGTTAGGCAGCTCGGTCGCAGCTTGCTCATCGCATAGTCACAGCTCGCCGATCCCGCAGCTCCGCCTAACTAACGACCACAGCTCGCCGATCTCCTGCTCGCCAAACTCACGATCAGTCTTCTGACTGCACAACCCGCGGCCCACTGACCACGTAGCTCGCTAACTTCGCGTTCTAGCAATTCACACGCGTCCGTCCATCGCTCCCGCCTAGCGAGACCCTGCACCCAATACAAGAGCACGGTCCACGACGTAGACCGTACTCTACCGATAAAAAAAAAAAAGGCCTCGAAATGGCATTTACACAAAAGGGCCAACGGTCTCGTCTATTATAAAAACGGCCCACGGCCTAGTCATTACAACAGCCTCGAAACGGCACCTACAAAAAAGAGAGGGGCCAACGGCCTGCTTTTTACATAAACGGCCTGCGGCCCGATCTTTACATAAAGAAGAAAAAAAAAAAAAAAAAAAAAAAAAAAAAAAAAAAAAAAAAAAAAAAAAAAAAAACAGAGTTTTTACAAGGCCGCATCGGCCGGTCGATCCTCACTCCCGTCAGCACGGTACCATCTAAATCTCCCGGGGCCACCATCCTCGCCTTGGTCCCGTACTCGCCAAGGAAGGGCTGCCCAGACCCCTCTTCCCCGACCGCGGCTACGCCGGGCAGGACCGAAGGATCTGCTTGCTGATCCCCGGCGGCTGGCACGTCGGTACCGGTCTCACTAGCAGGCAGGGCCGAAGGATCTGCTTGCTGATCCCCGGCGGCTGGCACGTCGGTACCGGTCTCACCAGATGGCACTCCAGTACCGACCTCCTCCACGGGAATCAGCCACCAGATCCTCCGGTCCTGCCTCCTGTGGTCTTCGCCTCTTGCATTTCACTCTCTTCTACGCGCCGACCTGAGCACCGCAACAAGACCCGCGTACTCCGGAGGCTTGAATCTAGAAAAATGAGGACCTGAAAGCAAAGCAAACAAAAACAGTCAGACGAAGCGCTCCTCCGCCCTGGGTATCCTGAGCTCAACGCCGGCGGAAAAACCACACAGATTCCCCAGGAGGGTCACCGATTCCGCTGTGCTCCAGGTCGGTGACCCTCCCTGCTCGTAGGAGACCAAGGGGGACCTCACCCTGGCCACTCGAGCTCCGCCTCCACGGACGCCCTGACGACCACCGCGGCCGCCCAGATGCCCGGTTCTGCCCCCAGCTTGGCCAGCACCGCGACCGCCAGAGGATCTAACCACCGTTTTCGGCCGGAGATGGGTCCCCGGAAGCGACGGGGCGGCCCCCGAGGTCGAGGGGGCCAACTCTTCCCCACTGTCTGCCCCTCGTCGCGGAAAAGAGGCATGCTCGGAATCACCGGAGGAGGAACTCGGAGAATCGTTACCGCCACCGCGGGACGCCGATTCTTCGCTCGACTCAGCTCGGATACCGTCTAACATCGGAGCCATCGCACGGAGAGGAGGAAATCAAAAAAACAGGAAGGAAGTAGGAAGAGAAGGAAGAAATCGGAGAGAGGAGGTTACCTTAGGGTTATGCGCAGAAGGTTTTAGCAGGAGGAAGAAGGGGGATTTAAATAGAAGAAGGGGGACAGTGAAGCGACGCCTGGACACGTGTCACAAGAAGCACGGCCGCCCAAAAACCTAATGATGACGTCTCTTCGTTTCCCCACGCCAAAAAGCAAAGGACGCCTCGATAAACGCGAAGCGTCTTTTACACGCCGCGCGTGGGCAGTCCGCGCGAAAAACGAAGCGTCCTTTGCCGTCCCACGTGGTGAGCACGCGCCAACCTCCTACGGATTTTTCGGAAAAGGCACACAGTTGAGTACGGAACTCCCCGTCCTAAGATGTGCCGAACTAACATCAGATCAACTTCGGCATGCTCGCTTCGCCTCGCGATACCGAACTGGGGGAGGGCCTATTGTTGGAGGTGGGCTTAGCACCCCCAATTAGTTAGGCCCATCATAGGAAAAACCCCTCTTCAGCCCGGTCGCCGGCCTGGAAGCACCCATCCGCAAGACCCCTCTTCAGCCCGGCAGCCGACCTGGAAGCGACGCACCTCGGACCCGCGCTAACACTCCGCCAGGACGGGGAGTGTCAGAAGAGTAGGCGCGTGGGAGTCGGTCAAGCGGCACCCCACTCGCGTAGGGACGCGTCTTCGACCCGACGTCCCACCAACCCTGCAGAGCTGACAAGGGCAGGAAGGAGCAGGTGGAGCAGAGTTGGTAGAACAGTGCATTGCCCTGCAACACGCCACGCCGAGCTCATCATGACCTCTCTCCTCAAAAGCCGGAACACGCCTCCTAGGCCACCTTACCCGCGAAAGAGGCCGCAGACGACACGTGGCCCGAGATCTCGGGGAGCAGGAAGCCGACCCCGACTATATATACCCCTCATATGTCATTAATGAGAGGGACTGGGATTTTGACTCTAGAACCTACCATAAGCTACCCGACCTCTCTCTTTGTAACAAGACAACACTTTAGAACGCCGAACTGGACGTCCTTCGGAACCAGTTCGTAATTCTAAAGCGTTTACTTCTCTCTTATCAATAAAACGAAACACGGCCCCGGCCTACTCATATTTCTCCCGACCTGTCTTAAACGTGGTTAAATTGCTCTATTAACGAAAATCTCACCTCCCATCCCCTAATCATTCTTTAAACACACTTAGTGATCCACGGGATCAACACAAGGCACTAGAGGTCCTGCTCAGTAACAGAAACAACAATTTATCATCCTCTTCGGCTTCTCGAATAGCATTCAACAAATCCATGACACTGAAGCCGCGACCCTCATCTCCTTTTCTAATGAGTTTCATAAAAAACGGACCCAATTTCTCATCCAAACCCCAACTACAAACAATTCTGATAACAGTTGCATAAGCTTGGACACTAGGCAAAGCCCCATTTCCTTCGATTTGTTTCAGAAACGACAAAGCAAGATAAGGATCATCCCTCATACTAGTTAATACTCGCAAAGCTCCAATTTCGTTCAATTCCAATGCTTTGCCATCAAAGTTACCTTCTTTCACTTGCTCCGAGTGTGAGATTGTATGGTTCGTCGATGCAAGTGCAGGAACCACGTACAAACGCGAAGACGGTGCTCTTAGAATCAATCCTCTCACATGTGAGAGTAATGAAATCGGAAACACCCGCATGAAATATTTCCCGCCGATCCTGTGGCCGCCGGATAAACAACCAGCAGAGACTAACTGACAAGAGATTTCCCGACTAAGAGAAACCGACGACGAGTAGAGCTCTAAAGACCAATCGAAGGGTTTTACTGTTACAGAAGGGGACACATAAATCGAACCGAACCGAACCGATCCTATCAGAATTATCTTTTAAAAAAAAATTAAAGTGAACCATAATCATTATTTAATTTTTATACCAACTAAGAAAAACCGAAACGAAATAACTTTGTAATCGAATCGATTTCATTATACCGAAGCAATCCGATTCCAAACCGCAGTGAAAAGGTTTGGACTGGGACGGCCTTACCCGACCAAAACACAAGAGGATCAGGCTGTTTGGATTTTTTTTTTACACAAGAGGATCAGGCTGTTTAATTTTTTTTACACAGTGCCCAAAACACAAGAGGTATCATGGGATAAGTATCGATTACAAGATGCTGTTTAATTTTTTTTTTACAGGAAAGAGAAACTTTCTCTGTTAAGAAGAGAGTTGTATAAATGAGAAAAACAGAGATGAACACGATTTGTAAAGAAGGTTCTTGATTATATATCCGAAAGTGAGAGTTCTTAATGGAGTTTCTCTCCCCTCACCTTACAAACTTTCACTCAAAATCCGAGATAACTCTCTTCAAAGTAACTGTCCCAATATATACGAGACTACCCTCAAACCTAGTGTCTCTTACGGTTACAAGATGAAAGGTAAAAAGAAGTAAAGGATAAACAGTGGTTATTTACTCCTACTGTAGAAAGCTCACTTCACTGGCCCACCACACTACCCAGCGACGTGTCTTCCCTTGATGATGCGTTCGGGCCTTGTTCCTAGCCACTTTGCTTGTTCTGGACCATCGTTTGAAAGTCTGGATCTTTGGATTCAGGAGCAGCACTCGGCTTTGATTCACGATAAGTTCTGAGAACCCTTTCAACGTCTGCTTTGTTTATGGATTTAGGAGCAGCCCTCGGCTTTGCAACAGGAAAATCTTTGATATTGAAGATAGGACGGTTTTGAGGAGTCCAAGTTTCTAAAATATTTAGATTGTATAAGCAAGATGGAGCTACAGAAGATTGAATTTTAAACATGAAAGGACTCACAAATTCTGCCAAATCAGGACTCACCATTTCTGCCCAAATGCTCTTGGGAGCATCCACGTCATTGCTGGCAGCTTCTGGTTCAACATATTCATCAGAATCATACCTAAATATGTCGTTCAAAACAAAATAGCTTCCACTCCGCGGCACGAGGATAAAAGATTGAGAAAATCTCTTTCTTTCCCCATCTTTTAAGGTCAGTAAACCTGTGACTAGAGTAACAACTGCCTTGTTGCAAGATGCTTGGGAATCAACAGTCAGAATATGAACCTTTGAGTTTATGTAATGGAAGGACCTGATCTGGTCTTTAATAGCCTGCAAGCAAGATCAAAACAAGTCTTAAAATCAGAAACTTTGCTTCCAAGAGACAGCTAACAAGATTTTCAGTTACTTGAACACAAAAGCAAACAAATAAAGAGACACCAACATCAATCAATAGCATTTACAAAAAATGAACATTTCGATGCAAGCATGAAAACTGAAGCTTACTTGTAAGGATTTAACCGATACCATCTCTCCATCAGAACCAGGGCGTCCCAAAACACTATCATGGAGATAGAATAGATGCACTATCTCTGGTGATAGAGACAAGCAGGTGTAGTACTCGTGAACAAAGCGGTTGAAGTACTTGTGAACAAACTCATAGGTCACAATGTGTGGATCATGTGATTTGACTACTTGAGGAATTATCTCGTCAATCTCCTTAGAGACGTGCCTAAAAAGATCGTTCAGCACAAGGTAATTTTCATTCAGCGGCACTGGCACAAGGAAAAACGACTGAGAAAATCTCTCACTCTTCCCATCTTTTAAGGTCACTAAACCAGTGACTAGAGTAACAACACCCTTGCTGCAGGTTGCTTGGGAATCAGCGGTCATAATATGAAACTTCGAGTTTTTGTCCATGAAGGACGTGATATGGTCTCTAGTAGTCTGCAAGCAAGATTAGAGAAGTCTTAAAATTCGCTTCCAGTGTACAGGTAACAAGATTTTCAGTTGAACACAAAAGCAAACAAAGAAGAGACACCAACATCAATCAATAGCATAAAAAATAAAAATGTTGTCGATTCAAAAATGGAAACTGTAGCTTACGTTAACCATCTCTCCATCAGAATCTGGGCGGCCTAAAACAGCATTATCGAGATAGAATATACCCACTTGGGATGGACGTAAATACATTTCGATGTAGTAGTTCCGAACAAACTTGTTGCCCACAATGTCTGGATTGACCTCAAATGAAGCATTTTTCATCTGAACATAATCCAAGACATTTATTAGGGCCAGAAAACCAATCAAACTAGTTATGTTGAAACTAAAATATACTCATAAGGACCACAATATTTGTTTCAACTGAATCAAACAAGAGACTTCATATAAATCAACCGAGAGGTTTCACATAAATCAGAATTCATGCTTACCTGTTTCCTCCTTTGCCAGAGTGTTAGCTCGACTAACAAAAAAGAAAAAAGGAAAACAGATGAGAAACATAAGTAAAAACAAAAACAAAAACGATGTTAAATCAAACACTTACCTTTGCTTCTCCAACGGAGATACTTGGAGACAATAGGTTTCTCCTCATAATCTGAGTCGTGTAAAAAGCAAAGAAAGGTAGAGTAAACATCTTTGCAGAATTGCGGACGTTTGGTATCCTTTAGACAATCGGTTATAGTATCTAAAGAGAAAAGCGAGAGATGGCCTAAATCTCTAAGAACATTCTCCAACTCCTTTTTGCTCTTCAATGTGGGATATATCCGCATCTCAATGGCATAGTCACGGATTTCAAGGAGGACAGGCATGAGCATTCTGCGCGTGAGCTTAGCATGGCAATATAAGTCCACATCAAAGAGTGGAGGACGATGGTTCCCCTGTCAAAGCAGAGCTGAAGAGAAATAATCCATATCATTTCTAAATCTCGCAAGCAGATTAGTAAATACAATAACAGGATAAGAAATTACTTACATAAGCCCTGATAAGTGCTTGTGTATGCATAGTGCTTGTGTATGCATAAGCCCTGATAAGTATCCTGGAAAGTTTATCATCCGCTTCTAGACCAAGCTTGATAGCTTTGGCATGAGCTACAGCTATCTTTCCAGCTATCTGATAGTAAGGGGATGTGAGTAGCTTCCTCAAGGTCAGATTGAAGTAGCCATCACTCTCATCTGGAGAGAATCCAAAGAACAAAGGAAATGGAAAATTGTGGCAGCTTCTGAACTCCCTCAAGTCATGCGGATTCAACAAATCCCAGGGAGACAATGGCTCATCACTGGGATTTGGAGACAAAGATGACAGGCGGCGGAGGTAAAGAGATAAGCCGCTATGAGAGCTATAAAAATAACCAAAAAAACAGGAAAAAAAAATCAGACACCAAAACAAATAATAAATTCTAATTCTAGATCTCGATCCTACATTTGCTTCATACCGAGAAAATATCTTCATTCCAATCATGAAGATTCAAAGCCCTAGATTTGGATCAATCACCACGATGACCTTGAGGTTGCAAAAGAATGCCAGAATAACCTCCTTATAAAACTGAATTTGATTTTGTTTTTTTTTTAAACGAAAAAGCAGTGAAAAACAATTTTGTCCCTCAAAGTATAACAAAATTACGACCCAACCAGTATCTGGATCCACTTAAATTCACTCTATTCGGATTAAACCCGATCCGAAAACAGGAAAAAAAAAAAAAAAAACTTAAAAATCTTAAAACGAACCCATTACCTTCATCCCTTCTTTTTCGCGATTTGCAACTCCTTCCCCCACCAAAATCCTTTCTTTCCCAGATAAAATCGACTAAGTTCTGTATTACTGGGTAACACTATAGAAAGAACAAAAAAAACCTAGCCGATTTACCTTCTTCTTTTTCTTCGCGATTTACCAAAAATTACCTTCTTCTTTTTGATCATCTTTTTCGCGATTTGCAGCCATATTTCCCAACCAAAAAACCAAATCCTTCCTTTCCCAGATCAAATCGACTAAGTTCTTTAATACTTGGTAACACTATAGCAAGAACAAAGAATGCAAACTACGGTTTAGGAGAAGAGGTTCCAGATACGGTTCCAGAGAATGAGAGGAGACCATCTAGGAGGATTGTTTATGAAGACGAGACCCCGACGGTTTCAGAGAATGAAAAATCGGATTCCAGTGACGAAGAAACGGTATCCGAGCGTATAGTTGCAATTGAAGAACATGCAACGGCGGTATGTAGGACCCCGGTATGTAACTCATCCTTTTGTTAGTGCATAATCAATTATCGAATTTGGGTTCAAATTGATTAGGAACAGACTCTGTTGATGCACACAAGTAAATCTAATCGTTTTAGTTAGTACCGGAAGTTGAAATTTATTGGATTATGCACTTGTAAGTTTCTGGGTTTCTAGTAATACTGGACTAGTAATACTGGACCAGTAATACTGGACCAGTAATACTGGACCAGTATTACTGGTCCAGTATTACTAGTCCAGTAATACTAGAGCAGTAATACGGGAACGAAAATTTCTAAAACAAAAAGTAACATACATATGTCTTGCAGGATTCCGATGATGAAACCGAACCACTGCAACCTTTGGATATGTGGTTCCAACCGACAGAGTATATTAAAAAAATCAAGGTCGGGACGAGGTGCTATGTTAGCCAAGCGGTGGAGACACTTATGAGCGGGTTAAAGCATCCGCTTAAAGCAGAGGAGAAAAGTTGGTTTTTGAATCACCCTCAATTCAAACACTTCTTCCACATTCAACAGGAATCCCACCACAAGGTTCAGGGCATGTGGATGCTTCTTGTGCGAACAGCGCGCACGGATAAAAAGAAGGAAGCTTGGTTCGTCGTGAATGGCGTGCCCATCCGTTACAGTCTAAGGGAGCATGCCCTTATCTCCGGATTAAACTGCCAGAACTATCCAGTCAACTACTCTGAACTGGGTAATATGACATTCGTGGAGAAGTATTTTGGGGCGGGAGCTAGAGTTAGATATTCAGATGTGAAAGAACAGCTTCTGAAAATGAGAGCTTCCGAAGATAGGTTGAAGATGGTGGTCCTCTACTTTTTATCAAGCATAATCAGAGGGCAGACGAAGACAGGAGTAGAAGCACCTTCTGTGGAGCCTTTCTTTTTAAGAGCCGTGCAGGATCTTCAGCTGTGTAAGAGATTTCCGTGGGGAAGACTTTCATTTGATTACATCATGAAAGATATCTCGCACACTCTGCATCACTTTGGAGGGGTCGTCCAGGGTACACAATGGACGATTCCAAGTTTCGTGATTCCTTTGGAGGTAAATATGATATGTGGTATTACTGAGTATTACTAGTTCTTATGATTGAAGCTAACCCTATGTGTTTTGTGTAGCTTCTAGCGTTTGAGGCAATTCCGGAGTTGAAGAAGAAATTCCGAGAAGATCTTCTAGAGGCAGACCAGAGGTGTCCTAGGATTTGCAAAAGCAAGTTTAAAAAAAGTTCTATGAAATGATTTACTCTAGACGAAATTTATGAAACCCTTGGTAACACTAAGGTTAGTTATCCTTAGTAATCCTTTGCATAATAATTATTTGGAGTCCGAAATGTTTATAAACTGCATTCCTTGTTTATGTTCACAGGACATGCAGAGTATCTTGGTCCCATCCTCTGCCGAAAAATCTCTTTTGCGGCGAATCATCGAGGAAGAAGATGTCGATGATGTCGTTGTGAATAGTTGGACGAAGTGTGTCAATAAAGAGAAGCCTATATGTTTTGAAGAGATGTTCAAGCAGGATATGGCTATTCGTCTAGGAGAGGAAGCCGAGAATGAGGTAAACCAGGAGACTTTGGCCATTGAAGGGGTGGTGAATGCGCCTGTAACTGGATTGGTGGAGCTCGTACAGAGCATAAAGAAGGATGTGGAAGAAGGTTTGAAGAAGATGAATGACAAGTTTGATGGGTTAGAATCAAGACTCGTAGAGGTTGAATCTTATGTTAAGGAGCAACTGGATGCTAGGAGGATGTATGAGGATCCGGAATATAATTTGAATGACAATCATGCTTATGAGGCTCAAGACGTTAGAGGTGGTGATAATGATGGTGGCATAATAGATAAGGTAATACTTAGTATTTATGTTTCGGTAATACTAAGTATTTCTGTTTTGGAATGCTTAGTAATTCGTAATAATACTTAGTATTTCTGTTTTGGAATGCAGGGTTCGAAAGACCAAACAACGGAGCCCGTTGTGGATTCAAGAGAAGAAGCTGCGGCTGCCGGAGGAGACCAACAACCTGAGAAGGTATCAGATGAGGAGGTAAAAAACACTTTTTCTTTGAAAAACAAGAAAGTCACATTTTGGTAATACTTAGTATTTCTGTTTCGGTAATACTTAGTATTTCTTAGTAATACTTAGTATTTTGGTTTTGGAATGCAGGTTTCGAAAGAGGCTCATGCCGATGAACAAGATGCGACTAGCGAAAGAGACCAACCAACTGAGGCTCGAGACGATGAGGAGCGTGAAGACCAACAACCTCAGCCCATGGAGACCGTATTGGTAATACTTAGTATTTCTGTTGAATCAAATGCTTAGTATTTCTTAGTAATACTTAGTATTTCTGTTGAATCAAATGCATAGTATTTCTTAGTAATACTTAGTATTTCTGTTGAATCAAATGCTTAGTATTTCTTAGTAATACTAAGCATTTCTATTTTGGAATGCAGACTACGAAGGAGGCTAATGAAAATGAGGAGCGTGAAGACCAACAACCTCAGCAACCAGAGCCCATGGAGAAGGTATCAGAGAACCATGATGAGGTAAAAACACTTTTTCTTTGAAAAACAAGAAAGTCACATATTCTTAGTAATACTTAGTATTTCTTAGTAATACTTTGTATTTCTATTTTGGAATGGAGACTATGAAGGAGGCTGATGAAAATGAGGAGCGTGAAGACCAACAACCTCAGCCCATGGAGAAAGAATCAGAGGCTATCGAAGGAGATCAGCAACCAGAGATCAGCAACCAGAGCCCACGTGAAGAGCCTATTGTGAGTTCCCTAGAAGAAGCCGCCGCTACTGAACAACCTCAGGAGAGGCCTTCCCTCCACAAGCTCTATGTGAGGAAAAGAATAAGAAAACCTTCCTCTTATGTCTCGACTCCTTTCAGAAGGTGGCCAGACAAAAAGCCAATGAATTAGCATCTTAGGGTTCCGTTTATCGTCACTATAACTCGGGTCCATATCTGTAATATGGAAACAAACTTGGTATTACTATGTTTAATGTTCAATATTCAATATTCAATATATTACTATGTTCGATTCTTAGTAATACTTAGTATTTCGGTTTTGGAATGCAAGGTTTGAAAGTCAAAGATATAGATAAGTTAACCAAATAAGTCTTACAAAAGAGAGGATGAAGTCTTACAAAACAGAGATTTTTAAGTCTTACAAATAAGTCTTACAAAAGAGAGATTTTTAACATTTGCTTAATGCACAAAAGTTTAACATTTGCTTAATGCCTTCAGCCTTGCAATCTCTTCAGCATTGTTGTTCAGCTCCATACGCATGCTTCGGATCTTCTTGCGGTGTTCATCAACCTCCTTCCTCGGGTCCATATCTGTAACATGGAAACAAACTTGGTTCAGTATTACTAAGTATTACTATGTTCAGTATTACCCAGGAAATCGAAATTCAGAAAGTAAACAAATCTTAAACAAATCCAGAATCTACCCTAAACAAATCCTAAACAAATCCGCGTCGGCTAGGATGTAAATCTCTTTTTTAACCAAACATAAATCCTAAACAAAAATCAGAATCTACAAACCCTAAACAAACCCAGAATCTACAAACCCTAAACAAACCCAGAATCTACAAACCCTAAACAAGCCCAAGAAAATCTAACATGAATCCAGAATCTACCAACCCTAAACAGAGAAAGGGGAGAAAACTCTTCGGGAATGGAGTCGCCGTCGAGAGGGGGAAGGGGAAGAGAGAGAAAGTGAAAAAAAAAATGAGAAAAACCAAAAAAATTGTATTTTAATAATCTAGTATTACTAATTGGGCCCGGGAAAAACCAAAAAATTCTAAAACCCGCGAAAACGAAATTTTGGGCCCGGGAAAAAAAAATCAGGCCTGCGAAAATTAACACATAGATATCCCCTAGTAATCTAGTATTACTAATTTGTAAATAGTTGTACTTTTGGGTGTTTTCAAATTAATTTAGTATTACATACCCCTAAAAATGTGTTTTCTAGTTTTACAGTTGATTTTAGTCAATTAAAGTATGTTTCCAATGACTTTGTGCATTAATATTACATAAAACTCTTTTTAATTTTATTTCACATCATAAGGTGGTTCATATTAACAAAGTGATCCTAATAGTATAATGTGGTTCTTGTGTAAATTTTCTAATAACAAATCATTATGGTATAAATGTATTTTATAAACCTAATACACATTTTTTTAACATTTAATAGTTACTTCTGTATCGTAAATTTTACTATTTTGTATTTGTTGTTCTTTTTTTTTGTGAATTTTTCAATTCAAATTAAAATTCCAAAATAACACTAAACCAGAAATACCAGTGTTACCCAGTGTTACCGAGACAGAAATTAACATTAAACCAGAAATACCAGTGTTACCCAGTGTTACCAGTGTTACCGAGAACGAAATTAACATTAAACCAGAAATACCAGTGTTAAATACCAGTGTTACCCAGTGTTACCAGTGTTACCGAGAACGAAATTAACATTAAACCAGAAATACCAGTGTTAAATACCAGTGTTACCCAGTGTTACCGAGACAGAAATTAATATCCAACAACTCAAACAAGTTACACAAAGGAATTACACAAACGAGTTAGGTACTGGTTCCAGGATTATCACCAAATAAGCCATGAATTACCCCACCACGCTTTCTTCTTCTTCGAGGTTCTCCAACTGATGGGTACCGATTTACTCTATTTCTTCCTTTTGTTTTGGTATAAGGAGGAGGTATGACGCAAGATGCTTTAACTTCCTCGGGAACATTCCATTCAGACATATGAGGCACTGGATAAATTGTCCTATGATAGGCCAATGACCACTGCTCCATCAAATAATAGACGGAGCATAACTCATGCAACTCGAGTGGCTTCCCTGACTTCGCGTACGTGGTGGCAGCCGCTATAGCATGTACACACGGGTACCTGTCAATATCAAAATGCTTGCAGCTGCATGTTTTATTTGTCAAATCCACCAAATAATTTCTGCCATCACGTCCAAGCACAGTGTAAACAAGAGTAAACGAGTTGAGCTCGGTCACCGGTAACAACTTTGCATCCTGACATCTTTGGTGCAGTTCCTTGGCAACACGAGGCACCAGCATCTCTGTCACCGGAACTTCAGACGAAAGTTTTCTATATTTATTAAACCATTCCGCAATTTTCCCAACAATAGCATCAACCATCGGTAATAACGCGTATTGTCTTGCTTCTCTTAAAACATTATTCATAGATTCAACACAATTCGTGGAATCTATGTTGTACCTTTCTCCTGGGAAATAACACCTTGCCCATTTGTTCTCACTTGTACTTTCCTCTAGATACTCGACTGCTTTAGGGTACCTCTTCCTAAAAGAATCATAGAGCGGTGTGAACTCACCAACTGTATAAACCTGAGCCATCTCTCTGAACTTCGCTGTAACTTCTTCTTTGTTAACACCGTAAACGTGTGATTGGACATTCTGGGACAAATGTTGTATGCAATACCCGTGCTTACACTGCGGGTAAACTTCGCCTATCATCCGGATGATGCTCTGATTTCTATCAGAAACAAACACAATTTCAGGATCCTCCGGCACCACTGTTTTCAACTTATTCAGAAACCAACTCCAACTTGCATTATTCTCACTATCAACTACCCCAAAAGCAAGGGAATAATGATGACGGTCTGGATCCTGAGCCATTACAACAATAAGCACTCCACGATGCTTTGAACTAAGATGCGTTCCATCCAGAATGATAACTTTCCTCATAGCTCTAAACCCTTCTATGCACGCCCTCAACGCGATAAATAGGTACTTAAACCTTTTTTCCTCATCACATTCCACATATGTTACAGTACCATGATTTTTCTCCTCCAACATGTGTAAATAAGAAGGCAACCTCGTAAAACTTTCATCCAGACTTCCGCGCAAATCATTAATAGCTTTGTGTCTCCCTCTCCAAGCAGTAGTTACAGAAACATTAACACCAAGTTCTCTTTGAACCAAACCTACAAGACTTTTAGGTTTCGGAGTGTTGAATTGTCCTGGATAGAACTGATGCACAACAGATGCAACCAACCCCGGTGTGCCTTTTCTTGAAAACTGGGTGCTTGTACTTGTAGTTATCCGAGAACATGTATGCTTCTTCTTGTAAGTTCTAACCGACCAACGATCTAAATTCTTATACTTAGCAACTCGTAGAGACCATTTACAAGCACCATCACGACATTTTAACACGTATAATACGGTTGTCGACTTCACTGTAGCAACCTCAAAACAATTCAGATGTACAGCTCTCTCAACTAAATCTTGCACTACTCGTTTACTCTCAAACTCTTGACCTAAAGTCATGTCAGTACCATCATCCCATTCATGATGGACAACCTCATTTTCTTGTGCATTAGGTGTAACTTCAACATCGTAAGCAACTTCTTCATGTTGATCATTTTCACAATCTGCATCATGAGGAGCATTGTCCAATAGCAACTGTTCTGTTGGTTCAGATTCTGTGTTACGAGAAATCATCATACAATCATTAGCTCTACCATCACTCACAATCTCCTCATTCCATGCATCAACTCCACTTCCTCGATCCTCTCTTGAACGTTTCTCAAAATTCTTGTTTTGCGAGACTCCCTCCAAGAGTTCCACATGCAAAACACTAGCACAATCATCTTTGTATCTCATTACATATGCTATAACATCTTCGTCATCCAAGATTATACTAGCCTTATTCTGATCCGCTCTAAATGGAATGTACGTTAGCTTCAGCTTCGTCGTATCTTCATCAACATTAATCTTCCTGCATATTCTACTAACTAACCCACAAAAAGTTAACTCCTCCAACGATTCTTTCATCAATAAAGTACAGTTGGGATCTTCTCCTACAATCCATTGTCCGCCTGAATAATATCCCCCATAATCAAAATCTATGACTGTGAACTTACTCCTATTCATTGTGCCCTGAAAAAAAGTAAAATTAAACAACATTAGTATTTATTACAACTCAGTAATCCCAGATATACCAGTAATACCAAATTAAATAGTAATACTAGTGACTAGTCTTACCAGTAATACCAAATTAAATAGTAATACTAGTGACTAGTCTTACTAGATGTACCAAATTAAATAGTCATACTAGTGACTAGTCTTACCAGATGTACCAAATGAACTAGTCATACCAGTGACTAGTAATACCAGTTGTACGAAATTCAAAATATTAGCTAGTAATACCAGTGACTAGTCATACCAGATGTACGAAATTAAAAGAATTAGCTAGTAATACCAGTAAACTAGTAATACCAGTAAACTAGTAATACCAGACACATTACCAGCTCCGATTCAGATTCAGAGCTTCTAAATCTCTACAAATTCATACATTATCAACATAAGCTTCTCTTAGACTACGAAAACAAGTTTACTTGTATATATACTCTTGGGTTATTCAATATTACTTGAAAATCCCCTAATTGAATACCCAATTTGAATTTGATTGAATACCCAATTTCAATTTCAATCTAATGTTTCAAATTGATTATCAATTTTCAGATCAATGTAGCATGGAAGAAGACACAAAAAGAGAGAAAAAAGAGCAAAAACTCACCTGAATACCAAGTCAGAGCCGATTTGCTGATGAAGACGACGGAGCTGGACGTCGGAGAACACGAAGAAGAAGAAGAACGCGAAGAAGAAGAAGAACGCGAAGAAGAAGAAGAGAGCTGATTGGTTGAATTTTTTTTGTTTTTCTGGATTTCTTTTTCTTTTTTTGTTTTATTTAATTTGTTTAATGTTTTATTGTAAGGGTAAAATGGGATTAACACATGTTAGTAAGGTTATAAGGTTATGGAGAAAAAAAAGGGTTAGAAGTGAATTTGGTTTAGACCATTAAGGTCATTCTAGTGATTGATCCCCTAGATTTGGAAAGTAGATGTGCCAACCGATGACGAGTAGAGCTCTAAAGACCAATCGAAGGGTTTTACTGTTACAGAAGGGGACACATAAATCGAACCGAACCGAACCGATCAGAATTATCTTTTAAAAATTTTTTAAAGTGAACCATAATCATTATTTAATTTTTATACCAACTAAGAAAACCCAAAACGAAATAACTTTGTAATCGAATCGATTTCATTATACCGAAGCAATCCGATTCCAAACCTGATTTTCTTACGTGATTTTCTCTTCTCTTTGGTAGAATAATACTTTCTGGAGAAATTGACCATAATTTTCTTTATTATGTGGGTCTCATTAAAATGTAGAAGAATGCAAATTCTACCTAAATGATAAATTTCTAAAAAAAAAAAGAAGAAGAAGTTAATTTTACTCATTTTTGGTCTTTTAAAGTGTCACCTTTTTTCTCACGAAGTCAAAATTTAAACCGGAACTGTCATGAAACGGTTTAACAAAACCAAAGCTTTCGTTTAATCGGGTAACAGACAGGTGCAGATTCTGCTACACTCCAAAGGGTTTTTTCTTAACCCAATCAAATAGTAATATACCATGTCGGGGTTAAATGGGTTTATCTCTAGACCAACCTGGAATTAAAATTTTGGTAATCTCATCACACTCACATTCTGGGTTTTCTACTACGTAATTCCACCGGTATAAGCTATTCCTTGGGTTTCTTGGTTAGATTTCATCAAATTTAGCTCATGATGATTAACCGGCGATTATTGACAACCATATAACATTTACATACATTTAGCTGGCCAGTCTGAGGCATATTTGAACCGGAAACCAGATTTTATTCGAACCGGAATCAGTCAAAACCGTCCATTAGAGAAGCCGAAGAGGAGGGACAAGGTTCATTGACAAGGCTATGTGGTTCCTTGGTTAGAGCCTATATATGCTACTCTGAAAATGTGCTATCGATACTTATTATTATTCCCTCCCGATGTCAAGGCATTGAATTTTCTGATGATTGCTTCTGACGTCGTCAAGTCAACTACACGACTTTGATAGGTGTCTACAAGGCAATATTCACGATGCCCTTGATCTGATGATTGAAATGTTAGGAACACCTGATATTGTTATCTACAACGTACTCGCCGGTGGATTAGCCAGCCAGGAATAGTCGTGCACAAGGTGCATTCGGAACGCTTTCTATGAGAGTTTGGGACATGATAAATCTCGGGAAAATGAGGCAAGTATGGTAAAAGGTTATTGCGAAGTTGGTCTTCTTGATCAGGCCTTTGAACGATTCATTAGAATGGACTTTCCTCTGCCCAAGAATGTGTATTTCACACTATTCACTAGTCTTTTCAAAGTTTTAGTATCTCGTAAAAAGATAATCCCTGATTTGTACACTTACACAACCATGATCAACGCGTATTGCCGGAAAAACGAGCTCAAGGAAGCCTATGCTCTTTTTCAAGAGATGAAGCAGAGAAGAATCATTCCTGATGTGGTAGCATACACAGTTTTGCTCGATCACAATCCAGAGTGAGATATGAAGAGGGAAATGAAAGCCCTTGGCATTAAACGAGATGCTCACTACTACACGGTTTTGATTGATCGGCAGTGCAAGACTGGGGAACTTGAAAGGATCTTTGGTGAAATGATTGAAAGTGGAGTGGAGCCTGATGCTGCGCCTTACACAGCACTAATAGCTCGTTGTTGTAGGGATGGATCTGTTCGTAAGGCGGACATACTTATGCAAGAGATGTTGGAAAAGGGGATTGAGCCAACTCAAGATATCATCAATTTAGTAGAGTATACTAGATCAAAGGCCAGGAGGGGAGAATGATCGAACATGATCGAACAATTTAGTAAGAGTTTGACTGTTTCTCTGTATCTTAATTGAGCTGTCATGACTTTACTACATGTTGTTCATTGGTTTTTACAGGTCAAACATTGTCTGGATTGGCAGGAAAACCTGCTTATGTTGCACCTGAAGTTCTTTCTGAAAATTATTCAGAGAAAGTCGACATTTGGAGTGCAGGAGTCCTCTTGTTCAGAGAGAAGAAGACAACATCTGATTCACCGACTGATTCATTCTCCAACACAGAGGAGGAAGAAGATGAGAGCGGTGTGGTCGATGTGCTTGTGGTTGCAATCTCCAACGTGAGGATCTCAGAACCAAAGAGAAGCAGAGTCTGTAGTCCCACAAACAACCCCATTGAACAGCAACACTCTTCTAACTTGACCACGACTAATACACTCTGTCGAGCCTTCTGACAAAACCAGCTTCACACACACATGGGCTTCGTCCAAGTCACACCCATGATATGGATCTTAGTGACTCTCTTTATTATGTCATAATAGCTCTCTAATAGTTGGATTTGTTCTGATTCTGGTGTTTTTCTTCAACATTTCTGACGATGTTGTACAGATCGTGTAAATAGTTGAATATGATGCTAAAATGTTTGATCCGAATTTGTGTCAGAGTTATCTGGTCATTTCGTAAACTGTGGAGGAAAAAACCTCTACTTATGGCAATTGCCAAATCGTTACAACAATCACAATTAATACAATGTAGGAAAATATTAAACGAAACAGAAAAATAAAATAAAATATGCAGGATTAATTTCAATAATAGATGATATTCACAATAATTTTAAACATCCTCTCTTTTTATTATTGGGATTATTTTGCTCTCTCTCTCTCTTTTTTTATTTGGTCGAACAGTTTCATCAATTGATTTGCTTCTAACACAAATATTTTAAATCAGGAAATAAATATTCGTTTGGATTGAATATCGTGATGATACAACCCTATCTTTCAATATTTAAACATCGATTTTTAATTATTATTATAATAAGAACTTGATATCGCTTTTAGTTCTTGGTGGAGCACCTGTCCGAGCATGAATCCACACAGTCCATAACTTTGTCTACATCTGCTCATGCCACAAACAACAACAAAAAACCCATAAATTCAAGAATCTTCATTTTAAATCCATAATATTTGATATTATGTGTTGACAAAACATAAGATACTAGCTACTTCTATATATACATATGGTTTTCGATTAATAAGATAGTTATTCATATTATCAAGAAGTAAAGTGCGTATTTGATGATCCCACTAAAAAAACACACCTATATGGTTATTGAATAGTAAAAAAAAAAAAAAACACTTACTCGGATTTTGGAGAGAAGAAAGGGGAAGACATTGATGAGCAGCACAGCCGAGTTTGCAGAAATAATCAAGATGATCGATTTCATTGGCCAAAACCATTTGAGAAGGAGGAGAAGGTGATGGAGGAGTAAGACAAGTCCTGATACAAGTGAATGGACAAATAAACGCATGTGGAAACTTCTTCTCAATGGCACAAGTCACAATACAACCTGGGTAACAACTTCTAAAATGAGAAGTTTGAGCTTCTGTCTGAATCATGAGGTTTCCCATCACCATCACTACCATCATTGTCACCAACATCACAACTCTTTTGCTCTCCATTTTTTTTTTCTTAAAAAGAATATTATAAAAGTTGAGGCAAGTTGTTTGTTAGTTGTGAATGTTGTTAATTTGTGTCGTTATTGTTTGTTTATATAGAGGGATTGTGGAATTTTCTCTAGTAGTTGTTGACAAAAAGATGGAATGAATTTTCTGTATTAGTTAACATATCTACAGTCAACAACAGTATAAGGTGTAATTAGGGAGCGGCTAATACGATAATGGACAATTCTCTAATTTCATATATTTCTGATTTGCTGCTAATATAATTTCCCGTTTATGAGATAAAAGTTTGCATTAACGTTAATATATACAAGCTGTTATTAGATATATTTACTTAGATACATCATACATGAATCTGATTTTTCTTGTGTTGCCTCTTGGCTGGGGACGTTATTTATTTGTCCATTCACAGCATCCACATTGGTGGTATTTCAATGAGATACCATCTTTTAAAATAAAATTGTTTTTTATTTAATAATGGTGAGACACTTATTCTATGGGTGTCTCAAATGAGACAGCATGAAACACCCATGAGACGCCTTACAACATGACACATGTCACATTCTAAGTGGTTAATATGTTTTTAATTAAACCAAATATATATTAATTTATAATGTTAAATAGATAGTTTGTATGTTGTTATTTTTTTTATATATAAATCACAAAATAAAATTATCTACCTATCAAGTTCCATTAAGTATTTGTTTAAATTATATATTATTATTATTTTTAATTAATATTAGTTAAGATTAATACATTATATTAAATTATAGGACAATTGACCAAAATAGCAATTTTTAAAAATTTTGTTCCAAATTTAGCATCATTAGTTGAAAATTACAATAATAGCACAAATTTAATATTAAAATGATAAAATCATTTCTTAATGGGAAAAAACTAAACTCTAAATTGTAAATAGTGAACCCAAACATAATGTTTAATTTTATTTTAAATTTATTTTGGGGAAACAAATATTTTTACATAATTATTTTTGCTATTTTCGAAATTTTAAATTTAGGGTGTTAGTTTTGGAACAAAAAGTATTTTTTTGTTATTTTAGGGTATTTCTCTAAATGGTATTTTATATAATACAATAATATTAAATAGTAGGAAAAAATATGAGATTTGAAAAATTAAAATCATGTATAATTATTATTTTCGAAAAATTAAAAATTATAATTTGATATTTTGATAAAATTATGTATATAATTTGATAATTAATACACTTTTATACATTTGATATGTTTTAAAAAATTTAATGAGAAATAAAATTTAACATAAGATTTTTTTTTAAAAACATTAAAATATTAATATTATATTGATGAGATATTCATATGGGTGTGTCATCAATGGGGATACAATTTTTGATAGAAATTCTCATTTTACGCTAAACTAAAAATATTAATATTATATTAATGAAACACTTTATAGATGTTTCACCGATGCAAATGTTCTCATCAATTTCTTTGACTTTTGTTGAATATATGTTTTAATGTGACAAAAAAATATATATATCTCGATAAATCTATATAAAAAAAACTTCCGTTGATGACTTCACGTATTATATCCTACTTAAGTATTTATTCATTCGTTTAGTGACACGATAGTAGCGTAACACGAGTGCAACCTAATACTTGTACATAAGCCCTGATCTGACCTTTTTATGTGTACTTTCTTCATGGAATTTTACTGCTTATATTTGTGCTAATAATTGTCTAATTTTTGTACTAGAAAAAGTATAATTATTTTGTATCAATTTTGTATACAACCTCCGGTCAAATGAATCATGTTTACGGGCATTGCATGCATTGACATATTATGCCATACAAATTTTAAATTAACACTTGTAACCATTGTAATAATAATAATAAAAATATGTATTTGAATTTTGAGATTTAAAATCATCAAACTTTCTTGAAATTTATATAGTCCGGCTGTTACATGCTTAATAGTTGATACAAGTTTTAAAAATCTATAGATATGTCATGTACCTACGAGCTAACTTTTTTTTACGCTTAAAATACATATATACATTTAAATTTTGAGTTTTAGAATCATTGTTTTCTGAAACTAATTTAGTTCGGATTGAGGTTAGATGATAAATATACTAATTCGGATCAATTATGAGGTTTAGAGTTTAGACTACTATTCATGTAGTAAATGGTCATAGATAACGATGAATTGTTACGGGTTCACAGTTTTATTGACTAATTTGCTTGTAACACAAATAATAAAAAAAAAAATATATATATATATATATATATATCTCAATAAATAATTATTCAATTGATCTGAAAAAGGGAAAAGGAAAAAGGAAAACATTCATTTGGATTAAATATCGCATCAATACTAATGAATATTTCACATATGAAATATCTTCGTTAAAATGCGATTTTTGTCAAACAAATGAATGTTTAATCCAAAAATAAAATAAACATTTGAATGTAAAACAAAAATAATATCACTGTTTCTTCTCCTTAGAGCACTTGTCCGAGCATGAATCCACACAGCTTGCAACTTTCTCCACATCTGTCCGTAACACAAACACCAACAAAAACCATATATATATACAACAGATTTTAATAAAATACATAATAATACACATTTTTTACGTGCGAGATTTATCACCATTCTTCCAATTAGCACATACACATGACTAAAATGTTCAGTTTACGAAAAATGTGCATGCGAAAAATGAAAACTTACTCGGATTTTGAAGAGAAGAATGAGAAACACAATGATGAGTAGCACAGCCAAGTTTGCAGAAGTAATCAGTATCGTCGATTTTTTTTTGTTAGATCCGTATCAGAAGAAGGAGAAGGAGGTGGTAGAGTAGGAACAAGACATGTCATGAGACATGTGAATGGGCACAAAAGAGATTTTGGAAATGCCGTATGAGATTTACACACTACAAAACAATCTGAGTAACAACCTTTAAAATGGCTAGACCGAGCTTCTGCCTGAACCATAAGGTTTCCCATTACCATCACTATCATCATTGTCATGATTAGCATCACCATTTTTGTGTCCATTTTAATTTGTAAACAAATATTATAAAGTTGATAAATTATTTATTATCGCGAATGTTGTTTGTGGTAATGTTCGTTTATAAAGGGATTGCGAAATTTTCTGTATTAGTTAACATTTTCATAGTCAACAAGTAATCAAGGTATAATATCATTGTGGTGATACGATAATGATTAATGAATGGATAATAGTTTTTTTTCCATTTATATCAAGGTATAATTGATTTTGAGATTACATCCAGCTAATATTAATCAAGGTATGATGATTTTGAGATTACATCCAGGTATATTAATCAAGGTATAATGATTTTGAGATTACATCCTTTTTTGGTAAATATAGACGTATCCCGATATCACAAAATTCCGATTGAAGTATATCTCACAATTAAGAGATGCAGGTAAAACACACTCAGATGATACACATGCATGATTAAATGTTTAACGGATTAGTCTTACAAAAACGTGTATGCAAGTGAAACTTACTCAGATTTTGGAGGAAGAAAATGAAACATAACGACGGAGTTAAAAACTCCATCAATTGACGAAATTGAATTGGGCTCATCACATATATTATATAAGCAAATCGCTGGTGGTTTAGCTGTTTAGGGGTGTTGGTTCGGTCTTTCAAAAAAACAAAAAAAAATGAAATCTTGTATTCCTAGTTTATTCCATTCAAGAAAGATGATTAATTTTTCGGTTCCAAGATTTAAGAACCGAAAAATATTTTAATTTTTTCGGATCTTAATCGATTTTGGGTATTTATTACCCGAAATGTCTATAATATACCTGAAAATCTGATAATATATCCGAAAATATACCTGAAACCCCGGAAAAACTAAAAAAATATATCCAAAATACCAAAATATACCCGAAATTATATCCGAAATCCAAAAATATACCCGAAAATCCAAAAAACTAATACCCATAATATCGAAAATATACTCAAAAACTTTATATATATTTAATATTTTTGGGTATATAATTATATAGTTCGGATACCCGAAATATTTTCGGTTCGGTCGCATTATTCGATACCCACGAGTATCAATGAGTAGGATCTAATAGGTATTTTAACCATAACCGATACTAAACCGAACCAGTAATTTTGGATCGATTTCGGTTAATTTTGATATTTTGGTTCCGATTTTTATGCCGATGCCTAATAAAATGTATGATATCGAGTATCTATTGCAACGTAATTAGATGAAATCGTGAAACACGAAGGTCAATCTAAAAATTATAAAACTATTAGGATTTAACTTGCGTTAATTATAGGGTGAAGTAATTTTTTTTAGAAATTATTTTGAAATTTAAGAAAAATTACTTTAATTTTTATTTAAATTTTATAATATGTCTAACTCATTATTATAGATAGAGTTGTCAAACGGAATAATTTGTCTATTTAATATGTTTTGCAATAGAATAAAATATTATTCGGACTAATCTACAAAACCTATAATCTTGAAAAATAACTCTAATATGCACCGTTTAATAACTCTAGGTATGTGGTTAGTTCACAAACTTGTAAAAAAATTAATTTTTTCGTATCTAATTTTTTATAAAATTACTAAAATATTTTTTTAAATTTTATTTTGATATATATTCAAATGAAATATAATGAATTATAGTGAAAATATAGTAAAATTTTGAATAATTTTTTTTTAATATGTATGGATTCATTATTATTTAAAATAATTAAGAAATTAAATAGTAAATAATTTCTTTAATAATAAACAATACTTTCTATATTTTTATCAATAATTTTTAAAAATAATTATATATTTTTATATTTTTATATTTTTATTATCTTTTTTATTTATAATAACATAATACACAATAACTAATGAAATAAAATTTATTTTTAAAAATATCTTCTTAAATAATATTATAGAGATTAGTTTCAACTTTTTTTATAAAAAAACCAAAAATCAACGTTTTGGTAACAAAATGACAAAAAGACTTTTATTATTATCCCAACTCACAATCGAAAAGGACACCTCATGCACTCTGATGACACAAGTCCAGTTGTTTGGTGAGAACGGCGTCGTTTACTGATCGCTAGATATTTTCAGATGGGCCAGCTTAAAAGTCTCTCACGTCTTTCCCGGAAAAGTCTATTTTTTCTCTCCGAGAAAGTGACGGAAAACGAAGCCAAACGGGATAAACCTAAAACCTAAAACCTAAAACCTAAAACCTAAAACCTTAACCTAATCAGTATTTTTGTTGCTCCGACTTCTGGAGATTCAGATTGGGTTTCATCGTATGGAAAGACCCATGTCACTGCTTCCGATCTTAACCTCGTTTCTCTTCCTCTTCTGCGTTGCTCCGCCGTTTATCGCCGCCGAGACAGATGACGATTTGCCGACGGCGTACTCTCTCCTCCAGAGCTACAATTTCCCCGTGGGGATCCTTCCTAAAGGGGTCGTATCATATGATCTGGATGAATCGACGGGGAAATTCCACGCGTATTTCAACAAATCGTGCAGTTTCGCTCTTCAAGGCTCTTACCAATTGGATTACAAATCGACAATCTCCGGCTACATATCGGAGAACAAGCTCACGAAGCTAACCGGCGTGAAGGTGAAAGTTCTCTTCTTGTGGCTCAACATCGTGGAGGTCATCAGGAGCGGAGACGAACTCGAATTCTCCGTCGGGATCACATCGGCGAATTTCGCGATCGAGGAGTTTTACGAGTCGCCGCAGTGTGGATGCGGATTTGATTGCAATGGATTGAAATCGAAAACGGATAAGCTGGGGAGAAACCCTTTTGTTTCTTCGTTTTGAAGGTACTTCTTCACTTGTAATTTATGCGAATGAGGGGACTTTCTTACAGAATCTCTACTCTTGTGATGCTTTTTTTTTTTCTTTATCCAATCATTTGACATTATTAATTTTCTGTGCTTCTTTGTTTCAACCATTGCTTTAATTTGTATGTGTTCTTAGGATCGTTCGAGTAATCAACCGATGTGTTGTATTTAGGAATCTACAAGCAATAAAACGGTGGAAGAAATAACTATTCCCATGTCTAATGATAAAAATGGGATATTTTTATTGAGGAATTTGATTTTCATTTTGGGTTGAGCAACGGTTTTGTGTGTCTTTTCTTAACTAAAATTGTTTATTGTCACTGTCCATGAGAAATGTTAATCTTTTCTTTCTTTTTGATTTATATAATTAGTGTGGACTGTAAGTATAGACCTTTGGTATGTTAGACTTCAGGTAAGTGAGACACTTTGATGAGTTTCTCGGGTTTAAGATGAACCAAGATGGGATTTTTTAGAGATCAGTGAGTTCTTAATTTCGTTGAGTCTGTAATGGTCGAGATTCTCTATCACTGACATGATCGCATCTTCTTCATCAGAGACTTACTTCGATATGGATAATATCCTCCATAGAAGGTATTATGAATCAAACTTGAACATGAACACGAGTTTGAATGTAGTTTTGAACTTGCCGTGATTGGGAATTCTTGTGTAAGAATAGTTTTGAAAATGAAGAAGTAGCTGAGATAGTTTTTTTCTTTTTTCTTTATTTTTTCTGTATTGTATTGGTGGCATATAGCTTTATCAAGGATATAATGTTCTGATTCACCGAAACTATAGAAGTATATTCAGTTGAAGAAGAGACTCGACTTTTGGGTCTGAATTCGGATTTAGAACAGGTTTAAAGTTTTGGTTGATAGTGACACATATGCACAAAACCGGTTTTGGTATTCAGTTAAGATCTTGGGTTGAAGACGAGATTTGACTTTTGGGTCTGAATTCGGTTTCAAGACTTGGTTAATAGTTTGACCCATATGCACAAAACCGGTTTTGGTATATACGGTTAAGATTCTGAAAATCAAACCTTACACATTTTATAAAAATTTGGAAGCTAAAAATAGAAAAACTGAACAAACTATGACAACATATTCCATAATCCTATTCCGGCCCAAATATTTATATGGTTTTCGGTTCAAAATTCCAAATATTTCATTTAGTATAGATTCTCTAAAAAAAAAAAAAAAGAGCATAAAATTCGAAATCAAAAGTAGGGTCCATTTGCCTATAGGACGTTAGAGCATGTTCAATGCAAGAACCTCTCATGGGGCTCTTAGTTAATATTTAATTATAAAATTTATGTTAAAAATCTTTGTTAAGAAATTTTTGTTTTCTCTATTCCAATGGTAGAATTCTATTAGGAATTCTTAAAAAAAAAAACTAATAATTTTGTTTTATTATAAGTACCATATGCTAAGAGACGAATCTCAAACAATTAACATAAAACAAACTCGTTTCATTAAATTAAAACATAACATGAAACCTACAAATTTAAAACACAAACAATTAACATAAAACAAACAACACACTAAAACAAACACAACTTCAACGATTCAAATAAAACAAATAAAACACATAAACACACACATATTTACATAAACACATACATATTTACATGAACACATATTTGCATATCCGAAGATACATATCTTTGTATATTGTAAATATGTGTTCATGTAAATATGTATGTGTTTATGTAAATATGTGTTTGTTTATGTAAATATGTATGTATATCACAAGTTTTTCGAAAAGCGGTGAGAGATGCGGTGAGGGAGGAATCGAGGAGATACAGAAGGGTTGAAAAGGAGTTGATTGAGCTGAGAAACATCGAATGGGAATGTGGAGGTTGGCGACGGAGAGAGCGAGGAGAAGCGTAGAGAGAGAAAAATGAAGAGATCCAATCAGAAATACACACATGGCAATTAAGAAACGATTCTTAAGGATCTTAAATAAGGATCGGTTCTTAGCTTATTAACTAATTTTGATTTAATTTTATTCCAAAAAAACTAAGATCCCTACTTAAGAACCCGCGTTGAACATGCTCTTAGGACGTTAGAGGTTATTGGTCGATATTGCCCCTACTACCTTCACCATTTACCAACGGATCTTTTTCCGTTCTCGCAGAGACTCTCACCATTTTCCATTTCATTTTTTTTTGGTTTTTGAAACTTTCTCTTCTCTCTCTCTTTTTCCCTGAGATTACTGCGACAGGGAATCACGTTCATCGGTTCATACCTCTGCAAAAATGGTGAGCAGAAGACGCCGATCATCAATTTCTCCTCTCCGCCTTCTTCTCTTAGCCTGGGGAGCTTTTGCTCCGTTCCAGTTCTCGAAATCTGATTACCGAACAGGACTCGCTCCTTCTGGTAAACAAAACGCCTTCGTTTTTTGTTTTCTTATGGATGAGTGAAATTTCTCGTTCCTTCATGGTGGTTTTCTTAGATATCGATCTGGGTTTTTTTTTTACGTATATCATCTAGAGATGGATTTCGTCTCTTGATTCTGCTTTTTGTTACTGCGATGCGTTATTTTTGTTGCTTAATTTTGATAACTCGTGATACTGTATCTTGATTCTGGTCTTCGTTTTGTTGAATCTGGAAGTTTCGCAGCCGTATTTATCATTCTCCGTCACCGATCCTGTGTAATCAGGCGGTGGCGAGGGAGGGTGTTGTAGCTGACACCTTTTTTTCCCAACTGAATATTTATCCCGGAATTTCTTTTCTCGCGACGTCTCCTTCTCTCATATTACAAAAACACCAAAAGCATAAGCTTATAACCCAAACTTTCTCGCCAATCGCTTCTTTTTCTACCGGAACAAGAGTTTACTCTTTACCCAAAAGCGAAACTTCGAAATTTGATGATAATTTGGTTGTTCTGGGCATTGAAACGAGCTGCGACGATTCTGCCCTGCTGTCGTAAGTCCATTTAATCAATATTTGGTCTATTTGTCTCAGTTTTTGTTTACTTATGGGAACTTATTAGTTCACTGCTATTAGAATTTGTGGTTTTCAGGTCAGAGGCAATGCTGAAATTCTTAGTCAAGTAATTTCTTCTCAGGTAAAGATCGTGCATTATTTGATGTTTTACAAGACTCCACTAATGTTCGAAAACATATTTTTTTGTCTGAGAGCCTTCACTTTTTTTTTTTGGGAACTCTCCTTGGAATTTTGGATTCACTACTGCTCTTAAATTTTTCAAAGCATTGCAAGCCTAGACATGGTCCATCTACTTCCTTTTGCCCCGAGATATGCATAGCTTTAGGCCTTGGGATTTTTATGATGATGCTGACAAAAATGTGTATTCATCGGTTTCAGGTTGTGCAAGACGCACTTGACAGTGCCAATTTAACCGAGAAGGATCTCTCTGCTGTTGTTGTTACCATTGGACCTGGTTTGAGCCTCTGTCTACGCGGTAAGTTGGAGAAAAAAGTCTTCACTCTTGTGTTATGGAATAGTAAGTGTCGTTAGAGAACTAAGATAGAAGAGTTTCTTTTCCAGTCATACAGTTGGTGTGCAGAAGGCTCGAAGAGTTTCTGGTAGTTTTAATCTCCCGATTGTCGGGGTGCATCACATGGAGGCTCATGCTCTTGTAGCGAGGTATTGCTTAATGTGCTCACTTTATGTGTTTACTCCTAATTTGATATTTTTGAATTGCTCATCAGCTTTTGATTTGTCTTTGTAGATTACTTGAACAGGAATTAAGTTTTTCTTTCATGGCATTGCTTATATCATGTATTACCTGAATGGTTTCTAGTAGCAGAATAGAAATATCGAAAGGGGGTTTAGTTTTCTATATAAAAAAACAATTCATTGTGTGCATCATTTATGTTATGTTGTTACCTTGTTTTATCAGGTTCCGATGAAACATCATAAAGATTGCAACTTTTCTTATGCTGGTTTGAAGACACAAGTGAGGCTAGCCATTGAAGCCAAAGAAATGTAACGTTTATAATAATCAAGATTTTAAAATCAGCTTCGGTTATTCAGAGTAACGTCACATATGAGGAAGCTTTGTGTTAAAAAAATAATGGTCTTTTGGATGTGCAGCGATACTAAATGTCCACTCTCTTTTGCAACAAACGAAGACAGAAGAAACCATGTTGATATCGCCGCTTCTTTCCAGGTAGAAATCAATCTATGGTTTAATGTTCTTGTGAAATGCTTATTGCTAAACATGTTTGGTTAATACACATACATGATTACCCTTTTACCATCATCTTCTTCTAGCATCATAATTGATAAACCAGGCTTGATTCGTCAACATTCTGTTTTTCGGATATATGTATATGGTGTTCTTCGTCAAAACTGATCCAAGATATATTTTGGCAAATCTATAGGTTTCAGAGCATTATTATGATGAAGTTTTGCTGCATCTTCTCACTAAACTCGGAAAGAGGTAGATTTTTTTTTGTTTCATGTAATGGACTATGTGGTAGATTTTGGGGAAAATGTTTTGACTCGTGTATTGTCCTTTCTCTTGGCAACTCTTTTGATGACTTATGCCGACTCTCACAATGCTCTACTTTCTTTAGAATTAGTCTTACGAATTGTTTATCTTTGTTAACAAGTTATGACAAAAAGTGACAAAGACGTCTCTCGGTTACGTTTGAATCCGACCACATAAAGGAAAAAAGAGTGGGAGGAAAGGCTCATGAAGGTAAAGTTTGTCTTTGTTAAAATTCATGTTCTAAATCGAAATCATTTAGGGGAATATTTTATGTTGTTGGATTAATTAAAGAATTTTTGTGTTTTAGCTGTATAATTGTGAAACCAAGTCAGACATGGACATCCTGTCTTTTAGATCGTTAGAGGTATCATAAGTTTCATTTGTATTTTCACTTTTATGCTAGTTTTAACACTCAAATTTTCGATTAATTTGACAATTAAAATATTCCCCTAACTTTTAAGTTTTGGTTTACTAAGAAGCGGAAGTTTAAGAGATTTTGACTGTGTTTTTTGTTTATGTCCGAAGATTGCTTTTGGACATGTTGCTTGTGGCTGACTGAGTCAGGAGGAAAAGCTCATGATGAAGGTAATATTGGTCTTGTCTACTCATATTACTAGCTTGGTACATTTAATGTTTAAAACCAAAACTATTTAGGAGAATATTTTATATTGTTGGAGGATTAGTCAAATAATTTTTGTGTTTTAATTGTATAATTGTGATATCAAATCAGACATGGACATCCTGTCTTTTAGATCGTTAGAGGTGTCACAAGTTTCATTTGTCTTTTCACTTTTATGCTAGTTTTAACACTCAAATTTTTGATTAATTTGACAATTAAAATATTTCCCCAATTCTGAAGTTTTAGTTTACTAAAAATCGGAAATATTATGTTTGAGAGAATTGATTATGAGTTTTTTTTTCTGTTTTGAGTTTGTTTTTGGGCATGTTTCTTGTGGCTGAACCGAGTCAAGAGGAGAAGCTCATGAAGGTAAAGTTGCTCTTGTATGCTCATATTATTATCTTGTTACAGTTAATGTTTTAAATTGAAACCATTTAGGGGAATATTTTATGTTGTTGGATTAGTTAAAAAAAATTCCATAAAAATACTTCAACTAAATTACAATAAACTTTTTAATACTCCAACTATTTATGTACCCAGAAAAATATTTCAACTATTTCATTTGCCCATTTTAAATCTCTAAGTGTGAACCGTATGTTTATTTTACAACATCTCATTAACAAATGTATACGGAACTATAATCAATCTTCTCATCTCTGCAACTTCAGCAATTTTTCACAGTTATTGACAATTAGATCCAAACATTTCCAATACTACGACACGGTGACATATACAATCAAATTACAAAGCAAGTTTTTGGTTACATACCTCTTTGAATTTGTTAGCTATATAAGCGTAGTATAGCAAGCACGAACAACTATTATAAAAAGATTTTCTGTCTCGTGTATCGGTATGTATATAATTCATCCGCTAGAAAGCAACAATCAAATATGCAGAACAGTAAAAAACATTTGAGAAATATTGAACCATGCGATGTTTGATTAATATATAGACATAATTGAGCAATGACTCTTGAAATACATTTAACTTTTTGTGAGTTGAAAAATATTTATAGATTTAATACAGTCAAAATCAATAATTAGAATTAAAACCATAATTAGAATTTGGAACGTTTTGTCATGATCGGAGTCAGTTTTGGACTTGAATTTGTTGCCGAGTGATGTAGCTTGCTTTGAATGATCTGTTTTTGTTGATGTGGAGAGGCTGAGGTGTCAAAAGAATGGGTGCTTAGGTGTCAAACCTTGTGAGACTTAGTGAGTCTTATAGTATAGATATATTATACATGTTTTTATCATTTTAGAGTACTCTTTGTTTCAGATTGATGGTTTTTGTAGTTTTTATTTTTGTAGCGTAAATCATTTTCTTTTATTTTTTTTCTCTCTCTGTCAAAGGTACATGCATTTTTTGAAAATTACAAGTTGAGAGAGGTTACAAAGAGATAGAGAAAGGGTTTAAAGAGCTTTCAGTTTTTTTTTAACAAAAAAATTTGACTTTCTTATAACACATAATATATCAAATCCAGAAATGAATTCTTATTTGGATTAAATGTTTAACAATACAAACTAGTGAACTACTGATTTAGATATTAATTCTTATAGAACAACTTAAATCAATCAATGTAGGTTTTAGTTCTTCTCATCGGAGCACATATCTGAGCATGAATCCACACATACTGAAACTTTCTCTGCATGATCTGCACATACAATGAAAAAACCACAAGAAAGTTAATTAGTATATATCCACGCGATAAAATTAATTCAGTGACAAAAAAAAACTTCATCAAACATTCTTAATTACTTTTAGGACATTTACTTAATATCCTTAGACCCACATGCATGATCAGGCTGTAGAGTTATATATGAAGACAATTAATTTATATAAGAGCTGAAAAAAAAACTTAAATATTACCCTTATCTTCGATTGGGGAGGATGAAACACAACGATCGGTAGCACATCCAAGTTTGCAGAAATAATCAGTCTCGTCATTTTCCTTTAGATTTACTTCAGTAGAAAGTTTAGGATGTAGACAGGTCTTGATACACGTGAAAGGACATAATAACTTTTTGGCTGAGTGCTTAAATGTAACACACACCCCAACACAGCCGATGTAACATTCTTTGAAAGGTATAGCCTCTGTCTCGATCAGAAGGTTCCCCATCACCAACATCATCATCACTAGCATCGCCATTCTTTTGCTCTCCATATTTTCTCTTGAGTGTGTGAAGAGAATAATATAAAAGTTGATTGAAAGTGTTTGTTGGTTATGAATGTTGGTTTGTGTTACTAGGGGTTATTTATATAAGAATTGTGCAACTTTGTGTTAAAGTTGACATTTTCATAATCAGTAATAAATTCGTTGTGATTTTGATTGGTAAATAAGTCTAATTCCATTCATATATACTGAGATATTTTTCCTTATATCTAGATTCTATATACTGCTATACTATATGTTTATGACACAAAATTATGCATTAACCTAATTAAGCTTTACTTCTGTGTGATGATAACATAGTGGGAAATTATCTATAGATTCCTTTTGTTTAGGATATGGAGATCTTTTATATAGTCTAGTTATGATAATAAAATGTGCGTTAACGTATATGTACATATGCACAGACTGTTTAGTATATACATTTGCTTACAACAAAATGATTGATGCGATACAAACTGTACAAATGAACGAATTAACTAATGTTAGATTTGTATTAAAACTATGAAATACGAATCCGGATATCCAATTTTTAAAGTCAGTAGTATACATAGATATGGATCCTTTGTCAAGAACTCTAGATCCATGTAGTTGAACTATTTCCTAGGTTCAAAAATCTAGAAATTTAGAAATCCTTGATTTCACTATCGCAATCTCAAAAATAGAACATTATTTTACTATAATTGTTTGTATATGTAATCAAGGATTTCTAAATTTCTAAATTTAGAACCATATTTTTCAGATTGTTTTTCGGATTCCATAAATTTTATTCATTCTTAATTACAACATTATACAATTACAACTACAGTAATATAAAATCACTAAACCAGTACAAAAACGAAAAAGTGAAGTAGATTTGAAATTTCTAGTCTCTCGTGTTTTTGACAGAACCATTATCAAAAAACTAAGCAGCATTTGAACTGGATTATAGGCTTTCAATTACGCAACAACAACAAAAAAAAGAAGGTAAAGCTGCATTTTGCTTTCAATTCTCGGCATAAATTTTAGCACTACATCACAGAGGCTGCCATAAAGCCCTTCATGGACCGATGTACACAATCGGCGTGAAAGCAGAATTGTCTCGCTCTATTACTCTGAGGCATCGGCTCGACGATAGGGCATGTACCTGTGATCCTTTGTTGCATTCTTCTTCCTACGTTTGTCAAGAAACGATGAAAGCTTCCCAGATTCCTGGATTGTACAAGAAGAAAAAAAGAAGCGATTCAGTGATTCCGCTTTTATACAAAAGTCTTAAACTTTGGAGTCAAAACTGATTTACATACCTTGAGACTGTTGTACTTTTCGATGAGTGTTTGCTTTCGAATTTCGGCTGCATAAGAAGAGAAAACGATTCAGCAAATAAAAACTTGAAACTGCTATGTTCAACGCATACTCGGGACTTTTGAGTAAAAAAAACTAAGAACATACATTTTTTGAGATAGTAAGGCTTTTTCCCCTCCTTTGCGGCTTCTCGTTCTTTCTTTTTGTGTTCTGTTAATATTGCTTTTCCTTTGTTATATGTTGATGGCTCATATTTCAACCATTTCTCCTGAGGTATTATATAACAGAGGCAAATGCAAAGGCAAAGAAACAGATTATCAAAGAGTTTTAGCAGAAGCCAGTGAAACAGCAACTAGACAACACGAGAGCAAAAAAAAGGATCACTTACAACATAACTTAACCGGTTCTTCAGTTCGTCGACCTCTTTTGGATTCTTTGTTTTCTTTAGCTGCTTTTTGAGTTCCTGTTTTAAGAACCCCCCGAAAAACTAAAATAAAAAAGCTATGCAAGAAATTGGAAACTGGCAAGAGTACAGCATTTAGCATCAATCAATACCTCTCTTTCTACAGGAAGTTTTTCCTCGAAGAAGAAATTATATCGCTTCCTAAACCTACAAAAGATACAAAACTTGCTTTCACTCAAACAAAAACAATGAGGAAACTTATAACTACATTCATGTTCACAAGAGAGAGATATAGATACCCCTCAGTGTCAACATTTCCAATCAATGAGTCAAAGCGAGGATCGCGAACCACCTGAATGCAAAACAAAGAAACTCTTAAACAAAAACTCAACAATCATACATCCCCAAGATCAAAACACTTGGGGAGAAGAAATAAGAGAAACAGAGAATTAAAATCTTCTCAATGCTCAAACTTATATTACCTTCTTTGGAACTTGAACTACCTCTCTATATCGACTCACGGGTCTTTTAGAGCTCAACTCCATTGGTCTTTATCATCACAAACAGCCAACAACGAAGATTAACAAACAACTGAAAGAAAAAACAATATGACAAAGAGAAAACAATCAGTACCTGTTTTTGTTAGCACGGCTCGTCTTCTTCACTTGATTTGATTTCAAGGGAACTGCACGAGACCCATCGGCCCGCAATTTATGTATTTCCTCCAATGTTAACTCTTTTCTTGTTTCTTCTTCCTAATTTCCCAATTAAAAAACAGATTTTTTTTTTTTCAATTCAAAGAGATTAAGTTTCATGAAAAAACAAGAATGTCTCGAGTTTCATGAAATATTCTAACCTCATCAGAAGAAGAAGACACAGACGAACACGAGAGCGCTTCTTCATCTTCTTCACTGTCCTCGAAAACTATCTTACTCGAACTCGGTTCAAACTTACCAGCTCCCTTCATTGTCAACACGTGAAACCTAAACGATATATTAGCACAGAAACATATTCAGCTTCTAGTGCCCTTAATCATGGAATGTAATCGAAAATTTAACTATGGCATAATCGAAACCAAATCCTAGAAGAGTGAGTAGCAATACCAACACTTCAAAAATCTTACTTGGTGAAGAGAACGATGAATTGTTGGAGAACGGCGCGAGAAGCCGACAAGTATTGGAATAACGATAGAACTGAGAAAATAGGAAATTAGGGCTTTTATTTGATTCAATTTCGGATTCGGTTTTTTGTAAACCGAACCGAATTCGATTGGTGTACCGATCGGTTTATTACAGGTAAAAAATTGATGCTTTCATGAACAAAGAAGCCAACAACCACACGACACGATCCAATCCATCATCAATCATCATAGTCTGCGAAGAAGCTTCTCTTCCACGACTCGGTCGTGACTCAGTCCGAGTTAAATCCGGGTTTCAATTCGTCGTTTCAGCAGCATGGAGATGAATTCCATGGCTGCCTCGATCGGCGTTTCGGTCGCCGTCCTCCGTTTCCTCCTCTGCTTCGTCGCCACGATCCCCGTCTCTTTCGCTTGGCGAATCGTCCCGAGTCGACTCGGTAAACACGTATATTCCGCTGCTTCTGGTGCTTTCCTCTCTTACCTATCCTTTGGATTCTCCTCCAATCTCCACTTCCTCGTTCCGATGACGATCGGCTATGCTTCCATGGCGATTTATCGACCCAAGTGCGGAATCATCACTTTCTTCCTGGGTTTCGCTTATCTCATTGGCTGGTACTAAAAAAAAACGATATTTGCCTTTAAAAAAAACAAAAAAAAACCAGTGCTGATTTTGAACAAAATCTCGTTCCTTTTGTAGCCATGTGTTTTACATGAGTGGAGACGCGTGGAAAGAAGGAGGAATCGACTCTACGGGTAACTCTTAATTTCCCTTGTTACATTCTCGTAATGGGTTGAAATGAGTTTATGAATCTTGAAACAAAACAAGAAAAAAAGATCCTACCTTTGCTTTGTATGTATGCTTTTTTGTTCTTGTGAGCTTGTGATGAAAAGTAGTGATTGTGATTTCCTTCTTTGATGTATTAGGAGCGTTAATGGTGTTAACACTGAAAGTTATATCGTGTGCGGTAAATTACAATGATGGGATGTTGAAGGAGGAAGGCCTACGTGAAGCTCAGAAGAAAAACCGATTGATTGGGATACCGTCTCTGATCGAGTACTTTGGTTACTGCCTCTGTTGCGGTAGCCATTTTGCTGGTCCTGTATATGAAATGAAAGATTATCTCGAATGGACCGAAGGGAAAGGAGTAAGCTTCTTCTTCTTCTTCTTCTTCTTCTTGCCTACCCTTAAACACACAAAATCTTTGTAGGCTAGTTTGTAAACTTTTGTGCTTTCCAGATCTGGGATACTTCCGAGAAAAGAAAGCGGCCATCGCCTTATGGAGCTGCAATCCGAGCTATACTGCAAGCTGCGATTTGTATGGCTCTGTATCTCTATTTAGTGCCGCAATACCCGTTAACTCGATTTACTGAACCCGTGTACCAAGAATGGGGATTTTGGAGAAAGTTTGGCTACCAATACATGGCGGGCTTAACGGCTCGTTGGAAGTATTACTTTATCTGGTCAATTTCAGAGGCTTCTATTATTATCTCTGGTTTGGGTTTCTGTGGTTGGACCGATGAAACATCGTCAAAGCCGAAATGGGACCGTGCCAAGAACGTAGACATACTTGGTGTCGAACTTGCTAAGAGCGCAGTTCAGATTCCGCTTGTATGGAACATACAAGTCAGCACATGGCTCCGTCACTGTAAGTATATATTAAAGGAGGCTTATGATGCTTGAACGATTCATCACAATCAGAACTTTCTGTCATCGTGAGAGATTATCCACTTATACGCATTGTATGAAATACAGATGTGTATGAGAGACTTGTGAAGAACGGGAAGAAAGCGGGTTTCTTCCAGTTACTAGCTACACAAACCGTCAGTGCGGTTTGGCATGTGAGTTCTTTCTTCATCTATTCCCTTAACCTGAAAAATCTTGCAAATCTCGTAATCCGACTGATTTCAATTGCTTCCAATGATGGAAGAACATACATTAGTATATAAAAATCTGATCTTCTTCCCCACGGGAAACTATCTAATTTGATTTGCAGGGACTGTATCCTGGTTACATGATGTTCTTTGTTCAGTCAGCTTTGATGATCGCTGGCTCACGGGGTACATACAATTTACCCGCTTTCACTCTTTTGCTAATGACATCTCTCTTCTTCTTGATCTAAATCTGTTTTCTTTGCAGTTATTTACCGGTGGCAACAAGCGATCACTCCGAAGCTAGCAATGCTGAGAAAAATCATGGTGTTCATCAACTTCCTTTACACCGTTTTGGTTCTCAACTACTCAGCCGTTGGTTTCATGGTAATAAATAACTAACTTATTTTCTCTCCCGTCACACTGATCAATCACTCTTAACGCCTTTTTTGAATCTCTCAGGTGTTAAGCTTGCACGAAACACTCACTGCCTATGGGAGCGTATATTACATTGGAACAATCATACCTGTTGTATTGATTCTCCTCAGTTACGTTGTTCCTACAAAACCCTCCAGACCAAAACCGCGTAAAGATGAATAAACAGTTCTCTTCTTCTCTTCAGTGTTAAGGATTCTTTAACGGTAAGTTCCCGCGCTTCTTATTTCTGTGCAACATCGGAAACAAACCAAACCGGTACAGCTTTTTTTCGTTTTTTTTTTTTTTTTATGTGTTGCTTATAAATCTGATTTTTTTCTTAGTTTTTTTTTTATCAATAAGTATAAATATGTTAATTGCAAATGTGAAAAAGTAGTATTGTTTGTTTGTGTTTAATTTATTTTTTTTTCTATTTTAAGTTGTAGGAGTATTACGCTTTCATCATTTACCCCACTAACAAATCCAATAGTTCGTAAAATATTTTTTTTCTCAATTGACGGCAGAATTTTTCCAAAACGACAAAAAACAAAAAACAAAAAGCTAAAAAAAATGATACACATTTAAAATATGTTTGATGTTTTATCTTTGTTTTCGCTTAAATTTTACAAAGAATGTTTTAAGGTAAAATCAAACACCGTCGTGAACGACAATCACTTTAAAAGATGTCCACTAGTAGCACTAGCACCAAAAAAGTTACCCAGATAATCATATCGGAACATAAAATTACATGTTTATTAAAAAAATAATAATAATAAAATTACATGTTTATTATTGATTTTTTTTTTTAATATGACTGAATGATAGGAAAAAGAAAATATATATCTACAGACACACTAGTTCAAGCAAGTAGACTTCTTTGATTTTACGAAAATAATGAAGATGCAAGTGTTGTTGTGACAAATGTAAGTGTTGCTGTGTCAATCACGAAGTAGTACAGGAAGTGGTACAAGACGTGAATATATAAGATTGCTGAGATATGATCGAATCTGGGTGATAAGATTCGAATTTAGAGTTGCTTGGTGAATTGGAATGAAGATGTGTGTGTTTGAAGTGTTATTGTACCAATTGAAAAGTAGTACAAGAAGTGCTACAAGCGATACAGGAAGTGCTACAGGCGATCAAATCGTGGTCATTGGATGAATTGGAGCCAGCGTGAGCTGGAGTAAACTTCTAGAATATTCTAGAGACGTGCCACGAGGGGTATATGAGCTGGATAAAGAATATATTATTGTTTTAGAGTGTTTCCATATTCTTAGGAGAAGATATTGGAAAAGAGAATATTTCCTAAAAGATTTGGAGATATCGAATATGTTATTTGGAAGAACTTGGAGTGCAAGTTTGAGGCAATATATACAAGAGGTCGTGGCCTTTTGGAAGACAAGAGAGAGAGCTTAAAAGTACAAAAAGATGAAGAAGAAAAAGAAAAAAGGGTTTTGGGTGTGTGTTACACAAGGGTGATGGTGTGTGTTACACACAGGTGGTATTGATCTGTGAGATCTGCAGACGTCAGAGAGGGCGTTGCTGCACCAGTGCGTCCGGGTGGTATTTAAGCATGCGTGCTTGATGCTGTTTTCATGGAGAGATCGTGTGTGAATTGAAGTCTAGGCTTGTGAGAGTTTAGCTCAGGATTAGGTTATCCTGAAGAGTTCATGTTATTGAATGGAGCGGTATTTCAAGAGTGTTGTGCTTGATCTACGCGTTTGCGATTAAGTTGTAATTGCTTTCTAATTCTAGTGAATTCGAATACTGGACGTGGTCCCGGGGATGTAGGAAACGAACCTCGTTAAAAAACTATGTGTCTCTTTATTTCCTACACTTTATTTGTGTCTCACTTACACTTACAATTGGTATCAGAGCGGGTTCTCGATAGAGATTTAGTCTTGTTTCGGGTAGATCGAAGGTGAGGATTAAAAGTAGTACAGGAAGTAGGACAGAGATTGAAATCGAGTCTGATGGAGTTCTATCATGGAGGGATAAGGCTCGGGAAGATTTGGTCTTGGATTTAAAGGGAAATATTCAAAAGTTGATTGTGTTTTTGTCTCTGGTGGAAAAATGAAGGCTGCAGCGACATCTGCTACAGAAGCTGCAAGTGCTACAGAGAAGGCAGCTGGTACAAAAACTGCTACAGCGCCTGCAAAAAAAAAGAAAATTCCAGAAGTACAGAGTGCACCTCGACGAATTTTTCGACCTGTGTGCCATAACTGTGGAGTTGTTGGGCATTTTAGGCCAAGATGTTTGAGATTATTGAGGGAGAATAATCGAATGAAGCAAGCTAATGGTGTGAGATTTCATGGTCCAACATGTTATCATTGTGGGGTTGTTGGACATGTTCAACGTAATTGTTCCAGGTTTGTTCAAGGGGCTTTTTGGACTCGGAAAGATAATCATTACAGATATGGTGTAGTGGGAGTTTATCCTCAATTTGGAGGGAGACGGTTCTTCTATTAGTTTTTGACCATGATGTGTCTCAAGCAGGGGGAGAATGGGTGTTGCTAGTGTTGTTGTGTTACTAGTGATGAAGATTTTGAAGCTAAGAGAGCTTGAGTTCACATACATAGTCAAAAAGGGGGAGAATGAAGATGCAAGTGTTGTTGTGACAAATGCAGGGATTTTAGCCTATTCCCCCATGAACTATTCGGCTCCTGATTATTCATACACGAAATATCGATCAATGCTAAAAACATCATGAACTACATATAATTTTGAATTTATTACATAAACTTATAAAAATTGGCCAATTTCATCAAAACCGTAGACGGTATTTATTTTCCGTTAACGGAATCCGACGTGGCTGACAGGTGGATCAACGGTTTGGTCTGGTTTGCGATTAAACCAAATTTTTTTTTTTTTAATTGCTTAGACCAAAACGACGTCGTTTTAGTCTGATTATCATTAAAATATTTTTTGCACCAGCCGAGGCTCGAACACGGGTCTGCACCGTGGGGAGACCTTAATCTACCATTGGGCTACTAGTGTTTCATTGTACGTTTAAACACACACATATATATATATATATATATACGAAATCAAAATCCTCAAATCAATTTCTTCTTCCTCGATTCAATTTCTTCTTCTTCTAGGATTTGATTACCATCTATACTTATGACAAGGTAAAAAGATTAACAGAGCTTAAATGGTGACAGTTTCGACAGATTGATTGCAATCAAAAATCTATACACATATTTTCGCAAAGAGAATCGACGATGATGAAGATTATGTGGCAGAGCTTGTCCGCAAAGAGAATCGGCGATTCGAAGCTGAACCCACGAAAACGACGTCGTCTTTCGACAGATTGATTGCAATCGATTGGATTCTCACTGTCCATAACACTCTTAAAAATCCCCTTGATGTAACTTTGAGGCCACCAAAATCATTGACCTTTGAGATTTAGGTTTTGGTTTGATTGGAGGCGTTTGCACAGTTCCGACTGATACTGAACAACAGATGCACCCCGAGCTCTAAAACCGCTGAGTTCCCATTTTCATCAATCTTCACCCATGAACGACTAGATTGGCCCCTCTTCTTAAGGCCAGAATAAGGGTGCCCACGGTTGCTTTGTCCTTCAAGATTGACGGGTCTACCGATTTTTTGGGAAGATATGAAATCCGGAAGATTTGCAGCAGAAAATGGATCCATTTGTTCTCCCATGTTGAAATCTTTCCTCTATTGCTTACAACTTACTGATGCATCAGAGCCAAACTGTCACCATTCTCATGAACAGTGTTCGGTGTTACGGAAGAAGTTGAATAAGGCCTTTGCCCACAGTTTCCAACCTGAAAACAACAATTTTCACATGAATTTTCAATTCGAAACCCTTGATGTAAAAATCCAAACTTTCTTTTCCCTGGTTCTTCTTGGAATTCTGCTCTAATTCTCGTGATTACTGATTCAATTTTCAATGTACGTGTCTCTATTGAAGTTCATCTTGATCGATTTTCGAAATGGGAACCAGAGACAATCGTGTGGGAGAAAGATGGAACGAGATGGTAGATTAAGGTCTAGAAGAAGAAGAAATTGAATCGAGGAAGAAGAAATTGATTTGAGGATTTTGATTTCGTATATATATATATATATATATATATATATATATATATATATATGTGTTTGAATGTACAATGAAACACTAGTAGCCTAGTGGTTGATTAAGGTTTCACCACGTTGGAGACCCAGGTTCGAATCTCGGCTGGTGCAAAAAAATTTTTTAACGACAATCAGACCAAAGCGACGTCGTTTTAAAACAAATTGGTTTAATCACAAACCAGACCAAACCGTTAAGCCACCTGTCAACCACGTCGGATTCCGTTAACGGAAAACAAACGCCGTCTACGGTTTTGATGAAATTGACCAATTTTTAGAAGTTTATGTAGTAAATTCAAAATTATATGTAGTTCATGTTGTTTTTAGCATTGATCGATATTTCGTGTATAAATAATCAGGAGCCGAATAGTTCATGGGGGAATAGGCTAAAATCCCGACAAATGCAAGTGTTGCTGTGTCAATCACGAAGTAGTACAGGAAGTGGTACAGGACGTGAATATATGAGATTGCTGAGATATGATCGAATCTGGGTGATAAGATTCGAATCTAGAGTTGCTTGGTGAATTGGAATGAAGATGTGTGTGTTTGAAGTGTTGCTGTACCAATTGAGAAGTAGTACAAGAAGTGCTAGAAGCGATACAGGAAGTGCTACAGGCGATCAAATCGTGGTCATTGGATGAATTGGAGCCAGCGTGGGCTGGAGTAAACTTCTAGAATATTCTAGAGACGTGCCACGAGGGGTATATGAGCTGGATAAAGAATATATTATTGTTTTAGAGTGTTTCCATATTCTTAGGAGAAGATATTGGAAAAGAGAATATTTCCTAAAAGATTTGGAGATATCGAATATGCTATTTAATTTGGAAGAACTTGGAGTGCAAGTTTGAGGCAATATATACAAGAGGTCGTGGCCTTTTGGAAGACAAGAGAGAGAGTTTAAAAGCACAAAAAGATGACGAATAAAAAGAAAAAGAAAAAGAAAAAAGGGTTTTGAGTGTGTGTTACACAAGGGTGATGGTGTGTGTTACACACAGGTGGTATTGATCTGTGAGATCTGCAGACGTCAGAGAGGGCGTTGTTGCACCGGTGCGTCCGGGTGGTATTTAAGCATGCGTGCTTGATGCTGTTTTCATGGAGAGATCGTGTGTGAATTGAAGTCTAGGCTTGTGAGAGTTTAGCTCAGGATTAGGTTATCCTGAAGAGTTCATGTTATTGAATGGAGTGGTATTTCAAAAGTGTTGTGCTTGATCTACGCGTTTGCGATTAAGTTGTAATTGCTTTCTAATTCTAGTGAATTCGAATACTGGACGTGGTCCCTGAAATGTAGGAAACGAACCTCGTTAAAAAATTATGTGTCTCTTTATTTCATACACTTTATTTGTGTCTCACTTACACTTACAAATAAAATATCGAATATAAAAGCTTTGGCTATTTTTTGGCCTTGTAAGAGCAAACTATATTTATACTTTCAGAATTTAGTTTAATTTAGTTTAATTAGAGCAAATTCTGTTGACAAAAAAGTTTAATTAATATATTTGATTTAAATTAGCGAAAGAGACTTGATACAGATCCAAACTCCATGTTACTAATGTAGTTTCTGCATTTCTACTTTGTCGGCTATATGTATTTCTAATTTGTTTTTGAACAAGGATTATTAAACTAATATTTTGGGTAAAGATCTATAAATTAATAATGGAATTGCCAAAATATTGTTTTTACTTTGATCAATAGTATTATATATAACTTTTTAAGCTTTTTTACTATATACATGTAAGGAAAATGCAAATTTTATTGCAATACAATAAAATATGTAAATCTTATGACATTGTTTATCTTTATATCAAACTTCTAGAAATTATGTTATATTGTCATTTCAAATATATTAATCTCAACTATTTTTATATTGGGTAAAAAAAGATAAATAAAACTGTTACTAATACTATTAAAACGAAATTTCCATGCGCATAATGCGGGAAAAATACTTAATTAGATAGTGTAACCATGTCGGATTTTAAAAATATTGTGAATAAATTTTTATTGGTTAATTATGCTATTCAAAAGTTTATTGCATTGTAAATCTTTTATATCATATACAATTTCGTATCTTTTAAAGCTATTTCTATGAAATTAGATAGTACTACTAATTAATATCAATAGAAAATGATTTTTTTTTAAAAACTAAAATATGATTAGAAGCCCATGATTAACCAAACTTTGTAGAATGTACTTTCCTAATATTTAATATTAATAGTGTTACAGATATGGATTTGATTAACAAAAAAAAATATATATATATATATCATCACGGGAGACTTTAGTCCAATGTTCTTCTCATGGATTAGCTGTCCAGTTACTCTTAGGTTCCATTCAGGCTCTACTCATTGTAAGTTTTAAGAAGTTAGTGAAGGCCATGACGAGAAAAAAAAGTCCAAAAGTTTTAAGAATAGGAAAAATACAAAGATGGCATCTTAACGGAACAAAATCGCAAGTATCACTCCAAGTCTCCATTGATAGGAATAAGTGGCTTCTGTTGATAGGGATAAGTGGTCAGGAACAAGTGGACTAATAATCATCAAATTTCGATCCTTTACCAACCAAAATTCAGGTGAATTAGGCTGAATCTCGTCTCTTGCAATCTTTTTAATCTAGTTAAGCTACAAAAAACAAAAAATCGCTGAAATCTTAAAAATATCTTAGAATACTCGACACCTCTTACAATAAACTTGCTGAAATCTTTAAAAAACTCTTAGCCAAACTCTATAACCTTGTCTCCCTCAACATCTCGTCACAATCAAGGTTGTATAACAGAGCATCATGAGGAGGTTGGAGAAGGGTGTTCTCGGATAAAAGATGAATTAAAGAAGACTATTTTAGGTTAGAGTTTAGTTTTTTTTTGTTGGGGTTTCGTTTACAATTAGGGTTATAATTTGGTAAAGTTTTAAAAGGTAATTGTTATAATATAACGGAGTACTGAATTTAGACGATATTTGGATAATTTGTGAAGTTTTGTGTTATATGTTAGCTAGTTAGTGTAGTTAGACAAAAAGCTCAAAAATGTATAGGTGGTTTTATCTCTGATGTTGGAATGTTGTGTGGTTGAAACCGTTCTCTCTTCTAAATATACCTTGTAGGAAAACACTTATTCTTAGGGTTATGTTTCTTTATAACATCTATTTTCAGAGTTTTAGTAGAATAAATATAATTGAATTAAAAAAACAAACTATAACTCTAAGAAATGAATTTTTAAGAGTAAAAAAAAGTTAATTGTTATGGCCAATATATTCACATACATTCTATTTAATATTAGGGAAAAAGAACTACAACACTATTAAAGGGGATTAAATAGGGGATATTTTGATAATATTAATAGATCATAGGTTTTATTTTTATTAAAACTTTCATCAAATGACGGTTGAGATAATTTTAGAGAGTTTTGCATAAATTGTCACTTTTTAAGTTTCTTTAGTTTTTTTGTCACATTTGTGGCATTTTTTGTATTTGTTCATTCACATTTTATTCCTACACAATACGATGTATACGTATGTGTACGATACAAAATATGGGGTATAATCATCATTTCATTCAAAAAAGTGATAAAAATTTTAAAACTAACATAAATTGAAAAAGTAACAATTTTTCCAAATAAATCATAATTTTATAGAAAGTTCACATCTAATTGAATTTTTCTGTTGTACTAATAATACAAAACACGTTCAATTAATAATCAAATCCAGTTATCAAATTTCTATTTAAAACAAAAAAGTATTCATGCTAAAGAGTGTCTGTTGTATAATCGTAACAAACAGCCATTAATGGGTGTTAATTAAGATTAAAAGAATGATTAACCATTGTGTGAGTGTGAGTAAACATGCCAAAAGGGGAAGGGTATCATTAAAAACAACACGTAGGGAGACAAATCTGCAGTGGACCACTATCACATCAAATCAAGTATAAATATTTGTTCTAAACCAATCTTTAGTACTATATAAATCAACAGCTGGAGATGTCACAAAAAAATAAAATAAAAATAAAGTGTTTTGCAAAGATTTATAATTTTTAACCTTTACATAATTTTTTAACATTCAATTTACCGTTTATAGTTTTTTTAGTAATTTATTACTGTTTATGACAATTTAGTTCATGTACACTACAACATAATTGTTTGTGAACGATACACAAATAAATAGAGATAAGAGTATTTTTGTCATTTACAAGTTAAAAGATAAAAAAAAAATATTAAAATTGTAAAAATAATTTAAATAAGTGTTAATCTATGCAAATATGTCAAAAAAAAAAAAACAGCTGGGTGTAAATTAAACAAACATCAGCTAATGAATTTCGAAACAAACATTTTGTGGTAATTTGTAATATCAATTTCAAAATTTAAGCAATTACCTCGTGTTTACCTATACAGTTCAACTGATTCGCATCCATAACATGATGTTGAGACTTAAAAGTTGTGAGGACTGAAGATTCACATTGATGGTTATTACATTTCTTTTTTTTCGTAAATGAATAGTTTTGGTGAGGAATATTTAATTAAAGATCTAATAATTGCCAAAATATCGTAATTAATACTTTTTCAATAAAGTTTGTGGAAGTTCTCTGTCTTTTGGCCATAATCTTTTATAATGTCTACATCTATAGTTGATAATATCATTTTTAATGCGTAAATTAATAGAGGAATAATCACTCCTCCTAAGGAATTAGTGACTTTAAATCATTATGAATAAAAAATTAAACATTTTTAAAAGCTTTGTTTCATTTACTATGTACGTAAAACCTCAAATATGCAAAGTTCACTGTATTAGTCGCATCGCTGTAATTATATATACTATATTGCAGGATTGGATTACTTGATTTGATACAATGTCAAACGGCTTCTCTATAAATATATAAGTAATACAAAATACATAATTTACAATATATTACAAGATATCATGCGGAATTACCGACATAATTTTTTTGGCCACGTTGAATATAATTGGACGGCTTCACGCCTTTTACGAAATTAGTTTTGACCCGTTAGAGCTTGGGATTATTCAGGAGTCATCAAAAAAAAAAATCATAATAATAGACTATAATACTTTAATATTACATTTATATATCTATGAGATTTGTGTGTGTGTGTTGTTGATCTCGGGGATCACTAAGAATGTTTAAGAGGTTGATTAAAGAGTGAGAGGTGAGATTTTCGTTAATTAGAGCAATTTAACCACTATTAAGGCAGGCCGGGAGAAAGATGAGTAGGCCGGGGGCCGTGTTTCTTTGTATTAATGATGTGGAAAGTGAACAATTTAGAGTTACGAACTGGTTCCGAATGACGTCCAGTTCGGCGTTCTAAACCGCTATCTGGTTACAAAGAGAGAGAGAGAGGTCGGGTAACGTGTGGTAGGTGAAGTGGCCAAAATCAAAAGTCCCTCTCATTAATGACATCGAGGGGTATATATAGTCGAGGTTGACTTCCTGCTCTCCGGGATCTCGGGGCCACGTGGCGTCTTCGGCCTCTTTCGCGGGTAAGGTGGCCTAGGAGGCGTGTTCCCCCTTTCGGGGAGGGAGGTCATGATGAGCTCGGCGTGGCGTGTGGCAGAGCAGCGCACTGTTTAACCAACTCTCCTCCACGTGTCTTCCTCTCCTTTGTCAAGTCTGCGAGGTTGGTGAGATGTCGAAGTCAGCCCATACTCCTACTCAGACAACACACTGTTCGACCAACTCCCACTTGCCGCCTGCTCTTCTGACATACCTGCCTTGGTGACGTGTCATCCCGGGCCCGAGGTGCGTCGCTTTCAGGCCGGTGGTCGAGCTGACAAGGGACCTTGCAGGTCGGTTCTTTCAGGTCGGCGACCGAGCTGAGGAGGGCCTTTCCTAAGATGGGCCTAACTAATTGGGGGTGCTAGGCCCACCTCCAACATGTGTGATATCGGTATCTTGAGATCTTCCGTATGATACCTTGTTTCCGGATATAATAGGATCTAAGGGATGCATATGATATAATTTTCATTACCATACGAATGGAGAAATATAGTAATTGTACCAGTCGATAAATCTTATAAACTTTTCAATATATAACGAACCAATTGTAGGACAAATATGGAATCACAATTTGGTAGTGGGTTAATATATTAAACAACTAATTAACACGAGCAGTGGAACGTTACGTCCTGAAATATCATCTTCTACACCGTTAATTACCAACACGATCGTCGAACCATGTGAAAATCTGAATCCAGGTCGTAGCAGTTTTTACTATGATAGAACTAGGGATGTTAATAAGGGTTTTTAAACCCAACCCAGCCCTGCTTATTTAAAGCTCAGCCCTAAATGAACCCTAACCCTTTTTAAGCCCTATAAAATTTGTAATATAGAGTTAAACCCTTTTGAGATCTTTTTGAAGTGGTTGTTGGAGGTGGGCCTAGCACCCCCAATTAGTTAGGCCCATCTTAGGCAGGCCCTCCTGCAGAACGGTCGCCGGACTAAAGGTCCTTACCTGCAAGGCCCTTACCTCAGCACGGTCACCGACCTGGAAGCGACGTACCTCGGACCCGCGCTAACGTCCCGCCAGGACAGGGAGTGTCAGAAGAGTAGGCGCGTGGGAGTCGGTCAAGCAACACCTCACTCGCGTAGGGATGCGCCTTCGACCCGACTTCCCACCAACCCTGCAGAGCTGACAGGGGCAGGAAGGAGCAGGTGGAGCAGAGTTGGTAAAACAGTGCATTGCCCTGCAACACGCCACGCCGAGCTCATCATGACCTCTCTCCTCAAAAGCCGGAACACGCCTCCTAGGCCACCTTACCCGCGAAAGAAGCCGCAGACGACACGTGGCCCGAGATCCCGGGGAGCAGGAAGCCGGCCCCGACTATATATACCCCCCTTATGTCATTAATGAGAGGGACTGGGATTTTGACCCTTTCACCTATCACAAAGGACCCGACCTCTCTCTCTTTGTAACAAGACCACACTTTAGAACGCCGAACTGGACGTCCTTCGGAGCCAGTTCGTAATTCTAAAGCGTTTATTTCTCTCTCATCAATAAAACAAAACACGGCCCCGGCCTACTCATATTTCTCCCGACCTGTCTTAACTGTGGTTAAATTGCTCTATTAACGAAAATCTCGCCTCCCATCTCCTAATCATTCTTTAATCACACTTAGTGATCCACGGGATCAACAATTGGCGCTAGAGGAAGGGGGGTTTAGAGATTCTTCTATACGCAAGGAGCAGTTCAACCACCGCCGCAACCGCAGCAACGATGGCTATTCCGCCCCCAAGAGTATTATCAGGCCTAGAGACCCCGGCCCAAGCAACGGCCCAGACCCAGACAACGGCCCCGCCATCAACTCAAGCAGCGACGACGACAGCCCGGCCATCAGCCCAGGCAGCCACCGACCGGATGACCCCCCAGGAGTCCTTCAGGGCCCCGCCCCCGGCTTCGGCACCCGCTCATCCCGACGGCTCCGCCGCTCGCAACGCGCCCCGAGCATCGGAGGATCAGCCCACGCCGTCCGCCGTGATGCAAACCTTGCTCGCCCGAATAGACGAGCTGACGCGAGCCACCGACCAACGGTTCGCCACGCTAGGGGCCTCCCGTGATCGGTCGGACAACACCGGGTTCCCCGACGTCCATCCCCGAGAACCGGTCTCTCGGGAAGAAACACACCGCTTCCGAACAAGCCGACCGAGCGACGCGCCATCTGGATCCGAAGGGCCAGACGGACGTTTCGTCCCGGCCGTAGGAAGCCACCCGGGAGACGAAGCCCACCATTTCCGATCCAGCGCGGAGCGCTCAAGAGACGCGGAGTTCGAGGCTATGAAGGAGACCATCCGCGCGATGTCCTCCAAAATCCACCAGGCCACCAGCGCGGCCCCGGAAATCGACCGCGTCCTCAGAGAGACGCAGAACACGCCGTTCACCCGCCGGATCGCCTCCGTCCCACTCCAGCACCTCGGAAAGCTCAAGCTACAGCCCTACGCGGGCACCACCGACCCGGCCCAGTATCTTACGGCGTTCACCATCGCCATGGGCCGCGCCCACTTCTCACCAGACGAGCGCGAAGCCGCTCACTGCCAGCTTTTCGTGGAGAACCTCACCGGCCCGGCCCTCACGTGGTTCTCTCGGCTAAAGACGCACTCCATCGACAGCTTCAGGGACCTGTCGACCACCTTCCTCGAGCACTACTCCATCTACATCCGGCAGTCCGCGTCCAGCGCGGACCTCTGGGCAATGAACCAGGGAGCGAAGGAGTCGCTCAGATCCTTCATAGAACGCTTCAAGGCCACGGCCTCCCAAAGCAACGTGACCGACGAGTCAGCACTCCCCGCTCTGAGAAAAGGACTGCGGACCGATTCGGCCTTCAAGGACGATATGAAGCTCAACAGGCCGCGCTCGCTGGAAGACGCCTTGCACCGCGCTGGACTCTTCGTCGAGCTCGAGGAAGAGAAGGCGGCTGAATCAAGAAACAGTGCCTCTCACAAGGCCCCGGCCCCAAAGGAGCGGCCCCAGGAAAGGTATCAGGAGCCTCGTCAACATTACGACGACGAGTACCAGCGCAGCAAGGGAAAGCAGGTCGCTGCATTCCTTGTCAACGGACCGCCCTCCGGCCTCCGTCTGCAGGATCCCGTAATTCCCCCCAACCCCGCGCCAGGATTGCCTTGGAACAAATACGTGCGGGATCCCCGCCCGCAGGATCGGCGTCCCGACGAGCCGAGCGATAGGGAACCCCGACCAGAGGAACCTTACGACAGGACGGCCTTCTGCGACTTCCACCGGAGAAAGGGGCACCCGACCTCGCATTGCCGCGCGCTCCAAGAGGTCCTGCTGAAACAATTTCAGCGGGGAGAAATCAGCGTCCCAGAGCGGCTGCGACCACATGCCCGGGACGGCGATCACGATCAACCCCGCGACAACCAAGGTCGCGAGGATAACCGGGCTAGGCCCTACCACCGCGCCCAGAACGACGACCGGCGGCGACGATCTCCCTCGCGAGACCGGGGAACAGGTAGATCGCCTCCCCCGGCCCGCACTCTGATAGGGATGATCATGGGAGGCCTCCTCTCGTGTAACGACTCAGTGCGGTCCATCAAGCGTCACGAGAGGAGGACCGAAGCATCCCTGAAGTGGCACTCCGGGCCGGAGATCGACGCTCAGGACACGAGCAAAAGGGGGATATGTTTCACCGAGGCCGATGCGGCCGGGGTCCACCAGCCCCACAACGATCCTCTCGTCGTGCAAGTCCGCGTAGCCGACTGCGACGTTAACCGAGTCCTCATCGATACGGGCAGCTCGGTCGACCTCATCTTCAAGGACACCCTTGCCAGGATGAATCTAAACGGGGTCGAGATCAAGCCGCACTCCATCCCGCTAACCGGTTTCGCCGGGGATACCGTCAACGGAATCGGCACCATCGAATTGCCGGTCTACGTAGGTCGGGTGACAAAAATCGTCAAGTTCGTGGTCTTCGATACCACCCCGATCTACAATATCATCCTTGGAACTCCTTGGTTGCACTCGATGAAGGCAGTCACGTCGACGTACCATCAGTGTCTCAAGTTCCCCAACCAGGCCGGGACGTACACTCTCAGAAGCAATCAGAGGGTTTCTCGCGCCTGCTTCGCCATTGAGCACAAGCTGCGCCGCGCCTCGCCGGCCTGCCTAGCCGTCAGCACGTATCAGCCCGGCGAGACGGTTGCTCGGGACCTCCCGGGGGAAGACCTCGTCACCCAGGTCAACATCGATCCGAGCAACCCCGCCCGTTGCGTCGGCGTCGGAACCGACCTCGACGAGACCATCAAGAAGGAGCTGGTCAATTTTCTGGGAGAGAACGTCTCCACCTTCGCCTGGTCAACCGCCGACATGCCCGGCATAGACCCCGCGACGTGTAGCCACGAGCTCAACGTGGATCCGACCTGCCGACCAGTCAAGCAAAAGCGCCGAAAATTGGGCCCGGAGCGCGCCCAGGCAGTCAACGACGAGGTCGAAAGGCTCACCGCGGCCGGCTCGATCATCGAGGTCAGATACCCGGACTGGTTGGCCAACCCGGTGGTGGTCAAGAAGAAGAGCGGGAAATGGAGGGTCTGTGTGGATTTTACCGACCTCAATAAGGCGTGCCCAAAGGACAGCTTTCCCCTCCCTCGGATCGACCAAGTCGTCGAAGCCACCGCGGGGAATGAGCTGCTCTCCTTCATGGACGCCTTCTCGGGGTATAACCAAATCCCCATGCACCCCGACGACCAGGAGAAGACCGCGTTCATTACAGACCGAGGCATCTACTGCTACAAGGTAATGCCTTTCGGACTCAAGAACGCCGGGGCCACCTACCAGCGGCTCGTCAACCGGATGTTTGCCGAACAAATAGGCCGCACTATGGAGGTGTACATAGACGACATGCTGGTAAAATCTCTAGTCGCCGCCGACCACGTCGCCCACCTCCGCTCTTGCTTCCGGACGCTGAACGAATACAACATGAAGCTGAACCCGGCCAAGTGTTCTTTCGGCGTCACCTCGGGCGAATTCCTAGGCTATATCATCACCCAGCGCGGGATCGAAGCCAACCCAAAGCAGATCCGGGCGATCACCGAGCTCAAATCCCCTGAGAGCACGCACCAAGTACAGCGGCTTACCGGGAGAATCGCCGCACTGAACCGCTTCATCTCCCGCTCTACCGACAAGTGCCTCCCGTTCTACCAGCTGCTCAGGGCTAACAAACGGTTCGAGTGGGACGAGAAGTGCGAGGAAGCCCTCCAGCAGCTGAAGGAATACATATCTACTCCTCCCGTCCTGTCCAAACCAGAGGAAGGGGAAACCCTCTGCCTCTACATCGCCATCTCTGCGTCGGCAGTCAGCGGGGTACTAGTGCGGGAAGACCGCGGCGACCAGAGACCTATCTCCTACATCAGCAAGTCCTTGGACGACGCGGAGAGCAGGTACCCGACTCTGGAAAAGCTCGCCTTGGCGGTGGTCGTCGCAGCTAGGAAGCTCCGGCCTTACTTCCAATCCCATACGATAGCCGTCCTAAGTACGTACCCCCTCAGAACCATCCTCCACAGCCCGAGCCGGTCCGGCCGGATAATGAAATGGGCTGTCGAGCTGAGCGAATACGACATCGAGTACCGGGGTCGGGCCGCGATCAAATCTCAAGCGCTGGCCGATTTCTTAGTTGAGTTGGCACCCGAGCTGGCAGTCAGCGAGGTGTCCGAAGTGTGGACTCTGCACGTCGACGGATCGGCCTCTAAGCACGGGTCCGGCGTCGGCATACGCCTCGAATCCCCGACCAAGGAGATCCTCGAGCAGTCCTTCCGCCTAGCCTTCCCGGCATCGAACAACGAGGCCGAGTACGAAGCTCTGATCGCCGGCCTGCGCCTGGCCAAAGCGGTCGGCGCAAAGAAAATTCGGGCTTACTGCGACTCCCAGCTCGTCGCCAATCAATTCAGCGGGGAGTACGAGGCCAAGAATGATCGCATGGACGCCTACCTCAAGGTGACTCAAGGCATGGCCGCAAACTTCTCCGAGTTCACCCTGACAAAGATCCCCCGAGGCGATAACACTTCCGCAGACGCCCTCGCAGCACTAGCCTCCACCTCGGCTCCAGAGCAACGACGGGTGATCCCGGTGGAGAGTATCGACCTCCCCAGCATCGAGCTGCCAAAAGGAGCCTATCTGATCGGTCCCCAGGTCGCGGACCCCGACGAAGACGCCCAACCTCCCGAAAACCTACCACCGCCCCCGGCCGAACCCGAACTGCCGGACTGGCGAGTCGATCTGCTGCTGTACATCGCGGACGGCATTCGCCCCCCAGACCGATGGGCCGCCCGGCGGCTAAGAAAGAAGTGTGCCCAATATACGATGCTGGACGGCAATCTGTTCCGATGGAGCGCTTCAGGAACCCTGCTCGCCTGCCTCCACGGGCAGGAAACCATCGACGTGATGAAGGAAATGCACGCAGGCGCCGACGGAAACCATTCCGGTGGCCGGGCTCTCGCCCTGAGAATACGGAACCAAGGCCACTACTGGCCGACAATGCTCCAAGACTGCGAAAAATTCGCAGCCCGGTGCGAGAAGTGCCAGCGCCACGGTCCCCTTATTCACTGTCCGACCGAGCTCCTCGCCACTGCGGTGGCACCCTACCCCTTCATGCGATGGGCCATGGACATAGTCGGGCCCCTTCCCCGATCTCGCCAAAAGCGCTTCCTCCTAGTCATGACCGACTACTTCACCAAATGGGTCGAAGCCGAATCATACGCCAAGATCAAGGCAGAGGACGTCCGAAAATTCGTCTGGAAGTTCATCGTCTGCCGGCACGGGCTCCCGTACGAGATCGTCACCGACAACGGTGCCCAGTTCACATCGGCCATCTTCGAAGACTTCTGCGCGAAGTGGAAAATCAGACTAAGTAAGTCCACCCCGAGGTACCCCCAGGGGAACGGACAAGCCGAGGCCACCAACAAGACCATCCTCGACGGCCTGAAAAAGCGACTAAATAACAAGAAAGGGTCCTGGGCCGACGAGCTCGACGGAGTCCTTTGGTCCCACCGCACAACACCAAAGACATCGACTGGCCGAACACCGTTCAACCTCTCCCACGGCATGGAAGCAATGGCCCCATCCGAAGTCGGGCTCCCCACTCCTCGCCGCGCTATGCTCACCCAGCAGCCCGCACTGAACCACGCCATCCTACTCAGCGAGCTGGATTTCCTCGAAGAGCAGCGGGACCATTCCCTACTCCGAATCCAGAACTACCAGCAGCTCGCCTCCAAATACTACAACAAGAAGGTTCGAGGCCGGTTCTTCGCCGAGGGCGACCTGGTCCTCCGCAAGGTCTTCGAAAACACCGCCGAGCTAAACGCAGGCAAGCTCGGTGCCAATTGGGAGGGCCCTTACCTTATCTCCAAGGTCGTCCAGCCCGGCGTATACGAGCTGGTCACGATGGCCGGCGACGCAGTCCCGCGCTCATGGAATTCGATCAACCTCAAACGGTTCTACTATTAAGCCCCCGGGCTCCACTCCGCTCTCCGCCTTTGTAAACAAACGAACTACGACTGGCTTGATCCCTTCTACTAAAGGGTACGTAGGCAACCCCTGACCAGGGCTCAGCTATTAATCTAATAAAACCTTTTCAACAAAGGAAAACGGTCCCCGACCTGCGTACAAGAGCCGAGCTCCAAACGCTCGCACTACCAAAAAAAAAAAAAAAAAAAAAAAAAAAAAAAGCCGAGCTCCAAACGCTCGCACTACCAAAAAAAAAAAAAGCCGAGCTCCAAACGCTCGCACTACCAAAAAAAAAAAAAACAAACAAAAAAAAAAAAAACAAAAAGCCGAGCTCCAAACGCTCGCACTACCAAAAAAAAAAAAAAAAAAAAAAAAAACAAAAAGCCGAGCTCCAAACGCTCGCACTACCAAAAAAAAAAAAAAAAAAAAAAAAAAAAGCCGAGCTCCAAACGCTCGCACTACCAAAAAAAAAAAGCCGAGCTCCAAACGCTCGCACTACCAAAAAAAAAAAAAAAAAAAAAAAAAAAAAAAAGCCGAGCTCCAAACGCTCGCACTACCAAAAAAAAAAAAAAGCCGAGCTCCAAACGCTCGCACTACCAAAAAAAAAAAACAAACAAAAAAAAAAAAAAACAAAAAGCCGAGCTCCAAACGCTCGCACTACCAAAAAAAAAAAAAAAAAAAAAAAAAAAAAAAAAAAAAAGCCGAGCTCCAAACGCTCGCACTACCAAAAAAAAAAAAGCCGAGCTCCAAACGCTCGCACTACCAAAAAAAAAAAAAAAAAAAAAAAAAAAAAAAGCCGAGCTCCAAACGCTCGCACTACCAAAAAAAAAAAAAAAAGCCGAGCTCCAAACGCTCGCACTACAAAAAAAGGGGACCGAGCTCCGGTGCTCGCTCTCCCCGGCACACAAGTTATAAGTGCCAAAGCCGGGCCCCAGGGCTCGCACCTCTACTAGACACACAAGCATTAAGTGTCTCTAAGCCGGGCTCGCTACCCGCACCAAAAAAACAAGGTACACAAGCAATAAGTGCCTTAAGCCGAGATTACCTCGCACCCAATACAAGAGCACGGTCCACGACCTGCTTACTTGACAGAGTACGGTTTACGACCTACTCTACCGATCAAAAAAGCCTCGAAATGGCATTTACACAAAAAAGGGGCCAACGGCCTCTTTCATTATACAAAAGGGCCAACGGCCTCGTTTATTACAAAAATGGCCCACGGCCTAGTCATTACAACAGCCTCGAAACGGCACTTACAAAAAAAAAAAGAAGAAAGGGCCAACGGCCTCGATTATCACAAAAATGGCCCACGGCCTAGTCATTACAACAGCCTCGAAACGGCACTTACAAAGAAGAAAGATAGGGCCAACGGCCTTGTCATCATTAAAAGGGCCCACGGCCTAGTCATTGCATAAACGGCCTACGGCCCAATCTCTACAGAAAGAAGAAAACAAAAAGGAAAAAAAATTTTACAAGGCCGCATCGGCCGGTCGGTCTTCACTCCCGTCAGCACGGGTACCATCTAAATCAGCCGGGGCCACCATCCTCGCGTTGGTCCCGTACTCACCAAGGAAGGGCTGCCCAGACCCCTCTTCCCCAAACACGGCCCCACCGGGTGGCACGTCGATTCCGGTCTCACCGGACAGCGCGTCCGTACCGGCCTCATCGGCAGACAGGACCGAGGGATCTGCTTGCACAATCCCAGCAGCTTCGGGGACTCCCTCGTCAGCAGACGGGATCGAGGGATCTGCTTGGACGGTCTCAGCAACCGCAAGAACGTCCTCAGCAGCCGGCGGAGCCTCCAGGGTCAGATCCACCACGGGGGTGCTAGAGGGAGCGACGGGTATAATATGCTCGAGCAGAACGCCGTGAGCACGGTCCAGAGGGATTTCCAGATCCTCCGGGGTCAGATCCGGAAAGTCCATCCCGTCCAGTACGGCACCGAATGCCGCCTCGTCCTCGTCCAGCTTCTGATACCGGTAGAACGGTACCGACACCCCGTCCTCTGCTTCCATCCTCTTGAGGCAGGCCTTTACGCCGGTCACCTGGCTGTACAGAAGGTGAGGCTCTAAGGCCCGGCGGCGCCCGTCCAGGTGGGCGCGGATCTTCTCCATCTTCGCGGACCACTTCCGGTTCCGCGCTTCCCACCGGGCTGACACCCGATCGCTCTCCGCAGCCACGGCCACCTTGGCCCGGCCTATGGCGGATTCCAGCTCCTTCACCCTGGAGCGGAGTGTCTCCCGCTCCCCCTTCAGGAGCCCGTTCTCCTCCTCGAGCCCCGACGCCCGATCCCACCCAGCTGCAGCACGGTCCCTTTCGGCCTCTAGCGCAGACTGCAGACTGGCCACCTCGACCGCCCGGGCTCTTAGCCGCACCGCCTCCTCTTCCAGCGCCGCAGATCGGGCCTTCTCATCTCTCAGCTCCTTCTCGAGCCCGTGGAGACGGGTAGACTGGATCTGCGAGCTGGACTCCCGGCACTCCCGGAGGAAGTTAATCGAGGCGGCCTGCTCGGCGAGCCTCTTCTCGTAGGCCTCCGCCAGAAAGGCACTAAGGGCCATCGTCTGCATTAAAACAGATTGTTAACAAAGACGCGCAACAAGTCTAGCTAAAAGCAGTTAGACCAGAGCAGAAGCTTACCCGAGCTGCGGATCGCGCCACCTGGCGGAAGGTGTCGAACTCCGCCATCTCCAGCGGGACGAAGTGCGGGTACCCCCGCCCGAACATCATGGCCTGCGCCAGCTCGGCGCACTCGTCCGGATCGACGATTACCTGTTTGCTTCCATCCTCGTGGGTAAAGGAGAAGCTGTAGTCCCGAGGCCCATCGTCGGAACCTCCCGAGGCGCCGCCCACTTCGGCGCTGCGACCCTCGGCCTCCTGCACAGCAGCAGGATCCTCCGCGACGACGGTCGTCTCGCCGACCCCATCGCCCCCTTGAGCCCGGGTCTCATCGACCCCCCCTGCCGGCACGACGGCCAAAGGCACCTCGGGCTCCGGCCCGGGCAGCGTAGGCCGGATGACCTCCCGACCCCCGGAAGAGGACTCTCCCGTCCTCCTCTTCTTTCTGCCGGTCTCCCCACCGGCAGCCCGGTCTTCCCTCCTCTTCGAGGGAGTCGCCGCGGAGGAATCCCCCGCAACCCGTGGTGCCGGGTCTCGCCTGACCGGCACCTCGGGTATCGGCGGCGGCGGTGCAACAAACGAGTCCGCGTACTGCGGATTGGCAAACCTCGCTCTACCTGCGAAGGAAGAACCGTTAATTCGGCAAAAAAAAAATAAAAAAAAAAAAAAAAAAAAAAAAAAAAACCACCTCCGGTCATTGCAACTTCGATTCTCGCAGCGGTGAAGGACTTCCACTCTCTCCGACGCACTGTCCTGAGCACGGCAAGTAGACCTGCGTAGTCCGGTAACTTGAATCTGGAGGAGTGAGGGCCTGAAAAGCAAGACAAAAAAAATCGTCAGTCAGACAACCAAAGAGGAAAAGTCAGCTCGACCTGCAAATCCCTACCCGGGGAAAAATTCCAATCCCGGGTGTATCTCGCCGACGGATCGAGCCCAGCCACGGCGGTAGCCCGGACGTAGAAGTAGCTGCGAGACCAGTCCTCGACCTTCGACAGCTTGCTCGCCCTAGACCCCGAGCTGGGTGCCTCCAGAACGTTCGCCGCGGGCTTGAAAGCGGCATAGAAGGTCCCAGGAATCCCGGGGTTTGCCTTCTGCTGGGTGAACGCCTCAAACATAGGCAGCGTCACCTCCACGTCGCACTCGTGCCCCAAGGTCAGCAGCACGATCATCCCCTGGACCGTGGACGGGCAGACCTGCGAGAAGGCTAAGCCCCGCGCCCGGCAATACTGGACGAATAGCTCGGGGAGAGGAAGGCGCAAGCCGCACTTCTGGAAGAACGACTCGTACAAGCAGACGAAGCCCGGCCGAGGAGTCCACGGGCGCTCCTCCGCCCTGGGTACCCTGAGCTCAACGCCGGCGGAAAAACCACACAGATTCCCCAGGAGGGTCACCGACTCCGCTGTGCTCCAGGTCGGTGACCCTCCCTGCTCGTAGGGGACCAAGGGGGACCTCACCCTGGCCACTCGAGCTCCGCCTCCACGGCCGCCCTGACGGCCACCGCGGTCGCCTTGAGGCCCGGCCATGCCCTCAGCTCGGCCGGCACCGCGACCGCCGGAGGATCTAACCACCGTCTTCGGCCGGAGATGGGTCCCCGGGAGCAACGGGGCGGCCCTCGAAGACGAAGGAGCAGACCGTTCCCCACTGTCTGCGCCTCGACTCGGAGGGGAAGCGCGTTCGGAACCACTGGAGGAAGAACTTGGAGAATCGCTGCCGCCACCGCGAGACGCCGATTCTTCGCTCGACTCGGCTCTAATACCATCTAGCATTGGCGCCATTGCACGGAGAAGAGGAAATCGGAAAATACAGAAGGCAGGAAAGGGAAAGAGGTAATCGGAGAGAAGAAGTTACCTTAGGGTTATGCGCAGAAGGTTTTCACAGGAAGAAGAGAAGGGTTTAAATAGAAGAAGGGGGACAGTGAAGCGACGCCTGGCCACGTGTCAAAAGAAGCACGGCCGCCCAGTGACCTAATGATGACGTCTCTTCGTCATCCCCACGCGAGAAAAGCAACAGACGCCTCGGTAGGTGTGAAGCGTCCTTTACACGCCGCGCGTGGACAAGAGCAAAGGACGCCTCGGTCGGCGCGAAACGTCTTTTCATCTTCCCGCGTGGGGAGCACGCGCTAACCTCCTACGGATTTTCCGGAAAAGGCAACACATTTGAGCACGGAAAGCCGTCCTAAGATGCGCCGAACTAACATTAGATCAACTTCGGCATGCTCACTGCACCTCGCGATACCGAACTGGGGGAGGGCCTATTGTTGGAGGTGGGCCTAGCACCCCCAATTAGTTAGGCCCATCTTAGGCAGGCCCTCCTGCAGAACGGTCGCCGGACTAAAGGTCCTTACCTGCAAGGCCCTTACCTCAGCACGGTCACCGACCTGGAAGCGACGTACCTCGGACCCGCGCTAACGTCCCGCCAGGACAGGGAGTGTCAGAAGAGTAGGCGCGTGGGAGTCGGTCAAGCAACACCTCACTCGCGTAGGGATGCGCCTTCGACCCGACTTCCCACCAACCCTGCAGAGCTGACAGGGGCAGGAAGGAGCAGGTGGAGCAGAGTTGGTAAAACAGTGCATTGCCCTGCAACACGCCACGCCGAGCTCATCATGACCTCTCTCCTCAAAAGCCGGAACACGCCTCCTAGGCCACCTTACCCGCGAAAGAAGCCGCAGACGACACGTGGCCCGAGATCCCGGGGAGCAGGAAGCCGGCCCCGACTATATATACCCCCCTTATGTCATTAATGAGAGGGACTGGGATTTTGACCCTTTCACCTATCACAAAGGACCCGACCTCTCTCTCTTTGTAACAAGACCACACTTTAGAACGCCGAACTGGACGTCCTTCGGAGCCAGTTCGTAATTCTAAAGCGTTTATTTCTCTCTCATCAATAAAACAAAACACGGCCCCGGCCTACTCATATTTCTCCCGACCTGTCTTAACTGTGGTTAAATTGCTCTATTAACGAAAATCTCGCCTCCCATCTCCTAATCATTCTTTAATCACACTTAGTGATCCACGGGATCAACAGTGGTCATGTTTTTTTTACTTAAAAAACAACCTTTATAATAAAGTTTTGAGAGTAAGACACGAACCACACAACTAATAAGTTATAAAGAAAAAAGCAAACATTTTGGTGGGAAAACGGGATTTTACGTTTTTGGCGAGAAAACGGAATTTTACATTTTTGACGGAAAAACGAGATTTTAAGTTTTTGGCGGGAAAACGGAATTTTACGTTTTTGGCGGGAAAACGAGATTTTACGTTTTTGGCAAGAAAACGAGATTTTACGTTTTTGGCGGAAAAACGAGATTTTACGTTTATGGCGGGAAAACGAGATTTTACGTTTTTGGCGGAAAAACGAGATTTTACGTTTTTTGGCGGGAAAGCGGAATTTTACGTTTTTGGCGAGAAAACAAGATTTTACGTTTTTGACGGGAAAACGGAATTTTACGTTTTTGGCGGGAAAAAAGAGGTTTTACGTTTTTGGTAGGAAAACGGGATTTTACGTTTTTTGCGGAAAAACGAGATTTTACGTTTTTGGCGGGAAAACATAATTTTACATTTTTGGCAGGATAACAGAATTTTACGTTTTTGGCGGGAAAACAAGTTTTACGTTTTTGGCGGAAAAAATGATTTTGGTTTACACATTTGATTTTGGTGTTGTTTATGTTTTTATTTAAAAAAATTGGGTTACAAACTTAGCCCTGTAAAAAACTTAACCCTGTAAATTTTAGCCCTATTATAAAATACAGGGTTTAGGACTTAATTTTTTATACAGGATCTGGGCTAACCCTGTGAGTTTGAGCCAATATTAACATCCCTAGATAGAACAACCACAGCTTAGTTAAATTTATGGGTTTTAGTTATCTCGTATATGACATTTGAAGATTGAAAAACTTTGTAGATATTTGTAGATCTTTGTGACTATAAAATATTTGTAGATATTTCTGCTTTTTTTTTTATCTTAGTGGATGTTTTTGTATGGTATTTAAAATACGGATCACAAATATTTTATGGAGGGGTCAAACATTTTTTAAAAACATAAATGACAGTTTAGGATTTATGTTATAAAAAAGGGATTTAGGTTAAGAGAACCGAGGAAATAGTGACGCGTGGCAAAGAGTTGCCTTAATATGAAAAAGAAGAAAAAAACAGTGCAAATGTTTAGTCGGAAGAGACCAGTCGATGTTAATTTTTGTAATCAATTCCTAAATTTATTTTAAAACTATAAAGATGAAAATGTTTTCTTTATTAATGATTATTTTCAAAACAAAAGGCAAATTTCTTCGGACTGACCCAGACCTTTACCATTTATAAAGACCAGAAACCCATTAAAATTGTCATAATAATATATTGTATGATTTTATATTAGTATATTTAAAAGTTGTAAAGCTGCTCTATAGAACGTAGTGACGGATATAATTAAAGAAAAGCCACATGGTCACCTCTCTCTTTATTTGTCCGTTTCAGGTAAAATTATTGGTAATTTCGTGTGTGTGTTAAACCCTTTTAATTATGAATTATCATTTTTATTAGTAGTACTAATTCGTGTTGTCAATCAGATTTAATATTGATCTATAGATTGTATAGAAGCTTATAATTAAATTTGAATATGATAAATGATACTCCCTCTATTTTAAATTAAATATCGTTTTACTACTGTTTTTCACAATAAGTATTGTTTTGAATTTTTAAATGTTAAGAGAAATTATCAAATAGAACATAATTACAAGAGTCGTTTTTAATAGAAATATAATGAAATTTTCAATAAGTTTCTTAATTTGTGTGAAGTATATTAAAACGATACTAATTATTTTAAAACGAATGAAGTATGTATTATTTCAGTTTAAGATTTAAATTTAAATTTAACTCAAGTATAAAAAAAAAAAAATTGAAAACCTTTATTAAAAAAAAAGTTTTTTTTGAACTAAAGGAAACCACGAAAGAAAACGACAAAGAACCAAGAAAGAAAACGACAAAAAAGACCAAGTAAGAAAACACTACTCATGGCCATACATATATGGCACAACCTTTATAACAAAAAAAAAACGGATCCAAAAAAGGAAACTCGGGACATCAAAACTTTTTAAAAGGAACACTAGACGAATATAATATGTATATATCGTTGTCTAAATTAACAAGCATCAATCAATCAATTGATACATATGAACATATCACTACAAGACGAATTCAGTGGAATATAGATCGCTGGATCGATTTCCAAATATATATATATATCTTAGATAGATATGTTTTGTATGTTAAAAACAATGCTTTATAAATAGTTATTCAAAACAATTAATTATGCATCTCATCAAGATTGAAGAAAAAAATATAAAATTCAACAGATCATATTACTCAACACGTTTGGATCGATAACTGACAAACATGAATATACAAAGGCTGTCAACGGAAAAACAAAAAAAGAGTATTACACAAAGACCAATAATATAAATCAATACATGAAGTCGCGAAATGAAAGGGAAATCGATCACTAGAAGGCTAGTTAAGCGCTAATTAATTAAGCACCCTAAAAATCCAAGAAAACCAAAACCCTAATTCCACAACACAAGAACACCCTTATTTAAAAACATATCATTTGATCTATCACATAAGTGACATAATTAAAACACACACACAAACAAAAAGAACAAGATCGATGATATATTGCATATACGTGGACAACACAAAACCGATCAATAGCCCCACAAGTCCTCGTCATTGGAATTCTCGGGAGAGTCATCCGACGGCCGAGAACCCATCCACGACGGCGGTGCAACCATCATGCCTTCCGCCATATTAGCCAGCAAATTAGGCATATTCAAGAGTTCTTCTTCGTCCATAAACTCTGTCCCACACCACGAGGAAGACGCCATGTCATCAACTACGTGGCAATCACGCGATCTTGACTTCGGGAAACTACTACTCTTTTTTTTCGCCTTTTCCTCTTCCTCCTCTTCCTCGCACCCCTTCATCGCAGCAGCCGCGGCCGCAGCGGTTCGAATATTCGCTGCGGATGTTGATCCGGGAACCGGGTATGACGGGGCGGATCCCGGGAAGTTCAAGACGGCTTCTCTGCCTTTAAGAGCCATAGCAGCCACATCGTAGGCAGCGGCTGCCATCTCTGCCGTTGGGTAAGTTCCAAGCCATATTCTAGTGGTTTTCTTCGGCTCACGGATCTCAGAGACCCATTTCCCTCTCCGGCACCGGATTCCTCGGTATACCGGCTCCTTTTTCCGGCCAGATAAGCCGGCACTAGCCATTGGATTATTAGTACTAGTACGTAGTATAGTGAGTAGCAAGAGGGAGAAGGGTTTTTCACACGTGGCCAAGCAGAGGGATTTATGTTCACACGTGTGAAGTGGCAAGTTAATTAAAGAAGATGAAGAAGTTTTGGGTTAAGAGGGCCATTTGGTAGGATTTGTATGGTGACCAACTGACCATCAGCCATATATATATAGATGAAAATAACACTATATATATTTGTGTGTGTGTGTGTGTTATAAGCTGTGTGTTTAAAGCTGAATTATATATTGAAAAAGTTATGGTTTAGTGAGAGAGTAATGTTTAAACATGAAAGGGTTATCTCGCTAATCTTTTGTCAACTTGTTATTATTCTGTTGAACTTTCTCACTAGAGGTTGTCGAAAGTGAGTTGGCTTTTGTTGGGGTTATTCTTGTAACAATTGAGAAAAAATGTATAACTATATTATATATATATATATAGCTTATCGTGTTTAGTTACTAGTTGAAATTTTTTTTTTTTTGATATATCCTATCGGCTGATCCGGTCAGTCTTGGCCACTACACCGCATGTTCCGAGTTTGGATGTTTTTTGACTAATGTCAGGGGTAGCCCGGTCGCCTGCATTTCAGACTATCAGGTAAATCAATTGGGCCAACGCCCAACTGACAGACTTCCCAACAAATAGTGTTTAATGGCTTAGAAAGAGGATCGAACCCAGATTTGAGAGTTACAACCTTTGCTGGACCCGCTTTATCACTAGCCCACTAGCTTCTGGGGTACTAGTTGATATTTTCAAGCTGTATAATCCATATGAAGAAAAAATATATAAACCCCGTAAATTTCGATTCACGAGAAGGGCATTGTGAATGTATAGAAATGCTGATGAATTGCTTAGGCATATTAAATGAATGAAGGTTCAGTTTGTTTTGGTGTTGATCATCAATTAAATTCATATAAAAATAATTTTTAATAGACGCGAGAAAAGATTGATGAGATAGACGTATAATAAGAGATTGATCGAAACATACTAAATCATAGCTTAGAAAAAAAAGAATACTAAACTTTAATTTTTTTAAACTAAATCTTTAATCATAAACCCTAACTTCTAAAACCTAATTTAATCTTTAATCCTAAACCTAAACATAGAATAGTTCTTTAATTTAAAAGATTCAATCTATTGTTATTGTTGATCCCACGGATCACTAAGTGTGTTTAAAGAATGATTAGGAGATGGGATGTGAGATTTTCGTTAATAGAGCAATTTAACCACTATTAAGACAGGTCGGGAGAAATATGAGTAGGCCGGGGGCCGTGTTTCGTTTTATTGATGAGAGAGAAGTAAACGCTTTTGAATTACGAACTGGTTCCGAAGGACGTCCAGTTCGGCGTTCTAAAGTGTTGTCTTGTTACAAAGATAGAGAGGTCGGGTAACTTGTGGTAGGTGGGAGAGTAAAAATCAGAATCCCCTTCATTAATGACATATTAGGGGTATATATAGTCGGGGTCGGCTTCCTGCTCCCCGGGATCTCGGGCCACGTGTCGTCTGCGGCCTCTTTCGCGGGTAAGGTGGCCTAGGAGGCGTGTCCCGGCTTTCGAGGAGAGAGGTCATGATGAGCTCGGCGTGGCGTGTTGCAGAGCAGTGCACTGTTTTACCAACTCTGCTCCACCTGCTCCCTCCTGCCCTTGTCAGCTCTGCAGGGTTGGTGGGACGTCGGGTCGAAGGCACGTCCCTACGCGGGTAGGGCACTGCCTTACCAACTCCCACGCGCCTATTCTTCTGACACTCCCTGCCCGGGGCGCGTCGCTTTCAGGTCGGCTACCGAGCTGAAGAGTGGTCTTGCAGGTCGGTGATATTAAGTCCGGTGACCGCACCGAAGAACGGCCTTTCCTAAGATGGGCCTAACTAATTGGGGGTGCTAGGCCCACCTCCAACAATAGGCCCTCCCCCAGTTCGGTATCGCGAGGCGAAGTGAGCATGCCGAAGTTGATCTAATGTTAGTTCGGCGCATCTTAGGACGGTCTTTCCGTGCTCAACTGTGTTTGCCTTTTCCGAAAAACCCGTAGGAGGTTGGCGCGTGCTCACCACGTGGGACGACAAAGGACGCTTCGTTTTTCGCGTAGACCGCCCACGCGCGGCGTGCAAAAGACGCTTTGCGTTTATCGAGGCGTCCTTTGCTTTTTGGCGCGTGGGAAACGAAGAGACGTCATCATTACGTTTCTGGGCGGCCGTGCTTCTTGTGACACGTGCCCAGGCGTCGCTTCACTGTCCCCCTTCTTCTATTTAAACCCCCCTTCTTCCTCCTGTTAAAACCTTCTGCGCATAACCCTAAGGTAACCTCATTTCTCCGATTTCCTCCTTCTCTTCCTACTTTCTTCCTGTATTTTCGATTTCCTCCTCTCCGTGCAATGGCTCCGATGTTAGACGGTATCAGAGTTGAGTCGAGCGAAGAATCGGCGTCCCGTGGTGGCGGTAGCGATTCTCCGAGTTCTTCCTCCGGTGGTTCCGAACATGCCTCCTCTCCGCGTCGAGGGGCAGACAGTGGGGAACAGTTGGCCCCCCCGAAACAGTTGGCCCCCTCGACTTCGGGGGCCGCCCCGTTGCTCCCGGGGACCCATCTCCGGCCGAAGACGGTGGTTAGATCTTCCTCCGGTGGTCGCGGCGTTGGCCAAGCTGAGGGTAGAACCGGGCATCTGGGCGACCGTGGTGGTCGTCAGGGCGGCCGTGGAGGCGGAGCTCGAGTGGCCAGGGTGAGGTCCCCCCTGGTCCCCTACGAGCAGGGAGGGTCACCGACTTGGAGCACAGCGGAGTCGGTGACCCTCCTGGGGGGCTTGTGTGATTTTCCGGCCGGCGTCGTGCTCAGGGTACCCATGGCGGAGGAGCGCCCGTGGACTCCTCGGCCGGGCTTCGTCTGCCTGTACGAGTCGTTCTTCCAGAAGTGCGGCCTGCGCCTTCCTCTCCCCGAGCTGTTCGTTCAGTATTGCCGGGCGCGGGGCTTGGCCTTCTCGCAGGTCTGCCCGTCCACGGTCCAGGGGATGATCGTGCTGCTGACCTTGGGGCACGAATGCGACGTGGAGGTGACGTTGCCTATGTTCGAGGCGTTCACCCAGCAGAAGGCAAACCCCGGGATTCCTGAGACCTTATATGCCGCTTTCAAGCCCGCGGCGAACGTCCTGGAGGCACCCAGCTCGGGGTCTAAGGCGAGCAAGCTGTCGAAGGTCGAGGACTGGTCTCGCAGCTATTTCTACGTCCGGGCTACCGCCGTGGCTGGGCTCGATCCGTTGGCGAGATACACCCGAGATTGGAACTTTTCCCCGGGTAGGGATTTGCAGGTCGAGCTGACTTCTCCTCTTTGGTTGTCTGACTGATTTTTTTTTTTTTGTCTTGCTTTTCAGGCCCTCACTCCTCCAGATTCAAGCTACCGGACTACGCAGGGCTACTTGCCGTGCTTAGGACAGTGCGTCGGAGAGAGTGGAAGTCCTTCACCGCTGCGAGAATCGAAGCTGCAATGACCGGAGGTCGTGGTTTTTTTTTTTTTTTTTTTTTTTTTTTTTTTTTTTTTGCCGAACTAACGGTTCTTCCTTCGCAGGTAGAGCAAGGTTTGCCAATCCGCAGTACGCGGACTCGTTTGTTGCACCGCCGCCGCCGATACCCGAGGTGCCGGTCAGGCGAGACCCGGCACCACGGGTTGCGGGGGATTCCTCCGCGGCGACTCCCTCGAAGAGGAGGGAAGACCGGGCTGCTGGTGGGGAGACCGGCAGAAAGAAGAGGAGGACGGGAGAGTCCTCTTCCGCAGGTCGGGAGGTCATCCGGCCTACACTGCCCGGGCCGGAGCCCGAGGTGCCTGTGGCCGACGTACCGGCGGGGGGGGGGGGGGGGGGGGGGGGTCAATGAGACCCGGGCCCAAGGGGCGATGAGGTCGCAGTGCGGGCGACTGAGGGTGGCGAGGCGATCGTCGTCGTGGAGGATCCTGCTGCTGTGCAGGAGGCCGAGGATCGCAGCGCCGAAGTGGGCGGCGCCTCGGGAGGTTCCGACGATGGGCCTCGGGACTACAACTTCTCCTTCACCCACGAGGATGGAAGCAACCAGATAATCGTCGACCAGGACGAGTGCGCCGAGCTGGCGCAGGCCATGATGTTCGGGCAGAGGTATCCGCACTTCGTCCCGCTGGAGATGGCGGAGTCCGACACCTTCCGTCAGGTGGCGCGATCCGCAGCTCGGGTAAGCTTCTGCTCTGGTCTAACTGCTTTTAGCTAGACTTGTTGCGCGTCTTTGTTAAACACTTGTTTAATGCAGACGATGGCCCTTAGTGCCTTTCTGGCGGAGGCCTATGAGAAGAGGCTTGCCGAGCAGGCCGCCTCGATTAACTTCCTCCAGGCGTGCCGGGATTCCAGCTCGCAGATCCAGTCTACTCGTCTCCACGGGCTCGAGAAGGAGCTGAGAGATGAGAAGGCCCGATCTGCGGCGCTGGAAGAGGAGGCGGCGCGGTTAAGAGCCCGGGCGGTCGAGGTGGCCAGTCTTCAGTCTGCACTAGAGGCCGAAAGGGACCGTGCTGCAGCTGGGTGGGATCGGGCGTCGGGGCTCGAGGAGGAGAACGGGCTCCGGAAGGGGGAGCGGGAGACACTCCGCTCCAGGGTGAAGGGGCTGGAGTCCGCCATAGGCCGGGCCAAGGTGGCCGTGGCTGCGGAGAGCGATCGGGTATCAGCCCGGTGGGACGCGCGGAACCGGAAGTGGTCCTCGAAGATGGAGAAGATCCGCGCCCATCTGGACGGGCGCCGCCGGGCCTTAGAGCCTCACCTTCTGTACAGCCAGGTGACCGGCGTAAAGGCCTGCCTCAAGAGGATGGTGGCGGAGGACGGGGTGTCGGTACCGTTCTACCGGTATCAGAAGATGGACGAGGACAAGGCGGCATTCGGTGCCGTGCTGGACGGGATAGACTTTCCGGATTTGACCCCGAAGGATCTGGAAATCCCTCTGGACCGTGCTCACGGCGTTCTGCTTGAGAACGTTATACCCGTCGCTCCCTCTAGCACCCCCGTGGTGGATCTGACCCTGGAGGCTCCGCCGGCTGCTGAGGACGTTCCAGCGGTCGCTGAGACCGTCCAAGCGGATCCCTCGATCCCGTCTGCTGACGAGGGAGTCCCCGAAGCTGCTGGGACTGTGCAAGCAGATCCCTCGGTCCTGTCTGCCGTTGAGGCCGGTACGGACGCGCCGTCCGGTGAGACCGGAACCGACGTGCCACCCGGTGGAGCCGTGGTTGGGGAAGAGGGGTCTGGGCAGCCCTTCCTTGGTGAGTACGGGACCAACGCGAGGATGGTGGCCCCGGCTGATTTAGATGGTACCCGTGCTGACGGGAGTGAAGACCGACCGGCCGATGCGGCCTTGTAAAAACTTTCTTTTTTTTTTTTTTTTTTTTTTTTTTTTGGTTTGCTTTTCTGCTCTTTGTAGCTTTTTCTTCTTTTTTTTTTTTGTAAGTGCCGTTTCGAGGCTGTTGTAATCATTAGGCCGTGGGCCCTTTTTGTAATAAACGAGGCCGTTGGCCCTTTTGTATAATAAACGAGGCCGTTGGCCCTCTCTTTTTTTTTGTATAAGTGCCATTTCGAGGCTTTTTTATCGGTAGAGTAGGTCGTAGACCGTACCCTGTCATGTAAGCAGGTCGTGGACCGTGCTCTTGTAATGGGTGCGAGGTAATCTCGGCTTAAGGTACTTATTGCTTGTGTACCTTGTTTTTTTGGTGCGGGTAGCGAGCCCGGCTTTAGAGACACTTAATGCTTGTGTGTCTAGTAGAGGTGCGGGCCCTGGGGCCCGGCTTTGGCACTTATAACTTGTGTGCCGGGGAGAGCGAGCACCGGAGCCCGGTCCCCTTTTTTTTTGTAGTGCGAGGATTTGGAGACCGCCTTTTTTTTTTTTTTTTTTTTTTAGTGCGGGCATTTGGAGCCCGGCTTCTCTCCCCTTTTTTTTTTTTTTGTAGTGCGAGCATTTGGAGCCCGCCGGGGAGAGCGAGCACCGGAGCTCGGTCCCCTTTTTTTTTTTGTAGTGCGAGCATTTAGAGCCCGGCTTTTTTTTTTTTTTTTGTAGTGCGGGCATTTGGAGCCCGGCTTCTCTCCCTTTTTTTTTTTTTGTAGTGCGAGCATTTGGAGCCCGGCTTCTTTTTTTTTTTTTTTTGTGGTGCGAGCATTTGGAGCCCGGCTTCTCTCTTTTTTTTTTTTTTTTTTTTTTTTTTTTTGTTTTGATTAGTGCGAGCGTTTGGAGCTCGGTATTTTTTTTTTTTTTTTTTTTGGAGCCCGGCTTGTGTGCTCAGGTCGGTGACCTTCTTCCTTTGTAAAAAAGGTTTTATTAGATTGATAGCTGAGCCCTGGTTAGGGGTTGCCTACGAACCCTTTAGTATAAGGGATCAAGCCAGTCGTAGTTCGATTGTTTACAAAAGCGGAGAGCGGAATGGAGCCCGGGGGCTTAATAGTAGAAGCGCTTGAGGTTGATCGAGTTCCATGAGCGCGGGATGGCGTCGCCGTTCATCGTGACTAGCTCGTAAACGCCGGGCCTTACGACCTTGGAGATAAGGTAGGGGCCCTCCCAATTGGCACCGAGCTTGCCTGCGTTTAGCTCGGCGGTGTTTTCGAAGACCTTGCGGAGGACCAGGTCGCCCTCGGCGAAGAACCGGCCTCGAACCTTCTTGTTGTAATACTTGGAGGCGAGCTGCTGGTAGTTCTGGATTCGGAGTAGGGAATGGTCCCGCTGCTCCTCAAGGAAATCCAGCTCGCTGAGCAGGACGGCGCTGTTCAGTGCGGGTTGTTGGGTGAGCATAGCGCGGCGAGGAGTGGGGAGTCCAACTTCGGATGGGGCCATTGCTTCCATGCCGTGGGAGAGGTTGAACGGTGTACGGCCAGTCGATGTCTTTGGTGTTGTGCGGTGGGACCAGAGGACTCCATCGAGCTCGTCGGCCCAGGACCCTTTCTTGTTATCTAGTCGCTTTTTCAGGCCGTCGAGGATGGTCTTGTTGGTGGCCTCGGCTTGTCCGTTCCCCTGGGGGTACCTCGGAGTGGACTTACTTAGTCTGATTTTCCACTTCGCGCAGAAGTCTTCGAAGAGGGCCGATGTGAACTGGGCACCGTTGTCGGTGACGATCTCGTACTAGAGCCCGTGCCGGCAGATGATGAACTTCCAGACGAACTTTCGGACGTCCTCTGCCTTGATCTTGGCGTATGATTCGGCCTCGACCCATTTGGTGAAGTAGTCGGTCATGACTAAGAGGAACCGCTTTTGGCGAGATCGGGGAAGGGGCCCGACTATGTTCATGGCCCATCGCATGAAGGGGTAGGGTGCCACCGCAGAGGTGAGGAGCTCGGTGGGACAGTGAATGAGGGGACCGTGACGCTGGCACTTCTCGCACCGGGCTGCGAATTTTTCGCAGTCTTGGAGCATTGTCGGCCAGTAGTGACCTTGGTTCCGTATTCTCAGGGCGAGAGCCCGGCCGCCGGAGTGGTTTCCGTCGGCGCCTTCGTGCATTTCCTTCATCACGTCGATGGTTTCCTGCCCGTGGAGGCAGCCGAGCAGGGTTCCCGAAGCGCTCCATCGGAACAGATTGCCGTCCAGCATCGTGTATTGGGCACACTTCTTTCTTAGCCGCCGGGCGGCCCATCGGTCTGGGGGGTGAATGCCGTCTGCGATGTATAGCAGTAGGTCGACTCGCCAGTCTGGCAGTTCGGGCTCGACCAAGGGTGGTGGTAGAACTTCGGGAGGTGGTGCTCCTCCGTCTGCGGCCTGGGGGTTGATCAAGTAGGCCCCCTTTGGCAGCTCGATGCTGGGGAAATCGATGCTCTCGACCGGGATCACTCGTCGTTGGGCCGGGGACGAGGTGGATGCTAGCGCGGCGAGGGCATCTGCGGAAGTGTTATCGCCTCGGGGGATCTTTGTCAAGGTGAACTCGGCAAAGTCTGCGGCCAAGCCTTGGGTCACCTTGAGGTAGGCATCCATGCGATCGTTCTTGGCCTCGTACTCCCCGCTGAACTGATTGGCGACGAGCTGGGAGTCGCAGTAAGCCCGGATTTTCTTCGCACCGACCTCTTTCGCTAGGCGCAGACCGGCGATCAGAGCTTCGTACTCTGCCTCGTTGTTTGATGCCGGGAAGGCCAGACGGAAAGACTGCTCGAGGATCTCCTTGGTCGGGGATTCGAGGCGTATGCCAACGCCGGACCCGTGTTTGGAGGCCGATCCGTCGACATGCAGAGTCATACTTCGGGCACTTCGCTGACTGTCAGCTCGGGTGTCAACTCGACTAGGAAATCAGCCAGGGCCTGAGATTTGATCGCGGTCCGACCTCGGTACTCGATTTCATATTCGCTTAGCTCAACGGCCCACTTCATTATCCGGCCTGATCGGCTCGGGCTGTGGAGTATGTTTCTGAGGGGGTAGGTACTTAGGACGGCAATCGCGTGGGATTGAAAGTAGGGCCGGAGCTTTCTAGCTGCGACGACCACTGCCAGGGCGAGCTTCTCCAGAGTCGGGTACCTGCTCTCCGCGTCGTCGAGCGACTTGCTGATGTAGGAGATGGGTTTTTGGTCACCCCGGTCTTCCCGCACTAGCACGCCGCTGACTGCTGACGCGGAGATGGCGACGTAGAGGTAGAGGATTTCGCCTTCTTCTGGCTTGGACAGGACGGGGGGAGTGGATATGTACTCCTTCAGCTGTCGGAGGGCGTCCTCGCATTTGCCGTCCTACTCAAACCGCTTGTTAGCCCGGAGCAGTTGGTAGAACGGGAGACACTTGTCGGTAGAGCGGGAGATGAATCGATTAAGTGCGGCGATTCTCCCGGTGAGTCGTTGTACTTGACGCGTGCTCTCCGGGGATTTGAGCTCGATGATAGCTCGGATCTGCTTGGGGTCGGCCTCGATCCCGCGCTGGGTGATGATGTACCCGAGGAATTCGCCCGATGTGACGCCGAAGGAACACTTGGCCGGGTTCAGCTTCATGTTGTATTCGTTCAGCGTTCGGAAGCAGGACCGGAGGTGAGTGACGTGGTCGGTTGCCACCAGAGACTTCACCAGCATGTCATCTATGTATACCTCCATAGTGCGGCCTATTTGGTCGGCGAACATCCGGTTGACGAGCCGTTGGTAGGTGGCCCCGGCGTTCTTTAGTCCGAAGGGCATTACTTTGTAGCAGTAAATGCCTCGGTCCGTGATGAACGCGGTCTTCTCCTGATCATCGGGGTGCATGGGGATTTGGTTATACCCCGAGAAGGCATCCATGAAGGAGAGTAGCTCGTTTCCCGCGGTGGCTTCGACGACCTGGTCGATTCGGGGGAGGGGGAAGCTGTCCTTAGGGCATGCCTTATTGAGGTCGGTGAAATCCACGCAGACCCTCCATTTCCCGCTCTTCTTCTTGACCACGACCGGGTTGGCTAACCAATCCGGGTATCTCACCTCGGTGATCGAGCCGGCCGCGGTGAGCCTCTCTACCTCATCATTGACCGCTTGAGCGCGCTCCGGGCCAAGCTTTCGCCGCTTCTGCTTGACCGGCCTGCAGGTCGGATCCACGTTGAGCTCGTGGCTGCACGTGTTCGGGTCAATGCCGGGCATGTCGCCAGTTGACCAGGCGAAGGTGGAGACGTTCTGCCCTAGGAACTCGACCAGCTCTTGCTTGATGTTCTCGTCGAGGTCGGTGCCGATGCCGACGCAGCGGGCGGGGTCGCGTGGGTCGATGTTGACCTGGGTGACAAGGTCCCGCCCGGGGAGGTCCTGGGCGCCGAGCTCGCCGGGCTGAAGCGCATTGATGGCCAAGCAGGCCGGCGCGGAGCGGCGCAGCTTGTGCTCGATGGCGAAGCAGGCGCGGGAGACCCTCTGGTTACTCCTAAGAGTATATGTGCTGGCCTGGTTGGGGAACTTGAGGCACTGATGGTACGTCGACGTGACCGCCTTCATCGAGTGCAGCCAGGGGGTTCCAAGGATGATGTTGTAGATCGGGGTGGTGTCGAAGACCACGAACTTGACGATTTTCGTCACCCGACCTACGTAGACCGGCAATTCGATGGTGCCGATTCCGTTGACGGTGTCCCCGGCGAAGCCGGTTAGCGGGATGGAGTGCGGCTTGATCTCGACCCCGTTCAAGTTCATCCTGGCGAGGGTATCCTTGAAGATGAGGTCGACCGAGCTGCCCGTATCGACGAGGACTCGGTTAACGTCGCAGTCGGCTACGCGGACTTGTACGACGAGGGGGTCGTTGTGGGGCTGGTGGACCCCGGCCGCATCGGCCTCAGTGAAACATATCCCCCTCTTGCTCGTGTCCTGGGCGTCGATCCGGCCCGGAGTGCCACTTCAGGGATGCGTCGGTCCTCCTCTCGTGACGCTTGATGGACCGCACTGAGTCGTTACACGAGAGGAGGCCTCCCATGATCATCCCTATCAGAGTGCGGGCCGGGGGAGGCGATCTACCTGTTTCCCGGTCTCGCGAGGGAGATCGTCGCCGCCGGTCGTCGTTTTGGGCGCGGTTGTAGGGCCTAACCCGGTTATCCTCGCGACCTTGGTTGTCGCGGGGTTGATCGTGATCGCCGTCCCGAGCATGCGGTCGCAGCCGCTCTGGGACGCTGATTTCTCCCCGCTGAAATTGTTTCAGCAGGACCTCTTGGAGGGCGCGGCAGTGAGAGGTCGGATGCCTCTTTCGCCGGTGGAAGTCGCAGAAGGCCGTCCTGTCGTATGGCTCATCTGGTCGGAACTCCCTATCGCTCGGCTCGTCGGGACGCCGATCCTGCTGGTGGGGATCCCGTACGTATTTGTTCCAAGGCAACCCTGGCGCGGGGCCGGTGGGAAATATGGGACCGCGCAGACGGGGGCCGGAGGGCGGTCCGCTGACCAGGAATGCGGCGGCCTGCTTTCCTTTGCTGCGCTGGTACTCGTCATCGTAGTGTTGACGAGGCTCCTGGTACCTTTCCTGAGGCCGCTCCTTTGGGACCGGGGCCTTGTGAGGGGTTCTGTTTCTCGACTCAGCCGCCTTCTCCTCCTCGAGCTCGACGAAGAGTCCAGCGCGGTGCAAGGCGTCTTCCAGCGAGCGCGGCCTGTTGATCTTCATGTCGTCTTTGAAGGCCGAATCGGCCCGCAGTCCCTTTCTCAGAGCGGGGAGCGCTGACTCGTCAGTCACGTTGCTCTGGGAGGCCGTGGCCTTGAAGCGCTCGATGAAGGACCTGAGCGACTCCTTTGCTCCCTGGTTCATCGCCCAGAGGTCCGCGCTGGATGCGGACTGGCGGATGTAGATGGAGTAATGCTCGAGGAAGGTGGTCGACAGGTCTCTGAAGCTGTCGATGGAGTGCGTCTTCAGCCGAGAGAACCACGTGAGGGCCGGGCCGGTGAGGTTCTCCACGAAAAGCTGGCAGTGAGCGGCTTCGCGCTCGTCTGGTGAGAAGTGGGCGCGGCCCATGGCGATGGTGAACGCCGTAAGATACTGGGCCGGGTCGGTGGTGCCCGCGTAGGGCTGTAGCTTGAGCTTTCCGAGGTGCTGGAGTGGGACGGAGGCGATCCGGCGGGTGAACGGCGTGTTCTGCGTCTCTCTGAGGACGCGATCGATTTCCGGGGCCGCGCTGGTGGCTTGATGGATTTTGGAGGACATCGCACGGATGGTCTCCTTCATAGCCTCGAACTCCGCGTCTCTTGAGCGCTCCGCGCTGGATCGGAGATGGTGGGCTTCGTCGCCCGGGTGGCTTCCTACGGCCGGGACGAAACGTCCCCCCGGCCCTTCGGATCCAGACGGCGAGTCGCTCGGTCGGCTTGTCCGGAAGCGGGGGGTTTCTTCCCGAGAGACCGGTTCTCTGGGATGGACGTCGGGGTACCCGACATTGTCTGACCGGTCACGGGAGGCCCCTAACGTGGCGAACCGTTGGTCGGTGGCTCGCGTTAGCTCGTCGATCCGGGCGAGCAGGGTCTGCATCACGACGGACGGCGTGGGCTGGTCTTCCGATGGTCGTGGCGCGTTGTGGGCGGCGGAGCCGTCGGAATGAGCGGGTGCTGAAGCCGGGGGCGGGGCCCTGGAGAGTTGCTCTCGAGGAATCGCCTGGTTGGCAGCTGCTTGGGATGACGACGGAATGGTCGCCGTCGTTCGAGTCGTTGGCGGGGCCGTTGTCGGGGCCTGGGCCGTTGTTTGGGCCGGAGTGTCCTGGTCTGACAACACTCTTGGAGTCGGAATTGCCATCGTTGCTTCGGTTGCGGCGGTGGTTGAACTGCTCCTTGCGTGTAGAAGAATCTCCTCCCCTCCCTCTAGCGCCAATTGTTGATCCCACGGATCACTAAGTGTGTTTAAAGAATGATTAGGAGATGGGAGGTGAGATTTTCGTTAATAGAGCAATTTAACCACAATTAAGACAGGTCGGGAGAAATATGAGTAGGCCGGGGGCCGTGTTTCGTTTTATTGATGAGAGAGAAGTAAACGCTTTTGAATTACGAACTGGTTCCGAAGGACGTCCAGTTCGGCGTTCTAAAGTGTTGTCTTGTTACAAAGATAGAGAGGTCGGGTAACTTGTGGTAGGTGGGAGAGTAAAAATCAGAATCCCCTTCATTAATGACATATGAGGGGTATATATAGTCGGGGTCGACTTCCTGCTCCCCGGGATCTCGGGCCACGTGTCGTCTGCGGCCTCTTTCGCGGGTAAGGTGGCCTAGGAGGCGTGTCCCGACTTTCGAGGAGAGAGGTCATGATGAGCTCGGCGTGGCGTGTTGCAGAGCAGTGCACTGTTTTACCAACTCTGCTCCACCTGCTCCCTCCTGCCCTTGTCAGCTCTGCAGGGTTGGTGGGACGTCGGGTCGAAGGCACGTCCCTACGCGGGTAGGGCACTACCTTACCAACTCCCACGCGCCTATTCTTCTGACACTCCCTGCCCGGGGCGCGTCGCTTTCAGGTCGGCTACCGAGCTGAAGAGTGGTCTTGCAGGTCGGTAATATTAAGTCCGGTGACCGCACCGAAGAACGGCCTTTCCTAAGATGGACCTAACTAATTGGGGGTGTTAGGCCCACCTCCAACAGTTATGATTTTTTTCCCCTCCAATTACATCATTTTCCTCGTAGGCACTAATTTCATTGTTTACTTTATATTATAACAGATTGTTTTTTGGTGCCAACAAAAAAGGAATCAGTATCACCGCAATTGTCTAGATCTGGGCATTCGGATATCTGAATCCGAACTGATCGAATTTTTTGGATGTTTAGATTTTTGGATTCATGAATTTAATATCCATTCGGATATTTTATATTTTTCGGATCGGTTCGGTTCGATTTTAATCGGATTCGGTTCGATTTGGATATTGAAATCAAGATCCGAAATTAATCCGAAAAAATTCGGATTATTCGGATTATTTGGATTTATTGTAACCTAGTACAACCAAAAAATCGAAAAATATCCGAAAAAACCGAAAAAAAATTCGGACTTATGAAAACTTTTGGATTTATGAAAACTTTGGATTTATGAAAAATTTAGGATTTGGATTATTCGGTTATATTGCAACCGAATACAACCAAAAAACCGAAAAATATCCCAAAAAAAAAAAAAAAACCCGAAAAACCGATCCGAAGTATAACCGAAATATTATATGTTTGGTTAGTTCGGATATTAAACGAACCGAACCAAAATTCGAAGTTACTCACACTAAAAATCCATTCGATTATTTTTAAAGATCCGAACTCGAATCTAATCTGAATTTTTTCAGTTTTTTGGGTATGAATTTTCGGATCTGGATAATATGCCCTGCCTAGCAATTGAAACCGAAAAACACAAGGCTATTTGAGATATTAAAAAAAAAAAAAAAACAGACAATCATAGCGAAAAGGAAAAATGAAGAAAAAAAAAAAATATTGTCAACAACTCTCGAGTGAAGGTTAACAACCGGTTTTATGTGAACCGGCGCATTAAACCGGTTCTAAAAGCATACTATTAATGGTCATGTGTTGGGGATCATCTGAAGACTGAATATTTTTAGGTTTCACTTTCGCTGCAGAGAGAAGACTACATTTTTCAAGAATTCCCGAGGTAATCGTTGATGGTTTTTTGCTTTTTTTGTTGAAGATTTCGAATCAAAAGTTAAAAAAAGCTTATAAATCTTTTTAGCTTTGTGTGAAATTGGTGTAATGTGCAGCACATTAGTGTCAGTGAAAGCGTGAAAGGCGAACAACAGCACAAAATCGAAGACGCGATTCCAGATCTTATTCAAATTCTTCACTTTGGGTCATGCGGGGATTGGTTCATACACGTCTTCTCGAGACAGGTACTCTGAGAAATGCTCTACTCTTGTCTGAACGAGCCTTTTCTAGTCTCAGTAAAGGGAAACTCTCTTATAGAGAGAGGTTGAAGATTGGGATTAGTGATATCAAGGCGGATGATGCTGTTGATCTCTTCCAGTCCATGATTCGGTCTCGTCCTCTTCCTACTGTCATAGATTTCAGCAGATTGTTTAGTGGCATTGCCAAAACGAAACAGTATGCCCTCGTGTTAGCTCTCTCCAAGCAAATGGAATTGAATGGGATTACACATGACATCTACACCCTGAATATTTTGATCAATTGCTTCTGCCGAAGTCATAAAATCGCTGCTGCTTTTTCTGTTCTTGGGAAAGCTATGAAACTTGGGTATAAGCCTGACACAGTCACATTTAACACCCTCCTTGATGGATTATGCCTCGAGGGCAGAGTCTTTGAAGCTGTGGAATTAGTTGATCGCATGGTCGAAATGGAACATATGCCTAATCTCATAACGCTTAACACTCTGATCAATGGACTTTGTCTCAAAGGTAAAGTGTCTGAAGCCATGGATTTAATCGATCGAATGGTTGAAAATGGATGCCAACCTGATGCAGTTACCCACGGACCGATTTTAAACAGAATATGCAAGTCCGGGAACACTGCCTTGGCCTTGGATTTGTTGAAAAAGATGGAAGGAAGAAAGATCAAACTCAATGCAGCCAAATACAATATCATCATTGATAGTCTTTGCAAAGATGGGAGCTTCGACAATGCACTCAACCTTTTCAATGAAATGGAAATGAAAGGGATCAAGGCAGATGTTATTACTTACAACACTCTCATAGGCGGTTTTTGTAAAGACGGTAGATGGGATGATGGTGCACAGTTGCTGAGGGATATGATCAGTAGGAGAATCATCCCCAACGTCTTCACATTCAATGCGCTGATTGATAGTTTTGTGAAAGAGGGAAAACTTGTCGAAGCTAAAGAATTGTACAAGGAGATGAATCGGCGAGGTACATCTCCTGATACTATTACATATAATTGTTTGTTAGATGGGTTGTGCACGGAGAACCGTCTAGATGGGGCCAACCAGATGCTGGATCTGATGGTTAGCAAGGGATGCGAGCCTAATACCGTGACTTATAACACCCTTATAAATGGATATTGTAAGGCTAAGCGGGTTGATGATGGTCTTAAACTCTTCCACAAAATGTCTTCGAGAGGAGTAGTTGCTAATACAGTTACTTATCGCACTCTTATCCAAGGGTTTTGTCAATCTGGAGAAGTTAACGTTGCCCAAGAACTCTTCCAGGATATGGTTTCTCGCAGTGTGCCACCCAGTGTTGTTACTTACTGTATTTTGTTGGATGGTTTGTGTGACAATGGAGAACTAAAAAAAGCATTGGAAATATTTGAAAAAATGCAGAAGAGTAATCTGAATCTTGATATTGCTATCTATAGTACCATCATTCACGGGATGTGCAAAGCTAGTGAAGTCGATGATGCATGGGATTTATTCTGTAGCCTCCCTCTCAAAGGAGTGAAGCCTAATGTTAAAACATACACCATAATGATTGGAGGACTATGTAAGAAATGCTTATTGTCTGAAGCTGACCAGTTGTTTAGAAAAATGGGAGAGGATGGGATTGCGCCAAGTGATTGTACGTACAACACACTAATCCGAGCACATCTCCGAGGTAGCAGCTTAACCACTGCAGTTAAACTCATCGAAGAAATGAAGAGGTGTGGGTTCGCTGCAGATGCTTCCACCATAAAGATGGTTGTGGATATGCTATCGAGTGGTAGATTGGACAAAAGCTTTCTAGATATGCTTTCTTGAATGTATGGTATAATCTACGAGAAAGTCTTGGTTAGTGTTATTGAGGTACTTGGGCTGCTTAGTTGAAGCCAACTTTGTTTGTTCACAGCTATACAGAGCATGACGTCTTCTCCTTTATATGGATTCCTTTCTTCCTGTTTTCGTTTCTGATTGAAGCTGATGTATTGACGACAATGACGAGTTCTGAAACTTGGAAGTGCAATAATACTTTTGGCTTATTGTTGGGTTTATGGTTTTCGTTAGACTATTTCGTTTTGTGCTAATGAATTAACAATTTACAATGGTGGACGACCAAAAAAGAAAGAAAGAAATAAATGTTTTACAATGTTGTTTTCCTTCATGTAATCAAGTCATTTATAAATGTTTGTAAAATCATAATGTACTCACAAAATTATTTTCAACTATTTATAGTTTATTTAACGTTTATCGAACCGTTGTAAACGATCAAGACTGCTTGATTACATTACTGATACATTTACCGCTTGATCTCAATTCCGTTTGATATCAACAAGTATAGTTAGTTTGATTGAAATAATATCGAGAATAAAATCTATACATTGTATAATTGAGTGATAATTTGGGAGGAGACCATATGCTTTGATCTTTGAAATGGAAATGTCCATAACCTCTTAATAAACAAATAAATAAATAAAACCCCGTTTGATATCTTATAAAGTTAAAATCCAACAAAAAATGCTTAATTAGTAGTAGTATGTTATGTAAACTGATAATACACGGGATATACAAATAATTAATTGGCTATAATTGCACATTAAAAGTGTTCACCTAAAATATACTTAAGACAAATCGTTGGAGAGAGAGAAATTAAATAAAAGGTGAATGAAGGACACGCGCATGTGACACTCACGAGACAGCATGAAGTCTTAATTCTTTATGGCCGACTTGTCTTATTGTCCGAAAGGCTTACACTTATGTCTATTGTTTATAGAGAAATTGATCAAAATAGCACATTTTAAAAACTTTCTGAGCAAATTAACACCCTAATAAAAAAGCTCCATTTTTAGCATTCATTAAAGACCCAAAAGACCATTTTATCCTTAGTTTACTTGCATTTATTATTAAAATAAAATACAAAAGAAATTTACCCAAAATTTTTTCTTTCTCTCCCGATCTAAGATCTGGGAATTTAGCGATCTCATCAATCATCGCTGATCATCTATTTTGCGATCTCATCAATCATCACCGATCATCTCTCGATCATCATCAATCATCATCTATTTCAGGCACGACTCAAAGAATCACTTCACCATCGCCGTCGTCATCATCTTCTTCTCCGATGGCTGAAACGAACGAGATTCTCGTGAAGCAGATTCGTGTCTATCAGAACGAGAACGTGTGATTCGGCTCTTTTCAACAATGGTTAGTCACTTTTATCATCTCAGTTTCTCTCGCTACGAGCTTCTCAGGTTTTTCGATCCCTTCTTTTCAGCTTGCGTGAAAATCCTTTCTTGTCGTTTGAAATTGATTCTTCTCGCTGTTGTTCGGATGAATCGTTGGATGATTCATATGCTTATTGTTAGAATTTGTTCCGATTGGTGTGGAATTGGCTGCCCTTGATGTCTTTGGTGATGGACGTTTTCTTAGTTTCCTTGATTTGACTTGCGAGGGGAATTTTGTTCTGATTCGTATGCTTAAGCTCCTCATTATTGTTTTCTATTTTTATTGACTTGTTCAGAGTTTTCTTTACCTCAGATTTTACGGCTAATTCCAAAGACTACAAGAGTACTGTGATTGGTCTACACTAGCGTGGGTGGTTTTGTCTTATATCTCAAAGATCCGTGAGGCTTTGGTGTTTTTGTTTTGGTTTCACTAATTTGCTTTGACAAAGAAACTCGAGATCATTTATGGTTAGTCACTTGATGAAAGAGTCGTACAGCCACTTTCATCAAGTATGGTTCTCTTCTCTCAAACATTTGTACTTTAACCTAGCATTTAGATCATGATATGCATATTGTTACCTATTGTCCACTTGTGGAAGTTTCGAAGTTTTGATGGTTAATGGTGCAGCAAAATTGTATCTGTCAAAAGTAAACAGATCGAGCGGAGCTGCAATAGATATGTGGATAAAGGTGGCATTCACATTCTTTTACCCCTTTTATGTACTTCCCCTCAAATTCTTCACATGTACTGTAATGAATAATCCTCTGGTAGACCAACGAACTTGATGCAAATACTGAGTACTACATCGAGCTGCTAGCTAAGGGAACATGCAAATCCAAAGAGCAGATCAATGAGGACATCAAGCGACCTAAATATCTTCAAGCACAAGCAGCCATTGACTATGGAATTGCAGACAAGATAGCTAACTCGCAGGATAGTTCTTTCGAGAAACGGGTAACTTTCAAATTATACTTATATTCACCCAAAAAAAACAAGTAATCTTTGTGTTGGCTTCATTCATGCTAAAATGGAACTTACGTTTGGGTTTACGTTTGGGTTTAGGATTACGATGGGACTCTTGCCCAGAGAGCCATGGGAAGACCATGAGAAGGCAGTCTAACAGCTCCAGCCGGACTAAGATGATCAATTCACCAGAAGAAATAAAAAGTTTAAATCTCAATTTCCCTAGTCACTCTGGAATATGTAGCTGCTACAATCTATAAGCAAACAAATGTAGTATTAACATACAAAAGTGTTGGCAAAAAGAAGATATTTCTTTATTTCTTTGTGTAGACAAAACAACAACACAACAACACATTTGTTCTGATGTTACAATCTATCAGCTTTCATCATTTGAATATTTCTTTATTTCTTTGTGTAGACAAACCAACAACACATTTGTTCTGACGCTTCATTTAAGCATGGAAATCTACAGGAAATATCGTTTTCTGTTTTTGTTAATTTCAGAAGACTTTCCGAAATACGTTATATATGTTCCTAAATACGTTTCATTTTCAAGAAAGGATCAGTTTTAATCATTTTTTTATTTAGGAAGTCTTTCCGGAATACGTTATATATATTCCTAAATACGTTTCATTTTCAAGAAAAGATCAATTTTAATCATTAATTCATTTAGAAAGTCTTTCCGAAATACGTTATATATGTTCCTAAATACGATTCATTTTCAAGAAAATATCATTTTTCATCATTTGTTCATTTAGGAAGTCTTTCCGAAATACGTTATATATGTTCCTAAATACGTTTCATTTTCAAAAAAAGATCAGTTTTAATCATTTGTTCATTTAGGAAGTCTTTCCGAAATACGTTATATATCTTCCTAAATACGATTCATTTTCAAGAAAAGATCATTTTTCATCATTTAGGAAAGCTTTCCTAAATACGTTATATATGTTCCTAAATACGTTTCATTTCCAGAAATGATCATTTTTCATCATTTAGGAAGACTTTCCTAAATACGTTATAAATGTTCCTAAATGGTTCCTAAATACGTTTCATTTCCAGAAAGTATCATTTTTCATCATTTAGGAAAGCTTTCCTAAATACGTTATATATGTTCCTAAATACGATTCATTTTCAAGAAATGATCATTTTTCATCATTTGTTCATTTCGGAAGACTTTCCGAAATACGTTATATATGTTCCTAAATACGTTTCATTTTCAAAAAAGGATCATTTTTCATCATTTGTTCATTTCGGAAGTCTTTCAGAAATACGTTATATATGTTCCTAAATACATTTCATTTTCAAGAAAGGACCAGTTTTCATCATTTGTTCATTTAGGAAGTCTTTCCGAAATACGTTATATATGTTCCTAAATACGATTCATTTTTAAGAAAGGATCATTTTTCATCATTTGTTCATTTCGGAAGACTTTCTGAAATACGTTATATATATTCCTAAATACGTTTCATTTTCAAAAAAGGATCATTTTTCATCATTTGTTCATTTCGGAAGTCTTTCAGAAATACGTTATATATGTTCCTAAATACATTTCATTTTCAAGAAATGATCAGTTTTCATCATTTGTTCATTTAGGAAGTCTTTCCGAAATACGTTATATATGTTCCTAAATGGTTCCTAAATTTTTCATCATTTATTTATTTCGGAAGACTTTCCAAAATACGTTATATATGTTCCTAAATACGTTTCATTTTCAAGAAAGGACCAGTTTTCATCATTTGTTCATTTAGGAAGTCTTTCCGAAATACGTTATATATGTTCCTAAATACGATTCATTTTCAAGAAAGGATCATTTTTCATCATTTGTTCATTTCGGAAGACTTTCCGAAATACGTTATATATGTTCCTAAATACATTTCATTTTCAAAAAATGATCAGTTTTCATCATTTGTTCATTTCGGAAGTCTTTCAGAAATACGTTATATATGTTACTAAATACATTTCATTTTCAAGAAAGGATCAGTTTTCATCATTTGTTCATTTAGGAAGTCTTTCTGAAACACGTTATATATGTTCCTAAATACGATTCATTTTCAAGAAAGGATCATTTTTCATCATTTGTTCATTTCAGAAGACTTTCTGAAATACGTTATATATGTTCCTAAATACGTTTCATTTTCAAGAAATGATCAGTTTTCATCATTTGTTCATTTAGGAAATCTTTCCGAAATACGTTATATATGTTCCTAAATGGTTCCTAAATACGTTGCATTTCCAGAAATGATCATTTCAACATTTGTATCTTTCTTTATTTGTGTAGGCAAACAACAACACATGTTTGGATGCTTCATTTACGCATGAAAATCAACATGTAATATAGTCTTTTTTAGTTTGTCTCTTCATGACTTTGAAATCATACTTTTTCTGTTTCTTGTTGATTTAGGAAGGCTTTCCTAAATACGTTATATATGTTCCTAAATGTTTCCTAAATACGTTGCATTTCCAGAAAGGATCATTTCAACATTTGTATATTTCTTTCTTTGTGTAGGCAAACAACAACATATGTTCGGATGCTTCATTTACGCATGAAAATCAATATGTAATATAGTCTTTTATAGTTTATCTCTGCATGACTTTGAAATCATACTTTTTATCTTTCTTGTTGATTGAGGAAGGCTTTCCTAAATATGTTATATATGTTCTTAAATGTTTCCTAAATACGTTGAATTTCCAGAAAGAATTATTTCAACATTTGTATCTTTCTTTCTTTGTGTAGGCAAACAACAACACATGTTCGGATGCTTCATTTACGCATGAAAATCAACAGGTAATATAATCATTTATAGTTCGTCTCTTCATGACTTAAGCGAAATCATACTTTTTATGTTTCTTGTTGATTTAGTAAGGTGCTGGGATGGGAACAAAGGTCGGCAAATCGACTTTGGATCATTAAATAGAATATCTTCAACAAGCTTGATCATCGACTCAACTTTGTTATTTACCTGAAATGATAAATAGATATATTCGAACACCAAGAAATCTTCCGATAAAAGAAGAAGACAAAGACAACACAGAAACCATCACAACCTGAAAAGAAAATCATGGGAAAAAAACGTAATCTCAATACCAGCTATATAACACTCAATAAATGTCCTTGATAACAACATTGGGACAAACTTAGCTATTTAGATCCAGATCCTCTGGACTATGCTTATCCAGCTCCTTCGCCACAAACACGCCTTGATTTACAATCAACACATCGATCGGCTCCGATTCGTCAATCGCCTTCGACACGGCGTCGTAATCGCGAACGTCGGCGGAAAACGTGGCGACTTCGACACCAGTGGCGAGCTTGATAGATTGTTTGGCCTCCTCGAGCTTTCCAGCGGATCGGGCGAGGATGGAGACGCGAGGACCCTCGGAAGCGGCGCGTTGGGCGAGAGCAAGACCTATGCCGCTAGATCCGCCGGTGATGAAGACGTGACGTGACTTGATTGGGATTCGGATGGGACGAGGGCGTACGTACGATTAAGGCCAAGATAACGAGAAGCGAGAGTGGGACAAGGGGTATGAGGAAGAGAAGGAAGAACGTAGAAATTGCCGCCATGGATCTCGTCACAAGCTCGCCGATGTGAAGCTCCCTTCACTCAATAGAGATAACCACCGATCCAAAAATTCGGTTAAGGATTTCTCTCTGAACCGGTCAATGTGAACAAGGAGAATCAGCATCTTCGATTTTTTTTGTTTTGTTTGGGTTATCAATGATTGATTTTAGAGTATAATAGAGGATACATAAGTCTTTTTCCCTTTTAATGAATGCTAATTTTGGGATTTTCACCCTTGGGTGCTAAATTATTGAACTTTAAGTTTTTTGGTGCTATTTTATAGAATTGCCCTTGTTTATATACTCTAAGTGTCATTTTGACACATATATTAAAAAAATTATTAAAAATTTAATATTATATTTTATTAATATATTAAATAATTTTTTATTTTTAATTAATATACTAAAATAATAAGAATAAAACTGAATTTTTTATTTAAAACTATGGATTGAAAACATAAAACGACATTATTTATAAAATAAAGATAAAACCTTAAAATAAAACTTTTTGTGAATCGGATGAAATATTTATTTCAACATTTCTTTGTGTATTACCATTATCCAACACTCAGCGTCATCGTCACTATCGTCTATTAGTTATTTACAAGTTAGTATGATGGTTTGATGACATTTTAGTATTAAAAGTAAAATAGCCTCAAATCACTTAAGATATCAAATAAAATTAGATGAAAACTTTCAAGAGGTGATAGCGAGAAGAGTGTGAACTTGAAAGTAGTACCAATTTTAGTTATAAAAAAACAGTGAAACTATAAAATTGAATACTCTTTTTTGTAAAAGAATGATTAAACAAAAATATGTGATTTCGTACAAACTACCAATCAAAACCTAGATGCATTCAATAGAAATAAAACCATATCCGATATTCTAATAGATATTTACTATAAGTTTGTCACTACAGATGTTTTAAATAACAAGGTAATAAGGATTTTTACTTAGATTTTCTACTATAAGAAACTAATAAAAAAACCGCACTAATAAAATCATGTATGTACTTCTTTCAAATTTTTAACGATCAAACTCAGGTAAGTATTCACATATCTGTTGATCCCGGGGATCACTAAGTATGTTTGAAGAGTGATTAGGAGATGAGAGGCGAGATTTTCGTTAATTAGAGCAGTTTAACCACTAATAAGACAGGTCGGGATATTTTTTGATCCCGGGGATCACTAAATATGTTTGAAGAGTGATTAGGAGATGAGAGGCGAGATTTTCGTTAATTAGAGCAGTTTAACCACTAATAAGACAGGTCGGGATATTTTTGGGCACACCGGGGGCCGTGGTTTTTTTTTTTATTATTGATGAACGGAAAGAGCCGTTTAGAATTACAAACTAGTTTCGACTGAAATCCAGTTTGGCGATCTAGACGTGCTACTTGGTTACAAAAGAGAGAGGTCGGGTCGTTTATAGTAGGTCGGATACAAAATTTCCGGTCCTCTGCCATTAATGACATCGAGGGGTATATATAGTCGGGGTCGACTTCCTGCTACCCGGGATCTCAGGGCCATGTGTCGTCTTCGACCTCTTTCGCGGGTAAGGCGGCCTAGGAAGCGTGTTCCGGCTTTCGAGGATAGAGGTCATGATGAGCTCGGCGTGGCGTGTTGCAGGGCAGCGTACTGTTTGACCAACTCCTCCACGTGTCTTCTTCTCTGTCGAGTCTGCGGGGTTGGTGGGAGGTCGAGGTCAGCCCATACTCCCGCTCAGACGACACACTGTTCGACCAACTCCCACCTGCCTTCTGCTCTTCTGACATACCTGCCTCGAAGCGTCAGCCCGGACCCGAGGTGCATGAGCCCACTTTCAGGCCGGTGATCGAGCTGACAAGGGGACCTCGCCGGTCCTTCTAGGTCGGCGACCGAGCTGAGGAGGGCCTTTTACTAAGATGGGCCTAACTAATTGGGGGTGCTAGGCCCACCTCCAACAATAGGCCCTCCCCCAGTTCGGTATCGTGAGGCGGAGCGAGCATGCCGAAGTTGATCTGATGTTAGTTCGGCACATCTTAGGACGGTCTCTCCGTGCTCGTACGTGTTGGTCATCCCGAAAATCCGTAGATGGTTGGCGCGTACCCGCCACGCGGGGGATCGAAAGGTTGCCTCGTTTTTCGCGCGAGATGCCCACGCGCGGCGTGCGACAGACGCTTCCTGGTTATCGAGGCACCCCCTGCTTTTTGGCGTGGGAGATCGAGGAGTCGTCATCATTAGGTTTTTGGGCAGCCGTGCTTCTTTTGACACGCGTCCAGGCGTCGCTTCACTGTCCCCCTTCCTCTATTTAAACCTTCTTCCTCCTACTGTTAAAACCTTCTGCGCATACTCTCTTAAGGTAATCTCCTCTCTGATTTTTCTTCTTCCTCTCATTTCTCTGTGTTTTCCGATTTCTTCCTTCTCCCTGTATAATGGCGCCGATGTTAGACGGAATCCGGGTCGAATCGAGTGATGATTCGGCATCCCGTGACAACCGCAGCGATTCTCTGAGCTCTTCTTCCGGTGGCTCCGAGCATGCCTCCTCTCCGCCTCGAGGTGCGGACAGCGGGGAACAATCTCCTCCTCCGATTCCGAGGGCCGTCCCGCTGCTCCCTGGGACTTCTCACCGAAAGAAGACGGTGGTAGGGTCCTCCTCTGGTGGTCGCGGTGGCGTTCAGATAGGGAGAGGAACCGGGCGTCTGGGCGACCGGGGTGGTCGTCAGAGCGGTCGTGGTGGCGGAGTACGGGTGGTCAGGGTGAAGTCTCCCCTGGTTCCTTACGAGCAGGGAGGGTCACCGACCTGGAGTACCGTGGAATCGGTGACTCTGCTGAGGGATTTGTGCGACTTTCCTGATGGCGTCGAGCTCAGACTGCCCAGGGCGGATGAGCGCCCGTGGACTCCTCCGGCGGGCTTCGTCTGTCTGTACGAAGGGCTCTTCCAGAAGTGCGGGCTGCGCCTTCCTCTCCCCGGGTTATTCGTCCAGTACTGCCGAGCGCGGGGCTTGGCCTTCTCGCAGGTCTGCCCGTCCACGATCCAAGGAATGGTCGTGCTGCTGACGTTGGGGTATGAATGCGACGTGGAGGTGACGGTGCCTATGTTCGAGGCACTCACGCAGCAGAAGGCAAACCCTGGGATTCCTGGGACTTACTACGCCGCTTTCAAGCCCGCGGCGAATATCCTGGAGGCACCCAGCTCGGGGTCTAAGGCGAGCAAGCTGTCGAAGGTCGAGGACTGGTCTCGCAGCTACTTCTATGTCCGAGCCACCGAAGTGGCCGGACTCGACCCGTCGGCGAGATATACCCGGGATTGGAATTTTTCCCCGGGTAGGGGTCTGTAGATCGAACTGCCGTTCTTTTCCTTAGTTCTGGTCTAACCGATGTTGTTTGCTCCTCTCTCAGGTCCTCACTCTTCCAGGTTCAAGCTTCCGGACTACGCGGGTATCGTTGCTGTGCTCAGGTCGGTGCACGACAGGGAGTGGAAGTCCTTCACCTCGGGGAGAATAGAAGCTGCGATGGCCGGAGGTCGGTGTTTTTTTTTTTTTTTTTTTTTACCGAGCTGATGGCTGCCACCGATGTAGGTCGAGCGCGATTTGCCAATCCTCTGTACGTGGACTCCTTTGTGGCGCCACCGCCGCCGAGACCCGGCGCCACGGACTGGGGGGGGGTCCTCCGAGGCGGCTCTCTCGAAGAAGCGGGCGGCCGACGTTGCCAGTGTTAGGGCTGGCAAGAAGAAGAAGAGGACCGACGTTGGCACTGATAGAGATGCCACAGGAACGCAGGAGGGGTTCATGGTCGGAGGGTCTTCGACTTCAGGCCGGGAGCCTGGCCGGCCTGAAGAAGCTGGTCGGGAGCCTGAGGGCTCTCGCAGCGCGCTGGCCGGGGAGGCCGAGGCGCATGTAGGTCGTGGGGTCGAGGGGACCCGGACCGAGGAGATCGCCGTTCAGGCGACGGAGGGCGGCGGCTTGGCCGTCGTTGTGGAGGAAGGACGGGAGGCCGCCGATGAAGGGCGGGAGCCCGCCGTAGGCCGAAGTGATGGGGCTTCGGATAGTTCCGAGGAAGGGCCTCGGGACTACAGCTTCTATTTTGCCCACGAGGACGGCAATACCCAGATCATCGTGGACTCGGACGAGTGTGCCGAGCTGGCGCAGGCCATGATGTTCGGGCAGAAGCACCCGCACTTCGTCCCGTTGGAGATGGCGGAGGCGGACAACTTCCGCCAGGTGGCGCGATCCGCGGCGCGGGTAAACTTGTGTTCTGTGCGCAATTGCTTTATCAGGGTTTGTTGTGTTTTGTTGACCATCGGTTTGATGCAGACGATGGCCGTTGGCCCTTGCCGTTTCGAGGCTTTTGTAATGACTAGGCCGTGGGCCCTTTTTGTAATAACGAGGCCGTTGGCCCTTTTTTGTATAAACGAGGCCGTTGGCCCTTTTTGGTTGTGAATGCCGTTTCGAGGCTTTTTTGATTGGTAGAGTAGGTCGTAGACCGTACTCTGTCAAGTAAGCAGGTCGTGGACCGTGCTTTTGTATTGGGTGCGAGGTACGACTCGGCTTGAGATACTTATTGCTTGTGTATCTTTAATATTTTTAGTGGGTGCGAGGTGATCTCGGCTTGAGGCACTTAATGCTTGTGTACCTCGTTTTTTTGGTGCGGGTAGTGAGCCCGGCTTTGAGACACTTAATGCTTGTGTGTCTAGTAGAGGTGCGAGCCATGGGGCCCGGCTTTAGTACTTATTGCTTGTGTACTATGGGAGTGCGAGCATTGGAGCTCGGCTTTGGCACTTATAACTTGTGTGCCGGGGAGAGCGAGCGCCGGAGCTCGGTCCCCCTTTTTTTTTTTTTGTAGTGCGAGCGTTAGGAGATCGGATTTTTTTTTTTTTTTTTTTTTTTTTTTTTTTTTTTTGGTGGTGCGAGCGTTAGAATCTCGGGTTTTTTTTTTTGTAGTGCGAGCGTTTGGAGCTCGACTTTTTTTTTTTTTTTGTAGTGCGAGCGTTAGGAGCTCTGCTTTTTTTTTTTTTTTTTTTTTTTTTGGTAGTGCGAGCGTTAGGAGCTCTGGTTTTTTTTTTTTTTTTTTTTTTTTTGTAGTGCGAGCGTTTGGAGCTCGGCTTATTATTATTTTTTTTTTTTGTAGTGCGAGCGTTAGGAGTTCGGCTTTTTTTTTTTTTTTTTTTTTTTGGCGAGCGTTAGAGCTCGGTTTTTGCGCATAGGTCGGGGACCGCACTTCTTTGTCGAGAAGGTTTTATTAGATTAATAGCTGAGCCCTGGTTAGGGGTTGCCTACGTACCCTTTAGTATAAGGGATCAAGCCAGTCGTAGTTCGATTGTTTACAAAGGTGGATAGCGGAATGGAGCCCGGAGGCTTAGTAGTAGAAGCGTTTGAGGTTGATCGAGTTCCAGGAGCGCGGGATGGCGTCGCCGTTCATCGTGACTAGCTCGTAGACGCCGGGCTTCACGACCTTGGAGATAAGGTAGGGGCCCTCCCAATTGGCACCGAGCTTGCCTGCGTTTAGCTCGGCGGTGTTTTCGAAGACTTTTCGGAGGACCAGGTCGCCTTCGGTAAAGAACCTGCCTCGAACCCTCTTGTTATAGTATTTGGAGGCGAGCAGCTGGTAGTTCTGGATTCGGAGGAGGGAATGGTCCCGCTGTTCCTCGAGAAAATCCAGCTCGCTTAGCAGGATGGTGTTGTTCAGTGCGGGCTGCTGGGTGAGCATAGCGCGGCGAGGAGTGGGGAGCCCGACCTCGGAGGGGGCCATTGCTTCCATTCCGTGAGAGAGGCTGAACGAAATCCCGTTTTTTAAATCTTCATAGGGACTTTGAGGTTTCTTCAAAATAATGAGTAAACAAGTAATGGATGCTTCTCATTACTCCTTTAGGAGGCTCTAGTTCCTATTTCTAGTCTCATCACTCCATATTGTATGTTTTGCTCAATAACGGTCCGTTTTTAGCATTTTGGCCATATGTTGCCGTTTTGGGTTTGAATTGTACAATTTACTAGACGAAATCCCGTTTTTCGAATTTTCATCGGGACTTTAAGGTTTCTTCAAAATAATGAGTAAACAAGTAATGAATGCTTCTCATTACTCCTTTCGGAGGCTCTAGTTCCTATTTCTTGTCTCAACACTCCATAATGTGCGCCCTGTTGACGTCTTCGGCGTTGTGCGATGGGACCAGAGGACTCCATCGAGCTCGTCGGCCCAGGACCCCTTCTTGTCGTCTAGTCGCTTTTTGAGGCCGTCGAGGATGGTTTTGTTGGTGGCCTCGGCTTGTCCGTTCCCTTGTGGATATCTCGGGGTCGACTTACTCAGCCTGATTTTCCACTTCGCACAAAAGTCTTCGAAGAGGGCCGACGTGAATTGGGCACCGTTGTCAGTTACGATCTCGTAGGGCAGCCCGTGTCGGCAGATGATGAACTTCCAGACGAACTTTCGGACGTCCTCTGCCGTGATCTTGGCGTATGATTCGGCCTCGACCCATTTGGTGAAGTAGTCGGTCATGACCAAGAGGAAGCGCTTTTGGCGAGATCGGGGAAGGGGCCCGACTATGTCCATGGCCCATCGCATGAAGGGGTAGGGCGCAACCGCAGTGGTAAGGAGCTCGGTAGGACAGTGAATGAGGGGCCCGTGACGCTGACATTTCTCGCACCGGGCTGCGAATTTTTCGCAGTCCTGCAGCATCGTTGGCCAGTAGTGTCCCTGGTTCCGTATTCTTAGGGCGAGAGCCCGGCCGCTGGAGTGGTTTCCGTCAGCGCCCTCGTGCATTTCCTTCATCACGTCAATGGTTTCCTGCCCGTGGAGGCAGCCGAGCAGGGTTCCCGAGGCGCTCCACCGGAATAGATTGCCGTCCAGCATCGTGTATCGGGCGCACTTCTTCCTTAGCCGTCGGGCGGTCCATCGGTCGGGGGGATGAACACCGTCTGCGATGTACAGCAGTAGGTCGATTCGCCAGTCCGGAAGTTCGGGCTCGGCCGGGGGTGGCGGTAGGACTTCGGGAGGTGGTGCCCCTTTGTCAGGGTCCGCGGCCTGGGGGTTGATCAAGTAGGCCCCTTTTGGCAGCTCGATGCTAGGGAAGTCGATGCTTTCGACCGGGATCACCCGTCGTTGGGCTGGGGCCGAGGTGGAGGCCAGCGCGGCGAGGGCATCTGCGGAAGTGTTATCGCCGCGGGGGATCTTTGTCAGGGTGAACTCGGAGAAGTCTGCGGCCAAGCCTTGGGTCACCTTGAGGTAAGCATCCATGCGATCGTTCTTGGCCTCGTACTCCCCACTGAATTGGTTGGCGACGAGCTGGGAGTCGCAGTAAGCTTGGATTTTATTCGCGCCGACCACTTTGGCAAGGCGCAGGCCGGCAATCAGGGCTTCGTACTCTGCCTCGTTGTTTGACGCCGGGAAGGCCAGGCGGAAGGACTGCTCGAGGATCTCCTTGGTCGGGGACTCGAGGCGTATGCCGACGCCGGACCCGTTCTTGGAGGCCGATCCATCGACGTGCAGGCTCCATACCTCTGGGACTTCACTGACTGCCAGCTCCGGTGCTAACTCTACTAGGAAATCAGCCAGGGCCTGGGACTTGATCGCGGTCCGACCTCTGTACTCGATTTCGTACTCGCTCAGCTCAACAGCCCACTTCATTATCCGGCCTGATCGGCTCGGGCTGTGGAAGATGGTTCTGAGGGGGTAGGTGCTTAGGACGGCGATCGCATGGGATTGGAAATAAGGCCGGAGCTTTCTAGCTGCGACGACCACCGCCAAGGCGAGTTTTTCCAGAGTCGGGTACCTGCTCTCCGCGTCGTCAAGCGACTTGCTGATGTAGGAGATGGGGTTTTGGTCACCCCGGTTTTCCCGTACCAGCACTCCGCTGACCGCTGACGCGGAGATGGCGACATAGAGGTAGGGGATTTCGCCCTCTTCTGGCTTGGACAGGACGGGAGGAGTGGATATGTACTCCTTCAGCTGTCGGAGGGCGTCCTCGCATTTGTCGTCTCACTCGAACCGCTTGTTAGCCCGGAGCAGCTGGTAGAACGGGAGGCACTTGTCGGTAGAGCGGGAGATGAATCGATTCAGCGCGGCGATTCTCCCGGTGAGTCGTTGTACATGTCGCGTGCTCTCCGGGTATTTGAGCTCGATGATGGCTCGGATCTGCTTGGGGTCGGCCTCGATCCCGCGCTGGGTGATGATGTACCTGAGGAATTCGCCCGACGTGACGCCGAAGGAACACTTGGCCGGGTTCAGCTTCATGTTGTATTCGTTCAACGTTCGGAAGCAGGACCGGAGGTGAGTGACATGGTCGGCCGCCACCAGAGACTTTACCAGCATGTCATCTATGTATACCTCCATAGTGCGGCCTATTTGGTCGGCGAACATCCGGTTGACGAGCCGTTGGTAGGTAGCCCCGGCGTTCTTGAGTCCGAAGGGCATTACCTTGTAGCAGTAAATGCCTCGGTCCGTGATGAACGCGGTCTTCTCCTGATCATCCGGGTGCATGGGGATCTGGTTATACCCCGAGAAGGCATCCATGAAGGAGAGTAGCTCGTTCCCCGCGGTGGCTTTGACGACTTGGTCGATTCGGGGGAGGGGGAAGCTGTCCTTAGGGCACGCCTTATTGAGGTCGGTGAAATCCACGCAGACCCTCCATTTCCCTCTCTTCTTCTTGACCACGACCGGGTTGGCTAACCAGTCCGGATATCTCACCTCGGTGATCGAGCCGGCCGCGGTGAGCCTCTCTACCTCATCATTGACCGCTTGAGCGCGCTCCGGGCCAAGCTTTCGCCGCTTCTGCTTGACCGACCTGCAGGTCGGATCCACGTTGAGCTCGTGGCTGCACGTGTTCGGGTCAATGCCGGGCATGTCGCCAGTTGACCAGGCGAAGGTGGAGACGTTCTGCCCTAGGAACTCGACCAGCTCTTGCTTGATGTTCTCGTCGAGGTCGGTGCCGATGCCGACGCAGCGGGCGGGGTTGCATGGGTCGATGTTGACCTGGGTGACAAGGTCCCGCCCGGGGAGGTCCTGGGCGCCGAGCTCGCCGGGCTGAAGCGCGTTGATGGCCAAGCAGGCCGGCGCGGCGCGGCGCAGCTTGTGCTCGATGGCGAAGCAGGCGCGGGAGACCCTCTGGTTACTCCTAAGAGTATATGTGCCGGCCTGGTTGGGGAACTTGAGGCACTGATGGTACGTTGACGTGACCGCCTTCATCGAGTGCAGCCAAGGGGTTCCAAGGATAATATTGTAGATCGGGGTGGTATCGAAAACCACGAACTTGACGATTTTTATCACCCGACCTACATAGACCGGCAATTCGATGGTGCCGATTCCGTTGACGGTGTCTCCGGCGAAGCCGGTAAGCGGGATGGAGTGCGGCTTGATTGCGACCCCGTTCAGATTCATCCTGGCCAGGGTATCCTTGAAGATGAGGTCGACCGAGCTGCCCGTATCGACGAGGACTCGGTTGACGTCGCAGTCGGCTACGCGGACTTGCACGACGAGGGGGTCGTTGTGGGGCTGGTGGACCCCGGCCGCGTCGGCCTCGGTGAAACATATCCCCCTCTTGCTTGTGTCCTGCGCGTCGATCTCCGGCCCGGAGTGCCACTTCATGGAGGCGTCGGTCTTCCTCTCATGACGCTTGATGGACCGCACTGAGTCGTTGCAAGCGAGGAGGCCTCCCATGATCATCCCTATGAGGGTCCGGGCTGGGGTAGGCGATCTGCCCGTTTCCCGGTCTCGCGAGGGGGATCGTCGCCGACGATCGTCGTTCTGGGCGCGGTTGTTAGGCCTAGCCCGGACGTCCTCGCGTCCTCGGTTATCGCGGAGCTGAACTCGATCGCCGTCCCAGGCGTGAGGACGGAGCCGCTCCGGCACGTGGATTTCCCCCCACTGGAACTGGTTCAGCAGGACTTCCTGGAGTGCGCGGCAGTGAGAGGTCGGGTGACCCTTTCGCCGGTGAAAGTCGCAGAAAGCCGATCTGTCGTACGGCTCATCTGGTCGGGTTTCCCTATCGCTCGGCTCGTCGGGACGCCGATCCTGCTGCCGGGGATCCCGTACATACTTGTTCCAGGGTAACCCTGGCGCGGGGTTGGGGGGAAGTACGGGATCGTGCAGGCGGAGGCCGGAGGCCGGTCCGTTGACAAGGAATGCGGCGGCCTGCTTTCCCTTGCTGCGCTGATACTCGTCGTCGTAGTGCTGACGAGGCTCCTGGCATCTTTCTTGAGGCCGCTCCTTCGGGGCCGGGGCCCTGTGCGCGGCGCTGTTTCTTGACTCAGCCGCCTTCTCCTCCTCGAGCTCGACGAAGAGTCCAGCGCGGTGCAGGGCGTCTTCCAACGAGCGCGGCCTGTTGAGCTTCATATCGTCCTTGAAGGCCGAATCAGTTCGGAGGCCTTTTCTGAGAGCGGGGAGCGCTGACTCGTCCGTCACGTTGGTTTGGGAGGCCGTGGCCTTGAAGCACTCTATGAAGGACCGGAGCGACTCCTTTGCTCCTTGGTTCATCGCCCAGAGGTCCGCGCTGGAGGCGGACTGCCGGATGTAGATGGAGTAGTGCTCGAGGAAGATGGTTGACAGATCTCTGAAGCTGTCTATGGAGTGCGTCTTTAGCCGAGAGAACCATGTGAGGGCCGGGCCGGTGAGGTTCTCTACGAAGAGTTGGCAGTGGGCGGCTTCGCGCTCGTCGGGGGAGAAGTGGGCGCGACCCATGGCGATGGTGAACGCCGTAAGATACTGGGCCGGGTCAGTGGTGCCCGCGTAGGGCTGGAGCTTGAGCTTCCCGAGGTGCTGGAGGGGAATGGAGGCAATCCGGCGAGTGAACGGCGTGTTTTGCGTCGCTCTGAGGACGCGGTCTATTTCTGGGGCCGTGCTGGTGGCCTGGTGGATTTTGGAGGACATCGCGCGGATTGTCTCCTTCATAGCCTCGAACTCTGCGTCCCTGGAGCGCTCCGAGCTGGATCGGGGGTGGTGGGCTTCGTCGCCCGGGTGGCTTCCTACGGCCGGGGCGAAGCGTCTGCCTGGACCTTCGGATCCTGACGGTGAGTCGCCAGGCCGACTTATCCGGATGCGTGGGGTTTCTTCCCGAGAGGCCGGCTCTCTGGGATGGACGTCGGGGAATCCGGTGTTGTCCGACCGGTCACGGGAGGTCGCTAGCGCGGCGAACCGTTGATCGGTGGCTCGCGTCAGCTCATCTATCCTGGCGAGCAGAGTTTGCATTACGGCGGACAGCGCGGGCTGGTCTTCCGACGCTCGGGGCGCGTTATGGGCGGCAGAGCCGTCGGGGTGAGTGGACGCTGGAACCGGGGGCGGAGCCCTGAAGGACTGCTCCCGAGGAGTTGGTTGGCTGGTCGCCGCCTGGGCTGATGGTGGGGCGGCTGCTGTTGTTTGAGTCGTTTGCGGGGCCGTTGTTTGGGCCGGGGTCCCGTGGTCTGACAACACTCTTGGGGGCGGAACTGCCATCGTTGCTTCGGTTGCGGTGGTGGGTGAACTGCTCCTTGCGTATAGAAGAATCTCTCCCCCTCCTTCTAGCGCCAATTGTTGATCCCGGGGATCACTAAGTATGTTTGAAGAGTGATTAGGAGATGAGAGGCGAGATTTTCGTTAATTAGAGCAGTTTAACCACTAATAAGACAGGTCGGGATATTTTTTGATCCCGGGGATCACTAAGTATGTTTGAAGAGTGATTAGGAGATGAGAGGCGAGATTTTCGTTAATTAGAGCAGTTTAACCACTAATAAGACAGGTCGGGATATTTTTGGGCACACCGGGGGCCGTGGGTTTTTTTTTCTTATTGATGAACGGAAAGAGCCGTTTAGAATTACAAACTAGTTTCGACTGAAATCCAGTTTGGCGATCTAGACGTGCTACTTGGTTACAAAAGAGAGAGGTCGGGTCGTTTATAGTAGGTCGGATACAAAATTTCCGGTCCTCTGCCATTAATGACATCAAGGGGTATATATAGTCGGGGTCGACTTCCTGCTACCCGGGATCTCGGGGCCATGTGTCGTCTTCGGCCTCTTTCGCGGGTAAGGCGGCCTAGGAAGCGTGTTCCGGCTTTCGAGGATAGAGGTCATGATGAGCTCGGCGTGGCGTGTTGCAGGGCAGCGTACTGTTTGACCAACTCCTCCACGTGTCTTCTTCTCTGTCGAGTCTGCGGGGTTGGTATGAGGTCGAGGTCAGCCCATACTCCCGCTCAGACGACACACTGTTCGGCCAACTCCCACCTGCCTTCTGCTCTTCTGACATACCTGTCTCGAAGCGTCAGCCCGGACCCGAGGTGCATGAGCCCACTTTCAGGCCGGTGATCGAGCTGACAAGGGGACCTTGCCGGTCCTTCTAAGTCGGCGACCGAGCTGAGGAGGGCCTTTTACTAAGATGAACCTAACTAATTGGGGATGCTAGGCCCACCTCCAACAATATCCTGTAAGTGTTTTTAGTGATAAAAAACAAAGGGTACAAATAGAATCAATTGGCAATTGGCACATGTTATGCGCAATTACTGACATAGTACTAAGAAACAGTTCCCACGGAAATCCCACGTGTTACTCACAGCTAAATTACTTAATATGGAAAAGAGTCACGTGTTGCATCTCCACAAAACAAATATTAGCCCTATAGAAGTAATGTCTTTTAATTGGATATTTGTGGTCCAACGTAGGAGCTGGACCCAACTTCCAGATTTTAATAATAATCTTATCTATTAAGTTAAAATAAAGTGAAATGGTTCTGTTTGACCAAAGTTTCTAAGAATGTTCCTTGTACTATATTTTTAAAACCACTATAAACTCTAATCAAAGAGGGTAACCGTAGCTAATTTTGGCACATATAGTTAATGTATTATGGATTTTGATGAAAACAAACTATGCTATATCGTCTTTGTGGCGAATTTCTCTACAGCTCACAAAAATATAAAATAACGCAGTTTTTTTTTGTATTAAAAATGAAACAACAAAAATAAACCATCCGATTTACTTTCTATTGATTTTCAAATAAAATTCCGTTAATCCTATTTTCAACTTAAATGATGTGTTTTTTTGCTCCAGCATTCTCTTGCCAGTCTTTCCATTGTTCTAAACTACTAACTTGGGCTTGTATAATATACTGAGAAAATAATGCGCAAGTATTATACTCCTTCCGTTTCATAAAAATAGTTGTATTTTTTAAAAAAATTGTTTCATAAAGATAGATGTTTTGTATTTCCTATGCACAATTTATGTAGTGTTTTCTTATTTTACCCCTATTAATTAAAGTTAAAATAAGTAAAATAATTAATATTTAATTATTGATTAAAGATATATTAGGTTTTGTAAAAAGTTTCTTAATATATATGTGAAACCTTAAATATCCATTTTCATGAAACGGAAGGAGTATCGTTTTTTTTATATAGAAACAAATATTATATCGTTCATCTCTCATTTGTTGTAATTTTGGTTTTTGGTATATGTTGACTTAACTAAATCTTCAGTATTTGAATTCAATAAAACCCCATCACCTCATGTTTCCCCATTTTAGACTGTAAAAAAAAAAATATCCAGTATTAATAGTCAAGACAGTATAATAGGGTGTATGAAATACATGAAGGCAGTAGATTTAGGCGGTTCCCGAAAAAAAATAGGGTGTATTAAACTTAAATTTTGTGGTACTTTAATATTTTTTTTTAAAAAACGGTAGTTATATTTGGAACTAATTAAACTTGGTATTGTAGGGTATTTATATTATTATAGGGAGTATTGTTTTTATGAATAAATTGACAATACAAAGTGAAAGAAACAAAAAAAACAACTCACACGTTTGCATAGTTTTTACTTTACAAATTAGAGCTAAAAAGAATCAATTAGGCATTTCTTATCTATTAATTATACTTGGATTATTATATTTAATGGGTTCAAGCTCACTAACAGCTAATAAAATAATAGCTAACCTTTTTAATGCATACGTGGCACGGTGTGTTACGCGCGTTCATTTCGCATAATGTGGGTCCCATCACCGTAGCCTATATATATCCCCTCTTCCTCACTTCTCTGCTTCATAACTCCCAACAAAACAGAGCATAAGTCAGAGAAAGATTTTATTCGAACAATCCTTAATCTTTTTGTACTCAATCCTTACAAGAAATCGAATTTACATCTCTTTTAACAGTCATTTCACTTTACGAGTTTTTATTTTATTTTTAAAAAATCATTTTTCCGGCGAATAATTGTGCTTTTAGTAATAATGGATAATAACAATGAGATTGTTCTGGCGGAGATGAGGCCTAAGAAGCGAGCGGGACGGAGAGTGTTCAAGGAGACACGTCACCCAGTTTACAGGGGAATACGGCGGAGGAACGGCGATAAATGGGTCTGCGAAGTCCGGGAGCCGACGCACCAGCGCCGCATTTGGCTCGGGACTTATCCCACGGCTGAGATGGCGGCACGTGCTCACGACGTTGCTGCGTTTGCTCTGCGCGGGAGATCAGCGTGTTTGAATTTCGCCGACTCTGCTTGGCGGCTTCCGGCCCCGGAGTCAACCGATCCCGACGACATAAGGCGAGTCGCGGCGGAAGCGGCGGAGATGTTCAGGCCGGCTGAGTTCGGGAGCGGAATTACGGTTTTGCCTTCTTACGGCGATGAGGTGGATTTGGGGTCTGGTTCTGGTTCGGGATCGGAGGAGAGGAATGAGTATGGATATGTGGAAGAAGATGAAGTTTCGACGACGATGATGAGACTCGCGACGGAGCCGTTAATGTCGCCGCCGCGATCGTATATGGACATGACTGATCATGTTTACATGGAAGAAGAGATGAGCTATGAAGATATGTCACTCTGGAGTTACAGTTATTAAGCGGGACCCACATTTATAAATATAATATAGTAAATGTGTGTATATCGTGGAATAGTGTTGAGTTGTAAGATTTCCGTCTTGAGGTTTTTTAGATCCTCTTATTGAGTTAGAAGGGAATCATTTTGTATTGTTCTTATAAGATTTTTATAAAACAATTGGGCTTTACGAATCTATGTACCAATCAGAGGCCCATTTCATAAATTAAGCCAATAGTTATAGAAATGCTTGTGGCATTATATCCCTCAAAGTGCAATCTACTTGTATTTATATTTATTCAATCTTTATAAATTGATTAGCATTTACTCGTCTTGACTATTATAAGAGATTGGCCATTGAATCAGAATTTGTTGACTAGGAGTATTTTTTTTTTTCCGACGACATGCGACTGGGATTATATAATTAATTAAAATAAATAATTAATATTATAATTGATAAATTTAATATTTTCTTTGTTTTAGATAATTTGATTTTTTAGGTTTTTAATAATTAAGATTATTGACTATAAATCAATAATAAATTAATAATTATGATTATAATTGATAAATTATTAATTATTATTGATTCATAGTCATAAAAAATGTTTAGTAAAAAAAAAATTATAATTAAACATTAATTCTTTTTTAATCCGAGGAAATGATATTTTGTAGCGAAATTCATGGTACGTCTTTTTTATAAAATAACATGTCATAATAAAATAAACTCTTAGTCTGACGTGGCATGAAGTTTCGGTGAGGAAAAATTCCAATCCCGGGTGTATCTCCCCGACGGATCGAGCCCAACAACTTCGGCAGCCCGGAGGAAGAAGTAGCTGCGAGACCAGTCCTCGACCTTGGACAGCTTGCTAGCTTTGGACCCCGAGCTGCTAGCCTCTACGATATTCGCCGCGGGCTTGAAAGCGGCGTAGAAGGTCCCCGGGATCCCATGATTTGCCTTCTGCTGGGTGAGAGCCTCAAACATGGGCACCGTCGCCTCCACATCGCACTCATACCCCAGAGTCAGCAGCACGACCATTCCCTGGATCGTGGACGGGCAGACCTGCGAGAAGGCCAAGCCTCGTGCCCGGCAGTAGTCGACGAGCAGCCCGGGGAGAGGGAGACGCAGCCCGCACTTCAGGAAAAATCCTTCGTACAAGCTGATGAAGCCCGCCGGAGGGTTCCACGGACGCTCTTCCGGTCTGGGAAGGCGAAGCTCTGCGGCAGCCGGGAAGTCGCACAAGTCCCTCAACAGTCTAAGCGACTCCGGCGTGCTCCAAGTCGACGACCCGCCCTGCTCATAAGGGACCAAGGGAGACCTCACCCTGGCCACTCGTACTCCGCCACCACAACCGCCCTGACGACCACCTCGATCGCCCGAACGCCCAATTCCTCTCCCAACCTGACCAGCACCACGGCCGTCGGAGGAGGACCTTATGGTGAATCTAGAACTCCCAACGGATGCGGTTCACTATGCACATCGAGCAGGGAGGACGGGGAGGCTGGGAAGGAAAAGGACGGTGGTTACAGTGTGTGAGGAATCACAAGTGTTTATAGTGAAGAAGATGGAGAAGCAGCTTGGTTTGCCTTTCTTGTATTGTGAGTTTGTTGATGGAGAGCTTGTTGTGACTGAGGAAGATAAAGCTATTATAAGGTAAAGCACTAAAGAATGTATTTTTCTTTTGTTGCTCTAGTTTTAAGATACTTTTAAAACTAATCAAATTCAGAATTTTGTCTCTCTTTTCTTATATCCTAAACACATTCGCGTACTAGTAGAATAAGAACCAGTGTCGAATTTACAGTATGCCATAAATCTGAAACATGTTTAAACGACTTTGAGTACAAATTACAAACTTACGCGTGCTCGAGAAAACCATTATAGGGGTGTCAATTAGGGCCAAAGCCCGAGGGCTGGCCCGGCCCGGCCCTGAAAAACAGCAGGTTCGGACGTAGAAATAAAAGTTCAAAAAAATTGGGTCTTTCGGGCTAAGCCCCGATCGGGTTAATGTGTTTTTCGGGCTTAGCCAGATCGGACTCGGGCTAACCCGAAAAGCCCGGAACTATTTGATTATGTATGTCTTATTAAATCTGGGTCTGTTTATCATATGATTTCAAAACGTATGAAAAACATACCAGAAGAAGAAAAGTTTAAATTGATTATATACTTAGAAGACGATAAGTTGGAACTGACTTTTTATGAAGACATGGATGTTTTATAATGGTAGAAGTGTCAGTCACAACTATGGTGAATTAGCTCATATGGCATGTGATGTTCTAAACATTCCGATAACTACAGTGGCATCACTGATGTTGGTGCGCATGATTTGGATAAATATAGAAATCGTCTTTTACTTCATATTTTTAAATTTTTTATCTATAGACTTTCAATGACATTTCTATATGATTTATACCTCTAAAAACTTAATATTATTTTACTCTTTTTTTTTATTTGTACCTCTTGATGGTGATGAGGATTTAGAAAACGATGAAAAAGATTCTAATCTGAACTTTACTACCTAGATTTGAAGTGTTTTGATTTTATGTTTTATTTGGTAATACAATTTATTTGAATTTTATTTGTTTGTTGGTCAAACTTTTGTTTTTAAATTTAATTGGATTTGATATAATACATTTAAATTTAGATTTATTTTAATAAATATATTCTTTTAATTATTTTTCATTTGAGAATTGTGAATTTTTGTGTTTGTAATGAAAAGTCCAAAAAAGTTCTAAAGTCCTGTTCGGGCCGGACCGGATTTTAGAATATATATCCGATTTTTTTTCAAACCAGACCGAACTAGACTCAAATATATGTGGGTTTTACGGGTTTCAAGCCGGACCGGGCCTAGTCAGCCCGATTGACATCCGTATCTACGAAACAGCAGCTCTTTGAAGCATTTCACCGCGAACAACTTGTGGCGGATTATGTTTTTGTTTGACCCATTTGTTTCCGCGACCTTAACACTCGACTAAACCAATTTCGGTATATTTTAAACCGACCGAAATTGAACTGGTTTGGTCTTGCGGGTATTCATTTGATTGCCATGGATCTCACTAGGGTTTACAGACAGTGAGTGAGAGTTTGAAAAAGGAACGATTCAGGTTGAGATGATACGGACAAGGAGGAGTAATAAAGATTTCAAATTTGCCCGGAGATCATCTTCTTTACTCTTTGATCTCTGCGAAAGAGACTTTTCTGGTCTCAGCAGCGATAGGAATCTCTCTTCTTATAGAGAGAGGTTGAGAAGTGGGATTGTCGATATTAAGAAAGATGATGCTGTTGATCTCTTCCGGTCCATGGTTCGGTCTCGTCCCCTCCCTACGGTCGTAGATTTCAATAGATTGTTTAGTTTAGTTGCGAAAGCGAAACAGTACGATCTCGTGTTGGGTCTCTGCAAGCAGATGGAATTGCAGGGGGTTGCGTATGACCTCTACACCCTGACTATTATGATCAATTGCTTCTGCCGGCGTCGTAATCTCGGTTTTGCTTCTTCTGTTTTGGGAAAGATGATGAAACTTGGGTATGAGCCTAACACAATCACATTTTCAACTTTGATTAACGGATTCTGTCTCCAAGGTAGAGTCTCTGAAGCTGTAGCGCTAGTTGATCGCATGGTCGAAACCGAACATATGCCCAATCTCATAACGCTTAACACTCTTGTCAATGGACTTTGTCTCAAAGGTAAAGTGTCTGAAGCCATGGATTTAACCGATCGAATGGTTGAAAATGGATGCCAACCTGATGCAGTTACCTACGGACCGATTTTAAACAGAATATGCAAGTCCGGGAACACTGCCTTGGCCTTGGATTTGTTGAAAAAGATGGAAGGAAGAAAGATCAAACTCAATGCAGCCAATTACAATATCATCATTGGTAGTCTTTGCAAAGATGGGAGCTTCGACAATGCACTCAACCTTTTCAATGAAATGGAAATGAAAGGGATCAAGGCAGATGTTATTACTTACAACACTCTCATAGGAGGTTTTTGTAAAGACGGTAGATGGGATGATGGTGCACAGTTGCTGAGGGATATGATCAGTAGGAGAATCATCCCCAACGTCTTCACATTCAGTACATTGATTGATAGTTTTGTGAAAGAGGGAAAGCTTCTAGAGGCTAAAGAATTGTACAATGAGATGATCACAAGAGGTATAGATCCTGATATCATTACATATAGCTCTTTGATGTATGGGTTTTGCATGGAAAACCGCCTAGATGAGGCCAACCAGATGGTGGATCTGATGGTTAGCAAGGGATGCGATCCTAATACTGTGACTTATAACATCCTTATAAATGGATATTGTAAGGCTAAGCGGGTTGACGATGGTCTTAAACTCTTCCGAAAAATGTCTCTGAGAGGAGTGGTTGCGGATACAGTCACTTATAACACTCTCAATCAAGGATTTTGCCAATCAGGAAAACTTAATGTTGCTAAAGAACTCTTCCAGGATATGGTTTCTCGCAGTGTGCCACCCAGTGTTGTTACTTACTGTATTTTGTTGGATGGTTTGTGTGACAATGGAGAACTAAAAAAAGCATTGGAAATATTTGAAAAAATGCAGAAGAGTAATCTGAATCTTGATATTGCTATCTATAGTACCATCATTCACGGGATGTGCAGTGCTAGTGAGGTCGATGATGCATGGGATTTATTCTGTAGCCTCCCTCTCAAAGGAGTGAAGCCTAATGTTAAAACATACACCATAATGATTGGAGGACTATGTAAGAAATGCTTATTGTCTGAAGCTGACCAGTTGTTTAGAAAAATGGGAGAGGATGGGATTGCGCCAAGTGATTGTACGTACAACACACTAATCCGAGCACATCTCCGAGGTAGCAGCTTAACCACTGCAGTTAAACTCATCGAAGAAATGAAGAGGTGTGGGTTCGCTGCAGATGCTTCCACCATAAAGATGGTTGTGGATATGCTATCGAGTGGTAGATTGGACAAAAGCTTTCTAGATATGCTTTCTTGAATGTATGGTATAATCTACGAGAAAGTCTTGGTTAGTGTTATTGAGGTACTTGGGCTGCTTAGTTGAAGCCAACTTTGTTTGTTCACAGCTATACAGAGCATGACGTCTTCTCCTTTATATGGATTCCTTTCTTCCTGTTTTCGTTTCTGATTGAAGCTGATGTATTGACGACAATGACGAGTTCTGAAACTTGGAAGTGCAATAATACTTTTGGCTTATTGTTGGGTTTATGGTTTTCGTTAGACTATTTCGTTTTGTGCTAATGAATTAACAATTTACAATGGTGGACGACCAAAAAAGAAAGAAAGAAATAAATGTTTTACAATGTTGTTTTCCTTCATGTAATCAAGTCATTTATAAATGTTTGTAAAATCATAATGTACTCACAAAATTATTTTCAACTATTTATAGTTTATTTAACGTTTATCGAACCGTTGTAAACGATCAAGACTGCTTGATTACATTACTGATACATTTACCGCTTGATCTCAATTCCGTTTGATATCAACAAGTATAGTTAGTTTGATTGAAATAATATCGAGAATAAAATCTATACATTGTATAATTGAGTGATAATTTGGGAGGAGACCATATGCTTTGATCTTTGAAATGGAAATGTCCATAACCTCTTAATAAACAAATAAATAAATAAAACCCCGTTTGATATCTTATAAAGTTAAAATCCAACAAAAAATGCTTAATTAGTAGTAGTATGTTATGTAAACTGATAATACACGGGATATACAAATAATTAATTGGCTATAATTGCACATTAAAAGTGTTCACCTAAAATATACTTAAGACAAATCGTTGGAGAGAGAGAAATTAAATAAAAGGTGAATGAAGGACACGCGCATGTGACACTCACGAGACAGCATGAAGTCTTAATTCTTTATGGCCGACTTGTCTTATTGTCCGAAAGGCTTACACTTATGTCTATTGTTTATAGAGAAATTGATCAAAATAGCACATTTTAAAAACTTTCTGAGCAAATTAACACCCTAATAAAAAAGCTCCATTTTTAGCATTCATTAAAGACCCAAAAGACCATTTTATCCTTAGTTTACTTGCATTTATTATTAAAATAAAATACAAAAGAAATTTACCCAAAATTTTTTCTTTCTCTCCCGATCTAAGATCTGGGAATTTAGCGATCTCATCAATCATCGCTGATCATCTATTTTGCGATCTCATCAATCATCACCGATCATCTCTCGATCATCATCAATCATCATCTATTTCAGGCACGACTCAAAGAATCACTTCACCATCGCCGTCGTCATCATCTTCTTCTCCGATGGCTGAAACGAACGAGATTCTCGTGAAGCAGATTCGTGTCTATCAGAACGAGAACGTGTGATTCGGCTCTTTTCAACAATGGTTAGTCACTTTTATCATCTCAGTTTCTCTCGCTACGAGCTTCTCAGGTTTTTCGATCCCTTCTTTTCAGCTTGCGTGAAAATCCTTTCTTGTCGTTTGAAATTGATTCTTCTCGCTGTTGTTCGGATGAATCGTTGGATGATTCATATGCTTATTGTTAGAATTTGTTCCGATTGGTGTGGAATTGGCTGCCCTTGATGTCTTTGGTGATGGACGTTTTCTTAGTTTCCTTGATTTGACTTGCGAGGGGAATTTTGTTCTGATTCGTATGCTTAAGCTCCTCATTATTGTTTTCTATTTTTATTGACTTGTTCAGAGTTTTCTTTACCTCAGATTTTACGGCTAATTCCAAAGACTACAAGAGTACTGTGATTGGTCTACACTAGCGTGGGTGGTTTTGTCTTATATCTCAAAGATCCGTGAGGCTTTGCTGTTTTTGTTTTGGTTTCACTAATTTGCTTTGACAAAGAAACTCGAGATCATTTATGGTTAGTCACTTGATGAAAGAGTCGTACAGCCACTTTCATCAAGTATGGTTCTCTTCTCTCAAACATTTGTACTTTAACCTAGCATTTAGATCATGATATGCATATTGTTACCTATTGTCCACTTGTGGAAGTTTCGAAGTTTTGATGGTTAATGGTGCAACAAAATTGTATCTGTCAAAAGTAAACAGATCGAGCGGAGCTGCAATAGATATGTGGATAAAGGTGGCATTCACATTCTTTTACCCCTTTTATGTACTTCCCCTCAAATTCTTCACATGTACTGTAATGAATAATCCTCTGGTAGACCAACGAACTTGATGCAAATACTGAGTACTACATCGAGCTGCTAGCTAAGGGAACATGCAAATCCAAAGAGCAGATCAATGAGGACATCAAGCGACCTAAATATCTTCAAGCACAAGCAGCCATTGACTATGGAATTGCAGACAAGATAGCTAACTCGCAGGATAGTTCTTTCGAGAAACGGGTAACTTTCAAATTATACTTATATTCACCCAAAAAAAACAAGTAATCTTTGTGTTGGCTTCATTCATGCTAAAATGGAACTTACGTTTGGGTTTACGTTTGGGTTTAGGATTACGATGGGACTCTTGCCCAGAGAGCCATGGGAAGACCATGAGAAGGCAGTCTAACAGCTCCAGCCGGACTAAGATGATCAATTCACCAGAAGAAATAAAAAGTTTAAATCTCAATTTCCCTAGTCACTCTGGAATATGTAGCTGCTACAATCTATAAGCAAACAAATGTAGTATTAACATACAAAAGTGTTGGCAAAAAGAAGATATTTCTTTATTTCTTTGTGTAGACAAAACAACAACACAACAACACATTTGTTCTGATGTTACAATCTATCAGCTTTCATCATTTGAATATTTCTTTATTTCTTTGTGTAGACAAACCAACAACACATTTGTTCTGACGCTTCATTTAAGCATGGAAATCTACAGGAAATATCGTTTTCTGTTTTTGTTAATTTCAGAAGACTTTCCGAAATACGTTATATATGTTCCTAAATACGTTTCATTTTCAAGAAAGGATCAGTTTTAATCATTTTTTTATTTAGGAAGTCTTTCCGGAATACGTTATATATATTCCTAAATACGTTTCATTTTCAAGAAAAGATCAATTTTAATCATTAATTCATTTAGAAAGTCTTTCCGAAATACGTTATATATGTTCCTAAATACGATTCATTTTCAAGAAAATATCATTTTTCATCATTTGTTCATTTAGGAAGTCTTTCCGAAATACGTTATATATGTTCCTAAATACGTTTCATTTTCAAAAAAAGATCAGTTTTAATCATTTGTTCATTTAGGAAGTCTTTCCGAAATACGTTATATATCTTCCTAAATACGATTCATTTTCAAGAAAAGATCATTTTTCATCATTTAGGAAAGCTTTCCTAAATACGTTATATATGTTCCTAAATACGTTTCATTTCCAGAAAGGATCATTTTTCATCATTTAGGAAGACTTTCCTAAATACGTTATAAATGTTCCTAAATGGTTCCTAAATACGTTTCATTTCCAGAAAGTATCATTTTTCATCATTTAGGAAAGCTTTCCTAAATACGTTATATATGTTCCTAAATACGATTCATTTTCAAGAAATGATCATTTTTCATCATTTGTTCATTTCGGAAGACTTTCCGAAATACGTTATATATGTTCCTAAATACGTTTCATTTTCAAAAAAGGATCATTTTTCATCATTTGTTCATTTCGGAAGTCTTTCAGAAATACGTTATATATGTTCCTAAATACATTTCATTTTCAAGAAAGGACCAGTTTTCATCATTTGTTCATTTAGGAAGTCTTTCCGAAATACGTTATATATGTTCCTAAATACGATTCATTTTTAAGAAAGGATCATTTTTCATCATTTGTTCATTTCGGAAGACTTTCTGAAATACGTTATATATGTTCCTAAATACGTTTCATTTTCAAAAAAGGATCATTTTTCATCATTTGTTCATTTCGGAAGTCTTTCAGAAATACGTTATATATGTTCCTAAATACATTTCATTTTCAAGAAATGATCAGTTTTCATCATTTGTTCATTTAGGAAGTCTTTCCGAAATACGTTATATATGTTCCTAAATGGTTCCTAAATTTTTCATCATTTATTTATTTCGGAAGACTTTCCAAAATACGTTATATATGTTCCTAAATACGTTTCATTTTCAAGAAAGGACCAGTTTTCATCATTTGTTCATTTAGGAAGTCTTTCCGAAATACGTTATATATGTTCCTAAATACGATTCATTTTCAAGAAAGGATCATTTTTCATCATTTGTTCATTTCGGAAGACTTTCCGAAATACGTTATATATGTTCCTAAATACATTTCATTTTCAAAAAATGATCAGTTTTCATCATTTGTTCATTTCGGAAGTCTTTCAGAAATACGTTATATATGTTACTAAATACATTTCATTTTCAAGAAAGGATCAGTTTTCATCATTTGTTCATTTAGGAAGTCTTTCTGAAACACGTTATATATGTTCCTAAATACGATTCATTTTCAAGAAAGGATCATTTTTCATCATTTGTTCATTTCAGAAGACTTTCTGAAATACGTTATATATGTTCCTAAATACGTTTCATTTTCAAGAAATGATCAGTTTTCATCATTTGTTCATTTAGGAAATCTTTCCGAAATACGTTATATATGTTCCTAAATGGTTCCTAAATACGTTGCATTTCCAGAAATGATCATTTCAACATTTGTATCTTTCTTTATTTGTGTAGGCAAACAACAACACATGTTTGGATGCTTCATTTACGCATGAAAATCAACATGTAATATAGTCTTTTTTAGTTTGTCTCTTCATGACTTTGAAATCATACTTTTTCTGTTTCTTGTTGATTTAGGAAGGCTTTCCTAAATACGTTATATATGTTCCTAAATGTTTCCTAAATACGTTGCATTTCCAGAAAGGATCATTTCAACATTTGTATATTTCTTTCTTTGTGTAGGCAAACAACAACATATGTTCGGATGCTTCATTTACGCATGAAAATCAATATGTAATATAGTCTTTTATAGTTTATCTCTGCATGACTTTGAAATCATACTTTTTATCTTTCTTGTTGATTGAGGAAGGCTTTCCTAAATATGTTATATATGTTCTTAAATGTTTCCTAAATACGTTGAATTTCCAGAAAGAATTATTTCAACATTTGTATCTTTCTTTCTTTGTGTAGGCAAACAACAACACATGTTCGGATGCTTCATTTACGCATGAAAATCAACAGGTAATATAATCATTTATAGTTCGTCTCTTCATGACTTAAGCGAAATCATACTTTTTATGTTTCTTGTTGATTTAGTAAGGTGCTGGGATGGGAACAAAGGTCGGCAAATCGACTTTGGATCATTAAATAGAATATCTTCAACAAGCTTGATCATCGACTCAACTTTGTTATTTACCTGAAATGATAAATAGATATATTCGAACACCAAGAAATCTTCCGATAAAAGAAGAAGACAAAGACAACACAGAAACCATCACAACCTGAAAAGAAAATCATGGGAAAAAAAACGTAATCTCAATACCAGCTATATAACACTCAATAAATGTCCTTGATAACAACATTGGGACAAACTTAGCTATTTAGATCCAGATCCTCTGGACTATGCTTATCCAGCTCCTTCGCCACAAACACGCCTTGATTTACAATCAACACATCGATCGGCTCCGATTCGTCAATCGCCTTCGACACGGCGTCGTAATCGCGAACGTCGGCGGAAAACGTGGCGACTTCGACACCAGTGGCGAGCTTGATAGATTGTTTGGCCTCCTCGAGCTTTCCAGCGGATCGGGCGAGGATGGAGACGCGAGGACCCTCGGAAGCGGCGCGTTGGGCGAGAGCAAGACCTATGCCGCTAGATCCGCCGGTGATGAAGACGTGACGTGACTTGATTGGGATTCGGATGGGACGAGGGCGTACGTACGATTAAGGCCAAGATAACGAGAAGCGAGAGTGGGACAAGGGGTATGAGGAAGAGAAGGAAGAACGTAGAAATTGCCGCCATGGATCTCGTCACAAGCTCGCCGATGTGAAGCTCCCTTCACTCAATAGAGATAACCACCGATCCAAAAATTCGGTTAAGGATTTCTCTCTGAACCGGTCAATGTGAACAAGGAGAATCAGCATCTTCGATTTTTTTTGTTTTGTTTGGGTTATCAATGATTGATTTTAGAGTATAATAGAGGATACATAAGTCTTTTTCCCTTTTAATGAATGCTAATTTTGGGATTTTCACCCTTGGGTGCTAAATTATTGAACTTTAAGTTTTTTGGTGCTATTTTATAGAATTGCCCTTGTTTATATACTCTAAGTGTCATTTTGACACATATATTAAAAAAATTATTAAAAATTTAATATTATATTTTATTAATATATTAAATAATTTTTTATTTTTAATTAATATACTAAAATAATAAGAATAAAACTGAATTTTTTATTTAAAACTATGGATTGAAAACATAAAACGACATTATTTATAAAATAAAGATAAAACCTTAAAATAAAACTTTTTGTGAATCGGATGAAATATTTATTTCAACATTTCTTTGTGTATTACCATTATCCAACACTCAGCGTCATCGTCACTATCGTCTATTAGTTATTTACAAGTTAGTATGATGGTTTGATGACATTTTAGTATTAAAAGTAAAATAGCCTCAAATCACTTAAGATATCAAATAAAATTAGATGAAAACTTTCAAGAGGTGATAGCGAGAAGAGTGTGAACTTGAAAGTAGTACCAATTTTAGTTATAAAAAAACAGTGAAACTATAAAATTGAATACTCTTTTTTGTAAAAGAATGATTAAACAAAAATATGTGATTTCGTACAAACTACCAATCAAAACCTAGATGCATTCAATAGAAATAAAACCATATCCGATATTCTAATAGATATTTACTATAAGTTTGTCACTACAGATGTTTTAAATAACAAGGTAATAAGGATTTTTACTTAGATTTTCTACTATAAGAAACTAATAAAAAAACCGCACTAATAAAATCATGTATGTACTTCTTTCAAATTTTTAACGATCAAACTCAGGTAAGTATTCACATATCTGTTGATCCCGGGGATCACTAAGTATGTTTGAAGAGTGATTAGGAGATGAGAGGCGAGATTTTCGTTAATTAGAGCAGTTTAACCACTAATAAGACAGGTCGGGATATTTTTTGATCCCGGGGATCACTAAGTATGTTTGAAGAGTGATTAGGAGATGAGAGGCGAGATTTTCGTTAATTAGAGCAGTTTAACCACTAATAAGACAGGTCGGGATATTTTTGGGCACACCGGGGGCCGTGGTTTTTTTTTTTATTATTGATGAACGGAAAGAGCCGTTTAGAATTACAAACTAGTTTCGACTGAAATCCAGTTTGGCGATCTAGACGTGCTACTTGGTTACAAAAGAGAGAGGTCGGGTCGTTTATAGTAGGTCGGATACAAAATTTCCGGTCCTCTGCCATTAATGACATCGAGGGGTATATATAGTCGGGGTCGACTTCCTGCTACCCGGGATCTCAGGGCCATGTGTCGTCTTCGACCTCTTTCGCGGGTAAGGCGGCCTAGGAAGCGTGTTACGGCTTTCGAGGATAGAGGTCATGATGAGCTCGGCGTGGCGTGTTGCAGGGCAGCGTACTGTTTGACCAACTCCTCCACGTGTCTTCTTCTCTGTCGAGTCTGCGGGGTTGGTGGGAGGTCGAGGTCAGCCCATACTCCCGCTCAGACGACACACTGTTCGGCCAACTCCCACCTGCCTTCTGCTCTTCTGACATACCTGCCTCGAAGCGTCAGCCCGGACCCGAGGTGCATGAGCCCACTTTCAGGCCGGTGATCGAGCTGACAAGGGGACCTCGCCGGTCCTTCTAGGTCGGCGACCGAGCTGAGGAGGGCCTTTTACTAAGATGGGCCTAACTAATTGGGGGTGCTAGGCCCACCTCCAACAATAGGCCCTCCCCCAGTTCGGTATCGTGAGGCGGAGCGAGCATGCCGAAGTTGATCTGATGTTAGTTCGGCACATCTTAGGACGGTCTCTCCGTGCTCGTACGTGTTGGTCATCCCGAAAATCCGTAGATGGTTGGCGCGTACCCGCCACGCGGGGGATCGAAAGGTTGCCTCGTTTTTCGCGCGAGATGCCCACGCGCGGCGTGCGACAGACGCTTCCTGGTTATCGAGGCACCCCCTGCTTTTTGGCGTGGGAGATCGAGGAGTCGTCATCATTAGGTTTTTGGGCAGCCGTGCTTCTTTTGACACGCGTCCAGGCGTCGCTTCACTGTCCCCCTTCCTCTATTTAAACCTTCTTCCTCCTACTGTTAAAACCTTCTGCGCATACTCTCTTAAGGTAATCTCCTCTCTGATTTTTCTTCTTCCTCTCATTTCTCTGTGTTTTCCGATTTCTTCCTTCTCCCTGTATAATGGCGCCGATGTTAGACGGAATCCGGGTCGAATCGAGTGATGATTCGGCATCCCGTGACAACCGCAGCGATTCTCTGAGCTCTTCTTCCGGTGGCTCCGAGCATGCCTCCTCTCCGCCTCGAGGTGCGGACAGCGGGGAACAATCTCCTCCTCCGATTCCGAGGGCCGTCCCGCTGCTCCCTGGGACTTCTCACCGAAAGAAGACGGTGGTAGGGTCCTCCTCTGGTGGTCGCGGTGGCGTTCAGATAGGGAGAGGAACCGGGCGTCTGGGCGACCGGGGTGGTCGTCAGAGCGGTCGTGGTGGCGGAGTACGGGTGGTCAGGGTGAAGTCTCCCCTGGTTCCTTACGAGCAGGGAGGGTCACCGACCTGGAGTACCGTGGAATCGGTGACTCTGCTGAGGGATTTGTGCGACTTTCCTGATGGCGTCGAGCTCAGACTGCCCAGGGCGGATGAGCGCCCGTGGACTCCTCCGGCGGGCTTCGTCTGTCTGTACGAAGGGCTCTTCCAGAAGTGCGGGCTGCGCCTTCCTCTCCCCGGGTTATTCGTCCAGTACTGCCGAGCGCGGGGCTTGGCCTTCTCGCAGGTCTGCCCGTCCACGATCCAAGGAATGGTCGTGCTGCTGACGTTGGGGTATGAATGCGACGTGGAGGTGACGGTGCCTATGTTCGAGGCACTCACGCAGCAGAAGGCAAACCCTGGGATTCCTGGGACTTACTACGCCGCTTTCAAGCCCGCGGCGAATATCCTGGAGGCACCCAGCTCGGGGTCTAAGGCGAGCAAGCTGTCGAAGGTCGAGGACTGGTCTCGCAGCTACTTCTATGTCCGAGCCACCGAAGTGGCCGGACTCGACCCGTCGGCGAGATATACCCGGGATTGGAATTTTTCCCCGGGTAGGGGTCTGTAGATCGAACTGCCGTTCTTTTCCTTAGTTCTGGTCTAACCGATGTTGTTTGCTCCTCTCTCAGGTCCTCACTCTTCCAGGTTCAAGCTTCCGGACTACGCGGGTATCGTTGCTGTGCTCAGGTCGGTGCACGACAGGGAGTGGAAGTCCTTCACCTCGGGGAGAATAGAAGCTGCGATGGCCGGAGGTCGGTGTTTTTTTTTTTTTTTTTTTTACCGAGCTGATGGCTGCCACCGATGTAGGTCGAGCGCGATTTGCCAATCCTCTGTACGTGGACTCCTTTGTGGCGCCACCGCCGCCGAGACCCGGCGCCACGGACTGGGGGGGGGTCCTCCGAGGCGGCTCTCTCGAAGAAGCGGGCGGCCGACGTTGCCAGTGTTAGGGCTGGCAAGAAGAAGAAGAGGACCGACGTTGGCACTGATAGAGATGCCACAGGAACGCAGGAGGGGTTCATGGTCGGAGGGTCTTCGACTTCAGGCCGGGAGCCTGGCCGGCCTGAAGAAGCTGGTCGGGAGCCTGAGGGCTCTCGCAGCGCGCTGGCCGGGGAGGCCGAGGCGCATGTAGGTCGTGGGGTCGAGGGGACCCGGACCGAGGAGATCGCCGTTCAGGCGACGGAGGGCGGCGGCTTGGCCGTCGTTGTGGAGGAAGGACGGGAGGCCGCCGATGAAGGGCGGGAGCCCGCCGTAGGCCGAAGTGATGGGGCTTCGGATAGTTCCGAGGAAGGGCCTCGGGACTACAGCTTCTATTTTGCCCACGAGGACGGCAATACCCAGATCATCGTGGACTCGGACGAGTGTGCCGAGCTGGCGCAGGCCATGATGTTCGGGCAGAAGCACCCGCACTTCGTCCCGTTGGAGATGGCGGAGGCGGACAACTTCCGCCAGGTGGCGCGATCCGCGGCGCGGGTAAACTTGTGTTCTGTGCGCAATTGCTTTATCAGGGTTTGTTGTGTTTTGTTGACCATCGGTTTGATGCAGACGATGGCCGTTGGCCCTTGCCGTTTCGAGGCTTTTGTAATGACTAGGCCGTGGGCCCTTTTTGTAATAACGAGGCCGTTGGCCCTTTTTTGTATAAACGAGGCCGTTGGCCCTTTTTGGTTGTGAATGCCGTTTCGAGGCTTTTTTGATTGGTAGAGTAGGTCGTAGACCGTACTCTGTCAAGTAAGCAGGTCGTGGACCGTGCTTTTGTATTGGGTGCGAGGTACGACTCGGCTTGAGATACTTATTGCTTGTGTATCTTTAATATTTTTAGTGGGTGCGAGGTGATCTCGGCTTGAGGCACTTAATGCTTGTGTACCTCGTTTTTTTGGTGCGGGTAGTGAGCCCGGCTTTGAGACACTTAATGCTTGTGTGTCTAGTAGAGGTGCGAGCCCTGGGGCCCGGCTTTAGTACTTATTGCTTGTGTACTATGGGAGTGCGAGCATTGGAGCTCGGCTTTGGCACTTATAACTTGTGTGCCGGGGAGAGCGAGCGCCGGAGCTCGGTCCCCCTTTTTTTTTTTTTGTAGTGCGAGCGTTAGGAGATCGGATTTTTTTTTTTTTTTTTTTTTTTTTTTTTTTTGGTGGTGCGAGCGTTAGAATCTCGGGTTTTTTTTTTTGTAGTGCGAGCGTTTGGAGCTCGACTTTTTTTTTTTTTTTGTAGTGCGAGCGTTAGGAGCTCTGCTTTTTTTTTTTTTTTTTTTTTTTGGTAGTGCGAGCGTTAGGAGCTCTGGTTTTTTTTTTTTTTTTTTTTTTTTTGTAGTGCGAGCGTTTGGAGCTCGGCTTATTATTATTTTTTTTTTTTGTAGTGCGAGCGTTAGGAGTTCGGCTTTTTTTTTTTTTTTTTTTTTTTTGGCGAGCGTTAGAGCTCGGTTTTTGCGCATAGGTCGGGGACCGCACTTCTTTGTCGAGAAGGTTTTATTAGATTAATAGCTGAGCCCTGGTTAGGGGTTGCCTACGTACCCTTTAGTATAAGGGATCAAGCCAGTCGTAGTTCGATTGTTTACAAAGGTGGATAGCGGAATGGAGCCCGGAGGCTTAGTAGTAGAAGCGTTTGAGGTTGATCGAGTTCCAGGAGCGCGGGATGGCGTCGCCGTTCATCGTGACTAGCTCGTAGACGCCGGGCTTCACGACCTTGGAGATAAGGTAGGGGCCCTCCCAATTGGCACCGAGCTTGCCTGCGTTTAGCTCGGCGGTGTTTTCGAAGACTTTTCGGAGGACCAGGTCGCCTTCGGTAAAGAACCTGCCTCGAACCCTCTTGTTATAGTATTTGGAGGCGAGCAGCTGGTAGTTCTGGATTCGGAGGAGGGAATGGTCCCGCTGTTCCTCGAGAAAATCCAGCTCGCTTAGCAGGATGGTGTTGTTCAGTGCGGGCTGCTGGGTGAGCATAGCGCGGCGAGGAGTGGGGAGCCCGACCTCGGAGGGGGCCATTGCTTCCATTCCGTGAGAGAGGCTGAACGAAATCCCGTTTTTTAAATCTTCATAGGGACTTTGAGGTTTCTTCAAAATAATGAGTAAACAAGTAATGGATGCTTCTCATTACTCCTTTAGGAGGCTCTAGTTCCTATTTCTAGTCTCATCACTCCATATTGTATGTTTTGCTCAATAACGGTCCGTTTTTAGCATTTTGGCCATATGTTGCCGTTTTGGGTTTGAATTGTACAATTTACTAGACGAAATCCCGTTTTTCTAATCTTCATCGGGACTTTAAGGTTTCTTCAAAATAATGAGTAAACAAGTAATGAATGCTTCTCATTACTCCTTTCGGAGGCTCTAGTTCCTATTTCTTGTCTCAACACTCCATAATGTGCGCCCTGTTGACGTCTTCGGCGTTGTGCGATGGGACCAGAGGACTCCATCGAGCTCGTCGGCCCAGGACCCCTTCTTGTCGTCTAGTCGCTTTTTGAGGCCGTCGAGGATGGTTTTGTTGGTGGCCTCGGCTTGTCCGTTCCCTTGTGGATATCTCGGGGTCGACTTACTCAGCCTGATTTTCCACTTCGCACAAAAGTCTTCGAAGAGGGCCGACGTGAATTGGGCACCGTTGTCAGTTACGATCTCGTAGGGCAGCCCGTGTCGGCAGATGATGAACTTCCAGACGAACTTTCGGACGTCCTCTGCCGTGATCTTGGCGTATGATTCGGCCTCGACCCATTTGGTGAAGTAGTCGGTCATGACCAAGAGGAAGCGCTTTTGGCGAGATCGGGGAAGGGGCCCGACTATGTCCATGGCCCATCGCATGAAGGGGTAGGGCGCAACCGCAGTGGTAAGGAGCTCGGTAGGACAGTGAATGAGGGGCCCGTGACGCTGACATTTCTCGCACCGGGCTGCGAATTTTTCGCAGTCCTGCAGCATCGTTGGCCAGTAGTGTCCCTGGTTCCGTATTCTTAGGGCGAGAGCCCGGCCGCTGGAGTGGTTTCCGTCAGCGCCCTCGTGCATTTCCTTCATCACGTCAATGGTTTCCTGCCCGTGGAGGCAGCCGAGCAGGGTTCCCGAGGCGCTCCACCGGAATAGATTGCCGTCCAGCATCGTGTATCGGGCGCACTTCTTCCTTAGCCGTCGGGCGGTCCATCGGTCGGGGGGATGAACACCGTCTGCGATGTACAGCAGTAGGTCGATTCGCCAGTCCGGAAGTTCGGGCTCGGCCGGGGGTGGCGGTAGGACTTCGGGAGGTGGTGCCCCTTTGTCAGGGTCCGCGGCCTGGGGGTTGATCAAGTAGGCCCCTTTTGGCAGCTCGATGCTAGGGAAGTCGATGCTTTCGACCGGGATCACCCGTCGTTGGGCTGGGGCCGAGGTGGAGGCCAGCGCGGCGAGGGCATCTGCGGAAGTGTTATCGCCGCGGGGGATCTTTGTCAGGGTGAACTCGGAGAAGTCTGCGGCCAAGCCTTGGGTCACCTTGAGGTAAGCATCCATGCGATCGTTCTTGGCCTCGTACTCCCCACTGAATTGGTTGGCGACGAGCTGGGAGTCGCAGTAAGCTTGGATTTTATTCGCGCCGACCACTTTGGCAAGGCGCAGGCCGGCAATCAGGGCTTCGTACTCTGCCTCGTTGTTTGACGCCGGGAAGGCCAGGCGGAAGGACTGCTCGAGGATCTCCTTGGTCGGGGACTCGAGGCGTATGGCGACGCCGGACCCGTTCTTGGAGGCCGATCCATCGACGTGCAGGCTCCATACCTCTGGGACTTCACTGACTGCCAGCTCCGGTGCTAACTCTACTAGGAAATCAGCCAGGGCCTGGGACTTGATCGCGGTCCGACCTCTGTACTCGATTTCGTACTCGCTCAGCTCAACAGCCCACTTCATTATCCGGCCTGATCGGCTCGGGCTGTGGAAGATGGTTCTGAGGGGGTAGGTGCTTAGGACGGCGATCGCATGGGATTGGAAATAAGGCCGGAGCTTTCTAGCTGCGACGACCACCGCCAAGGCGAGTTTTTCCAGAGTCGGGTACCTGCTCTCCGCGTCGTCAAGCGACTTGCTGATGTAGGAGATGGGGTTTTGGTCACCCCGGTTTTCCCGTACCAGCACTCCGCTGACCGCTGACGCGGAGATGGCGACATAGAGGTAGGGGATTTCGCCCTCTTCTGGCTTGGACAAGACGGGAGGAGTGGATATGTACTCCTTCAGCTGTCGGAGGGCGTCCTCGCATTTGTCGTCTCACTCGAACCGCTTGTTAGCCCGGAGCAGCTGGTAGAACGGGAGGCACTTGTCGGTAGAGCGGGAGATGAATCGATTCAGCGCGGCGATTCTCCCGGTGAGTCGTTGTACCTGTCGCGTGCTCTCCGGGTATTTGAGCTCGATGATGGCTCGGATCTGCTTGGGGTCGGCCTCGATCCCGCGCTGGGTGATGATGTACCTGAGGAATTCGCCCGACGTGACGCCGAAGGAACACTTGGCCGGGTTCAGCTTCATGTTGTATTCGTTCAACGTTCGGAAGCAGGACCGGAGGTGAGTGACATGGTCGGCCGCCACCAGAGACTTTACCAGCATGTCATCTATGTATACCTCCATAGTGCGGCCTATTTGGTCGGCGAACATCCGGTTGACGAGCCGTTGGTAGGTAGCCCCGGCGTTCTTGAGTCCGAAGGGCATTACCTTGTAGCAGTAAATGCCTCGGTCCGTGATGAACGCGGTCTTCTCCTGATCATCCGGGTGCATGGGGATCTGGTTATACCCCGAGAAGGCATCCATGAAGGAGAGTAGCTCGTTCCCCGCGGTGGCTTTGACGACTTGGTCGATTCGGGGGAGGGGGAAGCTGTCCTTAGGGCACGCCTTATTGAGGTCGGTGAAATCCACGCAGACCCTCCATTTCCCTCTCTTCTTCTTGACCACGACCGGGTTGGCTAACCAGTCCGGATATCTCACCTCGGTGATCGAGCCGGCCGCGGTGAGCCTCTCTACCTCATCATTGACCGCTTGAGCGCGCTCCGGGCCAAGCTTTCGCCGCTTCTGCTTGACCGACCTGCAGGTCGGATCCACGTTGAGCTCGTGGCTGCACGTGTTCGGGTCAATGCCGGGCATGTCGCCAGTTGACCAGGCGAAGGTGGAGACGTTCTGCCCTAGGAACTCGACCAGCTCTTGCTTGATGTTCTCGTCGAGGTCGGTGCCGATGCCGACGCAGCGGGCGGGGTTGCATGGGTCGATGTTGACCTGGGTGACAAGGTCCCGCCCGGGGAGGTCCTGGGCGCCGAGCTCGCCGGGCTGAAGCGCGTTGATGGCCAAGCAGGCCGGCGCGGCGCGGCGCAGCTTGTGCTCGATGGCGAAGCAGGCGCGGGAGACCCTCTGGTTACTCCTAAGAGTATATGTGCCGGCCTGGTTGGGGAACTTGAGGCACTGATGGTACGTTGACGTGACCGCCTTCATCGAGTGCAGCCAAGGGGTTCCAAGGATAATATTGTAGATCGGGGTGGTATCGAAAACCACGAACTTGACGATTTTTATCACCCGACCTACATAGACCGGCAATTCGATGGTGCCGATTCCGTTGACGGTGTCTCCGGCGAAGCCGGTAAGCGGGATGGAGTGCGGCTTGATTGCGACCCCGTTCAGATTCATCCTGGCCAGGGTATCCTTGAAGATGAGGTCGACCGAGCTGCCCGTATCGACGAGGACTCGGTTGACGTCGCAGTCGGCTACGCGGACTTGCACGACGAGGGGGTCGTTGTGGGGCTGGTGGACCCCGGCCGCGTCGGCCTCGGTGAAACATATCCCCCTCTTGCTTGTGTCCTGCGCGTCGATCTCCGGCCCGGAGTGCCACTTCATGGAGGCGTCGGTCTTCCTCTCATGACGCTTGATGGACCGCACTGAGTCGTTGCAAGCGAGGAGGCCTCCCATGATCATCCCTATGAGGGTCCGGGCTGGGGTAGGCGATCTGCCCGTTTCCCGGTCTCGCGAGGGGGATCGTCGCCGACGATCGTCGTTCTGGGCGCGGTTGTTAGGCCTAGCCCGGACGTCCTCGCGTCCTCGGTTATCGCGGAGCTGAACTCGATCGCCGTCCCAGGCGTGAGGACGGAGCCGCTCCGGCACGTGGATTTCCCCCCACTGGAACTGGTTCAGCAGGACTTCCTGGAGTGCGCGGCAGTGAGAGGTCGGGTGACCCTTTCGCCGGTGAAAGTCGCAGAAAGCCGATCTGTCGTACGGCTCATCTGGTCGGGTTTCCCTATCGCTCGGCTCGTCGGGACGCCGATCCTGCTGCCGGGGATCCCGTACATACTTGTTCCAGGGTAACCCTGGCGCGGGGTTGGGGGGAAGTACGGGATCGTGCAGGCGGAGGCCGGAGGCCGGTCCGTTGACAAGGAATGCGGCGGCCTGCTTTCCCTTGCTGCGCTGATACTCGTCGTCGTAGTGCTGACGAGGCTCCTGGCATCTTTCTTGAGGCCGCTCCTTCGGGGCCGGGGCCCTGTGCGCGGCGCTGTTTCTTGACTCAGCCGCCTTCTCCTCCTCGAGCTCGACGAAGAGTCCAGCGCGGTGCAGGGCGTCTTCCAACGAGCGCGGCCTGTTGAGCTTCATATCGTCCTTGAAGGCCGAATCAGTTCGGAGGCCTTTTCTGAGAGCGGGGAGCGCTGACTCGTCCGTCACGTTGGTTTGGGAGGCCGTGGCCTTGAAGCACTCTATGAAGGACCGGAGCGACTCCTTTGCTCCTTGGTTCATCGCCCAGAGGTCCGCGCTGGAGGCGGACTGCCGGATGTAGATGGAGTAGTGCTCGAGGAAGATGGTTGACAGATCTCTGAAGCTGTCTATGGAGTGCGTCTTTAGCCGAGAGAACCATGTGAGGGCCGGGCCGGTGAGGTTCTCTACGAAGAGTTGGCAGTGGGCGGCTTCGCGCTCGTCGGGGGAGAAGTGGGCGCGACCCATGGCGATGGTGAACGCCGTAAGATACTGGGCCGGGTCAGTGGTGCCCGCGTAGGGCTGGAGCTTGAGCTTCCCGAGGTGCTGGAGGGGAATGGAGGCAATCCGGCGAGTGAACGGCGTGTTTTGCGTCGCTCTGAGGACGCGGTCTATTTCTGGGGCCGTGCTGGTGGCCTGGTGGATTTTGGAGGACATCGCGCGGATTGTCTCCTTCATAGCCTCGAACTCTGCGTCCCTGGAGCGCTCCGAGCTGGATCGGGGGTGGTGGGCTTCGTCGCCCGGGTGGCTTCCTACGGCCGGGGCGAAGCGTCTGCCTGGACCTTCGGATCCTGACGGTGAGTCGCCAGGCCGACTTATCCGGATGCGTGGGGTTTCTTCCCGAGAGGCCGGCTCTCTGGGATGGACGTCGGGGAATCCGGTGTTGTCCGACCGGTCACGGGAGGTCGCTAGCGCGGCGAACCGTTGATCGGTGGCTCGCGTCAGCTCATCTATCCTGGCGAGCAGAGTTTGCATTACGGCGGACAGCGCGGGCTGGTCTTCCGACGCTCGGGGCGCGTTATGGGCGGCAGAGCCGTCGGGGTGAGTGGACGCTGGAACCGGGGGCGGAGCCCTGAAGGACTGCTCCCGAGGAGTTGGTTGGCTGGTCGCCGCCTGGGCTGATGGTGGGGCGGCTGCTGTTGTTTGAGTCGTTTGCGGGGCCGTTGTTTGGGCCGGGGTCCCGTGGTCTGACAACACTCTTGGGGGCGGAACTGCCATCGTTGCTTCGGTTGCGGTGGTGGGTGAACTGCTCCTTGCGTATAGAAGAATCTCTCCCCCTCCTTCTAGCGCCAATTGTTGATCCCGGGGATCACTAAGTATGTTTGAAGAGTGATTAGGAGATGAGAGGCGAGATTTTCGTTAATTAGAGCAGTTTAACCACTAATAAGACAGGTCGGGATATTTTTTGATCCCGGGGATCACTAAGTATGTTTGAAGAGTGATTAGGAGATGAGAGGCGAGATTTTCGTTAATTAGAGCAGTTTAACCACTAATAAGACAGGTCGGGATATTTTTGGGCACACCGGGGGCCGTGGGTTTTTTTTTCTTATTGATGAACGGAAAGAGCCGTTTAGAATTACAAACTAGTTTCGACTGAAATCCAGTTTGGCGATCTAGACGTGCTACTTGGTTACAAAAGAGAGAGGTCGGGTCGTTTATAGTAGGTCGGATACAAAATTTCCGGTCCTCTGCCATTAATGACATCAAGGGGTATATATAGTCGGGGTCGACTTCCTGCTACCCGGGATCTCGGGGCCATGTGTCGTCTTCGGCCTCTTTCGCGGGTAAGGCGGCCTAGGAAGCGTGTTCCGGCTTTCGAGGATAGAGGTCATGATGAGCTCGGCGTGGCGTGTTGCAGGGCAGCGTACTGTTTGACCAACTCCTCCACGTGTCTTCTTCTCTGTCGAGTCTGCGGGGTTGGTATGAGGTCGAGGTCAGCCCATACTCCCGCTCAGACGACACACTGTTCGGCCAACTCCCACCTGCCTTCTGCTCTTCTGACATACCTGTCTCGAAGCGTCAGCCCGGACCCGAGGTGCATGAGCCCACTTTCAGGCCGGTGATCGAGCTGACAAGGGGACCTTGCCGGTCCTTCTAAGTCGGCGACCGAGCTGAGGAGGGCCTTTTACTAAGATGAACCTAACTAATTGGGGATGCTAGGCCCACCTCCAACAATATCCTGTAAGTGTTTTTAGTGATAAAAAACAAAGGGTACAAATAGAATCAATTGGCAATTGGCACATGTTATGCGCAATTACTGACATAGTACTAAGAAACAGTTCCCACGGAAATCCCACGTGTTACTCACAGCTAAATTACTTAATATGGAAAAGAGTCACGTGTTGCATCTCCACAAAACAAATATTAGCCCTATAGAAGTAATGTCTTTTAATTGGATATTTGTGGTCCAACGTAGGAGCTGGACCCAACTTCCAGATTTTAATAATAATCTTATCTATTAAGTTAAAATAAAGTGAAATGGTTCTGTTTGACCAAAGTTTCTAAGAATGTTCCTTGTACTATATTTTTAAAACCACTATAAACTCTAATCAAAGAGGGTAACCGTAGCTAATTTTGGCACATATAGTTAATGTATTATGGATTTTGATGAAAACAAACTATGCTATATCGTCTTTGTGGCGAATTTCTCTACAGCTCACAAAAATATAAAATAACGCAGTTTTTTTTTGTATTAAAAATGAAACAACAAAAATAAACCATCCGATTTACTTTCTATTGATTTTCAAATAAAATTCCGTTAATCCTATTTTCAACTTAAATGATGTGTTTTTTTGCTCCAGCATTCTCTTGCCAGTCTTTCCATTGTTCTAAACTACTAACTTGGGCTTGTATAATATACTGAGAAAATAATGCGCAAGTATTATACTCCTTCCGTTTCATAAAAATAGTTGTATTTTTTAAAAAAATTGTTTCATAAAGATAGATGTTTTGTATTTCCTATGCACAATTTATGTAGTGTTTTCTTATTTTACCCCTATTAATTAAAGTTAAAATAAGTAAAATAATTAATATTTAATTATTGATTAAAGATATATTAGGTTTTGTAAAAAGTTTCTTAATATATATGTGAAACCTTAAATATCCATTTTCATGAAACGGAAGGAGTATCGTTTTTTTTATATAGAAACAAATATTATATCGTTCATCTCTCATTTGTTGTAATTTTGGTTTTTGGTATATGTTGACTTAACTAAATCTTCAGTATTTGAATTCAATAAAACCCCATCACCTCATGTTTCCCCATTTTAGACTGTAAAAAAAAAAATATCCAGTATTAATAGTCAAGACAGTATAATAGGGTGTATGAAATACATGAAGGCAGTAGATTTAGGCGGTTCCCGAAAAAAAATAGGGTGTATTAAACTTAAATTTTGTGGTACTTTAATATTTTTTTTTAAAAAACGGTAGTTATATTTGGAACTAATTAAACTTGGTATTGTAGGGTATTTATATTATTATAGGGAGTATTGTTTTTATGAATAAATTGACAATACAAAGTGAAAGAAACAAAAAAAACAACTCACACGTTTGCATAGTTTTTACTTTACAAATTAGAGCTAAAAAGAATCAATTAGGCATTTCTTATCTATTAATTATACTTGGATTATTATATTTAATGGGTTCAAGCTCACTAACAGCTAATAAAATAATAGCTAACCTTTTTAATGCATACGTGGCACGGTGTGTTACGCGCGTTCATTTCGCATAATGTGGGTCCCATCACCGTAGCCTATATATATCCCCTCTTCCTCACTTCTCTGCTTCATAACTCCCAACAAAACAGAGCATAAGTCAGAGAAAGATTTTATTCGAACAATCCTTAATCTTTTTGTACTCAATCCTTACAAGAAATCGAATTTACATCTCTTTTAACAGTCATTTCACTTTACGAGTTTTTATTTTATTTTTAAAAAATCATTTTTCCGGCGAATAATTGTGCTTTTAGTAATAATGGATAATAACAATGAGATTGTTCTGGCGGAGATGAGGCCTAAGAAGCGAGCGGGACGGAGAGTGTTCAAGGAGACACGTCACCCAGTTTACAGGGGAATACGGCGGAGGAACGGCGATAAATGGGTCTGCGAAGTCCGGGAGCCGACGCACCAGCGCCGCATTTGGCTCGGGACTTATCCCACGGCTGAGATGGCGGCACGTGCTCACGACGTTGCTGCGTTTGCTCTGCGCGGGAGATCAGCGTGTTTGAATTTCGCCGACTCTGCTTGGCGGCTTCCGGCCCCGGAGTCAACCGATCCCGACGACATAAGGCGAGTCGCGGCGGAAGCGGCGGAGATGTTCAGGCCGGCTGAGTTCGGGAGCGGAATTACGGTTTTGCCTTCTTACGGCGATGAGGTGGATTTGGGGTCTGGTTCTGGTTCGGGATCGGAGGAGAGGAATGAGTATGGATATGTGGAAGAAGATGAAGTTTCGACGACGATGATGAGACTCGCGACGGAGCCGTTAATGTCGCCGCCGCGATCGTATATGGACATGACTGATCATGTTTACATGGAAGAAGAGATGAGCTATGAAGATATGTCACTCTGGAGTTACAGTTATTAAGCGGGACCCACATTTATAAATATAATATAGTAAATGTGTGTATATCGTGGAATAGTGTTGAGTTGTAAGATTTCCGTCTTGAGGTTTTTTAGATCCTCTTATTGAGTTAGAAGGGAATCATTTTGTATTGTTCTTATAAGATTTTTATAAAACAATTGGGCTTTACGAATCTATGTACCAATCAGAGGCCCATTTCATAAATTAAGCCAATAGTTATAGAAATGCTTGTGGCATTATATCCCTCAAAGTGCAATCTACTTGTATTTATATTTATTCAATCTTTATAAATTGATTAGCATTTACTCGTCTTGACTATTATAAGAGATTGGCCATTGAATCAGAATTTGTTGACTAGGAGTATTTTTTTTTTTCCGACGACATGCGACTGGGATTATATAATTAATTAAAATAAATAATTAATATTATAATTGATAAATTTAATATTTTCTTTGTTTTAGATAATTTGATTTTTTAGGTTTTTAATAATTAAGATTATTGACTATAAATCAATAATAAATTAATAATTATGATTATAATTGATAAATTATTAATTATTATTGATTCATAGTCATAAAAAATGTTTAGTAAAAAAAAACAAAATTTAAAGAGAAATAGTCTTCTTAAAAAGTCACAAAGTTCGTGAGCGTTGTTAAGTTAGAGAGCGCAGCAGAACAAACAAAAAAATATCCAAAAGGAGAATTAATTTGTTCTTTCTTGAATTGATTTATATACCTTTCTTCCTCTACTTGTCCACTTTTAAAGATCCCAAATATTTCATAGAGAACGGAAAGAATCAAATTTCTTTTTAATTATTTCTGTTTGTAAACTTTCCTGTGTTCTCAAGATCATGAAGAACAGCGAAGAGCAAATGAGGTCACTATTTGGAATTAGTCTTTCTGATAAACCCAGATGGCAACAATTTCTCATCTGTTCTTCTGGTTTCTTCTTCGGTTATCTCGTTAATGGCGTCTGTGAGGTTTGATTTCGCATTTTGTCCTTCTTCCTCTTCTTCTTTTTTTTTGTATCTGGAAAAAAATCTTGTTTTGCATGCGGTGTTTCTCTGCCTTTCTTTCCCGAGAAAATCCATGAAAATTTCGGATCAATTCCAAGGTTTAGAGAAGAATTCGGTGTTTTTCTAAAAATATTTCATTAGAACAACCCGGAAACAAAGGCGAAAATTTGGCATGCAATTTTTTTTTTGTTAATTCCGATATTCATACAATTAATTTCCCCATATTTTGCGTTTATTTTCCCTCTTGAGATTCTGTATTTGCTTAATCCATAAGTTAATAAATCATAATTAGCTGCCAATTTATAAAAGTATAATCCTTTATTTGACTAAAATTTCGGATTCTTTTTTTTTATATACTCTGTTTTTTTTTTCTCAAATTTGAAGGAATATGTGTACAACCGGCTCAAATTCAGGTATTTTCAAAGACAAATTTTACAAAAATAAATAAATTATAAATTCGAATAATAGAATTATAATGTGTGTGTGTGTGTGTTGCAGTTATGGATGGTATTTCACGTTTGTGCAAGGACTCGTGTACATTGTAATGATTTACCTAAATGGCTTCACGACGAAGCAAATGGTGAATCCATGGAAGACTTACGTGAAACTATCTGGTGTTCTAATGGGATCTCATGGTCTCACCAAAGGCTCCTTGGCTTATCTCAATTACCCTGCTCAAATCATGTTCAAATCCACCAAGGTATATATTTCACTTAACAACCAAGTTATGGCATTGTCCAATAGTGTCATTCATTAGTTGAGCCGGGGGTCGAAGTTTGGACTAATCTCTGAGATCAAAGCATTGTTACTTGTTAGTGTATTCTCGGGTTTATATATAACATTAATTAAAATGTCATTGCATTGGTTTATCTCGGCTTAGGACTAAGTTCGGCTTTCTTTATGGTCCTAGACTCCTAACATCATATAAGGTATGATAAAAGAAAGCAAAACTCACTTTCTTGATACATCTTGGGTTATGGGTTAGCAAGATAGGTAATAACATTTCATGGGTGGATCATTGCACTTGATAGGTAATAATATTTCAAACTTTGATTTCGTCATCTTCTCTAGGTTTTGCCGGTTATGGTAATGGGAGCATTTATACCCGGGTTGAGAAGAAAATACCCGGTCCACGAGTACATATCGGCTATGCTACTTGTAATTGGTCTAATCTTATTCACATTAGCCGACGCCCATACCTCCCCAAACTTCAGCATAATTGGGGTTATGATGATCTTGGGCGCTCTCATCATGGACGCCTTTCTCGGTAACTTGCAAGAAGCAATCTTCACGTTGAATCCTGACACAACACAAGTAAAAAAATCACAGTTTCTCAAATCTTTAATAATACCCCTATATCTCGAATAAATTTTAACGTTTTTATTTTTCTCTTCAATGGTAGATGGAGATGTTGTTCTGCTCGACAGTTGTTGGTTTACCGTTCTTGCTTGCACCAATGATTTTTACCGGAGAGCTTTTCAGAGCTTGGACTTCATGTGCTCAAGTAAGCTTATCTATCTAGTCTATTATAAACTTGTATGATATATTATGAAATCAAATTTTTATGTGTGTGTTTAACTGTTTATAGACCTTAATCAAATCTCAAGTAACTTTGTATAATAACACGATTTAAGAACCACTTTCACTACTTTAAATCTTATTTACCACCTAACGTAAATGACAAGAGACTATATACGAATTATTTATATAATGACCATTGACTAATGTAAATTTTTATTTTAAGCAACTAAGTTTTCTTAATTGACTTTTTGGTAGCATCCATATGTGTATGGAGTGTTGGTGTTCGAAGCCATGGCTACATTTGTCGGCCAAGTCTCGGTTCTATCCCTCATTGCGCTCTTCGGCGCAGCCACAACAGCTATGGTAAACTAACTACTCTCATCCTTTTTTTGTTGTTTCTATTGCATTTCGGTTTAGTATAATCGATCATATCTCAAAATAAGCAATTCGGTTAAGGCTGTTGGTCTAGTGGTTTTGGACTCTGGTCTGGTCCCTGGGTGCTAAACCGGTTTTCTCTTAGATTTGTTCGGTTTTGGGTGAATGTATATATATAACCAAAGTAGGATCATAAAAACTATAATAATACGTATAAATTCAATGCAACGTATTAGTTTAATTTTTATTTGTAGAAATGATGCTATTCTTGTTTGTGGGAACAGATAACGACGGCGAGAAAAGCGGTTACGCTGTTACTATCTTACTTGATATTCACAAAGCCTTTAACGGAACAGCACGGCACGGGATTGTTACTCATCTCAATGGGCATTGTTCTCAAGATGGTTCCAGATCCGAATCCAAACCCGAAACATAAACTTTTGGGTTCGGGTCAAATGCGGGCTAAGTTTGACAAGGAAGGCGATGAAGAGAGTCGTCCTTTGGTCTAATAATCAAACCATCGACGAGAGAATAATTTAAATGTTCGGGTCTCGTCTCGATTTATATATTTTATCTTTAATATATTTGTGTTGTTTAGCAAGTAGATTTTCTTATTAACTTTGTAGCTTAGATCGAAACATTATTGGGCAATTCAATTTGAAACATTATCACTAAATGCAAATGCATAGAACATGTTTGGTTTTGTCATTATTTAATTTCATTGGGTTCTTTTATTTTGTTCGCAGTCTCTTCTCTTGGAGAATTTGAATATTTAATTCTCTAATAATATTTGTGACAGCTAAGTTGTTCTGCTTTACCATCTATATCTATTCAGTATCAGCTAGATTTATATCTTGGAATGTCGACACAAACATAAAATAAAGGAAATGGGGTTGATAAGTTAATAAATACTAGTATGTAAATATAACTATAAATTTATCAAACCATAGTTTGTTCAGCGTCTGTAGTCCAACGGTTAGGATAATTGCCTTCCAAGCAATAGACCCGGGTTCGACTCCCGGCAGACGCATTTTTTCCATAAAAACACTTTTTAAAAAAAAAATTTGATCATAATCAGACTATTGACTTTTCTAAAGAAATCAAAATCACACTCTATTTCCGAGACTTCATCGGTTGTCTTTACAGTTGAGGTCAGTTTCCATGGAAAGGTTTTACTACAAAACAAAGACAATACAAGACCAAAATCAGATGTGTAGATACAATAATTATACTCATAAGAGTCTTCTTCTTCGTCTTCTTCGGTTTGTTCTAGCAGACGAGCGACAATCTGAGGGATGGAGCGGTGGGAATATGCGTGCAAGATGCCCATCTGATTATCGACTCCGTGACTGCAACATCCACAACTAACTGGTCTAGCTCGCCTAGTCCTATGGTCCAGTTCCTTTTGCTGTGCAGACCTGATATTCTTGACCAGTTTCCTCTTTCCCTTCTCGTCTCTGACTTTCCTGCTGCTTCTGTTTGATTCTCCCCTGCTTCCTCCCGCCTCTCAAGTTGTGAAGAAGAATCCAGTGAAGGCAGTAACCTCTTTGGGCTTGCGTCTGTAAACAATAGGATAAGATTATCTAATCAGCTCTTTCACATAATATTTTTTTTTTTATGGTGATAAAGAAGATGATACTAATGCAAACTCTGTCCAATGGAACTATGAAAATCAACAGACCCAGTAAGCATATCCCAACATTCTAAGCCAAGGAAAGAGCGAAAGAGGTACCTCGACGTTTTGCATCTGTTTCAGTAATGTCAATGTTCTGTGTGATCGCTGGGCTTGGACTAAAAAAGGTAAAGCTTGGCATAGATGGAACTCCAGTTGATGAGAAGCCAGCTGAGGTTGATTCCGGTTGTTTCCCATCAAAAGAAAACCCACCAACACCGGAATTTGGCAACGTGTTGTCCGCAGGTAGAAAAGACGAGAACGATGATTTACAATCCTTATCTGTTGATTGCTCTAACTGCCCCATGCTAAAGCTATAGTCTTGTTCCCGAGAAATGCATTGTGTGGAGAAAGAACATCCACCATTCTCCAATCCTTCACAGCCAAACCCATCCTGATCATATTGTTCTTGACTTGATTCAGGTAACTGCTCCATCCAAGAGTGAGCTGCAAACAAATGCACACAAAAAAATCGGCTGTAATTTACAAATCCATAGATACAAGTGATGATTTCCAAAGATTCAAAGAAACGATCGACAAGATGACATACCTAGAACATCATCAGCTGATAACCTTTGGGAAGGATCAACACATAGCATCCCGCGGATCAAATCCTTGGCGTATGATGTTATATGGTCCCATGGCTCTGCAGAAAATCTCAAATCTGCGGCCCTGACAGCATCAAAAATCTTTGACTTAGTCTTTCCCCAAAAGGGAGGCACTCCACTGAGAAGAATGTACAAAATAACCCCTGCACTCCATACATCAGCAGCTTGGTTATATCCTCCTGATAACACTTCCGGGGCTATATAAAACGGACTACCAACTGTCCCGTTCAACTTTTCGCCTGCTCATACGAAAACCAATTTCTTAGAATACACAATGTCCATAGACGTTTCTGGACTTAATTACTTACAAAAAAAAATACAGTGTTATCTATCTTACCAGGCTTTATATAGGTTGCCAAACCAAAATCAGCCAATTTGATTGGAGATGAAGAAGACATTGTGGCCATGAGAATGTTCTCGGGTTTCAAATCTCTGTGGACAATACCATTATCGTGACAAAATTTGACCACTTGCATCAAATGCTTAAAGAGCACCCTAGCACGGAACTCCGAATACTTTCCATATTTCTCGAGCTTGTGAAAAAGCTCACCGCCTGCGCATAGTTCCATCACAAGATGCACGGAATCCTCCTCCTCGTAAACCGCTTTGAGATCCACAACATTGGGGTGCCCAGCCAATTTGGTCATTATCGCAATCTCGAGTTTGATACTTTTCATGTCGTCTTGTGTTACCAGTCTGTCTTTAGAGATAGACTTGCAAGCAAGCTTCTCTCCAGTTAATTTATCAGAACATACTCTTATCACACCAAACTGACCCCAACCTAACTGTTCCCCAAGCACATATCGATCTTTTAAGTTGGAAACATTTACCGGGTTTAGAATGGTTTCGGTAAGGCTTGCAACTTTATAGCAATTGCAGAACTCAAATAAAGGCGGGCTCGTATTCTCCTTATCAGCTATGTCCATACCCATATCCAAACGTTCACCGATCAACAAAACCCCACCTAAAAATCTAAATTCTGCTAGCAATAAATCTCAGTTACAATCTTACTCCTATATTCTTGTTCTCCTCCAACCCTGAAAAACTCAACTAGGCATAACCCGGCAGGCGAATCTCCTCTTCGTTGCAATAAAACTCCCTACGCAAACTCCATTCTCCTTCGGATCCTCCGGTCTGTAAAGTTATAAGACCTAAACCTCAGATTCAAGCACTGATCAACAAAGTAAGAGCAACCAAAATTGGAAATGGTTCAGCTTTGGTGTAAAACATTCCATTTGAGTTTTGCACAAACGAACCCCAATCGTTTTTACCCAATTTAGCTTGAGATTAAAACTAAAACAGAACCCATAAGTCAAAATCCCTCCAGAGATCAAAGAACTAACTCACATCACAAAACTCGATCGAAACCCAAATGAAGATTTCGAGCTCAAAATCCTACGGAATACACAAAAACCCTCGATTCGGGTCATGAAAATGCATCCCGATCTCGAATTAATCAACTAAACAGCCTTAAATTTAGCCACAAACAACAAAAACGAATCTAAATAAGAAGGAGACCAGAAAGTTCGGCAACTCCTTCTACTTGAGAGATAAAACCCAATCAATCCAACAAAAAAGATGAGCTTTTTGCCCAAGAGAAATTCATGGAAAGATATAAAATTTCTGAAATTTAACCTTTATAGCAAAGAGGAATACCGTCGAAGAGTAAACAACAGCTATAGGGTTGCAGCGAAGAGACCAGACCCAGTCCTCTCCTCTCCTCTCCTCTAGTCTCTCTCTCTCTCTTCTCTTTCAAAAAAATGCCGTGTCAACTGGTTACCGGGAGTACCAGTTTCACGTTTTCTTACTTCGCAAGAAGTTTTTAATTACAAATTCAGACCATTCGTTTTTGTTTAATTCTAATTGTCAGCTCATACTTTTTAAATCTTAGGTTGAACCTAGGCATGGGCATTCGGGTCTTCGGATCGGGTCGGGTCGGGTCGGGTTTTTTGGGTTTCGGGTCCATTCGGATTCAGGGAATTGGACCCATTCGGGTCTCGGGAAAATTTCGGTTCGGATCGGGTCCTTTCGGGTTCGGATCGGGTCCTTGATTTTAAATTAGACCCGAAAAGGATCCGAAAACCCGAAAAAACCCGACCCGACCCGAGGAGCCATTTATTAGATTATCCTAATAAATAAATAAAAACTATATTTTGTGAATATTTTCGACTATAATAATCGAATGATCATCAAACTATCACAAAATGGCAGAAAAATAGTGAATCAAAGTTTTTGAAAAACATTTGCAAAAGACATTATTATTTTAAACCTTTGCTCAAAAAAAAAAGACATTATTATTTTCACTCTATTTTTTTGAAATTTTTGATACATGTATAATTGATGTCGAATTAGTATGTGTTTTGTTGAAACATATATTTTGCTGTCAGAAATTTTATTACAAATTATGAGAACAATTACAAAGATAATTTTTCAACTGATAATCTATATGTTCCACTAGAATCTATGCAGATTAGGAACACGACGAACGACTTTATTTGCACCATGCTGAAGAATTTCTATAAATTTACCTTATTAACCTGCAAAAATCGCATTTTCTAAGACTCGAACCTCATATCACTGGACTAATGGGCTTTCACGTATATATAGTTGAAATTATAATTGATTTTTTTTGTATCAAGATTGTGTTATTTATTACTACAAAGATTGTGTAAAATTATCCTAGTAAATGAAGATATATAAGGAATTTGAGAAGAAAAGAAGATGTTTTAACAATTTAGAAGGAATGAGTAAATTGTAGTCTTTGAATGATTCGAGCTTTTGGATATGTGTGCAAGAGGAAAGAGGAAACCTATCTAACGGCGAGAAACATGGGACCTACACAAACAAACAAACGAGCTTTCTATAGTTGGTGACGAAAATTAGCCAACATCCATTCACAGTATGTCACGTGTCAGTCTACTTGCCGTACGAATCTAACGGGACCTAGCTGTCTGAGACTCTGAGTAACCTAATTGAATTTACTTTTATTTAAACCCAAATATTTATTATTTTGGGTAACTTAATAAAATCATTAGAGTTGGTTGATTTTGTCCATGCTTTTGAGAACTCCATCTGTGTATTTCATGTTAATTAGCTGTACAAAGCATAGTGTACTCCACTATTTGTTTTTCTTGTTTATTTCCCAATTATTGACTTTTTTTTTTGTTTATTCGTTTTTTGTATAGAATTCTTGTCCTCACACTTTTGAATTCAGCAGATTCTAGCTAGGAAACTATTTTTGCAAATCATCTATGCTAACTGCTAAGAATGGACGTAATATCAGAATCGAATATTCAATGTAAGATCTTATATAGGATTAATGAGATTCGATCTAAAATCCTGTTTCAAATTCAATCCGATTTCATTTGATCTGGCGTAAAAAATTATAATACATGCTAATTAACTTATATATATGTACTCGCATAATACATGCTAATTTTTTTTAGGAATGATAATTAGGTCTTAATACAAAAATCATATTTTATTTTATCTTCTGTAGATATTCAAATGTAACAATTTAACATTGATATTTAAAATCCGCAAATATGATGAATATGTATATACTGTTCGATTAAATTTTATCTGTTGACAGAAAAGCAAAAATAAAAAAATCATTTGACAGAGAATTTTCATTTTAAAATTTCGAATATATAGTACTTTGTGTTTTTCTTATTCGAAAAAAAAAATATAGTACAATTCGGATAAAGAGATTGTATGATGGGCTTTTTAGCCCGTTTACTTTGTTAACTGAATCGACACGGTGCAAAAAGTTTGGCCCATGTTTTCATAAATTTGTCACATTTTTTTTTGTCAGAGAAAAAAAAAGGAACGCTGCAATCTCGAACCAGGCCCGTCTCGAACACACAAAAAATATAGAGTTCTATTACTAAATATACTCTGTGCAGTAGTTCATGGCACGACCTTATCATGTGCTACATGACGTATACCCAGTTCTCTGCACTGATTGCTTCAGCATTGTTGTTTATCATTTCATAAAATTCACTGAGGATATATGGAAGGAATATACAAATCTACTGTTTTTTTAAGCCTGAATCAGTAGCAGACTCAGAAATTTCTACTCAGTTTTTGTTTTTTTTAAGAAAATTAGTGGCACCATACAGGCCATTCTGTTTCTTTTTCTTCAAACCATGTTCATTTAGTTTTGTTTTAGTCAGCAATATATATTATACGGGACATAATCAAAATGATGATGCTACAACAATACCAATACAAACCATTAGATATTTAGATTACACTGTCCTGGTCGGGCAATCAGTTTTTTTTCTTTTTTCTTCATTAAATTAATGGCATCATATATTTTCATTTTTAAGTAAGTTAATAACTCAAATTAATACTAACCGACCATTAAAGCAACAAAAAACTTCGGCCATTTGTTGCCTTTGATCCTTTCTTTTTCATATAATGGTCTTGCTTAATCAAATTTGCTTTTATTATTTATGCTGAACTGATGATCAATAATGCTACTTTTCGTTTCTAATCAAAGCCACGCTCATTATTTTCCACCTAACATATTGGGCTTATTATGATCACACGAGAAAGTAAAAGAGTTGCTGCATTTTAACTGTAACCAATTGTCTATATTAATGGACGCTGATCATTAAATATTCATTTCATATATAATTATTACAAATCTATATTTTCTGATTTCTTTATTCATGTCCAAGAGAGACAGGTTAAGTGTGGCTATTTCTTTAATGCATTCCCTATAAGTTTTATCGCTCCATTTAGTTTATTTCTTCTCTCATCTAATTTGCATTTTCTTTAAATTAATATTATTTATTCATATTTTTTTGGTTTTCTATCTGCTTCTTAGTTTGACACGTGTCCATTAAATTAGACATAGAATCTTGGTGTTGCATTTCCTCAGAATTATATGGACTCTTTATTGCCTCTAGCCAAGTAGCTATATATATAACGAAATAGGTCGAAATATTAATTTCAACCATAGGTTATCACAAAACCTGTATAAAAGAAAACCATAGTTTATCATACATCTACATAGAGACACATAGATACAAGTGAGAGTTTTACACTCCATTTTGTTTCAACTTCAATTTTATAATGATGATGGATAGATTTTGGTCATGGAAATTGTTTGTTGCTCTCTTTCTTTTCATCCATTCTCCGATTTGTTCTTGTGACAAAGGTAATTAACACACACATATATTCTTATACATTATATACATATAATACATGTTACTGTGAATTGTTACAGTTTTACCCACTTATCGCAGCTCCGAACTACTCTTTCATGCGCGACGCGACAGGGAGTCCAACGACATCGTACTACGATTACATCATCGTCGGTGGTGGGACCGCCGGGTGCCCTCTAGCCGCAACGCTGTCTCAAAACGCTAGCGTTTTGCTACTCGAACGCGGTGGTGCACCATACAACAGCCCAAACATTACGAGACTCTCGGCTTTCGGAGCCGCTCTCTCTGATCTGTCTGAGTCCTCACCGTCTCAGCGTTTCATATCGGAGGACGGCGTCATTAACGCACGTGCCCGAGTTCTCGGCGGAGGAAGCGCTCTCAACGCCGGCTTCTACACACGTGCCGGAACCAAATACGTTAGGTCAGTGAGTGCATATGTATACACTAATACGCATGCACGTCTACATATACATTTTACGTATGATGAATTTTATTTGCTTATAACTTTAAGTAAGTTATGCATACCATTAATTTATTACACACACACATGTATAAATTAATACAAAAAAATATATAAGAAAATTCTTATGGAAATATCTAATTTAACACTTTTATAACAAAGTTCAAATTAATTGGTCTTATTTTAGTTATAGTGTTTTTTGTCCTAGCGTAATAGTTTTATTTATTTATTGGTGTGTAATACTCATCGGAAAAATAAAATACGATTTTCTAAAGATGATTTTATAAAGTCCAAGCATTCTCTAGCTGAAACTAAAAGTGAAATATAAAATCATAGTTATAGAAATAAAAATATCATCGATACACTAATATATGTGGGGAAACTATTAATTTACCTATACATGCTTAATTAAGATACATATTGTTGTTGTTGCGTTTGGTGCGTCGATGTTACAATAATCAATTAATACGAATTGAAATGTTGTTAGGAACATGGGTTGGGACGGAGCGCTAGCGAATGAGTCGTACCGTTGGGTAGAAGCCAAAGTGGCGTTTCAGCCGCCGATGGGGCCATGGCAAACCGCCGTGAGAGATGGGTTATTGGAGGTTGGTATCGTCCCTAACAATGGCTTCACTTATGATCACATCAATGGCACCAAATTTGGCGGTACTATTTTTGATCGGAACGGCCATAGGCACACCGCCGCCGATTTATTAGAGTACGCCGATCCCAAGGGTATTACCGTCCTTTTGTATGCCACCGTCCACCGGATCTTGTTTCGGACTCGAGGTACGTAGTTGAGGTAGTAATGTACTAATTAATCCTAGAAGACTAGAATAAATACATACAAATGTAGGTGGATTTCTTATATTAACATAACATTATGGTGGTCAAAACTCTTTTGTAACTTCTTATAAAAAAGAAACTATAAAACCTATTTTGCATCGTAAAAGGTCTTACTTTAACAATAAAAAGGTATTACTTTTATATTTTGAATAAGAAACAAAATATAACTAGGGTTTAACCCGCGCTATAGTCATTTTTTAAAAATAAATTGTTTTGAAATTTAAGAAAATTGCTTTTATCTGAATTTCACAATATGACTAATTATTGATTATAGATAAAGCTATCAATTTGTAATAATTTGTCTATTTAACCCGTTTTGCAGTGAACTAAAATATTATTCGGGCTAACCTGAAAATTTTTATAATCTTGAAAACATAACTTGAATATGCACCGTTAAATGACTATAGTTTTTGTGATTAGTTTACGAACTCTTAAAAAAATAGTTTTCTTGTGTCTAACTTTTTATAAAATTAGTAAAATATTTTTCAATTTTTGTTTTGATATATATTTAAATAAAATATAGTAAAAAATATAGCAAGATTTTGAATAGATTTTTTTCTTTGAATATATATGAATTGGTTATTATTTTAAAATATATAGTATTAAAAATAATTAAAAAATTAAATAATAAATAACTTCTTTAATGCAAAATATATACTTTCCATATTTTAATCAATAATTTAAAAAAACTATTATATCATTTTCTATTTCAAATATTCTTTGTTATTTGTAATGACATTTCATGTAATAACTTACAAAACAAAGTTCATTTTTAAAAATGTCTTCTTAAATAATATTAAAGCGATACTAAGTTAATGATAATCATGAAAATATCTTCTAAATACTTATTTTTATAGATAAATTAAAAATACGTGACAAAACTATATTAGCTAATATTGTTTCCCAAGTTGTGTTTCTTGAAATGGGTTTGATCTAACATTTGTGAAACATCAAGGTCTATCATTTTCACTATATATGATATATCTCATTTAAATTCCCTTGATTCATCATAATCTTTTTATAATTATTTTATCAACTATGATGAGCTAACTATCAAATCTTCAATCAATTTACGCACACGTTTAAGGTACCACCAAGCCTATAGCCATCGGAGTTGTGTACCGAGACCGGACCGGTCAGGCCCACCGAGCTTACCTAAAGGAAGGCTCATTTAATGAGATCATAGTATCAGCCGGAACCCTAGGGAGCCCACAACTTCTGATGCTAAGCGGTGTCGGCCCATCAACTCAATTACATGCCCAAAACATCACGGTTGTGATGGACCAACCTCATGTAGGTCAGGGCATGTATGACAACCCTATGAATGCCGTGTTCATCCCTTCTCCGGTCCCCGTCGAGGTCTCACTCATCGAGGTTGTCGGAATTACCGGCGAAGGAACATACGTCGAGGCTGCTGGTGGCGAGAATTTTGGCGGCGGTGGTGGTAGTGGTTCCTCCACTAGAGACTACTACGCAATGTTCTCTCCAAAAGCAACATTATTAGAGTCAACTTCAATGCCCAAATTATCATCAGCCCAACCTTTTCAAGGAGGGTTCATTTTAGAAAAAGTAATGGGCCCACTATCCACTGGTCATTTGGAGCTCCGGACCCGAAACCCGAATGATAACCCAGTTGTGACCTTCAACTATTTCCAACACCCGGACGACCTAAAACGATGCGTTCGAGGGATCCAAACCATAGAGGGAGTTGTGCAATCTAAGGCGTTTGCGCGGTATAAGTATGCAGATATGTCTTTCGAGTATTTGCTTAACCTTACGGCGAGTACTCCAGTCAATCTAAGGCCGCGTCGCAGTGGTCCTGGAGCCTCGTTGCCTCCATCCGCTGAGGAATTTTGCCAACATACGGTTACAACAATTTGGCATTACCATGGAGGATGTGTTGTGGGTAGAGTGGTCGATGGGGATTATAAGGTTATTGGTATCGACCGGCTTCGAGTCATTGATATGTCGACCGTTGGTTATTGCCCCGGGACAAACCCTCAAGCCACGGTTATGATGCTTGGCAGGTGAAATAAATCATCATAAAAATTATTGTATTATGATTTTTTGACTAATGGCTATTAATGATTTTTTCGGTGACTTGAATATTCTCTTGCAGGTATATGGGTGTGAAGATCTTGAGAGAGAGACTCTCCAAGAAGTAGAGTTTTGAATCGGATCATGGTTTTGTGATACGTTTGTTAAAAATGAAATGAATCAAGATCTTATTGTTCAATGCTTTAAATAGCTGATTATATATTGTACTTGGTACTTTTCTTTTTGGTCCTTATTATTGGGCCAACTTGACATGCATAGACATGTTTTCCGATAACCACGTTTTGTTCACTTTCTATATTTAAGGTTTACGAGATCATTGCTCTCTAGAACCATATTAGTTAGAGCAGTAGAAAACTAGAAACATACTGAACTTTATCTAGAGAATCTTGATTCGAAACTCAGATGAAACACTAATTTACATTGTGCCTATTAAGAAAAATATGGCTTGGCGAGTTTGATTTTCTGGACTTTGTCCTCATCAGGATCATTTGCAACATATGACTTGATATGATAACCAATTGTTGATTATCTTAAAATATCATATCAAGTCCTTTCGAATTAATAGAAAACAAAAAAAAAATCTTTAAAAGGACAAAAGCGATTTATTGGTAAAAAAATATCACACACAAAAAAAAAATCCACATGAGATAACGAATCGAAGTCTCTTGATCAAGAAGTAATGTTGACTTCATGACTTGATTATGAAGAGTTATATCACAATTAGGTACATACATACATTATACATACACGTAGATGTATAACATAAAGCCGGGCCAATATATAATCCCACAACACAAGGCCACTGAAACTTCTATAAACCCAAAAATAAAACAAAACAAAAAGAGAGAGAATCATATAAAAGAGAACCCGTTTGGGTTTGCAAGGGCAAAAGCGTAATTTCAACGGAAATTGGCGGTGCTCTTGTAAGTCATACCGGCGTTCCAGTTAGACGGAGCAACGTTCCAGGCATAGACGGTTTCACCGGTGGTGTAAGAAGTGACCCGGAAAGAGAGAGATTGACCGTAGAGAGAGGAAAAAGCTTGGTAAGAGGCTCCCCAATTGTGGCTCATGCTTATCCAATTCGTCCGGCTACCTTTCACGGCCATGCTATTTATGTCTCCGGCGCCGCCGACATTCATGACGAAGATGAGAAGCCAATAAGCATTGCCTTGGAATTGAAACCTCATACCTCCACTCCTTTTGCATGGGACTCTACATATATCAATCGCATATAACATATATTAGTTACATAGTTTTGGACTATATATGAAGTCGTTATTTGAATATCAAAGTATTTGAATAATCTCAATCAAACATAAACATTTATTGATTATGGGATTAATTAATCGGTATGACGGAATAACCTATATAAATCTTTTTAATTAGCACCGCTAAAAAGATAATTTTATTTTTGAGCTGAAATATTTGTATAACTAACAAATTCAGTCATAATAATCTAAATGAGATATATACCTGCGGTATGCAACAGGGATAATACCGGCCTTCCAATTAGCGAGTTTCATGAAAGCCGGTTTAGCCATATCGAAATGGGTTCTAGGAGGATTACACCAACCACCATTGTTGGAGTCTTGGTACCAATTAGGAGGGCAAAGGTTGGTAGCTGTGACCACCGTTGATGGGTTTCCGTAGTAACAATGCGGCGAACTCCTACACATTATTTGGAAACATTGGCCACAACCGTAACCGTCTTTGAACAACGTCGTGCTTAGCGCCGCCGTGGCTACGCCGTAGCCGCTGTTAAACAGGTTTCCGTACCCACATGCACCACCTTCATATATTCGTAGAGTTATTATGTCATTGATTGTATATATTGTTATTATCAGGCCTGGTCTATAACACAAGACCAATGACGGATTTATAGGACTAAATTTTGTAATTTTTTTTAAGAAGATTTTTTTTTTACGTTAACAAAAAGCCATATGAATAAAACATATTTTAAAAAACTTTGCACATTATTTTTTTTTATCTTGGTGATTATATTGTATATACATGAGAAAGTGAAATAATTTTCTTGCGTACCCATGGTTTCACTACCGGTCTCGTCGCCGTAGAAAGTAGCATGAGCGTATCTCCACGCGCTCGGCCTGTAATATCCGGCGACGAAGTCACCGGAGATGGCGAAAACGACGAAAACTATTGCAAAGAATTTGTTGAAGCTCCAAAAACTTGAGATCGGACCCATCTTTAGTTTCTTTCTCCTTTTTCGAAGGGTTTTCTTAGGGTTTGTTGTTTTGTTTGTTTGTTGATGAAGTAATCGAATTAGAGACAATCTTATATAGAGGGAATTTTGAACGATAGTGGTGGTGGTGGGCCTGGTGACTACGTGAGGGTCATGATCCCTTTTACCCAATTTTATTGGAGACTTTTGTCCGTACCGATTGGGATTTGTTTCATTTCATTGAATTTTTGCAATAGAAATATTAAATAAAAAACTAGAGAAAACAAGTCAAATTATTGTTTAAGTGAAATTTAGAATATAGACTTTATAATACAAGTTGACGTGCGAGCAGGTTATATAGACTTTAGAATATAGACTTTATCCAGTCTCCTACGTGCGTCTATGTATATAATATATATACTACATTTTCACAATTATAATGAATTTCTTTTCAGTGATTTGTTTATTTTTGTCAATGATTAGTTAATATAAGCTGCACACATTAGTTTTTTGTATTGCCGTTCTAATGCTGTTTTTTTTTCTAATTTTGTTAACAAAACAAAAAGGAGCACAAAGTCTACGTTTTTTTTGTTTTTCCCGGCTATGAAATCTTTATTTGGCTAAGCATGTTTCATATACTAATGTTAATTAACAATGGCCTTGTTGATGTGAATATAGAATTTAATATGGCACAGTCAAACATTAAAGTTGGATGATCGACAAATTACAATTCGATGATTATATTATGGGAGAATTAGAAATTTAGAGCAAAAAAACAGAATTATTGTCCCTTAGTATTTATTGGTAGATTATTATCCACTTAATATTTATATTAAGGTTAATCTAGTTTTACCCTTTAAAATAATAATAATCAATAATTTATAAAATCAAAATTAAAATTAAAATAAAAAGCATTGATAATAATAAAAAAAGGTTGCGACTTTAAAACCAGAGAACAGAAAAGTTTCTCGCAATCTCCGTCGGTTCTCCGCCTTCTCCGAGTTTCGCTTCTCCGACTTTCGCTCCTCCCCCTCTCCGCCTCTCCGCCTCTCCGCCTCTCTGCCTCTCCTCCTTCTCCGCCTCTCTGCCTCTCCTCCTTATCCGCCTTCTCCGCCTTCTTCGACTTCTCCGCCTCTCCGGTAAGCTAAATTTACTCCTCTTCCTCCGCCAATTGGGATAAATCTATTGTTGAAGTGATTTGGAGCAGCATGATAAATCGATTTAGGGATACAAATTGGACGATTGTTGAAGTGATTTAGAGAAAACTTCTTTACTTTCGAAGTGTTTTGTATCTTAGTAGCTATGTTCACGTTTTTTGGCATCTAAGTTTTCTCTTAGTCGTGGATTGATTTGGCTTGAATGATGGTTTTTTTTCCTCGAATAGTATCTACTTTTATCTTGTTTTTTATCTTAGCTTTGTTGGTTCTTTGTCACTTTTTAATGCCACGATTCTCAGTTTCTTATTTTAAACATGGATTTCTTCTCCTGTACCAACACCAAACTGTAATGATGAAGCTCTTGATACTCTTTTTGCTACATAAATGATTCGGTCATGTTTGTCTTGTAATGATGAAGTCTTGATACTTCTCTGTTTAAGTAAATGATTCGATCTTGTTAAGTAAAAAAGTCTTGTTTGTCTTGTAATGATGAAGCACTTGATACTTCACGGTTTAAGTAAATGATTTCATCATGTTAAGTAAAGAAGTCTTATTTTATACTCTGAGTCTGAATGTTTTCGTAGCATTTATGTTCTTATTGTCAAATAACGAAGATTCAGACAGTTTGTTTAACAACTGTTGTTGTTTTCCCTTCTTTTTAGGTATGGATTTGGAGTTGCCAAAACTGCGCTTTAGGCCAGGAAGTGAGCCGCAAGTAGAAAAGATAAACAACCGCTGCATGTTATCGATTCTTACCACACTGAAGACAGCGCTCCCAAATGAGTACAAGAAAGTTTTGAGCGATCCAGTCTTTGGTCCGATTGTGGCAATGCATAATAATGGTTTCGGGTATTCAGCTCGATTGATCCACACCTTCATGTGTAAGCAACTCATCACTGACAAGAAACATGAGCTATGGTTCGTGTTTGCAAGGAGGCCTCTACGTTTTTCTCTCCAAGGGTTTAGGACCTTCCTTAATACCCTCATACTTATGCATAATCAGGCTTCCAATTGTTTTTGCTGAAGCTGTCCTAGAGCCTTTGTTTTTGCTAGAAGGAGCACATGTATGTTCAGCCACATACTTGTTGATTTTGAAATACGTTGACCCATGTAGACCTTCTGCACGAACACACCAATTGCATAGGGGATCTTTGCAGCGTATATACCACCATTTTTTTGATGATTGTACAACACTGTAGTCAAAGTTATGCTTCATTGCTGAAATTTCCAGAGTTGCCTTCAAAGCATTTTTGCTTATAAAATTTTGGTCCTTCTTTACATCATCAATCAACCAAAATCGAGCTTTGTTGTCACCGTTTTCTTTGTTTCCAGAAAACACACCATCATCACCATCATCAAAGACTTCCAAATCGTGACACACATTCGATTTGAAGTCATCATTTCGATGATCTTTCACAACTTCTTCTGTTTTTTGAGGCAACTTAGCATCATCTTCTCTACAACTTGAATCAGATGGTTCCTTATTCAAATCAATTGTAGCTGTAAACGTCACACACAAACGTATCGACGTATTCTTCTTTGCATACCCAACAAAAAATTTTACTTGACGATCATTTGTAATGATAACTGGGGGTGATCCTAAGTAATCAATCAAATCGCTTGGTAGATAACTCAACTCGACATTATTTTCGAGTACTCCAAAGTCCTCTAAAACCATCGTTTTTAATTCCACAAGAGTAGTACTTAATTCCAATGTTAGTAATCTACCTCGTTTTTCTTCATCAACAATGAAAATCCACTCCTTACTGATTCCCGGTCTCCATGCACCACATCTGACATAGATATGCACTATATTTGAAGCAGAAGAAGAGAACACAAAAACTAATTCTCTGAATATCGTGAAGAAGATAGTGACGTGAAAACAAAAAAAATTGAATAACCTGTGTTTATAATATTTTCTAAAAAATAAACAAAAAGGTTTGAAAAAGGAAAAAAAGTTTTAAAAAGGGAAAAAAAATATTTCAACGACAAAGGAAATCTTTTTTAAATCTTTTTTTCCTAAAAACGATTTCAAACCGATTTAAAAATGGAAAAAAAAATATTTTTAGAAGATTTTCAGTTGTTCCTAGATTTTCTCTTAGATTTTGTTAACCGTTTGGTAGAATACGTATTCTACATTCAGTAGAATCAAGACAAAATAGTAGAACTTCAATTTTACAACAAAATAGATTATAGAGAAAATGGTAGAACTTCTATTCTACAAAAAGTATAATATAGAGAACATGATAGAATGCGAATTCTATAATTAGTAGAATACATACAACATTGTAGATAACGAATTCTATAGGGATAGTAGAATGCTATACAAATAGTAGAATACCTATTCTATACTTGATAGATTTTAGATCAAATACTAGAAACCAAATTTTACAATTAGTAGAACATAAAAAAAAAAAAATTTAAAAAAAAAATTTCATAAGATAAATTACATAATATATATTACTTATGTAATATGAATTTTCAGAATTTTTAAAGCAAGTATAAATATTTATTTTGATTTTTTTAATATTTAATAAATGATATTTTGGTTTAAAAATGGCATATCTCAAATAAGTACTAAAGAGACAATAGTTCTGATTTTTTGCTCTAAATTTCCAATTCTCCCTTATATTATTAAGAAGCCAAGCTAACTTAATGTATATTATAATATTTAGACTTTATTTATCATTTTTAAATTTACACATTAGCATTTTAATTGTAATATGCTCTTTCAGTCTCCTATAATATAGGGGATTCAATGAACAATACACTTTCTTTTTCTTAATCGTTCAATAATTAACAATAGATTGATTATTAGCCCCATTGATGAAACCGGACGATCTCTCAATCCAATCGAACCGGGGAAATCAAAGGCTGGTTCGAGAAAAACGCCTTCAAGTTAGCTAGAGCAACCTCCGTAACATTGTTCAAAGACCCTGGCGTGAGCATAGCTGCATGTGGAGACAACACCACATTGTCCAAACCAAACAACTCCTCCGGAAGTTCTGGTTCGTTCTCAAACACATCTAAACCAGCACCACCAATCACTCCTTCGACCAGACACTTCACCATCTCCTTCTCATCAATCAGTCCTCCTCGTCCCACGTTGATGATAACCCCGTCCTTCCCAAGCGACTCCATCACCTCTCTGCTCACAATGTGGCGAGTTTGGTCCGTCAGAGCGCAGCAGAGGACGAGGACATCGTTGTTGGCTGCTAAGGAGGGAATGTCGGGGAGGTACCGGTATGGAATGCTCGGTTTCTGACTTCTTGAGTTGTAAGAAATGATGCAGCCAAAGGGTTCGAGTCTTTTGGCGACAAGGGATCCGATGCTCCCCAACCCAACTATCCCAACTCGCTTTCCACTTACCTGCAACAAGACAGATTTATCATAAGCAGAAAGATTGATTGAAAAGTTTTCGTCTTTCTCCTGATCAAACTAAAATGTGAGATTTTGATTGATGAATCATATGCAGAAATCCACAAACAATCAACCCTGGTAATCTTATGGCTTGCATCAACCCACAAGAAACATAATCTATTTCTCTGTGGTTCTCTCAGCATCATCTTCCACTAAGAGAGAGAGAGAGAGAGAGAGAGAGAGAGTTGTTGTATCTAAATCAAGCTTTATCAACAGATTCTCTGTACCCCACAATCTAAAGCTATCTATCTTAAATCTGCACAATCTACTTTTTCCTTTTGTAGAATATTTTTAACATCACATCGAATCATTTGACGACTGAAAAGGACCCTACAAGAGTTAGATCAGTTTCGAAAGTGAGAGTTTGACTTGGAACAAACCTTGATCCCTAGTTGGAAATCTCCGGATCTCGCCCAATTACCGGACCGGACGAATCGATCGGCGGCCGGAATACGACGGAGGACGCTAATTAGCAAACCGACGGCGCAATCCGCCACGTCCTCCGAGAATGCGTCGCCAGCGTTCGTAACGGCGACGCCGCGACGCATGCACTCGGCGAGATCGATGTGATCGGTGCCGGCGCTGGTGCAGACGAGTAGCTGGAGAGAAGGGAGGTGGGAGAGGAGTTGGGCGTTAACCTCAAGCCTGCCGATGTTGACGAAAGCTCTGACGGAGGAGGCGTGACGGGAGAGGAAGATCGGGAGTTGATCCGATGAGGCGGGAGTGTTGAGAACCCGGAAGTCACGACTCAGAAGCTCGTCGAAATATTCCAGAGCCAGTGGCCGGGAAAGGAGGACGAGCGGAGGATCTGAAGATTCCGCCATTCACTTTTGATTGGAAGAGGACTGTGGCCTTCTTTACTTAAAAGGGGTCTCTTTTAGTTTTCTGATAACATTTATTCGTTGGCTAAGGCAAAATAAATCATTTTCAGTTTTCTGATAACATTTATTAAAACTAGTATTATATTGAGAAAATATAATTGGACATTCTAACAATTTGTCAAAAAAAACAAAAAAAAACACATCCTAACCAACCACTACAATTTGTTGCTTACTTCTTTATGAAAAATATAACTCATGGGACAAAAAAAGAAAGAAAAAAACTCATTTAAAGTCACTAAAAACAATGTTTGAAATAATTTTAGTTTAAATATTCAGTATATATATATTTTATATCTAATAATATTAAGAAAATAAAATATACAGTATATATATATATATATTTTATAACATCTCATATAAATTGATTAAATTTGAGAGTTTATAAAATCACGATAAAGAACATAAAAAATATCATGTGGAATATAGAAATGAGACCTTCCGGAGAGGAACATATATATTAGATCTCTTCTAATTCAATAAATCGCAATTCATCAAATTTACTTTCTCAAAATCAGATCTTCGGGAGGGGAATTGGTCATTTTTATTTTTAACTATTTTCAATTGGTATAAATAATTTTCAAATAATCGTGGTTGCGAAAAATTTCTCAACTCAAAATTGACCATGCAAAATTATGATTAATAAAGTCAACTATTAACTGAATAAACAAGGATGTTAATTTCTTAGAGCATTTCGATCGGTGAGAATTCTTTAAAGGATATTTCATAAATAAAATATTAATTTTTTGTTTTTGTTTTTAAGAGATATTTCACAAATAAAATTTTAATTTTTAATTTTTGTTTTTAACTAAATAATTAAAAAAAAATTAAAACATCTGGGCCAATCAAAAATTGACACAAAAACATTTGGGTATCTAAACTTTTGTGGTGGGTATCTATCACCGTGCTTTTACAAACATATCTTATCGGGATTTCGCCCGGAGTCGATCATGCACACCAATTATTTTTTTTTATTTTTTTTTATCCAATTTTTTTAAAGGAAGGTAAATTAGAAACCAAGAGGAAGGAATCGTGGGAGATGGAGATGGCGATGGCGAGGAAGATGATAAGCAAGGAGGAAGTTGTAGAGAAGCTTAAGGATGACGGAGATTTCGACCGTCTCCGCCTCAAAATCATACGCCGCCTCAAGGAAAACGTAACCCCTCTTTCTCTTTCTCCGACGTCTTTGCGTTGCTCCTTTAATTAGGGCTCATGGTCTCTCGATTTACTAATACCTTCGTATCGTGGATTTCGGACCCTTATGATTGATTGTTTGGAGAGGAATCAGATTTTATTTGCCTCAATTGTATCGATCTAGGGAATCTTAGGCAATTTTTGACTTGAGTGAAGTAAAGCAGTGCTGATTTGGAGGGTTTTACCAAAATGCCTCCAAGTTACCTCTATGTTTTCAGATCTTAGCTGAATCAGATCCACGAGGAGAGTGTTTATCTTATTGGTGTTAGATCACTGAATCTCCCTGCATTTTCTCAGCATTACTTATTGTGAATTGGTTTGTCAAGTTTGCTGGTACATGATATATTATTAACCTTGATGCGTCTTTACACCAATCCATCGAATGTATTTCCGCAACTTGGTAGGATTTTAGATAAGACTGAAGGGTTACTGTGAGGCAACAGGGACTGTTCTTTTAACGGTTTTGATAAACATCTCGAGCTTTGTTCTTTGCGTTCTGACTACGAAAGCGGTAACTGGATTGCAGGAGGAATTACGAAACAACATGACATCATTTGTCAAGGAGACAGCAGCTTTGAATCGGCCGGGTGCTCAAAATATGAAAACTAGGCAACTCTCTGATGCCATATTCGAAGAAGTCGGGTAAGTTGGATCAAGGGTTTCCTTCTATTCAGTGACTCTTGTTGTTGTAGCTGAAGCATTCTAAAAAAAGTTTGGATTTTTTACTCGTAGGAGCAAGATGTTGAGCCAGCTTTCAGATGGGTTGTGGGGGATAATAAGATCAGAGGACGGGATGAAGAATGAAATCAGAGAAACCGTGCAATCTGTCTATGCGACATTATCAAACCCTGGAGGCGTTCAAGACGGATCATCCACCAGAGAAGCGGAACATAACGTCCCAACACCGGTCCCAAAAGGTGAAACCTCGTCTTATCCCCATTTAGAGACGAGTAAACAGAAGCAAGAACTGATTCATGTAGCTGTAGAAGGAAACAAAGCAGAAGCATGTAGCAGCAGAGTTAATAACATTGACAACAACAACAGTGATGAAGAAGATCCTGAACTCCCTCCTGGTTTTGGCTAAAATTGTAACTGTTTTTTTAGCCTTTTCTGCTACTTTTTTTGTATCCATAAAACTCCTTACAAAATTATATGATGTAATTGCGATTAGTATAATAAATCAAGTGCTGTTTGAAAAAATGTTTTTTATTTGTTTAATTAAAATGATAATCTAAAGGTTGCGACTTTGTGAATGTGAAAGGAGAAAATAAATAAAAGGCCGTATAAGCTGAAGAACGAAAGGAATGGCATCAATTCTGAGGTCAGTGGCAACGACTACAGCCGTTGTAGCCGCAGCTTCTGCGATTCCCATCGCGATCGCGTTTTCTTCTTCTTCTTCTTCACCTACCATCTCTAAATCTCAGTTTCTCAATTTCTCCTTCCTCTGCCGATCGTCTCCACGTCGCTTTGGGCTTTCACGAAGCTTCGCTAGCTCTCCCATGGCGACCGTTCCCGCTTCTGATCTTAATCTCCGTCAGGTTTGGCTGAAATATTTAGACTTTTGAGTTGCTCTATTTCCAATTTTAGCTTTTCCCTTTTCCTAATTCGATGATCTGGATTTTTTTTTCTAACAATAAATTCGTTTTGCAGGAGGATCGAGTCATGCCTCAGCTCCTTGTAAGTATTTCTATTTCCTTTCTAGATTTCGGACATCATCCTTCGATTTCTGATCAATTGATGGATACAACGATTTAGGATTCAGCCTCTGGGAACTTATGTTGTGTGTCTTAGACTCTTAATCGGTTGTTGTTGTTTTTAGACCGAGTTTATGGTGGATATGAAATGTGAGGGTTGTGTTAACGCCGTGAAGAGCAAGTTAGAAACCATTGAAGGTAATAAGAGATTATATGGTTCTTCGATTGATCGTGGAAACAACTTTGTCTCTCTTCTGTTTGGTGTTGCTTACCATGTGCAATGAAAATTTGATCTTGAAAGGGATTGAAAACGTGGAGGTGGATTTGCCTAACCAAGTTGTGAGAATACTTGGATCTTCCCCCGTAATGGCTATGACCCAAGCTTTGGAGCAAACCGGTCGAAAAGCTCGCTTGATTGGACAAGGTGTTCCTCAAGGTTAGAACACGTTGGATTGGGTTTATGTCAAGTTTCAATTCTTAAACGAAGTAAACAAGACAAATTGTTCGACCTTTGATACACTGCCTTTTCTTTTTCCTATTCTAATTCATTAGAAAGTTTTGGAATTTGGGGATTTACCATTTAAACTTTCACGTCCTGTCTTTCATTGATAGCCTCTTTTCTCATTCCATGCCTTTTACTTTGCGATGTGTCGGCAGATTTCTTAGTCTCAGCTGCAGTAGCGGAATTCAAAGGCCCTGACGTTTTCGGGGTGGTCAGATTTGCTCAGATCAGTATGGAGCTTGCAAGAATCGAAGCCAACTTTACCGGTTTATCTCCCGGAAACCACAGTTGGTCTATCAACGAGTATGGAGATCTCACAAACGGAGCAGCCAGCACCGGGAACTTGTACAATCCATTTCAAGATCATACCGGCACAGAGGTTGGTCACACTCACTCTTAAAACATCAAATATCATCACAATGCTCTAAAAATCAGAACCATTCCGGTATTTTTTTCTTCTTCTTTTGTCAGGCATTGGGTGACCTGGGAACACTAGAGGCAGACCAAAGCGGAGAGGCCTTTTACTCGGGAAAGAAAGAGAAGCTCAAGGTTGTGGATCTTATCGGGCGAGCAGTGGTGGTTTACAAGACCGAGGATAATAAGTCAGGCCCGGGATTGACCGCTGCAGTGATTGCTAGAAGCGCAGGAGTTGGCGAAAACTACAAAAAGCTTTGTTCTTGTGATGGTACTGTCATTTGGGAAGCTACAAACAGCGATTTCGTGACCAGTAAGGTATAAGAACAATGATAAATTTGACAATACATTACGTATTGTCTAGCAATTAAGACTTGTTTTGGATCAAAATTTGAGCGTGTCTTGAAACAACACAAGCTTTTTGTATTGTACCAAAATCAATGTGCACGTGTGTAACGAATGTACGGCTTATTACGGGTAAGAGTTAAGTAATGGTCGAGGTTTAGTATTTTCGTCTCAGAAGTTGATCGGTATATATACTCTGTAGATCAGAACATAATCAACAGGTTTCGTGGTGTAGTTGGTTATCACGTCAGTCTAACACACTGAAGGTCTCCGGTTCGAACCCGGGCGAAGCCATTTTTGAGCATTATCCTTTTTAATAATTGACCAAATGTTTTAGATAATGTTGTGTTCTCAATATCTTACGGCCCCATGCAAATATCCCACTATTTTTGGGCCCACTAAAATTGGGTCGCACATGGAAACAAATGGTTACTACACAGTCTGGCCTACATGGCTACAGTTTATTCTTGTAAACGTAAGTGTTATAAACTATATGTATATTATATGAGAAAGGTGAGAGAGAGCAAGTAAGTAAAGAGTGGAGAGGGAGAGAAATCTCTTTCTTTTTCTTATTTTCTTTTTCTTATTTTATAATGATGATGCTGAAGCATGTATATATAGGAATAGATTATTTCATAACTAAGTAATTTACTTCATAGCTAAGTAATTCAATTCATAGTTAAGTAATTCACTTCATAGTTATCCGTTCATTACTTCATAGCTAAGTAATTATATGGATAATCATCCATTATTTTCAACTCCCCCTTGATTATCCATCGTTAACGTATTACGTATTGCCTCGTTAAAAACCTTATCATGGAAAAACCCAATAGGATAAAACCACGACAAGGAAAAAAGAGTACAGTGACGCAATCTCCCCCTAGAATGATGGATATATAATTCTCTTCATAAATCCCGTAGATGACGCATTCCGATACTTTGAATATGTTTTCTGAACGTTGTAGTAGGAAGCGCTTTTGTAAAGAGATCTGCTGCATTGTCACTTGAACGAATGTAATGGATATCGACTTCTTGATTCTTCTCGAGTTCTTCGAGTGTAAGAGAAAAATCTTGGAGGGATTGTAGAGACAGGAACGCAATCTCCTCCGAGAATCCTCCGAGAAAGATGAATCTTGTTCTCTTCATGGATTTTGAAGATGATTCGTCTCGATCATTTTCTTTGCTTCTCTTGATCTCGTCAATATAATAATCTCTCTTTATTGGGATTATAGAATTTTCTTTCAGATGTCTAACATTTTGCGTGTTATTTGCTGTCTCGTTAAAAACCTTGTTATGGAAAAACCCAGTGGGATAAAAACCATAGCAAGGAAAAAATAGTGCAGCCACGCACATCATCACATTTCTCCCCCTGGAAGCATCATCTTCAGGATATGCATTCCAAGAATATATCTCATCTTTTTGAGAATATTTATAAGTAGAGCCTTAGTGAACAAACTCGTATGATCTTCATATAGTTTCTCGAATCATTGGACTTCTGGTCCAAAATATTCGAGTTGGTCATGCTCTTTTCACAAAATATACTATTCCGACTTTCCTGCTTATTTTGTAGTAAAACAACACACAATATGTACTGAGATTTACATAAGGTACTTCAGGACCTAATACTTTCTTGTTGTTTTCGCAAGGTCGAAATAGATCTTTTTCAATATCGAGTGATCTATTAACCATTGCAATACTCAAAAGATTCACTTAATCCATTTTCACCATTTCGGTGTAATTTGATTGATGCATGAATATTTCACCTTGGAAATACTCTATATAGATCCCAAGACAAAATTTTGTCTTTCCAAGATCTTTTATTTCAAACTCCTCTTTCAAATGAGTTTTTGCATCATCAATATTCTTTTGAGTACTGATTGCTATAACTTGACCGAACAAATTTTCTCAGATGCTCCAGGTATCTATGATCCTTTTGGAATTTTCATGGATATATCACTATCAAGTGATCCATATGAATATGCAATCACGATATCCATAAGATATATATTTAGATTTTTAGATGTCATTAGGCACATCAAATATTTGAATGCGATTACATATATGACAAGGGAATATATCTTTTCATAATCAATTCCCTGTCTTTGAGAAAAACTTCATGCCACAAATCGGATTTTATATCTTGTGACCTCGTTTTTCCTCATTGTATATGCACAAAACCCCCCATTTGGACCTGAATGGCATTACATCTTCAGGTGTAATGACTATAGGTCCTTAGACATTTCAGAATATTTCTCATGGCCATTTGCCATTTCTTCTAGTCATATGCCTTTTCTGGCACTCTGACACGGACATTGGGTCTATGTAATCATTTTTACTTATCGATCTCTATGGATACAGAGTTTTTCATTAATTTTCCATCTTCGACGTAGTTAATGGAAATCTCATACTTTCTGTATCATGTTCGTCTTCTGAACGAATCTCTTTATGCAATCTTTCGAGAATACTTTCATATATTTTCTCGACATTCTCCTTTTATTGATTCTTCTGGAACCCTTTCATTTTGTTCGCTAATTTTCTTTCTCTTCTGGAGAATATTATTTTTTAGAGTCCATCATCCTCCCCCTTTTTAACTGAACCTTGGGTTCATTTATTCTGCATCCATGAATCTGTGTTCTTCAGGAACATTAATTCTTGATGGAGTACTGTCAAATTTTATGAACTTCAAGTTCGTGATAATTTGTAGGGAGGATTAAGATATACCAAACATGGTGTTTATCATGTAATATCTTTTGGCACTCATTCAATATTTTTCCCTAATATAGGGAATTTATAATATTTTGGCTTTCCATCTTCTCATACGAAAGCACATTGTATACCACAATACTTTTATACCATGAAGTATTACTCACATAGTCTGATACTTCAGGATCAAATAGCACTTCCTTTATAAATGCTTAAATGTGAGTTTTTCTATATGTTAGATCCTGCTGGGATCATTCGAGATAACATTTTCAATTGGCATGCCTGCAAAACCAACTAGACCAAATTTGGGGTTATTAAAATAAAATAATCTCAAATCAATCGTACCTTGTAAATAATGAAATGTATGCTTTATTCCATTCCAATTTCTACGCGTAGGAAGTGAGCAGTTCAATTGGGATGCCTGAAAAGATTTCTCATTTTCAAAGGCTTCTTATCCCAAATTATTTCTTTAAATATTATTCGGCTTGTGACAACTCTTCAGGAGTTCATATTATGATTCAAGGATCTTTTCCTTTGATCCATAATCTTTTGATATTTATGCATGAGTATATCGGTTAACCTTAATTATTAAACTCCATGCACATATATTCATCGAATAGAGTTCCCGAGAACATAATTCAATTATCATTAATCCTTCAGGGATTAAATCTTTCATGGATTTTTGTGATATCCATCAAACGCAATTCAAGTCGCTCATGTACTGCCATACATACTCAGTGCATCCACCATATTTGAATATTCATTCAGTATCGGGTATGACCTTGTGTAACAAGCCGTTTTTCATATTGTAAGGTCATTTTCTCATTCCTTATTATAGGAAGAGACATACCCTTTTGATGTTTGGACTGCTGGTCCAAAAATTTCTTATTTTTCATATGAGCTTAACATAGACTTGATTGCCTCTTTTCACTTTTTGGCCAATATTTTTCTCTTTCTACCTACATCCACAGAGGTAGATTTATGATCCTCATTTATATCGCGCGATATCTTGTTTATACTGTCGACAATTCCCTTTATTTGGTTCCAACTTTTCCCGTAATGACATGGTTAATCGAGATTTCTTTATCATTATGAATGATTTCATTCAGGTACCTGATTTTATTATTAACCATATCAACGATCTCTTCAAGAGATTAATCCTCTATTCATATATTTGCTCCTTTTCAATTGAGGATTTCTTTGGAACCATAGTAGTCTATCACGTTTCTTACGTGTCATAGAATTATTATTGATTAATCGTCCTTCAGGGACATATATTTTTATTGGAGCATTTTCAGCTAGAAATGAGATTTTTCTTTATGTAATTATATGTCTGGCAGTTAATTTACATATGAATTATCCTTTGAACTTCAGGTTCATATTTATACGAGGATCCATAATTTTCAATGATAATTCATTTCGAGAAATCTCATCCATTAGCTGTTTATAAATGCTTCTGGCAATTGATTTGTAGTAAATCATGAATAGTGATCATTTGAACTTTGAACTTCAATTTCGCATTCATTTACTAAAGGATCCAAATTATTCAACCATTCGCTCAGTAATAGTGATATGCAAATCTTGTGATAAGCAAATATTGGACTGATGATTCAATATATTTTATGGGTCTCACTTTTATGCAGTGTGGTGGATGCATATATTGCATACCCATAAATTTCCAAGCAAAGAATAGTTAATATTTGATTGAATCAATTTGATGAAATGAGAGAATTTCATCATAGTTGATCTTGTAATCTTCTGGATTTACTTTATAAATGAACCATCAGATCCATTTTAAGTGTGAACACAATCTTCTGGATGTTCCACTTATTTTTGATATGGGATTTTTTAATTCTCCCCCTCGAGATGATGACATTTCATGTCCATCTATCTAGAATTAAATCTCACTTTAGGATCAATAACATATACAATTACCCACTTTGGGTTATGTATTATGCATCAAATCTTTTGATGTGGAAATTTTAGTACCCCTTTTCAAGATGATGGCTTTTCTTGCCTATTCATCATGAACAAGTTTTCACATGATGGTTTCATTTTTATTTTATTTTTGTTAAGACATGCTATGTGAGAAAAACATCTGGTTTTTCACATAAATTCTCAATAATATTTGATATCATTATTACACCGGAATGACTTAAACCGATTATGTTATATATTGGTAAACTTCAGGTTTACTTATCTTATACAATTTTGCCATTTTTATGCATGTCTCCATCATGTGTTTTTCTAAAACGTTCGCTCTGCTGGAGCGTTTTATTCTTTTTGGAGAGTTTTTGTTTTTCAAGAGTATTTTGCTCTTCTGGAACGTTTAGATTTTCTAGAGCGTTTCGCTCATCGGGAGCGTTTCGCTCATCGGGAGCGTTTCGCTCAACGGGAGCGTTTCGCTCAACGGGAGCGTTTCGCTCAACGGGAGCGTTTTGCTCAACAGGAGCGTTTCGCTCAACTGGAGCGTTTCGCTCATCGGGAGCGTTTCGCTCATCGAGAGCGTTTCGCTCATCGGGAGCTCCCCATTATCTATAATATTTTTTTTTCTTTTTATGTAGTTCTTCTGGAACTCACATACATAATTTTTTATCAACAACATAAATTAAAAAATTAAACATATATATTCAGGAGGCATAGTCTTCCACATAATTTACGATAATAAACATAAATTAAAATAACAATAATTTAAAAACGTCTTCTGGACGAAACAGTTCTTCAGGAACGCTTTCATATATGTCTTTTGGACATTTTTGTTTCAAATATGTCTTCTGGACATTATTTTTTTTTGTTATACGGTTCATCTGGAACCTTTTATAAATGTCTTTGCGACATTTTTTTATTATTATTTAAATATGTCTTTTGGACATATTTTTCATTTAGTTCTTCAGGAACTTTTCTTAAATATCTTCGGGACATTTATTTTATGGAGGCAGTGATCTGAGGAGACATCTACCATATGATCATAAGCCAACCATATATTTGAGGAGGCAGAATCTGCCATATGATATGAGGAGACATAGTCTACCATATGATCATGATCGTGAAGGTGGAGCCTATCATAACGATCAGTTTGGGGAAGGCAGCGCCTTATCATCCCGAAACAATATATAAACGTAAATAAATTGAACATAAATTAAACCTAACCTTTTTTGGTATATGAACAGATCGGAAGACGATCGTTTTTTCGGTATATGAATGGATCATGAGACGATCGTGCTGATAACGTGTTATAAACTATATGTATATTATATGAGAAAGGTGAGAGAGAGCAAGTAAGTAAAGATGAGAGAGTGGAGAGAGAGAGAAATATCTTTCTTTTTCTTATTTTATAATGATGATGCTGAAACATCTATATATAGGAAGATATTACTTCATAACTAAGTAATTTATTTCATAGCTAAGTAATTCACTTCATAGCTATCCATTCATTACTTCATAGCTAAGTAATTCACTTCATAACTATTTGTTCATTACTTCATAGCTAAATAATTATATGGATAATCATACATTATTTTCAATTTTTAAATCATAAAATTTTGAATACCAAGAACATGTGATGTGCTATACATAGTCTACTCTTTATATCATAAATCATCACATCATATACTATCTTATTTTTATTTACTTTGATTTGAGAACAGTGAATGTTTATCAAGACCCAAAACCAGAGGAAACTCCAAATGGAAATCCACCATAATCAGGCTTGTAATTCCTAAAATTACTCAGTTAATTTTCAGTAAAATGTTGGTGTTGAGTCTTTGATTTTAGCGAACTCGATAGAATAAAAAATTAAGGTAATTAATTAGAACTCGCATGATTAATGAATAAGAATTTGGATTTGCTCTCGCTTTTGATTTTGAGAAGAATTTGGGTCAATTTGTTGAACTCAATCCATGAATTGATAGCAAAGGAGATGAAGAAAACAATAGGGGGAATAAGAAGAAGAAGAAAAAGAAGTGTTATCGAGTCATTTTTTTTAAGTCTTGTCGGGTTTGGTTGTAATCAAGTTTAATTTTGGTTTAATATTGAATTTAGATGGTTAACAATTGATTGGTAAGCATTAAACGGTATAAAATCGGATTTATGTGTTCTGAGGTTTCAAACTTTTAATTTATTGAATATAAATTTCAAATTTTTTTTCGAGAGGATTAAAGTTTTTAACTTTGCTTCCGTTGAGTTATAGACAGATAACATAGTTCGGAAGATATCTAATGTTATATAATAGTTTTCGTGGAGAAATAGATCATCAACCCAAAAATGTTATCATCAGACTTTAAACATTTTGTGTAAACGTCAATACATATTTATATAATTATATTATAAATAAAAAGATTAGTTGATATTATATTAAAGAAGAAAAAAATTAGTTAGTTGATTTGTTACCATAAATATATACGTAGATATCAATCATTCTAAGTTTCTTACTAATCGACGCGGCGTAATCATTTATCATCATTCATACGATTTGTCTTAAAGACAATTTGCAAAAGGAGACATTTTCATTATACGTGGAATGCAAAGAGACAGATAGCTGGTCCTTCTAAGTAAAGATAACTCCTTCCTATTACACAGGCTCGTATATATATGTCTTCCATGTATTATGTATAAATAACCATATAATTGGAGATCTTATCTCCATATTTAGAAACACTAGTGCGATAAGAAAATGGGAGTGGACCGATGTGGTAACGAGAAAGCGAGTTTACTGACAAGTGCACGTCTTAAAACGGGACATATAACCTCGATCATATATCGTATAATACCAACAAAAAAAATCAAAAATCATGATTTGTGTGGTTCATCTTTCATATCTGGCTTCCTTTTCAATGTGGCCCAATTTTCTTTTAGTTTTTGTCAACGAACAATTTCTCATTCTGTAACTGATTAAGGCACTAATCGATTTATCATGTTATTTTTTTCATTCACATAAAGGATATTTTGGTCAAATCCACGTGGTGCAAACTTGCAAGTTGTTATTTCCTTTTTTATTTGTTTTTGAAGGAAACGTAATATTTTTCTTGATCGAAAGGAAAAGTGATATCTGTAATTATCAAAGTCACCTTACAAAATTATAATAACATTGGATTAGCAATCGCATGCCTTATCGGTTGGCAAAATGGCAAGTGATGAAACTATAAATAATAATATAAATGACGTCAAAAAAAAATAATAATATAAAAAATCGATAAAAATATATATATAACCAATAGAATGCAATAAATAAAATATTTTACAGAACGTCAGAACGCAGCATTAAATTTTGCAAAGAATATTGCATTTTATTCGCCAAGTTCCTTTTTCTGATTAAATCCTTTTTAATTATTTTTTACCATAATTGGTAATGACTAACTAGTAAATAGATAATGTGGCAACGGCACATGCCATGATGCACACACATATATTTAATTGGATCACACATTTATTTTAATGTGTGAAAGAAAAAATCGCGTTATTACTTCACAGATCTGATTTGATTTTGGTATATGTGACACCCTTAATTAAAATGTACTATGGTCAAATGTAAATTAGTTTTAAATGAATGTTTTAAATCTAAACATATATAAATATAAACACGTTGACCAATTATATATATATATATATATATATATATAATTAGATGAATGATTCAATCAGTTCATGATTTTAAATGTATAAAAAAATCATCAATTTTTAAAGAGAAAACTTATTCCTAAAAGTTTGAACTACTACTACTTCACATAAAAGACGAAAAAATCTATGACTCGATAAAGAAATCTTGCTGTACATCTAGTATGTATCGTCTTCATTATATCACTATCTTAATTCCACAACTTTCAACATTTATCTCTAGACTGCACACTTAGGATCTTTCAAAAAAAAAAAAAGGTTTACACTTGGGATTAGTTTTTGTTGTTGTTGAAATGTTTAAATAATCTTAGGTTTAGTAGACACAAATCATCTATTTAAAATCAGTTTTGTTTGTTACTATTGATTCTTTCAACATCAATGCTATAATTAGGGACAATTATTAAAACAAAATTTGAAAGGAGAGAGGTTGTAGACGGCTAATAAATACTAGTTTTGTTTTTCAAAAATTGTTATTTTGATATATTTCACATATATTAAAAAAATTATTAAAAATTTAATGTTATTTCTTATTAATACACTAAACATTTTGTTTCTCTCTAATCAATATACTAAACATTTTGTTTTCCATAATTATGCATTAAAAACATAGAATAAAACTTTAAAATGAGATTCTTTATGAATAGTAAGGCGTAATTAGTGGGGTTTTAATTATAATTACGCTGCGTCGTAGAGGATTGCTTCCGTTGGATCTCAAATGTGGACCTACTACCGACACTTCTGACTCATGCTTGGACTCCGAACACAAGACTTCGAATCTTAAATTTAATTTTGTTAGATTTGTTTTTCTTTCTTTCTTTAATTTTAAAATAAAAGAATTCCCTCCAACTATCAGATCCAACGGCTGATATCACCCGACACCTTTACCGCTAAATCTGAATCTCCACTGTCCGATTTACATTCATCGTCTTCTTTCTTTCTTCTTCATTCCCTTCACTCTCAGATCTCAAAAAACCTCAACAAAAAAACAGAACATACTCTTTCTCTCTATCAGAACAAGAAAGAGAGAAAACTTGCTATTACCATTTTGCCCCTGACATAATATGGTAGAAGCACAATCATGGACGACGCGGCGGATGAGCAATCCGAGATTCGACGCCGCCGCAACCGCCGCACCAACCGTCGTCGACATCCCCGAAACACCTCCTCACTCATCTTCTTCATCCACCGGAAAACCCTTCTTCCTCTCCTCACCCACCGTATCTCCGGCAGTTCTCACGGCGGCGATAATCGCCGCCTGGTTCGGGTCGAACATAGGAGTCCTCCTCCTGAACAAATACCTCCTCTTCTACTACGGTTTCCGCTACCCAATCTTCCTAACCATGACGCACATGCTATCCTGCGCCGCCTACAGCTCCGTCGTGATCAACATCGCCGGAATCGTGCCACGTCAGCACATCCTCTCGCGCCGTCAGTTCTTGAAGATCCTCTCTCTCTCAGCGATCTTTTGCCTCTCCGTAGTCTGCGGCAACACTTCACTCCGCTACATCCCCGTCTCTTTCAATCAAGCCATCGGAGCAACGACGCCTTTCTTCACCGCCGTGTTCTCTTTCATCATCACCTGTAAAACGGAATCCACCGAAGTTTACTTAGCTCTCCTTCCCGTCGTCTCCGGCATAGTTCTCGCTTCTAATTCCGAGCCTTCTTTTCATCTCTTTGGTTTCCTAATCTGCGTCGTTTCCACCGCCGGTAGAGCTCTTAAATCCGTCGTCCAGGTATGAGAATTTACCGTAACCGGATTGGTTTTCTCCATTTTCCGGTTTATTATGAACTGAAAACGAAATTGCGTTTCGGATCTCACTTCTCAATAGGAAGTTCGAATCCGGTTTGATAATTTTATCGGGTTGTTTTGGTTTAACCGAGTTTTGTGTAATTGCAGGGGATTATTCTGACGTCTGAATCGGAGAAGCTACATTCTATGAATCTTCTGCTGTACATGGCTCCAATGGCGGCTTGTATATTACTACCATTTACACTCTACATCGAAGGAAACGTATTAAGGATCCTAATCGAAAAGGCGAGGACGGATCCATTGATCATCTTCTTGCTCGCCGGGAATGCGACGGTGGCATATTTAGTAAATTTGACGAATTTCTTGGTGACGAAGCACACGAGTGCTCTCACTTTGCAGGTTTTGGGAAACGGAAAAGCCGCCGTGGCAGCCGGAGTCTCGGTTCTGATATTTAGGAATCCGGTGACGGTGATGGGAATTGCCGGTTTCGGCGTCACGATTATGGGTGTGGTTCTCTATAGCGAAGCTAGGAAGAGATCCAAATTGCTCAACCAGAAGTGAGTGAGAAAATAGTCTGGATTAAACCGGTGAAGTGATTTTTAATTTATACGTTTTATTTATTTTTCGGTTTAGTTTCTTGATTCTTTGGAATTCTGCTATAGTTTTGGATCGATTTGGTTCGGTTTGAGAGGGGGAAATCAATTTAATTGTAAATGGTTGAGATTGATTGGGGTAAACTTTATGAAATGAAAAAAGGGATATATATATATAACAAAAGTGAAAAAGTAGGGGGCAAAAGTAAAAGAAATAAGATTGTATTATTTCTTTCAGTTCTTCTCTTGTACTATTACGTTTTATAGTTTGTCTTACCAAAATTATCGAAACATAGAGTGCAAAAAAAGTTGTAAAATATATATATTTTTTTATTTCTTCTGTTAGGCGGAATCGCATTGGCATATGGTTGGTTAAATCTGCACATTATTTCACATTTTTTTTTTTTTTGACAACTTGCTCATTACTTCACTTGTTATCTACATTTCATATTCTTATAATGATCTGGAATTTACCATTTTGATCTAAAAACCATTGAGCTTAGCTTGTTCTTTGTTACAGAAAGTGTGGTTTTTGTTTGAATGTTTTAATTATTATATTTATCTTACGAACTTTTTAACTACATATAATATCGTACTCTATACACATATCAGTTTTATTGGTTACTATAATTGACGAATCAGAAGACCCTACTCAGTATGTGACAACCAAAATTTAATCAGTATTAATTAGGTCTGATAAGATGTCCATGTTTTAGCTAATGTAGGTTAAGTTTATCATTAGCCTTACTTGTCAAGGTGTGTTCGAATATAGTTAACCTTTTAAGGTGGTAAGACTTTTAATTATTTTAGGCTTCTATATAATTAATCCAAGTTGTTGTGGTTTCATTCTAATAACTGCACATATATATATATATATTAATCTAACGTGTTGGTTGGAAAACCAAATTTTCTTCAAAAGTTTATGTTATATATTTGTTTTTTTTTGTGTGGGAAAAAGGTGTAAACTGTAGAGAGAAAATAAGAGGAGAGATAATGATAGCTTATGTGAGTTTGTCTTTTGGTCCAACCCATGCAACTGTGCAAGGCTATTAATTGATATATTATCACTTTTGTATTATTTTGTGTCTCATTGATTCAAAGTTTTTTAAGTTTGTATAAAAGGAAAAGTAAAGCAAACTAGGGACCAAGTTCATGAAAAAAATCCCTTAAAAAGCAGAAGAATATATGCTATTCTTATTTTTTGTTCACATATATTTGGTTGCTCCATTTTTTCTATTCCTTTTCCAAAACGTTAAATATAACATATACATATGTACACCAACTTTACGTTGTGTAAGTGTACATATGACACCATTTAATAGTTTTCACTAGTTTGGTCATATTTTCATCCAAGTTCAAATTGAGTTGAATGTCACTTGAGCGGTAAATAAATGATAATAAATCTAAAGTTGATCATGAATCATTTTTGGTTTTGAAATCCACTAATAACCTTTTTCATTTCAATTTTATAATCTTCTACTCCAAATTTTCAGGCATATTAAAAAAATTATTAAAAAATTCTATTTATTCTATTTTATTCCTTATTAATATATTAGATAAAATTATATTTCTAATTAATACATTAAAACAATAAGGTTAAAACTGAATTTTTGTCTAAAAATTTGCACTGGAATTACAAAACAAAAGATAAAATTTTAAAATAACACTTTTTATGAAACGATAAAATATTATTGAACTAACCGATTTCTCGATAATTTTCATCAAATTCCAAAAAATATTTAATCCTTACTAACCAATGTTGTAGGTTTTGCTATAGGTTTGGTTACGGCAACGAATTGCCTTTGAATACATCTACTTGAACCACCTCAAAATTCACATAATAGTTGTTAATCGCTAAATCAGATTAGATTTTTGTCAATCCGATCAAATTACTAGAAAAGATGATGTAATCTTTTAAACCTGAGGATCACTCAGAAACAAAGGATTTCGAAATACTTTCAACCGAACAAAAAAAGCAAACAGAAACAGAAAGAGCAACTAAACCGAACAGGTCCAACTTAACCGGCTCAAATTTGGTTTTGAAGACAAAAGAGCAAATAAGCAAAAGGCATTTTGATTTTGGTTTGCATTTGAGTCATGTGACTAATGGAACGGCCTTTTTTCTTTATTTCTTTCATCGTCTCTGTTGATCCCGTGGATCACTAAGTGTGTTTAAAGAATGATTAGGAGATGGGAGGTGAGATTTTCGTTAATAGAGCAATTCAACCACAGTTAAGACAGGTCGGGAGAAATATGAGTAGGCCGGGGGCCGTGTTTCGTTTTATTGATGAGAGAGAAGTAAACGCTTTAGAATTACGAACTGGTTCCGAAGGACGTCCAGTTCGGCGTTCTAAAGTGTTGTCTTGTTACAAAGAGAGAGAGGTCGGGTAACTTGTAGGTGAGAGAGTAAAAATCCCAGTCCCCCTCATTAATGACATATGAGGGGTATATATAGTCGGGGTCGGCTTCCTGCTCCCCTGAGATCTCGGGCCACGTGTCGTCGGCGGCCTCTTTCGCGGGTAAGGTGGCCTAGGAGGCGTGTCCCGGCTTTCGAGGAGAGAGGTCATGATGAGCTCGGCGTGGCGTGTTGCAGAGCAGTGCACTGTTTTACCAACTCTGCTCCACCTGCTCCTTCCTGCCCTTGTCAGCTCTGTAGGGTTGGTGGGACGTCGGGTCGAAGGCACATCCCTACGTGGGTAGGGTACTGCCTTACCAACTCCCACTCGCCTATTCTTCTGACACTCCCTGCTCTGGCGGGGCATCAGCGCGGGCCCGGGGTACGTTGCTTTCAGGTCGGCTACCGAGCTGCTGAGGACGTTCTCGCAGGTCGGTGACATTAAGTCCGGTGACATTAAGTCCGGCCTTTCCTAAGATGGGCCTAACTAATTGGGGGTGCTAGCCCCACCTCCAACAATAGGCCCTCCCCCAGTTCGGTATCGCGGGGCGAAGTGAGCGTGCCGAAGTTGATATATTGTTAGTTCGGCGCATCTTAGGACGGTCTTTCCGCGCTCAACTGTGTTTGCCTTTTCCGAAAAACCCATAGGAGGTTGGCGCGTGCTCGCCACGTGGGTCGACAAAGGACGCTTCGTTTTTCGCGTGGACTGCCCACGCGCGGCGTGTAAAAGACGCTTTGCGTTTATCGAGGCGTCCTTTGCTTTTTGGCGTGGGGAAACGAAGAGACGTCATCATTAGGTTTTTTGGGCAGCCGTGCTTCTTTTGACACGTGTCCAGGCGTCGCTTCACTGTCCCCCTTCCTCTATTTAAACCTTCTTCCTCCTACTGCTAAAAACCTTCTGCGCATACTCTTAAGGTAACCTCCTTTCTCCGATTTCCTCCTTCTCTTCCTACTTTCTTCCTGTCTTTTCGATTTCCTCCTCTCCGTGCAATGGCTCCGACGTTAGACGGTATCAGAGTTGAGTCGAGCGAAGAGTCGGCGTCCCGTGGTGGCGGTAACGATTCTCCGAGTTCCTCCTCCGGTGATTCCGAACATGCCTCTTCTCCGCGACGAGGGGCAGACAGTGGGGAACAGTTGGCCCCTTCGACTTCGGGGGCCGCCCCGTTGCTCCCGGGGACCCATCTCCGGCCGAAGACGGTGGTTAGATCCTCTGGCGGTCGCGGTGTTGGCCAAGCTGAGGGTGGAACCGGGCGTCTGGGCGACCGTGGTGGCCGTCAGGGCGGCCGTGGAGGCGGAGCTCGAGTGGCCAGGGTGAGGTCCCCCCTGGTCCTCTACGAGCAGGGAGGGTCACCGACCTGGAGCACAGCGGAGTCGGTGACCCTCCTGGGGAATCTGTGTGGTTTTTCCGCCGATGTTGAGCTCAGGGTACCCAGGGCGGAGGAGCGCCCGTGGACTCCTCGGCCGGGCTTCGTCTGCTTGTACGAGTCGTTCTTCCAGAAGTGCGGCTTGCGCCTTCCTCTCCCCGAGCTGTTCGTCCAGTATTGCCGGGCGCGGGGCTTGGCCTTCTCGCAGGTCTGCCCGTCCACGGTCCAGGGGATGATCGTGCTGCTGACCCTAGGGCACGAATGCGACGTGGAGGTGACGTTGCCTATGTTCGAGGCGTTCACCCAGCAGAAGGCAAACCCCGGGATTCCTGGGACCTTTTATGCCGCTTTCAAGCCCGCGGCGAACGTTCTGGAGGCACCCAGCTCGGGGTCTAGGGCGAGCAAGCTGTCGAAGGTCGAGGACTGGTCTCGCAGCTACTTCTACGTCTGGGCTACCGCCGTGGCTGGGCTCGATCCGTTGGCGAGATACACCCGGGATTGGAATTTTTCCCCGGGTAGGGATTTGCAGGTCGAGCTGACTTCTCCTCTTTGGTTGTCTGACTGATGATTTTTTTTGTCTTGCTCTTCAGGTCCTCACTCCTCCAGATTCAAGCTACCGGACTACGCAGGTCTACTTGCCGTGCTCAGGACAGTGCGCCAGAGAGAGTGGAAGTCCTTCACCGCTGCGAGAATCGAAGCTGCAATGACCGGAGGTGGTTTTTTTTTTTTTTTTTTTTTTTTTTTTTTTTTTTTTTTTTTTTTTTGCCGAATTAACGGTTCTTCCTTCGCAGGTAGAGCGAGGTTTGCCAATCCGCAGTACGCGGACTCGTTTGTTGCACCGCCGCCGTCGATACCCGAGGTGCCGGTCAGGCGAGATCCGGCACCACGGGTTGCGGGGGATTCCTCCGCGGCGACTCCCTCGAAGAGGAGGGAAGACCGGGCTGCCGGTGGGGAGGCCGGCAGAAAGAAGAGGAGGACGGGAGAGTCCTCCTCCGGGGGTCGGGAGGTCATCCGGCCTTTACTGCCCGGGCCGGAGCCCGAGGTGCCCTTGGCCTTCGTGCCGGCAGGGGGGGTCGATGAGACCCGGGCTCAAGGGGGCGATGGGGTCGGCGAGACGACCGTCGTCGCGGAGGATCCTGCTGCTGTGCAGGAGGCCGAGGGTCGCAGCGCCGAAGTGGGCGGCGCCTCGGGAGGTTCCGACGATGGGCCTCGGGACTACAGCTTCTCCTTTACACACGAGGATGGAAGCAACCAGGTAATCGTCGATCCGGACGAGTGCGCCGAGCTGGCGCAAGCCATGATGTTCGGGCGGAGGTACCCGCACTTCGTCCCGCTGGAGATGGCGGAGTCCGACACCTTCCGTCAGGTGGCGCGATCCGCAGCTCGGGTAAGCTTCTGCTCTGGTCTAACTGCTTTTAGCTAGACTCGTTGCGCGTCTTTGTTAACAATTTGTTTAATGCAGACGATGGCCCTTAGTGCCTTTCTGGCGGAGGCCTACGAGAAGAGGCTCGCCGAGCAGGCCGCCTCGATTAACTTCCTCCGGGAGTGCCGGGAGTCCAGCTCGCAGATCCAGTCTACCCGTCTCCACGGGCTCGAGAAGGAGCTGAGAGATGAGAAGGCCCGATCTGCGGCGCTGGAAGAGGAGGCGGTGCGGTTAAGAGCCCGGGCGGTCGAGGTGGCCAGTCTGCAGTCTGCACTAGAGGCCGAGAGGGACCGTGCTGCGGCTGGGTGGGATCGGGCGTCGGGGCTCGAAGAGGAGAACGGGCTCCTGAAGGGGGAGCGGGAGACACTCCGCTCAAGGGTGAAGGGGCTGGAATCCGCCATAGGCCGGGCCAAGGTGGCCGTGGCTGCGGAGAGCGATCGGGTGTCAGCCCGGTGGGAAGCGCGGAACCGGAAGTGGTCCGCGAAGATGGAGAAGATCCGCGCCCACCTGGACGGGCGCCGCCAAGCCTTAGAGCCTCACCTTCTGTACAGCCAGGTGACCGGCGTAAAGGCCTGCCTCAAGAGGATGGAAGCAGAGGACGGGGTGTCGGTACCGTTCTACCGGTATCAGAAGCTGGACGAGGACGAGGCGGCATTCGGTGCCGTACTGGACGGGATGGACTTTCCGGATTTGACCCCGGAGGATCTGGAAATCCCTCTGGACCGTGCTCACGGCGTTCTGCTTGAGCACATTATACCTGTCGCTTCCTCTAGCACCCCCGTGGTGGATCTGACCTTGGAGGCTCCGCTGGCTGCTGAGGACGTTCTTGCGGTCGCTGAGACCGTCCAAGCAGATCCCTCGATCCCGTCTGCTGACGAGGGAGTCCCTGAAGCTGCTGGGATTGTGCAAGCAGATCCCTCGGTCCTGTCTGCCGCTGAGGCCGATACGGACGCGCCGTCCGGTGAGACCGGAACCGACGTGCCACCCGGTGGAGTCGTGGTCGGGGAAGAGGGGTCTGGGCAGCCCTTCCTTGGTGAGTACGGGACCAACGCGAGGATGGTGGCCCCGGCTGATTTAGATGGCACCCGTGCTGATGGGAGGGAAGACCGACCGGCCGATGCGGCCTTGTAAAAACTTTTTTCCTTTTTGTTTTCTTTTTGTAGACTGGGCCGTAGGCCGTTTCTTTTTGTAAGGACTGGGCCGTAGGCCGTTTATGCGAAGAGCGGGCCGTTGGCCCCTCTCTCTTTTTGTAAGTGCCGTTTCGAGGCTTTTGTAACGATTAGGCCGTGGGCCATTTTTATAACAGACGAGGCCGTTGGCCCTTTTTTCTCCCCTCTCTTTTTTTTTGTAAGTGCCGTTTCGAGGCTGTTGTAATCATTAGGCCGTGGGCCCTTTTTGTAATAATGAAAGAGGCCGTTGGCCCCCTTTTTTTTGTGTAAATGCCATTTCGAGGCTTTTTTAATCGGTAGAGTAGGTCGTAAACCGTACTCTGTCAAGTAAGCAGGTCGTGGACCGTGCTCTTGTATTGGGTGCGAGGTAATCTCGGCTTAAGGCACTTATTGCTTGTGTACCTTGTTTTTTTGGTGCGGGTAGCGAGCCCGGCTTAGAGACACTTAATGCTTGTGTGTCTAGTAGAGGTGCGAGCCCTGGGGCCCGGCTTTGGCACTTATAACTTGTGTGCCGGGGAGAGCGAGCACCGGAGCTCGGTCCCCTTTTTTTTTTGTAGTGCGAGCGTTTGGAGCTCGGCTTTTTTTTTTTTTGTTGTGCGAGCGTTTGGAGCTCGGCTTCTTTTTTTTTTTGTAGTGCGAGCGTTTGGAGCTCGGTTTTTTTTTTTTTTTTTTTTTTTTTTTTTTTTTTTTTTTTTTGTAGTGCGAGCGTTTGGAGCTCGGCTTTTGTGCGCAGGTCGGGGCACGTTTTCCTTTGTTTAAAAGGTTTTATTAGAGTAATAGCTGAGCCCTGGTTAGGGGTTGCCTACGTACCCTTTAGTAGAAGGGATCAAGCCAATCGTAGTTCGTTTGTTTACAAAGGCGGAGAGCGGATTGGAGCCCGGGGGCTTAATAGTAGAACCGTTTGAGGTTGATCGAATTCCATGAGCGCGGGACTGCGTCGCCGGCCATCGTGACTAGCTCGTATACGCCGGGCTTGACGACCTTGGAGATAAGGTAAGGGCCCTCCCAATGTGCACCGAGCTTGCCCGCGTTTAACTCGGCGGTGTTTTCGAAGACTTTGCGGAGGACCAGGTCTCCTTCGGCAAAGAACCTGCCTCGAACCCTCTTGTTGTAGTACTTGGAGGCGAGCTGCTGGTAGTTTTGGATTCGGAGGAGGGAATGGTCCCGTTGTTCCTCAAGGAAGTCCAGCTCGCTGAGGAGGACGGTGTCGTTCAGGGCGGGCTGCTGGGTGAGCATAGCGCGGCGGGGAGTGGGGAGCCCGACCTCAGAGGGGGCCATTGCCTCCATTCCGTGCGAGAGGCTGAACGGTGTGCGTCCTGTCGACGTCTTCGGCGTTGTGCGATGGGACCAGAGGACTCCGTCGAGCTCATCGGCCCAGGACCCCTTCTTGTCGTCTAGCCGCTTTTTGAGGCCGTCGAGGATGGTCTTATTGGTGGCTTCGGCTTGCCCATTCCCCTGTGGATATCTCGGGGTGGACTTGCTCAGCCTGATTTTCCACTTCGCGCAGAAGCCTTCGAAGAGGGCCGACGTGAACTGGGCACCGTTGTCGGTCACGATCTCGTAGGGCAGTCCGTGCCGGCAGATGACGAACTTCCAGACGAATTTCCGGACGTCTTCTGCCGTGATTTTGGCGTAAGCTTCGGCTTCGACCCACTTGGTGAAGTAGTCGGTCATGACCAGAATGAAGCGCTTTTGCCGAGATCGGGGTAGTGGTCCGACTATGTCCATGGCCCATCGCATGAAGGGGTAGGGTGCTACCGCAGTGGTGAGGAGCTCGGTAGGGCGGTGAATGAGTGTGCCGTGACGCTGGCACTTCTCGCACCGGGCTGCGAATTTTTCACAATCCTGCAGCATTGTTGGCCAGTAATGCCCTTGGTTCCGGATTCGCAGGGCGAGAGCCCGGCCGCTGGAGTGGTTTCCGTCGGCACCTTCGTGCATTTCTTTCATTACGTCGAAGGTTTCCTGCCCGTGGAGGCACCCGAGCAAGATTCCCGAGGCGCTCCACCGGAACAGATTGCCGTCCAGCATCGTGTATCGGGCACACTTCTTTCTTAGCCGTCGGGCGGTCCACCGATCTGCGGGAAGGACGCCGTCTGCGATATATAGCAGCAGGTCGATTCGCCAGTCCGGCAGTTCGGGCTCGGCCGGGGGCGGTGGTAGGTTCTCGGGAGGTTGGGCGTCTTCGTCAGGGTCCGCGACCTGGGGACCGATCAGATAGGCTCCCTTTGGCAGCTCGATGCTGGGGAGGTCGATACTTTCCACCGGGATTACCCGTCGTTGCTCTGGAGCCGAGGTGGAGGCTAGTGCTGCGAGGGCGTCTGCGGAAGTGTTATCGCCTCGGGGGATCTTTGTCAGGGTGAACTCGGAGAAGTCTGCGGCCATGCTTTGAGTCACCTTGAGGTAGGCGTCCATGCGATCATTCTTGGCCTCGTACTCCCCGCTGAATTGATTGGCAACGAGCTGGGAGTCGCAGTAAGCTCGGATTTTCTTTGCGCCGACCTCTTTGGCCAGGCGCAGGCCGGCAATCAAAGCTTCGTACTCGGCCTCGTTGTTCGATGCCGGGAAGGCCAGGCGGAAGGACTGCTCGAGGATCTCCTTGGTCGGGGATTCGAGGCGTATGCCGACGCCGGACCCGTGCTTGGAGGCCGATCCGTCGACGTGCAGAGTCCACACTTCGGACACCTCGCTGACTTCCAGCTCGGGTGCCAACTCAACTAGGAAGTCGGCCAGCGCTTGAGATTTGATCGCGGTCCGACCCCGGTACTCGATGTCGTATTCGCTCAGCTCGACAGCCCACTTCATTATCCGGCCGGACCGGCTCGGGCTGTGGAGGATGGTCCTGAGGGGGTACGTACTTAGGACGGCTATCGTATGGGATTGGAAGTAAGGCCGGAGCTTCCTAGCTGCGACGACCACTGCCAAGGCGAGCTTCTCCAGAGTCGGGTACCTGCTCTCCGCGTCGTCTAAGGACTTGCTGATGTAGGAGATAGGTCTCTGGTCGCCGCGGTCTTCCCGTACTAGTACCCCGCTGACTGCCGACGTAGAGATGGCGATGTAGAGGCAGAGGGTTTCCCCTTCCTCTGGTTTGGACAGGACGGGAGAAGTAGATATGTATTCCTTCAGCTGCTGGAGGGCTTCCTCGCACTTCTCGTCCCACTCGAACCGTTTGTTAGCCCGGAGCAGCTGGTAGAACGGGAGGCACTTGTCGGTAGAGCGGGAGATGAAGCGGTTCAGTGCGGCGATTCTCCCGGTAAGCCGCTGTACTTGGCGCGTGCTCTCAGGGGATTTGAGCTCGGTGATCGCCCGGATCTGCTTTGGGTTGGCTTCGATCCCGCGCTGGGTGATGATATAGCCGAGGAATTCGCCCGAGGTGACGCCGAAAGAACACTTGGCCGGGTTCAGCTTCATGTTGTATTCGTTCAGCGTCCGGAAGCAAGAGCGGAGATGGGCGACGTGGTCGGCGGCGACTAGAGATTTCACCAGCATGTCGTCTATGTACACCTCCATAGTGCGGCTTATTTGGTCGGCGAACATCCGGTTGACGAGCCGCTGGTAGGTGGCCCCGGCGTTCTTGAGTCCGAAAGGCATTACCTTGTAGCAGTAGATGCCTCGGTCTGTGATGAACGCGGTCTTCTCCTGGTCGTCGGGGTGCATGGGGATTTGGTTATACCCCGAGAAGGCGTCCATGAAGGAGAGCAGCTCATTCCCCGCGGTGGCTTCGACGACTTGGTCGATCCGAGGGAGGGGAAAGCTGTCCTTTGGGCACGCCTTATTGAGGTCGGTAAAATCCACACAGACCCTCCATTTCCCGCTCTTCTTCTTGACCACCACCGGGTTGGCCAACCAGTCCGGGTATCTGACCTCGGTGATCGAGCCGGCCGCGGTGAGCCTTTCGACCTCGTCGTTGACTGCCTGGGCGCGCTCCGGGCCCAATTTTCGGCGCTTTTGCTTGACTGGTCGGCAGGTCGGATCCACGTTGAGCTCGTGGCTACACGTCGCGGGGTCTATGCCGGGCATGTCGGCGGTTGACCAGGCGAAGGTGGAGACGTTCTCTCCCAGAAAATTGACCAGCTCCTTCTTGATGGTCTCGTCGAGGTCGGTTCCGATGCCGACGCAACGGGCGGGGTTGCCCGGATCGATGTTGACCTGGGTGACGAGGTCTTCCCCCGGGAGGTCCCGAGCGACTGTCTCGCCGGGCTGATACGTGCTGACGGCTAGGCAGGCCGGCGCGGCGCGGCGCAGCTTGTGCTCAATGGCGAAGCAGGCGCGAGAAACCCTCTGGTTGCTTCTGAGAGTGTACGTCCCGGCCTGGTTGGGGAACTTGAGGCACTGGTGGTACGTCGACGTGACTGCCTTCATCGAGTGCAGCCAAGGAGTTCCAAGGATGATATTGTAGATCGGGGTGGTATCGAAGACCACGAACTTGACGATTTTCGTCACCCGACCTGCGTAGACCGGAAATTCGATGGTGCCGATTCCGTTGACGGTATCCCCGGCAAAGCCGGTTAGCGGGATGGAGTGCGGCTTGATTTCGACCCCGTTTAGATTCATCCTGGCAAGGGTGTCCTTGAAGATGAGGTCGACCGAGCTGCCCGTATCAACGAGGACTCGGTTAACGTCGCAGTCGGCTACGCGGACTTGCACGACGAGGGGATCGTTGTGGGGCTGGTGGACCCCGGCCGCATCGGCCTCGGTGAAACATATCCCCCTTTTGCTTGTGTCCTGAGCGTCGATCTCCGGCCCGGAGTGCCACTTCAGGGAGACGTCGGTCTTCCTCTCATGGCGCTTGATGGACCGCACTGAGTCGTTGCACGAGAGGAGGCCTCCCATGATCATCCCTATCAGAGTCCGGGCCGGGGGAGGCGATCTGCCCGTTTCCCGGTCTCGCGAGGGAGATCGTCGCCGCCGGTCGTCGTTTTGGGCGTGGTGATAGGGCCTAGCCCGGTTATCCTCGCGACCTCGGTTGTCACGGGGTTGCACTCGATCGCCATCCCGGGGATGTGGGCGCAGCCGCTCCGGTACGTCGATTTCGCCCCGTTGAAACTGGTTCAGCAGGACCTCTTGGAGGGCGCGGCAGTAAGAGGTCGGGTGCCCCCTTCGCCGGTGGAAGTCGCAATAGGCCGACCTGTCGTACGGCTCGTCTGGTCGGGACTCCCTATCGCTTGGGTCGTCGGGACGCCGGTCCTGCTGGTGGGGGTCCCGTACGTACTTGTTCCAAGGCAACCCCGGCGCGGGGCTGGGAGGAGGTACGGGGTCGCGCATACGGGGTCCTGAGGTCGGCCCGTTAACAAGTAACGCGGCGGCCTGCTTTCCCTTGCTGCGCTGGTACTCGTCATCATAGTGTTGACGAGGCTCCTGGTATCTCTCCTGGGGCCGCTCCTTCGCGGTCGGGGCCTTGTGAGAGGCGCTGTTTCTCGATTCGGCCGCCTTCTCCTCCTCGAGCTCGACGAAGAGTCCAGCGCGGTGCAAGGCGTCCTCCAGCGAGCGCGGCCTGTTGAGCTTCATGTCGTCCTTGAAGGCTGAATCGGCCCGTAGCCCCTTTCTTAGAGCAGGCAGCGCGGACTCATCCGTCACATTGCTTTGGGAGGCCGTGGCCTTGAAGCGTTCTATGAAGGACCTGAGCGACTCCTTTGCTCCCTGGCTCATCGCCCAGAGGTCCGCGCTGGATGCGGACTGCCGGATATAGATGGAGTAGTGCTCGAGAAAGGTGGTTGACAGGTCTCTGAAGCTGTCTATGGAGTGCGTCTTCAGCCGAGAGAACCACGTGAGAGCCGGGCCGGTGAGGTTCTCTACGAAGAGTTGGCAGTGGGCGGCTTCCCGCTCATCTGGTGAGAAGTGGGCGCGGCCCATGGCGATGGTGAACGCCGTGAGATACTGGGCCGGGTCGGTGGTTCCCGCGTAGGGCTGGAGTTTGAGCTTCCCGAGGTGCTGGAGCGGGACGGAGGAGATCCGACGGGTGAACGGCGTGTTTTGCGTCTCTCGGAGGACGCGATCTATTTCCGGCGCCGCACTGGTGGCCTGGTGGATCTTAGAGGACATCACGCGGAGTGTCTCCTTCATAGCTTCGAACTCGGCGTCCCTGGCGCGTTCGGAGCTGGATCGGAGATGATGGGCTTCGTCGCCCGGGGAGCTCCCTACGGCTGGGGCGAAACGTCCGCCCGGGCCTTCGGAGCCTGTCGGCGAGTCGCCGGGCTGGCCCCTTCGGATACGAGGGGTTTCTTCCCGAGAGGCCGGCTCTCTGAAATGGACGTCGGGGGATCCGGTGTTGTCCGACCGGTCCCGGGAGGCTGCTAGCGTGGCGAACCGTTGGTCGGTCGCACGCGTCAGCTCGTCTATTCTGGTGAGTAGGGCCTGCATTACGGCGGACAGCGTGGGCTGGTCCTCCGGGGGGTGAGGCGCGTTGTCCGCGGCGGGGCCGCCGGAAGGAGTGGGCGCTGGGGCCGGTGGCGGAGCCCTGAAGGACTCCTGGGGAGTCATCCGGTCGGTGGCTGCCTGGGCTGATGGCCGGGCTGTCGTCGTCGCTGCTTGAGTTGGTGGCGGGGCCGTTGTCTGGGCCTGGGCCGTTGCTTGGGCCGGGGTCTCTAGGCCTGATAATACTCTTGGGGGCGGAATAGCCATCGTTGTTGCGGTTGCGGCGGTGGTTGAACTGCTCCTTGCGTATAGAAGAATCTCTAAACCCCCCTCCTTCTAGCGCCAATTGTTGATCCCGTGGATCACTAAGTGTGTTTAAAGAATGATTAGGAGATGGGAGGTGAGATTTTCGTTAATAGAGCAATTCAACCACAGTTAAGACAGGTCGGGAGAAATATGAGTAGGCCGGGGGCCGTGTTTCGTTTTATTGATGAGAGAGAAGTAAACGCTTTAGAATTACGAACTGGTTCCGAAGGACGTCCAGTTCGGCGTTCTAAAGTGTTGTCTTGTTACAAAGAGAGAGAGGTCGGGTAACTTGTAGGTGAGAGAGTAAAAATCCCAGTCCCCCTCATTAATGACATATGAGGGGTATATATAGTCGGGGTCGGCTTCCTGCTCCCCTGAGATCTCGGGCCACGTGTCGTCGGCGGCCTCTTTCGCGGGTAAGGTGGCCTAGGAGGCGTGTCCCGGCTTTCGAGGAGAGAGGTCATGATGAGCTCGGCGTGGCGTGTTGCAGAGCAGTGCACTGTTTTACCAACTCTGCTCCACCTGCTCCTTCTTGCCCTTGTCAGCTCTGTAGGGTTGGTGGGACGTCGGGTCGAAGGCACATCCCTACGTGGGTAGGGTACTGCCTTACCAACTCCCACTCGCCTATTCTTCTGACACTCCCTGCTCTGGCGGGGCATCAGCGCGGGCCCGGGGTACGTTGCTTTCAGGTCGGCTACCGAGCTGCTGAGGACGTTCTCGCAGGTCGGTGACATTAAGTCCGGTGACATTAAGTCCGGCCTTTCCTAAGATGGGCCTAACTAATTGGGGGTGCTAGCCCCACCTCCAACAGTCTCTTCTTTTCCAAGTTGTTGGGATCGAAACACTTTCACGAGAAACCTCAGAAACTTTCCAGGAAAGTATTGGTTCACATACACCATAAATCACACCATTCACCAAGCTTTCTCGTGATTTCTTCTCGTTAACCACAAACTTTGCTTTTAAACCTAGTCCATTGCATCTCTCTATATACATCAACATGCTTGCTCGCATAAGAGAGAAATATCTTCTCCTCTGTTTCAAGTATCGAATTTCTAGGATCAATGGAACAAAAGCAATCAACTTCTCGTTCCAATTTTGCCGACGTCAATGAAGTTGGACCAGAAGAAGATGCAGAGCAAGAACCGCAACAGCAAGAGAACAACAAGAGATTTACGGGTAACAGAGGACCAAACCGAGGGAGACAGAGACCATACCGAGGTTTCAGTAGACAGGTGTCGCTAGAGACGGGTTTCTCGGCGCTCAACAGAGAATCTAGAGGAAGAGATGACAAAAGGAGTTTACCGAGGAGTGGTCGTAGCTTTGCTGGGTTTGAAACAGGCGGAATCATCAACGGTGGAGATGGCCGGAAAGCAGATTTCAGTATCTTTAGGACCAAGTCGACGCTCAGCAAACAAAACTCTCTCTTGCCTTCTGTAATAAGGGAGAGAGACATTGAGAATTCTTTAAGAAATGAAGATGGTGAGACCAAAGATGAATCTATAAATGCAAATGTCTCTGCAGGAAGATACTTTGCTGCTCTTAGAGGACCTGAATTAGATGAAGTCAAGGTAACAACTTCTACTTCTACTTCTTCTTCTTCTTCTTCTTCTCTCATATTCTCTTTTCAGGTCACAGCTTAGTGAATTCCAATTGTATTCTCTTGCAGGATAATGAAGATATTCTGCTTCCGAAAGAGGAACAATGGCCGTTTCTTCTTAGGTTCCCAATTGGATGCTTCGGTATCTGTTTAGGACTTAGCAGTCAAGCTGTCTTGTGGCTTGCCCTAGCGAAAAGCCCCGCTACAAACTTCTTACACATCACACCATTGATCAACTTAGTTGTATGGCTATTTTCACTAGTAGCCTTAGTCTCTGTCTCCTTCACTTACATACTCAAATGCATCTTCTACTTCGAAGCTGTGAAAAGAGAGTATTTTCATCCGGTTCGAGTCAATTTCTTTTTCGCTCCTTGGGTGGTTTGCATGTTTCTAGCCATCAGCGTACCTCCCGTGCTCTCATCAAACCGAAAATCCCTTCATCCCGCCATTTGGTGCGTTTTCATGGCTCCTTATTTCTTCCTTGAGCTAAAGATTTACGGGCAATGGCTATCGGGAGGGAGAAGGCGACTCTGCAAAGTCGCAAACCCGTCTTCTCATCTTTCTATTGTAGGGAATTTCGTCGGGGCCATCTTAGCTTCAAAAGTTGGATGGAATGAAGTAGCTAAGTTTCTATGGGCAGTAGGTTTTGCACATTACTTAGTTGTGTTTGTAACACTATATCAAAGACTTCCCACAAGTGAAGCTCTGCCTAAAGAGCTTCACCCTGTCTACTCAATGTTCATAGCTGCCCCGTCAGCAGCAAGTATCGCTTGGAACGCAATCTATGGCCAATTCGACGGATGTTCAAGAACTTGCTTCTTCATTGCACTCTTCCTATACATTTCCCTTGTAGTACGGATTAATTTCTTCACCGGGTTTAAGTAAGTCCATCTCAGGTTTATACAATTTGGTTTAGTATGTATCGATGCAGCTAATCAGCAACGGACTGTGCAGGTTCTCAGTGGCGTGGTGGTCATATACATTTCCTATGACAACAGCCTCAGTAGCAACAATAAAGTATGCGGAGGCAGTACCTGGTTACCCGAGCCGGGCTCTAGCACTCACTCTTTCCTTCATTTCCTCGGCAATGGTCTGCGTTTTGTTTGTCTCTACGCTTCTCCACGCATTTGTCTGGCGAACTTTGTTCCCGAATGATCTTGCAATCGCCATTACAAAAAGAAGACTTACCAAGGAGAAGAAACCTTTCAAGAGAGCCTATGACTTGAAGCGATGGAGCAAGCAGGCTCTGGCGAAGAAAATATCTGCAGAAAAAGATTTTGAAGCCGAGGACGAATAGCGTCACTGATGAAAAATCATGAAAAACAAAAGGATCTTCCCGATTGAAATAATAGTCAAGGAAAACATTTAGATATAGAGACACAAGTAGGTGAGTAAACTTATTGTATGTATTTCAAGAAGCATGTTTAATAATAATATTACATCAACAATCGAGCACTCAAAAGTCAAAATCACATTCACACTCCAAAGCTAGCTGAAGAAGACATCACACGAAAAGGAAATTACGGTGTGATACATATCAAACAGGCAAAGAAATGGTCCTCTGGTTTGCTAAGTTGGTCTGTGGTCGGAGGTCCCATGAAGCAGAATGTTGTGTTTCCTCAGGTTTAATAAAAGGCAGAGTGATCTCATTGATCATTAATTCTCCACAGAACGGGCATTCGCTGGCAATAGCATCATCTAGCTCTGATCGAAGCTGCCTCACATTAAGGAAAATATGTCAAGCCATTGATGCTAAGAGAAATAGAAAAACAAAAAACAAAAAATGAAACAAATGTTCCTACCTTATCTGCAGTAGTTGTGCTAGACATGGGTTCATCTGATCGATTACCATTTATATCTCTCCGGGTTTCGCTGCCAAGCAATGTCAGCTGCTTCTGCAGATCGAGAATATGCTCTGCCTAGACAGATTTTTTGGAAAACCAATCCAAAAATGAAATCACAATTTGAACATTGGTACATAAATCTCGAGATTATATATTACTAAAAGCAGAATTAAGAACTACCCTACAGGTAAAGTAAATCTTTTCATGGTAGTTTCATCATAACCTAGAAGACTAGAACAACTGAATATCGCTAAAATTGCAGTATCTAATACGCAACAGTATATAAGAGGGAACTCATAACAAGAAATCATGGTTCAAGACTTACTTGCTCTTCGTGTGCACAGCTTGTGACGTGTGTGATCAGGCACTGTGCATGGAAAGAGTGCCCACAAGGAAAGACATAGAAAGGAGCCAGTGGCCCAGCTGAAGAATATCCCTGGGCCATTCTGAAATCCCCGGTCATCATCAAGATTTTACGTTTACAAACCTGGTAATACATTGCAAAGGATAAGGCGTGCTGATGATTTTGGTGCTTCCAAAAACTTGATTCATATATATATATATGCTAAAGGCTGTTCAGTCTTAGGATGATCATACCCCGCATTCCTCGTCGCGGTCGATTACAGCATATCTTTGAGTTAAGGCACTAATATCATTTCTAATGTTATCTGCACCACGTGTGGCATCATTCATCTCCTCTTTCAGTTGTTCTATTTGCTTGTTGTAATCCTCAAGAGATGAGCAAATCGCTTCCTGCATAAGGGCAATGAAGAAAATAACAAGAGAGCAGAAGCAACTTAATTGCCCCAAGACAGAGCGTTTGTGGATCTGGAAAAGAGAAGTTGACTAACCTTGAAGTCATCAATTAAGGCAAAGTCTGGAAAGAATGGCAAAATATCTTCAATCTTTAAAAGACCATCAGTTTCCTTGAGAAAGGCAATAGCTTTCCTTATGTTTTCCCTTTTAGCTCCCTTTTCCTGCTTGACGACATGCTTTGCAACCATTAGCCACAGCTTCTTTCTCAAGTCTTCATCATCTTCAACCTTATCAGCCTCAGCCATAGCAAGTTCTGGGTCAATCTGTAAAACAGAAACCGTTTTCAACCACTACCAGAAGAAAGTGCTGATTAAAATGGTCAACCAAACCTTCCGAGACAAATTGGAACCATACATGTGGCGAATTCAGTATCTTTCAGTAGCAGTTTTGTTTCAAAATGTCATAATCTAAAGATCACGCATAGAAGACGAAAGTGAATAATACTTGATTTTTCATACAATGGAACTATTACCTGAAGAGCAAGGGCTACTGCCTCTTCATGCATAGACATCATGCTGTATATATGGACACAGGCACGAGTTCTCTTTTCCTTGAGACACAGGCGCAACGCATATTTGGGATCATAGAAAAATTCTGGACCATTTTCTCGTCCTTTCCCAAATTTGCATTGCAGGAAACGGAGGAGGGCACTATCATCTTCCTAATTGGATATATACAAAAAAACCATTATGTATCACTTTAGCAACTTCTTGTCATAATTCTATAAGCGGAAAAGAAGATAGTAACCCTCTCTGATGCTTTTCCGAGGCTTCCAAGGTTTTAGGGACAAAATCAAAGAAAAATTATCGAAGGGAACCAACCAGACCTGCTTGGCATATAATGAGAGAAGTAAATTGTGAATCCCTGGATCCTCGTTATGCAAACGGTGGACGCAAAACTCAAGATATTTTATGACTTCATGTGTCTCGTTCCTGCATTTTGATTTGAGGAGTCATTGGTGAGATTAATATCACAACGTGAATGGACATTTAGTTGAGAAGTGGGCCATTACTTTGCATGAGGTTCACTTGAGTAACGCATCATTGCAGTAATTAGTCTCCTTGGATTAAGATTTTTATTGGCCATCCATGCTTCCACGGTTTCATACGCGTCAAGCATAATAAGTTCTGGCGCAAATTTATACTGAAATAGTGTAAGACATATTTTAGTTTCAGGACGAAACAAAGATTTGGAGACTAAATTTTTTTTTAAAGAGCCTGGTGTTACTTTTTACACACCTGAAGCTCAACTGAAACTGAAGATTTCTGGAGCACCTCTAAAGCTTTTTTTGCTTCCCCTTGCTAATGGATAAAGACAAAACTCCGTAAATTGAATAAGCCTGAGTAAGATCTCGTATCTATATGGGTCAATTAGGAATATGAAACTTATCACGCCCTTCACCTGAATATAATGGTGAATTACGATTTCATACTGCTCCTTCAGGTTTGCAAAATATACCAATTCTTCAACCCGACCATAACTGCAAGAAAAAAAAAGAAAGAGATGAACAAAAAAGATAGGAGGTGTTTCATACTTCAAGCAAGATAACATAGGAGATGTGCTTAGAAAAGTCTTAAAGAGAATAGCATATTCCAGAAAATAATACACACCATCATCATAAAGGTCCAAGTGGTCACTGGCGTAAAGATAGATTTTAATACATCCCCTGTGAAACTTATAAAAAATTACCTCTCCAGAAGTTTCATCGTGGTTGCCTCATCCAATACATCCTTGCAGTCGCTCATGAAAGCACGGAATTCTTGAATGACTGAGTGATACTCGGAGTTGCGATTTTCTATAGCAGTGTCATCTTCCAAAAGCAGCCTATTTATCTATTTCCGCATTCAAGAACCAAAAAACAGGGAAATAAGATAGATAAGACTCGGAAAGAAAACAGAAAGCAAAATCAACAATAGGAACTATGACACCAGATCAATGGAAGTATATAATAGTTTTTGAAAATAAGAGACCACAAAATATGTGTTTACTGAGAAGTGAGAACAGAGAATAAGTGGTGCATAGAAGCAAAAGCTAAACCTTGTCCAGATACAGCTCAGTTGCCCATGTTGATATCATTGTAATTTGGCATTTATCATCCTTTGAAAGATTATCAAGCTTCCGCAACAGGAATGTTCTCAAAGCTTCCTGCAATCACATAGCGAATAAAAGGCAGTAAATAGAGTTTTCTTTATGGAATATATTTAAAACTAGCAAAGATACAAATGTAAATGTTTACCGGTTCGTTTATACTAATAAACTTCAAAGTGACCTCTTCAAAAGATATTACATAATTGATCTGCAAAGGAAACATTTAACCACGTCAAAATGAATAATATCATGTTAGAACAAAGTAAAACAAAGGAACTAGAAATCACTTTGGCATAGAATGATGCTGCTCGTAGATATTCCTTGTCGGTGAATGCAGCTTCTGCCTACAAGAGAAGGTGCCCAACTCATACATAATCAAAACCAGAGAGATTCTTTCGGCAAGCTGTCTATAGGCAGGTGACAGCAACATTACGATGATAAAAAGGAATTGCAGATATGACAGGAATAGCACGAGAAACATCGTCCTATTAATATAATTGACGGTAACGGACATCAAAGATCACCTGAATTAAATAAACTTGGTCTCTCTGGAGAGGGTCACGACAGTTTGCTAAAGCTGCAGCATAAACTTTCAAGTCTAGGTAAACCTTCCACATATCTCTGCCTTCGTCAATCACAGAAACCTAGAGATGATATCCAAAGCCCCAAATTGAGAAGAGAAAGCACAAGATATCAAAGAAATTTACTCAAGTAGCTGATTAAGATCATAATAAACCAGTAAAAGCCAACCACCAAAACAGACCTGGAAGATTGAATTCTGATCATACGCATAGAAAAGGCCAGCAGAGGCATCGCTGCAAAGTCCAATTATGCCCCTCGAAGCTGAATCTGTCGTTATATCAAACTGGAGCTCTTCAATGATTTGTTCACTTATCCGATTCACAACCTACCCCCACATTTAAGAAATGCAGAAACCGGAAAGTAAGCACACTTATGAAACAAAACACAAATGTAGTCAGTTCAAACTTTATACATGCAACGAGGAATGTATCAACCACATGTGTCCAAAACATACCTTAACCTTATTCCCAATAAGAAGCAAGAAATGAAACTCTGAGAGTGCCATTGAACCAGGCTTGACTGCTTCCGCGCCATCACTCAGCTTTGAGTAGTCCAACAGCGCTTTGCTCTCCACAAAATTCTCATCACCATTTGGATAACTACCAAACAAGTTTCAATCAAATTACAGAATGACATAACCGAAAAATATGAAAGAGGGCAACATATACAAAGATCCCAGCATTAAATTCAGAGGGACATTGGTACTGTCACTCTACCTGTGCTGAGCTCCAAAATTTAGGCCACCATGATAAATTCCTGTTCCTGAAAGCCATGCAAAATGCACCGCTCTTCGTTGCTTTATAAAGAAATGTAGTTCACTGAAAGACGACAAACATTATATGTTCAGAGAGCAGGGTTACGCTTTGTGATTTCTTTCATATGCAAAATGAGGCTAAGGTAATTCCAGCACTTGCCTGTTTGGTATTTCACCAGGGAGTTCCATAAAATGAACTGCACGTTCTTTATAACTAGCAAAAACAGACTGGAAGTAAACGTTCAGTAATTAGAAATTGAATGGAAAAAAGCTAATTCACAATTTCATAAATGTTCGCAAATAAATCATAAGATGGAGGACATATGTCATCGCATAGCAGAACAGAGTTTAGCTTACTTCTAATGTTCCAATCCCGGTAAACGAATAGAGTCGAGTGGGAGTTACAGCCATCACATAGTACCTCATTCCACTGCTTATGTTGGCTGCTTCCATCTACACATTTGTTTCAATAAAACAGTGATTTGAATAATAAATCCAATGAAGTCAACATGGTTTGATCACAGAGACTAATCCTCATCGGGGATAAAAACTTTTCAACCTATCAAAAAATCATTCAGGCTTATCAAACCCATTGAATCGAACTTAACCACCACCAACTTAACCAATGCAATTTAACAGCTAAACCAGAAATTCTATTGGCCATTATAGCTTCAACTTAAAATAAAACGGTGATACCTGCAAAGCCATGAAAGCCTCGGGGAGTTCTTCTAGTTCAAACAAAAACTTGATGTACTTCTCTCTCTTGTCCTTCTCATCCACAGCCATCTCAAATAGCTGCCCATCGTGAGTGCCCAGAATGATCTCCTTAGTCGAAACTGAATTCAGGTAAAGATAAAATAAAATTAATATCCATGTGAAACCCAAAAAAAAAAAAAGAACAGAACACTCATATAACACCAAAGCATAACCTTCTGTTATCTGTTGTCTGTTCCAAGCCACAGCGTTAACCAGTAAACCTTTCAAGCGGCTCAACACACGCGGCTTAGGCCACTTTGCATGCGTATAAAACGTTTCAGCTCCTCCAACACCAGTTACTGTAGCAATGCAATGGCTACCACCAGGGTCAACAAAAACCTTGTGAATCGATTGCTCCCCAGTTCGACCAACAGAGAGATCAATATCTACATCCAGAGAAACAAATTTGTCTTTCATAAACTAAGGTTTTACCACTGAGATAACAATTTTGAGGATGAAAATGACTATACCATAAGAACTCCCAACTCCAAAATCATGCCGGATAATCCATCCTTTACTCGTTCCCAGAACAATTACATCGTTTCCAGCAGCCATACATGTGATCATGCCACGATTCTTTGTGGCATATCTCTCGAGAAGATCAACCGAAAACACTTGCCTTCCTTGATCCATCTCTTAATTAAAACTTCAAAAAGTATTATCCAGATTTTGAGCTTTTGACCATCAAATCTACAAACATACAAAAACAAAATTCATAGTTGAGAAAGATCAATTCTGGTTCTGAAATCGCAGAATGAACACACTGGGACATAATCGACTGAAATGTTGAAAACGAAAATTATCAGAGACTTCCAATACAAAAAAAAAAAAAAAACACTCGGGAATTTGCCTTTTCATTAGGTCTCTCAAAAGTTTTATAAGAAGGTTTCTGCATTGCTTACAACAACCGGAATCGTTACATCCGTCGGAGATCTGATCGGCGACCAGGTGAAGACGTCGGTCCCGGATTCTGAAACTGGAGGCGAGCCGTACGATACGAAACGGCACCGTCTTTCGAGTGGCTTCCGACTTTATTTCTCTCTCTCTCTATCTCCACATCGAACGAATCAAAATCAACGCCGACTCACTAAAACAACCAAAACGGTTGCGTTTTCAGATTAGAATGAAGTGAGTTAACCAGAAGGAATACAAATGTCAAACCGGGTCAATGGAACAAAGCGCAATTGAATTCGTCTCTCTCTCTTTGGTTATTAAATTTCATCTTTGGTATTTTATCTTTTGTTTCGTTCTAAGTTCTTCTTAGTTATGGTTTAGGTTATTTGAGCTTTCCCTAAAACAACATTGCATCCTAAGCTGGACTTGCAATGTTTTTCTTTTTTCATGCAATTAAATTGAATATACTCTTTGTAAAAAATATGTGTATATATATGTATGGCGACTTCTTAGTTTGGGAGTCCCAGACTTGCACTCGCACTACCAACGCTTTTTGGATGAAAAGAAGTCATTGTTTTATAACCAGAAGATGAACCAGTCAAACCGGTTCATTGTTGTTGAAGTGAAAGAAATCGCAATTTAAATAAAGAAAAACGCAACGTTTAGGCTTTAAAAATTCAAAACTGGTTGGAGCTTTAGTAGGCCCGGCCTGACTCCAAATTATATGAAATTCGATAGTATACTAAAGGCCCGATTTTGAAAACTTGGATCCAATCTCGAACAACATTTGTTTGTTTTTAAGTTATGATTTTTCCTTTTTTATTTTGTATTTAAGAACAAAACTGGGAAGAAAAAAAAGTAGTCGTTGAGAGCGACAAAAAAAAAAAAGTTATTGTTGATTGTATACATCGTAATTATCTAATTAGGAAACGATAAGTGTTGAAATTTCCTTTTGCTTCACTCGGATTCTATGATCAATCAAACTGATTAAGCATGGGTAAAATATCGGAAACTAAAAAATCGAACCGAATTAGTAAATACCAAATTGAACCAAATTTTTATAAATAACCAATATCCGAATGGGTACACGAAATATATTAAATACAATTATATATCCAAAATATAATGTATATTTAGATTTGAAATAACCAAAATATCCATATTAGTAATTACAATTAGAAAATGAATATATTAATTATGTTTAGATCGAAATAACCAATATACTCAAAATATCCAATAATCTTTAATTATATTTGTCAAAATAAAACAATTTTTGCAAAATTTAACCAATTTTTTAAGTTTATTTTTTTTAATTTTATTGAGTATTTATGATAAATTTCGGGTATTCGAAACCGACTCAAACCCTGATGAAACCGAACTGAATTCGACCCAAAAAAAGAAAATACCAAATAGATTATAAACCTCTAATACCGAAATACCTAAAACCTAATTTGGTTAGTTGTAATTTGTTTCTAAATTTAGGTATTATATATACATGTATTTATCTAATTTTATATAATTGGGGAAAATAAAAAGTTATGATGTATATCCGATTCGGGTCGTTGTAACTTGTGGCTACGAAAAACAAGAGAAAGGACAAAGAAAATTGGAGGAAATATGCAGACATTATTTAAAATTGAGATAAAATTGATTACGCGTTTACAAATTTATCTTTCAAAACAGAAACAAAAAAAAAGTTTTATATTACAAAGGCTCCCCCCTCCAAAAAAAAAAATCTCAACGACTGAAAATCCATCCCTTCGAGCCAAGAAACGGATCAACGCCATTCCCAAAACATTCCAAACAAAGACAGAAGAAAAATGATGAAAGTTAATTACCAAATCTCTCTCTGGTCTCTACTCGATAGTCCGTTTACCCGACCCGTATAAAGAAACTCAAGGCTCCGTTCACATGAGTTGAGTATAATGACCCGTACCGGAATCAACCGGAGCCAGAGCGGTACATCAGATTCAGAGACATCCGGCGGCGGCGGAGGGGGAGGAACAACCGTCATGAGAGTGATTGTGCCTTTGCAAGGAGTGGTTCAAGGCCGTGGTGGTCTAGTTCTTGGCTCTGTTATTCCTTGTGCTTTCTTCTACTTTCTCCAGTTCTACCTGAAACGAAACCGTATAGACGAACCCGAACTCGACCCGGCTATTCAGAACCCAGCTTCCTCTCCCGAATCGGATTCCTCGAGTCCGACTCAGTCGGATCTTACTAGGTTGTCTCGGACTCTCTCTCGGGTCATTATCTCGCCAAGAAATTCCGGGGCTCACGTTTCGGTTTCGGGTCGGGCGAATAATATCCTCAAAGGTGGGGATTCGTCATACTACGTGGGGCAGAAACGGTTCGAGGAGGATCCGTATGACGAGTCGGGTAATCCGGATGGTATCATCGAACTTGGTTTAGCTCAGAACAAGGTAGAAAAAGAAAAAAGTTTCGATTTTTAATCGTTTTTATTATATCCTGGGTTCTGTGAATTTCTTTTATCTATGTTCCTCGTCTACAGTTGAGCTTGGATTGGAGTTCGGAGAATCCAAAGGAAGCAATTTCCAGTGGACTGAGTCTAAGTGGGATTGCTTCTTACGAACCTTCTGATGGACTTATGGAGCTGAAAATGGTTATTTTCTTTTAGAACCCCAAAGTTGAATTGACCCAATAATGAATGATACAGAAGAAAAATAACTTCTTGGTCATGGAATTGCACAACATTGAAATTTACACCTGTTCTTGAGGAATGTTGAGCTGATCTTGCGTTATGTTTCCTGTTTTGGATCTTTATGTGATATTTTCTTTGACTAAAGTTTATGGATTCTGATTGTTATTGGGACAGGCTGTGGCAAGGCTCATGTGTGAAGCAACCAAAAACGCTGTTTCCTTTGATCCATCGCAGTTAGTATTAACTTCCGGTGCAGCTTCCGCTATGGAGATTCTTTCCTTCTGCTTAGCCGATTCTGGAAACGCCTTCCTTGTTCCAACGCCGTGTTCTCCAAGGTGATTATTTCAGTTTATTGTTTGACTCTGTGGCTGCAAAAGAACATTTAGCCTTTAAGCTTCAATGTTTTCTGCAGATTGGATGTGGATGTTAAATGGCGGAACGGAGTTGAAATCATACACGTTCCTTGCAGAAGTTCTGACGGTTTCAATATATCCGTGACTGCGCTTGATCGGACTTTCTCTCAAGCCAAGAAACGCGGTGTGAGAATCCGCGGAATCATAATCTCAAACCCTTCCAATCCCATGGGAAGCCTCTTGAGCAGAGAAAATCTCTATGCTCTTTTGGACTTCACCCGCGAAAAGAACATTCATATAATCTCTAACGAGATCTTCGCTGGTTCTATCCACGGAGATGAAGAAGCAGAGTTTGTGAGCATAGCTGAAATAGCAGACACCGAAGAGAATCACGACAAGGAAAGAGTTCACATCGTGTACGATCTTTCAGAAGACTTGTCTCTCCCGGGACTTAGAACCGGCGCCATTTACTCCTTCAATGAGAACGTTCTAGCAGCTTGTAGAAAGCTCACAACGCTCTCACCCGTGTCATCACCATCCCAGCATTTGCTCATTTCCACAATTTCCAAACCGGAATTTATTGAAGCATATGTAAAAACAAACAGGCAGAGACTACAGAGAATCTACTCAGAGTTTGTGAAGGGATTAAAAGGTTTAGGGATCGAGTGCACGAGAAGCAATGGAGGGTTGTTTTGTTGGGCAGATATGAGAGGATTGATATCTTCTTACAGCGAGAAAGGTGAGATCAAGCTTTGGAACAAGTTCTTGAACATTGGTAAGATCAATGTAACACCAGGATCTTGCTGTCATTGTATTGAACCAGGATGGTTTAGATTCTGTTTCAGTAATTTGTCTGAGAAAGATGTGCTTGTAGTTATGAAACGTATCATAAAAGTTTGTGAAACATGTAAATCTCAAGATTGAAAATGCTTCTCTACATTCCTCAAAAGTCGAACATAATTTTCCGGTTGTATGTAAATCTAAACCGGAAAATCCCAAAAATCACCGAAAGAATAAACATTTTCCCCTTAAAACACTCTCTAAGCTCTAAACACTACACTGCACATTTTCTATGCAATCTTTACTGAAATAGGAAAAAGCTTCATCATGATCCAAAACCATTTCTTATTGATTCAAGAACCTGCACAACCTCAGCCATACTCGGTCTCTTCAATGGATTCTCCGACGTACAAATCAATCCTAACTTCATGACTTGAATCAGCTCATTATCTTCGAACTCTCTCAACCTTCTGTCAAAACAATCAGAAGCTGAACCAGTCTCCAACAAATCCCTCACATAATCTCTCAGGATAAAGACTTGGTTTTCCGATGGAGACTCCACCGGTTTTCTACCTGTAACCAGCTCAAGAAGAACCATACCATAGCTAAACACATCGCATTTCTCACTCGCTTTCAAACTCTGCTGAGCTAGCTCTGGAGCAATGTACCCAACCGCGTTGTGGAACTTTTTTGTTAGACCGAAACTGTCCAGAACTGGAAGAAACTTTTCTAACCCATAATCCGATAGTTTTGCTTCGTACCGTTCGTCTAGAAGAATGTTCGTGGACTTTACATTGAGATGAAGAATCGCCGGTTTACAGTCATCGTGAAGGAAAGAGAGCGCTTTTGCGGTTCCTAAAGCAATCTGAAATCTTCTGTGCCAATTTAAATCGGTATTCCCATGGCTTGAGCTGGTTCCCGGGTAGATGTTTAGGTGTAGATTATCGTAGAGACTACCATTGGGGGCAAACTCAGAGAAAATCAACTGCATTGTCGAGGAAAAGTAGTAACCTTGGAAAGAAGACAGATTCGGGTGTTGCAAACCTCCAAGTCGTCCTATTTCTTGCTCAAATTCTTCTTGATTTCTGATTCTTCCTAAAGTGTCAAGCTTTTTTACTGCAATGGAAACCCCGCCTTCGAAAGATGCTCTATATACCGACCCAATCGATCCCATGCCGATTATATTTTCCTTGTCAAGCAAAGCTTTTGTACCTGCTTCCCAATCTTCATACTTTGAAGGCAAATTCTTGCTGAAAAGAACAAGCTTTCCGATTATCGCACCGCTAGAGTGTATTGAAGACGCCAGAGGAGTGGTTTCGACTGTAACTATTTCTTCGTCTTTTCTTCTTTTACGAGCTCTTAGGTTCAAACCAAGCACTAGACAGACACCAAAGAGGATAACAGCAGCAGCAATTATAACAATGATAACTGAAATGCTTAGAGCTTCAGAATTTCTGGATTTTGCTGTGGCTCCACGTGAATTGCAGGGAGTTACAAGAGGATCACCGCAAAGGAAAGGGTTGTTGGAAAACGCAGAAGATCCAAAAGCCTGCATCTTTGGAACAAGAGGGATAACACCAGAGAGATTGTTGTAGGAGACATTGAAATGCGTTAGTGTAGTCAAGTTCCCGAGTGAAAATGGGATTGACCCTGAAAGCAAATTCTGTGAAATATCAAGAAACTGGATTCTGGAGAGCCTTCCAAGTTCAGGTGGAATACTTCCATTGAGACAGTTTCGATGCAGATCAAGAATCTTTAGGTTTGTTAAGTTTAATAGCTTCCTAGGGACCTCTCCTTCTAAATTATTCCCTGAAACATCTCTGCAACCAACAAGTAAACCGTTTAACAGAAACGTGAGATTCAAATACAGTAACAAGAATCAATAAATTCACTGAAACATCGAGCAAAAATTACAACTCACAGTTCAAGAAGCACTCTGCAATTGGATATATCATCTGGAATTTGACCAATGAGATTGAGATTATGCAGATTCAAAACCTGTAGAAACTCCAAACTTCCAATCTCTCTCGGTATCTCTCCATCTATAGAATTATCACCTAATCTAATAACCGAGAGTCTCTCCATCTTCCCGATACCTCCCGGGATACTCCCATTCAGCTTGTTAGACTCCAAGTTCAAAAGCTTGAGAGTTTTGCAACCCGTTACACCGCTAGAGATCCTACCGGTTAACTCATTCGACGAAGCATCCAAAAACTCCAAACTTTGGCCGCAATCAACTATCTCTCCAATCTCTCCACCAAACCGGTTCCAAGAGACATTAACATAAGTTATGTTCTTGAATCTAAGAACCTCGAAAGGCGCTAACCCGTAGAACAAATTGCTTCCCAAATTGACATGGCTCAATCTCTGACATTTTGGTATCTCCTCAGAGACATCACCAGACAACAAATTGTTTCTCACTGAGATATACTCAAGCACCGGAATATTGCAGATCCTAGGCGGCAACACTCCGTTAAGTTTATTGTAAGAGAAATCAAATCCTTCGAGGTTGTTACAGTTTAGGATTGAATCAGGGATTGATCCGGAGAGATTGTTCTGAGACAGTGAGACGAACTTGGTCTTGTAACAGAACTTAAACAGAGAAACAGGAATCTCTCCGGCGAAACCATTTTTAGACAAGTCGAGAAACCTTAACCTAGAAAATTCACCGACAAACTCCGGGATCGGACCAGAAAACGCATTGGAACTGACATTAATCGTCCACAAAGTTTGTAACTTGGAGTAATCAATCGGTAAATTACCTGTAAACCTGTTGCCAAACAAGGTCAGAACTCGAATAAACCTTAGACCGGACAATCCCGGAGATAGGGTTCCGGCGAGACTTGTGTTCCACAGAACGATTTTGTCCACGAACCCTTCTGGGTTACAAGTGACTCCATTGAAGCTCTTGCAGAGGTCGCCGTCGGAGACCCAAGAGGCTAAGCTGTTGTACGGATCGTCACTGATACTGTCTTTGAATTGAAGCAGAATGTCTCGTTCTTCGATTGGATCAGTGGGGTAACACGGAGAAGTTGAAATGCAGATGAAATTTACCAAAACCAGAAAAAGATAAACCCTTTTCATATTCGGCTGAAAAACGGATCTACCCAATTGACATTGTCGGTTCTCGGACCCGGATCCGGACCCGAAATCGAACCCGGTTCGTGAATCTACAATCTTGCTTCCAAGGAGCTCGAAAGTTGGGATTCGTCCTCGAAAATGAAGAACACCAGAATCAAGAACAAGTAGCTGCATTTACTAAAATCATCGAAAAACTGAAGAGAGATCGAAACCCAATAAAACGAAACGTTTGATTTTTCTTGGGATTGAGCTCAAGCTAAGAACTTCTCAGCTGCTTTTGCATTTATTTTGGTCATCCTTAACGGCTAGAAAATTTACCGACCGAAGTCAAAACTCTCAAGAAACGACAAAAACAAGAATCACTGATTCAAGAACAAGTCAACAATCAATAAACAGTGAATAAGATTTGGGGTTTTGCGAGTTTTCTGAACAAATGCACACTCACACACAACAAAATAGAATGAGAAATCTGCTCAGCTCATCTTGCATTACGGAGAAGAGAGAGAGTGTGTGTGTGTGTGTATGTGCCTTGGCTTGAAAGTAAACTGGTGAACGAATTAACTTCACTCTCTGTCTGAGTCTCTCTGTCTTCCACCAAATGAAGAAGAAGCACGTGCCTGCTTTGTTCATCGCCTATATGCACATACATTATATGTGTGGAAGGAGAGAGTGACTGCTTGTCTGTACCTTCTACCAAAGCATTTATTCTCTCCTTCACCAACCAAAACGCCATTAAATAAGAAGGAAATGAGTAAATAAATTACTAATAATCCTCGATTTTTCAAGAAGAAAAATACAACTAGTTATGGTCCCATCTCAATTGTTAGTTGCGTGTACAGAGAATTGTACATTTAATATTCGTTAAATGATCAGAAACTACTATGAGTAAATTTTGTCTTCTAGTTATAGTAAAACTGAATGACTTGATTTTTAGGCCTTATTTACCATTGGGAGCCTTAATCCACATGGCTTCTAATCATTCAGAGTAGGTTTCATCAATGATTTGATTGGGTTTGTATCGTAGAGATCGATAAGCTGAGGTCTAAATCAAACTGTTGGAAACTTATGGGTTTAAAAAGGGAAAAGAGAATTACAGACAGGGACAGATGAGAGTGACCAAAAGTAACCAAAAGTAAACGTCTCTCTGTCATTTGTTTGTTTTATGTGGTTTCGTTCTCTCTGTTTTGCTGAATTTGTTTAGTCAATTTGTTCATTTGATACAGAAAAAATCATGAAGCATAGAGGGCACAATCCTCAAGATGAGACATTAAATGATTATGAACAAATGTCTTTGTAATCATTTTCATAAATGCCTTATTTCAATTTCCAATCATGCTTTATGTGGGAAATATAATTTTTTTACGTTTTTAACGACACATTCATCAATTTCATTATACAAATAATAAAAATGTGATAAATTCATATTGACCATTGTTCTTCCAGTTTTATATACGAAAATAACTTTTATGTCATATTTTTCCAAACACCAGTTTTTTTTTTTTTTTTACATTTGACCAAAACCCAACAATACATGGTTCCATGAGTTATATTATATGAAATGAAAAAAGAAGAATTAGAAGATCTAATAGATATACATAAAAAAATTCAAAATTTAGTTGATATCATCATATATATACAAGGAAAAAAAAAGAGCAGAGATAAAGAAGATCATTGAATTAAAAAAAAACAACAAAATATTTATATATAAGATCGTGTTAGATGATATCTTGTGGTTGGTGGTGAAAACTGGAGTTCTTAAAGTATTGGTTGGATATTATGATGCCTATACTTCCTCTGCTTGCATTGCACTTAGCTTCTTCTTCGCATAGATTGTGCAGACTATAGTCGCGCTCGCAGTTATACAGAAGCCAAGAACATTCACTACTATCTCCACAACCGAAAGACTGTGTCTCTCGTCTGATGCAACTGCTAGTGTTCTTAGCATTATTCCCCTGCAAATAACCAAAAAACACCAATCTAAGATTCTGCAGAACTTGGCTTAGCATAGAGTCAGAGATAAAGAGAGAGAGAGGCATATACGTGTAGATTGAGACAAAGATCTCAGGAACCATTCCAACAAGAGAGCCTAAGATGTAAGGACCGTAGTGAACTCCAGTCGCTAATGCACAGTAGTTGTAAATCATGTAAGGGAATGGAGAGACACGGATTAGTGTGACTGCTTGAAACTGATGAAACCAGGTTCCTTCACCGGCGGCTCTAAGTATTGCTGCTTTTTTGGGGTAATTCTTCAACCATTCCTGCAGAAAAGACCAGGAAGATAAAGGCCAAACTGATCATCTAAAAGGTAGAAGCTTAATAAGTATGCAAACCAAAAGAGCGCATAAGATCTAAGCATTTGGGATGTTGCTTACTTGCATCTTGTGGAGAAAAAGATGTCCGATTAAGAAAGGCAGAGTAACACCGATGGATGCTGCTGATAAAATCAATAAAAACCCATTACCATAACCAAATGTAAGACCGGCCATCCACATCGAAGGAGAAGAAGGAAGAAGAATGCTTGGGAACAATGCCACTGAGGCAAAGAGGAGAAGACCGAGCACCGGGATGCTGAATGTGCTTCTTACCCAATTTATAAATGGAATCAGTTCCTGAAACATGATCCGTAGACACAGCAACATAAATGAGGATAAACTTCACTTTTCATTATCAGGATATCACTGATCTCAAGAATTGCATGATTGACAATCATCGAGCAAAATTACCAGTTAAATGGACAACCTTCTAAACACATACAAAATGCTGCAAATGTATATATGTAATGCAAATTTTATGCGAAGGTTACATTCAAACTTAAAGCTGGTGATGGAGCAATAACGACATCAAATGTAACCCAAAATATGCTCAATCTAAATACACAAGAACCCTAATTCCTTGTGCATTCCCTAATTCCATTAAATGTAACCCAAAAGCATCAGAACTTAGACCAAAAAAAAAAAAACTAACCTTTTCGATCAAAAATGGACCAATCCATTTAATAATTACGAAGGCCAACACACTCAAACAAACGGTCAGGGAGATCAATTTCACCCAGAACCAGACAGACGTCACCGATCCTATCGAACATCCCGATGATTCCGCCGGAGATCCTTCTTCTTCATCCGACCCTCCTCTTAATTTCACATAATCTCCATTTTCGGAATCCTCGATTCTCAAATTCAGCTCAGGCACCGTCTTATCGACGCCGTCGCTGTACTTCATAGATCGACCGAAGATGGAAAAAAAAATCCAAAAAAAAAAAAAATAACCCTACCCTCGAAAAATCTCAAAAGTTTCCGCCAGATTCGTTTTGCACCTCCTTCGGTTTCCCGAGAAAAAATTGAAGAGTAAAGAGAGAATGAGACCGTTAGATCAAATTGAGATTGGATAGAGCGAATGGGTTTAGAAGAAGAAAGGAATCTTAATAATTCGCTTATCCCAATAATTAGTGGTTTACTTCAAATTATTAAACCGGTGTCGCATTCGGACACGTGGAGACGTGTGATTTGTTATTTGGTGTTGCTCACGAAGCGCCGGTACTTTATATTCGCCTTGTCGTCACGATAAGTCCATGTAGTATGTGTTTTCGGTTTTTTGACGATTATCGGATCAAACAAGCGGCACAAATCAGATAGTATTTATTTTTTTGATAAAGAAATCACATAGTATTTATATTTGTAGGATCTTAGGTTACAACATAAAAGATGAAAATCAACAACGTAACATTTAATGAAACGAGATGCTTTCCGCATATTTTAAACACAATTTTTATCTTCGTATTCTAATTATATTTAGCATACTTTAAGAAGACTGCAACGGAAATTTGTTGCTTGAAAGCAATTACGTATACAGAAGAGAGAATGAGAGAAACAAGACAATGAAAAGCAACCGAAATTGATACTTCGAAGCAAATTCATAAGGAAAACAAAAATATCCTTATAGATAAATAAGTTTCTTATAATTATTGCACACATCGATGCTTTTTTGACAGCCGTTTTCTAACATACGTCGTATCAAACTTTAAAATGTAGATATTGACAAATTAAACCGTTTTTTATAAGTTGTGTGGCTAATAATATATCAAAAAATGTAGTCGTCTTTACATAGGAATTTCAACTTGATATATACATTACAAATAAATAAATAAACACATAAACAGAGATGCGGTGGACTGGATATCATAATTATCATATCCGTCAGAAGATGGTGTGTTACGGTTGGAAAAAAAAATGTGATTATTAGCCTGTAATTTGTGATTGAGAATCGATTGTTAATCATCTAATCATTTCAATCCCTGTAATTAGGTGTGTGATTACAATTTCAATATTACTCATAAAAGGAGGAGAAACATTTGGAGCAAAAGAGTGATTGACTAAACGCGTCGAGCTACACGCGCCACTTTCTTTCTTTCTTTCTTTGATCCTGTTAGGTCACCGTCAACCAGCGAAGCTGCCCCCCCAATCCAAACCCGGTTCACTTAAACCGATTATCTTACTCGCACTGAACCAACTTTATCGTAATCCACAGAGTCACAAAACACCAAAAGAAAAGCCTAAACCCCACACATTATCTCTACTTTATCTGTCAGAAAAAGTTCTCAATCACTATGTATAAAAACGATGACGTCATTACCCCTATGTTGTTTCATCGAACGACTATTATCAGAAGATGCATAAAACATCCCGTGCGCCTTAACGCATCGGAATTCATCATTTAACGAGAAGAATTACAAAACACAAACGTTAAAAGTACACAAAAAAGGTTTCTTTGGTTTGGTTTCTGTTCTGTCTAATTTCTCTCTGGCGAAAACAAAGGAGGTTTCGGTTTCGGTTTCGGTCTCTGGTCAAATCACGAACTTCTGTTTGAAATTTTCAGTGATAAATATTATTGTTTACGAGAATAGTCGCCGGAAACGAAAGCAAAGTAATCGAGATTCTTTCACCGGCGCCGGGTGGGTTTTTGGTCGGAATTAGGTAAATTTCTTATTAGTTTCGTTCTGTTCGGATTTTCTCAGTTGCGGCCACATTTTTTTAAAAAAAATTTGTTTGGCGTTCTTCATTTGATTCCTTAATCTATCCACAACCATTCGATTTTAGTTGATGAAGTTTTCGATTAAAGAACTCGAAGATTAAGACTAATCTCTTTTTTGTGCCGTCAGGGTATAATAGTCTTTTCCGTTACACAATGACCTGGTCTTGAGTCTCGACAAATTGACAAATTGACAAATGACGCATTTACTCTTCAACTTTATAAAGAGTCCCATGGGCAGTTTCGTCACATTAGAGATATATATATATAGTCGTCGCGTGAGTAACAAGCCAGAATCTCTATTACTATATCTATCGAATTTCCTTTTATTTTCTCTAAAATGATCCTATAGAAGGGAGTCAGAAATAAAAACCCTAACCCTAATTGGATAAAACCGTTCGTTTCCAATTTCTGTTCACTCACGGTTTGTATTTGTTCGGGTCAGAATTGGGAGATTTCGATTATGGGTTCCGAGCAGAACGACAGCACTAGCATCTCTCCCTCAGAGCCGAAGCTCTGCGTCAATGGCTGTGGCTTTTTCGGAACTCCATCGAACATGAACCACTGCTCCAAGTGCTACCGAGACATCCGAGCCACGGAGGAGCAAGCCGCCTCTGCTATTGCCGCCGTCGAGAAATCGCTAAACCCTAATAAGCCCCAATTCCAGGCACAACAGAGCCGCGAAATCGCTCCCGGTGTCGAATCTGGATCATCCTCATCAACGAGCGGCGGCGATTCGTCTGCAGCTTCCTCAGATCCGCCTAAATCGACGGGGACGACGAGATGCTTGAGCTGTAACAAGAAAGTGGGCGTGACGGGTTTCAAGTGTAAGTCTGGGAGCACTTTCTGTGGAGCTCATAGGTATCCGGAGACTCATGACTGCGAATTTGATTTCAAAGGAGCGGCGAGAGACGCTATTGCTAAGGCGAATCCGGTGGTGAAGGCTGATAAGTGTTGATCCCACGGATCACTAAGTGTGTTTAAAGAATGATTAGGAGACGGGAGGTGAGATTTTCGTTAATAGAGCAATTTAACCACAATTAAGACAGGTCGGGAGAAATATGAGTAGGCCGGGGGCCGTGTTTCGTTTTATTGATGAAAGAGAAGCAAACACTTTTGAATTACGAACTGGTTCCGAAGGACGTCCAGTTCGGCGTTCTAAAGTGTTGTCTCGTTACAAAGATAGAGAGGTCGGGTAACTTGTGGTAGGTGAGAGAGTAAAAATCAGAGTCCTCTCATTAATGACATATGAGGGGTATATATAGTCGGGGTCGGCTTCCTGCTCCCCGGGATCTCGGGCCACGTGTCGTTTACGGCCTCTTTTGCGGGTAAGGTGGCCTAGGAGGCGTGTCCCGGCTTTCGAGGAGAGAGGTCATGATGAGCTCGGCGTGGCGTGTTGCAGAGCAATGCACTGTTTTACCAACTCTGCTCCACCTGCTCCCTCCTGCCCTTGTCAGCTCTGCAGGGTTGGTGGGACGTCGGGTCGAAGGCACGTCCCTACGCGGGCAGGGTACTGCCTTACCAACTCCCACGCGCCTACTCTTCTGACACTTCCTGCTCTGGCGGGGCATCAGCGCGGGCCCGGGGTACGTTGCTTTCAGGTCGGCTACCGAGCTGAAGAGTGGTCCTGCAGGTCGGTGATATTAAGTCCGGTGACCGCACCGAAGAACGGCATTTCCTAAGATGGGCCTAACTAATTGGGGGTGCTAGGCCCACCTCCAACAATAGGCCCTCCCCCAGTTCGGTGTCGCGAGGCGAAGTGAGCATGCCGAAGTTGATCTAATGTTAGTTCGGCGCATCTTAGGACGGTTTTTCCGTGCTCAACTGTGTTTGCCTTTTCCGAAAAATCCGTAGGAGGTTGGCGCGTATCCGCCACGCGGGGGATCGAAAGGTTGCCTCGTTTTTCGCGCGAGATGCCCACGCGCGGCGTGTGACAGACGCTTCGTGGTTATCGAGGCACCCCCTGCTTTTTGGCGTGGGAGATCGAGGAGTCGTCATCATTAGGTTTTTTGGGCAGCCGTGCTTCCTTTGACACGCGTCCAGGCGTCGCTTCACTGTCCCCCTTCTTCTATTTAACCCCCCTTCTTCCTCCTGTTAAAACCTTCTGCGCATAACCCTAAGGTAACCTCTTCTCTCCGATTTCCTCCTTTCCCCTCTTGCTTTTTTTTTCTGCAGTTTTCGATTTCCTCCTCTCCGTGCAATGGCGCCGATGTTAGACGGTATTAGGGCCGAGTCGAGCGAAGAATCGGCGTCCCGTGGTGGCGGTAGCGACTCCCCGAGTTCTTCCTCCGACGGCTCCGGACGTGACTCCTCTCCGTGTCGAGGCGCAGACAGTGGGGAACAGTCTGCTCCTTCGACTTCGGGGGCCGCCCCGCTGCTCCCGGGGACCCATCTCAGGAAGAAGACGGTGGTCAGGTCTTCCTCCGGCGGTCACGGCGTTGGCCAAGCTGGGGGTAGAACCGGTCGTCAGGGCGGTCGCGGAGGCGGAGCTCGAGTGGCCAGGGTGAGGTCTCCCCTGGTGCCTTATGAGCAGGGAGGGTCGCCGACCTGGAGCACAGCGGAGTCGGTGACTCTCCTGAGGGACTTGTGCGGCTTTCCTGATGGCGTCGAGCTCAGGCTACCCAGGGCGGAGGAGCGCCCGTGGACTCCTCGGCCGGGCTTCGTCTGCCTGTACGAGTCGTTCTTCCAGAAGTGCGGCCTGCGCCTTCCTCTCCCCGAGCTGTTCGTCCAGTATTGCCGGGCGCGGGGCTTGGCCTTCTCGCAGGTCTGCCCGTCCACGGTCCAGGGGATGATCGTGCTGCTGACCTTGGGGCACGAATGCGACATGGAGGTGACGGTGCCTATGTTCGAGGCGCTCACCCAGCAGAAGGCAAACCCTGGGATTCCTGGGACCTTCTATGCCGCTTTCAAGCCCGCGGCGAACGTCCTGGAGGCACCGAGCTCGGGGTCTAAGGCGAGCAAGCTGTCGAAGGTCGAGGACTGGTCTCGCAGCTACTTCTACATCCGGGCTACTGCCGTGGTTGGGCTCGACCCGTCGGCGAGATACACCCGGGATTGGAACTTTTCCCCGGGTAGGGATTTGCAGGTCGAGCTGACTTCTCTTCTTTGGTTTTGTCTAACTGATGCCTTTTTGCCTTGCTTTTCAGGCCCTCACTCCTCCAGGTTCAAGCTACCGGACTACGCGGGTATCGTTGCCGTACTCAGGTCAGTGCGTAGAAGAGAGTGGAAGTCCTTCACTGCGGCGAGAATCGGAGCTGCGATGGCCGGAGGTCGGTTTTTTTTTTTTTTTTTTTTTTTTTTTTTTTTGCCGAACTGACGAATGCTTCTATCGCAGGAAGAGCTAGGTTTGCCAGTCCGCTGTACGCGGACTCCTTTGTGGCGGCGCCGCCGCTGGTGCCCGAGGTGCCGGTCCGAAGAGACCCGGCGTCTGGGGTCGGGGGGGAGTCCTCCGGGGTGGCTCCTTCGAAGAAGAGGGCAGCATAGGCTGTTGGTGGCAAGGCCGGCAGGAAAAAGAAGAGGACCGAGGTGGGAGAGTGCTCCGCCGCAGGTCGGGATGAAGTCCGGCCTGAACTGCCTGGGTGCGAGCCCGAGCCGTCTGTCACCGAGGTGCCGGCAGGGGAGGTCGTGGAGGTCGTGAAGGGCCTACGAGAGGGGGAAGAGGTCGCAGTAAGGGCGACGGAGGGCGGCGATGAAGCCGTCGTTGTGGAAGAAGGGCGGGAGACCGCTGGTGACCGGAGCGTTGGGGCTTTGGTGGGTTCGGAGGACGGGCCTCGGGACTACAGCTTCTCCTTTACCCACGAGGATGGAAGCAGCCAGGTCATCGTCGATCCGGACGAGTGCGCCGAGCTGGCGCAGGCCATGATGTTCGGGCAGAGTCCGCACTTTGTCCCGCTGGAGATGGCGGAGGCCGATACCTTCCGCCAGGTGGCGCGATCCGCAGCGCGGGTAAGCCTTTGTTCTGATCTAACTGTTTTTAGCTGGACTTGTTGTGCGTCTTTGCTAACGACTGGTTTGATGCAGACGATGGCCCTTTCTGCCTTTCTGGCGGAGGCCTACGAGAAGCGACTCGCCGAGGAGCACGCGTCGCTTCGATTCCTGCAGGGGCGCCAGGAGGCCAGCGCGCAGATCCAGTCCGCTCTGACTCGCGGGTTGGAGAAGGACCTAAGGGAGGAGAAGGCCCGGTCTGCGGCGCTGGGCGAGGAGGCGGCACGGGTGCGAGCCCGGGCCGGAGAGGCGGGCCGTCTTCAGGCCGAGCTGGAGGCTGAGAGAGGCCGGTCTGCCGGTGAGCGGGCTCGGGCGGCTTCCCTGGAGGAGGAGGTCGGGCTTTTGAAGGGGGAGCGGGAGACACTCCGCTCTAGGGTGCAGGGGCTGGAGTCCGCCATAGACCGGGCGAAGGTGGCCTTGGCTGTGGAGAGTGACCGGGTGACAGCCCGGTGGGACGCGCGGAACCAGGAGTGGTCCGCGAAGATGGCGAAGATCCGCGCCCATCTGGACGGGCGCAGCCGGGCCTTAGAGCCTCACCTGCTGTACAACCAGGTGATCGGCGTCAGGGCGTGCCTCAAGAGGATGGAGGCCGAGGACGGGGTGTCGGTACCGTTCTACCGATATCAGAAGCTGGACGAGGATGAGGCGGCATTTGGCGCCGTGCTGGACGGAATTGATTTTCCGGACTTGACCCCGGGGGATCTGGACACCCCTCTGGACCGTGCTCATGGCGTCCAGCTTGAGCGGATCATGCCCGCCGCTCCTTCGGAGGTGCCCTTTGTGGATCTGACTGAGACCGTCCAAGCAGATCCGCCAGCGCAGGACTTGGCCCCGTGTGCTGATGAGGCCGGCACCGACGCGCTACCCGGTGAGACCGGAACCGATGCGCCATCTGGTGAGGCCGTGGTTGGGGAAGAGAGGTCTGAGCAGCCCTTCCTTGGTGAGTACGGCACCAATGCGAGGATGGTGGCCCCGGGTGATGTAGATGGTACCCGTGCTGACGGGGGCGAAGACCGACCTGCCGATGCGGCCTTGTAAATACTTTTTTCCTTTTTGTTTTTCTTCTCTCTTTTGTAAAGACCGGGCCGTAGGCCATTTATGTAATGACTAGGCCGTGGGCCTTTTTTTTTTTTTTTTTTTATAATAGCGAGGCCGTTGGCCCTTTTGTGATAATCGAGGCTGTTGGCCTTTTTTTTTTTTTTTTTTTTTTGTAAGTACCGTTTCGAGGCTTTTTAATGGCTCGGCCGTGGGCCCTTTTTTATAATAGCGAGGCCGTTGGCCCTTTTGCGATAATCGAGGCCGTTGGCCCTTTTTTTCTTCTTTGTAAGTGCCGTTTCGAGGCTGTTGTAATGACTAGGCCGTGGGCCCTTTTTAATAATATCGAGGCCGTTGGCCCTCTTTTTTTTTTTTGTATAAGTGCCATTTCGAGGCTTTTTTGATTGGTAGAGTAGGTCGTAGACCGTACTCTGTCAAGTAAGCAGGTCGTGGACCGTGCTCTTGTATTGGGTGCGAGGTAATCTCGGCTTAAGGCACTTATTGCTTGTGTACCTTGTTTTTTTGGTGCGGGTAGCGAGCCCGGCTTTAGAGACACTTAATGCTTGTGTGTCTAGTAGAGGTGCGGGCCCTGGGGCCCGGCTTTGGCACTTATAACTTGTGTGCCGGGGAGAGCGAGCACCGGAGCTCGGTCCCCTTTTTTTTGTAGTGCGAGCATTTGGAGCCCGGCTTCCTTTTTTTTGTTTGTAGTGCGAGCCTTTGGAGCTCGGCTTGGTTTTTTTTTTTTTTTTTTTTTTTTTTTTTTTTTTTTGTAGTGCGAGCGTTTGGAGCTCGGCTCTTTTTTTTTTTTTTGTAGTGCGAGCGTTTGGAGCTCGGCTTCTTTATCTTTTTTTTTTTTTTTTGTGCGAGCATTTGGAGCCCGGCTTCGTTTTTTTTTTTTTGTAGTGCGAGCGTTTGGAGCTCGGCTTGTTTTTTTTTTTTTTTTTTTTTGCAGTGCGAGCGTTTGGAGCTCGGGAGCGTCTTCCTTTGTAAAAAAGGTTTTATTAGGTTGATAGCTGAGCCCTGGTTAGGGGTTGCCTACGTACCCTTTAGTATAAGGGATCAAGCCAGTCGTTGTTCGATTGTTTACAAAAGCGGAGAGCGGAATGGAGCCCGGGGGCTTAATAGTAGAAGTGCTTGAGGTTGATCGAGTTCCATGAGCGCGGGATGGCGTCGCCGTTCATCGTGACTAGGTCGTAGACGCCGGTTTTTACGACCTTGGAGATAAGGTAGGGGCCCTCCCAATTGGCACCGAGCTTGCCTGCGTTTAGCTCGGCGGTGTTTTCGAAGACCTTGCGGAGGACTAGGTCGCCCTCGGCGAAGAACCGGCCTCGAACCTTCTTGTTGTAATATTTGGAGGCGAGCTGCTGGTAGTTCTGGATTCGGAGTAGGGAATGGTCCCGCTGCTCTTCAAGGAAATCCAGCTCGCTGAGTAGGATGGCGTTGTTCAGTGCGGGTTGCTGGTTGAGCATAGCGCGGCGAGGAGTGGGGAGCCCGACTTCGGATGGGGCCGTTGCTTCCATGCCGTGGGAGAGGTTGAACGGTGTTCGGCCAGTCGATGTCTTTGGTGTTGTGCGGTGGGACCAGAGGACTCCATCGAGCTCGTCGGCCCAGGACCCTTTCTTGTTATCTAGTCGCTTTTTCAGGCCGTCGAGGATGGTCTTGTTGGTGGCCTCGGCTTGTCCGTTCCCCTGGGGGTACCTCGGAGTGGACTTACTTAGTCTGATTTTCCAATTCGCGCAGAAGTCTTCGAAGAGGGCCGACGTGAACTGGGCGCCGTTGTCGGTGACGATCTCGTACGGGAGCCCGTGCCGGCAGATGATGAACTTCCAGACGAACTTTCGGACGTCCTCTGCCTTGATCTTGGCGTATGATTCGGCCTCGACCCATTTGGTGAAGTAGTCGGTCATGACTAAGAGGAAGCGCTTTTGGCGAGATCGGGAAAGGGGCCCGACTATGTCCATGGCCCATCGCATGAAGGGGTAGGGTGCCACCGCAGTGGCGAGGAGCTCGGTTGGACAGTGAATGAGGGGACCGTGGCGCTGGCACTTCTCGCACCGGGCTGCGAATTTTTCGCAGTCTTGGAGCATTGTCGGCCAGTAGTGGCCTTGGTTCCGTATTCTCAGGGCGAGAGGCCGGCCACCGGAATGGTTTCCGTCGGCGCCTTCGTGCATTTCCTTCATCACGTCGATGGTTTCCTGCCCGTGGAGGCAGGCGAGCAGGGTTCCCGAAGCGCTCCATCGGAACAGATTGCCGTCCAGCATCGTATATTGGGCACACTTCTTTCTTAGCCGCCGGGCGGCCCATCGGTCTGGGGGGTGAATGCCGTCTGCGATGTATAGCAGTAGGTCAACTCGCCAGTCTGGCAGTTCGGGCTCGACCGGGGGTGGTGGTAGAGCTTCGTGAGGCGGTGCGTCTTCGTCAGGGTCCGCGGCCTGGGGGTTGATCAAGTAGGCCCCTTTTGGCAGCTCGATGCTAGGGAAGTCGATGCTCTCGACCGGGATCACCCGTTGCTGGGCTGGGGCCGAGGTGGAGGCCAGTGCGGCGAGAGCGTCCGCGAAAGTGTTATCGCCTCGGGGAATCTTCGTCAGGGTGAACTCGGAAAAGTCTGCGATCGCTCTTGGCCTCGTACTCTCCGCTGAATTGATTGGCGACGAGCTGGGAGTCGCAGTAAGCTCGGATTTTCTTCGCGCCGACCTCCTTTGCTAGGCGCAGGCCGGCGATCAGAGCTTCGTATTCTGTCTCGTTGTTTGATGCCGGGAAGGTCAGGCGGAAAGACTGCTCGAGGATCTCCTTGGTTGGGGTTTCGAGGCGTATGCCAACGCCGGACCCGTGCTTGGAAGCCGATCCGTCGACATGCAGAGTCCACACCTCGGGCACTTCGCTGACTGCCAGCTCGGGTGCCAACTCGACTAGGAAATCGGCCAGGGCCTGAGATTTGATCGCGGTCCGACCTCGGTACTCGATTTCATACTCGCTCAGCTCAACGGCCCACTTCATTATCCGGCCCGATCGGCTCGGGCTGTGGAGGATGGTTCTGAGGGGGTAGGTGCTTAGGACGGCAATCGCATGGGATTGAAAGTAAGGCCGGAGCTTTCTAGCTGCGACGACCACTGCCAAGGCGAGCTTCTCCAGAGTCGGGTACCTGCTCTCCGCGTCGTCAAGGGATTTGCTGATGTAGGAGATGGGTCTCTGATCGCCTCGGTCTTCCCGTACCAGCACTCCGCTGACCGCTGACGCGGAGATGGCGATATAGAGGTAGAGGGTTTCGCCTTCTTCTGGCTTGGACAGGACGGGAGGAGTGGATATGTACTCCTTCAGCTGTCGGAGGGCATCCTCGCATTTGTCGTCCCACTCGAACCGCTTGTTAGCCCGAAGCAGCTGGTAGAACGGGAGGCATTTGTCGGTAGAGCGGGAGATGAACCGGTTCAGTGCGGCGATTCTCCCGGTGAGTCGTTGTACTTGACGCGTGTTCTCCGGGGATTTGAGCTCGATGATAGCTCGGATCTGCTTGGGGTCGGCCTCGATCCCGCGCTGGGTGATGATGTACCCGAGGAATTCGCCCGATGTGACGCCGAAGGAACATTTGGCCGGGTTCAGCTTCATGTTGTATTCGTTCAGCGTTCGGAAGCAGGACCGGAGGTGAGTGACGTGGTCGGTTGCCACCAGAGACTTCACCAGCATGTCATCTATGTATACCTCCATAGTGCGGCCTATTTGGTCGGCGAACATCCGGTTGACGAGCCGTTGGTAGGTGGCCCCGGCGTTTTTTAGTCCGAAGGGCATTACCTTGTAGCAGTAAATGCCTCGGTCCGTGATGAACGCGGTCTTCTCCTGATCATCGGGGTGCATGGGGATTTGGTTATACCCCGAGAAGGCATCCATGAAGGAGAGTAGCTCGTTTCCCGCGGTGGCTTCGACAACCTGGTCGATTCGGGGGAGGGGGAAGCTGTCCTTAGGGCATGCCTTATTGAGGTCGGTGAAATCCACGCAGACCCTCCATTTTCCGCTCTTCTTCTTGACTACCACTGGGTTGGCTAACCAGTCCGGGTATCTCACCTCGGTGATCGAGCCGGCCGCGGTGAGCCTCTCTACCTCATCATTGACCGCTTGGGCGCGCTCCGGGCCAAGCTTCCGCCGCTTCTGCTTGACCGGCCTGCAGGTTGGATCCACGTTGAGCTCGTGGCTGCACGTGTTCGGGTCAATGCCGGGCATGTCGCCAGTTGACCAGGCGAAGGTGGAGACGTTCTGCCCTAGGAACTCGACCAGCTCTTGCTTGATGCTCTCGTCGAGGTCGGTGCCGATGCCGACGCAGCGGGCGGGGTCACGTGGGTCGATGTTGACCTGGGTGACAAGGTCCCGCCCGGGGAGGTCCTGGGCGCCGAGCTCGCCGGGCTGAAGCGCATTGATGGCCAAGCAGGCCGGCGCGGCGCGGCGCAGCTTGTGCTCGATGGAGAAGCAGGCGCGGGAGACCCTCTGGTTACTCCTAAGAGTGTATGTGCCGGCCTGGTTGGGGAACTTGAGGCACTGATGGTACGTCGACGTGACCGCCTTCATCGAGTGCAGCCAGGGGGTTCCAAGGATAATGTTGTAGATCGGGGTGGTGTCGAAGACCACAGACTTGACGATTTTCGTCACCCGACCTACGTAGACCGGCAATTCGATGGTGCCGATTCCGTTGACGGTGTCCCCGGCGAAGCCGGTTAGCGGGATAGAGTGCGGCTTGATCTCGACCCCGTTCAGGTTCATCCTGGCGAGGGTATTCTTGAAGATGAGGTCGACCGAGCTGCCCGTATCGACGAGGACTCGGTTAACGTCGCAGTCGGCTACGCGGACTTGTACGACGAGGGGGTCGTTGTGGGGCTGGTGGACCCCGGCCGCATCGGCCTCAGTGAAACATATCCCCCTCTTGCTCGTGTCCTGGGCGTCGATCTCCGGCCCGGAGTGCCACTTCAGGGATGCGTCGATCCTCCTCTCGTGACGCTTGATGGACCGCACTGAGTCGTTACACGAGAGGAGGCCTCCCATGATCATCCCTATCAGAGTGCGGGCCGGGGGAGGCGATCTACCTGTTTCCCGGTCTCGCGAGGGAGATCGTCGCCGCCGGTCGTCGTTCTGGGCGCGGTGGTAGGGCCTAGCCCGGTTATCCTCGCGACCTTGGTTGTCGCGGGGTTGATCGTGATCGCCGTCCCGAGCATGCGGTCGCAGCCGCTCTGGGACGCTGATTTCTCCCCGCTGAAATTGTTTCAGCAGGGCCTCTTGGAGGGCGCGGCAGTGAGAGGTCGGATGCCCCTTTCGCCGGTGGAAGTCGCAGAAGGCCGTCCTGTCGTATGGCTCATCTGGTCGGAACTCCCTATCGCTCGGCTCGTCGGGACGCCGATCCTGCTGGTGGGGATCCCGTACGTATTTGTTCCAAGGCAACCCTGGCGCGGGGCAGGTGGGAAATATGGGACCGCGCAGACGGGGGCCGGAGGGCGGTCCGCTGACCAGGAATGCGGCGGCCTGCTTTCCCTTGCTGCGCTGGTACTCGTCATCGTAGTGTTGACGAGGCTCCTGGTACCTTTCCTGAGGCCGCTCCTTTGGGACCGGGGCCTTGTGAGGGGTGCTGTTTCTCGACTCAGCCGCCTTCTCCTCCTCGAGCTCGACGAAGAGTCCAGCGCGGTGCAAGGCGTCTTCCAGCGAGCGCGGCCTGTTAAGCTTCATGTCGTCTTTGAAGGCCGAATCGGCCCGCAGTCCCTTTCTCAGAGCGGGGAGCGCTGACTCGTCAGTCACGTTGCTCTAGGAGGCCGTGGCCTTGAAGCGCTCGATGAAGGACCTGAGCGACTCCTTTGCTCCCTGGTTCATTGCCCAGAGGTCCGCGCTGGATGCGGACTGGCGGATGTAGATGGAGTAATGCTCGAGGAAGGTGGTCGACAGGTCCCTGAAGCTGTCGATGGAGTGCGTCTTTAGCCGAGAGAACCACGTGAGGGCCGGGCCGGTGAGGTTCTCCACGAAAAGCTGGCAGTGAGCGGCTTCGCGCTCGTCTGGTGAGAAGTGGGCGCGGCCCATGGCGATGGTGAACGCCGTAAGATACTGGGCCGGGTCGGTGGTGCCCGCGTAGGGCTGTAGCTTGAGCTTTCCGAGGTGCTGGAGTGGGACGGAGGCGATCCGGCGGGTGAACGGCGTGTTCTGCGTCTCTCTGAGGACGCGATCGATTTCTGGGGCCGCGCTGGTGGCTTGGTGGATTTTGGAGGACATCGCACGGATGGTCTCCTTCATAGCCTCGAACTCCGCGTCTCTTGAGCGCTCCGCGCTGGATCGGAGATGGTGGGCTTCGTCGCCCGGGTGGCTTCCTACGGCCGGGACGAAATGTCCGTCCGGCCCTTCAGATCCAGACGGCGAGTCGCTCGGTCGGCTTGTCCGGAAGCGGGGGGTTTCTTCCCGAGAGACCGGTTCTCTGGGATGGACGTCGGGGTACCCGACATTGTCCGACCGGTCACGGGAGGCCCCTAACGTGGCGAACCGTTGGTCGGTGGCTCGCGTTAGCTCATCGATCCGGGCGAGCAGGGTCTGCATCACGACGGACGGCGTGGGCTGGTCTTCCGATGCTCGTGGCGCGTTGTGGGCGGCGGAGCCGTCGGAATGAGCGGGTGCTGAAGCCGGGGGCGGGGCCCTGGTGAATTGCTCTCGAGGAATCGCCTGGTTGGCAGCTGCTCGGGCTGACGACGGAATGGTCGCCGTCGTTCGAGTCGTTGGCGGGGCCGTTGTCGGGGCCTGGGCCGTTGTTTGGGCCGGAGTGTCCTGGTCTGACAACACTCTTGGGGTCGGAATTGCCATCGTTGCTTCGGTTGTGGCGGTGGTTGAACTGCTCCTTGCGTGTAGAAGAATCTCAACCCCCTCCTTCTAGCGCCAATTGTTGATCCCACGGATCACTAAGTGTGTTTAAAGAATGATTAGGAGACGGGAGGTGAGATTTTCGTTAATAGAGCAATTTAACCACAATTAAGACAGGTCGGGAGAAATATGAGTAGGCCGGGGGCCGTGTTTCGTTTTATTGATGAAAGAGAAGCAAACACTTTTGAATTACGAACTGGTTCCGAAGGACGTCCAGTTCGGCGTTCTAAAGTGTTGTCTCGTTACAAAGATAGAGAGGTCGGGTAACTTGTGGTAGGTGAGAGAGTAAAAATCAGAGTCCTCTCATTAATGACATATGAGGGGTATATATAGTCGGGGTCGGCTTACTGCTCCCCGGGATCTCGGGCCACGTGTCGTTTACGGCCTCTTTTGCGGGTAAGGTGGCCTAGGAGGCGTGTCCCGGCTTTCGAGGAGAGAGGTCATGATGAGCTCGGCGTGGCGTGTTGCAGAGCAATGCACTGTTTTACCAACTCTGCTCCACCTGCTCCCTCCTGCCCTTGTCAGCTCTGCAGGGTTGGTGGGACGTCGGGTCGAAGGCACGTCCCTACGCGGGCAGGGTACTGTCTTACCAACTCCCACGCGCCTACTCTTCTGACACTTCCTGCTCTGGCGGGGCATCAGCGCGGGCCCGGGGTACGTTGCTTTCAGGTCGGCTACCGAGCTGAAGAGTGGTCCTGCAGGTCGGTGATATTAAGTCCGGTGACCGCACCGAAGAACGGCCTTTCCTAAGATGGGCCTAACTAATTGGGGGTGCTAGGCCCACCTCCAACAATAAGGTGGAGAGGATATGAATTGGTAAAGTCTGTCTTCTCTTTTTAATTCTTGTGGTGTTGGTGTTTGGCTCTTTTCTGCTCTTGTTATGGTTTTATTTGCTTTAGGGTTTCTTAGGAAAATTTAGGTTCTGCTATGTACTCTCATCATTTGGTCTCTGGATTTTATATTGTTCTGTAATAAAAATTGCTGGTCATATCAGAAACTTGTCTTCTTATTTGTTTATCTTACTTCTTCTGACCTGGAGAAAATTGAATCATTGGAAGTTGTAGGATTCTCCTGGTTTGTATATAGGATACTTGTGAACGAACAAGTGGGGTTTGTATGTAGCTTATAGTGGATAAAGTGTGTAGCTTGATAGTTTTGAAACTGAAGATGTTGTCGAGGGAGTTTATATGTATCTAACCATGGAAGAATCTGGGGATGTCTTTGATGTAGGTGTAAGTGTGTCCTGGATTGAATGAAACATTGATTTTGCTTACGTCTTCTTAGCTGGAGAATGTGGTGTTCTTATTGGCCTCGCTTCTTCTTACCTGGAAGAAGTTTGAATCGTTGCAAGCTGTAGGACTTAGAACAGGTGGAGTTTGTATGTAGCTTATGGTAGACAAAGTGAACTCGTCAAAGTAGTTTATGTGTACCATGAAAGATCTGGGGATTTATTCGATGTAGGTGTTAGTGTCCTGGATTGAATGAAACATTGATTTTGCTTACGTCTTCTTAGCTGGAGAATGTGGTGTTCTTATTGGCCTCGCTTCTTCTTACCTGGAGGAAGTTTGAATCGTTGCAAGTTGTACGACTTAGAACAGGTGGAGTTTGTATGTAGCTTGTGGTAGACAAAGTGAAGTCGTTAAAGTAGTTTATATGTATGGAACCATGGAAGATTCTGAGATGTCTTGAGTTTGTAGGTGATAGCGTACAGTGATTGAATGAAATCAATGATTTAGCCTGGCACTATGCTTGATAGACTTTGCAGTTGCAGGGATAGTAGCTTGAGAATCTTCTGAAACTTTAAAGACTTGATGTTGTTATACACGGCTAGGCCTTTAGCCAGGATCAATTTGTTTGAACTAGTTGGGATATTCGGGTTTGTTATCGGTGAGTTGGTATAAACTCTGTGGTTTGTGAATCCACTTTGTGGGTATGCTGACAAGTTCTGAATTCAATCCTTAAGCTAATTGAATCCTTTGGTTCGTCTCTTTGGCGGTTTATGGCGTTTGCAATTGCAGAATGCGTTTGTTGCTGCGTTTTGGTGAACCCACAAAGCTATTTTGGTTGTTTAGACTCTTTGAAGAGGTTGAGTTTGATTGGTAACCAATGACTTAGCAAACTGCATGTTTGTATGCCTTAGATTTCAATTACATATAACAGACTGCATGTTTATAGAGTTTAAAGTTCAACAGATCCAAATTTTCTTCTTAACCATTGCAGATCTTAGTCTTTGAATGGTGTATAGAACATGTCACTATTCACAATCAAGTGCATCCGATCTATTTTTGTGAAAGTTTGTAAACATAAACTCTTTGTAGACAACTGGTTTATAGATTCGGTTTCCCAAATTTCTAAACCAAGTAATAAATTGAAATTGAAAATTTAACGAGTTGAGATAGAGACTATGAAATGATATATAACTTATGTCTTTGCCCTTTGGTATGGTAAACTGTTCCTTTCACCATCACTTCTTGATGGTTACATTAAAAATCGTGGGTCCATTTTTCCGAATCTGATCAAATAATTTACAAAAAGCAAAGAGAGAAAGTAACGCACTATAGTTTTATGTATAAAATTAAAAACCTAACAAATAAACATGTAGACTTTAAGTTTTCCAACTTTGAAGCATGTTTTTGTCCTTGTTTACTCTATGCTTTATAAAAAAAATAAGGTGGGAAAACCGCTTTCAGCCCATGATGCAATATCATATATGATCTGACATTCCATCAGTTGTATAACCTTTCGCAATTTATGATTTTACCCCATAAGTTGATTCCATTTCTATATGAATTTGATTTTCGATTGGGACATTTTCTGTTTGCCTTAGTTTTACATGTCATTGTCCAGTATGGTCCATGATACTAATAATAAACATCTTTAACGAGAAGGAGAAAACCTCAGTAAGTATCGGTGAGGAAGGCCCCTACATATATAGCTTGAGTGCTTTGAATAATTTTCCCTCTTTATACATCAATGCTGCAGTATATAAAAGTACCGAAGCGACATACTTCATTTGACATTTGATTATAAACATCTTTATGTTGAGGTATCGAGATAAAGAGGGCTCCGGTTTGGTTCGGTGAAGATGGTAGAGCGTCTCGAGACGTGTATTGTTGAGGCAACGGTATGTTGTGCGGTTAAGTTGTAATTGTGGAGGTTAGTCACAATGGAGACTTTGGCTTCTACGGAATTGGTGGTCGGAAGTGACTTCTCCAATTACCGCTCGGACTTCCTTGTCACCAGTTGCTATTTAGTCCGTTACGCATTCCGGAGATCGCGTCAGTTCTCGGAGAAGCTATACGTATCTCCTTCCGGCGGTTAGGGGACTTGCCTCAGAAAGATGGGGTGCTAGTGGCAACTATGATGTGAACTCCAGTTTTTTTAGCTGTGGCAAATACGAGATGGTCCGTGCTTTGGCACGTGATTACTGTTTCCTCATCTTGGTTTGCTTTGGTTTTACCTTCCTTGTCTCACAGCCGGTTCCTAAGGTTTTACTTGTGTCCATGTTGATTTTTTGTCGTTTTTTGTTTTCCTTTTATACATTCAAAAGTTCATTCTCAAAGGTTCGATGTAATGACTTTTTTTCTTATCTTTTTCCATCTATTGTATCGCTTCCATTAATGAAATACAACCAGAAATTTTAAAAAGAAAAAACGAGATAAAAAGGGAAAATTTTGAGTTTCCATATGAAATGAAACTTATTTTACTTTTTATTGGCTCCTCAAAAATTTTGAATGGAAAACTTTTTTCCTTGGGGCGATTTGACAAATTTTACTTTTTTTTTTTTTATGGGGACCCTTGAATCCCTTTATTGTTTGGTATTGCCTTTTTGTTTTTCCTTTTTTCCTTTTTCAGTCCAAAATCTTTTGTCCTTTTGATCTTTCTCAAGTTATGCTTTGAATAAAACGAATTCAAATTAATAATTTAAAACTCATTCAAAAGAGTCCATCATTTGTTGTAATTCATAAAAAAAAAAACATCTCTCTGTAGTAGTCTTTGAGTAAATGTGATTTGACAAAATAAAAGCCCATAGCAATAAATACGGCTAATAAAACACAGATGCAACTAAAAATGGTCACATCTCTCGTGAAGGAATCATATAGTAATATAGAGTCTTTGCATTAATAAATGACTCACGCGGAACGTAGTATGTATGAATGATACAGCAAGGGGTAAATTACAGGACCAGTAAAAGGGCATTAATGTCAAACCATTAAGTATGGGACCCACCTGATGGTTTTGTTTTAACTCCGCACACGATTCCCTCTACTTCACACTACCACAGGGCTCAAAGGCAAACTCTCTCTCTCTCTCCATTAAACTCCGAGAAGAAAAGGAATTTTCTCGGGAACCAAATTGAGGAAAAAACGAGACAAGAAGCTTCTCTGTTTTTTGTTTTTGTTTTTATAGACTCCAAAGAGAATTTGTTTGGTCGTGTTTTGTTTTTATGCGTTTTGAGAAGGAATGTCGACGAGTACAGGAACCGGAGCTGTCAGTTACAGCAGAAATGGAACGCATAGAACCTCTCTCAGAACTCAGTCCTCTGCTTCTACTTCCGGTGGACAGAAACCTTCCGTCAAATCTAAAACGGTGCTTAGGAAGAGCAGCCCCGCCGCACTCGGTGGCGGCTCCGCTGCAGCTTCTAAGTCCGGAAACAGTGGCGACGCCGGCGGTAAAATTCATTTTTTTACCTTGAAAATTTCATTCACTGTTTCGTTTCTTTCCCCCAATAGATGTTGGATAAGCTAGATTCGTAATCAGAATGTCGAATTGCTTTTGTTTATTGCTGTTAATGGTGATGTTTTTGATTGCTTGTTTAGTTCCTGGGAGGGTTCGAGTAGCTGTTAGATTAAGGCCACGCAACGGCGAGGAACTCATCGCTGACGCAGATTTTGCTGATTGTGTTGAGTTACAGCCCGAGGTACTGTGAAAGCCTGTTTTTGTGAAATGTGTAGAGCTCAATCATTTATGTGTTTTTGGAAGTTTGGTTTTTTTTTCATCAGTTGTGTGTGTTTGATTCGTTAGGTTAAGAGGTTGAAACTAAGGAAAAACAATTGGGACACCGATACGTTTGAGTTCGACGACGTGCTCACCGAGTATGCTTCGCAGAAGCGGGTTTATGAAGTTGTGGCAAAACCTGTTGTGGAGGTACATACATATATAGAAATTGCACTGGAGCACAAGTCATTAAGCTGCCTTAAGACTCTTTCTTTTTATATATTTTGTGTAGGGTGTTTTGGATGGTTACAATGGGACGATTATGGCGTATGGTCAGACCGGTACTGGTAAGACATATACACTTGGCCAGCTCGGGGAACAAGACGTAGCTGATCGTGGAATTATGGTCCGTGCTATGGAAGATATTTTAGCCCAAGTGTCTTTGGAGACGGATTCTATATCTGTCTCCTATTTGCAGGTGGTTACATTTTCTCAATTCTGTTTGTGATATGGGTTCTTGGGGAAGTCTGCTTAATGTATTTGTTTGCTGGATACAAATGCAGCTTTATATGGAGACTGTACAAGACCTTCTTCATCCGGCTAATGATAACATTGCCATAGTTGAAGACCCGAAAAGTGGAGATGTTTCTCTTCCAGGTGCCACATTGGTCGAAATTAGGGATCAACATAGCTTCCTGGAACTACTGCAACTCGGAGAAGCTCACCGATTCGCTGCTAACACCAAATTGAACACCGAGTCATCCCGTAGTCATGCTATCTTAATGGTGAAAAACCACTCATCCTGATTTTGCTTGGAGAGTTGTTGGTTAAAAAAACTTGCATATATACATCGTCAACTAATTTGCAGGTAAATGTGAGGCGCTCTTTAAAAACAAGAGATGGTTTGTCAAATGAAAGTAATGGAAACTCCCACATGACTAAATCTCTCAAGCCTCCTGTTGTCCGGAAGGGAAAATTAGTTGTGGTGGATCTTGCTGGCTCAGAACGTATCAATAAATCAGGTTGATATTCTCAGTAAATGGACGTGAGGAGTACCAATTTTTCATATTCCTCATCTACACTCTCACTTTGTGTTAAGATTTATATTTCTTTCTTGTATCTGAACTCGTGTTTGTTTATATACTTTAACCAGGAAGTGAGGGACATACACTAGAGGAAGCTAAATCTATCAATCTCTCTCTGAGCGCACTTGGGAAATGCATCAATGCACTTGCTGAAAATAGCTCTCATGTTCCATTCCGTGATTCAAAGCTAACTAGATTGCTTAGAGATTCATTTGGAGGCAAGTTGGTCTCTGCTTGTTGTGCGCATTTGTATCTCTTATTATTAGATGGAAAATGCTCAGCCGTCATGTTTTTTCTATTGGATCCTTCCCAATTTTTACTATGTTGACTTGCTTGACATGTGGCCTATGATCTCAACAGGCACTGCAAGGACCTCCTTAGTTATTACAATTGGTCCATCGCCACGACATCGAGGGGAGACAACGAGCACTATAATGTTTGGGCAGAGGGTATGGCCCATAGTTTTGGACTTTTTTTTTTTTTTTTTTTGATTAAAATTTACGATAAATGATTTACGTAGCCAATTAGCACGTCTATTTTGGTTATAATTGGTATATAATGGTACTATCTTGTTGAATCTTTTTGTTAAACGTATAGTAGTTCACTGCATGCTAGTTAGAATTCTTGATTTGTTTTCTTTGATGGCTATGTTAACTTTTGGGTTATTTTATAGGCTATGAAAGTGGAAAATATGGTGAAGTTAAAGGAAGAATTTGATTACAAAAGCTTGTCTAAAAGGCTTGAGGTACAACTAGACAATCTAATCGAGGAAAATGAAAGGCAGCAGAAAGCATTCGTTGATGAAATCGAGAGAATAACCGTAGAGGCACATAACCAAATTTCTGAGGCTGAAAAGAGATATGCCAATGCAATAGAGGTGAATTCTTTTTTTTTTGTAACATGATGGAAAGAGACCTTGCTATTGAGATGCCCCTTTGGTGTATGGATTGAGTCATCATATCTGTGTGTAGGAGGAAAAGCTAAGGTATCAGAATGATTACATGGAGTCAATAAAGAAGCTCGAGGAGAACTGGTCAAAGAATCAGAAGAAGCTGGCTGCTGAAAGACTTGCACTTGGAGAGAAAAATGGCCTGGACATCACATCAAATGGATATGTAACGTCTCTCATCATGCATGATATTTGTTCACCTTGCAGATATAGCGTCGCTGAACCTGATTTAATTTCTTTTCTTACAGAGATCAATAGCTCCAGCCTCAGAGGAAGTCTCTGAACTGAAAAAGTTGCTTCAGAAAGAAGCTCAGTTGAAGATGGCGGCTGAAGAGGAAGTGAATAGGCTGAAACTTCAACTCACTGAATTTAAAAAAGTGGAAGTATATCCCGAAAACCTTCCTTTATTTGTTTTTTTTTAGTTCTTGTTTTGATTTGTTTGTGGATTATTCATTTTGCACTCAAAGTTTTATCGAGCTATAATTCTGTAATTGCATAGGTATCAGGAAATTCTGAGATCATGAGACTCCACAAGATGTTGGAAAATGAGACACAGCAAAAAGAAAAGTTAGAAGGGGACATAGCATCACTGCATTCTCAACTATTGCAATTGAGTCGTACTGCTGACGAGGTAAAGAATATATGAATCTTCCACACAAACAAGCATGTTCTTTATATATAAACTTGTTCTCTTTTTACTGAATTTAAATATCAAGCTTTGAAACTGCTTGAATGAAATTATCTGTGCATGTCCTGTTTTATCCATTCTTTATATATTCTTGGCAGACACGACAAAACCTTGAGAAACATGGTTCAGAGAAAACTTCTGGTGCTCTAGATTCTTTTATGTCTCAGCTAAGACTTCCACAGATCCAAGATCCGGGAAATGCTGAGAAACCTCCTGTAGCTAGACTATTTGAACAAGGTAATTTCTGACATATCACACTGTTGGTTGGTTTTAATCCGTTCATTACAACAACAAATATATCTGACGCCTTATACCGGTTTGCTTCCTGAAGTGGGGTTGCAAAAGATCTTGTCTTTGCTAGAAGCTGAAGATGCTGATGTGCGGATTCATGCTGTCAAAGTTGTAGCAAATCTAGCTGCCGAAGGTTTTTTTCTTCAATCTTCATCCTTTGACCTTTTTTTATTGCTAACATTACCATTACCATTTCGTGGTCTAATTATACATCTATATTGTTGATTGTTATGTAACAACAGAGGCAAATCAGCAGCAAATTGTGGAAGCTGGTGGTCTCACCTCCTTGCTGATGCTTCTGAGAAGTACAGAAGATGAGACTATTCATAGAGTTGCTGCTGGTGCAATCGCCAACCTTGCAATGAACGGTAAAAAAATTTCGGTTCTCATGAGTTAATTTCTGTAAGTTATCATATCATATTTTCGTGTTTTGTCTCTGAAACCGATGTATATTCACTCTTATTTTCAGAAACCAACCAGGAGTTGATCATGGATCAAGGAGGTATTGGTTTATTGTCATCAACATCAGCTAATGCTCAAGATCCTCAGACCCTCAGGATGGTCGCTGGAGCAATTGCAAATTTATGTGGAAATGGTACGTTTGATTCATTTCTCCTTTTTTTCCCTCTATAATGAAAAACGAATCCACAAGCTATCTATTGGTAAAATCTTGAAACACATTTGATTTTCTGCATCTTACAGATAAATTGCAGACAAAACTAAGATCAGAAGGCGGGATTGCAGCTTTGTTAGGTATGGTAAGATGTGGACATCCTGATGTTCTTGCACAAGTTGCTCGCGGAATTGCAAACTTTGCCAAATGCGAGTCAAGAGCATCAACACAAGGTAAAACCTTTATGGATTATCCAAATATTATCTGTGGCAAAACCGAGACATCTCATTGACTAAATGCACAAATTATCAGGAACTAAAAGAGGGAAATCACTCTTAATAGAAGACGGCGCACTCTCTTGGATTGTACAAAACGCCAAAACCGAAACTTCAGCCATCAGGCGACATATTGAATTAGCTCTCTGCCACTTAGCACAACACGGTTAGTGTGTTCATAAATGATATATACATTCATTCAACACATGAATTTACACTAACAAGGTTTGAGTTTTGCAGAAGGGAATGCGAAAGAGATGGTGAAGGAAGGAGCAATATGGGAGCTGGTACGGATCTCAAGAGACTGTTCGAGAGAAGACATAAGAAGCCTTGCTCATAGGACTCTTACTTCAAGTCCCACATTCCTCACTGAACTCAGACGTCTCCGTGTTGATATCCGGTGAGCCGGTTTAACGTCTAACTTAACCGAACCAAATTGCGGGATAAAGAAGCAGCAATACAAAATTCTACCGGAGTTCAAAATTTAAAGATAGAAGATTTGTCTGATTTTGTTTTTACCTCGGCTTAGGGTGGTTGTTGGTTTTCTTTGTGGCTATGGCTTTTTTGGGGGAGTTGAATATGTGTATATTATTTTGGTGGGTTTTGTTTGTGTAGAGAGACGTAGTAGTGAAAATTAAAATAAATTATGTTTTATTCGTTCATATATGTACACATTATAATATTTGTTTTCGATTAATTTTCGTCAACTGCAAGTTTATACAATTCGGCCTCCCAAGAAAAAACTTTGTATTTTTGTTTTTTTCATCAACTATCTTTTCGTTAAAAAGGGAAGTTTCAAATTATTCTTAACAAAGTCGCACAAATGGAAACGACTTTTGACAGAGTTACATGTTTGAGTCGTGCAAATTATTCTGTGTAACCTTTTTATATATGTGTATATTTGGAAGAGGAATGTCTAAGAATGATTATGTGAATGAGATTCGCTACAACAAGCAATATAATAGATGACGCCTTATATCGGTTTTCCTCCCGAAGTGGAGTTGCAAGAGATCTTGTCTATGTTTGATTCGGAAGATGTTGAAGTGCAGATTCATGCCATCAAAGTGGTAACAAAACTGTCCGCCGAAGGTTTTCTTTTTCTGCAATCTTTATCATTTGACTTTTCTTTTGGGTTTGTTTCTCATCGTTTGGACTTTGATTGCACAAATTGTTTATTGTATGTATCTACCAGAGGCAAATCATGACCAAATTCTTGGAGCTGGTGGCCTCACTTCCTTGCTAATGCTTCTGAGACGTACGAAAGATGAGACCATTCTCAAATGTGTTGTTGGTGCAATCTCCAACTTTGCAATGAAAAGTAAAAAAAAAAAAATGGATGCTTGTCATGAGTTAATTTTCTTCAGTTTTTCAGAACTTTTTTTGTTTTTTACCAAAAAACAGTTTCTATATACGCTTATTCTCAGAAACCAACCAAGAATTGATCATGGATCAAGGAGGTATTGGTTTATTGTCATCAACATCAGCTAATGCTCAAGATCCTCAGACCCTCATGATGGTCGCTGGAGCAATTGCAAATTTATGTGGAAATGGTACCGTTTGATTCATTACTCCTTTTTCCCTCTATAATTAATGAAAAACGAATCCACAAGCTATCTATTGGTTAAATCTTGAAACATATCTGATTTTCTGCATCTTACAGATAAATTGCAGACAAGACTAAGATCAGAAGGCGGGATTGCAACTTTGTTGGGAATGGTAAGATGTGGACATCCTGATGTTCTTGCACAAGTTGCTCGCGGAATCGCAAACTTTGCCAAATGCGAGTCAAGAGCATCAACCCGAGGTAAAAACATTATGGATTATCCAAATATTATCTTTGGCAAAACCGAGACATCTCATTGACTAAATGCACAAATTAGCAGGAACTAAAAGAGGGAAATCACTCTTAATAGAAGACGGTGCGCTCTCTTGGATTGTACAAAACGCCAAAACCGAAACTTTAGAGACCAGGCGACATATCGAATTAGCTCTCTGCCACTTAGCACAAAACGGTATGTGTTCATATATATATATATATATATATATATACATACTTAAAACGTAATCATGATGGCATTGTAACACAATATGGAGTTTGCAGAAGCGAATGCAAAAGAGATGGTAAAAGGAAGAGCAATGTGGGAGCTGGTGAGAATTTCAAGAGACTGTTCTTCTAAAGAAGACATAAGAAGTTTTGCTCATAAAACTCTAACTTCAATTCCCACTTTTCTCACTGAGCTCAGACGTCTTCATGTTGATCCCTGGTAAGAGTATTCTATCCTAATTACATTTTCATGGCTTTACCTTGGGTTGAATGTTTTGTGTATATATTTTAGACATATAGTTGTAGTGAAAAAATAAATTTAAGTTTGCTTTCCTAGAAGAACCTTTTTTTGTTTCCTTTAAAAAAAAAAAAAAAACTAAGTAATACAATGGATGTGAGTGGTTGGTTATTTTTTTCAGGGTGGTGACTGACAATGCGGTTTGTTCTTCAGTGGTAATCGCTGATATGGATTACAACTTTGTCGTTAAGTCTTTTACTCTTTTATGTTCAGAAGCACCATTAAATAATTCACTTTAACATGTACAAATCTCTAAGAAGACATGTCTTTGTTTTGTAAATTATTACATGAAATGTCATTACAAATAACAAATAATAATTGAAATAGGAAAAAAAATAATAGTCTTTTAAAATTATTGATTAGGATATGGAAAGTATATATTTGTATTAAAGAGGTTATTTATTATTTTATTTCTTAATTATTTTTAATACTATATATTTTAAAATAATAATCAATTCATATCTATTCAAAGAAAAAAAATTATTCAAAATCTTGTTATATTTTTCACTATAATTTATTATATTTTATTTGAATATATATCAAAAAAAAGTTAAAATATATTTTACTAATTTTATAAAAAGTTAAACACAAGAAAACTATATTTTTTTAACAGTTCGTAGACTAACCACAAAAACTAGAGTCATTTAACGATGCATATTAGAGTTATGTTTTTAAGATTATACGTTTTTGCTGGTTAGCCCGGATAATATTTTAATTCACTGCAAAACAGAATAAATAGATAAATTATTACAAATTGACAGATTTATCTATAATCAATAATCATTAGTTAGCTATATTGTAAAATTCAGATAAAAGCAATTTTTTTAAATTTCAAAACAATTTATTTTTAAAAAATTACTCCGCGCTATAATTAGTGCGGATTAAATCCTAGTTATTCATTTAAAATTACTCAACGAATACACTCACTTTGAAAAGATTAGTTAGATGGTTATTCGTCCAGTGGTAAAAACTCAAATCTTGTTTGTATATTAAAAAAAACTATAATAACAATAGTAATAACTTTCCAATAATAATAATAATAATAATAATAATAATAATAATAATAATAATAGCTTTTTCATGTGTCCCGTTCAGGTTAACAGTGGAATGAGAGATGCGATCAAATTGATAGTATCTTATTCTGCCCAAGGTTTCTATTCTTTTATTTTCCTTATCGATTCATTGTTTAGCTAAATTCTTTCTTCTACACATAAATAAATAATATATACATATTTCAACTATAAACTAGCGTCTCTATCTGTCTTTTTTCCATATGGTAACTACTGAGAGTAGACTGTTTAATGTATATGATCACCAGAGGCAAATCTAAAGAGACTTATGGAAAGAAGCTTCACCATAATGTTAATATATCTGAGAAATACTAAAGATGAGACGGTTCAGAGAGATGTTGCTTGTCTAATCGCCAACTTTGCACTAAGCAGTATGTAGCATACATAGTAATATATATATATATATATATATATATATATATATATATATTTTTTTTTTTGTCAAAGTAAAATATATATATATACCCATTATTAAATGACTAAACTTTTGTTTTTTTGGGGGAGTTATTATTAGAAACGTACCAAGAGCAGATAATGGATAAAGGGTGCATTAGTTTGCTGTGGTCGGCAGCAGCCACTGCTCAAGATCCTCAAACCATAACGATGTTTGCCAAAGCCATTGCCAATTTATGTGGAAATGGTATAACTACTTGCACTTAGTCTTAATTTGCAATTTTTGAACAATATATTATAATTGGATATGTAGCCTTCTAGTTTGTTGTTGCATAATGCAGAAGAATTGCACACAAAGCTAAGGTCAAAAGGCGGGATTGCAGCCTTGTTGGAAATGGCTGCCCGAAGCGGACATTCACACGTTTTTGCAGAAGTTGCTCGTGGATTTGCAAACTTCGCCAGCTCCGAGTTATCAACAGTATCAACCCAAGGTTATGTTTTTGTATATTGTTTACAAACAAAAAAAACCGAATCGTTGGATCATTTGATCATATCCGTTTAATTCACGGATAATTAAATTTAGTAATTTTTTTCTAAGTTTAATTACGGCTTGAAAAGAAAATAAAGAGAAATATACATATTTAATAGTTTATTTGGGAAATTGTCTAAAATACCACAATTTTTAAGTTTTTGTTCCAAAAATACCATCATTAGTTTATTTTTCCAATGATGACACAAATTTCAATTTAAAATGATCTAAAATAGCTTTATTTCTATAACTCAGGAGATAATAGAGGGATATCGACCTTAATAGAAGATGGAGCGCTCTCTTGGATCATAGAGAAGTCCAAGACTGAAGCCTCAAGCATTAAGTTGCATATCGAAGTAGCCCTTTGCCACTTAGCGCAACATGGTATCGTACACACACTAAACAGATTCTAGTTAGCGGGAGTGAATTAATTAACCATTGTTGATGTAAAAGAATCGAACTTTTAAATAAATTATAACCGTACTAGAATTAAGGTAGATTCCGGTTTGAAGATGTTTTAATGTGTGTTTACTTTAAATAATTGAAGAAGCAAACGCTGAAGAGATGGTGAAGGAAGGAGCAATGTGGGAGCTTGTGAGGATTTCCAGAGACTCTTCGAGAGAAGACCTGAGAGTTCTTGCTCATCAAACTCTTACCTCAAGTCCCGTTTTCCTCACCGACCTCAAACGTGTTTGTGTTGAACTCCGGTTAGTCTTTTTACCTAACCAAATGATCGAACCTAATTGCGAGAAGAAGAAGAAAGTGTCGATTAAGTACATTCAATGATGAAAGAGACCAAAATGGGTTATGCTAAGGGTATGTTTCAAAGGTCGATAAATAAGTTTCGTTAAGAGCATATTGTTATAGTGGGCTAAAAGTAAACGCTTAGATTCAAAGAAGTGTGGGTGTCGTGATGAGCACACCCCTTTTTTTAGCCCATTTCAAAGCAAAAGGCCCAACACCAAAGGTCCAACATCCACTATGCAGATACGGTTACCGTTCCCGACCTGCTCCGCACTGTTCATGACGTGCCGGTACTGTTCACGACCTGCCGGTTACTGTTCCCGACCTGCTCCGCACTGTTCACGACCTGCCGGTACTGTTCACGACCTGCCGGTTACTGTTCACGACCTGCTCGACACTGTTCACGACGTGACGGGTACTGTTCACGATGTGACGGGTACTGTTCACGACGTGACGGGTACTGTTCACGAACCAGCACGTCGTCCCTAAAAACCGGAGAGCTCTCTGCTCAACTTCCACTATAAATACCCCCTTTGGTATTCATTATCAAGACACACAAAAAACTCTGATCATCTCTCTCTAAATAACTTTCCCTCTCTAAAAGGAGCTCTCGGCAGCTCTCGGCAGCTCTCCCAGCTCGGTGCAGCTCTCCGCAGCTCTCCCAGCTCTCCGCAGCTCGGTGCAGCTCTCCGCAGCTCTCCCAGCTCTCCGCAGCTCTCCCAGCTCTCCGCAGCTCTCTCAGCTCGGTGCAGCTCTCCCTAGCTCTTCCAGCTCTCCGCAGCTCTGATGAGCTCCCAGCTCTCCCGACGACCCGACCTGACAGTCGACCGACGACCCGACCAGGCGACCCGACCTGACGGTCGACTTGACAGTCGACCGACGACCCGACCTGACGGTCGACCGCCGACCGACGACCCGACCTGACGGCCGACCTGACAGTCGACTGACGACCCGACCTGACGGTCGACCAGTGACCAACGACCTAACAGTCGACCGACGACCGACGACCCGACCTGGCGGTCGACCGTCGACCGACGACCCGACCTGACAGTCGACCTGACTAGCTCTCAGCTCTCCAGTTCTCTCCTACCCGCCTCAGCAACGAACTACGAATGACTTGATCCCCAATCCGGGGTACGTAGGCAGCCCTCTGGGCACAGCTATAAATCACCTCCTCCCCCTCATTTGCCGACCGGAACGCAACCGGCTCTATCTTAACAGAAAATCCCCGAACCTCCCCGATACAAATTGATTTGTAGGAGACGTGCTCATACCCGTTCCAACAATTGGCGCTAGAGAGAGGGGTTTGAGGATTTTTCTACACGCAAAGAGTAGCTCGGCAAATGTCGGGACCATCGCCCTCATCTCCGAACAACTCCATACAGATAAGTGCCAAGCTTATTTTTATTTTTTAATTTTTTCATTCTCCTTGAGCCGAGCTCATCTCGCAAACACTCGACAAGATAAGTACCGAGCCTAGCCTCGTACTTAAGCTTAAGAGTCAGCAAAGCCGAGCTCATCTCGCAAACACTCGACAAGATAAGTACCGAGCCTAGCCTCGTACTTAAGCTTAAGAGTCAGCAAAGCCGAGCTCATCTCACAAACACTCGACAAGATAAGTACCGAGCCTAGCCTCGTACTTAAGCTTAAGAGTCAGCAAAGCCGAGCTCATCTCGCAAACACTCGACAAGATAAGTGCCGAGCCCAGCCTCGTACTTAAGCTTAAGAGTCAGCAAAGCCGAGCTCATCTCGCAAACACAACGATCAACAAGTGCCGAGCCTAGTCTCGCACTTGCACATAAAATTTTTAACTCTAATCAAGTTCACCCTTACTTGCAGGTTAACATATACCGAGCTAAGACTTGTTTCGTCCGCCGACTTCGACACTCATTCGCCGAACTTGGGGGAGGGCTATTGTGGGTGTGGTGATGAGCACACCCCATTTTTTAGCCCATTCCAAAGCAAAAGGCCCAACACCAAAGGCCCAACATCCACTATGCAGATACGGTTACCGTTCCCGACCTGCTCCGCACTGTTCATGACGTGCCGGTACTGTTCACGACCTGCAGGTTACTGTTCCCGACCTGCTCCGCACTGTTCACGACCTGCCGATTACTGTTCACGACCTGCTCCGCACTATTCACGACGTGCCGGTACTGTTCACGACCTGCCGGTTACTGTTCCCGACCTGCTCCGCACTGTTCATGACATGCCGGTACTGTTCACGACCTGCCGGTTACTGTTCACGACCTGCTCGGCACTGTTCACGATGTGACGGGTACTGTTCACGACGTGACGGGTACTGTTCACGAACCATCACGTCGTCCCTAAAAACTGGAGAGCTGTCTGCTCAACTTCCACTATAAATATCCCCTTTGGTATTCATTATCAAGACACACAAAAAACTCTGATCCTCTCTCTCTAAATAACTTTCCCTCTCTAAAAGGAGTTCTCGGCAGCTCTCGGCAGCTCTCCCAGCTCGGTGCAGCTCTCCGCAGCTCTCTCAGCTCTCCGCAGCTCGGTGCAGCTCTCCGCAGCTCTCCCAGCTCTCCGCAGCTCTCTCAGCTCGGTGCAGCTCTCCCTAGCTCTTCCAGCTCTCCGCAGCTCTGATGAGCTCCCAGCTCTCCCGACGACCCGACCTGACAGTCGACCGACGACCCGACCTGACAGTCGACCGACGACCCGACCTGGCGACCCGACCTGACGGTCGACCTGACAGTCGACCGACGACCCGACCTGACGGTCGACCGCCGACCGACGACCCGACCTGACGGCCGACCTGACGGCCGACCTGACAGTCGACTGACGACCCGACCTGACGGTCGACCAGTGACCAACGACCTAACAGTCGACCGACGACCGACGACCCGACCTGACAGTCGACCTGACTAGCTCTCAGCTCTCCAGTTCTCTCCTACCCGCCTCAGCAACGAACTACGAATGGCTTGATCCCCAATCCGGGGTACGTATGCAGCCCTCTGGGCACAGCTATAAATCACCTCCTCCCCCTCATTTGCCGACCGGAACGCAACCGGCTCTATCTTAACAGAAAATCCCCGAACCTCCCCGATACAAATTGATTTGTAGGAGACGTGCTCATACCCGTTCCAACAAGAAGGAAACTATCATCGCATAATCAACATCTAAACCAAACTGTCTGGTTGGAGAATATAATTCACTTGATTTCTATTAATGTATGCAGGAATATTGATGGAAATCCGATATATCGTGGATACAATTCGGGAATGACAATCGAAAATGATTTATTACAACACATCAACACCATATATGAAGTGGTTCTAGAAGCTGAAAAAGAAAATATTATTAAGGCAACGTACTACAAAGGAAAAGAACAACTTGCAGATTTATTTACTACGCTACTAGAAACAACGTGGGCTGAAGAACTAAAGAGCAAGCTCGGAGTTACATCGAAATGGATTAAAAAAGAATAAGAAAGATTGATATATTTTAAAAATAAGAAAAAAGTATTGAAATCACTTCAAAAGTTTAGAAAAATTAAGTGATGCAAATTACTCCCTCCGTTTTTTTTTATAAATAGTTTTAGAGATTTTGTTTTGTTTCACAATATAAGTTGTTTTCATATTTCTATGCAATTTTTATTTTTATCGAATATTGTGTGGCCAATAATATTCTACAGTTTTTTTATGATTGGCTGGATTATTTTTAATTTATATATTAAATAATATTTTTTAGTAAAATATGAGTTTCTTAATATTTGTGTTTTTAGCCAAAACTACTTGTAAAAAGAAACGGAGGGAGTGTGTGATTTCGTTTTTTTTTAGCGTAGATTATGGGATACATGTTTAATCTGGCATTCCATGATTTTCACATTTATTTTCGTCAAAAGGCACATTCTATGATTTTCATCAGATTATTGTTTTACTTTGGGTGATCAATGTTCGTCAATTGTAAAACTATAAAGTTTTTTTTTTTTTTTGGTAAAGTAAAACTATAAAGTTCGTGAGTTGGAATTATATAAAATGTATTTTTGTTGAAAAAGCCCTTTGATCTGAATTTTCTTTGGTTTTACAATTTCTTATATCCACCTATATATAGCGTAATGATCATCGAGTTGTGATGTTAACTTGAGATCCTGTCCATACATACCTAAAAAACCAATTTCCGAAGACCATATGATTAAATATCTATATATAATATAAATCTCTATTATACACACAAACAGACACACGTATGAATTATTTGCCTGCATGAAGTTTAAGGTCGTCGAATTTCTTCAGTAATATAGGGAATATACTCTCAAAGCATGTTTAATTTTATTTAAAATTCGTATATATAAAACAATAAATAATCTTATATTAACAAAGTCAAATTATATTATAAAAAAACAATTAGATTGAAAACAACAACAAAATAACAGAAGTTACTATATATCAGCCAACAATAAAAATATTGTCAACTATTAAAGTAATCAAAAGTCAAAACTAAAGTTTTTTTGTTTAATCAAAGTTAATGAATTAAGTTTACCAAAAAAAAGTTAATGAATTAAGTCTGCCGATTCATAATTTCTAATATTTTAATCTCTCAATCTTATATTCTTAATATAAAAAATGGATACATCATGTACAAAAGCTCGCAGCTGGCTCGAACAAGTCTAAAGCGTTTCTTGAGCATTAACGCGATTGGCCAATGATAGAATAGAAATATAATTTATTTGATTCATAAGAAATTAGAAGGTTACCTCTGTGTAATTGGCTTTGCTCGGGACGTCAAAAAACAAAAAAAAATTGGCTTTGCTCGGATTGTTTTCTTTTGGTGAAATGATACTCTATTTTGTTTACTTTCTTGGTTGGTTTTTTCTCTTTTTTCTTTTTCTTTTTAATGAAATTCAGATGACAACAACAACAAAAAATCAAAATTTTCAGGACTTGGTAAAAATGTTGAAGTGGTAAATATAAAGTCGTGGGTTATAAGTTATTAGCTGAAAAAAAACGAGAATAAGTTGCTGTAGTATAATAAATTTATTAACATTTAACAATAGTGAGTAGTTTCTTTATCGACGAAAAAAAAACAATATATAGTTCTTTATAAATAAAAAAACAATACTAATAGTGAATAATGATATTAAATAGATTAAATACGAAAAGTAAACTTTTATAATTTTTTGTGAAATTTTTAATAAGAAATACAAGAAGAGGAAAAAGAACAGAAAACTTTTGTAGAATTTTTTTTCCAAACAATTTCCGAACAGCATAATACTTTTATAACTGTAAAAGATTATCAATCAAAGTTTATAATTGAGTTGTGTATATAATTTCGATCTTTGTTGTTAGAGAATAGCAATGTTTAAATATAGAATAAGGAATCAGTATTAAAAATTATCGTAAGGACAAAAAAAATCAGAAATAAAACTCTCAAGCGGCGTGGAGAGAAGTGGTGTGTACCACTCCTAATTACTTGTGTTGTGTGCCATGTTCTAAAAAGCGGTTTCCTAGTCGTTTAGGTGCTAGTCGGCGGTGGACCTAAATGATTATTGTCTAGGCGGTCAATTAGACGATTAACGTTTTTTTCAAAAAGTCAATGATTTTTAACGATTTATTTTCTTCAAAAAGTCAACATTTTTTTTTTTATAACGGACATATGGTTTGTTATAAAGTTTTGGAAATACATCTAGAAGTACAATACACATGCTAATGTGATCATTGAAGAAGATGATGAAGATTTTTCTCCTTGTACTTTTTTTTATCTCTCAATATCAAGACAAATCTATTTTTTACATCATATGTTTGTACTTCTTTTTTGTTTTTGGAATTTATATGTGAATTTGAATTTAATTTCCTAATGTTTTGTTACTTTGATAATCAAAAAAACTTATTTCATACTTGTTTTGATTCATATATTCATAACTTATAACTTATATATATATATATATAAAAGAGAATGATTCAAAGTTAGTCACTCACAAGATCGAGACACGTGTCGAGTTAATCAATTAGATTTTGACACGTGTCGAGTTAATATAAAAGTTTTTTTAGATTAAAGAAATTTAACTTAAAATTAAAAGTTACAGTTTAATTTAAAAAAAGGAAAACAAAATAGACTTAATTCTAAAAGTAAAGTTAGCAAACAAAAAAAAAGAACATATACTTAATCCTAAATGTAAAGTTAGCAGAAAAAAGGAAAATAAAAATTGTTTTTAGATTAAGGAAATTTATTTATTAAAGAAATTTAACTTAAAATTAAAAGTTATAGTTTAATTTAAGAAAAGGGAAAAAAAGACTTAATCCAAAAAATAAAATTACCAAAAAACAAAAATAGAACATAGACTTAATCCTAAATGTAAAGTTACCAGAAAAAAGGAAAATAAAAATTGATTTTAGATTACAGAAATTTATCTATAAAGAAATTTATCTTAAAATTAAAAGTTAGAGTTTAATTTAAGAAGAAAAAATAGATTTAATCCTAAAAGTAAAGTTAGCAAAAAAAAAATATATATATATATATCTTTACAAAAAAAATATATATATATATCTTTAGAAAAAATGGAGTATCGTAAAAGTAAACTTAGCCCCAAAAAGAAAGGAAAAGAAAAAAAATAGAACATAAACTTAATTTTAAATGTAAAGTTATCAGAAAAACAAAGAAAATAAAAAATACTTTTAGATTAAGAAAATTTATCTATAAAAATGAGATAAACATTTTTCTATTTTGATTAAGAAAATTAAAAAAAGGAATACAATCATATAAGAAAAAGAATTATAATTTATTACCTCTATATAACTAATTTGATAGTTTCTCAATTTTACAGCCCAAAAAATATTGAGAAGAGAGATACAGAAACCAAACGCAAAACAAATTACTAAGAGGTAATCTTTTGTGTAATTTTACAAGCCTCTATATGTTAATAGCAACGCACGAGTCCATATTATGTTGTACACCATATCTAGGCAAATATCTTAGAGGTGGTGTATAATATTAGTTTTTTTTTTTTTTTTAGATTACTATGCTGAAAAATATGTTGTACGTTATAGTTTCTCAATCTTTTGTAGTCTATATCTTAACATACCTACATATAGAGGTGGTGTATAAAACAAAAATAATGCGAGTACGTTATTGGTGTATAAAAAAAAGAGAATTATATTGTACGTTAATGCAAACTTTTTATTTTTTTTTACAGAAATATCAAGAGAGAAATAATGAATGTTGAAATTCTAAATAATAATAGAGACTATTTAACATTAGATAGTTTAATCAGGAATCGCTCTCATCGTCGTACCGTAGTTCGTCTAATCAGAAAGTGGAAGGCAATAAATTTGAAAAAAACAATGATCTCATATGAATGAATTTACTCTTACTTGATGAGAAGATCAATATATTTGTAATTTTTTTAACAAATATATTATCCTAATTTTATAAACCTATTATCTAACTTTAATCTAAACTATTTTTAAATACAGGAAAATACTATTATAATTCAATATAATTAACTCTTTTTGTTTGTCGGCATCTTCTGGAACTAAATTCTATATGAATCGTGATTTTGATTATGTTACTGCATTTCGAGAAAGATATTTTCTTGGCTTTTAATGGTTTCAAATTTACTAATTCACTAAAAAAAATAAATCGATTAATAAAAAAACTTAAAAATTCTGAGAAAATCAAAGTTGAAAATTTTATCTTAAAATATATAATTACTAAAAAAATTAAATTAAAAAGTTAAAAATTAAATTTATCTTAAAATGTAAAATTAATATAAAAAAAGGAAAAAATATTTCTTAGTTTTTCCATTTAGATTAAGGAAATCAATTTTAAAAGTAAAATAATTATAATTTCTCAACTTTATATAAACCACAATTTGGTAGTGTGTAAATTAAATACCAAAAAATTAAAAGTCCAATAATCTTATCCAAAACTATTTACTGCATCTCTTCACCAAATTTTTCTTTCAATGTATATATTTATTTTATCGTAAACTTTATTGCTTAATTTATGTATTATATATTTTCACGGATGATCTAATTTTGATTTCTATATTTCCGTATTTCATTTTTTTTAACGAGTTATAAAATATTATATTGCAAACACACATATATGCGGGTACTTATCTAGCAAGATCGCGACACGTCTCGAGTTAATCCATTAGATTTTGACAGGTGTAAAAAAATTACCAAATAGATTTTGACACAAAAATTAACAATAAAAGAAAAAATATATAATCTAGACTTAATTCTAAAAGTAAAGTTAGCCAAAAAAAAGAAAAATAAAAGTTGCTTTAATAAATTTCCAGTTAGATATTGACATATAATATTAACAATAAAAGAAAAAATATAATATAGTAATTTGAAAAGTAAAGTTAGCAAAAAAAAATACAAAAAAGAAAAAATTAATTAATTCAAAAAGCCAAAGTTCAAAAAAAGATAAAAAGAAATTGCGTATAGATTGACGAAATTTAAAAAAAAAGAATTAAGGAAAAAAGGTAAATAACAAAATATTGTTATATTAAGGAAAAAGTTAAATACCGTTTTTATTTTTAAACAAAATAGCTTTAAGATTTATAAAAAATTTCTTAAAGGCTAAAGTTTTTAAAAGTTAAAAAAAATAGTATTTCTAATAAGAATAAAGAAAAAAAAATTAGTATAAAGTTGCATGTTTCAAAGTTGTTAATTTACCTAATCGCGACACATGTCAAGTCAAATATGGAAAGTTTTAAAATCGATTAATAAAAAAGAATAAAATTTTTATTATTAAATAATAGATTCATAATTTTAAAGGTAAATGTACTTAAAAATAAATATATTTTAATAGGCAAAATTAATATAAAATGAAAAAAAAATCTTTAGTTTTTCTATTTAAATTAAGAAAATTAATCCCAAAAGGAAAATAATTCTAATTTATCACATCTATATAAACTATAATTTGGTAGTATGTCAATTACACACCAAAAAATTAAAAGTCTAATAATCATATCCAAAGTTATTTACTGCATATGATTCACCAAATTTTTCATTTAAGATATATATTTATTTTATCGGAAACTTTGTTTCTAAAGTTATGTATTATATATAGTTTTACGGGTGATCTAATTTTGTTTTTAATTTTTTTAACGGGTTATAAAAAAATAAATTACAAATCCGCATATATGCGGACACTTATCTAGTATACATATAAACTTTAAAATTAAAAAAAATATATTCAAAATTAATCGATGATTAATCAGTGATTAATCACCGTTTTTTGGCCCGATTAATCACCGCTTTTTGACCTAGACGCAAATCGATGTTTGACCGTCCGTTTAACGCTTAGCGCCTTTTCGAACATTGGTTGTGTGTGCCTGTAGCCTTCCACTTCGTCACTACTCATAGCTAATTAGCTAACATATATCATGCCGTAATTGTGATAATTTTATTTATTCTTCTTTCGTTTTCGGCATATATACAATTCACAACAACGATTTATCTCTGTATTTTAAGCGTTGTTGTGAAACAAAAGTCAAACCATCTCTTTCTTATTGAACATTCAAATAAATCTGGCCTATAAGTAATTAGGTTTAGTCTTCATTATTCCTCAAACATTGACTGGGATCACATTCGGTTCAACAATTTACTTGTAATGTTAATGTTCAGTAAATGGTTAATTTAACAACTTTTTCTCAACAATTATATCATACAATTTAGTGATTTTTGGTAGTATCATTATTGAGATACCATCCGAATTCAAAATCACATAATGCATGTTGTTGATAAACAATATTATAATTTAGAAAAAATAAAATCTTTCACAAATGATTATTTACCGATCACGATAAAAATCTAAATATTTAGAGATAAACCATAAAATCTTAAGTATATACGACTATATTGGCAATAAATAGATTGACTCGAATTCCTTATATACTACTCAAAGTTCCTCCCAACTTCCGATATGAGATAATTCTCACACACCCCTTAGAGATTATGGTTCATGGCCCAATAATCTCTATCTAATCTCTAATACGTCCCCTCGAGATAATGATTTTTCTAACCATTAATCTCGACAGACCATCAATTTTGAATTTGGGTGTTCATGCCAATTATGGGCCGAATTACAAGAATATATGTTCGGATTTTCATACCATATTAAGATTCATGAGTTTCCAATTAAAAATCAGTTGACCAAACAAGCTAAGAGCTTGCTTTGCTAATCCACCGGCCAATCCGTTACCAAAAGAAATAATAGTTTTCTTGCATTTTGCAGATTATGTTGTACTCTTAACTCATTGGTCAACCACGAAATCAAGTATATATCTACGTTTGAATTTCCAAGTTTTTTTTTAGTCATTGGTCAACCACGAAATCAAGTATATATCAGTTTTTTTTTTAGATAACGGATTTCTTAATACCTCTTTTTTGAATTTCCAAGTTTGATAGAACATTTCATATTTAGACTGGCTATCGTGGTCTGTTCTGTTGATTTTATCGAATTGAGTTTTAAACATTCACTTGGATTAGTGTGAAAGCATATTTTTAAGTCTAAAAGCGTCTGACTATATTAGAGAGTAGAGACGCATGTAATCATCAACTAACAAAATCCAATAATAGTCAAACTTTAAGAGTGTAGTAGTTTCAATATTAAATTGGACGGCTGGGATCTTTATTTAGGGAAGATCCGCAGATCCGCGAAGTTCTCCTAAAACTATGGAGATTTGTCGACGCTTGTAATACGGGAAGAGTCGACATTGCCTTTTTGCAAATATCTCATTTATAAAATATATATTAATCGCCGATAGATATAGTGGCCTAATATTTACAACGATCATTCTATCAAAGAGAATAAACTATATTAAACATAGAAAATAGCCGTGACTAAAAATAATACGAAAATACATGTTTTGTCACGTCCGAGGAACAACATGCCCCTTGAGAGTAATGGTGAGATCTTTGTAAAAGTTTAATATAATTTGATCTTCCCGACTATCTCTAACAATAATTGTTTAGTAATCTCTTAAAATATGTTTACCATATATACTAATGCATACAGAGGTCGTGCGGATATCTTCCCGATATTGGAATTTGAACCTATTTCTTATCTACCAACAAAAAAAAAATTGCAAATAATCAGTACAATAGCTAGCTTATGGACATGAAAAAGCTGTCATGCTAAGAAAAAATATTATTGGAGTCACAAGTTGAAGAAACTTACCTCGATCAACAATATCATAATAGACCACCAAATATATTAAGATTTGATGCACATAATCACGATATGATACTTGCCGAGATATTTTGTTTAGTTTTAGTTTTAGCGATCTATATACTAGTGATGTCTTGTGTACTTAATCCTAATTTATAAGATAATTATTCAATTTGTTACCGTTAAGTATATCATAGTGATCAACATGAACATGATCATCAATTTCTATCAATAATCTACGACCAAACTAACTAAGTATTTGACAACGAAATGAGATAAAAACAAAAAAAAACCAAATAAATAAAGTGTTTAGACCTCTTTGATCAAATAAGAGAGAGGGAAAACATATTAAAATTTGGCGCCAAGACAATAACAGTCAAAAAAGCAACCACCGAACTTTGTGACTCCATTTTTCTGGTGTCCATTGTCAATTACGAAACTGCCCTACGGAGAGATTAGGTTAGGTTTAGGTTGTTGCACTTATTTATAACCCAAGTTATTAGTCCTCTTACACTATGAAAAGGAGTTTTCAATATTACGGAACAATCAATAACTTTCCGTCTTTAATTAAAACAGAAAAGAAATATTAACATAATTACAGAGATAAAATAAAACAAACCCAAACATATTTGATGGTTAATTAAATCCGCTAGAAAATAAATAAATAAAACAAACCCAAACATATATTCATCATGAAAAGTGAAAAACAGAATGTTATTTCTGTAAAAGCCTGCGAATCTAAAAATATTTCATAAAATGATAATGCTAGATTAGGTAATTACAATTGCGAAAACAAAAATTTTAATACAAATATCCTGTGGAAAAAAAGTTAGAAAATTGTACAGAATAAAATAGGAAATGGTCCTACGAAAACAAGAATGTATGAGCTGTATTGCCACGTCAGCGTATTCCCCCACGGGGTTTTTCTGTCCATTCAACGTTTCGTTGCTCAAAAGCTGTGTTTTTTTCTGCAATTTTTTAATTTTATTAAAATTCTTCGAATTATTCTTAAAGAAAGTCACATAAAAAGATTATAATATATAAAATAATAATTTATCGGAGAATTAACGGCACCGACCGATCCGACCCAAATTCTCGTGGACCCTCTTCTTTTAGTTGATTCTGCTGCCAAATCTCATCGTAATGATCTTATTACGTCCTGATTTTTTACACATTTTTTAATTGCATCTAAGCTAGTAGAATAAAGAGTAATCGGTTATAATACATTAAATCAAATTAATGTGTCATTCATAAGTATACATTAATAGGCTAATAAATGTATAGGAGAAGAATCATCTTTGGTCTGTTAAAAGCTTAACGAATAGTTAAATGCTTTTGCAGCTTCGGTTACTGCACCGCACGTCCAAGGATGTATGGAAACTGAAATAGTACTACTAGTAGTATTACAGAGAGAACTGTGTCGTCCACGTGGCAAGATCTACACCGTCTATGATTATACGTGACATAGTTCTGGTCCTTGTGGCCCATACGTGGGGCATATTCGTATTTAATGCGAATGATCTCCTTAGATCCTTATGTGATACACTTGTTTATTTTCAAAAAATTATACTCCTAACTAATAATCTTACATAATAATAATATAAGAATCTACTAACAACTGTAGCTTCCTCTTTTTCATAAACTGTCTATAAGAAAGTTAACGAAATCACGCTTATGGACGATCATAAATTTTCAATAACGTTGATTTGTGATATTCCGTTTTAGGAGTGATTGATTATAAAAGCCAATTAAAATCGGTAAAAATGAGTAATGGGTAGGCCGAGAAAAATGCACCTCATCGACGTGAGTGTCACGCGCGAATTTACTTTTTTCTTCCGCTACCAATTAAATGTCACCACGTGACTAACCCCTAAATCCTCTCTAGAAAAAGACAGTTTTACCCCTAACGACACGCTTAAAGTGAGCTTTAAAGTGGGTCCCTTGAAGATCTTTCTCCTCTTAAAAATGCGCCTCTCGATTAGGAGATTCCCAGGATATGAAAGGACATATATACCCTTATAAAGCCGAGAAACCGGAACCGAATCCGAAGGACATTACCGGGAATTAACTCTTGGGGAATTTCGAGAAGCGCGTAGCTCCCACGTCATGAGGAGGTGGTGTGAATGAAAAGGCCAAGAATTCTCATCTTAGCTACGAAGCGAGTATCATTCGACGTGGGACCTTTAAGATTATGACACATGGCCTACCCTTGCCGTTAGATCGGTGATTGTCGGGGAGGGGATCATACTAGAGTGGAAAGCACGCAAAGCCACTTATGACAGGTGGCGTCCTAGCTGGACAGTTGAACAACCAGAATTAACCATCTGTTGACACGTGGAGGCGTGGCTCGTTGCTTTTATTTGTTTCCAATTATGATGGGATCTCTAACTAATTTCGGGAATATTTATTTGCTAATTTAGTTTGATGTCGATAATTTTGTGTTTGGTATGTATATATATATTTGAGCGAAGAATTAGAGAAAGAGAGATACTGAAGACTTCAGAAAAAGGTATGAAATACCATAAGTTATAAAAAAATAGTCAAGAGGATATTGTTTCGTACTAATTGCGTAAATACAATGGATTTAACGTTTTGTTGGGTTTAAACTTTAAAGGAATGAATATAGAAACATTTTTAGGTTAAAAATAAAATATATTTTAAAAAAATGAAACATTACAAGTCCAAGTCGACAAGACTTGTAGCATTAGTAAAATGCGTGGTGAGTCGTGCTCCTCCATGTGACTTTTCTATAATAAGTTGCAGAGATAAAATTAACGAGTTAATTATATATATATATAGGGAGACCAATGTCTGGAAGGATTATGTGAAAGCGTGCTTTAAATCATCTAGAGAGGGAGAGAGAAAGTAAAAAAGTAACAGTCTCGAGAGGGATTAAACGGCACTGTTTATTTGGTAGAAGAAGAAGAAGCAAAGGTTGAAAACGACGGCGTATTTGCATCAGAGAGATTGAGAGAAAGATAGATATGGCGATGAAGGGTTATTTGGATGAGTATGAAAAGCTTGTGATTAGGATGAACACTCCAAGGTTTTCTTTCTTCTTCTCTTTTTTTTTATTCTTCTTAAAGATTAGAACAGATCTCTTTAAGATTGTTAAAATTTAAAAAAAAAACAGAGTTTGGGTTCCCTCTTTTGTCTCATCGTTTTTTTTTTCTGGGTGACCAATGATTTCGTGTTTCCTTTTCCGATCGAGAGATCAATTTCAAAAGTTTTAAAAATTGAATTTTAAAATTTCAAATGTTCTTTTCGTCCATAGTTTTTAAATTAAATATTTAAAAGTTTCTTATTTCTGTCTTCTTCGTAGAATATTTTCCCAACTCTCTTTCTGTCACCAATTTCAAAAGTTATCTTCTTTTTTCTCCAAACTTTAATTGTTTTTTGTAATTAATTTATTTATGAAGGAAATGATAAAAAAAAAACTAAAACAAATTCGTACATAATTACAGGGTTGTTATCGACAATGGTGTTTGTTCTTCAGCGACAATTGTCAAGGTTAGCCTTGTTTTTAATTATCTAAACCACCATTAAACTCTTAATAGCTTCATAAACAAATTATTCATTTTAAATCTCAAAGATTAAATAATTTTTTCTTCTCAGGTTGACAGTGCAAGAGGACATGGTATATTGTTAGAAGCTGTACAAATTCTCACAGATTTGAATCTCTCCATTAAAAAAGCTTACATTTCTTCTGATGGAAGATGGAACATGGATGGTACTAACAATTTCAAAAAATTCATACTAATGTTTTATTACATTTATAAATAACTCTGTTTTTTTATATATAATTACTGCAGTTTTCCATGTGACTGACATAAACGGAAACAAATTGAATGATCAGAGCGTCTTGAGATACATTGAACAGGTAATTTCGTAATTTATTTAGCCAAAACAATGTGTCTGGATTCAATTGAACATGGATTCTAAAAATAGAGAAGCTTTTCTGATTTGACCAGTCGATTGAGACGGTTTACTACGGAGAAAACATTGAAGTAAACGGTTTAACAGCCTTAGAGTTAACCGGAACAGACCGAATTGGTTTACTGTCCGAAATGTTTGCCGTTCTCTCTGATCTCAACTGCGATGTTGTTGACGCTAAGCTATGGACACATAACGGTAGAGTTGCGTCTTTGATCTATCTCAAAGATTGCAGCTCTGGATCTCCGATTCTTGATTCTCAGCGGATTTCCAAGATCCAGGCACGGTTAAAGAACGTTTTGAATGGCGATAACGACGTTAAATCCTCTGCAAAGACTTGTGTTTCCATGGATGTGATGACGCACATTGAACGTAGGCTTCATCAGCTTATGTTTGAAGATAGAGACTACGAGAGGAAGAGGTCCAAGAAACAGGAGAGATCTCCAATGGTGGTTGTCACGGTTCAGAATTGGGCTGAGAGGAGTTACTCGGTCGTTAATGTTCATTGTCGGGACCGGACTAAGCTTTTATTCGATGTGGTTTGTACGTTAACCGATATGGAATATGCCGTGTTCCATGCTACCATCAACACCTCTGCAGACCAAGCTCACATGGTATGAAACGATCCTGCAATTTCGTTTTCAATTGAAGGTCTTCGTGGGTTTTGAGCTAAAATATTTTTCCTTTTCTTGGTTAAATTGTTTAGGAATTCTATATCCGGCATAAGGATGGATCACCGATTAGTTCAGAAGCAGAGAGACAACGAGTGATTCAATGCTTAGAAGCTGCAGTGGAAAGAAGAGCATCTGAGGTATAACGAACGCCACCCTGAAATTGATTGATTTGTTTTTTATTGTTTAATCGCAAATCTTAACCCTTCTTTGGTTTGGTTTGGTGTGTGTTTAGGGTGTGAGATTAGAGCTGAGACATCCGGATAAACAAGGTTTATTAGCGGAGGTTACGCGGACGTTCAGAGAAAACGGTCTGAATGTTACAAGAACAGAGATATCAACGAGCTGCGACATGGCTACAAACATATTCTATGTAACTAATGCGAATGGAGATGAAGCCGATTCGAAATTGATTGAATCAGTTAGGGAGAAAATCGGTCTGGAGTGGTTAAGAGTGAAAGAAATGCCATCAGTGAATCATAACAAGGGAGATGGAGAAGAAGAGCAACAGACTAAAGCAGTGTTAGTTTCACTTGGAAGCTTGGTATGGAGAAATCTATTCAACTTTGGTCTTATCAAATCATGTTCTTGAGTCTTTCAGATCTTGGGCTAACCGAACCACCGGTTCAGTGAAATGTATCCTTTGAAAGGCACACAGATTTTATCCCAAGAAGTCTGCGTGCCTTGAAAAGAATTAATCTTTTTATCGGTGTGATTTGGTAAAATTTAATTTTAAGTTAGGCAATGTTTGGTCATGTTCATGTAAAAGAAATTCAGAAATTGCTTACTATTTTTATTGTGGGGGGTTTTAGGTGTTAGAAAAGGTTGTACAAAGTTTCGAAAAATGATGATTATTATTATATTGTTTTGTGTGTGTTAGATCATTAGTGGTTGACTTATATTTTCTTAGTGGAATATTATAATGCTCCTTTATGGTCCAATTATTTAAAATTTGGAAAACTCTAGATGTGGTTATGAGCATATATGTCCCATAAAAATTTGCATCCATATTTTTTTTTTAAAAAGAGTTGTTCTAGTATTTTGAATATTAGAAGTTTCCATCATAATTTTCCAACAAGAAAAAGGACAATAAAAGTAGGTAGCCAATAAAGCTTTTTGGTGGGTGATTCGTGGAATAATGCATTGGTGTCCGGATAAGCTAACTGGTTATATAAACACCGATTTTTGATGGTAAATTCAAATACCAAAAACTCTAAATAAAACTGCCGAAGTCCAGCCAAGAAAACCGACCAACTAAAAATAGAAATGTGAAGCTGACAACAAAAACAATCTATGCTTAGAGTTGGGTATTCGGTTAATTGGTTCGGGTTTTTTGGTTTTAAAATATGGTTTGTAGACATACTTTCGGAAAGCAGAATCCATGATCTCCATCATCTCATTGGTTTTGTGCTGTTCATACTATTGTGTAGCACCATATGATCTTTCAAGCTCTAAACAAGAAAAGAGACAGTAGTTATACAAAAAAACAAAGATATAACAATAAGATTTTAAAGATGATATCCAAAATTACCTCGTTCAATTGATTCTATATGCTAAGCTTGTTCTACCATTTGTTTAAGACTCAACGCTTCTTTTTTGAAAATAGTAGATCTGTATGCAACCATTGCTCTGTGTACATCAACACTTCATTCATATTGTGGCTCAAAGAACTCCTATATGGGTATAGGATACGACAACTAGTACTAAAAGTAGATTCAGATACAACAATAGACATTTGCATTGCAAGAACATCTCTAGTTATCTCTGATAAAATTGGGAATTTTGGACTATTAACCCTCCACCATGACAAAACGTCAACCGGCAATCCTAACTTATTCTTCATTATTACCATTTTTTCTTAAAAATTGTTTTCTTAAAAATTATTTTTTCTTAAAAATTGTTTTGATTTTTTTTTTTAAATTAATTTAATTTTATAATATCTCTAACTAATGATTGTATATAAAACTATCAACCCGGACTAACCTGTCTTCTAAACCCGTTTTGCAATAAACTAAAATATTATTCGGGCTAACCCGCAAAAATCTATGATCTTGAAAACAATTTTTCAAACTTTTATTTTGATATATATTCAAATAAAATATAATAATTATAGTAAATATATTGCAAGATTTTGAATATATCTTCTTTAAATATGTATAGATTGATTATTATTTAAAAATATTATAATACTTAAGAAACTAAATAGTAAATAATTTTTTTAATGATAAATAAATACTTTCTATATTTTCATCAATAAAATTAAAAGATAATTATATCATTTTCTATTTGAATTATATATTTTTTATTTGTAATGGTATAAGATGTAATAATTTACAAAATAAATTTCATTTTCTTAAATGACTTTTTAAATAATAATATAGAGATATAAATACTCTCAAAACCCTATATGGTATTATATGACTTATATGGGTTAAATTATAATTCAGTTACCCAATTTGTTAATTTCATATGCTGTAAATAAATCGAACCAAAGTGAATAAATTTAGTATTGTGTCCGTTTGGGTTATCAAAACTCGAACCAAATAACGGGAAATATGATCTTGGTTAAAACCAGTTTTTGTTCAGATGATGATGGGGACCGGTCCAACCGGTTGGATTTAAAGTCAAACGCGCTTCCTAGATATTCAAGATGCGTAAAAAATACGAGTCTCTTTCTGTTCCTCAAAACGCATCGTTTCCACTCATTACATTTTTTTTTCTCCGCTCTCGTTTTAAAAAAAAAAACAAAAAACTGATGGATTTGTCATTGTCCAAGAGCAATAACGCAAAAAAAAAAAAAAAAAAACGAATAAGAAGAAGCAAAAACATTGAGTCTGCGGACATCAGGTTCAAATTAGGGCATAATAAAGCCTTATCGGAGAAAGAAGCGATGGGAAGAAGAAAAGTGGAGATCAAGCGAATTGATAACAAAAGCAGTCGACAAGTCACTTTCTCTAAACGACGCAATGGTCTCATGGAGAAAGCTCGACAACTTTCGATCCTCTGTGAATCATCTATCGCTGTTCTTGTCGTTTCCGGCTCAGGAAAGCTCTACAACTCCTCCTCCGGTGACAAGTGAGCTCTTTTTCCTCTTCTGGGTCTCACTCGAGTTTTCTTCTTAATTACTCTCTTTGTTTAATTGCTTTCCCGATATAGAAACTTCAATTCTAGGGCTAAATCTAGGGTTTTTCTTCTCCTTCAAATCAGCTGAGATTTTCTCTTTGTTTTGTTAATGACGATAGCCGAGGCGTTATCTCAAACCTAATTTAAGATTAAACATTGTGGTGCGCCAAGATATGTTCGTTTTTTTTTTCCGTTTTCTAATAGGGATTTTTTTTTACCTTTAATTTTTACTAATTTTATTATTGCATGTGATTCAAGAATTTTTTTCTACACGTGTTGATCCATGCTCAATGATTTTTCAGTAATCTTTGCATTGCTACTTCATCTGTTGTTCACTTTAGATTCATTTTTTCCTTGTATATAAGAAACAATGTGAATTGTTAAAATTTTAAGATTTGGTTGATATATCCAGTATTGCAATGCACTTCCGGTATATTTGTTGAGAGATTAATAGGGGTTATAATGGTAACTTTGATCAAGAATCTTTGGTTAAAAGTTGGATGCCACATTGTGCAATGCTATATATTGATCCAAAATGTATTGTAGATTGTTTGTTTTGTAATTTCTCTTTGATTGATTTGTTGATTTAGTCTCGTCCAAAGGTTTATAGTTGATTTTGATGGTTGATTAGTGTTTGGATATTTTCTCACATTGATACTTGCCACACATGCTACATCACTTATCTAATCGGATATCGATTTTCTCCCTTTTATGTGTAATCTTTGTGCGGATATGACGCCCAGGTGACACCATATAATACATATATGTCTAGATTAATTAGCGACTTTAATTTGGCTCTTCAGGATGTTGTGCCTTTTCTTGTGACAATGAATTTAATTTGGTTTCTTTGCTAAAGAAAGTCTATCTATAACTAAGTCTATGACCACCATATATATGTCGCAGTGGCCAAGTAACTTCACCCTAAATAGAAATCAATCGCTGGTTACGGATAGGGTGAAACCACTAGACTACAACCATTTGTTTAATGAATTTAGTATTCTTCTATCTTTGGTTGTGGATATTCTTAACCACATGACCTTTTGACATTTTTTTATTTAGAAGAAATTCACTTCTCTTTTATAACATTTTGAATTTCTTACATTGACCCAACCAAAACGAAAGTTACGAAACTACATTGACAAATCAATATATATACTGACAGTGTGTTTCCTATCTCAAGCTGAGAGAACTCATAAATGGGATAAGAAAAAAAAATCTTGTAGAAAATGGAATTGTAACCCTGTCACTATGTGTATATATAGCTCCTTCTCAATGCCTTGATATTATAAAACTCCATAAATGATTGATCGTTAAGAGTGTTTGTGTTAAATGCACATCCTAATAATAGAATTAAATTATTAGGAACCGTCTCTATTTGCATCCATTTCACAATAACCAAACTTTAGTAAAACGGAGATTGCAAAAACATAGTAACTAGAAAGAAAGAAAGAAACATACAATTACTAATAGTAAACAAACATAGTTTGTTTCTATTTTAAGCGATATACTCTACATTTATAATATATATAGAAGCCTAGTTAAGTAAAATTTGATTAACAAAAGTATATGTTAATAACACAAACTGATGCCATACATAACATTTATTTATATAGAGAGAGAAGCATTCTTTCTCCCTGTTACTTGGCTCTATAGAGGCCTCTATTGATGCTATATCTAATTCGTAGTTCTGATATGCATTTTAATTTTGGTCTTGATATCTACAGCATGACCCATATCGTCGATCGTTATGACATACAACATGCTCATGAACTTAGAACCTTGGTAAGTTATCTAAGAACGTCATTAAAATCTTCTTCTGGATGTCATGAAGGGACAGAAGGGTTGGTTGAGCCTGAGATAACTCAATGTTTTGAAATTGTCATACCGAACTAAATCGCTAGGGTTACAGTTATTGTGTCTCTTGGAAACACAAGAACTTCACAATCTTTTTTCTCATGTGCAGGATATTGCGGAAAAAACTCGGAACTATCTTCCACACAAGGAGTTACTAGAATTAGTCCAAAGGTTAGCACCAAGACATTTTTTTCTCCTATTCTTCTGATCGAAATTTTTTTTTTTTGGGTCCACTTATGAATATGCAGCAACTTGGCAGCAACCTTGAAGAATCGAATGTTGATAATGTAAGTGTAGATTCTCTAATTTCGGTGGAGGATCAGCTCAAGACTGCTCTATCTGTAACTAGAGCTAGAAAGGTATATATGCTGAGACTTAAAAGTGATTCGGCCAATTATTCCATAAAATCTTATGTCTAGTTAGTGTCCAGAAACGGTCTTTGGACCGTGCCTGACGTCAGATCATGTTTCTAGTTTGACATAATCCTTTAATGTCTTGTTGCAGCTCGAACTGATGATGGAGTCTGTGAAGACCCTTCAAGAAAAGGTCAGTGCTTTGGTTTTATTCGCCATCCAAGCCATTGTAGGCAATGCCATTGTAGGCAATGCTGATTCTTGAACCCTCTTAAACTCAGAGTCTGCAGATCACTAAACCAAATTTAGCACTCTAGATATGTCTATTTTGGTCTTGTCATATTTCCTGATTTGTTTTTGGATTCATTTAAATGAAACCCAAATGAGATGAGAAAAAGCATTCCTAAAACTTGTGATCAAATTCGACTTTTCTTGTTAGCATTTCTGTCTATGAATCTGTGGATAGCTTTGCAACTTGTTAGAAACTAATGGACTTATGATCTTACACCAACAGGAGAAGTTGCTGGTAGAAGAGAACCATGTTCTGGCTAGCCAGGTAACAAACGCTCAATCTATTTTTTTGCCTCTAGAAGCTAATTAGATAGATACACACATACATTTGCATTAATACATGTACAAAAATATGAAAGTTCAGGACTTTGATGGGATATGCAGGACAGTTTTGACTTGAGTGAGACACAGAATCTAGTGATTAATTTAATTTTCTTAATCATGCTTCCACATTTTAGTTTGTTTTTAAAAAATTTTGTTTGTTAAAGCTTCCAAAATTTAGATATATTTAGAGTGATATCCATAGTTTTGTAATATTTGCCACAACAAAAAAAAATGCTTTTTACGGTAGCGATTAATTTCTTGTTAATATTTAGTAAAAGAAATGTAAGAAAATTTCTTACAGATGGGGAGGAAGACGTTTCTGGTAACAGAGGATGAGAGAGCAATGTCACCGACAAGTAACTCCGGCAAAAACCCACCGGAGACTCTTTCGCTGCTCAAGTAACCACCATGATCCAACGGCTGAGGCCTGATTCAGAATTAAAAATCAAAATTTTAAATTATAGAAAAGCTGCATAATCTCAAAACCCTTTATCCCTCCCTCCCTCTACTGTGGAAAATTAAGGTAAAGTAAAAAAAAAAAAAAAAAAAAAACGGAAGCTCCGTTTGTCTGAAAACAAAAGAGTTGTAAAACTAAGATAAAAGTATTCGATCTTTGTTGTTGTACCTTGGTAGACAAGATCAGAGTTTGGTGTGTTTGTCTGAAAATTCGTAGATAAAGTTTTTGTTTTCTTCAGCGTGAAGAACCCTAGAGCTTATTTTTTTTCTTTTCGTCATTTTTATTAAAAGCCCAGTAAAATGGGTTCATCATACACAAGTGTTTCGGAGCCCATAACAATTAAGATAAGATAAGAACAAGGTTCCTAATTGACACGCGTCTTCCACGTGTTCTTATGGTAGAGATCCACCGCCGAGCAGCCGCCGTCGCTGGCGATTTTCCGGTCAAATCCCTCTGAAATTATCTCCTTTCGCCATGGATTTGAGCAGTTCTTCTAAATCTGAACCACCAGAGATGAAATCTCAAATAGTCGGAAACAAGAACACGACGGAAGAGTTCCAAATCTTCATCATTCATACCCTTTCCCGATCCATCTGAATCGTCTTGAGACTTGAGTGAAGACTTATTACTATCACTTGACAGAAGAAACAAGCAACGGATGAACAACTTATTAATCAAGCATGCCAAAGGAAGAGCAACAAAATCAAACTATCAGAACTAAGCCGGAAGATCAAAGATCAAACGAAAGACAATCCGAACAAACGCCGGAATCTGAATACGAGTTGTGATCGGAAGAACAAAACAAAAAACTAAAAGGGAGCTTTCTGTCGGATCTTGTAGAGAGAGAAGTTCCCAAACTTTTTAATAGTGATAGTTGCTTCAGTTAAAACGTATTTCTTTTAATTTGATTAAATATATAAGGATATATCTAAAATGTATATATATTGTCAGAAACTAATAACTTTAGAAAGATAGATAAAACGGTTAAAAGTTTAATCATACAACAACGGGGAACACATGAAGTATATATCCAAAACCATGACTTGGAAAGAGGTGACGTGGGCGAAGTGTCTCCACACGTGAGTGAGATCCATCTATGAAAGCCACGTGGAATCATTTCTTCTTCACGCTGAAAAAAGTGGACTGAACAAAGCACGCAGAGCTTCTCGATCCAGACCACCGTGAAATAGAACCACCATCTGTGATGTGATGGAGAAATCCTCACGATTCTAGCCCTAAAGTGAGAGTTTCGTTTTTTTCATTATTAGTATTTGGAACTTTCCATCATAATTTTCCAACAAGAAAAAATGGACAGCCAATCAAAGCTTTCTCGTCGGTGATTCCTTGGAAAATGATGCAGTGCTGTCTCTCTCTATTTCCCATTTCCTATAAATGTTGCTCTCTTTCTTATTTATTTTCCTTAGAAATTTATTTCACAAAAGTTGGTGAAATGTATTATGATCCATCCATTTAATATAGTAAATTGTATATTTTGTGTCTCATTCTACACCGGTTTACTTATAAGATTGCACTCTATACGCATACTACGGGAAACGACAAGAAAGAAAGGGATATTAAAAAGGAGAATACATTGGTTTCAACTTTATCTCTTGCAGATAACATCACACATTCAAGAGAGCATATCTAGAAATTTTTGGTCCAATCTACCACTCGATAGCATATCCATAACCATCTTTATGGTGGAAGCATCTGCAGCGAACCCACACCTCTTCATCTCTTCGATGAGTTCAACTGAAGTGGTTAAGCTGCTACCTCGGAGATGTGCTCGGATTAGTGTGTTGTACGTACAATCATCTGGCGCAATCCCATCCTCTCCCATTTTTCTAAACAACAGGTCCGCTTCAGACAGCGAGCATTTCTTACATAGCCCTCCAATCATTATTGTGTATGTTTTGACATTAGGTTTCATTCCTTTGAGAGGGAGGCTACAGAATAAATCCCATGCATCATCAACCTTACTTCCATTGCACATCCCGTGAATGATGATATTATAGATAGCAATAGCAGGCTTCAATTTACTCTTCTGCATTTTTTCTAGTATTTCCAATGCCTTTTCTAGTTCCCCATTGTCACACAAACCATCCAACAAAATACCATAAGTCACTATACTGGGTGGCACACTACGAGAAACCATCTCTTGGAAGAGTTCTTTAGCAACATTAAGTTTTCCTGATTGGCAAAATCCTTGGATGAGAGTGTTATAAGCGACTGTATCCGCAACCACTCCTCTCAGAGACATTTTGCGGAAGAGTTTAAGACCATCGTCAACCCGCTTAGCCTTACAATATCCATTTATAAGGGTGTTATAAGTCACGGTATTAGGATCGCATCCCTTGCTAACCACCACATCCACCATCTGGTTGGCCTCATCTAGGCGATTTTCCATGCAAAACCCATACATCAAAGAGTTATATGTAATGATATCAGGATCTATACCTCTTGTGATCATCTCATTGTACAATTCTTTAGCCTCTAGAAGCTTTCCCTCTTTCACAAAACTATCAATCAATGTACGGAATGTGAAGACGTTGGGAATGATTCTCCTACTGATCATATCCCTCAGCAACTGTGCACCATCATCCCATCTACCGTCTTTACAAAAACCTCCTATGAGAGTGTTGTAAGTAATAACATCTGCCTTGATCCCTTTCATTTCCATTTCATTGAAAAGGTTGAGTGCATTGTCGAAGCTCCCATCTTTGCAAAGACTACCAATGATGATATTGTATTTGGCTGCATTGAGTTTGATCTTTCTTCCTTCCATATTTTTCAACAAATCCAAGGCCAAGGCAGTGTTCCCGGACTTGCATATTCTGTTTAAAATCGGTCCGTAGGTAACTGCATCAGGTTGAAATCCATTTTCAACCATTCGATCGATTAAAACAACCGCTTCAGACACTTTACCTTTGAGACAAAGTCCATTGACAAGAGTGTTAAGCGTTATGAGATCGGGCATATGTTCGGTTTCGACCATGCGACCAACTAGCGCTACAGCTTCAGAGACTCTACCTTGGAGACAGAATCCGTTAATCAAAGTTGAAAATGTGATTGTGTCAGGCTCATAACCAAGTTTCATCATCTTTCCCAAAACAGAAGAAGCAAAACCGAGATTACGGCGCCGGCAGAAGCAATTGATCATAATAGTCAGGGTGTAGAGGTCATACGCAATCCCCTGCAATTCCATCTGCTTGCAGAGACCTAACACGAGATCATACTGTTTCGCTTTCGCAACTAAACTAAACAATCTATTGAAATCTACGACCGTAGGGAGGGGACGAGACCGAATCATGGACTGGAAGAGATCAACAGCATCATCTTTCTTAATATCGACAATCCCACTTCTCAATCTCTCTTTGTAAGAGAGATTCCTATCGCTGCTGAGACCAGAAAAGTCTCGTTTGCAGCGAGACAAGAAGTCACAAGAGAGCAAATCAGTTGTAAGAGTACCTGGACTCAAGAAACGACCCCGAACCAATCTCTGAGTGACCCACATCATGTTTGTTTCAAGTTACAAATCTGAAAACCCTAAACCATAAAAAGAAATACCTCAGCTTCCTGGGACATCGAGACTTTAGAATAGTCGATCTCGCAAAAAGGGTGACAGAATATTTTTCCAAAGAACAACAACGAAGAAGGAAGTTCAACGATTCGTAACTCGTCTTCTGTCTTCTGTTCTAAGAATCTATGCCTCGTTTCTTATCTAAGAAGTGGTACGAGTTCGGTATGCATTAAACCGAACCGAGCACACAATGTTTTAATTATTACCGTATATTGTATTACTAATTTTCACGAGATTTGCTGTTTTCTCCTGTTTGTATGTAACTCAGTTTCGGACTGAAGAAGTCCCTTCTCTTCTTAATAATTTAGATTTGCCTTAACCAAAAAAAAAAAACCAACGTGAAGACAATCATATCGCCGGTTCATGCTCATTCTAGTTAACCAAACAAACATTTAACCGGCCAATTTTCTCCGGTTTGTACATTTCGCTCTGGTAAGGTGCTTTCGTATGCCACAGAACCAACAAGACAAGAAAGCCAGAGATTAGCAAGACTCGGCTTCTCTTGTTGACTATTTTTCAGGAATAGTCACTCCCTTATATCTTACACCCTTTATAAAAAGATCGGTGGAATGAAATAACAACAAGAGTGGTTTTATTCGGTACCAATCACACAAGAACAAGAAACTCAAGATTGTAAAAACTTTGACATTACAAATGCTGCTGTGAAAAGAAAAAGTCTAACCGAGACCTGCAGTTTCGTCTTGGCGAGGAGCGTCTTCTTTGATGCGTGGTGGTCTAACAATCTTATCGATAAGGCCGTACTCAATAGCTTCTTCTGCGTTGAACCTTTTCACCCGGCTCAAGTCTTTGAAAATCTGTATCATCAACAATCATATGCACTCAGAAATTTTAACTGTTTATCAAAAATAGTAAATAGAAACTGTTTGATTTGTTAATTATATGAAAAGAAAACTAACCCTTTCTGCAGGCTGCCCGGTATTCTTTGCTAGTTCGTTGAAGAGGTAATCTCGTATCCTTGAAAGCTCTTTTGCTTCATTTTGGATATCATCAGCCTGAGGGAAGTTTGTAGTTTATCGTTTCACCAAGTAAATAATGAATTGCATAAAGATTTTACAAATCCATAACTCGAGAGGCGGCTTATTCACCTGACCACGGGCTGCACCGGCTGGTGACTGGAGGGCGATTCTTGACAATGGCATCGCAAACCGTTGACCCTTTCACAGAAACAAATAGTTCAACTTCATGTTTCCTCGGAGTCTAGCATACATGTTTAATTTCGTTTCCAAGATGCATAGATGATTCAAAACAATGTGAAAAGAGATTACCTTTTCTCCGGCAGCAAGAAGAAAACCTGCAAGGTTATAGGCAAGCCCAACGCAATGTGTCCCAACTGGACTTTTCAAGCTCTTCATTGTATCATAGATAGCTAGACTTGGAGTAAGCTACAAAAACACAAATTTTTATCTTTAGCTTCAAAATTGAGAGAAGTATAAGCAAAGAACAAAAAATGTAAAGAATGGAAGAGAAACTCACATCACCGCCTGGACCATTTAAGTACATATAAATCCTCCTTGAGTCATCGAGAGTATCAAGGTACAACATGGTTGCTAATATCTGGTTGCTAAACTCTTCATCAATGTTTTGTCCAATGAAGATTACACGCTCTCGATACTGCAACAAAGAATCAAAACTGCATATTAATTAATTTTTCTCACTGGCTATAAAGAAACGTATACACAAGACAATGTACAAGCTGAATATACTTACAAGGGCGTTCCATATATCAACCCATTGCCAAGTGCCTTCTTCTCGGTTTCTGTAGGGCACTCTCGGCGTTCCTATTGGCATCATCTTTACCCGTGACCTACTCGCTTTCCCAGTCCTGCAGAACACAGAGTTTACCACGAAAGACAAAGCTAATGAATCTATCACATTCAAAGGCAATGACCATGCTCACGAGTCACGAGTACTCATATCTGTGAACCAACTGTATGTACTTGATAACAAGAACTTCCATCACTAATCAAGCATACATTATGAAAATCCTCAGATAGGGGCAGCAAAAAAGAACCCTAAATTAAAGCAAAAATGAACAAGAGAAGCCTCCAAGCAAACGCCAAGTCTAAAAATCGATTCTGCGAAAGAAGAATTTCACAATACCCGGATTGCAAACTCTTGTGAATTCTGCCATAGAACTCCTTATTCAAATTCTGATACCCATTTGTCAAAAAGCCTGAACAAATTCCGACAACAGTGACATGAAATAATCAGCTCCCTAGCATCGCACGGGCCAATTCGATTAAAAGAAAAAAACTTTCGAAAATATTAAGGAGAAAAGGAACAAACTTGCAGACTGAGGCTTCAACCCAGAATAAAGCTTGATGCTACAGCTGCAAAAAATCAGATGCATATAAAATCAGAGACATAAGTATGTAAGCTTTAGAGAATCGAATATTACCTCGGACTCAGAGAAGAAGGCTGGTGAAGGGTTGTATTAAGCGAGACCGCCATGCTCGTCGAGCGTGTTAGAGCCGAACACACTGAATTTGTTGTATTAGCCTAGAAGGGGAAATAATTACAGATTGGGGTATTTTGTTGAAGAAGATGGATGGGTTTATCAACTTTATTGGTTTACTTCAACCGATTGGTTTACATGTTCAATGGTTAAATCAGCTTTTGTGATTTTATTACTTGGTTAATCAATGAGACAACGGGAGGACTTCGAACCAAATAATAGAGTTTCATAGCCGTCGGATCATTTTAGCATTTGACGGTGCAGATGTGATTTTATCAATTGAAGTGCAAATCATCAAATGTTATAAATCCAGATGAGTCTACATAACCGGAAAAATAACTGATGTCACCCAATTTGGTTAGAGGAAACCGATTCAGACAGACAGAGAAAGAGTCTTGGATTCGATTTCCAGAACACCAACATCACAATTTGACAATGTAATATTAATCTTGCACAACACTCTCGATCTTATTAATGAGGTTTTTATTCATCTGAAAAGAAGCATGTGATCTAAGTAGGCTTCTCGTAAGAGTTCTGGTCTCTAAACTCACAAATGGCGCTGCGAATCATCTGCTCAACATGTGGCTGCACAAACAAGTGAGTACTATCAAGTACATGAATTATGAATTTCTGAGACGAAGGCATCGAATTGTTCATGTTGACAATGAACTGTGCCATTGGAATATCGCTGCACGCAAAAGACAGAGAAGAAAACTGAATTAATCAATGTTCACCATAATTTTTACAAGATTTGCTTGGGAAACGAAAGAACAGTACCAGGAGATGAACACTCCTTTGATGGCATTAACCATTGCGTTTATATCAGTTAATTTCTCGGAAAGAAGGAAACCCTGTACAAAAAGAGAATAATCTATGTTCAATTTTCATCTAAAGATACTTAGAAACATTTCTAGATACTGGTTGAATAAAACTCATTAGCCTTCTTGAACAAAAATGATCATTTGAGCAAAAGAAAAGCTTAACACTAATTTCAATTCAGGGACACCAAAATTAGGGTTGTTTTAACTAGATGCAACGATTTCCATAACTGGGTTTGCGCTACCTAAACACCACAACAGATTTCGATTCCCAAATAAATCTAGGTCAAGTTTGGAATGAAAGAAATTGGATCTCTCTCAATCTCGTTACTTTGAGATCGACCACAAACATTCGAAGCCACGTGACAAGGAAGATCGATAAAGCAAGCTTTGTTTAGAAGATCAGTTTGTGAGAGACAGAAATCACCTGGAAACGAGATTCCTCTGGCTTGACGACGATATGGTCACAGACTCAAATACAGGATTTGGACGGGCTGCTTTTGTTACACAATGTAACTTACATTAAACCTTAATTTCTGTAGCAGACGCAAATACAGAGTTCGAAGTAAAAAAACCAAAATAGAAAAATACACAGATCAGACCTGCAATTTCAAATACCAAACAAAGCAATTTTTCAGAAACATATAGGAAAAATGGACTTCGTGGGATCTAATCCACCAACAAAGATCACAAATTTCCTCGAGAAATCGGAATTTAAACAAAACCCAAAACTAAAACCCAGATTGCAGAATTATTGTAACAACAGAAGATTGTCGTAAAGCCTAACCTCCAGAATTCCTCGACGGATCTCAAGGAACTTCCCCAAGTCGTCTGCTTCGATTTAACCGAAGGGTTATCGAACCAGAAAGTCCGATTCGATTGAACCAGAATGCTCCAACGGATGCGATTGAGGAACGGCGGATTTGCCAGATTCGTCTACGTCTCCGTCTGTTTTTACAACCAAAGCTTGTTTCGTTTCATATAATATATATATATATATATATATTTTAAACTAACTAGAAACGACATCGTTTTGAGCCATGACTTTAATATGAAATTTTGAGCCCTACAAAACTGAAACCTCTAAGCTTCTGAAGTTTCCCAAGTTTCTCGTTTATTACATCACTCAAAAGACTTTTATAAAGATCAATGTTCCCGTGAGAGGTATCGAACTTTTTTCTAACATTGAAATTGTTATGTTAATTGTTTATGTGATCAATAGTATTTTTACGAGCTTGATTTCCTTTTACAAATAATGATCAGACATAAAAGACAATTAAAAATCAGGATCAGAAAATGTTTCTAAGAAAGAACAAATCTTTATGGCACTAATCTTACAAACATCAAACCAGAAACAAACGCAAACACTTTGTTCTTTCATTTTTCCATGTCCACGAGCACGGCGTTCTATGCCGGTTTAATATATCGGTAAGATTTATAAGCCCGTGGGCCTATAGGGATCGGCCCAAATAAATCTTTATAGTTTGGGTTTGAGAGAGAGACAATAGGGAACGAGATCCGCATAATAGTTTTTTTTTTTGCCTGAGAGACGTATAATTTATTTTTCATTGTAGTATAAGAATTTTATTTAGAATAATGTAATATGGGGGCCCAGAAAGGCAGAAAGCTTTCAATCATGTGATTGATAAAAGCCAGCTGTTTTCTAGTAGCAAAAACAAGCTTCATATTTTCGATGTAGTTCATTTTCTTCTTTTTTTGTTTAAAATAGTTAATTTTTATATCTATCAAATAATATAAATTTTAAAAGTTAAGAATGTATGAACAGTAAAATTACTATCCAAGTTCACTAATTGAATAATTACTATCGCTATCAGTATAAAAGGTGGCGGTATATTTATATAGTGGAGTGGTTGAGAAAATAAATTCTCGTACAAGCTTGTAAATCAAGCAAATTACGTTGTCACGGTAATAATTAATATCAGTATATCTATTTAAAATGATTAGGTCTTCATTTCAAGAACTTGTCACTTATTGGAAAATGAAGATTCAAATTTCTTATATAACTGTTTCTGTCAATGGTTACTTATTTTGTTTTTGGTAAAAACAGTTACTTGTTTTAGTTAAAAGTTAAAATGTGCATTTCAGCGAAATTAATCATTTAGCGAATTAAGAAATCTCGTTCCATGTAAGAAAACATCTCATGTAAGAAAGTAGATCTCTAATTCACAAAATCAACATTATATTATAATTAGGCTAAAATGTGTTTTGATCAAGGATTTCACAACATGATAAGTTTATTCATATATATATATATATGTGATATAGTGCATGGATTTTGGGTGGTTGGTATGTAACAGACAATATCATTCTTACAGATAGTACTATCAATCTTTTTAGATTGGACTGATCTAAATTCTCTGCTAACAAAATTGAATTTTCTGCCTTTAATATCGGTGTAATATGTATATTAGAACTAAGAATCCATGGATCATTCATATAGATATATATAAGCATGCATACATCAGAAGGTGGGAGACAGTTGTGACATGTGGTTTTATTGACATTAGAGATATTGACCAATTAAAACTTGACTCCTACTAACCTCCACTTGTTACTTTAATTATTATTTTACTTATCTTCATTTTAATTTTGCATTTTACAATGTTTTTTTAATTAAGTTATGCTTTATAAATATCAATTTTACGAAATATGATCGATTATTTTGGAGACAATATGAGACTGGGAGCTGGGGTAAGCTAGTTCACTGCATCATAAACCAGATACTGTTAAATGAACTTCAGTCTCAGCCACCCAGATTTTGAATAATTTTTGTGATTAGAGGAGGTTAAAGTCAAAATTTATCTAACTGATTATCTTTGTCTAAGGAAAATACTGACCAAATTTTGTGATAAAGTTTTTGTAATGGCCAAAATTTGTGATAAAGTTTTTGCGAGGCATGTGACGTTCAATGTTTTTTTTTTATGTGTGGCTAAAACGTTAAACGTGTTATCTCAATGTTGTAGTAAGTTCGTTTATGAATTGTTATTTGTATTATTTTAGATTGTCATCTGCGATACGTGAATTGTTATTTGTATTGGTATATGTTTATACCGTCCTTTACAAATAACACGTACGTATATCAGTAAATTAATGTAAAAAATAATAATAATTAAACGTATACCATCATGAGTGTGGTTTGATATTACGTAATTTACTTACATTGACCTATAGTTTCTTTTTTTTTTGGACAAAAGGTTTTAGACCTATAGTTCTTCCATGGCCAAATGATCTTCGATCTAAGCTAAGATGTATAAACATGAGGAAAACATGTAAAAAAATGAAAGTATATAAGCTGTTGGAAAAAACAAAAGTTGAATAAAACATACGAAAAATCAAACGTTTTGTAGTTGACGTGGCGATCGAGAAAATATTAAGAGAGATTTACAAGTTCAATCCAAGAAACTTTATATAAGCTTGGGATTAGAACAAATTCATGAAAATATTATTAAAAGTAAATATAGGGAGATATGTTTGTGTGTATGAGTATAAGAAATAGTTGTTTTTAGGGTTAGCGAAAGTAATGTTTGTTATTTGGTTTCCAATAGCGAATACAAGTTTGTTAGAAGGAACACGATTATTTGTGATGGTCGATAGGCATGGGCATTAAGTTAGTTTGTATTTTTTGTTCGGTTTGGTTTTGAGACCACTTAGTTCGTTTTTTGTTTGTTCGCCTGAAATCGGTAAATCAAAAGTACATTCGGTTAAATTTGGTGCATTTTGGTTATTTTGAAAGTTTGATTTTTTGGTTATTTTAACCTTTTTAAAAAAAAACTGGTTAGGGAAAGGTGAAAATATTTGTAAAAAAAATAAAAATTGAAGAACCGATTGGGTTGGAGTTGCTGAACCGAACTGAGAACCAAATTAAAAAAAAAAAAAGAAGAAGATGCCGATCGATTTAGATGACAAAACCAAAATTCGGTTCCATTCGGTTCGGACTAATTGCCTAGCTCTAGTGGAACATGTGTTGATTTGTAGGTTGTGCTCATAGAGTAAAGACATATTTAAATCTAACAAAAAAATAAGTGGTTTTTGATGAATGCTACTGAACCTCATGGCATTTTTGTGTGTTTATATTTTTAATTTTGCACCAAAAACAAAATGTGAATGTTGCGAAGAGTACGAAGGGTGTTGTTACTCATGACTTCAAAAATTAAACTGTTAGCGACGGCCGTGACACTCATGAATTCATGATAATGAACATTCATACAAAATCAATGAAAAAGAAAACTAAGCAACCAAATATTTTAGAGTTTTAAAAAATGGTAACAAGTAGAAAACCAAAACTGTCGGTAAAGCAATGGAAGTTCTAAAAGAAGTTACACTCAAATTACAAAATTACTACTTTCATTCTTTCAACTTTCAAAGACAAAAAAAATTATCTACGAAGAAAAGTCTGTTTTGAGTCAACACAAAATGGTCAACACAACACACACACTCTCCCTTTAATGTCTTCCACTGCCTATCTAGAAACCAAATTAAATTCCCACTTTACCCTTTTATATGTCCAAATTCTGAACGCATCCCACGTAGACAAGAAGACAGAAATGGAAATCCCACTCACCAGTTTTAATTTGTAACGATATATAAAATGTTCAAGTGTCTTTATAGTTCATGTAATTTATAAATAAATACAAAACGAGGATTACTTTAAACCGAATTAATCATTTAGATTAAAATCCATCTAATATATTAATAGCTTTTGTCAACAAACCCTTTATTGTTTCATGTATATATAATATATTAATAGCTTTTGCACTAAAATATAAGTATGTTTATCAAAAAAATTATAAATATATAAAAAAGTTTATATACTTTCTTTTAAAACTTAGAGATAAATTGACCTTCTCGAAACAATCCAATTTTTGTTTGTTTTTTTACCAATTAGATCCTTCAAAATTTGTAAGACCCCCAAATTGGATTTTTTACCAAATTAGATTTTATGGCTGATACTGCTGCAGAAGAAGAAAAACATGAATAAGATTTACGAAAATCTAAAATGCATTAAATTAAGGTCCCAAATAGTTACAACACAAAAGAAAAAGAAAAAAAAAAGTAGGAGACAAGAAAGTGGATTTTCGAAAGAAAACAAATAAAAAGGTGAAAAAAACAATGTCCCAAAACCACAGTAGAAGCGCGTGAGAGAAACGCTCCAATGATGAGGAAGTGAGAGTGTGTATGAGCCAATGTAACGTTTGGGTTCTCGTACGACGTGTGACTCTGCTTTCACCTTGTTCCTTTCAAAACCTCCGTTTACACTCTTTTTCTCCACGCGCGTGACCTTCACCTTCTTCTGCTCTTAACTCTCTCTCTCTCCCTCTCCCTCTCCTTTTCTTCTCCGCTGTCTCTTTCTTCGAAAATCTCTCAGAGGAAACTCAAGCAAAAGAGCGATCAGTGAAGGAGAGACATTATATAAAGTGAACTTCTTTTGATTCGCCGGAAAAATGGTTTGGAGTAATCACCGGGACGCTGAAGATCGCCGTCTTCCGGCGGATTTTCCCGGCTAAAAAAATGTCACACGTTTTTTACGAGGCGGCCTTACAACAAAAACCAACTCCCGCTTAAACCCTTTTAGAAAGAAAGAAAGAAAGAAGAAAACAAAAACAAAATACAGAAACTTTTCTCTCAAAGCCACCTCGAAATTTCCGGTCTTTCTTCTTCCATTCATCGAATTTAGGATATTTTCACTTTGCAATGGCGACGACGAACGCTCCCACGGCGGCTCAGCAGCAGCAACAGCAAACGCCGCCGCCTCCTCCTCCTCCTCCAGCGACGGCGATCGATGGGTTAACGACGGATGAGCTAACGGCGAAAGCTTTGAACAAGAGATACGATGGGTTAATGACGGTGAGGACTAAAGCAGTGAAAGGTAAAGGCGCGTGGTATTGGTCTCATCTCGAACCTATCCTCGTACGCAACACCGACACTGGTCTCCCCAAAGCCGTGAAACTCCGCTGCTCCTTATGCGACGCCGTTTTCTCCGCCTCTAACCCTTCTCGCACCGCCTCCGAGCATCTCAAGCGCGGTACGTGCCCCAATTTCAACTCCGTCACTCCCATTTCCACCATCAACCCCTCTCCTTCCTCTTCATCCTCCTCCCCTCTCGCTCACCCTCATCATCATCACCGGAAACGAAACTCCTCCGGCGCCGTCACCACCGCGGTTCCTTCTAGGCTCAATCCTCCTCCTCCTCCTCAACCCATCGGAGGCTCTTACCACGTGACGCCTATAACTGTCGTCGATCCTTCGAGATTCTGCGGCGGAGAATTGCACTACTCTACGCCGCCGGGAGTTGTCGGGCCGCATTTGATGCTCTCCGGCGGAAAAGACGATTTGGGTCCGTTAGCTATGCTTGAAGACAGTGTGAAGAAGCTCAAGAGCCCCAAAACGTCGCATACGCAATCTCTTACCAGATCGCAGGTAGAATCAGCTCTAGATTCTCTCTCCGATTGGGTCTTCGAATCTTGCGGCTCGATTTCTCTATCGGGTCTGGAGCATCCAAAGTTTCGAGCTTTTCTGACTCAGGTGGGTTTACCAATCATCTCCAAGAGAGATTTCGCCACCACGAGATTGGACGTGAAGTACGAGGAAGCGAGAGCAGAGTCTGAATCAAGAATCCGAGACGCCATGTTCCTCCAAATCGCATCGGACGGCTGGAAATCAGGAGAATCCGGAGAGAATCTTGTGAATTTGATAGTGAATCTACCCAACGGGACGAGTCTGTACAGAAGAGCGGTTCTGGTGAACGGAGCTGTGCCGTCGAACTACGCAGAGGAGCTTTTGTTGGAGACGGTGAAGGGCATTTGCGGAAATTCACCTCAGAGATGTGTTGGGATAGTCTCTGATAAGTTCAAGACCAAAGCACTGAAGAATCTTGAGAGCCAGCATCAATGGATGGTGAATCTGTCTTGTCAGTTTCAAGGGCTCAACAGTTTGATTAAAGATTTCGTAAAAGAGCTGCCTTTGTTCAAAGCCGTATCTCAAAACTGTCTGAGACTCGCCAAGTTCATCAACAACACGGCGCAGATACGAAACGCACACTGTAAGTATCAGCTGCAAGAACACGGCGAATCGATAATGCTTCGGTTGCCTTTACATTGTTATTACTACGATGAACGTAGAAGCTGTAGTAGTAGTAGCAAGGTTTGTTTCGTCGAGCCCTTGTTTAATCTTGTTGAGGATGTGTTGAGTTCCGCTAGAGCAATTCAGTTGGTAATGCATGATGATGCTTGTAAGGCTGTTATAATGGAGGATCATATGGCTAGGGAAGTTAGAGAGATGGTTGGGGACGAAGGGTTTTGGAACGAGGTAGAGGCGGTTCACGCTTTGATCAAGCTTGTCAAGGAGGTGGCTCGGAGAATAGAGGAGGAGAAGCTGCTTGTAGGGCAATGCCTCCCGTTATGGGATGAGCTAAGAGCTAAGATTAAAGATTGGGATTCTAAGTTTAATGTAGGCGAAGGGCATGTTGAGAAACTCGTTGAGAGAAGATTCAAGAAGAGTTATCACCCGGCTTGGGCAGCGGCTTTCATACTAGACCCTCTTTACTTGATAAGAGATAGCAGCGGAAAGTATCTTCCTCCATTCAAGTGTTTGTCGCCAGAAGAAGAGAAAGATGTAGATAAGTTGATAACAAGGCTTGTATCTAGAGACGAGGCACACATTGCGTTGATGGAACTTATGAAATGGAGAACCGAAGGGCTTGATCCTATGTATGCACGGGCGGTCCAAATGAAAGAGCGTGACCCGGTTTCTGGAAAGATGAGGATAGCGAATCCGCAAAGCAGTAGACTTGTTTGGGAGACGTACCTTAGCGAATACAGGTCACTTGGAAAAGTCGCAGTAAGGCTCATTTTCCTCCATGCGACTACTTGCGGGTTCAAATGCAATTCTTCTCTTTTGAAATGGGTAAACTCGCACGGGCGGTCACATGCAGCCATAGATCGAGCACAAAAGCTGATCTTTATATCAGCAAATTCGAAATTCGAAAGGAGAGATTTCTCAAATGAAGAAGATAGGGATGCAGAGCTGCTCGCCATGGCTAACGGTGATGACAATTTGCTAAACGATGTTCTTGTCGATACATCCTCGGTGTGACAAAGTCCAAATTTGAATCTTCTTTTTTGATCAATTTTATTTCAGCTTAGTTTTTCATTAGAATTTGGCATTTTGTAGGATTGTTTTGAATTCTTTTTCTTTCATTATTATTACCCCTTACTATCATTAATATTCAATTTGTACTTGGTTCCTTTAGAAGGTGAGAAAGAGATGACTTATCATCGAGATGTGATTTGAGTATTTGTATTTCTTTAGCTTATATATACCATAATTTTATGTGATTCGATTATTTTTTTAAGTTCTAGTCTTGTGTGATCTTACTTGGCAGTTCTCGTAAACTTTTATGCTCGATGAAACATATTTAATCCTTTCAGCTTCATAACCGTAATACTAGTATAATTAATGACAGCTTGGCTTCTTCTTCTGTTGGTACACAGTGTAATGATCTCTCTCGCTTTTTCATCGAAATTCATATTTTTAATCATAACTTCAAAACATGTCTTTACTTTTCGAAAAAATGACTTAACTTTTAAAAGTTTAATGTTCTTTCTTCATGATAACGTTTGTTGATGGCAATGACAGACTAAAGATGCATACTTTGTCATCTAGATTAGAGAGCAAAACCTGATTAAATGGTTTCGATTTCATTTCAACCATGATTTCATATATCAGTAACTATCAGTCTATTTTCTAACTTTCAGAAGAACAAAAAACGTGGATCCCCACCATGAAAGCAAGTTCAATGGGAGGTTATATTGCATCGAAATCATAATTTTTGTTGTTGTATACCACTTCATTTTGAAGCTGTGAAAAGTGAAATTGTCAAATTACAGTTCTAAAACCCTAGACCCTTAAATCCTAAAATCTTTGTTGAGACGCATTCCAAACCCTATTTGATGTTTATGGATGAAGCTACTTATTACAAGTCTTGTTAATCTCTTTGTAGCACTTGTGTGATTTAATTACCCATGATTTCTACAGCTATGAATATAGTTAAGAAGTTTGAAATCTTTCCTCTTTATTTTTACGAGCCAATGGTTTTGTACTTTGTGGGGTATTTTTTAAAAAAGGATTTCTGTAACCCATGATTTATATTCTTGTAAATCATAACTTTATCAATAGTACAATAATTTGAAATCTAGTGGCAAGAAATCATAAATGGACTGACCGGACAGCTAAAGTGAAATTACACAAATTAAGTAAAATCAGGGAATTCAATGAAGAAAACAAACAATGATTTAGAAATAGTAAAGAGAAATACAATTATTTAGATGCTATTTTTCCATTTAAGCTATAGACAAAATAGATAAGTCAAGTACTTCTTTTTTTTATACACTCACTCACACATGCACACATATATTATATATATGTATGTATATATGTACTACATTCTGAAATACGGTTATATTTCATAAGTAATTTTCATACTAATGCTTATTAACTAATCAATTTAAAAGTTGAATCTATAGGCTGTTGATTGAAGGGAAATTTGGTTTTAACTTAAATTGTTTAACAAGGAATCATTTTTATTGGGGTGGTAATTTTAACTATGCCGAACAAGGGGGTAACCCAAAAAGTAGAAATCAATAATTATATTTATACCCCACAAATAGCAAAGTATACTACTTTTTTGTTTTAAATACACTTTTTTTTTTGTTTTTTCTCCTTGTATAACTTTGAACTTTCTAGCAGGCATTAGATTCACCTCAACCACCTCCTCTAGCAATTCATCTCAAGAAGATCAGTACTTAAATATTAGACAACTAACAAAAAAAGAAGAAGCAAAACTTAGATTACAAAAATATTGGCTCTCACTTTTTTCTACATGTACATCGACATCTAAAAGAAAATTGGAAGATATATATGCAATAACTCGATATGGTCTAATATATTAAAAATGGATATATATATTACGAAACGTTATTTTGTAATTATGTGGTGAAAGAAAAAGAGTAATTTTAATTATGTACTCATATAGTTACAACCTAAAAGAAAAGTTATTGTAATTATTGGTTGGTATTTTCACCATTTTGGTGGTGACACTACAAGAAAACACAGTTTTTGCGACCCCCAAAAGAGTCCTAAAATGGTCGCAAATGAGTCATTTGCGACCATTTTGTGACCAAACAAAGTAGTCGCAAATATTTGGTCGCTAAATTCAATGATCTCAAAAACAGTCGCAAATTTGAGACTGATATGTGACTCCCAATATTAGTCGCAAATTTGGGACTGATATATGACTTTCGATATTAGTCGCAAATTTAGGACTGATGTGTGACTCCCAATATTAGTAGTAATTTAGAGACTAATTTGCCACTTCTAGTAAAACAGAACAAAAAAAAAACAAAAAAAAATTTCGATTCAATATCCAAAAATTAAAATTCCGATTCAATATCCGAAAATTAAAAAATATCAAAAACCAAAATATCCAAAAATATCAAAAAACAATTTAGATTCAATATAAGGAACATTCGTGCAACCCTGTGATCCCCACGCGCCACCTGTAAGTCAAGCACAGCTTCGGATCTTGCGACTGCTAGCACCAAAGTAGCCGCCGGGAAACCCACCTGAAATGGCGTGCACAGACTGTTGGAGAGACCATTCCTCCATCAATGAACTGTGAAAAAATTTGAAGCAAGCAACGACATCATCATATTAACGCTCTGTTTTCCTATAAGTGTGTGTGTTCATGGGCAAAAAAAAAATAAAAACAAGAAGAGAATGCTTACCAATAGCCTTCATCCTCTCAATGTTCTTGTATCTTAAGGTGGATCCATATGAACCTGCATATTCGTAAAAGTTTAAAAGTGAGCCGAAGCCACAGTAAACATCATCTCTCTGGTGCAGAAATTACATAGATATACCATCAAAAGCATAAACCATACAGACAAATCATAGTTATTACATCGTGAGTTGGTGTTAAGCTATTCTAAATCAAACTATTTCAATGGTATTAATGTTTATTCTCAGTTGTCATCTTTCGACAAAATTAACAATAGATGGCAATGAGAAAACCAAAGCAGAAAACAAAAGGAGTGCATAACTTTTCAACATTATTCTCTGATTCATTCAAACTTGCACACTCAGTTAGATGAAAGAAGCACTCAATTCATTATCCATCCTATATCTTAAATTAATAACGATAAGAAGTAGTAACAAACCAACGAACAGTAACAAAATATACTAGAAAGAATACGTAGGTAGGCAAGACAAACGCCCAAAGAATGTGAAACTAATGACACAAGAACGCAGTGGCATGCATCGATGCTTAGCAACATATACATATTCTTATCAACCGGGTGGCTAAATGCCAGTTCAAAAAATTTTCTACATAATAGCCTTGGAACTTAATTCCTTGACTTATCTCAGACCCCTCTAAAAGATGCAAAAACCAAGTTAACCAGAAACGTTCCATCTCGGTTTCTTGATCATTTCTACATCTCGCAAGCAGATTAGAAAATCACAGTAACAGCTAAGGAACTGTAACAATAGATATATACTAACCATACTAATAGACACCAATGAGACATAAATCACGAGGATTCATGCGCACAAATCTAACAATCTAGGCATACTGATTGCTAACTGTTAATGACTTCATACACATACATTATCATTTCTAAATCTCACAAGCATAATAGAAAAATACAGTAACAACTGAAGAACTGTATCAAAAGTTACTAATCATACAGAAAATGCGGGCTGAATACACAATAAAGAAACAGAAATGTAACCATACGCATGAAGCTAACATTACATACATCCTGATTACTAACTGTTCATGCATGTATAAAACATACCTCCCATATCGGAAGCCATTAAAACACCATCTTTGTACTTGATTGCAACAATTGAAGTTCCAGTAACATATGGGTACCTAACAAAAAAAAAATTCAACACAAAACCCTATAAATTGAAAATCCAAATCCCAAATTTCTCTCAGAATCGAGAAGAAAGAGAGTTTTTTACAGTGTTCTTTGTGAATCAGCCTCTGCGTTCTTCACAGCATATCCGTTATCAATCGGAATAGTAAACTGAAAAGATAAATCTAATTTTGATAAAGCTTCTAGCTTTCTCGCTCAATCTAGGAAATCGAAGCCTAGATTTCAAATTCCATACAAGGAATCCAGATCGGGAACAATCCGGAATCCCGAAGCCTATAGATCGCGATAGATCTCTCTCGAGAGAGAGAGAGGGGTAGAGAAAAATACCTGAGTATGAGGAATTGTGGTTGAGAGACCACCTTGGCCTCTACTTGCTTTTGCCTTAGGAAGTATTATCGGAGATTGAGAGAATTTCAGAGATTGAGACATCGACAATAGAAGGGAAGAGAAAGAGAAAGGAAATAATTCCAATTGGTCGCAAATAGAAAAAATAGGAGGGATCAGTTGCCGCTTAATATTTCATCAAAAAATTGATAAAATTTGAAATGGTTGCAAAATTGTCTTAAAGTGGTCGCAAAAGTGAGATTGTTTTGTGACTAGACTTAATAAATCACAAATCTATACCTTAAACCCTAAATTTTCAATCATTTTTATTCTAGATATGAATTTGCAATCATTCTTATTATAATTCTAACACTAAAACTCTCTATTTAAACAGTAAAGTAAGATATGGTAAATAAATTTTTAAAAATTTCTATCTTTCAAAATCATTCCATATAAAACACATATACATTTACTACATTTTTGAGAATATACAAACATAAGTTTAAAAAATTGGAATTTAAAATTTGTTTTCTTTGTTATAATGATTATGTGTATATAGTAGTTCAAATCTATGTAAAAACGTACAAATTAACATATTTACAATCCAATATTGATGATTTTTAAAAAAAATCGAGTAGAGTTGCTAAACGGTCGCAAATTTGGGACTCTTTTGTGACTAGTATTAAAGAAATGAAGTGGAGTTGCTAAACGGTCCCAAATTTGGGACCCTTTTGTGACACTTTTTTTAAATCAAAAACAATTACCCTAAACCCTAAACTTTAAGAACCTAGAATGTTTGAATATGACTTTACAATGATTATGTGTATATAGCAGTTCAAATATATGTTAAAAGTTATAAATTAACATATTTACAATTATATATTGATGAATTTATTTGAAAAATTCGAGTGGAGTTGCTAAACCGAAGCAAATCAGTCACAAATTTGGGACTATTTTTGCGACTACAAAGTAAGACTACAAATCAGTCACAAATTTGCGACCCTTTTGTGACTACTATGTTTCATCGTTAATTGCTTTAAAAAATCGAATGAAGTGGCAAAACCGAAGCAAATCAGTCACAAATTTGGGACTAATTTTGCGACTACAAAGTCATACTACAAATCAGTCACAAATTTGCGACTCTTTTATGACTCTTCTGTTTCGTCATTAATTTGCGACTGTTTTGCCACTACATTATGAGTAGTCGCAAATTAGTCACACTTTCGTCCCACATTTTTGTGACCAAAAAAAGAGTCGCAAAAAGTGGTCACAAAAACTGTATTTTCTTGTAGTGTGAGGCATATTTTCCTGTCGGCAATGCTGACTTCTCACCAAATATCTCTCGAGTTATATGAATGTGTGTAAATAGTATTCGTTTTTCTTTTTGCTTTAAAAGGTTAAAAAGGAAGCTGAAATGAGTAAAGAAAACGAAGAAATAAGTTAAATGATTTGCAAGAGGAATATATATTATTTAATACACAGTAATCAACATAGAAACTTCATTCTTTTTAAAAATATAGTATATATTTCGAAATTTCAATGTTGTTTAAAGAAACCCAAAACCTTTTTCCTTTTTGGTTTCTAATGCATCTTCTCATACATTACAAATATCTTAGTGCGTATATATGATAATCTTCAAGAAACAAATACTTTTTTTGTTAATTAAAGTAAGAAACAACAAACAAATACTTGAGTGGACATTTTTCTTAGAATATGGTATTAGGTATATATATTTTAACGTATAGTAATGTATAATCGTATAACGTATGCTTTGCGTAAAACCTAAAACAATGGAATAAAATAGCTTTTTCGTTTATAAGTATCTAGAAAGGGTTTATATATATTGCTTGCATAAGGACTTCTATGTATATATATGTTTTTTTGACCAAAGGTTTTCAATCTTCCATGTATATATCGAGTGATTATATTTATCCCCAAGAGCCTTTAATTTGATGCTTAAACCCCTTTTTTATATATCTTCATCAATTAATATGAATGATGGTTAAACTTTGAATCAAAATGCCGCAAGACAAAATCAAAATTTAAAGTAAGTTTTATGGTATTAAGTTTTTGGGATTTTCAACTCAATACCCTATTAACAATGATTGAGTTGTTTTAACAAAAAAATAAAATAAACAATGATTGGATTGGATTATTTTACATATAGTACATTTTTGAAATAATAACTCTTCCACTATAAAACCAAAAATAAATGTTATTTTAATCATTTATAGACCGAAATTAAATTTGAACTCTAATATCATAACAAGTTTTTCAAATTTAAAACTTAAAACTAATTACCAATAAATAGATATGTTCATCATATCTTATCTTCATGGTAGGCATGAGATTTCTAACACATACATAAAAAATAATTGTGAGCAGCTGATTGCGCAACCTACGAGTCGCAAGATGAGTGGCTCGGAGATCATTGCGTTCGTGTGCAGTGGCAGCTTGATTTCGATAATCCACTGCCATAGATGCTCCAGTCAAATTGGGACACGTGTTACTGTAGTTTCCGAGAGTACACGTTGTCGGAGAAGCAGCAGATAATGTCTCCACACAGTAATGAAAAACCTTTGGGATGAAACTACGTCGTTGCACTGACAGAATTCTGAATTATTATTTCCTCGAGTCTTCTGGCACGTGCGGTCAAACTGTCTCTTGTTTGACCGGAATTGTGACGGTAGAGATCTCCGTTGTTTATGACGAAATAGTTCCTCCCCGAGTGACGTCATCTATAGTTCTTCAAGAAACTGACCGCGAGAGCTATTGCGGCCAACGAGAATAATTTTGCATGTTGTGGATTGATTACCTTTGCTAATGTTTTCTCAAAATATTTTATTTTAGCCATAGTTTTTTTAGTACGTTATTCAAGCTAGCTTGCATTATGGTTCAATATTGCACCCCAAAAAAAAAAGAGTATGGTTCAATGTCGGTTTACTCTTGGTTGTACTGATTGTGGTTATCGTTTGATTTAGTTAATGGTTTACTTTACTTGCTTGTTTTTGTTTTTGCATTTAAGCTTCTCATTTACGATTAATGAATGGATTTACAACTAATTATCTCTCTCGATTTATACTTTTTGAGAGAATCTGAAATGGTGGAAATGTTTTTCACAAATCCCATCATGAATTAAGCATTGGGCTTGACTGTAGTGGTTAGTAATTAACCAAGCTGAATATTTACATCCTGTGAAAATGTAAATCTAGAAATTTCCGATTTTTTCTCTTTACAAAAATTCATCAATCAAATTTTTTTAAAATCTTTTTTTTTGGGTTAATATTTCCCGAGACGACATAACGAATGATAACAACCACATTTCGGATATTAAAACATCATTTCGATTTGTAATTATTAAAGCAAGCAATCTTTACAAAGATATCGGTGTTTTGTTCATAGATATTGCAATAAAACTAATAATAATAGAGCAAACAACTTATGCTACAAAACTATCCCAAAAATTTTATTAAAGATTTTTTTAAAAAAATTTAAGAAAATTGCTTTTATCTGAATTTTACAATATGGATAACTAATAATTATAGATAAAGCTATCAAATATCTTTTTGATGTCCAAAAAAAAAGATAAAAAGATAAAACTATCAATTTGTAATAATTTATCCATTTAACTCGTTTTGTAATGAACTAAAATATTATTCGGGTTAATCCGCAAAAACTTTTAATCTTTAAAACATAACTCTAATATGCACCTCTAAATGACTATAGTTTTTGTGGTTAGTCTATGAACTCTTTAAAAAAATAGTTTTCTTGTGTCTAACTTTTTATAAAATTAGTAAAATATTTTTCAACTTTAAAATAAATTAGTAAATGACTCTAATTATAGCGTGGGAAATTTTTTTTTTAAAGTTTTTTTTTTTTAAATTTAAGAAAAATGCTTTTATCTGAATTTTACAATATGGATAACTAATGATTATAGATAAAGCTATCAAATATCTTTTTGATGTCAAAAAAGAAAAAGAAAAAAGAAGAAGATAAAACTATCAATTTGTAATAATTTATCTATTTAACCCGTTTTACAGTGAACTAAAATATTATTCGGGCTAACCCGCAAAAACTTATAATCTTTAAAACATAACTATAATATGCACCTCTAAATTACTCTAGTTTTTGTGGTTAGTCTATGAACTCTTAAAAAAATAGTTTTATTGTGTCTAACTTTTTATAAAATTAGTAAAATATTTTTCAACTTTTGTTTTGATATATATTCAAATAAAATATAATAAATTATAGTGAAAAATATAACAAGATTTTGAATAGATTTTTTTATTTGAATATATATGAATTAATTATTATTTTAAAATATATAGTATTAAAAATAATTAAATAATAAATAACTTCTTTAATGTAAATTATATACTTTATATATTCTAATCAATAATTTTAAAAGACTATTATATCATTTTCTATTTCAATTATTCTTTTTTATTTATAATGACATTTCATGTAATAAAATAACTTACAAAACAAAATTCATTTTTAAAAATATTTTCTTAAATAATACTCCTATTATAGAGATCTACTATCTCGCCATTAATTTGAAATTGGTTCGAGAACTGACTGTTTCTTAACAACTAATTCGATTTAAAAATTAAAGAAATTAATAGTGGATGACCTTTTTTCGTTATCAAGTTCAAAGAAGAACCTACCTTTATAGCTAGATACTTAGCTTAGGTTATTTCGTTGAGTACAACATGTTAATTTATTTGAAACACCAAAGTACATACAAAAAAATTCCACTTTCGTGTAATATGGTTGTTATCTTTTTGTTTGTTTGTGATATTTTGAAACATGAATACATAATAGTTTTTGTTTGTTTGTAATTAAAATGACTGGTATATGTTTCATTTTTGGGATACTATGATCAGCATAGCCATAGAAATTACTATTGTAAAATAATAAACAGTGTCACCGATCTTTGAAAATATTTAATTAGCTTAATTAAATGATTTGTTGTTCTGACCAAAAAAATACTAGTAAATGGTTTTATTGAAAAACGGAAATCTTATGAAATCTGAATTTTTATCATTACGTTTTTAAAGTTATGGTTACAATTTTTGTTAGTGCCGGGATTAGGACACATTAGCTAACTATCGTTGGTTTTTGTCATGGTAGATGAGAAAGTATATAATACGACAAAGTCAAACAAATACTTATAAACTAGTATTAATTAATTCCTTAGGTATCAGCTTTTGTCTCCCTATAAAGTTAATAAAATAAATATAAGGTATATAAGACAATGATTCTGTGCAGTGGTCGACATATATACGACTTACGAGTTGCTGTCATTAGGTCAGAAAAATAATTAACCCACCCCAGTGCGTTAGTTACTAATAAAAAAAATAGACGACGAATTAAAAGGCCAGAATATCCTCAACTTGGTATATCTGAGTTGCTAAAAGTTCAAATAAAACTACTGAAACCAATTCGAAAATAAGATATGGACAGTTACAAAAAATAAAAAATAAAAAAAGATATGGTATGTATGTTTACTGGTTTCCACTTTCCACATTCATTTTTTACTATTAACTAGATTTTGCAGCTAGGTATGAATGAATGTTCTCTTTATCTCTTTAGCTTCACGTTTTAATTAACCTGTAGCTTTTATACCTCTTCAATTTATCCAACTCAGTTTTTTATCACGTCAGTATCATACGTTTCGGTTCACGTATGCTATAGCCTATAGGGTACGTAAGCCGAAATATTTGTTGTACAAAACAGCGTTTGTGTATTTCGTTCTCTGTTAGCAACTACGAGTTTAGTTGAGTAAACACAAGTTTGCGTGTTGAACGCATGTGTCCATGAGTTTTGTTCAACAAGAGATAGGTAAAAGTCGAACTAATAAGGTGTTTTAGTGTCGAGTTATTTTGATTCAATGGAGTATACATGTCACTTTATTATTTTTCTAGTAATTAAATGTGCTATTGAGACTTAAAATTGTCAAGTCTCGGACTCGGAGACTTAAAATGTTTTTTTATTTATAAATAATGTTTAAGTCTTTACACACATATTAAGGAATAATTTTTTTTAAAAACTAAAACATTAGTATTTATAATCCATTTAAACACAATTAAACCAATGATAAAACAAACAATAGAATACAAATAGTCAAAACAATAAAAACTAATTAATTTTACATTGAAAATTAAAAACATCATATAATTGAAATCAAATTTTTGTTTTAAACATTATTTATAATCAAACGGAGGGGATATATTGTTTATAAATGTTTCATTTCTGTAATTTTATCAAATACAAATTGTTCACACCGCTATATATATTATTGCTAAATTAACGAGACTTTTGGTCGTAAGCTAGGTTATTCATCATAATAATTAATGAATTTAATTATTAGGGACTATAATGATAAAACAGGAGGAATGTTTTGAATTATGCATTGGAGAGATCTATATGGTAATTAACTACCCTAGATAAGCACGATCGAGCATGTGAAGGAATAATTTGGTCTAGGTTTCTTTTATTTAAAGGAAATGATGAACCAAGACTATATAGGTCAATACATTCTTCTTCTTTATTTAATCATTAATCAGCACCATCATGTAATTTTGATTTGCTAAAAGACTTGCACGTTTATCTTCTAGCAATTCAAAATAAATAATTAGAAAATATCAAATTATATGGTAGGACATTTTGGACCACAATGACATACAAAAATGATTGATTCAAATATCGAAGGAACGTAAAGAACATGTATGCACTTTACAAAAAGTAAATGATGCGATTGATTGTATTAAGAAGATTTTTTCATAGGATTAAATCAACTACATTAAAGGAAAACTACTATATTAAAACCGGTGGTTATCCAATTGGTTTCGTAACTACGAGTACTACAATCGCATAAGTTTATATAACCACTAGTCGCGCTACATATAGTTTACATGATGGTTGTATGCGTATGAGTGTAGTGATTAAATATATTGACTATTTTGTCAATATACGAATACTAGGTTTTGTTCTTTCTCTTTTGTAACCGTAGGATTTAATATCGAAATCTTGACTAATTTTTTTAAGTTCTTGGAAAAACAACAACAACCGAGAGCCTTGATATTGTGTTGCAATCTAACATCACGATGGTGCTTACAGCTTTTTTTTTTGCCATGAACGTTAATATCATTTAGAAATGAAATGTAAGGAGTTACAAAAATGTAAACCTAAAACTATGCTTCCTCGGCAAAAATAAAATAAAAAATAAGGAGAGCATTACACTGAAATCATCTGATCCAAAGCGACATCAAATTCCTCCAACGCCCCTTCCGCCGTCTTCCTGAAATGATGTTCTGTATCTCGCGGTCAATACACTTGAAGGTTCCGAGAGTAGGGATCACCTGCTAGTTGTGTAGAACATTGTTTCGTTGTTTCTAGATGTGATATATCGTAGCCTGCACCGTCAACTTCCTAAGAGTAGAAGGAGCCGCTGTTGATCGCAATCTGGTCCAAGACAATAGTTCAGACCATGATCTAAACATATACTGAGAAGGCCCGAGCCTAGACAACACCATCCTCCAAATCTCAGAGCTATAATCACAAGTGAGCAACATGTGATCTCTTGTTTCCCACCATGTAAAACATAAACAACAGTCCGTAGAGATGTTCATTTCCCATGAAGCTAATCTGACTCTTGTTGGAAGTCTGTTGAGATGCGAAATCCACATGTTGAAAGCATGCTTTGGGACACATCCCTTGAACCACACCAGCTTGGACCACGGCTGTTTTTCCTCACGCGGCCTTAATTCCTCCCACGTTCTCGAGGAAGAGAAATCCCTGCAATTCACATCATTCACCACCCAACAATAATAATCTTCCGAGAGTGCTTAAAGCTTTTTAATAGATCTTCTGTTTGTAGAGAATCTAATGACAGCGAAAAGATGACTGTGTGAAAGTAGGATGGAAACATGCATATTATAGAGTTTGCAGAGAATATGAACAGTATTATTACTATGAACTAGTATTGTTATAACACGTGGAGAAGATAAGAAGTATTGTTATTATTACTATGAACTAGTTCAACTAAGACAACTAATTGTAATTATTCTGAAACAGTTTAACCAAAATTGTTTATTCAAAACTAATTTAACTATTAACCAACTGTTTATTATTCTGAACTAATACTAGAGCTGATAAGTTTGTGTTATATGAGAACTACACACTTATAGAGAAATTATCAAACTTATTGAACCAAGATAAACTAGGAAATGCAAGCTAATGAATGATAATAACTCGACAAAAGCTAAAGAAAATTTATGATTCTTGCCTGTAGTAGGAAGGAAGATGTGTGCAGATTTCTTGTCAAAGTAGAGCATCCACGTTGGTGAGAAGGTTTTTTTTGTTTTTTTTATGATTAAATAATTATTTAAAAAAAAACAAAATTGAACCAATCACAACATAACACTTCATCTTGAAAGTGTCTCAACTTTTGTTTTGAGTGTATATCATTTGAGACACCCATGTCTCTCTATTTTTTTTTCATTTTTTTCCTTTGTTTAATGGAACTCCAATGTGGATGCTTAATGTTCAGATTAAGAGTTCTGCATAATTGGTTCCAAATGTTCTAATTTTTCCGTGTTGTCTACCACTTCCATGTACTATCTTAGTCTATTCGACAGCCTCTTGGGTCAACAACTTTCGTATGCTATTTTGGATCAACCATTTTAGTTAGCCATCACAGTTTGAATTCCAAACAAAAATTTTGTAGCCATGGCAAAAGTCAGTGTTTAAGTTTTAAGTTGTCTAACTAGTTCTCTATCTCTCTCGGTTTATCCCTTGAGGTTATAATTCAATCTGGATGATAAATTGTTCTCTAATATATGTTTGTTCTATAAATTTCGTATAGATAAGTAATTAATAAATGTAATGTAAATTAAAGTGTCGTTTTTCCAAATTTATTATAAAGTTATCAAATAGGTTTGGACCTTATTGGGAGAAATCTAAATGGGTTTTTTAACTAATATTTAATTATAAATTTGAAATTAAGAAACTCCGTTAAGAAACTTTTGTTTTTGCTGTTTTATTGGTAGAATCCTATTAGGGGTTCTTAAAAAAAAATTAATAATTTTGTTTTATTTTAAATAGAGTTTATTTTTTAATTAAACATAATTGACATAAAAACATAACATTTTAAACATAGATTTTGAAGAAAAAAATGTAAAAGAACGCTCATTTTGGGTTTTTTCTGATCTTGTCTATGAATCACTTCATGTTCACCCACCGAATGATTCCAATTCATTAATATGTAAAAAAAAATTTAATATGTAAAGATTCAAATTCATTATGTAAAGATTCCAATTCATTAATATGTAAAAAAAGTTTAGAATTTTAAAGTTGAAGTTAAGAAAAAGTTTTTTTAAAAAAAGTAAGAATTTTTTTTTAAGTTAAAGTTAAGAAAAAGTAAAAAAAAAAAAATTTGGCAAAAAAAAAATATCGGCGAATTATGAGTTGACACGTGGCTAAGAACAGTGTAAGAACCCCTTAAAAACCGGTTCTTAAAACTCTGATTTAAGAATCGTTTCTTACACTGTTCATAATTTTATTTATTTATTTTTTGGGTTAAGAACTCCCTTAAGAACCCCCAATAATGATGCTCTAACTTGCTAAAGTATCTCGTGCGTCATGGATAGACCAAGTAACTTGGGCAATCACAAATTGACACGTGCAAAAAGTATAGATCATCCACGTAGATCAATTCAAACCACAAACTCAAACAGTGCATTGTCTTCCCTCCATTTTTCGAAGACGTCGCGCTTTGCCGCTTGAGCATCCCCTGCGCAAGTTATCCTCCGCCGCGATATCTTCGCATAAACGGCGCACATTAGTGAAACCCGAAAAATCCCTCGATCCCCGCCTCCTCCTACGTATGGCGTCAGCAATCTCGGTTCAAACGGGTCGGATCCGGGTCCTCAAGGAAGGCTCTTGTCGACCGTCCGATCAAACGGTGGGTCCCGTTGTTTACTGGATGTTCAGAGATCAACGGTTGAGAGATAACTGGGCGTTGATCCACGCCGTTGATCTGGCAAACAGAACCAACGCGCCGGTGGCAGTCGTGTTCAATTTGTTCGATCAGTTTCTGGGCGCAAAAGCGAGGCAATTAGGGTTTATGCTAAAGGGTTTGCGCCAGCTTCACCGTCAAATCGAATCTCTTCAAATTCCGTTTTTTTTGTTACAGGTGAGTACATAGCTTGATTTGAGACGAAACCCATTTCATTAAAACTTGCTTTGTCGTAGTAATTTCAGAGAGGGAAATTAGAGGTTTTCCGCTCTTGTTATATGGAAATGAAATGGTAGATGAATCGATTTAGGGTTTTCGTGGTTTGGGACGAATTGTACAAAATGCTGATCAAATTTCTTACTTTGTATATAACCTTAGGTTATGGAAATTTAGCTCTAAATTTCTGGTCTCTTCTTATCGCAAGGTTGGTTGATTATTATTGAGGGAAAGATGAACTTTATGATGTAACAATGCAGGGAGATGCAAAGGAAACAATCCCTAATTTCATCACAGAATGTGGAGCTTCACATCTGGTCACTGATTTTTCGCCTCTACGGGAAATCAGGAGCTGTAAAGATGAGGTTCTCAAGAGAACGAGTGATTCATTAGCAATACACGAAGTTGATGCACACAATGTAGTTCCAATGTGGGCTGCGTCGGGTAAATTGGAGTACAGTGCTAGAACAATCCGGAGTAAGATCAACAAACTAGTACCTGATTACCTCATTGAGTTTCCTAAGCTTGAACCGCCGAAGAAGAAGTGGACCGGGATGATGGAAAATAAACTGGTTGATTGGGATAGCCTCATCGATAAAGTTGTAAGGTTAGGTGCTGTTAAATCTGTTTAATAACAGAGTGTATTAATCCCAATTCCTTATTCTTCTATGGGGTTTGAGTTGAGTTTCACCTCTTTTTCCAAATTAATAATATGTGGATAGGGAGGGTGCAGAAGTTCCTGAAATTGAATGGTGTGTGCCGGGAGAAGAAGCGGGCATGGAAGTATTGATGGGGAATAAAGATGGGTTTTTGACGAAAAGGTTGAAGAATTATTCAATAGACCGGAATAATCCTGTAAAGCCGAAAGCACTCTCTGGTCTGTCTCCTTATCTACATTTCGGGCAGATATCCGCTCAGCGATGTGCCTTAGAGGCGCGTAAAGTCCGGAGTACTTACCCTCAGGTTTTCAAGTCAAATCATACTTTTTGAATGTATGTTTTGGTAGACTCTGTCTCTTACCTCTTGTTCACACTCTTAGTTTTGTATTTGCGTTGTTTGTTCACTGAAGGCAGTGGACACGTTCTTGGAAGAATTGATTTTGCGAAGAGAACTCTCCGACAATTTTTGCTACTATCAACCTCACTATGATTCTTTAATGGGAGCTTGGGAATGGGCGCGCAAGTCATTACTGGATCATGCTTCAGATAAAAGAGAACACATTTACTCGTAATGTTTCAGCCGTTTAGTGCCTAATTCTTTTGGAAAGAAAAATTTCCAGTCTTGTATGCACTTTAAAGAGGGTATTAAAATTGTAGGTTGGAGCAGTTAGAGAAAGGACAGACAGCAGATCATGTAAGCCACTAAATCTCTCGTCACCTATCATCACCCAAATTTGTCTGTTGCTTTGATTTCCATTACCAATTTAAGCTATACTTTTCGGCTTGTTGAATTGGCAGCTATGGAATGCTTCACAGTTAGAGATGGTTTATCAGGGGAAAATGCACGGTTTCATGAGGCAAGTAAAATCACCTATCTCGGTTTTGGCTGTACTTTAAAAAAACCAGCTATAATGGCAGCAACGGTAAAAACTGACATTTCATTACTTGCAGAATGTATTGGGCAAAGAAGATCCTAGAATGGACGAAAGGACCTGAAGAGGCTCTCTCAATATCCATCTATCTAAATGACAAGGTTTATCTACTACCCTTTCCTTAATGTATCTTCCATGGATTTTATTTTTGTTGCTTAGTTTTTTTGATATGCTGATGTAGTATGAGATCGATGGTCGTGACCCGAGTGGATATGTTGGGTGTATGTGGTCTATATGCGGCGTTCATGATCAGGTTCTTTGGTTTTTTCCTTCTCTCACTTGACTACAAGCGATAATAGAGTAGTTTGGACGTTGGAGAATATTGTGCGTGTGTGTTTGAATCGGTTTGTGCTTTTGATGGGTTTCAGGGATGGAAAGAGAGGCCAGTTTTTGGGAAGATACGATACATGAACTACGCTGGTTGCAAACGGAAATTCAATGTGGACAGTTATATCTCTTATGTCAAGAGTTTGGTGTCAGTAACAAAGAAGAAGAGGAAAGCTGAAGAGCAGCTCACCAGAGATTCTATTGATCCGTAGCTATAAACAGTATATTTAAGTAAACTTTAAACGTCTTGGTGTTATTTTGTTGTTGTTGTTTAGACTATTTTGCTCATTTTTATTGAAAAAAGGTCGAATTGACTGATGTAAAAAAGACGAGATTCTGAAAAAGCAAAGAACGGTTTCGGTAATTTACACAATCGAATTTAACAAGACAATAGCCAAAGATCTAGAAGTCAACTTTATGAGTTGCTTTACATCTTTAGACGACAAACAATAAGAGTAAACTTACAGTCATGATCTCGTAATCTGATGATTTTTTTCATGTCTTTTACTTGGTTACAAATTAGATTTGGAGATCAGAGAACAAAGACGAGGATTTGATTTGAGATCTGCGTTCTCATATTTGGAGATCGTCTACAGATAACTCATTTGCAGTCAAAAGCTTCAGTTTCTGTGGGAGACACAAGAAAATTACTTTAATTGAGAGGGTGATTCATAGTTTGCCAAATCTCGGAATGTGAAATATGTGTGTGGCTCACCGTTATGAACTGTGGAGGATCGTCGAGGCTTGTGGAGCCGAGTATTACTTCTCTTTTGAGTTTCGTGGTTAGTTTGTGGCATACTTTTAACTGAAAATCAAGGGATAGTCCAGTAAGAAGATATCATCATATATATCCTCATTCTATGGTTCGATTTTACTTCCAGCTGTAAAAGCCTTTTAGTTTCCTTTGCCTCTTACCTCTGATCTTGTTGCTCCACCAACGATAAACACAAATATTCGTTGTCCCATCTTCTTGAAATCGCTAGACGCATGTCTCAGCACCGAATCACTGCAAGAATGAAAAAATAATTTATGACAAGGTGGGAAAGAAGTGGGTTCCGCAGATCAACAGTGAGACGCATGATTTTAGCTTGCTTTCAGGTTTCACTCTCTATGCGAACACAAAGAAGTTAAGAGGATCGATGAACAACCCAACTTATGTTTAGGTTTTATTCCTATTGGATCGATCCTCAGATTGTTTAAGAACAGTTTACCTTGAATATCCATCATCTGAACCTCGCGGTTTAGCCCATGTTGGTGTGCGTCTTGATCGCATTGACTGAGCAGCTTGACCTTGACTACTACTTGCTGATGATGAAAGTGACGTTGATCCATGGAAACTCGGGCTTGGGTCGTTCATACATGGATAATCCTCTTTTGGCAATTCTCCTTTGCTAAGTTGCTCGATGAGTTCCTGGCAAAATTCCAGATATGGAAAAACAGTCAACACATGAAACCTGTATTATGCTAAAAATCTAAAGTAGTGGCCTATACAAAGTTTGAGTGAACCTCAATCATGGGGTAAAAACGAGATAACTGCCATGCTGCTTCCTCTTGGCGCTCTTTCCTGACAGCTCGTTTCTTCTGCAGCCATTAACAAACAATGTTACGAAGATTCGCATATTTCAATATATAGGTGGAGCAGTCAGAGAGAAGATGTTACCTTGTGTAGATCAAACTTCAAAGTGAAACCTCCCGCGTTATTCTTTTTAGCATCGACGGCTGAACCAAGTAATCTCATATTATTTACAGCGCTCATGTCATCAGATGAGAGTTTTGCCAGCTAGAAAACAAAAGCAATAAAGCCTTAGATGGGGTGGATGAGAATCAAACAAAGATCCAGAATTATTAAAATCCCAAGTACCTTCATTAGATTTTGACCTTTTTCACCTTCAAACTTTTCAGGGTAAATTGTTGCGAGGATCATCAGCAGTCGTAACTTACCTTCACGACTTGCCTCCTGTACAGAAGTTTGAAAATACATAAAGCTCGACAGCTCAATGTCTCATGAAATATTACAGTAAATCAACACTATTAACTAGATGCAAACCTCTTGAGTACTCAAATATTTAATCACATCCTTCATCCCAGCATCACCAAAAACAAGGTCTTGTTCAAGTTGTCCAAGCTCCCGAAGTCCCTGCTCTCTGATAAGGTCGTTGATTTTTCTAGCAATCTGCAACGATAAGAAAGAGTTACATAAATTCCACGCTCAGAGGAAAAAAAAAGAAGCACAAGAAGCGATAAATCTGGACATCTGCAGACAGCTCTTCAGACACTAAATCCGGTGAAATTTTAATTAGATGATGCATATAAATAGAGTAATTGTGTGTGGCACCGCATAAAGTTGAACGTTCTATTAAGGATACAAACTAGAGGCATATAAAGTTTGAAGTGGAAGTGGACGCAACAAGAAAAGACAAGGGAGCGTTTCACATAACTATGGAACTACCTCTACATGGAGAGAGAGCTTGTCAATTTGTTCACTGTATTGTGGCAATGCTTGAACCATCTTCTGCAAATCCCTCGTAGAAAGCTCACCGCCATCTCTAAAAATAAGAGACGAAGAAAATTAATTAAAAGCAGAGAACAATTGAAAGTACTTCTCCAAACAAATAATGTATTCTACATAGATCAATGCAGAGTTATGTCAGAGTATGATCAAACTGAAAAACAAGAGGATATACGGTAAAATCTGGTTCTACCAGTTCAGGGGAAGTGTAATATATGCTCTCTGGTTACATTTACTACAAAAATAAAAGTGATACCCACCTCTTACCATGCTGAAGCTGAGCAGCTTTGTTTTTCGATAAGAAATTGGTCATCTTGTCATGCAATCTTTCACTAGCCTGATGAAAAACACAGGTCAAGAGGATTCACATTTTTTTCATTGCGAGAGAAAAATATACCTAGGCATCAGACTCACATCTGCTATATGTGCATGTCGAAGCTCTAGCCAAACAGGATCATGTTCCTCCAAGAGCACATCTTTCTTCTCTGGTTGTCCACCTGACTTGCTTGGAATCTAAAGACTAAAAGAATATCACATGGAGTTCCAGGAAGAGAGCCACCACAAAATCACAATATCTTATACAGCAAATAGTTGACCTTACCACATGTACATATTTGTTCCCTTCCATGTTCAGTAAATCATGGCACATAGCATCATAAGTCCACTCATGTATAACGGGGGCAATCTAGACATTCAAAACAAGCAAATGCTGCTAATCATATAACACATGTAGAGGAGGAAACATGAGCTCCATAAGTAGATGGATGGAGTCCTGATTAATAAAATAACAAATGAAAGACCCATTAAATATGAAAAACAGTTTTAAACCTGGTCTATGGATCTGTCGAGGATGAGCAGCTCGCACGTTTCAGTCTGTGGGAAATTTTCAATTGACTGTTTATGTTTTGCCAGACAATTCCAGATTCCAGCTGCAAGCTTTGTGGGAATTAAATCACGCAAAGTTGTCATTGTCGATGCATCAAGTGACTTTGCAGCCCGGTATCGTACTGCTGGAAATTCCTGTAAAGTCCAAAATGATTCAGAAAAGTCATCCCCAGATGATAGTCATTACTCGAGAGAATAATGATTGGTACCCGTAGTGAAGCAAAAACTGTGGCAATTCGAGAAGCCATCACATTCAAGCACGCATCGCCTTTTCGAGAAGTTTCCTCATCACCGAAAAGATCCTCTAAAGCTCTCTCATGATCGGTGATGAAACCCTGTATAAGTTGTCGTTAATAAATGTCTTTTGCGACCCTCTTTCACATCATGAAACATACACTAACAACATGATACCACAGGTCGCACTGCATTTCAGACCATATGATGGAGAACAGTATAAACATGGCTAAACTGCACGAACACAAGAGATTTGGAATGATCATACCTGGCTATCAATGGCAAAAAACTCCAAATTCATCTGCAAAATGAAAATCAAATAATAAGTTATCGATATGGATGCTATCACAGCTCTTTAACACATATACTATAGTAATTAAATTGAATAGCAACAGTTGAATACACGAGAAAGTATGATTTTTTTGCAATATACACCTCTCTCAATGCTCCAATCCGAGGTAATACACTCGAATCTTTTTTGATGTGACCAACCAGCTCCTTGGAAACCGGTGAACTGAAGAAAACAAATGCCCTTCACAGATGCAGAGGAATAAAGAAGAAAATCAGTGTTTTAAAGAAATTGTCTTTAAGATAGATCGGATAACTAAGAGGGAATCATTTCCTTACTTCTTGTACAATGGTGATTTCCCAGACATGTCTGACAAGAACATGATGACACTGATGAAACAGAATCAAACATTAATACAAGATAAAATAACAAATGTCACATTTTGGAACACAACAAAGGAGCATCAAAGATAAATTACTTCTCTTTAGTTGGCTGGATGAAGTATATTGCATCCATTGACGGTAGAGGTTGTCTTCGTCTAAATATGTCTTCAACCACTACAGAAAAATGAAAGCTTACGCTAATTAAGTTATTCCTAAATAAAGCATCATATCGAACTAGAATTCTTACAAAAATACTTCATTCTCACATGAAACTCCTTCTTGTGTGATATCAGCCATTTTGCAGGCGTACGACATTATCTTGACAGTAAGTTTGTCCATGATTAGAACCTAAAATGGGAAAAGGAAAAAAATAAAAAAAAACTTACCAGAAAAATAGGTATAAACCTAAAAGCCAATGACATTATCTGGACATCCCACAGTGAAGTACACGTAAACATACCTTCCAGGTGGATTTTGAGCTCCCTGTCTTGGCAGATCTAAGCATCTCATACAAGAGTCCTGAGAAACAACGAAATGTGAAAAGATCAGATACACTGCCTATAACTCCACAATGTAACTACAATCAAAATCCACGACCTTCTTCTCAAAGCTTTTTCTAAAAAAATTAAGAAAAACTACCATGTCTGCCTTCATATACATAATCAATCCTTTCATCGTCATCATCACAGACATGTAACAGATTCCTTTTCTAAGTGTCAGATAGGCATCATTGGGTAAAATACTAAAATGTATCAAAAAAATTTAGCTCTAATGACTTTCCACCTCAAACAACCATGCACGTCGATTCTAAGTAGATCCACAATTTGCTACAATAGAATCAGAAACAGGAAGCACTGCGATAAGTCACTCGCTGTCCACCACCAAGCTAATACGGATCCCTAAACCTCATCATAAATCTCAATTCTAACATTTGAGCACAAACCAGTATAACAAGCAACAGGTTTACCAATACTTCATCAGAAAACCGTCCCAATTCAAATACGCGACAGGTCTTAGCCATTAAAACTCATATATTCTCCTCAGGCAAACCAATTAAAAACCCCACAGAAGCTACACTAAATCGTTCTCATGACCGTAGAACCCAGAATCAAAATGAAACAACACGACTAAAACGGCTACTCCGCAGAACCCGGAAGCAGAAATAGATCACGTGAATCCAGAGAAGTCAATCCAAATCAACGAGAGTCAAAACAGATAAAAAAAACGAGATAGAGAGAGAGAGAACTCACGTTCACGTGTAATCTGCCGGAAATTCCTGTACTCGCCAGCCTGAGACGACGAATCGGAATCGGAGTACGACATAGCTGCGATCTACCAACTTTCTGACTGATTAAATCTCCGGTCAAAATCTCCGATCGACGAATCGAACAAAAGATCGACCAGAGACAAAGAGAGAGAGAGAGAGAAATTCAAGATCGCGAACTAATCAATATATATAGAGAGAGAACGACAAATGACGAGACGAAGACCGATGAAGAGAAGCTCCCGAAACACCGTAATTAAATTAAAAATTACTATTTAACTAAATTCTCTCTCTCTCTCAAGCCGCGGTGGCTGGTGAGGTTAGACCGTGTTGACCCGAACCGGCGGTTTGAATCGGTAAATCGAAGTTTCTATGTAGACCGGGTCTTTTGAAAGTAAACGTTCGATTTCTTATCAAATGACCAATATACCCCCACAGGCACAGTCGCTGTTGCTTGCTTTGACGAGACCGTTAACGAACGTTTTAATGTTTGTGGTCCTCCAGATTACTTCTCTAAAAGTTAATTATAATTAAACTAATTTAATTCAGATTACGTGCTAAATTCTGTAAATATAAAATGTATAATTCCATAAGTGATAAATTCAAATCTGAAACCTATATTATTTTCGGTAACTTTAAATGCTGTAATTTCAAAATTAATTGATACTATTTCACTTTTTTCTATATCAATGTATCATTCAACTACTTTAAACCTATCACACTAAGAGCAGGTTTATTGGGGTTTCTTAGCTCAGGTTCTTAGCATTTTTTGGCCTAAAATTAAATCAAAACAAATAAAATATCTAAGAACCGTTTCTTAATTAAGAATTTTAAGAAACGGCTCTTAGGTAACACGTGTTGAGCAGAAAAAATTTCTCTTTCCTTTCTCTCTCTCTACGCTTCTCCTCCCTCTCTCCATAGCCAACCTCCACATTCTGATTCATGTTTCTCAGCTCAATCAACTCCGATTCACTCTTCCCGGCGAACCAGCCATGAGGATTTAGACTCGTAACTTCGTTTTTTTCCTCTGCTTTTAATTCGTCGTTGTGTTGCGAATTTTCTACAGTCGAGAGAGTTGGGATCTATGTTTCTTTGCTCCTTCGATTTGATAGGCTTCTGGTTTGATCGGATCAAGGTAGGGTTTTTGGAATTCGTTGATAGTTTCACTGAATTTAGGGTTCAAGGTTTCAGATTGATCGTCGTCGATAAACCTTTCCAGTGTGCTTATTTGGAGTATTTGATTGATAGATGGAAGCTCTGTCTTCTCTCAATTTTGGATTTTCGTCTTTTCTTTATTGGTAATTCTTGTTGAAATTTGATTATTAGTTGTCTCATTTGAGATACGAGTTCAAATTATCGAAAAAATGTTGCTTCATTGAAGATATCAACTGTGATATCGATCTCAAAACTTGATCTTTAATACTGAAACGGATTTGCTTACAACTTATAGGAGAGGATGAAGAGTCATATAAGTTGAATAAATTGACATGGGATGAGTCACCGGTACGTATCTTTTGTTTATACTTTGCATTCTCAGTTACATCGAAAATACAATCTAAGGCCACATTATTCATTCTATTGCATTTTATTGCATATCCGAGCTGAAAGTGTTGACGCCACAAACTTCTCCTCAATATGTATCCTTTCTTTTTATGAGACAAGTTAAGAATTCAAATTCTCATCTAGTTGTAAAGCTGTTTCTCTGGATTGTATAGTAATTTCCGCGTTTTTAACAGACGTTATGTCGAATCTGCCTAGTCGGTTTGCAATATGCACATATCCTACCAGCCGGAAGAAGTAATGCTTTCTATTCATTAGAGTATGTTTCATGATAACTGTTGATTTTTTCCCATGTCTCATGTCTCTTTGTCTCACGTTGCCACGCAGAAGTGCTGATTTTGTCTCTTTATCTCACAATTGCTGTTGTTCTGTCTCATGTCTTATGTCTCATTGTCTAACAATTGCTGATGATTTTGATTAGAGTTATGTTTTTGATTTTGTAGTTGGGTGGTTCTTGATTTTTGATCTCATTTGTTTTGATTCAGGTTGCTGCAACATTGTCAGAATTCTCATCTTGTACGACGGCCCAAGCAATCAGAGATGTTTTCACTGATGTCGTCTCCATTTTCTGCTCCATTCACGTTTCATCACTCTTTGATTCTTCCTTCTCATTTTCATATACCTTTTCACTATCATTCTCAATGTTATCATTACTTTTATTTCGATAGATGCATTGCTTCTCATAATGTTTGTCATAATCAAGATTTATTTTTTTTGTCATGATCAAGGTTTCATATACCTTTGATTCTTCCTTCTCATTTTTTTTTGTTAAGAACCCCTAATGGGTTCTCCCAATAAACATGTTATTTGTTAAGTTTCTTAAATAAAATTCTTAACTTAATTTTATTAATAAAAAATCATTAATGGGTTTCTTGCAATAAACATGCTCTAACCACACCATTTTACCAATCATAATCTTTATGATTGGTAAATGTATACATATGTGTGTATGTCTGTGTAACGATTAACTAACGACAACCATTAGATGTCACAATAAACTACACGTAATCAACTCCAAGAAAATTAAGCTAAGGAGAAAAGGCCAATATTTTACTTTATTAGACTTTTTCTTGAATCACTTTGACAACAAACCAAAAAAAAAAATCTTCACAAACCAATTCTTATACATTTTCTCGTAAAAGTCACTAAAAACCAGATTTAAAATAGTATTCACTTTCAAAAGTCATTCATTTTTCTAATTACAAGCTCACAAGACAAAACAAAAACCCACCAATTTTTTAACTCATTAATCAACGTAATTAACCCCCTAGTGGGCTACAAATGCTTATTAAACTCTTGTCGTTTTTATTACATTCCTTGACCGTTCGGTCTACTACTTCTTCCTCGTCGTTGCCACCATGCTTGCTAACCACCTTGCACTTAACCACACTCCCATAGACGTAAAACCCGGGTTGAACCATAGCTCGAACCAGACTCTTAAACCTGTCTCCACCAGTTTCCTCCATGTAAACCGGATCAAACCGGTCGTCTTTCTCGACTCGAAAGATCTGCAAACCCGGGTTCACCGAGTTAGCCAAGAGATGAACCAACCAAACACTCTTCGAGGCTCCAAAAAACGCCTGCAAACCAAAAAAAGGTTCGATTGGTTTTCAATAAACCAAATGAATCTGTAAATACCGGTCGGTTTAACGCTCACCTGTAAAAGCGGTTCAGGCCAGGCTCGGTTCCAGCAAAGCATCGAAACGACGTCGCTCATTTTCCGGTCACAGAATCGGCTAAACTGCTCGGAGAAATGCTTCGTTCCTCTGATCAACACCTCGTCCCACGTGAGCTCCATCAAGACGTTGAACGAAGCGTAATTGGATTCGCAACGATCAATCGGGTTCAAAATCCGGGTCGACCCGTTTTTCTGAAACCCGGAAGCTTCGAAATCCTCGAAGAAGGCTCTGCTCAGAATCGCTTCGAGGTAAAAGATGAGGCTTTTAGGGTTTTTGGCGAAAGAATTGATCTTGACATCGAAAGGTTGAAGGAGGAGGGAGAGTCGCTCGTAGACTTTCCCACCGACGGTTCGTAGCTGCGACGCGAGAGATCTGCTCAAAGCCCTGATCGAAGATCGAGATTCCGACACGGACACGAGGAATTGCTGGATGATCCTGTCGTTGATTCCGTCTTTTCGAATCGGAACACTCTGTTTCTTGTTGCTGCACTCGTCGAGTCCCGATTTGAGATTGTGACAGTAAATCTCGAGCTTATTGAGTTTCTTCTCGAGCTCTGCCATGGACGATTTCACCCTGGAAGCTTCTATCACCGCGTCTTCTTTCTTCTTCGTGGCTTGAATCAGTTTATGGGAAAGCTCCGCCACGGCTAACCGCCACTGCTCTTCTCGGGAAGCGTCAGCGGCGGAGGAGGAGGAAGAGCGCGGTGGAAGCGCCGCCATCGAAGAGGGTTTGGGGCTTCTCCGTGTGAGGGATTGAAAGATCGATTTGATTATGAGATTGGGGCTAGAGATGAAGGAAGGGTTGTTGTGGCTTTCCAGAGGCACGACAGAGAATTTGTCGCGGTGAGAGTGGTGAGGCCGACATTTGTTGCATGAGACGGCGCCTCCGTCGTCCTCGTCGTCGTCGTGTCGTTTTTTTTTTTGGGGTTTTCCGTTTCCGTTGTGGTGGAGAGGCGTTAGAGGATGTTGGTTGTTGTTGTTGTTGCGGCGGTGGTGGTGGTGGCTTGGGGTAGCGGAAGAACCACCGTCGCTGCTTGGGGTTGCTCTGTTTTTGTATCTTTCTTCGTAGAGGTCGTCTTCTTCGCATTCTGGAATCTGAAAGAACAGAGAAGGAAAAAAACAGATTTTTCTTTCATTTACTCAGTGAAAATTATGCCAAAATGAGAAAAAAGAATATTTGGATTTGAAGAATTTTTTTAACTGACACGATATGAGATTCTAATGGAATCATTGAGATCAAAGGATGAAACTTTAGACGAAAATGTAATAGAACTGCCTCTTCCTATTTTTCCATCATTTTCTCGGAAAATAGTGGTGGGATTCAGTAGAAAAGACGCAGGAACAAGAAAATTCTTGCTAAACGATATCAATTCCGCGATTTTATTTGAATAAAACCCACTTTTTTGTCACAGAGCAAGACAAAACAAAACAAATTTGAGGTCTGTGTTTCTTTTTTCCTGCGTTTTTCCCGGGAAACAAAGAAGAGGGATTTGAGTTTTGACTTACAGGAGTGAAGTGAAGGGATTGGTGAAGAGATGGAACAGGAGATTTGGAAGGAGAAGATGAAGACGACGGAGCCATTTTTTTTTTGTTTCCTTTGCTCTCTTTTTTTTGTCTGCTTTAATATCTCACTTTTATATACAGACACTATAACATGATAATATAAATTATTATTAAGTCAATTTGTAAAAAAAAAAAAAAAGAGGTACCATAATAATCTTAGAATGATGATTCTTTTTCTTTTGGTTTTGTGCCGGTAAGCTTGGTCAAATATTAAATTTGTTTCCATCTTAGTTCAGGCTAAAACAAATTGGATGTTTGCAAAAATTAATACTTTTTAAATAATTTTTTTTGTCAAGTAATACTTTTTATTTTATTTTTTGATAATTTTTTAGTATTTAAATTATCGTTTATAGTTTTTTAGTATTATTAATAAAAATTTAGTCTATGTACAATACATCGTGTACATATGTGGACGGTACATAGATAAATAGATGAATGAGTATTTTTGTTATTTATCTGCTAAAAGATAAAAAAAATGTTAAATTTATATTAAAAAAACAAAATTAATCAAGTATTAATATGTGCAAATATGTCAACCCAAAATGAATACTATGCTTATATATGTTTTGTTGCCGTCGCTCTAAAAATATATTATTATTTGTATTTATATTTGAATCCCATAATTATTGTTCCACAAAAAAAAAATCTATTATTCAAGACTATTATTCATTGGGTTTTCTGCAAATCAACCCCTCAAGTGAATTTTTTTTACAAATCTACCCTCGACTTTCAAAAAATGCAGGTCAAACCTACCAAGTCCGAGTCAACCCGCAATATAACCCTCGTCTGTGTATACATTTTACAATCCGTATATAGCTGTGTATAAGTTATTAAAACGACGTCGTTTTGCCTGTTTTTTTAAACCAGAAAATCGTAAAATAAAGATTCGAACTCACGACCTCTATACAATTACCACAACAACATTACCATTATGCCAAAATCGTTTATATTGTCATAACCAATATAACTATATTTATATATATACCACAACAATATGTTTTTTTAAAAATATATGTTTCCCGTCAAAACCGCAAAATAACGTTTTTCCGCAAAAACCACAAAATCACGTTTACCCGCCAAAACCGCAAAATAGCGTTTTCCCATCAAAACAGAAAATCACGTTTTTCCGCCAAAACCGCAAAATAGCGTTTTTCCGTCAAAACCGAAAAATCACGTTTTCCCTTCAAAACCGAAAATCGCATTTTCCCGCCAACACCGTGAAATCGCGTTTTCTCGTCAAAACCGCAAAATAACGTTTTCCCTCCAAAACCACAAAATCACATTTTCCGGCCAAAACCGCAAAATAGCGTTTTTCCGTCAAAACCGAAAAATCACGTTTTTCTGTCAAAACCGTAAAATAGCGTTTTCCCGTCAAAACCGAAAATCAAGTTTTTCCATCAAAACCGAAAAATCACATTTTCCCGTAAAAACCGCAAAATAGCGTTTTCCCGTCAAAACTGTAAAGTCATTTTTCATGCTGAAACGGCAAAATTGCGTTTTCCCACCAAAACCGCAAAATCGTGTTTTCCCGCCAAAACGGCAAATCTGGTTTTGGCATGAAAAGTGATTTTGCGGTTTTGACGGGAAAATGTGATTTTTCGGTTTTGACGGTAAAACGTGATTTTGGCGGTTTTGGCGGGAAACAACGATTTTGCGGTTTTGGCGGGAAACCGTAATTTTGCGGGTTTGACGCGAAACCATTATTTTGCGTTTTTGGCGGGAAAACATTATTTTGCGTTTTTGGCGAGAAAACATGATTTTGCGTTTTTGGCGGGAAAATATGATTTTACGGTTTTGACGGGAAAACGTGATTTTTCGGTTTTGACGGGAAAACGCAATTTTGTGGTTTTGGCGGGAAAACGTGATTTTCGGTTTTGACGGGAAAACGCTATTTTACGGTTTTGACGGGAAAACGTGATTTTTCGGTTTTGGCGGGAAAACGTTATTTTGTGGTTTTGGCGGGAAAACGTTATTTTGCGGTTTTGATTGAAAAATACGATTTCACGGTTTTGACGGGAAACATATATTAAAAAAAAACATATCGTTGTGATATATATATAAATATAGTTATATAGGTTAGGACAATATAAACGATCTTGGTAATGCTGATGTGGTAAGTGTATAGAGGTCGCGAGTTCGAATCTTGATTTTGTGATTTTCTAGTTTAAAAAAACAGCCAAAACGACGTCGTTTTGATAACTGATACACAACTATATACAGGTTGTAAAATGTATACACAGACGACGGTTATATTGCGGGTTGACTCGGACTTGGTAGGTTTGACCTGCATTTTTTGAAAATCGATGGTAGATTTGCAAAAAATTTCCACTTGAGGGTTGATTTGCAGAAAAGCCTTATTCATTAGATCACACATCGATCCGCCGGCTTCGTTTTGTACAAATAAATGTTCATTGTTAGTTCTGTGCTTGTTTCTTAGCTTTGATTCTAGTGTTACTTTTCATGTTTTTTGTTTGTTTGCCAACGCTTTTAATTTTTGTAACTCAAATATTTAGACTTATCTGTGTGTGTATATATGAAGTGCAATGATTATAGTTTCCTTGGATATGTAAAAGGGATGTATAAGTTTCTCTCTTTTCGTTTTCTCTCACTATTAAATCATCTGGTCAGCTTGTCATCATTTTCTTCTGGAAAAAAACCAGGGAGTTTTTGCTAAAAGCTATTTACATCAGCACAAATAGCAGAAGAAACAAATAATTGTTGTCGAAGAAGTAGTAGCTTTTAGCAAAACTCTCTGGTTTGCTAGTTTTCTATATATTTCATTTATAAATTACTCTTTTCAAGAACAAAAATATAATTAACTCTGTATTACAAAGTAATTAATTGTTTATTGACGCAAGAAAATAACTCTTTTTTCTTGCTTTATACCAAAAATTCGACACACAAGGATTAAAACAATTCAAAATAAAATCCACATCATGAATTTACTCACTGAGTACTTTGACGTGATTTCCTCCATGTCTTTGGTGACAATATACTTTGAATTATACAAAATAGAAACAAAGCTATACATACACGTAGGCGTAAATTTATTGGTGTAACGACAATCACCGTCAGAAAAAGAGAGTTACATGCACCTTTATTTGATTATTTCAATCTTTTTCCTTTTTCATATAAAGTGTACAAAAAAAATTGCTTCCAATAAATGCATATTGGGTTGCATATAGATCTGGTGTTTGCAAGTTTTGGTTTGTATTCTAATTCTGCTTCCATTCAAATCCAACATACGTAGCTTATAGTGGAAACTACAAAAAAAACGACCGTATAGTGGAAACTACAAAAAAAACCAGCTTATAGTGGAAACTACAAAAATAATATCGATAATAAAAATATTGTGAATTATTTTGGTAATGATAACCTATAAAGGGTTAAATAAATTTTTTTTTTAATATGATATCACATGCTTATAATTGTATTTTAAATGTGATTTTGTTAGATTCAAAAAGACATCACATTATTGTTTGATTTAGAGAGTGAATGTTCGTGACAGTAAACAAGATAAAAATGAGGAATAGCGTATACAATGTTCTATCAACGTTTCATGACGTATTGTATATATGATTCCACTGCGCAGTTGTACATATTTCATTATTTATACAATTATGATCCTTAGAAAATTGTTTTCATAATAAAAGAATTCAGATATATATGTGGTTCAATAATTAATTAAATCTCGTGAATAAGAAAGCAAACATAGACATCAAATTGCTTAAAATGAGATATGAAAGTTTGTATTTATTATTTATTGCTTAGTAACAAATATAGAGTAGGGGGAATTGTCACATTAAATACTGAGTGAGAGTCGAAGAGCATCAAATGCAAATCCAGCTAACTCCCCTCATTTATGAGATTGGTTGACCCACATTACCAAACAAAAACATCTCTTGGCCTATGGCTTGTTATATTGGTGTGCCTTATTCATTGGGTCTTTCTTCTCTTTCAGCTCCCAACTTTAAGTCTCATTCTATATTTCATGTGATTGTGGTTTTGAAACTAGTAATAAATAAGCATGACATCTGTGAAAGCAAGGGAAAAACCATTTTGATTAATGTAGTAATTTTCAGCATTCTAAGGTGATCTATTTTATAATAGAGAAAATAACAAAAAATATTGTTTTCCTTCTCACACACACACACAAAAAGAGAAAAACAAGGGGCATGTGATGGTAATAAATGGGACAAGGAGAGGGTAGGATCGTCCAAAATTCATGATAAAAATTTTGAAAGGGTTTTTGGTTTTGGCTTTTGGGCTCTGAAAGTTGGCTGACTTTGCGTGACATGTCTCTATTCACCGGTTGGATCATGTGCACGTGACGCCTCTCCTTACCTCTTTTTCTCATTTTTTGATTAAAATTGAGTAATATTACTGATCGCATTAAACTGGTCAGACCGCTCAGGATCCGGACAGCCCAACACAGCAGGGAACTTCGGTTCACGACAAACACCAATCGTCATCTGTTTTTTTCTCCCATGCTGTATTTTTCTCAACGTACATTTTCAGTCATCAAACCTTTTTTTTTTTTCGCTTTTGTATTATTTAGAGTGCCTTTTTGAATAACACCAAACAAAAAAAAGACCACGAAAAGCCTCTTTCAATTTTTGAAGTAGTTGGGTTTGGGTTGATCGGCTGTTAAGGTCCAAGGTTAATAGAACCGCTGCTTTTCTTTTTATTTCTTATCCGGAAATAAATATCCGGAGCCTTGAAATAATAAACCGGAAACAAGTGGTTTAGTTTTTCCTCTCATGGAGAGTTCTCTAATGTGATGGGCTCAAGCAATCCCAAAAGAACTGTTCTTGAGCCCAACGTGATGACATTTAGTGATCGATCATTCTGCCTATATGAGTCGATGATTATCTTTAATGGTCGGTTCTTAATAAATGCTTTTTTTTGACCCAATGGATCATCTTTTGATAAGGTTGAAGCTCATCACATGAAACGCACTAGTGGAATAATCCGCTCTTCTTTTTATTATTTCTGATCTTTCTTCCTTTAGTTTTACTTCATCACATGATGCCTATCTAACAAAAGAAGAAATTTGTGAAAGATGTAAGAAACCAAGTAATGCCCGTTCACCTTAGAAGCAAAATGGTTCTTTCAGACAAGAATGTGGCCAAGAAAAGCCATGACAATTGAAACTAATCAACCATTTGTCTCTGTTGCAGCATTGTTTCCTTTAATTGTGCTAAATTGTTTCAATCTTCAATCGTAGAAGTTAATTTAGAAGACAAAGAGAACTAAGTGAAAGTGATGATAAACGAAGTAGGTTTTTTTTCCTAGAATCAGTTGTAGCTGAGATTTAAGACAAAGTATGATACAAATATAGCATCTATGGAATCTTATGTACAAAGTGAAATACAAGAACCCAAATAAACATTTCTCACAATTGTCTCTGTCTCCAACTTTCTAAATACTAAATACATGTTCTTCTCCTGATCTCTGATCAATATGTGTGATCCATCTTCTCTTCCTGTTCTCACTCTTCCCCGAGTTCCGAGCCGCGACATGAGCAATCTCAATACCTCCGGTGACCGGTAGAGTCACCGTTCTAACAACTTTCCGGTCTCCTAAAGCCCGTCTCCAGCTAAAACCCGAAGAACTTCTCGAATACCCGTTTCTACAAACCACAACCGCTCCTCTGCTTCCAAACGCAGCGTTCCTTAACGCAGCCGCTGCAAATTCCTTGTTCCGCCAATCCACGACCAAGAAATCGATTCCTTGTATCTTCTTCATCGCGTTTTCGGGTTCTTCAGCGATGATCGTCTCTGGTAAGTTCGAGGGAGATGAAGATTCTTGAATGGCTTGGAGATAAGCCGATTCTGATCTCGAGTTTTGTACAATACACATGTGTTTCGCGTTTTCGTGTTGGCTCGCGACGTTTAACCCAATACTTGACGCTATTGCGTCTCCGTCTGACCAAGTTTCTACGATCAGCTTCGCGTTCCATCCAGCCGCCATCGCCGCTATTAGCTCCGCCGCGTCAGGCGTCTCAAGATTCTCGCACTGAAGAGAAAACCCCCAACAAAAGGAATGAAAGAGATCATTACATGAACGAATCACAAATATATAATCGAAATTAAGATCTGGATGTTCGAGAATTCGAGAAAAAATCGAATCTTTTTCGACACGATTCACCGGAAAACAAAAACTTACCGATTTAACGGTGTCTAAGTAAGCCTTCGATGCAGTCACCGGAGACCAAACCAATTTCATTTTCTTCGTCTTCTTCGTTTTCGTCTTCGTCTTCTCCTTCTTTCTCTCTCGTTTCTTGGGTTCTTCTTGTGTTGTTTGGGTTTTAGTGGATTAAGGTTGCTTTTATAGAACACTTTGACAACAAGGAAAGTCTCGTCTTTTTATTGGGTAGACATTTCGATATGGACCATGTATTTTAGTTCTATTTCAGATTTAGCCCCAATACTATTTAATTTAATAAAATACATCCATATATAACTGTTTATTTATCCTGTATTTGAATTATGTAACTATAAAATCAGAAAATTAGCATAGGTAATGGCATATCTTATGAATAGCTAACTGATATAATGTATACATAGTACTATTATTCTAAATTTGTGGTAAGATTTAGAAACTATGTAATATGTGGGGTTGATAAATAATTTTAAAAAAAGAAGATTATGTTTTGTAATCTAAAGATAAGGTTGTGTTTCTAGGTCGTCGACGTTGACACTATTCCAGGCGAATCAGACGTGCGTAAGCTTTAGATTTGGATTATAACGAGATTTAAACTAACTAGCCTATATTTAGTCCAAAACGATTTATCTACTGCTTCTGTTAAAGTAACTAAGTTTTTATTTTTTATCATTTGGGATTAAATTGACCAGACTCAATTAAATTGACTTGGTATTGTAAAATTACAAAACTAAAACCAAATCGCTTGAGATTAGTTAGTTTAACGAAATTGGCATGTGGTTGTTTTTAATATACGGCGATTTGGATTTATAATAAAAACAAAACAATAACATGTATTCTATCAGATTTGAATCTTAGGGGTGACACAACGAAAACACTTGTACAAACCATTATATTACATTTCTTGGCCAAACAAAACCGATTTTTTGTATGCTGATTCAAACATTTTCTTCGGTTAGAGACTAGAATCAATCGATAGTTGCTAGAGTTTTAAACATTACATATAAACACGTCTTAAAACATATATATAGTCCAGGTCGTCGTACAGTTAATGTGATATATGATATTTGATAATACATGTATCAGTACGCGTAAATCAGTCCTTGTCCATATTTAGTGTGAAATCTCACATCAACATAAATTATTCTCTAAATGATTAAGTTAAGTGCACTTGAATGATCGCTAAATACACTTTGAATAATCTTCTTTCGGTTGGATATAATAGATAATGTCTCATTGATCGTTGATAAGGGGTGTTGGATACTTTTTCCAACTAGAAGTAATGGAGATTGTCAAGGATAGTGCATAAAATTCAAACAAGTGAATCACATTTCAAAGCACACTAAAGAAAGATAAAGTATAGAGCTCAAACATGTGAATATATAATCCAAGTGGAAGGTGACTTTTAAATCACATGATGATATCATATGCTATATACAATGATGGTGACCAATGCATTTAACCTATTGTCTTTGTGCCCCATAAATCCAACTATGTGGGACAAATAAAAACTTTTTATAATTCCTATGTCACTTTGAAAACGACTCTATAGGCTATGGTTTAAAGAAACATTAGGTCATGTTTACTCCTTTTTACCCCACTTTCTCAAACTTAATCATTTGCTGTATGGTGGAATCAAGCATTATAAGCAATTGATTTCCATCACACTTAAACATTTATATTAGATATGTTATTTGATAAAAGACAAACCAACAAAATAATCAATCGTAAAATCAAATTTCATCGATCCAAAAAAATTCAGCTTTCATATATTTTCGTTCTATGGAAAAGAAGAATGAAGACGACGAAGTGAACCACATTATCAAATATACGGATTTATTCATTTACCCATCTGATTTCACTCATTAACATTGAAGATAATCACTATGATTACGAAAACAATTGTAGTGGGAACTGATTATTTTTATTTTTTTGTCAGCTAGAAGATTTTATTTATGTTTGAAACTTGGACTTACACAAGGTCGAAATTTCTCCAAAGACAAAAGCCGGTAAAAAAAAAATATATCATCAAAACTAACAGCCGGTAGAACATAAAAATATCTCCGAAAATTTAAGACAAACCATAAAACACTCCTAAAAAGAGAAGCAGCTATGACTTGAACTGATATAAGTGGTTAGATTTATGATTCGTAGGGTGTATTTATGATTTTCTTCACCTTCCAAAATTTGAAGAGATATTACATAAATGAAATGGGCCAGGCTTGGTTGGGCCTTAGATCTAGATTAAAACGATGCCGTATCATCGCATCTCTCGTTAAAAGTTGCAAACACCACACTGCGATCTCAATTTCGTTGTACAGAAAAGGCAAAGAGCTTGTTTCCAAGAGAGAGAAATCCCGACCCGGAATCTGACCCGAAAACCCGGAAGAATCGAGATATGGGCAAGGATGGTCTGAGCGACGACCAGGTCTCGTCGATGAAGGAGGCTTTCATGCTCTTTGACACCGATGGCGATGGGAAAATCGCGCCGGCTGAGCTCGGGATCCTCATGCGATCCCTCGGCGGAAACCCGACCCAAGCGCAGCTGAAATCCATCACCGCATCCGAAAACCTCTCGTCTCCGTTTGATTTCAACCGATTTCTAGATCTAATGGCGAAACACTTGAAGACGGAACCTTTCGATCGCCAGCTCCGCGACGCCTTCAAGGTGCTCGACAAGGAAGGTACGGGGTTCGTGGCCGTGGCGGATCTGAGGCATATTCTCACCAGTATCGGCGAGAAGCTGGAGCCTAACGAGTTCGATGAGTGGATCAAGGAGGTGGACGTTGGATCCGACGGGAAGATCCGGTATGAGGATTTCATAGCCAGGATGGTCGCTAAGTGAGATCTAATCTTGTAGCCCTTTTGTTTGATTTGAAATTTGAATTTTTGAAATTTGGATTCGAATTTATTTGTTTTACTTGTCTGTTGATTCGAGCGAATCCTAGGGTTTGTTTGCAATTGGGAACTGCTCTGGGATAGTGTACTAACTTCATTGTTCTTCCTGTTTGTTTCCTTTCTAATGGAAATGTTGTGTGGTGATTCCTACTTTTTTTTATTCTAAGAATGTTTTACAAAAAAGTTTCACTCTTTATGCCTTTGTAATTCGTTGGATTGGATCAAGGAATCTAATTGATTCCAATGTGTTATACTTTTGGCTCTTTTGATCTTGGAATGTGTCTGATTTCGAGATTTACCACTGAATTCTTGTAGCTTTTGGTTCGTTCATTACTTGATTTCGTGTTCTGCATCATATAATCATTTGCGTGGCACGATCCATGACCTGGACTGTTGTGTTGGTATCTAAAGTAAAAGATTTCGAAATGATTATATGATCTTGCGTTGCTCTTAAGCTTTTTTGGTACCCTTCACATGGCGTTGAAGGCTTGAAGCTAATCGATCATGTGCTGTTGCTATTTTGTCTCTCTTTCGGGATGGTATGTTGTAACTTGTAAATGAATAACAAAGAATTTTTAAGCTCATCGGAACAATTTTGAGACAGCTTATGCCCTGAGATTGTAGTTCAGGTTCTTGTTATGGTATTAGGTCTATTATATAGATGGTAAGGACATTTAGATCTGATGCAACTTTCAGATTTTGATTTGATAGATGCATGCATATTCTGCATCTTTCTTGTTACTTTTTAACTACATAAATCGTGTGAAAATCAAATCACTCGTATTAGCCCTGGGCATTAAAACCGGAGCCGAAAATCGGAACCGGAACCGACCCGAAATTATCGGTTCGGTTCCGGTTCTAGCCAAAATACCCATTGGATCTTGTATTGAAGATCCATGGATATCGGTTCGGTTCCGGTTAATACCCGGAACCGAAATTACTAACCGAATACCCGAACATATATATACAAATATGCAATTACATATTTCGGGTATGTTCTTTACATTTCGGGTACTGGATACCCGAACCGTTTGAGAACCGAAACTTTTCGGGTATAATATAAGTATTTCGGGTACTGGATACCCGACCCGTTTGATAACCGAAATTTTTCGGGTATTTTACGGTTCTTAGTCTTCTATACCCGAATCTAACCGGAACCGATTGGTACCGAACCGGAACCGAACCGAAACCATTTCGGTACCTATATGGATCCTAAACCTCCATACCTGAAATACCCGGAACCAAATGGTTTCTATCCAGAACCGAACCGAATACCCGAATGCCCAGTCCTAACTCGTATTATATAAGTTATGCGTGATAAGAAACAAGTAATGTAGCTGTGAACAGAACAGAACATATAACTATATGTTCACTACACTCTGAGTCTTTGACTCAGGCAATATACAATGTCCGGTTGACCGGTTTAAATAAGATCGAGGGCCAGAAAAAATGAATCAAAGCAGAGAAATGAAATGAAATGAAATGAAATGCGGTTTTTTCAATCTTTTTCTATTAGGTGTAGAGTGATTGGATGAAACAATCTAATTGGAAGGATCTCAAAGGCCATGAGACAGATCCGAGTGAAGGATATCATATTGGGTTTTTCTTTCTTTACCTGATGGATTCGGGTTCCGGTTAATTCGTCGGTCTAGAGTTATGATGGATATACTTTCTTGATATTGAAGCTCAGGAGATTAAGTACGAGTTGGCTAGGGCTTGGGTGCGCACCGCTTGTACGATAAATTGTCTCTGTGAATGTTGATCCCGTGGATCACTAAGTGTGTTTAAAGAATGATTAGGGGATGGGAGGTGAGATTTTCGTTAATAGAGCAATTTAACCACGTTTAAGACAGGTCGGGAGAAATATGAGTAGGCCGGGGCCGTGTTTCGTTTTATTGATAAGAGAGAAGTAAACGCTTTAGAATTACGAACTGGTTCCGAAGGACGTCCAGTTCGGCGTTCTAAAGTGTTGTCTTGTTACAAAGAGAGAGGTCGGGTAGCTTATGGTAGGTTCTAGAGTCAAAATCCGAGTCCCCCTCGTTAATGACATATGAGGGGTATATATAGTCGGGGTCGGCTTCCTGCTCCCCGGGATCTCGGGCCACGTGTCGTCTGCGGCCTCTTTCGCGGGTAAGGTGGCCTAGGAGGCGTGTTCCGGCTTTTGAGGAGAGAGGTCATGATGAGCTCGGCGTGGCGTGTTGCAGGGCAATGCACTGTTCTACCAACTCTGCTCCACCTGCTCCTTCCTGCCCTTGTCAGCTCTGCAGGGTTGGTGGGACGTCGGGTCGAAGACGCGTCCCTACGCGAGTGGGGTGCCGCTTGACCGACTCCCACGCGCCTACTCTTCTGACACTCCCCGTCCTGGCGGAGTGTTAGCGCGGGTCCGAGGTGCGTCGCTTCCAGGTCGGCTGCCGGGCTGAAGAGGGGTCTTGCGGATGGGTGCTTCCAGGCCGGCGACCGGGCTGAAGAGGGGTTTTTCCTATGATGGGCCTAACTAATTGGGGGTGCTAAGCCCACCTCCAACAATAGGCCCTCCCCCAGTTCGGTATCGCGAGGCGAAGCGAGCATGCCGAAGTTGATCTGATGTTAGTTCGGCACATCTTAGGACGGGGAGTTCCGTACTCAACTGTGTGCCTTTTCCGAAAAATCCGTAGGAGGTTGGCGCGTGCTCACCACGTGGGACGGCAAAGGACGCTTCGTTTTTCGCGCGGACTGCCCACGCGCGGCGTGTAAAAGACGCTTCGCGTTTATCGAGGCGTCCTTTGCTTTTTGGCGTGGGGAAACGAAGAGACGTCATCATTAGGTTTTTGGGCGGCCGTGCTTCTTGTGACACGTGTCCAGGCGTCGCTTCACTGTCCCCCTTCTTCTATTTAAATCCCCCTTCTTCCTCCTGTTAAAACCTTCTGCGCATAACCCTAAGGTAACCTCCTCTCTCCGATTTCTTCCTTCTCTTCCTACTTCCTTCCTGTTTTTTTGATTTCCTCCTCTCCGTGCGATGGCTCCGATGTTAGACGGTATCCGAGCTGAGTCGAGCGAAGAATCGGCGTCCCGCGGTGGCGGTAACGACTCTCCGAGTTCCTCCTCCGGTGATTCCGAGCATGCCTCTTTTCCGCGACGAGGGGCAGACAGTGGGGAAGAGTTGGCCCCCTCGACCTCGGGGGCCGCCCCGTCGCTTCCGGGGACCCATCTCCGGCCGAAAACGGTGGTTAGATCCTCTGGCGGTCGCGGTGCTGGCCAAGCTGGGGGCAGAACCGGGCATCTGGGCGGCCGCGGTGGTCGTCAGGGCGTCCGTGGAGGCGGAGCTCGAGTGGCCAGGGTGAGGTCCCCCTTGGTCTCCTACGAGCAGGGAGGGTCACCGACCTGGAGCACAGCGGAATCGGTGACCCTCCTGGGGAATCTGTGTGGTTTTTCCGCCGGCGTTGAGCTCAGGATACCCAGGGCGGAGGAGCGCTTCGTCTGACTGTTTTTGTTTGCTTTGCTTTCAGGTCCTCATTTTTCTAGATTCAAGCCTCCGGAGTACGCGGGTCTTGTTGCGGTGCTCAGGTCGGCGCGTAGAAGAGAGTGAAATGCAAGAGGCGAAGACCACAGGAGGCAGGACCGGAGGATCTGGTGGCTGATTCCCGTGGAGGAGGTCGGTACTGGAGTGCCATCTGGTGAGGCCGGTACCGACGTGCCAGCCGCCGGGGATCAGCAAGCAGATCCTTCGGCCCTGCCTGCTAGTGAGACCGGTACCGACGTGCCAGCCGCCGGGGATCAGCAAGCAGATCCTTCGGTCCTGCCCGGCGTAGCCGCGGTCGGGGAAGAGGGGTCTGGGCAGCCCTTCCTTGGCGAGTACGGGACCAAGGCGAGGATGGTGGCCCCGGGAGATTTAGATGGTACCGTGCTGACGGGAGTGAGGATCGACCGGCCGATGCGGCCTTGTAAAAACTCTGTTTTTTTTTTTTTTTTTTTTTTTTTTTTTTTTTTTTTTTTTTTTTTTTTTTTTTTTTTGCTTGCTTTTCTTCTTTATGTAAAGATCGGGCCGCAGGCCGTTTATGTAAAAAGCAGGCCGTTGGCCCCTCTCTTTTTTGTAGGTGCCGTTTCGAGGCTGTTGTAATGACTAGGCCGTGGGCCGTTTTTATAATAGACGAGACCGTTGGCCCTTTTGTGTAAATGCCATTTCGAGGCCTTTTTTTTTTTTTTTTTTTTTTTTTTTTTTTTTTTTTTTTTTTTTTTAATCGGTAGAGGACGGTCTACGTCGTGGACCGTGCTCTTGTATTGGGTGCAGGGTCTCGCTAGGCGGGAGCGATGGACGGACGCGTGTGAATTGCTAGAACGCGAAGTTAGCGAGCTACGTGGTCAGTGGGCCGCGGGTTGTGCAGTCAGAAGACTGATCGTGAGTTTGGCGAGCAGGAGATCGGCGAGCTGTGGTCGTTAGTTAGGCGGAGCTGCGGGATCGGCGAGCTGTGACTATGCGATGAGCAAGCTGCGACCGAGCTGCCTAACTGTTAGACCGACGAGCTGCGACTCCGAACTGCCTCACTGTCAGATCGGCGAGCTACGACCTGCAAAAAAAAAAATGGCTAAAGATTCGAGATCGCGCTTGAGGCTGAGCTCGGCGTTTGTTAGTTTGGCGCGAGGCCGGCGAGATATGATTCCGAGTCGCTTAATTTCTAGAATCGGTTAGTTACTTAGCGTACCACAAGGTCAGCGAGTCGCACGGTCGGAGAACTGCGATCATGAGCTAGGCGAGTAGGAGGTCGGCGAGCTGTTGAGGTCGTTAGTTAGGCGGAGCTGTTGAGGTCGGTAAACTGCGACTGCGCGATGAGTGAGCTGCGACCGAGCTACCTAACTGTTAGACCGACGAGCTGCGACCCCGAACTGCCTTACTGTCAGATCGACGAACTACGACCGCAAACTGCTTTCCTCGGAGTTCGGCTTAAAGGGACAGACTTATGAATAAATCTGAATAGGAAATAAATTCGAATAACGAATCGAATTTTTTTTTTTTTTTTTTTTTAATAGGTGATACCTGATTTTAGAAAGTTCGGTAGACGAATTGTGATATAAGTATCGGTTGGCGAATCAACCGAACTCCGTCTCGCTTGGTTTTTGGATTAAACCAACCAATCTCCTTCTTTCTTCCACGTTTTTCGTTTTAATGGGCTTTAGGCCCAGCTCTTATCCTTTTTTGGCGAGCGTTTCGAGCTCGGCTTCTTTTGGAGCTCGGCTCATGCAGTGCGAGCGTTTGGAGCTCGGTTTTTCTCTTTTTTTTTGCGAGCGTTTCGAGCTCGGGAGCGTTTGGAGCTCGGGTGGTCTCCTTCATAGCCTCGAACTCCGCGTCTCTTGAGCGCTCCGCGCTTGATCGGAGATGGTGGGCTTCGTCGCCCGGGTGGCTTCCTATGGCCGGGACGAAACGTCCGTCCGGCCTTTCGGATCCAGACGGCGAGTCGCTCGGTCGGCTTGTCCGGAAGCGGGGGGTTTCTTCCCGAGAGACCGGTTCTCTGGGATGGACGTCGGGGGACCCGACATTGTCCGACCGGTCGCGGGGGGCCCCTAACGTGGCGAACCGCTGGTCGGTGGCTCGCGTTAGCTCGTCGATCCGGGCGAGCAGGGTCTGCATCATGACGGACGGCGTGGGCTGGTCTTCCGGTGCTCGTGGCGCGTTGTGGGCGGCGGAGCCGTCGGAATGGGCGGGTGCTGACGCCGGGGGCGGGGCCCTGGAGAATTGCTCTCGAGGAATTGCTTGATCGGCAGCCGCTTGGGCTGATGACGGAATGGTCGCCGTCGTTCGAGTCGTTGGCGGGGCCGTTGTCGGGGCCTGGGCCGTTGTTTGGGCCGGAGTGTCTTGGTCTGACAACACTCTTGGGGTCGGGATTGCCATCGTTGCTTCGGTCGTGTCGGTGGTTGAACTGCTCCTTGCGTGTAGAAGAATCTCTAAACCCCCTCCTTCTAGCGCCAATTGTTGATCCCGTGGATCACTAAGTGTGTTTAAAGAATGATTAGGGGATGGGAGGTGAGATTTTCGTTAATAGAGCAATTTAACCACGTTTAAGACAGGTCGGGAGAAATATGAGTAGGCCGGGGCCGTGTTTCGTTTTATTGATAAGAGAGAAGTAAACGCTTTAGAATTACGAACTGGTTCCGAAGGACGTCCAGTTCGGCGTTCTAAAGTGTTGTCTTGTTACAAAGAGAGAGGTCGGGTAGCTTATGGTAGGTTCTAGAGTCAAAATCCGAGTCCCCCTCGTTAATGACATATGAGGGGTATATATAGTCGGGGTCGGCTTCCTGCTCCCCGGGATCTCGGGCCACGTGTCGTCTGCGGCCTCTTTCGCGGGTAAGGTGGCCTAGGAGGCGTGTTCCGGCTTTTGAGGAGAGAGGTCATGATGAGCTCGGCGTGGCGTGTTGCAGGGCAATGCACTGTTCTACCAACTCTGCTCCACCTGCTCCTTCCTGCCCTTGTCAGCTCTGCAGGGTTGGTGGGACGTCGGGTCGAAGACGCGTCCCTACGCGAGTGGGGTGCCGCTTGACCGACTCCCACGCGCCTACTCTTCTGACACTCCCCGTCCTGGCGGAGTGTTAGCGCGGGTCCGAGGTGCGTCGCTTCCAGGTCGGCTGCCGGGCTGAAGAGGGGTCTTGCGGATGGGTGCTTCCAGGCCGGCGACCGGGCTGAAGAGGGGTTTTTCCTATGATGGGCCTAACTAATTGGGGGTGCTAAGCCCACCTCCAACAGTGAAGAATTTTTGAAGCGCTCTTTTCAAGTGAATTCATTTCTTGTAGAACAGTGTAAATGTTTCCTTTGAGTGCCTGAGGTCAAGATGACTACATTATTCAAAAATCTTATTATCTTCTCTTTCCTTCCTTTTTTTTGAATAATTGCTTAGCTTCTGGTTTTGGTATGTGAGGTGTTTTCTCCCATTTCCGTGTTTGAGAGGAATCAGGGTAGGAGGGTGAGAAAGCTTCCATTGGATTCTAAAAGTGTTGCCAAGGTTGAAGGATTTGTTATCCAATGCATAAAGAGACATTGGACCAAAAGTGTTGAATGGTAGGACGAAGCCACGAAACTCCGTTTCCAATCTTCCAGCATCTTGAGCCCAAACAGTTTTCAAAATCTCTGTCTCTACTGTCACATTGTTCTGCTTCTCGCTTTGCTTCTTTTTTCAAAAATTGGTGTGCTTAGTCGAATTTAATTAAACGTAGTTATGATATATTCATGTGTATTATATATTGTTATGTGAGAATTTCAATTTCAGAATAATAATTTTTTTTTTTAAAAACTTCACAAAAGATGGGGTTTGTAATAAAGAGTATATTGATAGGAAAACATGTGGGGCTAAAATGTAAACAAAACGTATTGGGTTGATTTCAGGAATATGTAATAATGTTGGGACCATTTAAATATTGCACTAATCGTCTGTGTTAGTTGGACGTGGACCCACTGAATTGGAATCTCTTCTTGACTAATCAAATTTAATTGTATAATAACGAGTCCCATCGTAAAACCTAGCGGACCAAACCTATCTCACCAATCACATCGCACCACGTGACAGTTGTCGGTGCCGGACAGTCTCTCGGAGAGGCCGAAACTCTATTCGCACCAATCTCTCTCTGAAATTCCTGGTAATTACTTTGTTTAAACCTCTGGATAATCAATAGCTTCGCGTGTTAGGCTTAATTTGCATAGAGAGACAAGGAAGAGAATGAAGATCGAAACAGAAAGAAGAAGAAGAAGAAGAAGAGGAAGAAGAGACTCTCTGTTTTCACTTTCGTTGGATATGTTCCCATTAATTGTTTAGTAGAAATGAAAGTGACATAGTCAGTGTAGTTGCGTGTACAACTGTCATATTCTTGGACTCTTGCTATATTACATAAATAAATATGATGCTACCATGCATAATGACGATACTAAAACAAGACTTTGACTCATTCATACAATTTCCAGCAAATTCCATGGTGGAGAGAGTTAAAAAAAAATTTTCCTTCTTCTACCTACTATATGTCCAAAATCAAGATTTATAAACTTCCTCGTTGCATTTGTGAATCTGTTTTTTTGTGTGTGTGTGTGTGTCAAGTGCAAAGATGGGTGGTTGTGTGATCAAGTGTTGAACCGCCTGGTCAGCTGCTTTTGCAGTAAACTCAATGTTGATCCGTAAATCACACAAAAAGGGTAAAACAGTACTTTTAATCGGAATCTCGTTTATTGATCTAAGTCGGCGGTTACAACAGAGTTTAAGTAAGAAGGCAAAGACAAAAGACTTGAGATCGGTAATGAGCTCTCTTGTATTCTCTGTCTCTGCAGAAGTTGTGGATTGTGTTGATGAATGAACCCTCTCTTCTATTTATATTGTCTTGAGACGGCTCTAAATGTGAATATTCCCTTTTCCTTGCTCGATTAGGGAATGGAAATATTCCGGATTCCCCTCCGAGATAAGGATATATTCCTTATTCTTCGGCGGTCTATTCGCAAGGAATATTTCCATTTCCGAGATCGGCGGGAAAGAGGAAATATTCCGGTTTTATCTGTTGTAACGGACTGGGCTTGTGATGGGCCTAGATCGGTAGCCGAGGTGGGCTTTCAGCGAGATCCTGAGCTCGGCCCAATGTTTTCGGGCCGACTTATCTTCGATCCGAACCATCGTAAACCGGTCTTGATTGAACCGATCTCGGTTCGAACCGAGTTAAACCAGGGGGTGCTAATCCCCCCTCTAACAATTGGTCCCCCCCTCAGTTCGGCGAGGGAGTTTATGAGTTCGGCGAATTTTGAGGAGTATTCTTTAGCTCGGTTAGAATTGAGGTTGGTTCAATCAAAATCCGTCTCGAGTGCGGTAGATTCTGAGTCCGGTGAATTTCTTTCGAGAATGTAGATCGGAATTCTCGCGGTTTGACTAGTCTTTTGAAGTCGTACATTATACGAACCTCTCGAATTTATCGTACACAGTGGTGCCGTAAACTGTACGGTCTTAGCCGGGTGAAGAGGATAAATTCGACTGAACCTGTTCGAGGTCGGCAATCCCTATCGTAGATCGGCTTACTGCTTTTGCGATTGTTGAGAAATCGGCTTACTTGTTTTTGCGACTGTTGAGAAGTCGGCTTACCAGTTTTGCGACTGTTGAGAAGTCGGCTTAGATTTGCGAGGAAGGTCGTTCGGCTTGACCCTAGAGTTTAGTTTTAAGAGTACGTGAGCAGCCCATCTTAATATGCTCTAGGTTTCTCACATTGAATCCGAGTGTGCGAGACGGACTTGGCTTATTTAGCTCGGATAATCTGAGAATTTGGTGCGAGACTGATCTCGGCTTTGAATGTGGAAAGTGTATTATCCATTGCACCATGAGGATGCGTGCGAGCTAAGCTCGGCTTTATCAGATCGTCTGGCCAGGACGTTGATATGGGAACCGTTGGTGGTTGAAAATGCGAACTGTTGAAGTTCGGCAAACGTAAAGTTTGACTTTAGAAAATACGACATGTTGTAGTTCGGCAAACTAAAAGTTTGGCTTAGAAGATACGAACTGTTGGAGTTCGGCAAACTAAAAGTTTGACTTGTAAAATACGAACTGTTGGAGTTCGGCAAACTGAAAGTTTGACTTAGAAAATACGAACTGTTGGAGTTCGGCAAACTAAAAGTTTGACTTTAGAAAATACGAACTGTTGGAGTTCGGCAAACAAAAAGTTTGACTTAGAAAATACGAACTGTTGGAGTTCGGCAAACAAAAAGTTTGACTTTAGAAAATACGAACTGTTGGAGTTCGGCAAACAAAAAGTTTGACTTAGAAAATACGAACTGTTGGAGTTCGGCAAACATAAAGTTTGGCTTAGAAAATACGAACTGTTGGAGTTCGGCAAACATAAAGTTTGGCTTTGAAGGTACGAACTATTGGAGTTCGGTAGAATGCCTTGGTAAAATTTTATTAATGTTATAGCTGCGCCTTGTGAGGGCTGCCTACGTACCTTCGAAAGAAGGATCAAGCCATTCGTAGTTCATAATAAGATGGCTTTGCGAGCTGTGGAAGCTTCATCTTACTTAGTCGTTTCTTGACTGTTAATTCCGAGGTCGTGTTGCACATCCTTTCGAGTTCATTGTGCACACAATTGGTGCCGTACATAATACGGTCTTAGCCGGGGTGTAGAGAATGAACTCGATCTTACGACCTGCTTCTAGGTCGGCGATCGTCGATTGATCTGAGTGTGCGAGACAGACTCGACTTATTTGGCTCAGACAATCTGGGAATTGCGTCATCCGGCTTATAATTTGAGAATGTTGAGAATTCGGCTTACTATTTCCCAGATCGAATCCGAGTGTATTGTCACTTGATAGAGGAGAAGCTTGATAGCGAGAGCGTAGCTAGGTAGAAGAGCGTCTTTTTTTTTTTTTTTTTTTTTTTTTTTTTTTTTTTTTTTTTGCGAACTGTGCGCGTTCGGCTTTTTGAGTTCGACGAACAAGGTCGGCGAACTGTTGGAGTTCGGCTTTTGAGTTCGAGGAACAAGGTCGGCGCGATGCCTGACTGCGAACAAGGTCGGCGCGATGCCTGACTGCGAGCAAGGTCGGCGCGATGCCTGACTGCGAACAAGGTCGGCGCGATGCCTGACTGCGAGCAAGGTCGGCGCGATGCCTGACTGCGAGCAAGGTCGGCGCGATGCCTGACTGCGAGCAAGGTCGGCGCGATGCCTGACTGCGAACAAGGTCGGCGCGATGCCTGATTGCGAGCAAGGTCGACGCGATGCCTGACTGCGAGCAAGGTCGGCGTGATGCCTGACTGCGAGCAAGGTCGGCGCGATGCCTGACTGCGAGCAAGGTCGGCGCGATGCCTGACTGCGAACAAGGTCGGCGCGATGCCTGACTGCGAACAAGGTCGGCGCGTTGCCTGACTGCGAGCAAGGTCGGCGCATTGCCTGACTGCGAGCAAGGTCGGCGTGATGCCTGACTGCGAACAAGTTCGGCGCATTGCCTGACTGCGAGCAAGGTCGGCGTGATGCCTGACTGCGAGCAAGGTCGGCGCGATGCCTGACTGCGAGCAAGGTCGGCGCGATGCCTGACTGCGAACAAGGTCGGCGCGATGCCTGATTGCGAGCAAGGTCGGCGCGATGCCTGACTGCAAGCAAGGTCGGCGTGATGCCTGACTGCGAGCAAGGTCGGCGCGATGCCTGACTGCGAGCAAGGTCGGCGTGATGCCTGACTGCGAACAAGTTCGGCGCATTGCCTGACTGCGAGCAAGGTCGGCGTGATGCCTGACTGCGAGCAAGGTCGGCGCGATGCCTGACTGCGAACAAGGTCGGCGCGATGCCTGACTGCGAGCAAGGTCGGCGCGATGCCTGACTGCGAGCAAGGTCGGCGCGATGCCTGACTGCGAGCAAGGTCGGCGCGATGCCTGACTGCGAGCAAGGTCGGCGTGATGCCTGACTGCGAACAAGTTCGGCGCATTGCCTGACTGCGAGCAAAGTCGGCGCGATGCCTGACTGCGAACAAGGTCGGCGTGATGCCTGATTGCGAGCAAGGTCGGCGCGATGCCTGACTGCGAGCAAGGTCGGCGTGATGCCTGACTGCGAGCAAGGTCGGCGCGATGCCTGACTGCGAGCAAGGTCGGCGTGATGCCTGACTGCGAACAAGGTCGGCGCATTGCCTGACTGCGAGCAAGGTCGGCGCAATGCCTGACTGCGAGCAAGGTCGGCGTGATGCCTGACTGCGAGCAAGGTCGGCGCGATGCCTGACTGCGAGCAAGGTCGGCGTGATGCCTGACTGCGAACAAGTTCGGCGCATTGCCTGACTGCGAGCAAGGTCGGCGCATTGCCTGACTGCGAGCAAGGTCGGCGTGATGCCTGACTGCGAACAAGTTCGGCGCATTGCCTGACTGCGAGCAAGGTCGGCGTGATGCCTGACTGCGAGCAAGGTCGGCGCGATGCCTGACTGCGAGCAAAGTCGGCGCGATGCCTGACTGCGAACAAGGTCGGCGCGATGCCTGACTGCGAGCAAGGTCGGCGCGATGCCTGACTGCAAGCAAGGTCGGCGTGATGCCTGACTGCGAGCAAGGTCGGCGCGATGCCTGACTGCGAGCAAGGTCGGCGCGATGCCTGACTGCGAGCAAGGTCGGCGTGATGCATGACTGCGAGCAAGGTCGGCGCGATGCCTGACTGCGAGCAAGGTCGGCGCGATGCCTGACTGCGAGCAAGGTCGGCGCGATGCATGACTGCGAGCAAGGTCGGCGCGATGCCTGACTGCGAGCAAGGTCGGCGTGATGCCTGATTGCGAGCAAGGTCGGCGCGATGCCTGACTGCGAGCAAGGTCGGCGTGATGCCTGACTGCGAGCAAGGTCGGCGCGATGCCTGACTGCGAGCAAGGTCGGCGCGATGCCTGACTGCGAGCAAGGTCGGCGTGATGCATGACTGCGAGCAAGGTCGGCGCGATGCCTGACTGCGAGCAAGGTCGGCGCGATGCCTGACTGCGAACAAGGTCGGCGCGTTGCCTGACTGCGAGCAAGGTCGGCGTGATGCCTGACTGCGAGCAAGGTCGGCGCGATGCCTGACTGCGAACAAGGTCGGCGCGATGCCTGACTGCGAACAAGGTCGGCGCATTGCCTGACTGCGAGCAAGGTCGGCGCATTGCCTGACTGCGAGCAAGGTCGGCGTGATGCCTGACTGCGAACAAGGTCGGCGCATTGCCTGACTGCGAGCAAGGTCGGCGCATTGCCTGACTGCGAGCAAGGTCGGCGTGATGCCTGACTGCGAACAAGTTCGGCGCATTGCCTGACTGCGAGCAAGGTCGGCGCGATGCCTGACTGCGAGCGAGGTGGGCGCGATGCCTGACTGCGAGCAAGGTCGGCGCGATGCCTGACTGCGGGCAAAGTCGGCGCGATGCCTGACTGCGAACAAGGTCGGCGCGATGCCTGATTGCGAGCAAGGTCGACGCGATGCCTGACTGCGAGCAAGGTCGGCGTGATGCCTGACTGCGAGCAAGGTCGGCGCGATGCCTGACTGCGAGCAAGGTCGGCGCGATGCCTGACTGCGAACAAGGTCGGCGCGATGCCTGACTGCGAACAAGTTCGGCGCATTGCCTGACTGCGAGCAAGGTCGGCGCATTGCCTGACTGCGAGCAAGGTCGGCGTGATGCCTGACTGCGAACAAGTTCGGCGCATTGCCTGACTGCGAGCAAGGTCGGCGTGATGCCTGACTGCGAGCAAGGTCGGCGCGATGCCTGACTGCGAGCAAAGTCGGCGCGATGCCTGACTGCGAACAAGGTCGGCGCGATGCCTGATTGCGAGCAAGGTCGGCGCGATGCCTGACTGCAAGCAAGGTCGGCGTGATGCCTGACTGCGAGCAAGGTCGGCGCGATGCCTGACTGCGAGCAAGGTCGGCGTGATGCCTGACTGCGAACAAGTTCGGCGCATTGCCTGACTGCGAGCAAGGTCGGCGTGATGCCTGGCGCTAGAAGGAGGGGGTCCTCCTCCGGTTGTCGGTAACTCAGTGTCGGTTGGATTGAGTTCGTCAGCCCGAGGGTTTTGATCATCGTTTTCTGAGCTGTTGACGAGGGCTGCGGTGGTATCGACTGGAAGAACCATTGCCGAACTTCAATCAAACGATATCCGAAAGTACTGTTCTATTTCTCCCCACAGACGGCGCCAATTGTTGATCCGTAAATCACACAAAAAGGGTAAAACAGTACTTTTAATCGGAATCTCGTTTATTGATCTAAGTCGGCGGTTACAACAGAGTTTAAGTAAGAAGGCAAAGACAAAAGACTTGAGATCGGTAATGAGCTCTCTTGTATTCTCTGTCTCTGCAGAAGTTGTGGATTGTGTTGATGAATGAACCCTCTCTTCTATTTATATTGTCTTGAGACGGCTCTAAATGTGAATATTCCCTTTTCCTTGCTCGATTAGGGAATGGAAATATTCCGGATTCCCCTCCGAGATAAGGATATATTCCTTATTCTTCGGCGGTCTATTCGCAAGGAATATTTCCATTTCCGAGATCGGCGGGAAAGAGGAAATATTCCGGTTTTATCTGTTGTAACGGACTGGGCTTGTGATGGGCCTAGATCGGTAGCCGAGGTGGGCTTTCAGCGAGATCCTGAGCTCGGCCCAATGTTTTCGGGCCGACTTATCTTCGATCCGAACCATCGTAAACCGGTCTTGATTGAACCGATCTCGGTTCGAACCGAGTTAAACCAGGGGGTGCTAATCCCCCCTCTAACACTCAACTATATTCAAAATCTCAAGGAGAATCTCACCGCTCTGGAGAGAGCCATGGAAGATCTCAAGGCAGTGCGAGCTGATCTGCTACGTAAGGTGCAAACATCGGAAGAAGGAGGTCTACAAAGGCTTCATCAAATCAAGGTATGGCTTAAGAGAGTCGACACTATCGAATCGCGATTCAAGAAACTAGATAGTACTAGAACTATTGAACTTCAAAGATTGTGTTTTTATGGTGCTGGTTCGAACAACTTTAGATTGAGTTATCGCTACGGAAAAAGGGTCTTCTTGATGTTGAATATGGTTCAAGACTTGAAAGATAAAGGGGTTTTCGAAGAGGTGGCTCATCCCGATACGAGAGCTGTGTGGGAGGAGAGGCCTTTACAACCGACGATCGTTGGTCAGGAAACAATCCTCGAAAAGGCGTGGAACCACCTCATGGATGATGGAACCAAGATCATGGGTCTCTACGGTATGGGTGGAGTAGGAAAAACAACTCTTCTCACACAAATCAACAATAAGTTTGATGATTTGTGTGACACGAATGATGGCGTTGAAATTGTCATATGGGTTGTGGTTTCTGGTGATCTACAAATCCACAAGATACAAGATGAGATTGGCGAAAAAATAGGAAAAAGTGTGGAGTGGAGGAAGAAAAGAGAAAACCAAAAGGCAGTCGACATACTCAATTTTCTAAGCAAGAAGAGATTTGTGTTGCTTTTGGATGACATATGGAGGAAAGTAGATTTAACCGAGATTGGAGTCCCGAATCCAACAAGTGAAAACGGATGCAAAATAGCATTCACCACTCGCTGTCTAGGCGTATGTACGAGCATGGGGGTTCATGATCCAATGGAAGTACGATGTTTAGGTACAAATGATGCGTGAGATTTGTTCAAGAAGAAAGTTGGACAGAACGCACTAGAAAGACATCCAGACATTCCCAAAATCGCAAGAAAAGTTGCTGGAGCATGCCAACGTCATTGGAGAGACAATGTCATGCAAGAAGACGACACAAGAATGGTATCATGCGGTTGATGTTTTGAAAACGTATGATGCGGATTTTAGTGATGTGAATGAGAAGATTCTTCCGATTTTGAAGTACAGCTACGATAATCTTGAAGGTGACAATGTCAAATCTTGTTTCCGATATTGCTCTCTGTTTTCTGAAGATACTCTAATAGAACAAGAGAGGTTGATAGATTATTGGATATGCGAGGGATTCATTGATGGATATGAGAGTAAAGAAGGAGCCGTGAACCAAGGCTATGCGATACTCGGTACACTTGTGCGTGCCTCTTTATTGGTAGAAGGAGGAAAGTACAACAATAAGTCATATGTGAAAATGCATGATGTGGTTCGTGAGATGGCTCTGTGGATAGCATCTGATCTTGGGAAGCATAAAGGAAAATATGTTGTACGAACCGGTGTCGGGTTAAACGAAATACCAAAGGTCAAGGATTGGAAAGTTGTGAGAAGGATGTCATTGGTGAATAACAGGATCAAAGAGATACATGGCAGTCCCGAGTGTCCTAAACTCACAACTTTGTTCCTTCAGGATAACCGCCATCTGGTGAATATCTCAGGGGAATTCTTCCGGTCTATGCCAAGATTAGTCGTTTTGGATCTCTCATGGAATGTCAATCTGAATAGTTTGCCTGAGCAAATATCAGAGTTGGTTTCCTTGCAATATCTCGACTTGTCAGATTCAAACATAGGGAGACTGCCAGTTGGTTTACAAAAGCTGAAAAACCTGATGCATCTGAATCTAGAGTCTATGTTGTGCCTTGAGAATGTTTCAGGGATATCACATTTGTCGAGTTTGAAGACATTGAGACTACTAAACTTCACAATGTGGCTAACCATGAGCTTACTGGAGGAGCTGAAACGCTTGGAACATTTAGAAGTTCTAACCATAGAGATCACATCAAGTTCGGCGCTGGAACAACTCTTATGCTCTCACAGGTTGGTGAGATGTCTTCAAAAGGTATCTATAAAGTACCTCGACGAAGAATCAGTCAGAATTCTGACTTTGCCATCGATAGAAGATCTCCGTGAAGTTTTCATAGGGGGATGTGGAATGAGAGAGATAATGATAGAAAGAAACACAAATCTGAGAAGTCCATGTTTTTCTAAGCTATCAAAAGTTCTGATAACTAGTTGCGATGGTCTCAAGGACTTGACGTGGCTGTTGTTTGCTCCTAACCTCACTCATCTCAATGTTTGGAGCTCAAGCCAAGTAGAAGAGATAATAAGCCAAGAGAAAGCTTCAAGGGTTGATCATATTGCTCCTTTTAGGGAACTAGAATATCTACACTTGTGGGATTTACCTGAACTGAAGAGCATATATTGGAGTCCCTTGCCTTTTCCACGCCTGAATCAGATCAACGTACAAAACATTTGTCAAAAGCTGAGAAAGCTTCCATTGGATTCTCAAAGTTGCAGTGCGGGTGAACAACTGGTCATACAATATGGAGATGAAGATTGGAAATCAAAGGTTGAATGGGAGGACGAAGCCACAAGACTCCGTTTCTTACCATCATGCAAGTTGGTTTTGTATAATCGATGAGTAAAATCTGGTCATATCGTTATCCTGCCGCTTTATCTTTCCTTTGTTTTCATATTTCCTCTATTTTTTTAGTCTCTAAAACATTGTATATATAAAATAATAATAACTTGATTAGTTTGTTTACACAATAAGTAGGTGATTATTTGGATGATTTTTCACTCGTAGGTAGAGCCGTGCCTAGACATACGGAACCCGTAAGCGGAGTTAAAAAAAAAAAACCATCATCGTCTCAAATCCATATAAAACCAATCCAAATCATGTGAATGTTTCAATTTGTTTTCCTCTGCTTCTGCCTTCTGTATTAATCAGTTTCTGGTTTGAACTTCATCAGTTTGTTTTTGCTATGTTTTAGCCGTTTCTGGTTTGGTTATGTGTATCGGTTATGTAGTAAATTAGTAAAACCAAAAGGTTCAACTACATTTTTATATAAAAAATATAACGAGGTGAACATTTAAAACTTGTCAAAAAAGAAAGAAATGAACATTATATACTAAACGGCGGAGGGAAAAGAAAACGTTATAATAAGCAATAGAAGAAGTAAATAAAACGTTTGGTTCAATACACTCGTGTAATTACACAAAGTTCGGTTCAGACCGGTTAATTTAAGAACATGGCTTATATACCGGAAGTAAAAAATTCACAACACGATCCCTCTAGGCATCACCTTGAATCAAAGGAAGGATTCAGAGGGATGCCGAGGCCAATGAAGCTTTTCGAAAGATGAGGCTGTTATGTTTTTGTGTATCCATGTGAATGAGATGTTTAATCTTTGGTTTAATGAGAGGCTTTTGTACGTTTTTCGGGTTGATATAAAATGGGACATAGATGGAGTTTCTAGGGAGGTTCGTGCATGTGCATCGCAGATTCGCAATCATGTATTTTCTTTTGTTTAAATTTAAAATGATAGTTCTTGTCAACTTAAACAATTCACAAGCCATACAGTAACATGTTTGTCTACTATCTATGTGTGGTTGTTGAAACTTTGTCTTATCTATTGATCCACTTTAATAATTGTCACTCATTCGAAACAGCTTCTGATTTTTTTTTTTTTCTCTCTGAATCTTTCTTATTCCTCTCTCTTTCTCCCTCTTTGCGGCAATGGGAGGTTGTTTCTCAGTCTCGATATCATGTGATCAAGTGGTGAATCAAGTCTCTCAATGTTTATGCATCAACGGGAGTTATGTTTACAGCCTTTCCGAGAATCTAGCGGCTCTGCGGAAAGACATGGAAGTGCTCAATGCAAAGCGAGATGATGTGCAAAGAAGGGTAGACAGAGAAGAGTTTACAGGGCGTCGTGAAAGGCTTTCTCAAGTCCAGGTATGGCTTACGAATGTCCTGACCATCGAGAACAAATTCAACCATGTGCTTAGCACTAGTACCTTTGAGCTTCAAAGGCTGTGTCTTTGTGGGCTCTGCTCTAATAACGTGAAGATGAGCTATCTTTATGGGAGAAGGGTTGTTCTGATGTTGAGGGAAGTTGAGAGTCTCAGTTCTCAAGGAGAATTTGCTACGGTGACCACCGAGACAAATCCGGTAGCTAAGGTGGATGAGATGCCTATTCAACCCACAATTGTTGGTCAGGAAACAATGCTCGAAAGGGTATGGAGTCATCTCATGGAAGACCAAGTCGAGATTGTGGGTATGTATGGCATGGGTGGAGTAGGAAAAACCACCCTTCTCACACAAATCAACAACAAGTTTTCTGAAACATGTTGCGGGTTTGAGGTTGTGATATGGGTTGTGGTGTCTAAAAGTCCAGAGATCCATAGGATTCAAGGAGACATTGCCAAAAAACTAGGCCTTGTGTGTGAGGAGTGGGACCAAAAGAATGAAAACCAGAGAGCCCTTGATATATACAATGTCCTCAGGAGACGAAGATTTGTCTTGTTGCTGGACGATATATGGGAGAAAGTGAGTTTAAAAGCACTCGGAGTTCCGCATCCGAGCGTACAAAATGGATGCAAAGTAGCATTTACCACTCGCTCTAGAGATGTGTGTGGGCGTATGGGGGTTGATGACCCGGTGGAAGTCCGTTGTCTAGAACCCGACGAGGCCTGGGGCTTGTTCCAGATGAAAGTTGGAGAAAACACATTGAAAGGCCATCCTGACATTCCTTATCTCGCAAGAAAACTCGCTGGAAAATGCTGTGGTCTACCATTGGCACTTAACGTCATTGGCGAGACCATGGCCTGCAAAAGGACGGTGCAAGAATGGCGTAATGCAATCGGCGTTTTGAGTTCATATGCTGCAGAGTTTTCTGGCATGGAAGACCAGATTCTTCCAATTCTCAAGTATAGCTATGATAACTTAAACACGGAGCAGGTGAAATCATGTTTCCTATATTGCTCTCTGTTTCCTGAAGATTATCGTATGGAAAAAGAGAGGTTGATAGACTACTGGATATGCGAGGGGTTCATAGATGAGAATGAAACTAGAGGAAGAGCGTTAAGGCAAGGCTATGAGATCATTGGTATCCTTGTCCGTGCATGTTTGTTGTTGGAGGAAGCAATCAATACAGAACAAGTGACAATGCACGACGTGGTTCGTGAGATGGCTCTGTGGATAGCATCTGATCTTGGGAAGCATAAAGAAAGATGCGTTGTGCAAGCCGGTGTCGGGTTATGTGAAATACCAAGAAACAAGGATTGGAGAGCCGTGAGAAGAATGTCTTTCATGGAAAATGAGATTGAAAGTATATCTTGCAGCCCCGAGTGGCCTGAACTTACAACTCTCTTCCTTCAGAAAAACGATTCATTGATGCATATCTCTGGTGACTTCTTCCGGTGTATCCCAATGCTAGTTGTTCTGGATCTATCAGGGAATTCAAGTCTCCGGAAACTGCCAGAACAGATATCCGAGTTGGTCTCCTTGCGCTATCTTGACTTGTCATGGACATACATGAAGCGGCTACCTGTCGGTTTACAAGAGTTGAAAAAGCTCCTACATTTGAGATTGAACTACATGAAGAGACTTGAGAGTGTTTCAGGGATATCAAATTTGTCGAGTTTGAGGAAACTGCAACTACTACAGTCTAAAATGTCGCTAGACATGAGCTTAGTGGAGGAGTTGCAGCTCTTGGAACATTTAGAAGTTCTGAACATAAGTATCAAGTCAAGTTTGGTTGTGGAGAAGTTACTATATGCTCCAAGGTTGGTGAAATGTCTTCAGATTGTACTACTTAGAGGGCTTCAGGAAGAATCATCCAGAGTGTTGGTTTTTCCAGGTACCGATAGTCTCCGTAAAGTCATCATAAGGAAGTGTGGAATGTGGGAGATAAAGATAGAGAGGGCAGTTTCATCATTAAACAGAAGTCCCACAATTCAAGGTTTCCCAAACCTCTCCAGTGTGCATATAAGTAGCTGCAATGGTCTCAAGGATTTGACGTGGCTGTTGTTGGCTCCTAACCTCACTAGTCTCGAGGTTCTTGACTCAGGACTAGTAGAAGCAATAATAAGCCAGGAGAAAGCTCTGAGTGTTATCATTCCTTTCCAGAAACTAGAGAGTCTACGCCTACACAATCTAGCGATGTTGAAGAACATCTACTGGGAACCTCTGCCTTTTCCATGTCTGAAGACAATCCACGTAACAGATTGTCCAGAGCTGAGAAAGCTTCCATTGGATTCTGAAAGTGTCTTCAGGGTGGAAGAATTTGTCATCAAATACAAAGAGGAAGAATGGTTTGAAAGGCTTGAATGGGACGATGAAGCCACTAGACTCCGTTTCTTACCTTTCTTCAAGTTCTTTGGACCCGAATGGCAAGTTACGTATGTGCGGTAGCAATTTTAAGTGTTCAAAAGCAATACAATGACAAGGGACAAGTGTAACTTTTGACATGATTTCAGAATCAACTGAGCAAAAAATGAGACGGTCTTTGCTAAATCTGACCGATGCAATAATCGTGTATTGCCCTTTAAAGCTTGCTAAGTTCGATTATATTCCTCAACACGTTCAGAACCAGCTTGCTTCCATGGATCATGAAGATAACGCTTAGATAAAATTCATTGTCATAAAAATGAAGCATCTCAGTAAAAGTTCTATCAGAATAGCTTGAAATTGCAATTTCCAATTTGTACGGACCACATAAAACGTAAGCAAACATGAGAATCGGTCACAAATTTATGATTGTTGCAAGTTGGATAGAGAACAAAAAAAAATGAATCTGCAAAAACGGATTTTGTTAATGTTTCCCCTCTTCCAACTTTATTTCATCTGGACGATCCCAGCGCTAATAAGCTTTTGAATCTTGTTCATAATCATTGGGTTTTGCATGTGTTTCTGTGCTGCGCTCGGGTTCTCCTGAAGATCGCTCAGTACCTGTTTGGACAAGAAAGGTTTTCAGATTGTTTAAGAGGCATACTAACATACAAATCCGATTTCTCAAACATACGAAAATTGATTCAAATTTTTCAATTTACAAGTTGAAAGATGAAGTCTGTTTCTTTACCTGTCTCATCACAGGATCTGTGAGGATGTTTTGGATTTCTGGATCTTGCATTCCCTTTGCCTACACAAAAAAAAAAAGTATGGGGAAAATCCAAAGTTCACAACCAGATTTTCTTTAAATTTAGAAAATGGGAAATATACATGAGAGTCTAACCTGTCTCTCTTTCAATTCCTCAGGAGTAAGGTCCCCACGATTAGCCTTGTTGATTTGTTGTACACATCTGCAGAATAGATATGAACCATGTTAGGCAAATTCATGGAAGTAGACAAAGAGTTAATAATCTCTTTGTGCATGTGTATATATATATATATATATATATATATACCTTCTAACACCGTCAAGAAGCTCCTGATTATTAGGATCATGCTTGAGACCCTGTTGATATGTTTCCATCGCGTTGTCATACTCCTTCATGAAGAATTCGACTGCAGCTTTTCTGCTGTATCCTTTAGAGAAGGTTGGATCGAGCTCAATACACTTTTCCGCATCCTTCAGTCCTTCAGGCATCGCACCAAGCTTAGTGTAGCACGCAGCTCTGTTGCTATACGCCTAACGTGGGGTGCCAAAAAAAAAAAAAAAGCAGATAGTTATTCAAACAGTCAAAATAGGAGGATATCATTGTAGAAAACCTCGAGAACATATGAATGACAAAGTGGCCTTACTTTCGGGTCTTTTGGGTTCCTTTTTATTGCTTCAGTGTAATGTTTTATAGCATCAGGATACTTCTGCTCCTTGAAGAACTCATTACCTGTATTAAAAACACGGTGTCAGCAGCAGTAAAAATGCGAATTCGTTCTTGTTTTCATGGTTCTAAAATGCTTTTTTTTTCTGGCACGAATAAGATTAATTCCAAAAGCAGAACCTTTTTCACGCTCCTCATCCCCGATCTTAGGGTCGAAATACTCCTTCTGCTCCCACTCTTTCTTAGCTCTTTCTGCCTCGTTCAGTTTCTTCAATGTTTCCGGGTTACGGTGCTCTGTAAGAGCTTTCTGGAAAGCTTCAATAGCAGGTTCATAGTCTTTTGAGCATTTGGCCAACTTGGACAAAGCAGTCCCTTTCCTAGTCAAAGCTCTAGCTACCATCTTGTAATCTGATCTAAGCTCTCTACCCCTTTCCACTGCCTTGTCACAATCCTTGATGCACTCATTGTACTGAAGAATCAAACACATTGACATTTAAACTATTGTAGCTCATGAAAATTACTCTAGCATATGGACAAATTTGGGGAAGTATATATGAAAACTATACCTTTCCCGTTTCCAGAAAAACAGCAGCACGATTGGTGATATATGAGATGTCTTCATCATCAATCTCCATGGCTGTAGAATAATGCTGAATGGCAGTTTCGAAGTCCCTCTTCTTGTACGCAGCAGTCCCCAGCTCTTTCTCCTTTTTGGCTTTCTGCTTCCTCTCTTTCTTCTCCTTCTCTTCCGTAAACTCCGGCTCTGGTTCAGGCTCCGGTTCTCGTTTCTTCTCGAGCTCCGGCTCTTTCCTAGGAGTCTGACCCATATCGGACTCAGGAACCTCCGCCTCATCTCCTGCAGGAGGCCTGAACTTAACATTCAATAGAACTCCAAGAGATTGCATCACTCTCTGATCCTTCAAGAACAAATTGAGATTGCTAGGGTTCTTCTGGATTTCCTGCATCATGTTCACGAAATCAGGCTGTTGCAGAAAACCTCTAGTCGAAGGATCCGCCGTAAGCTTCGTCCACATCTCCGGCCCCTTGAAAGCATCACCAAAGGGATTCGGCGTCGAAGGCGCAGCGCGTGGCCTCGAAGCAGACGCCTGAGCATCGGATAATCCCGATTTCAACGCCTCGTTACTCGGATCGATCTCCAGCCCCTTGTTAAAAGCCGCGACGGCTTCCTGGAACTGGTTTAACCCTAGGTGAGCAGCGCCGAGACGGCTGTAACCCTTGGGCCAATCAGGTTTGAGTTGGACGGTCTTCTCCGCGTCGGAGAGAGCATCGGCGTAGTGGTGAAGCGACGCGTGAGCAGCGGAACGGTTGGAGAAGAGGACGTGATTGGTTGGAGCAAGATCGATGGCTTCGGAGAAGTGACGTACCGCGGAGGCGAAGTCACCAGAGGAGAAAGCAGCGTTTCCTCTAGCTTTGGCTTCGTCCGCCATGGTTGAATCTGAGATTATGCAGTCGCTGGAGCTTGGGAAAGACTTCTTCTTGCGTCTTGGGAGACTGGGAAAATAAAAGGAAACCTTTGGAAAAGACTTTTGTTTGGGGTTTTGAGGAATGGGGACTGTTTGGATGCGAGGATATTTGTATGTTAGTGGATGTTTATCCGGGTTATAATTATCCTCGTCGCGTTTGATAAACATAATACGACTTCTTGAAAACGGCGTCGTTTTTATGTTGTGAAACTTCTGGAAAATGGGATAGGGTCAATTTAACTCTTCTGAACACGAGTTCAGTAGATAAACCGTGGTTGAAACGTTCGGTTGAAGCTAGATACAGTTTTAACTCTTCTGATCAAGCAGGCTGCTAAGATCAAGTGTAGCTGATCAGTGATCACGCAGCTTCACAGATCGGTATCACGCAGCTTCACAGATCGGTTAAGCCAGCGGTTTTGTCTTGCTATATATTGAATTATCCTTACCGTATCGTTGTAATAGAAACCATATCTATAGTAGCTGAGAAACAAGGGTTGCTTGTGAAACAAGGCGAGGACATGGATTCTAGAGAAGGACTAGGCAATGCAGTGTTTAAAATTAATTATGTTTCCAACGTACATTTCCTTAAAGCCCGCGAAAACCAATTAACCAAACCTATCCTGCTTCATGCTCTGCCTGCACAAGTTGTTCTGGATTCAATAAGGAAAGTAAATTTTGATGTTTTTGATGCGAGGTTGCAGAGAAGTGTTCTTGGTGTGGTTTCAGTTAAAGCACAAGTGCTTTTGATGAAGAGGCATGCATGTTCTGAAACATCGTCTTTTATCTTGAATTGAAGCCTCTATATGGTTACTAAGACATTTACACTGACTCTTATATTTCAGTTATGTTATGTGTTATTCCTTAATAGTACTTCAATTGATGAAGGATGCAAAAGCAAATAATAAAAAGTGTCATTCTACAATTTTTCACACATATTAAAAAAAAACTAATAAAAATATATTTTATCCTTCATTAATATATTAAATAAAATTTTCTTTCTACTTAATACATTCAAACAATATGATTAAAACTGAATTTTTATTCAAAATTTTACACTGTAAACACAAAATGACATTTTTTGTAAAGCAAAAACAAAATCTTAAAATGACACTTTTTATAAAATGGAATTATTCTCTTTGAAGCTCTGATAATGTTCTTTCTCAATTAATGCACATGAAAAAACTTATATGGTAGCCTAAGCAAAGTTGGACAATTTCTGTTTCTCACTTATTCTCCATAGCCGCTTTTTGATGTTCTCTAAATCTCTCGTTTGAAGGATCCCACATCCCAGTGACTAAGTGAGTTCAATTTCACCATTTTATTGAGCTTTATTAAGACTTATTTATTCACAATACACTTAATTTAAACAAAAATAAATGCCGGTGTACACTGTACATACACACATCATGCATAGATCTAGAAACTTATGTTAATTATTTTGTATTTATTTTAATTTGAGTCTCTTTTAATTTGTGTTCATTTCTTTATCTTATATATGATTACTACTATAATTCGGATTATTGTTCCGAAGAAGACATATAAACCAAAATGCAATCATGACACCCATTTCCATTTACATCTCACATTTTAAATTAAACTGTGTAAATGAAAATTATAAATAAAGTGTAACTTGTAATTATTAGTCACACGCCTTGAGCTGCCCAACTGTGAAATCATGAGGGTCGGTTTGCATATTCGTTTTTGCAAAATGGTTGACTTTTACAGTCATACATACTGATACAGTCAACTCAAATATAATTCTGTTCTTCTATATTCTTCTATATATATTATACCATATGCTTGCTGTCTTGCTGATGATTGTTCCAAAATGTTTTCCTAAAAATCCACATAAAAAAATATCAAATATACATCTCATTGGGTTTACTTTTTATCTCATGAAATCAAAACTAAATAAAGGTCATTATTAGTTGAATTTGTAGAGTTAGCACGTATTCGTCGAATTGCAAATCATCCAGTAATTTTTCGTATTCAATGATTCAATTCGTATGAAATAATTAGTCGTTTGGTGCATGGTATAGTGATTAAAGCCATGCATTTAGATGATTGTTACGTATGATAATTAGTTTACTAATTATTAGAATTTTATGTGCGCTTATTAATTACATATATAAATAGTGGTGGGCCTAAAATTATTTACTCGGGCAGAACTTCGACTATTAATTTTTATTTTAAACTCTAAGATTATGTACGATGGTTTCAACTATCAATATTTTCTACATCATCTTCTCTTTCTTCCACATCTTTTTTTCTTTTTTCTACTTAATAATTCAACACATACTAATATTTTATACACTACAATGGTTTGTTTAATAAGATTTAACACCCTACCCTACCATATATATATATTTTTTATGCTTTAGTTTTTCTGATTAGTTATTATTAGTAACATATACCGTTTATAATTAAATTAGCGTAAATAAGATTTAAATAATTTTATATTTTTTATTGCTTTTTATATTCTTAATTAAAAACGCAAGTAATAAAGATGAATATGACATCGTCGAACCGTAGTATGTATGATAGTTTGGAACATCTGACGGCATGAAAAAACTTGGTGAAAAACCATAATTTGGCATATTTCGGGGTTGGTTAGAAGATTGATTTTGAAATGGATAATTATTGGGATTTAGGTAGTTAAAAGGGTAATTAGAAAAATTTTGGGTGTTAGAAGGGTTATTGTTTGGATCCATTTTCTCAGAGAAAACTGAAAAAGATAAAAACGAGAGTTTATGAGAGGTAAATAGAAAATTATTGTCAAGAATATGGTTTTTTTTCGGTGTCCAAATCTAATGAAAGAAGTCTCTATTTATAGAGTATGAAAAATGGTGAATTTTAGTATATTTTTTTTTCGAAAAAATATAAATTAATATGCAATAATTGAATCAAATAATGAAGATGTAAAAAAAAAAAAATTCTCAACATCCCATTCTCTCTTCAATTACGTGTGGGGACACACTCAACACCAAAATTTTTTCCTCCAATGAAAAAAGACCAGTTGTCCAACTTTTCTCAATTCAACTAGTTGAATTGTTTCAACACTTGAGAATCCAAGTTATGTTTGCACAGTTATTCAACACCTCATTGCACCTATTAAACTGTTGAATTTTATTTTCAACAGTCCCATTGTACACGGTCTAATACGGGACAAAAAATAATATAATACCACAACTTTTTATTGTTAAAATTTATACCACAATATATGATATTAAAAAAAAACTCTTGTTTACACATACGTTTTTCAGTAACATATATATTATTGACCCTCATAACAAAACTCCATAAATAATAGTTCAAAAAATATAGCACTTTTTTTGTTTGCGACATTTTTATGTCTCGCACATATGCATCTTTTTAAACTACATATCAATTATTCCAGAAATCTGGATCAATTGTCACAAATATTAGAAAATAACCATTATTGCTTAGTCCGGCCTCGATTTGATCTCGATTTTTTTTTGGATTCATATTTGATTTGTTTCGGTTCTGCAAGCTAAATAACTAGACCAATTCCGCATTCTCGCTTCTGGCGCTAGCTACAGCACTGTAAGATCAAACCAAACGCTAAGTACGTAGAATGATAGAATCTTTCACATGGAAGTGTTTTCACATGTAACAAGTTTTTCTCATGGGACAAGAAACTGACAAGAGGAACAAACTTTCCCACGTGGTTTTAATTCTTAGGGCTTTTTCGTAATGATTAGGGTTATGGGACAAGTTTTGAAGAAATATATCTTCTCATCGAATGAATTTACTCCACGTCGTCACGCGCAAATTCCCTCTAAAACCCTAAAACTAAAAAGCCTTCACTACAAGAAAACAGGCAATTTGCAACGAACGATATCGTTGTAACATCGTTGCAAAAGAGGGTTTGCATCGAATTTGCGACGAAAATGATATCGTTGTTAACTGATCGTCGCAAACAACAAATCGTCGTAAATTCGTCGCAAAAGTACGAGGGAAAATACTTCGTCGCTAAATCGTCGCTAAATGTTCGTCGTAAAATCGTCGTAAATGTTACATTGAAATTACGACGAATATGAATACGTCGTAAAATCGTTGCTATTTCGAAGGAAAATATGTCATTGTAAAATCGATGGAAAAAATTATCGTCGTTAATTCGTTGCAAAGAAATCGTCGTAAAATCGGGGCTAAATAATCGTCATTAATTCGTTGCAAAGAAATCGTCGTATAATCGTGGCTAAATAATCGTCGCAACATCGTTGCGAACAAATCGTCCTAAAATCGTGGCTAAATAATCGTCGCAATATCGTTGCTAATAAATCGTCGTATAATCGTTGTAAATAGCCACGATTTTATAACGATTTTTTAGCAACGGATTACCATCGAATCACCGACTATTCTATATATGATTTTTATTATTATTAATTTTAAAATTTTATTAATTTCGAAATTTTAAAATAAAAATTTTAAAAATATTATATAATATAATTTTATTAAAAAGAAAATATAATAATCTGTTACAAAAAAAAAAAAAAACCAAAATTAGAATTCGAAATCCTAAATCTAAATAACTATATCGTAATCGTCGAGATTGACATCGTCTTCGGGACGTCTCGACGAACCGGATGTGCCTGCCGCTGCCTCTGCCTCTGCCGTTGCCGCTGCATCTCTCTCTGCTCGGAGTCTTCGCTTTTCCCGTAGCATAGCCTGCATTGTTGGGTTCCCTGTTGCCAAGATGTCGAAGAGTTCGTCATTCTGCGTAGCATCCAGGTGAAACTGCTGCTGAAGACTCGCAATCTTCGCCTGATATGCCTGAGACCGAGTAGCCTCGGTCTCAACCCGCTCCTGAAGACTCGTAATCGTGGCACGTAACACGACTGGATCATCTTCTGGCAATCGGCGTCGCGGAGCATATGAAGAAGCAGCCGAGACATCTCGAATAGATCCCATCCCGACAACCTTCCCCTTTCTCTTAGGAGCAACCTATATTTAAATTTTTCATTTAGAAATTTTTAAAAAATCAAAAACTAAAAATTAATAAAGAGTAACTATTCTATATATATACCTGCTCGAAGATCCGGTCAATATCGGGTGTGGTCAACCCTCCAGACATGACCGACGAACTACCGGGAGAGAGCTGTTGAGAGAGTTGTGTCTCTCGATCGGTGACTCTGGAAGTCACCTCATTGAAGATGTGCTCGGCAGTCTCGGAAACAAAGGAACCATCCTTCTTCCGGTGCGTCCGCTCAAAAACCCTGGTCAACGGAGGGAGTACACCTCCTTCTTCGGCGGCCTAAAGAAAAAAACTATGTTATTGGCAACGTAAATTAAATAAATTAATTTAAATAAATTTAATTACCATCTGTAGACGAACACCCGCAAAAGGTGTTTGCCCAGCTGTATGAGGCAGAGCCTTGAGTCGCCCGGCCGAATCAACGGTGTTGCGGGAAGCCGAACACTTCTCAGCAATGATGGTGGACTTCGGTTCCAGCCAATACCGCACCAAGCCGTCCCAAACGGCTTTATCCATGTAGAGGGGCTTTGCTTCATCGCCATTTTTCTTCCATGCTTTCTTCCACTCTCCAACCACGCCTTGGATACGAAACTTTACCCTCTCGAGAAATAAAGTTTTAACCTCCTCATGAATAGAAATATCCCAATGATATTTTTGCTGCACGAAAAACAAAAATAATTACACATTTTATAAAGTAAAATTAAATATATATTTAAATATAATTAAAATAATTAAGAGAAAAAAAAAAAAATTTCCATACGTACCGCAAACATCTTGAACCATGTGTCCTTGACGTGTTGAGGAAGCTGGGAAAAATTGGTATGCGGCTCGACAAAATAAGACTTGATGATGTCGGAAACGGTGCGTCCAACTTTGGATTCAACTCCAAACCTGAAACAAAAAATTGTAAAATTTTGAATTGTTAGAAATAAATATAAATATGTAATAATAAATGTAAAAAATAAATATTTATATATATTACCATTCCGACTCGTCAGTATGATCCGGATCTAATCTTTTAAGCCTATGACGCCCCGGCTGTGCAAGCAAATCATGAACCGTCATGTGTGCATACGGGGCCGGGGCATGTCCTCCAGATTGCGGAATCTGAGGTGGTTGTAGAGGCGGCGGAGGTTGCGTCACAGGGACGAAATCCGTCTCTGTAGCCTCAGAAGACGGAGGCAACCCGGGACCCGTAGAATCACCAATATCTCTCAAAAACTGAGCGTAATGTGCACGACGCTGGCCCATCTGCATAAAAATGAAAAAACATTACTATCTATAAACATCCGGGCAGTCTGCTATTTTTCCTAATTTGATTCCGTTTCTACCGACCTAAATTATTTCATTTTTATCTATACTAATTAATTAAAAACATAAAAAAAAAATATTTACCTTTTTTCGCAAAGAATTCGCAAGGAAGCTGTAAGCAGTTTTTTTTTAATTTGTTTGCAAATGAATTGGCAAGGAATTCGCGTGTATATATAAGATTACTTGTCGTCGCGAAATCGTCGCTAATCAGCGACGATTTCGCGACGAATCGTGGCTATATCGAGGCAAATTAACCGTAGCTAATTCGTCGCTAATTTTGCAACGATTTTGTGACATTCGGAGTTTGCGACGATTTAGCCAAGATTTGTCAATATTCGTTGCCAAATCGTCGCGGATTTGGATCGATTTTGTGACGATTTCTTTAAAAATCGGTTTTAGGATTTAGGGTTTAGGTACGAAATTGTAACGTAATGTCATTTTGGGTTTAGGAGTTGAAAGTTGTTTACCTGCTTCTGATGTTCCGGCTAACAAATAATTCTGGGAATCAAGTTTTTACTTGAAAACAAGATCTTACAGAATTATTTATTGGCCAGAGCATCAGACAAGCAGGTATACAATGATCAACATAAAAACTTAAAGAAAAGTGGATATGAATTTATTTTTTGAGTTTGCAATGAAGGTGTGAAAGGTATTTATAGAAATTTTTTACAAATTACCAACGGATTTGCAACGAAATATTACAACGAATTTACGTCGTCGCAAAGTAGCATCGAATTTGCAACCTTCGGAGTTAGCGACGATTTAGCCACGATTTGTCAATATTCGTTGCCAAATCGTCGCAAATTTGGATCGAATTAGTGAGGATAGTTGTAAAATCGGTTTTAGGGTTTAGGGTATAGGTACGGAATTGTAACGTCGATTGCAACGTTTCAAAAACAACTTGACTTGTTTACCGTAAATCCAAATTCATGAAATTATCAATAAGTTCATCGATATTGAAAAATAAGTAAAACATATAGTTTGCGTATACGTTAGAGATTAGTAATACAATGATTCAGTTTGTGGATATTACTGTGATTGACCAAGTTTTCATTTCCGGACAATTCTCTAAAGTCACGATCAATTTCATTGAAAGATGCATAATACAATGCGATGGTAATACGTTAGGGTTTAGGGTTTAGGGCAAAGGGTTTAGGGTTTAGGGTTTATGACAAATCGTCGCTAAATCGTCGCAAATTGGCATCGAATTTGCAACCTTTAGTGTTTGCGACGATTTAGCCACGATTAGTTCAAGTCGTTGCCAAATCGTCGCCAATTTGCATCGATTTTGTGAGTATCACAATTAGCGACGATTTAGCGACGATTTCTTTGAAATCCCTTAAACCCCAAACTAAATCCCATTTCCGATCACCACTCATTTCCCACCGTTGTTGGGGAAATTAATAAATTACATGACACATAAACACATATATATGTCTCGTAATTTATTAATCGCCGTACCTACGGCGGAAAATGAGTGGAGATCGGAGATGGGATTTAGTTTGGGGTTTAAGGGATTTCATAGAAATCATATCACTTAAATTTCACAATAACTACTCGATCACAATATTATATTAATACATTAAATTCACAATAATTACTAGCTAGCGCGGTCACTCTGATTCATTTTCGGACGAAGAGTAGTTCACATCCGTTTCTTGATCATCTGGTTCATCACTTTCTTCGAACTCATCTTCCTCATCTTCTTCCTCTGTATCGTCTGGGAGATATTCAACTTCCCTGTTTTGAGGATCTATCAAAAGGATGTCTTCATTGCTCTCATTTAGTTCTGGCATATCAGAGCAATGATCTTGCTGCATTGGTAGTTCCTCATCAACCCCCACAATTCGACCCCTCGGAGAAACTTTTATAACTGATAACCATGAGATACGGGTGGTACGAACTCGCGGATATGGAACAAAGCTGACTTGTTCTGCTTGTGATGCTAGGATAAATGGCTCATACTTATTGTAACGTCGTGATTGGTTGACATCTACTGCCCCAAATTTATTTTTACGGACGCCTCGATCAACTGTTGGATCGAACCAGTCGCATTTGAACAGAACGCATTTCAAACCTAAGCAACCAGGGTACTCAACTTCAATTATGTCTTGCAACACTCCATAAAAATCTATTTCGCCCCGCACACATACCCCGTAGTTGGCAGTAGCTCTTTGATTGCCGTATTTGAATGTATGAAAGATATATCCGCGTGTGCAATACATGGGTGCACTCGTTATCTTCGATATGGGGCCTTTTATTAACTCATGGAACCAGAGTGGATATGCGGTATCCCCATACTCGACCTATATCATTAATTAATTTAATTACAAAGTAATCAAAATATGTATTAGGTTAATTGTCCAAGTTAGTAATATTACTTAAATTTTTACGTACTTGCGTCTTCAACCACGGGGCAAAATGTTGATCTTTACGCTTGTTGATTTCATCGTCTGAGATTACTTCAATGACTTCTCGGACTTGTCTAACAAATTCTCTGCATACATAAGTATTTGTAATTGGTATAAAGCTAGCATATATATAATTTAGCCATATATATAAGACGTATGTTTATACACTTACGTCTCAAATGGACTAACTTCTTCGCAATTTAAGAGGATATACGTTTGTGCACTATGATGGTCTTTTTCATTGGCAAACCAAACTGACTTCACTCTTCCACATAATCGACCGATTGAAGAAAAGATATCTGGGACACCTTCATTAGCATATGTTCGGCCTACACCTCCATCATCATATCGCCGTGCTGCCCTTTTCCGTGTGCGAACCTTCGAGCCAAAATAGTACCCGGTGAAGTGAGAAGTTTCTTCTGTTAAACTTCCTGCTACTATTGAGCCTTCAACTTTGGCTAGATTTTTAGCCTTCCGCTTCAAATGTCCCATGAATCGCTCGAATGGGTACATCCATCGATACTGCACAGGTCCCCCAAGTTCTGCTTCGTGAGGTAGATGAATAGGTAGATGTTCCATAACATCAAAAAAGGCTGGGGGAAATATTTTCTCCATGTTGCACAACAAAATAGGAATACTAGCATCAAGTTGTGCAATAACATCTTCTGACAAAGTACGGGTACAAAGATCCCGAAAAAACCCTCCAATGCCTGCAATTGCTTCGTGTACATTTCCTGGTAGAAGTTCAGCAAATGCAAAAGGAAGTAGTCGTTGCATAAAGACGTGACAGTCATGACTCTTCATCCCAGAAAACTTTTGGCCATTCTCAACACATTTAGATAAATTAGATACGTACCCGTCCGGGAACTTCACATCAGATGTCGCCCATTTGAACAAAGCTGACTTTTCTTCCGCACCAACTCGAAATATGGGGACAGGTGCTTTCCCATTGCTTGTAATATGTAACTCATTCCGACAACAAAGATCAGGCAAGTCTAACCTTGACTTACCGCTGTCTTTAGTCCTTCCACGCACGTTTAACAATGTATGCATGATGTTATCAAAAAAGTTTTTCTCAATGTGCATGACATCCAAATTGTGTCTAAGCAAATGATCCTTCCAATACGGAAGCTTCCAGAATATGCTTTTCTTATGCCAATTGTGATGCTCCCCATATCCATCCGGCATATTAGCTGGAGTGTGCCAATTTCCACCACGATTGACTGTTTCCAATGCATCATAATGATCAATTTCTGCTTCTAGATCTTCCCCAGAAATATAAACCGGAGGAGGAACACGAACAGTTTTGTTCTTTCTAAACAACCGCTTATTTCTTCGATATGCATGATGAATCGGTAGAAATCGGCGGTGACAATCAAACCAACTTGTTTTCCGACCATGTTTCAATTGAAACGCATCTGTCCGATTGAGACAATATGGACAAGACAATCGCCCATGCGTAGTCCAACCTGACAACATCCCGTAAGCAGGGAAGTCGCTTATTGTCCACATAAGCACCGCACGCATTGTAAAAATTTTTTTCCTTGCAAAATCATATGTCCGAACCCCGGTATACCACAACTGCTCCAATTCCTGTATCAGAGGCTGCAAAAACACATCAAGGGAACGCTTCGGATGCTTCGGACCTGGTATTAAAATACTCATGAATAAAAATTCCCTTTGCATGCACATATCTGGGGGTAGGTTGTAAGGCGTTAGGATTATTGGCCATAAAGAATATTGCCTACCAGACATACCAAACGGACTAAATCCATCTGTGCAAAGACCAAGATACACATTACGTTTCTCTCTAGCAAAGTCTGGATGTACCGTCTTAAAGTGTTTCCACGCTTTTGCATCTGAAGGATGAGTAACCTCCTCATCTGTTTGCAAATGATCTGCATGCCATCTCATCGATGCAGCTGTCCTCTCGGACTGATACATTCTTTTTAATCTATCAGTTATAGGAAGGTACCACATCCGCTGGAACGGTACCTTACTACGACCAGAACCTTGCGGCTTATATCTTGGCTTATGGCAAAATCGACATTCCAGCAACTTATCATCATCTTTCCAAAAAAGCATGCAATTGTCAACACAGACATCTATCATCTCAGAAGGCAACCCAAGACTATAAACCAGCTTCTGTATCTCATAGTAAGTTTCAGCTGCTAAATTGTCCTCTGGCAAATACTCTTTAAGCAAATCAGCCCAATCATCCATGCAAACCTCAGCTAAGTTATGATCAGTTTTAATAGTCATCATCCTAGCCGCCAACGACAATTTAGAATGTCCTTCTCTACATCCATCGTAGAGTGGCTGATTTGCAGCATCTAGCATATCATAAAAATTTTTTGCATCTAGATTGGGTTCCTCATCATCATGATGATCATGTGCAAATGTACTTACGGTTTCATGAAATGCATCCGTAACCATGTCATGAATCCTATCATTATCTTCACCATGCTGCTCCGCATGCTCATTAAATTGATTAAAATTATTTGATTCATCAAAATTCGATGCTTGATAATTGCTACTACTACTAGCTGCATTTCCCCCATGACCCTCTCCATGATAATACCATATATAGTAATGCGGCATAAACCCTCTATTTAATATATGCGACCACACCTTCGAGATAATGATAAATTTCCTATTCAAGCATCTGGCACAAGGACAGTACATCTTACCACTGATAATCGTATTATGTATACTTCCTGCCTGATGCATGAATCCCTCCACCCCATCACTGAACTCCTTTGTTAGCGATCCATCTGAATCAAGACGATTATACATCCATCTTCTAATTTCGTATATTGACATTTTTTTTTTGTCAGAAGGAAGTAAATATTGTTTTTGAATATGAAATTTTAATTATGAAGTTGGCCACTATATATAGATTTTTATTTTCACTACCATCGAATTACCTACGATTTTACATCGATTTCACATCGATTTTACAACGAATCTAAAAATGTTTACATCGACTTTACAACGATATTAAACATGTTTACCTAACTAAACACCGTGAATTTAAAACGTGCTCACCTAACTGATTAATCGTTGGGAAATCGATGTAAAGTTCAAATTATACAAATCATTGCTAATTCGTGGGTAATTTTACGACGATATTACAACGTTTTATATAAACGTCGTAAAATCGTCGCTACGTTACAACGATTTTACGACGATTTTGATAATCGTCGTAATGTCGTCGGTAATCGTTGTATAATCGTCGCTAATTAGCGACGATTTGACAACGAAAATTATCGTCCCAATTTTGCGACGACTTTACGACGTTTTCAAGAATCGTCGTAAAGTCGTCGCGAAAACGATGGAAATTTGCAACGAATTAAAATCGTCGCAAAAATTCGTTGCAAATTGCCTGTTTTCTTGTAGTGCTTGGACTTGGACCGTTCATTTAGTTTCAATTATACAATAATATATAGAGTCAAAATAATGTATCAGGCCTTATACTTAACTATCCCGCTTGATACGCACATAAACTAATAAATAATTATTTTAACCATAAAAATAAAAAATATTTAAATAATTGATAATATGCGTAATATAATTTATATAATTAGATCTTAATATAAAAACTTACATTTAGTTATTCGGATTTTACATATTATAATTTACAATTAAAAAAATTAAAAAATTGATTCATATTATCCATAAAAATCTCTCTAAATGAATGAGAGGATTCAAGAACCAAATTTTAAATTTTATATAACTTAAAAGTGAATCTAATTGATAAAATCAATATAATCTTATTTGATATATTATAAATCTTATATATATTTAACAATTTACATATTTTTATAGTTTACTTTTTCGATTTTATTAGTTTCCATTTTTGTTATAAACACAATTTTCTTTTTGTTTTCTTGTTATTTTGTATATTTAAAAATAAATAACTAAAAATTGAAAAATTATTACATTGATACATGTCGCGATCCTAATTAACAACGACAAATGTCACGATTTCGTAAGTAAGATAAGTAAGAATTATCTTACGTGACACGCTCACGTTGAGCGATCTAGCTTTATATAATAAGATGTGTCATTATCATCATTTTAGGTTATAAGATAATGTATAGTAGATGGATGATTTTAGAAGGTAACTACAAATTTTAGATTTAATAAGAAAATTTCTGCCACCTCGTCCCATGCGTATATAGGATAGTATAATTAGTTGTCTTGAAGGTTTTATACAATCAATTGAAAATTTTAGCATGGTATAATTTTTATAAATAAAGTAAAAAAAAATAGAATTAGCTAGTGTCAGTAGATATACGTGGAGATTCTTCTTCTAGAATCCAAAATCATAATAATTATTTTTATTATATTTATTCATAGTGGTAACTTGCAATTTCAGCAGGATCTATGTGAAAAGTATTATATTGGCCATTTTGTGGGTTAATTGTAACGTATAATTTTGGATTCTATATGAAAAATCTTATTTTAATATATTCCATATATGGTAGGTGGCCCAATGAGAGCTCACCATCAGGCCCGATCCATCCCAACAAAAATGGTGATCCAAAACATGAAAAAAAAATGTGATCATTTGTAAAATGTATAAAATAAAGTTGTAAGGCATAATTATAATTTAATTTGAAAATTATGAGAAAAAATAAAATAAAATAACTTGATATAAAAATGATAAATATAAAAAAAAATTTGTGGTCTTATCAAAAATGAAAACATTAATTCTGTGGCCTATCAAAAAAAATTTTAAAAAGATATCCAAAACCATGGCCTAACATGTCTAACATGTGCACCGGGCCTGCTCACCATTCACCAATCCAAACCAAAACTTATATTAATACTTAACAAAATAAAATTAATTAATGAAACTGTCATTTATGCCTTCTTAGTTCCGATGGTAATCAACTAGTGAACTAGAAACACTTTTTTAGCTATTGTAAATATAAATAGTAAAAGTATGGAATTACTTATAATAATTTTATTTCAATATCAAATAGGTAATGGACAAGAGGCGAAGTGGGACCAAAAAAGACACTTTTGGGATCACGGTCTTTACTTTTGCTTCACTTCTATGCTTCGTTTCACCAACACACAAAAGCAAAAAGAAAAAGAAAAAATAAACGAATTATATATCCAATATTTCCTCTCTATTTACTTTATTTTTATAATTTTTTTTTATTATTAAACTCGAAAATAATCTCATATTTTTAATGGACTCAAACTAATCTTCTGAGCTTATGATGTCCCACCTAACCAAGAGTTAGTGTGATGATTCCGCATCCGAGGGGATTCAATCCCACCAACAAAGCCGATACTCACTCCGAATGGGAACCACCCCACTACAATTTCTTGATTTATTTTTATTTTTATATTTTTATAATTCTTTATTGCAGTTTTATTAATGTATGATCTTTTAGACACCAAATCTTTGCCCCGAAGTCCCTAACATCAGCCGCATAACCATCCGATTTTTGATGAACTTACCTAAACACAAACTATACCTATATTCTAAATATAACTTACCTAATATATACTTTAAAAATATTATCCTGTTAGTTGGTTAGTTAATTAGTTAATGATTACACGATTTTTTTTTTCGAACTAATGATTACACGATATTGATATAGTTAATAGGGGAAGCAGTTTTGTTTATTGTATATATAGTTTTCTAACCAAAAAAAATGTATATCTACACAATTCAACAATAGTAAATTACTAAGAGAACATTACGTATGTGCGGAGGGTTTTGCCGCAGTCGTCGAAACTTTGGAGATTTTTAGACATCACGCTTTTCCATATAGGGTTATATAAAGAAAAATATCATAAAATAGCACAAAATTTATTTTTTATTCCAAAACTAGCATTATAAATTTAAAATTCCGAAAATAGTACAAATAATTATGTAAAAATACTTGTTTATCCAAAATAAATTTAAAATAAAATAAAATATTATGTTTGGGTTCATTATTTCTAATATAGGGTTTAGTTTTTTCCCATTATAAAATGATTTTATGTCATTTTAATATTAAATTTATACTATTATTATCAAAATTTGTTCTATTATTGTCATTTTCAACTAATGATGCTAAATTTAGAACAAAAATTTTAAAATATGCTATTTTGGTCAATTGCCTTTATATAAAAGTTATAGAGAATTTTTTAACCAAAAAAAAGTTATAGAGAATCAAACTTATAATGATAAATATTGATAATGTCAACGTTATTGTTAATTTAAAATCTAAACACTCGCGGATAGATTTTAGAAAGTTCTAGAAGGAAATTAAAGTATGCAAGAAAAACATGCATGTCTAAGAAATTTGATAAGTCGCACAATTCTTGGTAAGGTAATTTCTGCTTCGGGTTAGAAACTAAAGTATACCAATGTGTCGTGTTGAATTCTTATATAAATATATAAGAGAACTATCTACCCTATAAATAATGCGAAAATACATATATATATATATATATATATATAAATTATTTCATTAAAGTAAGTAGCGGTAGTTCCATGTCAATATATATGACTATAAGAAATGGTTATATATACTCTAAAAGTTTTATATTTTTTTGGTTTTCAACCTCAAAGATTACATTATTATCCATGAGAATTTTTAGTAATTATGACTCGACTAATCTATGGAACCAGAAAAGTTCATATTTAGTTACACAATTAGATAATGTGATTAAGGGATTAAGAGAACGGGATAACGGGATGGGGTCCACGTGGCCAACCAGCCTGCAACAGCAACTCGTGAGACTAATGATAGAGGGCTCGCTCACGCCGGACCGGCAGCCGCCACGTCAGCACATCATTCCGTTTTTTTCCCTTGTGGGTCCCGCTCAAACTCCTCGCTGTTTTTTTAAACGAGTCACACTTTTACCAGCTAATTCGGCGGCTCTGAGCTAAGCTTAACCTTTTTAATGCAACAAACCCTAAGACGTAATTCTCATTTATTCTCGAGCTGTTTTTTTCAATGTTTTGAAAACCGGACCAGGAATACTTTTGGATCATGGGTTAATATGATTTGACTGGATTCAACCGGGTTTTATTATACTTTTAGAATACCTTGAATAATTAAATATTAAATAAAAGTTTCAATAATTGTATTATTAGAAGGCCATACCTTGATTTTGAATTTATATGCATCGATATGTAAGAGAGACTCGGAAAGAAAAAAACAAAACAAGTGTAAAAGACTAAAAATCATAATCTTTAGAAACTCTATTATATTGTTTTTAATTTTTTTAAAAAAATATCATTGACTTAAAGCGTAAAAACTAAAATCCAAATGAATATGTTTTAAGTTTAAAAAAAAAAAAATTAAACCCGGTTTGATGCGGTTAGATGGGTCACTGGTTTCTGGTTTGTTAGTGCAAGACTTTATCTATTTTTGTTTGAGTGCCATTAACAAAAGCAACAAAAAAAAGACTTTATTCAGCAAATTTCTACCCATAATTAAGAGGTTATATAGAACAATTTTTAGATCTTTGAAACCATATCGTTTGATCAAAAGCTTAATTATGCTACAGCGGTTTTCTACTATTGTTATTGTTGTGTTATAGAATAGATTCAAATTCAGTAGTTTTCTTAACGTGTAAATAATTGTTTACTTAATATTTCCAACCCTGTAATTAAATCCTTAGAAACATATATTTTACACTTAAATTTTTACTAAGTGAATGTAATCTCATGGTCATCAAGGCTAGATATTGATTTTCGTTGGATGCATCTTATCTTTGATTATTGAAAAAAAATTACATAAAGATGCACATCGTGAAGATTAGTCTCGATTTAGGTATAATACACATAAATGAATGATTTTCACGTTTTCTTTTTGTTGTATAGTAATCAATGGCCAAAACTTTTATGTAAAAGTTTTAAGTTAAGACTTAGATGAGAATAACTAATTGAGTTCTTTATGCTCACAATAGTCAGTTGAACCAAAACGAAGCGGGGTAGATGTCTGTGATAATATATATGGTTACTTTTTAAGTTTCGAGAGAATGAAAATATTCAGGCCAGTATATTAGTATATATACACACATTATATATGTAATGGTGTAAATAGAGGGTAATAGCTAGTTACTTTTCAAAAGTATCATGTAAATTCATTTTGCAGGTATTCTTCAAGAAGATACATACACTTTTTACACACACAAAAAAAAGGAGATACATACACTTTCATAATATTTTTGGTATGTCTCCACATTTTTTTTTTTTGATAAAATGTTAATATATTTACCAATGGAACAATTTGTTTACAAAAGTTTTGGCGAAGCTAATAAGTTTAAAGAGGCCCAAAAAAAGAGTAAAAAAGCCTAATCGAAACAGGGTGAAAGAGATCCAACGAAATCAACAATTTACTCAAAGGAGAACCAGATGGAGAGAAGATTCTTGAATGTCTTGCGGTGAAGGCGAGCAAGGATGGTATCCTTGATGCACCTATCAATATGTTTGAAGAGCATTTGATGAGAGAGAATGATACCGTTGTGGAGGCGAGAGTTTCTCTCCTTCCAAAGGTAGAAAGCAGTAGCTTGGATCACGAGTCGGCGAAGCGTGGCAACCAGCTTTGGAGCTGGCCTGGCTAACCAGGAAATAAGAGTTGACCAGATCGGGAAGGACATTGTTGGGTGGCCGAGACGTCTAAGGACATCGTCCCAAACGTTCTTACTGAAATCACATTGTAATATCAGGTGATCCCGAGTTTCATTATGGTGGTTGCAAAAACAACATGAACTAAGGCTGTTCAGGCCCCAAGACACAAGACGATCACGCACAGGAAGCCTATCAAGATGCATAACCCAGAAAGTAAATGCATGCTTGGGGATAAAACCTTTGAACCAAATCTGTTTCGTCCAAGGAAGAGACTGAGCTCGTGGTCTTAGTTGTTCCCATGTTTGGCTTGCTGAGAAGCTAACATTTGAAGTACCATCAATATCCCAAGAGTAAGAATCGGGACCCAAGGAAAGGTTTGAAACAGGCGTCTGGAGCAACTTATTCCGCAGAGTAATAAGCTCTGTATTTCGAGATCGGAAAAAAGGTAACCGCCAACCAGAGGTAGAGAAAGCATCCGTCACAGTACTTGAAATAGGAACACCAAGTAACCGCGGTCCGTCTGTGCCAACGAAGTCAATCAAAGGATCCAAATCCAACCAGTGATCCAGCCAAAATCTTGCTGTAGCACCATCTGAAACAGAACAACACATAAATCTTTTTGCTAAATGTCTCAGGCTAAGAAGAGACTTGGATATCCAAGAAGCATTTGAATGTCTCCACATTTCGTTTCATCGGAATGATTATATATGCATGTGAGTGCAAGTACCTACATATTTTCTTTAACCATTTTTATAAAAAAAAGAAAGTACATGCATGTTTGTTTATTATGTGAATTTTGGGGAAAATTTTGAATTACAGAAAGAAAAAAATAATAAAATTTTGTGATATTTTCTGTTATTGGTTTAATAGATTAAATGTTCCAGGATTTATTTTTAAAAACTTTGGTTCCAAATTTTGCCTAACTAAAGTATATCGTGTGATTAGAAATAATTAATGTTCCATGTTTTATAGTATTTTAAAAACTTTGGTTCCGAATTTGTCTTACTAAAAAATATTTTGTCATTAATTTCACATTAATACCCTACTCCATAGCTGAAAGAGTTTTTTTTACTCCTAGGTACTAGATTACCGAGTCACATTGCAAAAATTTATATCTACTAGGATTTAATCCGCACTAATTATAATGCGAAGTAATTTTTTTTAAAAAAAATTGTTTTAAAATTTAAGAAAATTGATTTTATCTCAAATTTACAATATAGCTAACTAATGATTATAGATAAAACTGTCAATTTGTAATAATTTGTCTATTTAACCCGTTTTGCTGTGAATTAAAATATTATTCGGACTAATCCGCAAAAACTTATAATCTTGAAAACATGACTCTAATATGCACAGTTAAATGACTCTCGTTTTTGTGATTTGTCTACGAACTCTTTTAAAAAAAATAATTTTCTTGTGTCTAACTTTTTATAAAATTAGTAAAATATTTTTCAATTTTTGTTTTGATATATATTCAAATAAAATATAATAAACTATAGTGAAAAATATAGCAAGATTTTGAATAGATTTTTTCTTTGAATATATATGAATTGATTATTATTTTAAAATATATAGTATTAAAAATAATTAAGAAATTAAATAATAAATAACATCTTCAATGTAAAATATATACTTTCCATATTCTAATCAATAATTTGAAAAGACTATTATATCATTTTCTATTTCAATTATGTTTTGTTATTTGTAATGGTATTTTATGTAATAACTTACAAAACAAAGTTCATTTTTAAAAATGTCTTCTTAAATAATATTATAGATATATTCTTTCCATATTCTAATCAATAATTTGAAAATACTATTATATCATTTCCTATTTCAATTATGTTTTGTTATTTATAATGGCATTTTATGTAATAACTTACAAAACAAAGTTCATTTTTAAAAATGTCTTCTTAAATAATATTATAGAGATATAGAGATTGGTCATTTCAATATTAGCACAAAGAATTTGAAGGAAAAAAAATCAAACCAACTCCCTACAAAAGAATTGTTAATTCACTTTAGTTATTGGTGGGGATACACGGTTTTGAATAAATCACTCGTATATTCAAATCTTGATTGGGTTAAAATCCTATGAAGTAGTGAATTATAACTAAATTATCTTCAATTTTTTTATGAAATCTGTAGATAAAATGATAGTCTTATGTGCAGTAACGTTCGAACAATTACAGTAACTATCGAAATAATGAACGATGGATATCCGAATAACTCTGGATTTCTATAGATATTTCGACAAAGATTTTCTCGCATATCTAGTTATCTACCATCAAACTAGCAGATATCTTTGGGTTCTAAACTAGCTTTGTTACTTTTAGTAAGGATATAAGACATTTTGTTGGACATAAAAGAAGTCCAAACTTTTTTTTTTAAAAAGCTTAATGTGAGGACTTGAAAAGAAAAAAAAACCTTAATATTGATGATCAAACATATCCATCAAGAGCTGGTGGGTGGTAATGGATGTTGCCATCTCTCTCTCTCTCTTTACCCCCTTATCCTCCTCTCTCTTCCCCCCCGAAGCTTTTGCAACAAATAAAGTACCCTCTCTCTCTCTCTCTAGGTGCAAGAGGACTCAGAGAGAGAAAATATGATTGATAGGGAAAGAGGGAGAGAGAGAGGAAGTAAAATATAATAGATTATTAGGACACGATTGTCATCTTTTGTGTTGTGTCTTGTGTGCGCTCTCCTTTTCTTTATCGATTGATCTTCTTTATTTAACCCTATTCTCTTTCTCTTTTCCCATTCTTTCTATCATTCCCTCGCTCTCTCTCTCTCTCTCTTTCTCTCTCGGGATCCGATATCTCTTTCAAGTAACCTATTCCCGAGGAGCACTGTCAAATCTTGCCCACTCTTCTTTCAGGGATCTCTCCCTAGTCTTGTGATCAAGTGTTCAAACTTCTGATGTTAGCTATAGCAAGTACGAGAGGATCATACAATAGCCGAAACTTAAAGCTTTGTTAGAAGCTATTTAAAAGGTTTCAGCTGGATCATCCTGCATCTAGAGTTTCTTCAGGTAAAACCCTAATTTTTTGTCAACTTTCGATTCAATCTCCGATATTTTGTGTATTTTCTTCTTTAGGTAATTTTATTTGCTTTTAAATTTTCTTTATTAATCCTTGATCATCATCTTCGACAATCACCTTAATCATCATCATCTCGTCATACTCAATGTTGCTGATGTTACAAGCAAAGCAAAATATGTATCATATAAATCTGAAATATTAGTTTAATAAATATAACAAATAAGTAAGGATCTTTAACCCAAAACCAAAATAAGTAGGTTTTTTTTTCTTGTTGAGTTAACTAGACCATAAGATTTTATACAACAATCTAGACAATTAAACTCCCTGGGCCATCATCTCTTTAAAGATTTTTCTCCTCTTCATCTTCTGATATCTACTATTTGGTTATAATTGCATGAACAAAGAAAAAAAACCAAGATGGTGTTATACAATTGAAGCAATAAATAAGCAGAAATTAATTTTAATTAATACATCTAGTACATATAAATTTGAAATTCATGCATCTTTTTTGTAAAAGGAAATTCATGCATCTAAGTAAATCAATTTAACGTTGTCAAAAAGAAAAGTAAATCAATCTAACTATCATCATATGATATTGGAAATTGTTCGGCTAATTTCACTGATTTTAGTTTTTGGAAAATTCAATTCTATACCATGAATCTCAATAAAATGAATTTAACTTTAATTTCTCGAAGAAGGATAACTAACCATGTGAATGGTTTTCATATATCATAGATATATATAGTAAAACTATTTCTTGAAATAAATAAATGTATGACGGTAGTAGTTCTGTCGATTTTGAGTGTAGAATTCATTCTCTTATAAACTAAGAATATATAGACGCATAATAATGGGCATGATTGGTAACATGTGTAGCTTTCGAGTTTTATGCATTGGTTTTTTGGCTGTAGATTATTTAGCTGTAAGATTTTGGATGTGGCTTTTAAAAAAGTAAAAGACATGAAATATGGGCTGTGGAAATATAGCTATGTACAGCCAAAAAAAGATACAAATGACTGTAGATTTAAAAATCTGTAGAAATCATGATTAGAAATTAAAAATCTGTAGAGATTATGATTGAAAAAAAATTAGCTGTAGAAATAAATATAGCTGTGCAGCTTCTAAAACTCATTCCAATCAATCCCAATATGTTTATGTCGAAATAATATATCCAATACACATCCACGTTACGTAGAAAATGTAACTAGCTATAGCAATATCTTATGTTTGTAAATTGTAATCTCATGATTTTGATTTCAATTTGTTTGGTAATTTTCTTATAAGCAGGTAATTAATCGATCAAGAAGACTAAAGGATGAATTCATTTTCCCACGTCCCTCCGGGTTTTAGATTTCACCCGACAGACGAAGAACTTGTAGACTACTACTTGAGGAAAAAAGTTGCATCGAAGAGAATAGAAATCGATTTCATAAAGGACATTGATCTTTACAAGATTGAGCCATGGGATCTTCAAGGTTTGCCAAATCCAACCATACTTACTCTTCTTCAATCCTTTGTTTCGACTTCCTAAGGAATGTTTTGTAAACTGTTCTTATTATTCTTTCGTGGAAATAGAGTTGTGCAAAATTGGGCATGAAGAACAGAGTGATTGGTACTTCTTTAGCCATAAAGACAAGAAGTATCCCACGGGGACTCGAACCAATAGAGCAACAAAAGCAGGGTTCTGGAAAGCAACCGGAAGAGACAAGGCTATATATTTGAGGCATAGTCTCATTGGTATGAGGAAAACACTTGTGTTTTACAAGGGAAGAGCCCCAAATGGACAAAAATCCGATTGGATAATGCACGAATACCGCTTAGAAACTGATGAAAATGGAACTCCTCAGGTATAATATTAACCCTAAACCATAACTTCTCTTTACAATTTATTTGAATCTTATGTTAAACAATCGCAATCTATGATCTTCTTAACCCATTTGAGTTAATCCCATATTATATATATGATATCTGGTTGTAGGAAGAAGGATGGGTTGTGTGTAGGGTTTTCAAGAAGAGATTGGCTGCAGTTAGACGAATGGGAGATTACGACTCATCGCCTTCACATTGGTACGACGATCAGCTCTCTTTTATGGCCTCTGAGCTCGAGACAAACGGTCCACGACGGATTATCCCCAATCATCATCATCATCAGCACCATCACGAGCACCATCAGCCTTTGCCATATGGACTCAATGCATCTGCTTACACTCTCAACGACCCTAACTTGCGATGCAAGCAAGAGCTAGGACTACAATACAACCACCTGGTACAACAACATCATCTTCTTCATGAATCTCCTTTATCATTCCTTCAACTTCCTCAACTTGAAAGCCCTACGATCCAGCAAGATAATAGTAATTGCAACTCTCTTCCTTACGGAACAAGCAACATCGATAATAACTCGAGCCATAATGCTAATTTGCAGCAGTCTAATCTCGCACATGAGGAACAATTGAATCAAGGGAATCAGAGTTTCAGCTCTATATACATGAATAGCGGGAACGAGCAAGCGATGGACCAAGTCACGGACTGGAGGGTTCTCGATAAATTTGTTGCTTCTCAGCTAAGCAACGAGGAGGCCGCCACAGCTTCTGCTTCTCTACAGAACAATTCCAAGGACACAAGCAACGCAGAGTACCAAGTTGATGAAGAAAAAGATCCAAAAAGGGTTTCAGACATGGGAGAAGAATATACTGCTTCTACTTCTTCGAGTTGTCAGATTGATCTATGGAAGTGAGCAGAAGGAGAAGTTTATATCATATAAATGAATATATACATATATCTATATACGTACACACGAACACTAATCAAGTGTAGATGATGATGATGGTACAGATTTATATTTGCTTTGATTGATTCTTACTACATTATTGAACTTATGTTATATATATGCATATATATACATTGCGTATCTATGCATGTATACTTGTACTCAATATGATTAACCATATAAACTCTAATCTAAATGTAACTCCAATATTTTTTTAATAGACAATTGTCTCTTCTTATTATTATAGTTTTTAAATAATCTTCTAGTTCTATATGTATACGCATCCACTTACAAACAGAGCCATTTATATCCACATCTCAATTTGTTCTTTAGAAGTGTTCAATTTTAATATTAAAAAATTAAGATTCTTGAATCACATATTCTAGATGACAACTATGCTTGAATGATGTGTTTATTGAACATACACACAATCTACACAAGTCATATATATAGCAAATTCAGAAAACATATTCAAATGAAACATGTTGTCTGGCCACTTACCGGAGTTGTGTTCATGGGTATAATAGCTCCAAGGAAGCTTGAAGAGTGTGCATAACCATAAATAATGAAAAAGAAGAAGGAGAAGAATGTGGCTTGAAGGAGATACAAATTTTTTAATGACATATGTTGGCTCGAGTCAAGATTATGTTATATAGAGACAGACCGTGAAAAAAGAACGAAGAACCTTTTTTTGTTTCTTTTGGTCACAAGAAAGAAGAAGTTAAAGCATAAAGCATTTACATTTTCTCATGAAGAATTTTATAATTATTGTGTTTGTTTCAAGGTCGGCACAAAAAGAAACCGTAGCTTATAATTTACTTCGATAATCTTTTTTTTATAACTTTCTACTGCGATTAATGAATATAATTTGTGATTAAATGCTACACATGAATTAATGTTTGTATCTAACGATTTTTTATGTATATAAATGTGTGGTAAGATCCAAGAATGAAAAAGATGCAAAATATTGGAGATGATGCTTTTGTGTTTCTAGGAATTATGAGCTTCAAACTCCGAACTGATTAACAATAAATAAAAAAAAAACTCATGTATTATTACTACTTAAGATTCATTTTTATTTTTGATGAGACATTCTAACACTTTTTGTTTTGCTTTGTTAAAGTGAGACATTCTAACGTGTATACTGAAACTCCTATACACAATCCAAAAATACATCAATCACATATCATACGAGATATGTTGTTTTAAACCTTCACCCAAATCTGATAGGACCAAATCAGTTGTTTTAAACTAGTTCGAACTTATACATTTGAATCTAATGTATTGAAACTTAATTTATTTTAAAAATGTTGTAAACTTTATCGCAAATTCCATCCCATACGATAGTCCATCGTAAATTTGTAACATTCCGTAGGAAATTTCATCGCTATGAGCCTATGCTGCAAGATAATCCAAATAAAAGCGACGAATATTATTTTATTTGTCGATGTGGAATTTTTTTTTTTTTTTTTGATTAATAAAATGATGTGGAATTATTTCTTAAATCATTTCCTTTTTGTAGAAATTTGAGATAATGATCGAAAATCTTCCCCGTTAATTTTGGTGCAAGGAACATCATGATTTGGGCGTGATCTTTGGGTTTGAATACACGGTAATGAATCTAATGATATATCCAAAATTTCTTATTTCGGTAACCTATAGAAAAAAACAATAGATCAACCATTCAAAAAATTTTTTTTGATTAATTAGCAGTTAATCACCAATGCTGTCGATACCGATCTAAAACTCAGGGTAACATTAAGCATAATATGAGACAAAAGCATGTGAAGTGTCATCATTAGTGTTATTTACTTTCTTTATAGGCCACAAATCCCAAGACCATAATATGTTTTGAATTTAACAAAATTTGAAGTAATTACTCAATTAAAAAAGTGTACTTCCTCTGTTTTATAAAAATCGATTTCCTTAAATTGTCACACATTAAAAACATCTATTTGTTATTTGAAACATTAATAATTAAAATTCTGAAAATAATGCAAAACAAATTGTCAAATTTCATAATAGATATATTTGTTACCTCTTTTTTGTTTTTTCTTTCCGGTCATTTACAATTTAATATACTACAATAAACATTACAATACATGATTACTGTTACACAACATATGAAGACACAAATGTTATATCTGCATTGTAATCACACACATGATCTTAACACATTGAAACTAGGTGGCGTCACAAAGACCAGTCTTTTCGTCGCAGAATCCATCACGGCCGAGCAGACGTTGAGGCGGTGCACTGAGTAAAGGAGACGAAGGCGAGCCATATGCATTTCTCCGGCTATTTCCACACCCAAGACTCTTCCTTGTGCTCACTCCGGTCAATGGGTTTGTCCCGTTTGCGTATTTACACAGAGCCTTTGATACAAAATACAAAACCATTTGTAAAAAGCTTTTTCAGCATCTGTTAATGGAAGCTATGGATAAATGTAAATGGTGTGTTAAGTAACAACGTGATACGTTGGGCCAAATGATTGGGCTTCTACCTTATAGTATCTATAATTATCTATGGAAATAACCACTGTTAAGGGTCATGTCTCTATTTACTTTTACCGTAAAGAGTCTAGGGTAAGGGAGGTTAAGCACTATATATATAAAAGTGCAGAGAGTGAGTGAGGTAACAAGCATTTGGTGATTGTTCACAAGGGGGAGTGGGAGGAGCTCCATTATCAAAATCCTCAAGTTTCCTTGTAATCCAACGTTATCTTCTATATATCGATATTTCTGAAACTACACGTAACACAACGTTACCTGTTTCTGAAGAAGATCAATCACAGCGTCACTAAAATCGGCACCTTCGATCTTTGCACCACCGAGGTCACTACGGGTTAGAACCGAACGCACAAGAATTGCATTTGTCAAATTTGCCTCGTTTAGCACCTAAAATCGCCAGAAAAGAATCGAGCTTTAACCGAAAGGAAAATGCCTCACATGCAAGTATATATATATATATACAAAGTCTAGTGTATGTCTCTTACCATCCGGTCCATCAATGTATCGCTCAAATCAGCACCTGAAGAATCAAAATTCATACTTTTCAAAGATGCAAACCACAAATTAAGATCAAGGAAGACGAGAAGATTGAAATAAATTTTATTCAAAATATAATCTCTGATTTTCTGAGGGCTTAAGTAGTTTAAACAGCAAACCAACCGAAGAATTGTGTCAGCTCATAGAGACTTGCCAGACTTTATTGGGACACAGACGTAATCAAGTCATCATATCTCAAATTTCTAAGGCTCACACTTATAGATTTGAAAGACTAGGAATTCTGAGAAGCAAATCCAAAAGAAAATCCAGGCGTTGAATCTAATCAATATCTAGGGAAATTCTAGGAGAGCTAAAAATGTTAGCAATGGATCTAATCAAGGATGCAACGCAAAGAGTTTGATTTGTGGAGGCAAAGGAATTGAGATTCAGAAAAGTCTAGTGAAAGGGTACATGTTACAAATCAATTCTCTTTCATAAGTCTAATACCAAAAAATCCATAATCATTGGAAAGGGAAGGCTACATGATAGCACAGTTGAGAGAGCCTACCTGAGAAGTTAGCTTTGTATGCAACCGCTTTCTCAAGATAGGCGCCATTGAAGGTCGAACCGCTGAAATCAGACTCTCTCATGTCTGCAGAAGTGAAGTTGGCTCTTCTGCAACAATATCAGTAAGCCACTACACATAATTCAGAAGTAGAACAAAAGTCTTGCTTCTTCAGATTGATGCTTTGGTTTTATATAGTGTTTGTTGATCCAAGATTCCATTAGTCAAACAAAATTGTGCAAACTTGAAAAAATTTACTTCCTAAAAGATCAAAACTTTGAACTTTGTTATGTTGATTCCAATTTCCATCACCGACGATAGGCAAATATTTACCTGAAATTTTCATTGGCGTGAATTGTTTTGCTGCAAAACAAAAAGTGTTCATCTCAGCGAACTTCCAACATCGGAAACAAATGAAAATTCTCAAAAGGTTTAAATTTTAACGCAAATCTTCGAAAACTTTAAGACAAGAACCTAATATGATACCTGAGATCAGCAGAACCGAACTGAGCAGCCGATCCTATCCCAAACTCGCCACGTGTATCGGCCTCAAACTTGTTAAGCTCTGCCATGGCCGGAACGCCGGAGCTCGAGGCGATAACCGCCGCTGCTAACGCTGCAGATAAAATCCTCTTCCACGTCTTCGATTCTCCGCCGGAGTAACAATCTTCCCTTTTCGAAAAACAATTCGATGCCATAAGCTTCTGAAAACCCAAAATTTGCGAAAACGAGGAAACATTGAGATTCCCCGTCTGCGAGGGAAGTGTTGGAGTCTCACCTATGGTTTGACGAATCTTTGATTTCTGGGTTTGAATGGGAGATTAGCTGAAGACGCCTCAATGGGTATCTCGGAAAATGGTACAGAGACTTTGAGACAGAAGTTGAGGATCGCGAAACGTCAAGTGACTTCATGGGTAGAGGAGAGAGCGAAGAGAAAGCCATTGTTAAAGGTCTAAACTTTACAGAACACAAGTGCTACTTTCAACTTTATAGAGAAGACATGGTCTCGCACGTGTGAAAGATTTCGATCTTTATCCACTTTGGTTGGGCAAGATGTGTACACGTATGTCACTTGTGTTCATCTGTTTTGTTCTTGGTTTCTTAAACTTCCAAGTCATGCACAATTTAACTCGACTCTGTTCTGCCTTGTGACACAGAACACAAAAACAGAGAAAAATTGGATCTTTGGTTCAACAACACAATCATAACCAGAAATATATTGCGAAATCATAACAACAAAAATCCACAAGGCGGTGAGGATAACGAAAGCAAAACTAGTTTAGAATGTGTAATACTCTTCGAGCATTTCTGGTAAGAAGTCGGGGTCTACAAGTGCACCCTTCTTGATCTTCTCTTGAAGGTCTAAACTCTTGGGAAGTATAATCTCGATTCCTAGCCCTTGTGTAGAGAAATACCTCTCCAACAAAATCTGTAACATAAGATATTCGATCAGAACCATAACTATATTTTACAACTCAAGATCATCTTCTCATTGCCTTACCACTGCAGCGAATGCATCTTCTCTGTTCTGTCTTTCACTCTTGCTGAGTCCCCTGGAAGAATAGAATGCTCAAACATCGTCAGGTTCAAATCATTCACACATTAAGTAACCGAAATTCTCATGTACATTAAGATTGCTCAAATGTATTGAAACATGAATTGCTAAACCAAGAGCAGAGAGATTGAGATGAGGAACTAACATTACAATCATTCTGTCTGAAGCTTCTGATGATGTCCCATGTTCATCCAATAAATAAACCCTCCAACCCCTGAAAAGCCCAGCAATTTCACCATTTCACATTTCGTCTATATCATAAATGTATATGTAATGTGTGTGAGTGTGCCTCACTTCTCGGCGGCTTGGACTGCAAGCCGTCCGGCAACAGATCGAACTTTGTTTGACTGGATCGTCTCTTTCCCGTCGGAAGATCTCGGCAACCCAATTATGAATTCATCAACCTCCTGCAAAACTCCGGTTTTATTATATTTCTGTGAAATTATGCGAAAAAAATATCGAAATTTATACCTCTTCTTCGGCAATTCCTAGTAGCTTGGTCTCGAGCTTTTGCCCTCTCGATTTCAAAATCTAGTAATACCCAAATCACATCAATTCATTAAATCTTAAGCAGACAAGAGATGGACAGATTCGAAGTTACCGTGAGAGGTCGAAAGGTGTAGCCTTTACTAATCGCGATTCCGGTCCGAGATAACCCTAAATCTACGCCGAGACTGAACCCACCTCTCCAGTTCTGGTCTTCTTTTCGGCGAACGGCATTAGGGGGAATTTCATCAATTGACGTCGCTGCCCTCAAGACCAGAGGATAATTACGGGATCTAATGGGAGATAGACGAGGAAAGAGAGGGGTATTTACGTGTTTTTGGGTTCCGAAGGAAATCGCGATGGAGGAAAAATATTGAAGAGAACACATGACAGTAGCAGCAAGAGACCAACAGTTTCAAACACTTTGAGTCGATTAGCTTTTTGTTCTCGAACCTTCTCAACTCCTCCGAAGGTTTTAATTTTTTCATGAACAAATAAAATCAAAATCAAACCTTTGAATACTTTTATTTCACCAAAATTTTCAATTTTTATAATGATAGTGAGAAAAAGGGTTCTCAAGAATAATATGATGGTGTTTTTCAGTGCCATTTTTTCTTACATGATGAATCAAAGATCACACCCGAGCCATATATATAAAAGATAACAAATAATCTACAAAAAGATTAAGAAAAAAACGAATTTAGGTGGGTAAATAATCAGGTGCGGGAGAGAGCACGGACAACATCCTCAGAGTAAGGGTGAATAAAAGCACTGTTCATTTGCCAGACTTTAAACGACGCCGTAACAGTCGCATCAATAGCATTGTTGAACAAGAAAAGCTTCGCTGCTCCATATATGGCTTTTGTCGGATATACTCTTGACGTTATACATGTTCTTCCACCTTGTCCAAATCCTTCTACTATCGAATGATCCACCTATTAATAAAACATGAAAGAAAAGAAAATAATTCAATCCATATTGTATTTGTATTAATGAAATTAATATATCAAGGAACGTAAGGTTATTATGATTGGTAAATTACCAATATTCTCATGGTCAATTTTTCCCCTTTTAGAACCGGTACAACACTACCATAAATCGGTTTAACGACATCGTTTGCAAAAGATGACCTGTTACAAGAAAATGTTGTTATTTTTCATAATCCATATGAATATGTTATGGTCAGACTTTCATTAGTAATAGATTTCAAGAAATTCTAATACCTTGAGGTGTCTGTGCAGAAGAAAGTTTTGAGCTTCGAATCTTTTCCCTTAGCCACATAAAAGTAAACCGGAGTTTGCTCCGACAACTTCTCATCCGCGAGAACCGAGAATCCGAATGGCCCCAAAGCACCTCGGACGGTGGAGCCTCCGCTGTTCTGGCAGCTGAATTCCTCAGCCTCAGCCACCACCGAAGCGTTACCGAGGATGTTGTCGAGAGATTCTTTTGTGATCGTGAATTCTGCTTCGATGTCTAGCTGAGCTGCGGAACCCACATCGACCGGCACCACTGTCCCGGGACCGACTTCCATATCGAATTTCTTGCTGCTTAGTCTAAGAGATTTGATTTCTTCCACTGGCCATTGAACCAAGTTCTTCCCTGTCTTTGTGTCGAGGACAACGGTTCTTGGGACACCCTGGTCATAGTATAAGCAAAAGATTAGCCCCAACTTGGATTACAAGCAACCACAACAAATAACCTAACTTTAACAGCACGCTACGGTAAGGAAACAAAACATACCTGAAGAGAAGACCAGCCCTTTTGTACATCAGCAGCCTCACTGTCAGATTCACCAATCCAACCCCACAAGATTCTCCGACCCTTGTTCTGGTCATAAAACGTCTTTGAAGCATAGAACTTTCCGTAATCATATCTTAAACTAGTACTAATCCCGACATCGATAGTTGGATCATCCGGGATCCATGTCCCGTTCGAATCGAAATACGTCCCTACTGCATAATGGTCGATCCTGGTGTCGTCCATGCTAGCCTTCACGATGTGCTTCACATCCGGTCCGTTGACCGATGTCTCGAGCCCATTGACAGCGGTCTTAGACACCGGATAAAAGTCAACGCACTCCCACATCCCGGTGTTTGGAACTCGGTGCAACAATGTGTCGAGTTTATCGTACGTCTTAAAGTCGGTCGTGTCGTACACGAGCGAGATTCCGGTTCTGTTGATCTTGGAACCAATTGTGATCCGCCATTTTCCGGCTGATGTCTTCCACGCAGTTGTCGGGTCGCGGAAGTCCTTTGGGAGAATACCCGGAGGAGGTACGAGAACCGGATTGCCCGGAAATTTGACCCATTTCAACAGAAGAGGGTCGTTGGGGTCCTCAGGGTAGGCAAGGTTTTGGACCTAAAAAAGATCATTGATTAAATCATTAAACCTAATTTACATGTTCAATATCTAACTTACCAAAAATCTGGCTTTATAAACTTAACTCTATTATCTGCCTAACAATTCGTGAACTACTCTATTATATAAAAAAATCATAATACTTTTATCAAAAAAATTGTCATATGTTCACACATAATTTCATATAAACACCATTGAATTTAACCATTTTCTAATGGTTTTATTTAGTTAAAAAGTATTGTTTTGCTTACAAAAACTTGTTGGATTTGATCGTTAATTGAATTTAACCATATGTATTAGAGTTTTACTAGCTTTTATATTTAGAGCCGAAAATCGGTAGTAAATCACAAAACTTTGTTAGATCTGGTTTTTGTTTTATAGTGCTACTGTCTTAAAACTGTTAGTTTGATTTGGTTCCAACATTTAAACATTGATATGTAAAGTTGAAATTACATCGAGATACATACCTGTACGAATTTATCGGTGGAACCGGTGTAAAGCATGACGATAGAGCCATCGGGGAGGATTGTGGCTGAGCCGGTCCAGACACCATTGGCGTCGTACCATTGGTCAGCAATCATGGCTAAGGGCAAATGGACCCAATGGATCAGATCCTTAGACACGGAATGACCCCAAACAATGTCACCCCATACGGCTGCGTTTGGGTTGTATTGGTAGAAGAAATGGTACCATCCCTTGTAGAACAATGGACCTGGAGAAATGTAAAACGTTTTATTTTATTGGGGTCAAAATGAGAATAACTCCGAAATATTGGGGATTCTAATTGGTAATTCTAATTGGTAAATTGAGAAAGTTTCTAGGTATCATATCGAAATATAGCATAGTTTAGTATACCCCACTGGCTTATCCAATTTGAGACAAGATCCAAACTTTGCATTCATAACGATTTATACAAGAGACCCTTTACGCAATCAAGATTACTTTTCTATGGCAACCAATGATTTAGCATGTAGATTGCTATTGGTTGTGTGGAAGGTAACTCTGTTCTGATTTTGTCTGCGAACCTTTTACTCTTTTACGAGTATTTTTGTTTTGTTTAATATTTTAACTTTGGCTACAACGTGGGTTGTGTGATATCATGTTCTGTGATCTACTACCTCGTGTCGCTCCAATTATTTCTTATATTTTTTTTCATATTGTACACTAAAAAAACATATAATATACCAAAATTAACGGGATCTAAGAGAATTATTTTTTTCTAGAACAGGAAAAGAAAGGAAAGTGAACTTACCATTAGGATCTGCAGAAAGAAAATCCCAAATTTGCCATTGACCATCGCCATAGTTAGTGGATAAAAGGAAACAAAAGAACAAAATATTAGAACAAAATCAGAGGCTAATTAGTAATTTACTTATAACTAAGTAATTATAATTCGCTTGATTTGAATGAATCCATCACTGTTGCATAATTTGGAAATCTGAAGATGATTTCAACATTATTTCCAATATTAAGGAAAAAAAAGAATATATGAAACGTAAAATTGAATATTCTTTGAATTTGTAACAAAAAGAGGAAATGTTTTTTTTTGTTTCTTTTGCTGTTATTTTTCAACCAAATTAACAGCTAATTAAAATCAATAAAACTCGTTTTTTAAAAAAAAAAATTATTTTCGCGTACCGTTCATCCAATTCTGCTCAGGCTGGAAATGGAACGCCGTTCGTTGCCAAGACAACATACTGTTGTTCCATGCGAACGCCGCCGTATTCCGGTCACCGGAAAATTTCCACAACTGGTCATTGCTTTTCTCCGACACGCCAGCGAGACGGGCACGTGACGTTGTCGTCGCTGTTTCGTCGATTTTAGCGTCGTTGGATCTAGATCCGTCGTGTGTGGCTATGAGAGCGACGTAAAAGGCGATAAACAAAAGCCCAAATGAGACGGCGAGGAGACCTTTAACGGGTCGTCTACGGAGATGGGTTTCCGGATTCGGGTCGGATCTTGACCCGTCGGATAACAATGGGTCTTCTTCTCTGGCGGAGATTGGCAAAAGAGCATCGGAAATCGCCATTGTTTTTTTTTGTTTTCTCGTTTTCGAGTTTCTTTTTGAGATTTGATGGCACGAGAAAGGGCAAGTGCATTTATATATTTATAATATCGGAAAATCAAATCAAAAAAAAAAAAAATGAATCACACAAGAAGAGAGAAAAGTATGTCTTCCTGCTTCGCTGGAAGAAAGAGAATTAGTGTCCAAATGTCAAAAGTAAAGAGGTTGGTCTACAAATTATAACTGTAATTTCTATCTGTATTATTAGGAAAAAAACATTGTTTAGTTTAAAGTTTTTTTCTAGTGGAGTTAAAATAAAATTTATTTTCTTATTTTCTTCTGTATTTTCTATTTTAGTGTTTTTTTTACCAGTCTTTACCAGTCTAAACTGGGTTAGTTCATGAAACGTAAATTAATATAATTTCCCAAAATGGAAAAATAAAGTAAAACAATTTCATAAGGAAAACAATTGTTGTATTCTTCGTCCTTATCTGTTTATTAGTCTTTCGTTTGTTTGAATGGGTATGACAATGATATGAGTTTTATACTGAATTGTCCACGTACTTTTATACAAATCCATAGAGAGAAACGTTAATCCATAGTCTTTAGACTTTTTTGAAAATTGAGTTGGTAGATCGGTTTTTTACATGGTATGATTTTTCATTTTTGCAGTGCAAATGTTATCTAACATATGACATGAAAAAGAAAATAACATTCCTTTTGTTTTGTTTTCTGATTTTATTAGTTAACTAAAATTTAACCGACGCACGATATGTTTTTTTTTTACAAATTGTTTTGAATTTTTTTAAAATTTTCTTTTATTTTTATTTTATAATATGACTAGCCAATGATTATATATAAAACTGTTAATTCGTAATAATTTGTCTATTTAACATGTTTTGCAGTTGAGTAAAATATTATTCAAGATAATCCGCAAAAACTTATAATCTTGAAAACATAACTCTAATATGCATCGTTTAATAACTCTGGTTTTTGTGGTTAGTTTACGAACTAAAAAAAAAAAATCTTCTGTCTAATTATTTATAAAATTAGTAAAATATTTTTCAACTTTTGTTCTGATATATGTTTAAATAAAATATAATAAAGTATAGCAAAAATATAGCAGGATTTCGAATTCAATTTTTTTTTGAATATATATGAATTGAGTATTATTTTAAAATATATAGTATTAAAAATAAATAAGAAATTAAATAATAATTAACATCTTTAATGGTAACAAATACTTTTCATATCTTCTTCAATAATTTTAAAAACAATTATGTCATTTTCTATTTCAATTATTTTTTTTATTTGTAATATATAATAACTTACAAAATAAAGTTTATTTTTCTAAATAATTTATTAAATAATAATATAGAGATTCGTATACCTAGTTTGGTTTGCGAAGCCATGGTAAATGCAACTCGAGTTGAGTTCGACCCACGAGCAAGGCAGAGAGAGAGAGAGAGAGAGTTTATTAGCTAATAATCCATGGAATTTCAATAATTGGACATGTTAGTTTTCACGGTTATACAGTACATTAACCGTCAAACGATTTTCTTTACATATTTTACCATTACAATATATATTCCATAATTTGATATGTATTTCGCTTATGAATCATGATAATGAATTTGGTCAAGCACATGAAACATTTGTTTAAATATAATACACTATCTCAATCACAATTATGCTGTCAGGAACCAATGTCCAATAATGGTGAGAAGAAATGAACCGTCGATCTATACAAGATTAAACAATTATTGTAACACGTGAAACCTCATCTAGCTACATATCAATTGCATGTGATGTGGGATAAATTGAAGGACTCAAAGGTAAATGTTAATCAAGAAATTAATTATTTTGTCTCTCTTAACTCTTTTTTTTTTTTTTTGATAAAGTCTCTCTTAACTCTTATTACATTCACGTTCTCATTTTCACTTTTTTTTATTTATAATTTTTTCGCCCTGGGACTACAAAGTTATTTGAGCATACTATCTTATTATTTAAACTTGAGTTTGTGATTTAGACTAAATAGAATCTGAGTTTCAGTGATGGATTTAAACGGATAAGATCTATTAAGACGATTGATATACAGTCTACAATATGTTTGTAAAAGCTTTCGTCGACAATTCTCGTAGTTATAGAGGGTGTAAAATGCAAACACAATTCAAAGAATTTTTACACTCTTTTACGTTAAACCGACAAATTGGCAAAGACAAGGATCTTGTATAATTGTTGGATGTGGGAAAACTAGATCCACATGTAAAAGACCGATAGGTTTCTGGCAGACACCACGTGCTCTGTCTCTAGAAATAGAATCTATGATTTGTGTGGCTAAACAATAATTCTAGAATTTCGGTAAAAAAAAACAATAATTCTAGAATCCAAATATAAATATGATAAAATAACATGTTTACAAAAAGTAATATTAGCTATCCTTCAATAATCAAAAGGATATGCAATCAGTCAATCACTCCATTTCACTTAAATTATTCGAATTTGTAATGAAACTAATCTCCCGAGCGGGCGTCAAGTTACACTCCACATAATCAATAATTAATTTGATAATTTTGCATCCGGGAAAACTTGATTCTTAACCTGGAATAACATAGTTGAATTTTCTTCAAATGGAAACCATCGCACTACAGCCACTTACTTACTATTCCATTGTTATTATTCGTAATGATACGAACCCACAACAATTTACAATCACAAACGTCGTCAAAAGAAAAATATCACACAGAAAAACAATGATTGAGTTAAGCTAAATTCAATACTTTTTGTGGTAAACAACTAAATTCAGTATATATATATGTAAAAGTTTGAAGAGTTATTAAACTAGATAATTAAAATTGTACGGTTGTGCTTGTGTGTAAATTACTAAATTATAGAATTTGACATAAAAGAGGTTGATACAGAAGTGACCAGAGATCAGAGAATGGATCTGACTGAGACGGACAAGTTATGTTCATCCTCTTCATTATCTTCATGCCATTTATCATTTGGTTCACACATAAATTTCCACATTTCTTTCTGTATTAAACCTTCTCTCTCGTCCACACAAAAAATAAATAGTTTCCATATTATCCCTGAATATTTTAGAATTTGTTAAATAAATAGTTTTGGATCCCAATGTCCACATTTTGACATGAGTCAGCAAAAAGAGCATACATCAAATACAAATAGTCACTAAACTCAGGCTTATTTAGAGTAGGTATTTCTGTGTAGGAAAAATATCCATTTGGTTTTGATATTTCGTAAATGAAAAGAACTATACAAAAATAAAAGAAACAAAAGAGTAATTGTATTCCATTAAGACGGAGATCAGAGAGCTAATAAGTCATTTGCAGAAGAAAAAAACCAGAAGTTTCAGACCAAACAACACGACAACAATTGATCTAGTTCAGCTAAAGTCTCTTATCTTGTAGCCCAAGTCTCAGACCAGAAACCGTAATGAACAAGACACATGAAGACGAAAAAGAAAATAAAGAGGGTGTTTTAAGTAACTTGGAGTTTATTTCTCTTATTTATTCAGATGCTTAGTGATGAACAGAAAAGCTTTGATTTAGACATTAGGAGGTGGCCAAATCTTCCCGCAGAGCTCTTCAACGCGTCTCGCTTGATTCACATAACCTTGGACACCAGCTGATAAAAGCTCTACAGATGCAGGACCCATAGCTGAAGCCAAGCTTAGCTGGTCCCATTTGATCAGCTAAACCAGAATCAATCAAACAAGGTTAGACATCAGTTTAGCTAAACCATAAACAAAAGAGTGTTGGTTAGGTTCAGAACTAACCTCTTTGTTGGTGAAGTTGTAATGTGTTGCGGTATCAGGAGAAAGTTTTCGAACGAATGAGTATTTTTCATCATCGGGAATGGCGGGTGAGTCTTTGAGAGATTGCAGTACCTTTAACGGTGCAATGACATAATCAACCCTGAGATTGAGGATAACATGGAGAGTTAGAATGGAATCAGAATCCGTTGATGGTCCAAGCTGCGATTTTTTTTCGGTTTGAGTTTACCCGAGAAGACTGAACAAGTCTTGTTTGTTTCGGACAGCAGCAGCTATTAGCTTGGACTTGTAACCATACTTGTGAAAGTAGTTATATGATCTTTTGACCAAGGCCAAACCGGGATCTTCCCCGGATTTAATAGCAGCTTCAATCTCGGTATCTCCCGAATGGTTACGCGCCCAATCCTAAAGGGTTTAAGATATTAATTTGAGCGTATCACTGAAATTTCTCAGCATCTGATAAAAAAAAAAGTTTACCCTGAGGCGACCGACGAAAATCTGAATGACAGATGCACCGGCTTGAGCGGCTGCTGCAGCTTGAGCAAAGCTGATGTTGAATGCAAAATGAGATCACGAAGAACAAAAATGAGATGAAAAACTCTAAATAATAGAGATTAGAATTATGTGTTCAACGGTGTACCTGTAAACAAAAGTCAAGTGCGTTTGGATTCCCTCGGATTCCAGCAATCTTGCAGCTTCAATACCCTATGAGAGCGATAAGCACGATACTGTTCATATTGAGAGACGTAAAAACGAAAGCTTTTTTTGAGTATTTGCTGAAAAACTCTTACTTGCCAGGTTGCAGGGATTTTGAATAGCAGCCGATCATGCGGTACATCGATTTCATTGTATAGTCTCAACAGGTCATGAACCTACACACATCAATAACATCATCACATCACATGTCAGAGATTTAAAGATATAGGAAACACATACTCTGGTTATATAAATATGAGATAGAAACTACCTTACGGATAATGGCGTTTGTGTCATAAGCAAGACGTGCATCCACTTCAGTTGAAACTCGACCTGGAACAAGTTTGACAAGATCCCCACCTACATTAACAATAGCCTGCACTTTTCTCATCAGTGATAGGGAAAAATAGCTTTGAGCAGAGAAAAGAAGCAGAAGAAAGAAAAACATATAAGTGCTTAGAAGATCAACCTTATTGCAAAAGCAAGAGAGTCGGGACTCGGTGGTTTCAAGCCCTGCGCAAGAAGAATCCGCCAAAGCCATGTCCACAGCATTCTGATCATGATGTCAAAAACAAAAACAAAAAGTCAATAATGTAAGGCCAAAACATGATGTCATATATCTAAATATCAAAAAGGTTGTTGATAATGCGTACTCGGAAAATCGTATCGGGTAGACCGCAGATGCCAAGGAGGAGAGCAGAGCTAACAGTAGCTGCAGTTGGCGGGAACCTGCAGTTCAGTTATATACAACAAAGGAATCAATTCAGAAATTAGACCAGAGAAAGTTATCCTATCGCCAAAACCAGAGAAGGAAATTTCACATTAACCAAACGCTTAGAAGCATTTTAGTCTATGTCGAAAGAACTTCAAGGGAGTCTTGTGCTACAAAATCTTAACCTAATTACTTTCTTGTATGATATACCAGTAACTAAAGTCTCATGAACTATAGAAGTATATTTTATTTACCTCTCAAAGTCATCGAAAACGACTGTATCCGGAACAATCTCGCTAAAAGCTGATACAGCATCTAGCTCGTTTTTCTCACCTGGGAAACAAAATTTCATCAAACAATCGCAATGATCATCAAAAAGCATTCCAGAAAAGTATAAAGTTTAGAAATTTAAGAAACTGATCTCATTTAAGAACAAAGTTATATACCCAAAGACACAATTTGTTACTTTATGCTTCACATTTAGCAATTCAGTTTCAACCATAAATCAGCTAAGAACTAAAGCAAGCAGAGCCAATGTATCATCATCAATTTCAGACCAAAATGAGATTCAAAGCCCTAAAAACTAACTTTTAAAAATAAAAATAGCAACTTTGTCTTTCCAGAAATCAAATTGATCATCTAAAGGATCATATAACAATACCAGCCTCGAGAGGTGAAGAAGATGGAGAGGAGGAGGAGCTAGCGGAAGCATGAATCCGAGGAATCGATCGACGGATAGTGAAGTTAACGGCGGGAGGAGAAGCAACGGAGAATCCGGCGGCGACCGTCTTCCATCGTCCCTTCTGCGCAGCTCAAGATCGCATCAGTGAGATACAGACAGAAACAATGTAACACATACATGCGAATGGTAAGAATGTAATCGAAGAGAGGTAAGTACTTGGATCGAAGCAGAGAGAGTTGGAGAAGGCGGAGATTGCAAAGAGAGTGGCATTTTAGCTTCAGTTGATCTGAGTGAACAAATCCAGCCGTTGATATCTTCCCGATTAAGGTGGGTCCCTCTCTTTTTTTTATCCGAAAAATGTCACAAGATAAGGACGTTAATCTCTATATTATTATTTAAAAAATCATTAAAAAAATAAATGTTATTTTATAATTTATTACATATTTATGTTATTACAAATAAAAATAATAATTGAAATATGAAATAATATAATTATCTTTTAAAATTATTGATAATAATATGATAAATATTTATTTTTCATTAAATAAATTATTTACTATTTAATTTATTAATTATTATGATATTACTAAATAATAATCAATCCATACATATTCAAAAATATATATTCGAGATCTTTCAATATTTTTCACTATGATTATTTTATTTTATTTGAATATATATCAAAACAAAAGTTTGAAAAATATTTTACTAATTTTATAAATAGTTTGACACGAGAAAATTGATTTTTGTAAGAGTTTGTGGACTGACCACCAAAAACTATAGTCATTAAACGGTGCATATTAGAGTTATGTTTTCAATATTATAGTTTTTTGTGGGTTAACCCGAATAATATTTTAGTTCATTTCAAAACGGGTTAACTATACATGTTATTATGGATTAACAAATCTTATATAATAATTAGTTAGACATATTATAAAATTTAGATAACTTTTTAAAAAAAAAATTATTCTTCCCTATTAATCATGGTTTGGACTTTCATATACCATCTTATGGACAATGAAACATTTCATTTGTTTTATTCAAACTGTCATTTACAGGCTTCCCACTTAAAATTCCATAGCTATATATATAAGAATGGTCATAGATATACATTACAATGCACACTCACACCGATTGAAGAAAGAGAAGCTTTGATGCAAATCAAGTGACAGAGAGGAAGCAAAAAGGAGAGCAATTGTCTAAAACACGTGTGTTGTTGGTCTGGTGGTTTTTATCAGTTCACTATCCCAGACTCAAATAGTAGCAAAAGCAGATTAACAGAACAAAGAACACACAGATTTGGCTTGATGGTTTATTGGAAACCGTCCCGGCTTGCCTCATTGGGTTGTCTTCCTAGTAAGCAGTAACCCATCACCTAAACCAACCAAAGAAAAACATAGTTCAAGTTTGGAAAAGAGAGAGAGGAGAGAAGGAGATAAGGAGAGGGGAGATTTACCATTCTACGTGAAGGCAAGAAACGGAGTCTCGTGGCTTCGTCCTCCCATTCAACCCCTTCTATCCAATCTGCCGCTTCGCATTTTATGACAAACCCTTCAACTTCACCTACGCTTTTAGAATCGAGCGGAAGCTTTCCTAGCGTCGGACATAGTTCTATGTACACATTTTGAACACATTTCGAGAAAAGCAGTTTCTCCAAAACCAATTTTGACTCGATTTCAATTGCTAGAACTTCTAAATGTTTCAAGAAGAGTACACGTCGTCTCTGTTGGAGGTGGGCCTAGCACCCCCAATTAGTTAGGCCCATCTTAGGAAAGGCCGTTCCCCGGTACGGTCACCGGACTTAATGTCACCGACCTGCAAGAACGTCCTCAGCAGCTCGGTAGCCGACCTGAAAGCAACGTACCCCGGGCCCGCGCTGATGCCCCGCCAGAGCAGGGAGTGTCAGAAGAATAGGCGAGTGGGAGTTGGTAAGGCAGTACCCTACCCACGTAGGGATGTGCCTTCGACCCGACGTCCCACCAACCCTACAGAGCTGACAAGGGCAGGAAGGAGCAGGTGGAGCAGAGTTGGTAAAACAGTGCACTGCTCTGCAACACGCCACGCCGAGCTCATCATGACCTCTCTCCTCGAAAGCCGGGACACGCCTCCTAGGCCACCTTACCCGCGAAAGAGGCCGCCGACGACACGTGGCCCGAGATCTCAGGGGAGCAGGAAGCCGACCCCGACTATATATACCCCTCATATGTCATTAATGAGGGGGAACTGGGGATTTTTACTCTCTCACCTACCACAAGTTACCCGACCTCTCTCTCTTTGTAACAAGACAACACTTTAGAACGCCGAACTGGACGTCCTTCGGAACCAGTTCGTAATTCTAAAGCGTTTACTTCTCTCTCATCAATAAAACGAAAAACGGCCCCCGGCCTACTCATATTCCTCCCGACCTGTCTTAAATGTGGTTGAATTGCTCTATTAACGAAAATCTCGCCTTCCATCTCCTAATCATTCTTTAAACACACTTAGTGATCCACGGGATCAACAATTGGCGCTAGAAGGAGGGGGGTTTAGAGATTCTTCTATACGCAAGGAGCAGTTCAACCACCGCCGCAACCGCAGCAACGATGGCTATTCCGCCCCCAAGAGTATTATCAGGCCTAGAGACCCCGGCCCAAGCAACGGCCCAGGCCCAGACAACGGCCCCGCCACCAACTCAAGCAGCGACTACGACAGCCCGGCCATCAGCCCAGGCAGCCACCGACCGGATGACTCCCCAGGAGTCCTTCAGGGCTCCGCCACCGGCCCCAGCGCCCACTCCTTCCGGCGGCCCCGCCGCGCACAACGCGCCTCACCCCCCGGAGGACCAGCCCACGCTGTCCGCCGTAATGCAGGCCCTACTCACCAGAATAGACTAGCTGACGCGTGCGACCGACCAACGGTTCGCCACGCTAGCAGCCTCCCGGGACCGGTCGGACAACACCGGATCCCCCGACGTCCATTTCAGAGAGCCGGCCTCTCGGGAAGAAACCCCTCGTATCCGAAGGGGCCAGCCCGGCGACTCGCCGTCAGGCTCCGAAGGCCCGGGCGGACGTTTCGCCCCAGCCGTAGGGAGCTCCCCGGGCGACGAAGCCCATCATCTCCGATCCAGCTCCGAACGCGCCAGGGACGCCGAGTTCGAAGCTATGAAGGAGACACTCCGCGTGATGTCCTCTAAGATCCATCAGGCCACCAGTGCGGCCCCGGAAATAGATCGCGTCCTCCGAGAGACGCAAAACACGCCGTTCACCCGCCGGATCTCCTCCGTCCCGCTCCAGCACCTCGGGAAGCTCAAACTCCAGCCCTACGCGGGAACCACCGACCCGGCCCAGTATCTCACGGCGTTCACCATCGCCATGGGCCGCGCCCACTTCTCACCAGATGAGCGGGAAGCCGCCCACTGCCAACTCTTCGTAGAGAACCTCACCGGCCCGGCTCTCACGTGGTTCTCTCGGCTGAAGACGCACTCCATAGACAGCTTCAGAGACCTGTCAACCACCTTTCTCGAGCACTACTCCATCTATATCCGGCAGTCCGCATCCAGCGCGGACCTCTGGGCGATGAGCCAGGGAGCAAAGGAGTCGCTCAGGTCCTTCATAGAACGCTTCAAGGCCACGGCCTCCCAAAGCAATGTGACGGATGAGTCCGCGCTGCCTGCTCTAAGAAAGGGGCTACGGGCCGATTCGGCCTTCAAGGACGACATGAAGCTCAACAGGCCGCGCTCGCTGGAGGACGCCTTGCACCGCGCTGGACTCTTCGTCGAGCTCGAGGAGGAGAAGGCGGCTGAATCGAGAAACAGCGCCTCTCACAAGGCCCCGGCCGCGAAGGAGCGGCCCCAGGAGAGATACCAGGAGCCTCGTCAACACTATGATGACGAGTACCAGCGCAGCAAGGGAAAGCAGGCCGCTGCGTTACTTGTTAACGGGCCGACCTCAGGACCCCGTATGCGCGACCCCGTACCTCCTCCCGGCCCCGCGCCGGGGTTGCCTTGGAACAAGTACGTACGGGACCCCCACCAGCAGGACCGGCGTCCCGACGACCCGAGCGATAGGGAGTCCCGACCAGACGAGCCGTACGACAGGTCGGCCTATTGCGACTTCCACCGGCGAAGGGGGCACCCGACCTCTTACTGCCGCGCCCTCCAAGAGGTCCTGCTGAACCAGTTTCAACGGGGCGAAATCGACGTACCGGAGCGGCTGCGCCCACATCCCCGGGATGGCGATCGAGTGCAACCCCGTGACAACCGAGGTCGCGAGGATAACCGGGCTAGGCCTTATCACCACGCCCAAAACGACGACCGGCGGCGACGATCTCCCTCGCGAGACCGGGAAACGGGCAGATCGCCTCCCCCGGCCCGGACTCTGATAGGGATGATCATGGGAGGCCTCCTCTCGTGCAACGACTCAGTGCGGTCCATCAAGCGCCATGAGAGGAAGACCGACGTCTCCCTGAAGTGGCACTCCGGGCCGGAGATCGACGCTCAGGACACGAGCAAAAGGGGGATATGTTTCACCGAGGCCGATGCGGCCGGGGTCCACCAGCCCCACAACGATCCCCTCGTCGTGCAAGTCCGCGTAGCCGACTGCGACGTTAACCGAGTCCTCGTCGATACGGGCAGCTCGGTCGACCTCATCTTCAAGGACACCCTTGCCAGGATGAATCTAAACGGGGTCGAAATCAAGCCGCACTCCATCCCGCTAACCGGTTTCGCCGGGGATACCGTCAACGGAATCGGTACCATCGAATTGCCGGTCTACGTAGGTCGGGTGACGAAAATCGTCAAGTTCGTGGTCTTCGATACCACCCCGATCTACAATATCATTCTTGGAACTCCTTGGCTGCACTCGATGAAGGCAGTCACGTCGACGTACCACCAGTGCCTCAAGTTCCCCAACCAGGCCGGGACGTACACTCTCAGAAGCAACCAGAGGGTTTCTCGCGCCTGCTTCGCCATTGAGCACAAGCTGCGCCGCGCCGCGCCGGCCTGCCTAGCCGTCAGCACGTATCAGTCGCTCGGGACCTCCCGGGGGAAGACCTCGTCACCCAGGTCAACATCGATCCGGGCAACCCCGCCCGTTGCGTCGGCATCGGAACCGACCTCGACGAGACCATCAAGAAGGAGCTGGTCAATTTTCTGGGAGAGAACGTCTCCACCTTCGCCTGGTCAACCGCCGACATGCCCGGCATAGACCCCGCGACGTGTAGCCACGAGCTCAACGTGGATCCGACCTGCCGACCAGTCAAGCAAAAGCGCCGAAAATTGGGCCCGGAGCGCGCCCAGGCAGTCAACGCCGAGGTCGAAAGGCTCACCGCGGCCGGCTCGATCACCGAGGTCAGATACCCGGACTGGTTGGCCAACCCGGTGGTGGTCAAGAAGAAGAGCGGGAAATGGAGGGTCTGTGTGGATTTTACCGACCTCAATAAGGCGTGCCCAAAGGACAGCTTTCCCCTCCCTCGGATCGACCAAGTCGTCGAAGCCACCGCGGGGAATGAGCTGCTCTCCTTCATGGACGCCTTCTCGGGGTATAACCAAATCCCCATGCACCCCGACGACCAGGAAAAGACCGCGTTCATCACAGACCGAGGCATCTACTGTTACAAGGTAATGCCTTTCGGACTCAAGAACGCCGGGGCCACCTACCAGCGGCTCGTCAACCGGATGTTCGCCGACCAAATAGGCCGCACTATGGAGGTATACATAGACGACATGCTGGTGAAATCTCTAGTCGCCGCCGACCACGTCGCCCATCTCCGCTCTTGCTTCCGGACGCTGAACGAATACAACATGAAGCTGAACCCGGCCAAGTGTTCTTTCGGCGTCACCTCGGGCGAATTCCTCGGCTATATCATCACCCAGCGCGGGATCGAAGCCAACCCAAAGCAGATCCGGGCGATCACCGAGCTCAAATCCCCTGAGAGCCCGCGCCAAGTACAGCGGCTTACCGGGAGAATCGCCGCACTGAACTGCTTCATCTCCCGCTCTACCGACAAGTGCCTCCCGTTCTACCAGCTGCTCCGGGCTAACAAACGGTTCGAGTGGGACGAGAAGTGCGAGGAAGCCCTCCAGCAGCTGAAGGAATACATATCTACTCCTCCCGTCCTGTCCAAACCAGAGGAAGGGGAAACCCTCTGCCTCTACATCGCCATCTCTACGTCGGCAGTCAGCGGGGTACTAGTGCGGGAAGACCGCGGCGACCAGAGACCTATCTCCTACATCAGCAAGTCCTTAGACGACGCGGAGAGCAGGTACCCGACTCTGGAGAAGCTCGCCTTGGCAGTGGTCGTCGCAGCTAGGAAGCTCCGGCCTTACTTCCAATCCCATACGATAGCCGTCCTAAGTACGTACCCCCTCAGGACCATCCTCCACAGCCCGAGCCGGTCCGGCCGGATAATGAAGTGGGCTGTCGAGCTGAGCGAATACGACATCGAGTACCGGGGTCGGACCGCGATCAAATCTCAAGCGCTGGCCGACTTCCTAGTTGAGTTGGCACCCGAGCTGGCAGTCAGCGAGGTGTCCGAAGTGTGGACTCTGCACGTCGACGGATCGGCCTCCAAGCACGGGTCCGGCGTCGGCATACGCCTCGAATCCCCGACCAAGGAGATCCTCGAGCAGTCCTTCCGCCTAGCCTTCCCTGCATCGAACAACGAGGCCGAGTACGAAGCTTTGATTGCCGGCCTGCGCCTGGCCAAAGAGGTCGGCGCAAAGAAAATCCGAGCTTACTGCGACTCCCAGCTCGTTGCCAATCAATTCAGCGGGGAGTACGAGGCCAAGAATGATCGCATGGACGCCTACCTCAAGGTGACTCAAGGCATGGCCGCAGACTTCTCCGAGTTCACCCTGACAAAGATCCCCCGAGGCGATAACACTTCCGCAGACGCCCTCGCAGCACTAGCCTCCACCTCGGCTCCAGAGCAACGACGGGTAATCCCGGTGGAAAGTATCGACCTCCCCAGCATCGAGCTGCCAAAGGGAGCCTACCTGATCGGTCCCCAGGTCGCGGACCCTGACGAAGACGCCAAACCTCCCGAGAACCTACCACCGCCCCCGGCCGAGTCCGAACTGCCGGACTGGCGAATCGACCTGCTGCTATATATCGCAGACGGCGTCCTTCCCGCAGATCGGTGGACCGCCCGACGGCTAAGAAAGAAGTGTGCCCGATACACGATGCTGGACGGCAATCTGTTCCGGTGGAGCGCCTCGGGAATCTTGCTCGGGTGCCTCCACGGGCAGGAAACCTTCGACGTAATGAAAGAAATGCACGAAGGTGCCGACGGAAACCACTCCAGCGGCCGGGCTCTCGCCCTGCGAATCCGGAACCAAGGGCACTACTGGCCAACAATGCTGCAGGATTGTGAAAAATTCGCAGCCCGGTGCGAGAAGTGCCAGCGTCACGGCACACTCATTCACTGCCCTACCGAGCTCCTCACCACTGCGGTAGCACCCTACCCCTTCATGCGATGGGCCATGGACATAGTCGGACCACTACCCCGATCTCGGCAAACGCGCTTCATTCTGGTCATGACCGACTACTTCACCAAGTGGGTCGAAGCCGAAGCTTACGCCAAGATCACGGCAGAAGACGTCCGGAAATTCGTCTGGAAGTTCGTCATCTGCCGGCACGGACTGCCCTACGAGATCGTGACCGACAACGGTGCCCAGTTCACGTCGGCCCTCTTCGAAGGCTTCTGCGCGAAGTGGAAAATCAGGCTGAGCAAGTCCACCCCGAGATATCCACAGGGGAATGGACAAGCCGAAGCCACCAATAAGACCATCCTCGACGGCCTCAAAAAGCGGCTAGACGACAAGAAGGGGTCCTGGGCCGATGAGCTCGACGGAGTCCTCTGGTCCCATCGCACAACGCCGAAGACGTCGACAGGACGCACACCGTTCAGCCTCTCGCACGGAATGGAGGCAATGGCCCCCTCTGAGGTCGGGCTCCCCACTCCCCGCCGTGCTATGCTCACCCAGCAGCCCGCCCTGAACGACACCGTCCTCCTCAGCGAGCTGGACTTCCTTGAGGAACAACGGGACCATTCCCTCCTCCGAATCCAAAACTATCAGCAGCTCGCCTCCAAGTACTACAACAAGAGGGTTCGAGGCAGGTTCTTTGCCGAAGGAGACCTGGTCCTCCGCAAAGTCTTCGAAAACACCGCCGAGTTGAACGCGGGCAAGCTCGGTGCACATTGGGAGGGCCCTTACCTTATCTCCAAGGTCGTCAAGCCCGGCGTATACGAGCTAGTCACGATGGCCGGCGACGCAGTCCCGCGCTCATGGAATTCGATCAACCTCAAACGGTTCTACTATTAAGCCCCCGGGCTCCAATCCGCTCTCCGCCTTTGTAAACAAACGAACTACGATTGGCTTGATCCCTTCTACTAAAGGGTACGTAGGCAACCCCTAACCAGGGCTCAGCTATTAATCTAATAAAACCTTTTAAACAAAGGAAAACGTTCCCCGACCTGCGCACAAGAGCCGAGCTCCAAACGCCCCCGAGCTCCAAACGCTCCCGAGCTCCAAACGCTCCCGAGCTCCAAACGCTCCCGAGCTCCAAACGCCCTCGAGCTCCAAACGCTCGCACTCATAAAAAAAAAAAAAAAAAAAAAAAAAAAAAAAAAAAGCCGAGCTCCAAACGCTCGCACTACCAAAAAAAAAAAAAAAAAAAAACCGAGCTCCAAACGCTCGCACTACCAAAAAAAAAAAAAAAAGCCGAGCTCCAAACGCTCGCACTACAAAAAAAAAAAAAAAAAAAGGCCGAGCTCCAACCGCTCGCACTACAAAAAAAAAAAAAAAGCCGAGCTCCAAACGCTCGCACTACAAAAAAAAAGCCGAGCTCCCAACGCTCGCACTACAAAAAAAAAAAAAAAAAAAAAAAGCCGAGCTCCAAACGCTCGCACTACCAAAAAAAAGGGGACCGAGCTCCGGTGCTCGCTCTCCCCGGCACACAAGTTATAAGTGCCAAAGCCGGGCCCCAGGGCTCGCATCTCTACTAGACACACAAGCATTAAGTGTCTCTAAGCCGGGCTCGCTACCCGCACCAAAAAAACAAGGTACACAAGCAATAAGTGCCTTAAGCCGAGATTACCTCGCACCCAATACAAGAGCACGGTCCACGACCTGCTTACTTGACAGAGTACGGTTTACGACCTACTCTACCGATTAAAAAAGCCTCGAAATGGCATTTACACAAAAAAAAAGGGGGCCAACGGCCTCTTTCATTATACAAAAGGGCCAACGGCCTCGTTTATTACAAAAAGGGCCCACGGCCTAATGATTACAACAGCCTCGAAACGGCACTTACAAAAAAAAAAGAGAGGGGAGAAAAAAGGGCCAACGGCCTCGTCTGTTATAAAAATGGCCCACGGCCTAATCGTTACAAAAGCCTCGAAACGGCACTTACAAAAAAGAGAGAGGGGCCAACGGCCCGCTCTTCGCATAAACGGCCTACGGCCCAGTCCTTACAAAAAGAAACGGCCTACGGCCCAGTCTACAAAAAGAAGAAAACAAAAAGGAAAAAAGTTTTTACAAGGCCGCATCGGCCGGTCGGTCTTCCCTCCCGTCAGCACGGGTGCCATCTAAATCAGCCGGGGCCACCATCCTCGCGTTGGTCCCGTACTCACCAAGGAAGGGCTGCCCAGACCCCTCTTCCCCGACCACGACTCCACCGGGTGGCACGTCGTTTCAGGTCTCACCGGACGGCGCGTCCGTATCGGCCTCAGCGGCAGACAGGACCGAGGGATCTGCTTGCACAATCCCAGCAGCTTCGGGAACTCCCTCGTCAGCAGACGGGATCGAGGGATCTGCTTGGACGGTCTCAGCGACCGCAAGAACGTCCTCAGCAGCCAGCGGAGCCTCCAAGGTCAGATCCACCACGGGGGTGCTAGAGGGAGCGACAGGTATAATGTGCTCAAGCAGAACGCCGTGAGCACGGTCCAGAGGGATTTCCAGATCCTCCGGGGTCAAATCCGGAAAGTCCATCCCGTCCAGTACGGCACCGAATGCCGCCTCGTCCTCGTCCAGCTTCTGATACCGGTAGAACGGTACCGACACCCCGTCCTCTGCTTCCATCCTCTTGAGGCAGGCCTTTACGCCGGTCACCTGGCTGTACAGAAGGTGAGGCTCTAAGGCCCGGCGGCGCCCGTCCAGGTGGGCGCGGATCTTCTCCATCTTCGCGGACCACTTCCGGTTCCGCGCTTCCCACCGGGCTGACACCCGATCGCTCTCCGCAGCCACGGCCACCTTGGCCCGGCCTATGGCGGATTCCAGCCCCTTCACCCTGGAGCGGAGTGTCTCCCGCTCCCGCTTCAGGAGCCCGTTCACCTCCTCGAGCCCCGACGCCCGATCCCACCCAGCCGCAGCACGGTCCCTCTCGGCCTCTAGTGCAGACTGCAGACTGGCCACCTCGACCGCCCGGGCTCTTAACCGCACCGCCTCCTCTTCCAGCGCCGCAGATCGGGCCTTCTCATCTCTCAGCTCCTTCTCGAGCCCGTGGAGATGGGTAGACTGGATCTGCGAGCTGGACTCCCGGCACTCCCGGAGGAAGTTAATCGAGGCGGCCTGCTCGGCGAGCCTCTTCTCGTAGGCCTCCGCCAGAAAGGCACTAAGGGCCATCGTCTGCATTAAACAAATTGTTAACAAAGACGCGCAACAAGTCTAGCTAAAAGCAGTTAGCAGTTAGACCAGAGCAGAAGCTTACCCGAGCTGCGGATCGCGCCACCTGACGGAAGGTGTCGGACTCCGCCATCTCCAGCGGGACGAAGCGCGGGTACCTCCGCCCGAACATCATGGCCTGCGCCAGCTCGGCGCACTCGTCCGGATCGACGATTACCTGGTTGCTTCCATCCTCGTGGGTAAAGGAGAAGCTGTAGTCCCGAGGCCCATCGTCGGAACCTCCCGAGGCGCCGCCCACTTCGGCGCTGCGATCCTCGGCCTCCTGTACAGCAGCAGGATCCTCCGCGACGACGGTCGTCTCGCCGACCCCATCGCCCCCTTGAGCCCGGGTCTCATCGACCCCCCCTGCCGGCACGACGGCTGATATATCATGGTTTTTACCCCATTTAGGCCATGATATAAGTCCTTTTTATAGAGTCTTTATAGTATTTTGGAGTCTTTTTAGAGTCTTTTACAGGTTTTAGCACATTTGGAGTATTCTTGGAGATATTGGAGTTTATGGAACATTTTGGAGCGAAACTGAAGTCTGCTGGCTAAATTACTCGAATTCACGTCAAGTATCGATCGATACCCCCTGGTATCGATCGATACCCATCGAAGCAGATTTCAAAGTCGCGACTTAATGAAGTTTGAAGAATTGCAAAAAGTGCCCAGAAGACTTGGATAATTACAAGAAGACCCCAATTCGTGTTTTAGGTTATTTATAGGATTTTGCAGCCATTGTTTAGGCAATGCTTTTATTTTCTGTGTTTGATTTTACTTTGGTTTTAGAGAGACAAGTCTGAATCTCCCTTCGTCCGAGATCAGATCTCTAAACCCTTCTTTCTATTCTATTGATGATTTATTCAAACATGTTGATTGTTTCATTCTCCATGTCTGAGTAGATCCACCTTAGGTTTAGGGTTTTCTCATAAGGGTTTTCTTTGAATGCTAGGTTAAATATCTTTTAGGATTCACCATCTGAATTATAGTTCTTCGCTTAGGTTGTGTTCATAGCTTGTTCTAGATTAGCTACCTAGAATATAAATCTTAGGATAATTGATTAGGTACGAGAGTGCAATTAATTACCTGATAGAACCTAGGTGAGCAAATTGATTATTCGCAAAGAGATTTGGTTTAATTGATTTGTGAACATATCAAACCTGTTGTTAAAGCTGATTTAGACTTTAGGATTCGCAAAGAGATTTGGAATTCCTAGGATTTAGATTTAGATAGTTTTCGCAACGAGAGTTGGTTAGCTATATTTTAGTGATTTGAGTTCAAGAACTGCGCTAAATCTGAATCCTGTTAGTTAGTTAGTCTGCATTCACTGATTTCCTGAGAAAAACCCTGAGCCTATATTTCCCAATTGATTTACATCTCGTTTAATTTCTTCACTGTTTTTAATTACATCTATCTGGCTTAGCGTAATTCGACACTATAGAATCTATTGTGCGTTTCTGTGAGTCTTCTGTGGTTCGACCCCTAGCTATACTATTACAACTGCTTTAGTACTTTAGGGTATTAAATTGAGCATATCAATTTTGGCGCCGTTGCCGGGGACTCAATTTCGCCATTAGATTTTAGTTTAGAATTTCGACTAAGTTCGTCGGTATCGATCGATACTCACTAGTATCGGTCGATACTCCGGCGACTTCTTTTTTGGTATCGATCGACACCACTTGGTATCGATCGATACTCAACGTATTTTTCTGGTTACTTACGTGCTTTGCCTAGTGTTTTCCTTGCAGGTGTATGCCTGTTCGTGAAACCAGGAGCAACAAGAGCACTCAGCTAGTTGGACTATCACTGGAACAGCTAGCGCTTGTGGAACGCACAAACAGAAAGACCAAGCAAACATCAGGGATGAACAACCCAGTGGTTTTAAGAGCTGATGAAGCTGGAATTCTGAGAGACCAAGAGGGTCATGTGTGTAATGAGAGAGGGCAACGACTTGATGAAGCTGGAAACATCGTTGTCCCTGCTCCTGTTATTGAGATTGTTGTGCCAGCTGGGCGCGGCAACGTTGGCAATGCTGCAGGTGTTCGAGCTCAGACAATTGGTGAGTACAACAGGCCAGAGCAGTTTTTCGCCAATCGGTCAGCGATTCGTCCTCCTGCTTATGAGAGGAATGACTTCGAGCTGAAACCTGCTTACTACACTCTAGTAGGACAGCATCTCTTCCATGGTCTTCCTCATGAACATCCAATGGACCATATAGAGAAATTCGAGGACTTGGTCACTAGCATCAAGAGCAATGGAGTATCCTACGACTATCTCTTCTGCAAGCTCTTCCCCTACTCTCTAGGTGGAGAAGCTACTTACTGGCTGAGGCAGCTACCTCCTGGATCACTGACTAATTGGGAAGACACCAAGAGAGCCTTCCTAATTAACTTCTATGATGATGGACGATCTGAAGATCTGAGGAATAAGATCTCCACTTTTTCTCAAGGACCTACTGAGGCGTTCAAGGCTGCTTGGACAAGATTCAGATCGTACCAAAGAGACTGTCCACACCATGGATACTCTGATGTGCAGCTGCTGGGTATCTTCTTCAGAGGAATAGATTGGAGGTATCAGATGGCTCTGGACTCTTCAAGCAATGGGAACTTCAACACCAACTATCCTGAGGACGCCTATGTGTTGATTGAGAATTTTGCATCTAGCAGCAGCACAAAGAGTGCAGATTTCGAGCGCAAGAAGCTAGCTGGTAATCAAGATGGATCGCAGATCGCTGAGTTTAAGGCTCAACTAGATTCTATGCACAGTCTTCTGCTGGGAAAGACAACAAAGGCCGTCCACTTTGCTGCTGAGAATGAAGTAAAAGATTGTAACTACGTTGGTGGTTCTGGTTTTCAGGGTCAACGATTTGGGTACAACACCAATCGAAACTATGGTCAGCAAGGAGGGTACCAATCCCCACCACCCAAAGCTCCTGAGAGTAAGATTGAGGCTATGCTTGAACACCTGGTTCAAGGGCAGGAGAAGATGACAGTCACCTTCAATGGTAAGATGGATGATTTGTACACCGATTTGAGTGGAAGGATCGAGGCTCTAAAGACAAGCCACAGGATGCTGGAGACGCAAGTAGCTCAGACTGCAGCAAATTCCAAAGGAAAAGCGGTTCAGTCACACAATGCACACGTCAATGCCATCAGCTCATGTGCAGAAAATGTCGATGAAGTTCCTGAAATCGCACAAGCATCGATCGATACTCCCCAGTATCGATCGATACCAGCCCAGACGTCTGCTCGAATGGATCCAATCGCCCGTGTATCGATCGATACCCCATTGGTATCGGTCGATACCAAGGCGATTTCTGAGGAGACACATGAGATTTCGACCAAGGAGCCTCAAGTAGCGGCAGCACGATTCAACATCGCCCAATTTTGGGAAGACTATGAAACGAAGTGTCAGGCAGCGATAGCTAAGGAACGAGCTGAGAAAAGAGCTCGCAAGCCCAAGAAGGAGAATCCTGTACCTAAACACCTCAGAGATCCCATCTCTCCAAAGCAGCTGCGTGGCTTTGAGAAGATGGTAAGAAGGATTTCCCCTGATTCAACCTTTGAAGAAGCCCTAGAGTGCCGTCCTCTGCTAAGTCACTTCAAGGATTGCAGAGAAACTGAGGAAGAGATTAAGGCACTCTTCATTAAGGCTAGAGGTCCACCTCCACTGAGACAGTTGACCCCAAGGGAAGATCCAGGGAAATTCGCGGTTCCATGCTCTATCTCTGGAGTTGAGTTCAAAGAGTCTCTTGTCGACTCAGGAGCTAGTGTCAATGTCATCTCAAGGGCAATTGCAGAGCGGTTAGGAGCTGATATTCGATCACCAGAGGCATCTATCACATTCGCGAACAACTCCACCTTGCTTCCACACGGTACTATCCATGGTTTGCTGGTCAAAGTAGGAGACTGTCTAGTTCCTACTAATTTTCAGGTTGTAGAGATGGGTGCAATATCTCGTATGCCTATCCTTTTGGGACGACCGTTCATGGCTACTGCAGGCGCGATCATAGACACACCTAATAAGAGAATCTCTTTCTCTTACATTGACAGAGGGGTCTATTATGGTGTCATTCCCCCTAGGAGTGCTCCCACACATGTGTCTAGCATCGAGGTTGTCACAGGAGAGTCGCTAGCGATTGATATTTTGGAAGAGCCTCCTGATGAGCCTACTGTCGCAGATGTTCCAGGTGAACCGCCCAGCACCCCCAAAGAAGTTGCCAAGAAAACTAAGGCAACAAAGAAGAAGGCCAAGAGCAAAAGAGTTGAGAATCCCCATGTCACTTTGATCCCTCAGAAGAGTGATGGGAATTCGATTGAGTACAAGGTCAAATGCAAAGGAGCCTTGAAGCCATTCTCTAAGGCTAGAGTACTGCTTACTTCTGAGCTGAAAGAGAAGGGAAAAGAGTTTGTGGACAGCATGCTGAAGAGAACGCTGAAGATAGCAATGTCAAGTTGTGGAGCCTGTTTTGGTGCAAGCTCTCACTCTTATCCAGCCTGAAGGGCGTTACAGTCAAGCTATTGACGTTAAACGAGCGCTTGGTGGGAGGCAACCCACTTGTGAGTCTGTTTTTGATTCGTTTTTATTTTTATTTTCGTTTGTTTTGAGTCTGTATCAGGATGAACAAGGAGCAACTCGAAATCGCCTAAGCATCGATCGATACCCCATTGGTATCGATCGACACCAATCGCGGATGAAAGTTCACCAAGTCGATCTAAGCGTGGTATCGATCGATACCATGCTGTGTGTCGATCGACACTCGGTATTCCAGGAAGGTAATTTCTTGTTTCTCTTCATTCTATCCTTTTCTTTTGTTTCATTTCCCTACTCTAGGCTAGATAACACTGGGGACAGTGTTGTTCAAGTCTGGGGGAGGTGTCTGCTGACAACGTTTTTGTTTTTCTTAGAGTCAGTCATTTTATAGAGTCAAAACTGTTTTATTGAGTCAAAATTTGTTGGAGATTATGATCCTGTGCTTGAACCTATTGATGTGATTTTGTTTTTGAGTGCACAGTGTTACAGGATCAGTTCTAGATCGACTAATGAAAAATCCAAAGACTGACCAGTTGACTAGAAAACATTCATGTCTCCAGCAGAGTTCTTCTGAAGCCTGAGCCAAATTTTTGCACTTCATCAATGTGGTTAGTGTTCATAGAGCTTGATTCATCATTCATATCTGATAAAGGAACCCGTGTGTTTAGAATTATGGTATCTCTCTCCCCTGAAATAAGTTGATAGATTAAGAGCATAAAAGATTGAAATGATTTTCTTCTGAGTAGAGGGTTAGGAAAATTTCCAGCGATCCCATTATTCTACTTAAGAGGGGATGATCACACAAAGGATTGGAAGCGAGGCTAGGATTTTCCTATGATGCCATTATTCGCCTACATCTTTTGATACATTGAGAGGGAAGAACCGGGGATTTGGTGGCAAACACCATCAGTACTCGCGTCTCATACCTTGATATGTATATGCAAAGCTGAAAAGAAAAGAAAAAAAAAATAAATAGAAGATAATAAGAAATAAGTCTGGGGGAGAGAAATTGATACAAAAAGTGTGAAAAGGGTGGTTCCTTTGTCAAGATATTGTCTGGTAAAGAGTCTAGAAGGTTCTTAAATATTAACTGCAGCGATGAAACTGGCGATGAAGGTTTTACTTGAACAATGCTGTGGGATAATGGGTGGAGTCTGGAAAAGCTGCAAATGTCTACGGAGAAGTACATGGTGGTTAGATCGAAAGCTGATCAGGTGACATTTGGGTACTTGGGAAAAGGGTCTTTTCGATGGTTCAGGAACAGGTGAGTCTCTACGTTTTCAAACCTCTTTTTCTGGTTTAGTCTTCTATTTGCTTGAGGGCAAGCAAAAGGCTAAGTCTGGGGGAGTTGATATATCATGGTTTTTACCCCATTTAGGCCATGATATAAGTCCTTTTTATAGAGTCTTTATAGTATTTTGGAGTCTTTTTAGAGTCTTTTACAGGTTTTAGCACATTTGGAGTATTCTTGGAGATATTGGAGTTTATGGAACATTTTGGAGCGAAACTGAAGTCTGCTGGCTAAATTACTCGAATTCACGTCAAGTATCGATCGATACCCCCTGGTATCGATCGATACCCATCGAAGCAGATTTCAAAGTCGCGACTTAATGAAGTTTGAAGAATTGCAAAAAGTGCCCAGAAGACTTGGATAATTACAAGAAGACCCCAATTCGTGTTTTAGGTTATTTATAGGATTTTGCAGCCATTGTTTAGGCAATGCTTTTATTTTCTGTGTTTGATTTTACTTTGGTTTTAGAGAGACAAGTCTGAATCTCCCTTCGTCCGAGATCAGATCTCTAAACCCTTCTTTCTATTCTATTGATGATTTATTCAAACATGTTGATTGTTTCATTCTCCATGTCTGAGTAGATCCACCTTAGGTTTAGGGTTTTCTCATAAGGGTTTTCTTTGAATGCTAGGTTAAATATCTTTTAGGATTCACCATCTGAATTATAGTTCTTCGCTTAGGTTGTGTTCATAGCTTGTTCTAGATTAGCTACCTAGAATATAAATCTTAGGATAATTGATTAGGTACGAGAGTGCAATTAATTACCTGATAGAACCTAGGTGAGCAAATTGATTATTCGCAAAGAGATTTGGTTTAATTGATTTGTGAACATATCAAACCTGTTGTTAAAGCTGATTTAGACTTTAGGATTCGCAAAGAGATTTGGAATTCCTAGGATTTAGATTTAGATAGTTTTCGCAACGAGAGTTGGTTAGCTATATTTTAGTGATTTGAGTTCAAGAACTGCGCTAAATCTGAATCCTGTTAGTTAGTTAGTCTGCATTCACTGATTTCCTGAGAAAAACCCTGAGCCTATATTTCCCAATTGATTTACATCTCGTTTAATTTCTTCACTGTTTTTAATTACATCTATCTGGCTTAGCGTAATTCGACACTATAGAATCTATTGTGCGTTTCTGTGAGTCTTCTGTGGTTCGACCCCTAGCTATACTATTACAACTGCTTTAGTACTTTAGGGTATTAAATTGAGCATATCAACGGCCAAGGGCACCTCGGGCTCCGGCCCGGGCAGTGTAGGCCGGATGACCTCCCGACCCCCGGAAGAGGACTCTCCCGTCCTCCTCTTCTTTCTGCCGGTCTACCCACCGGCAGCCCGGTCTTCCCTCCTCTTCGAGGGAGTCGCCGCGGAGGAATCCCCCGCAACCCGTGGTGCCGGATCTCGCCTGACCGGCACCTCGGGTATCGGCGGCGGCGGTGCAACAAACGAGTCCGCGTACTGCGGATTGGCAAACCTCGCTCTACCTGCGAAGGAAGAACCGTTAATTCGGCAAAAAAAAAAAAAAAAAAAAAAAAAAAAAAAAAAAAAAACCACCTCCGGTCATTGCAGCTTCGATTCTCGCAGCGGTGAAGGACTTCCACTCTCTCTGACGCACTGTCCTGAGCACGGCAAGTAGACCTGCGTAGTCCGGTAGCTTGAATCTGGAGGAGTGAGGACCTGAAGAGCAAGACAAAAAAAATCATCAGTCAGACAACCAAAGAGGAGAAGTCAGCTCGACCTGCAAATCCCTACCCGGGGAAAAATTCCAATCCCGGGTGTATCTCGCCAACGGATCGAGCCCAGCCACGGCGGTAGCCCGGACGTAGAAGTAGCTGCGAGACCAGTCCTCGACCTTCGACAGCTTGCTCGCCCTAGACCCCGAGCTGGGTGCCTCCAGAACGTTCGCCGCGGGCTTGAAAGCGGCATAGAAGGTCCCAGGAATCCCGGGGTTTGCCTTCTGCTGGGTGAACGCCTCGAACATAGGCAACGTCACCTCCACGTCGCATTCGTGCCCTAGGGTCAGCAGCACGATCATCCCCTGGACCGTGGACGGGCAGACCTGCGAGAAGGCCAAGCCCCGCGCCCGGCAATACTGGACGAACAGCTCGGGGAGAGGAAGGCGCAAGCCGCACTTCTGGAAGAACGACTCGTACAAGCAGACGAAGCCCGGCCGAGGAGTCCACGGGCGCTCCTCCGCCCTGGGTACCCTGAGCTCAACGTCGGCGGAAAAACCACACAGATTCCCCAGGAGGGTCACCGACTCCGCTGTGCTCCAGGTCGGTGACCCTCCCTGCTCGTAGAGGACCAGGGGGGACCTCACCCTGGCCACTCGAGCTCCGCCTCCACGGCCGCCCTGACGGCCACCACGGTCGCCCAGACGCCCGGTTCCACCCTCAGCTTGGCCAACACCGCGACCGCCAGAGGATCTAACCACCGTCTTCGGCCGGAGATGGGTCCCCGGGAGCAACGGGGCGGCCCCCGAAGTCGAAGGGGCCAACTGTTCCCCACTGTCTGCCCCTCGTCGCGGAGAAGAGGCATGTTCGGAATCACCGGAGGAGGAACTCGGAGAAGCGTTACCGCCACCACGGGACCCCGACTCTTCGCTCGACTCAACTCTGATACCGTCTAACGTCGGAGCCATTGCACGGAGAGGAGGAAATCGAAAAGACAGGAAGAAAGTAGGAAGAGAAGGAGGAAATCGGAGAAAGGAGGTTACCTTAAGAGTATGCGCAGAAGGTTTTAACAGTAGGAGGAAGAAGGTTTAAATAGAGGAAGGGGGACAGTGAAGCGACGCCTGGACACGTGTCAAAAGAAGCACGGCTGCCCAAAAAACCTAATGATGACGTCTCTTCGTTTCCCCACGCCAAAAAGCAAAGGACGCCTCGATAAACGCAAAGCGTCTTTTACACGCCGCGCGTGGGCAGTCCACGCGAAAAACGAAGCGTCCTTTGTCGTCCCACGTGGTGAGCACGCGCCAACCTCCTACGGGTTTTTCGGAAAAGGCAAACACAGTTGAGCCCGGAAAGACCGTCCTAAGATGCGCCGAACTAACATTAGATCAACTTCGGCAGGCTCACTTCGCCTCGCGATACCGAACTGGGGGAGGGCCTATTGTTGGAGGTGGGCCTAGCACCCCCAATTAGTTAGGCCCATCTTAGGAAAGGCCGTTCCCCGGTACGGTCACCGGACTTAATGTCACCGACCTGCAAGAACGTCCTCAGCAGCTCGGTAGCCGACCTGAAAGCAACGTACCCCGGGCCCGCGCTGATGCCCCGCCAGAGCAGGGAGTGTCAGAAGAATAGGCGAGTGGGAGTTGGTAAGGCAGTACCCTACCCACGTAGGGATGTGCCTTCGACCCGACGTCCCACCAACCCTACAGAGCTGACAAGGGCAGGAAGGAGCAGGTGGAGCAGAGTTGGTAAAACAGTGCACTGCTCTGCAACACGCCACGCCGAGCTCATCATGACATCTCTCCTCGAAAGCCGGGACACGCCTCCTAGGCCACCTTACCCGCGAAAGAGGCCGCCGACGACACGTGGCCCGAGATCTCAGGGGAGCAGGAAGCCGACCCCGACTATATATACCCCTCATATGTCATTAATGAGGGGGAACTGGGGATTTTTACTCTCTCACCTACCACAAGTTACCCGACCTCTCTCTCTTTGTAACAAGACAACACTTTAGAACGCCGAACTGGACGTCCTTCGGAACCAGTTCGTAATTCTAAAGCGTTTACTTCTCTCTCATCAATAAAACGAAACACGGCCCCCGGCCTACTCATATTCCTCCCGACCTGTCTTAAATGTGGTTGAATTGCTCTATTAACGAAAATCTCGCCTTCCATCTCCTAATCATTCTTTAAACACACTTAGTGATCCACGGGATCAACAGTCTCTGTCACTTTGGTTGAAAAAATAGGCAATTTTTGTGGCCACCCAATGAATACAAAAATTAAAAGGAACCAACTTTTTGTTCACCACTTGATCAAATGGCATGGAGATGAGACGGAGAAACAACTTGCCATCGCAGCTCATGAACAGAGGAAATAAATATATATATATATTCAATCAAAATCCTTGCGTTTATTCGAACGAAAACAATATATGGGAAACTAAGATAGAGACAGAGATCAAATTTTCCACCAACACAAAAGTTAACTTAGAAACGCAAAGATCATATAATAAACTGGCGCCATTTGAGAACAGGTGACCGACAAGAGCGATGACGACTTTGGTCCCACCTAGTAGTCTTGTCTATTAAGCCAAACACTCCTGCTGGAACAGAGGGTTGTGTTCCGACAACAAAATCAAAAATGGGCCAACTCACCAAGCCCACACCAAGAAGAAAGAACGATTCGGCCTGCATAAAGATCTCCAGCCCATTTGTTTTCTTCTTCAGACGCCAAAGCTCTGCAACCAAATTAACCCGAGCAATCGATTTGATGCTCTTGGATTTAATGCCGTCATGTGCCACTAGGACAAATTTCATTAGCTAATACGTTTTTTTCTTCATTTTATTGCATGTCATTGTAATCCATGATAGACTTGGGTTATTGGGCTTCTATCTCAAAAACCAATTGGTCAATGAGAGGAGTGACCCAATACCCTTATAAACCACTTAATCTTAGGTCCTACTACCGATGTGGGACTCTTTCACTCACATCCCCTCTCACGCTCAGTATGGTTTTTTCCATCTGATGCGTGGAGTTTACTTTGGGACGGGCGGCCCAACTATCGGTGTGGCTCTGATACCATGAAGAGATTTCTAAATCTGAGTAGTTTTTGATTGAAAACCCTTAGAGAGCTCTTTTACAAGAAATATCAATTTCGACTTCTTTTTTCCAAAGCTTCTTTCAAGCTTTTCTAAAAGCTAAATTGTCTTGTAGTGTAGATATTTAGCTGTTTATAAAGGAGTTGCAATATATAATTACAAGTTTAGAACAATTACCAAAAACGGACTTGACAACAACCAAAATCAAACTGAAACGATCGGTCGTTTCTTCAAATAAATTCGGATTGCGATCAAGATTTGAAACCAAAAATGGAAATAAACTATCCTGTTTATTGAAAAACCTATGACTGGATTTAGCCCTTAGTGTTTACTTTTCCACGTCATACACGGAATTAATGTTATTAAATACATTTAGAAAAATTTACCCAAAATAATCTAATTTTATTTTTTGAATAGCTCATTATATTTGTGATTACCCATATAACCTACTAATCACTTATGTAATTATATAATTCACAAATTAGCTTTTTATAATTATGTTAAATTGGTATTATGATTTTTGCTTACAAATCAACGAAAAGACAAAATACCTTACCGATTATTTTTTTCATATGGTGATGTTGTGAGATTTTGAAGAATTGTACTGATGATTTTGATTGTAAAGGATTTCTTTTGTTTTAAAAATTTACTAGTTGCGAATAAAAAAAGATGAATTGATAGAAATTAATGTGTAGTTGTTGACAATAGATTTAAAACGTTAGTGTTGATTTTGGTTTTAGAAAACCTTTACTTTTGCTTTTTTAAACGTTTCCTTTTTAAAAACAATTGATTGTTGCCATTAATTTTTTTTAAAATGATATCATTTTCTTTTTTAACTAAGTATCGTATGCATTTATTAATTAGTTGATTTTAAAATTTTATATTATTATTTATGTGTGGCAAATAAAGAAAATAAATGATATACTTAAGGATAATATTGGAAACTCAATTCATAGAAAACTTATAAACAAATATTATAAATCTTTAAAAAAAAAAGGCTATTCAAGCTATTTTCAATATTTATAAGGTTATTTTAGCAAATCATCCATACTTTTTTAAACAAAAAAATTCATGGTTGGATATTGTTAATGTACACTAGTTTATCCGTATTTCTAGGGAGAATTGAGATTTTAAAGCAAAAAAATGGAAAATATTATCCCCTTAGTACTTATTGGTAGATTACTGTCCCATTAGTATTTATATTAAGGGTAATCCAATTTTACCTCTTAAAATAATAATAATCAATATTTTTTTTAAAAAAAAATAATAATTAGGCATTGATAAGAAAAAAAAAAGATTACACGACAAATGAAATATTTTTGAGTTAAGTAAAAGAAAAAAAGACTACACGACAAAGAAAAAAAAGTTTTAAAAAAGGAAATATTTGATCTTGTTAAGGAAATATTTTTTAAAAAGAAATATTTGATCCTGTTGAGGAAAAAAAAAATTACACGACAAAGGAAATATTTTTTGAATATTGTTTTAGGAAAAAACGTTTTCAAAACGATTTAAAAAAAGGAAAAAATATATTTTTTGAAGATTTTCAGTTGTTCCTAGATTTCAGTTGTTTCTATAGGGATAGGAGAATGCTATACAAATAGTAGAATACCTATTCTATACTTGATAGATTTTAGAGCAAATATTAGAAACCAAATTCTACAATTAGTAGAACATGAAAATAAATATTTTTTAAAAAAATTGTTTTTCCTAAGATAAATTACACAATATATATTACTTACTTAATATGAATTTTCTGAATTTCTAAAATAAGTATAAATATTTATTTTGAATTTTTTATATTTAATAAATGATATTTTAATCTAAAAATGACATATCTTAAATAAGTACTAAGAAAACAATAGTTTTCATTTTTTGATCTAAATTTCCAATTCTCCCGTATTTCTATTCGGTTTTAGTTCAATTTTTTTTTAGTTTAATTGGATATCTTTAAATTTAAATGGAAGTAAATAATCATTACAACATATCCCATTCAATTATTGGAACACGAATTAGATCTAGTGGGTCCCAAAGTGATTTAAGTGGTAACTGATGTCATGAGAGATGAGTCAGTGTGCAATCATTGCAAACTCGCTTTATAATGCTCCCCGCATTATTACACATTTCGGAAATCACTCTAAATATTATTTTCTTACATGTAGCCCCCATATACATTCTTATTAGGCTATTAGCCTATTGCTCTGCGTTTACACATAAACATAGCAGCCACAACTCACAAGACACACTTACAAAAACATACCAACGCACTGTCTTCACATAACAAATCTCCCAAGTGATATAATATCAATTTTAGGTTTTCAGCAACGGCAAAAGTTCTGGATAGCTTGACATATATTTAACAAAATCATCGTATGCTTCTACGATGAGGTGATCATCGTCCCAATTATCCCTATATGTAGCGGATTGTGCATAAATTCTCTTGAAACCGATGTAAAACATTTCTTCTCTCCATTTTTCTATTCGTGGATAGTCACATTGATCCGCAAGCCAATTATCGTATTCAAACTGTGACAAGAGTTCCACAAAAAGAATGCTATTTAGTCTCAACCACTTTTATATTGATAATAACAAGTTGCATAAATTAGTGGTGAGAAAGTTCTGTACCTGGGAGTCATCTGGCATCAAATGCGTATATCTTTTGGGAATACCGAAGGCTTTAAGCTTATCGTAGAAAGCCTTAGTGTCTTCCATCATCTCGTCTTGCGATGGGAGAGATACCCGTCCAGATAAAACCGCTGAGACCCACTTGCTTTGAAGCTCAAACATCGGAAAGGGAGTGATCTAAGACACCAAGTTAAACCAAACAATGAGATTATATGCAAAAGCAACGAAGATGTCCGCAAAACAAAACTAGAAAACATGATTAAGAGTACTAACCTGCCATGGCAAGCCGATGAACGAAAGGCCCGGGGCAAGAGCCGGAGGAAATACATGCTTATACAACGGTCCAACACGATTATCGTCGACTGTCACTTCACCTTTTGTATCAAGAAACGGAAAGTAATACTTGTACCTGAAGATCATAAGATCGAATAGGTCAATGAAAACGTCTTATGGTGTTTAATATCTCTTAGAGAATTGAGCCAAAGTGTATCTTACCCGGTACAATGCATGATGGTGTCGGCGTAAACCGTCTTTCCGTTTTGGAAAACCACCGAGCCGTCTTCGCTGGCAGTTTCAATCTAAAATGGACGTAGAGAGATGATGTATCAAATAATGGACTAATTAAATCATTAAAACAATCACTATCATTCTTCATTGGCCGGTTTAGTTAGTACCGTTGGGTGAAGCCATAGATTATCGTAACCGGGAAGCTTCTCGTAGGTCTCCGGTGAAGTCGATCTAGACGAGACGTGGACTTCTTTGGCAACCTTCGCTATATCTCTGCTTATGTCAACTCCACTCGCTGAGCTTCCGATCACAATAACTACCTGTGAAACGGGCAACATAAAGGAAACGATCAAAGAGGTAAGTGAAGAGAGACGTTCATTTGAGATCACAAGATACATTATAGAGATGAGATTCTTGTGCAAGTACCTGATCTTTAAATGGATCAGGAACACGGTAATTGTGGCTGTGAATTTGCTTGCCTGGCCATGAATCTATGCCTGGAAAAACCAAAAAAAAAACTTAAGGAAAGCCTAAATCTTGATTCTTTGAATAATATATTCATCCCTCAAGAAAACTCTGCTTTTTGGTTACCCGACAACAAAAACCTCACATCACAATTGAAAGCAGCATTTGGACTGGACCAAACCGAATCGAATCAAAACCAGTCTAGAACCAAAATCAAAATTAAGATATTTGCACAATGTCACTTTACTTAAGTTCTATTTGCATTCTAATATTTTTGAAAAGTTTTAAAAATAGTTGTCACTTTTTGTATGAAAAAACGATTTTACCTCTGTTATTACTACATCGTGTACCGTACATAGTCGTACACGCAGTACTGTATAAGAGTATAATTGAGTTGGACAGTGAAATAAGTGTTAGATTTTGAAATACTTTTCAAAAGTGGTAGAATGCAAATGAAACTTAAATAAAGTGACATCCCATTCAAAAGCTCCATTAAAATTTTATAAGATCAGCAATAATATCTTGAAGCTTAATCTACTCTAACCAACGCAAAATGAGTCAAAAATACAATTGCTTATTGGACCTAAAGCAAACAAAAGTTATTGAACTAATTTTTTGTTAACTGAGAATTGAATTATACATTAGTTTAAAAATTATTTTCTTACTGTGTTTTTCGTAACCGTAACAAATTAGTAATACACACAAATTATTTTAAAATCGAACAATTCAAAAACAAAACAATCCGAAACTTATTAAATGTACAAGTCTAGTTTATTTAACAAAAATATGGACTTTTCAGTTAAATGCGAAATCTCATTTTATTAATAAAGGTTTTAAAATCTCTTTTGTTTTACAAAAAAGAATGATTTAACGTAACATATTTTCTATGTCGTATACTCGTACACAAAAATTAGCGCAAAATAAATAAATAAAACACACAACTCTGGACACGAGTAAGGTTTGGTTATTAATTTACCTGCGATAAGAGCATGACGTGGCTCTGTATAGTGTCCGTTACAAACAACGACGGCGTCATATATCTCGTCAGCAAGACCATCCGAGCTTCTCGACTCAACCCTCCACTTCCGACAATTTTCCTCCGCCGCCGCCCGTTCCGCCCTAACAACCTCCGTGTCGAACCTGATCATCTCCTCGATATCGAATTCCTTGGCAAAGTCTCGCAGGTAAGCAAGAACCTCACTATGACCCGGATGTCTTCTCGGATCCCTCGACCCGTCGTGTGGTCGGGTCGCGAATGGGAAGTCGGTGAAACCCATACACTCTCGGGGGATGTTGGTGCGTAGGGATCTGTAGAGGCTCGTGTGGACGACGGGTCGGGTCGGGTCGAGGCTTAGCGGGTCAGGTTCGACTTGAGAGGTGTAAGCCCACACGCCACCTATCTGGCTCCCGCGCTCTAATACGACCACTGAGTGGCCTTCACGACGTAGCTCACGAGCGGCCACGAGTCCCGCGGCTCCAGCTCCGATTACCGCCACGTGGCGAGATGTGGTTTGATCAGGCTTACTCGGTGCCATTTTAGGCTATCTAGTGAAGTATTGTGATCTAATCAGGATGAAGAGATTGTAATAATAACGAAGAAGAGAAAGGTGTTGGTGTGTTTCGGTTATAACGATGAGCTTTATATATACGAGGAAAAAGGTAACTCTAATGATGACGTGTCAGTTCAGTGTAGACAATTCTTACATAACTTCGTAGGAATATTAAATTCAATTAAGTAGGTAGCATTACATCAAGTGATCATGTCTATAATAACATGTGGAATGTATTCCCTCATTTTTTTTATCTGCAATGTATTCCCTCATTTTTAATATATTCTTTATTTTCAATTTTATTATTAATTACTAAAAATACATTTTATCTATAAAATTTATAAATTAATTCATTATTTTTTTTCTTTCAAAACTTACACAAATTGTGATATTATTTAAATTTAACCATTACAATATCATAAAAAAACAAAACAAAACACATTTTAATTTAAACATCACCATTTAAATATTCCCTCTATTTGATAAAACTAAATTGTGTAAATAAGATTTTTCTATTGAATACTCCCTCTATTTTTTAATAATAGATGTTTTAGAAAAAAATTTGTTTAAAAAAATTAGATGTTTTATATTTCTTAAGTATAGTTATTGTTCTTTTTTAAAAAAATTTACCCTTAATATTTTAATTATTTAAAGTAAATAACTAAAGTATTAATTAATAAAAATAAGGATCTAACAATTAGAAACATCGAGTATTAAATTCGTATAAGCAAAAACTTAAGTGATGTGGACACGTGACCTAGCACTACTGGGCAAATTGGGCTCACGATGTCGTTAACGTACAGTTTAAAAAAAAAAAATATGAAAGACTAAATTATAAATAAAAAAGTTCAACTCCATTTTGGAGTTGAAAATGGAGTTACTCCATATTTGGAGGAAAAAATGGCATTCCCTCATTTTGCAGTCAAAAATTGAGTAGGGTTGGAGATGATTTTACTGCAAAATATCATTTGAAGTAAAAAATATGGTAGGGTTAGAGATGCCCTACGAAAATATATAGTTTTTTTGGTGAAATTTGTGTATCACTAAACCTGCAGATTGGGTTACGAATTATAATCGATAATAAAATTTGAAATTTCATAATTTATCACTAATTCTATCATATTTTATTATTTATAGATTTATATATTCTCTCTGCTTTATATGTGGTGTGTATATGTATATATAGATGACATTGTTGCATTTTGAAGTTTTTTTTTTTTTTTTTTTTTGTAACTTGCATTTTGAAGTTGGTGTCTAAAAAATATATAATTATGTTTCCGATAGAATTGGATACAGCTGATTTTACTCTCTTTTTATCATCAATTATTTGTAGACAGGATAGTTTGTATAGAAGCTTTAAATCATTTGATCAAAGTATAAATGTGCTTCCACAATAATTACTCGATTTTTTTATAATAAAGAAAAAGAAGTAGTAATAAGCTTTTTGGTTACTTCTTTTGTCGGCATGCATGCAGCCCAATGTATCTACCACCTAACAGTGTCCAGGATCATTTGTACTAATTCAACATAGCATATACAAAAAAAGAAACTTTTCTATTATAAAATATCTGTAGAATTAATAATACATGGTATCCGATATGTGGATATTCATAATATAACCATTATCATTGCACGCAGAAGGGAATTTTTTTTTTTCATAAATAAGACAATATTTTCAGGTTAATGTACCCGATTAATTATATTTTTCCGTTCTCACATAACATCTTTCCTAATTGAAAAAAACGTACGATTACAAAAACAAAATGAGCTTCTAATTTTTTAGTTAGAAGTTTGAAGATTTTCAATTTTCTGAGTTTAAAGGTCTGATTAGATAAAAAGTAAGATCGAATTACAATTTTTTAATGATAAAATAATATAAATTATTAAAAAGAAAATATACATCACATTTTTTTGTACCAAACCAAATATGCAGATTTTTTTTTTTTTTTTTGTTGAGAAAGGGTTAAAATAATTTACTTTTGCAGTTTTACGTACGGTTGGACTAAATATATTATAAAATTAGTAAAAGCTATAAGGAGACGGCAAATATGAATCGTATACATCATTGTTTTGAAAATGATAGACGCCAAATATGAAAAAATATCCATCAAGTTGCAAACAAATCCATTACCGAAGTAGTTTGACAAAATGGAAACGACGTCTCTCTTTATCTTCCTTTATTGACACTTTCATCTTTTTGGACAAAACACCCACCACTGATCACACATCAAACTTTCTTGAAATTCACTAATTATTATTATATGGTTTTTTTGTTTTGTTTTGGTAACTCAGGTTAAATCTCTGATAAATGAATCCTCTATTCTTTTAGGAGAGATCGGTTCTCAGTGTTAATGAAATTCATCAAAACAAACAAGATCGAGATTTGGGGTGACAGAAAACAAGATTAACGGAGATGGAGAGAATGTGGTGTGGATGAAGTTCATGATGGTTCCAATACTTTTTCATAAGGGCTATTGTCTAAGTTGTACTTCTTCGATAATACCTAAGGAAAGAGCCTCGTCATGTGTTGTATGGATGAAGATCAAAAGGCTTGCATATATATTGTGAGGGGCAATGAGTCCACAAAGATTCCAATAGGTTTTGATGATGTTAATCAGTTTTGTCAATGTTCTATGTTCCCAGTTTTTTTTGGAACCATGGCATTGTTTCTATGCTCCCAGTTTGATTCCAGTTCCTTAACAGACTTCAGATCAAGAGGCGAACAAGAATTAAAAGTTTACATTTTCTATGTTATATATTGGCTTTTTTATCAACTAAGAAGAAAGATCTTGGTTCGATTTCAATTTGGCGAATTCCCGGTACACTTCTTCCATAAGTTTCTTTATGGCGACATTGTATTGTCGCTCTCTCCAACGTTCTATGGACGGGCAACCACACTGTTCCGCGATCCAATTGAAGTAAACGCTTTGAGAGATCACAACCGCATCTTGTGGCTCAAACTTCCCGAGCATTGGATTCCCTCGAGGATCGGTTAGAAAATGTGTATATCTCTTGGGAATCCCCAAGGCTTCAAGCTTCGCATAGAAAGCTATTGCGTCTTCCATCATCTTATCCTCGGAGGGAAGCTTAACCCGGCCAGACAGAACCGAAGCGACCCACTTGCTTTGGATTTCAAACAAAAAGTACAAAGATCAAACCAAGTAACGAGTCCAACAAAATATTGAAGTCCTTATTATTAGGAGATTTCAGATATCACAAGATCAACAACACATATCAAAATTTTTATCAATTCAATAATGTTACCGATTTAAGTTGCTTTGCAATATGAACAAACATTTGATCCTAAGTTTCTGCGGATCATAGATGCCATAGCTTCAAAACGATAAAAATAAAAGGTTTTCAAGATTATCCGAACATTCCAAACCTCTTAAAACTTCCATAACATCTTATTCTTAGGTATTTCAAGATTATCATAGCATTCTAAACCTAGCTCCCTTTTTTTTTTTTTATCTCACATGTATTAATACTAACCATGAACGGTAAACCGATAAAGGAGATCCCGGGAAAACATGCTTGTAGAGCGGCCCAACACGATTATCCTCAATAGTCACATAACCGTTGGTTTCAAGAAACGGGAAGTTGTACTTGTAACCGGTGCAATGAACTATGACATCGGCATAAACCACTCTCCCGTTTCGAAACACCACGGAACCATCCTCGCAGGCGCGGTATATCTACAACATATCAAAGGAAACTTTAAGAAATCAAATGATCATATCAACGGGACTAATTCTGCTCAATTACTCAAAATTTTCTTTTTCTTGTTTTACCGTCGGATGAATCCTTAGATTGTTACGCTCCACGTATGAATCGGATGCAAACCGCTTTAGACGAGATATGGACTTCATTTGCTAAGGTTGCTATGTCCTTGCTAATGTCGTATCCACTAGTTTGACTTCCTATCACTACCACCACCTACAAACACCTCAAACAACAATCAATGCAGAGATCTTAAGCGAATGTATAACACAAGAAAAAAAGTATCAAACTTTAAGAAACTGAGGAAAACAGTAGACTTTACAAATACCTGATCTTTGATTGGATCTGGAATCCGATAATTGTGGCTAGGGATTTGCTTTCCTGGCCATGAATATATCCCTCAAAGACTAAAACGAGATCATTAAGAAACTAAATCAACCCTTAACTACAAACTAATCACACCTTAATTAAGAAAAAAAGTTACATACCAGGAATATTAGCTAGACGAGGCTCAGTGAAGTGCCCATTGCAAACGACGACTGCGTCGAAGATTTCTTCGCCGGAAACACCTCCTGAGTTCTTGAATTGGATTCTCCATTTACGGTCGCTCTCCGTCGCAAGTTCCACCCGCAAAACCTCCGTCTCGAATCGGATCATCTCCTCGATCTCGAACTCTTGCAGGTACATCATGACTTCCCTGTGATCCGGGTACCGTCTCGGGTCCCTGGATTCGCCATATCCGGGTCGGATCACGAACGGGAAGTCACTGTAACCCATACACTCTCGTGGGAGATTGGTGCGGAGGGATTGATAGATGCTCGAGTGGACTATGGTTCGATCCGGGTCAAGGCTCACTGAGTCGGATTCGACTCGATCGGTGTACACCCAGAGTCCTCCGACCTGTTTCTCAAGCTCGAAAGCGATGACGGTGTGGCCTTCACGGCGGAGCTCTCGAGCCGCCACGAGCCCGGCGGCTACGAGTACGATCACGGCCACGTGACGAGCACGTGAAGCGATTGGGCTGGGCCGTGGTTAGGGATGTCAATCGGGTTAGCCCGGCCCGAAACCCGTAAAGTACGCATATATATGAGCCCGGTCCGGTCCGGTCCGGATAGGGCTCTAGAGCTTCTCGAACTTTTTTGGGTTTTTTTCGTTCTTTTATTTACAAACACAAAAATTCACAATTCTGAGATGAATAATTAAAACAAAATATTTATCAAAATAAATTTAAATTGAAATGTATTATATCAAATCTAATTAAATTTAAAAGCAAAAATTTGATAAAAAAACAAATAAAATTCAAATAAATTATACTACCAAATAAAACATAAAATCAAAACACTTTAAATCTAAGTAGTAGTGTTTAGATTAGATACTCCTTCATCGTCTTCTAAATCCTCATCACAATCAAGAGGTACATATAAAAAAAGTAAAATAATATTAAATTTTGACATATATAAATTATATAGAAATATCATTGAAAGTCTATATATAATGATTTTAAAAATATGAAGTAAATATGGATAAATGATAATGGTATATGGATCACAAAATATATAGAAAATATGTCAAATTATTATTTTTAGAAAGATAAATGTTAAAATAAAATTTCTAACTAATTAAAATATAAAGTTTCGGGTTTTTCGAGCTAGCCTGTACCCGATCGGGTTAGCCCGAAAACACACTAACCCGAATGGACTTTAGCCCGAAAAGTCCGATTTTTTCGAACTTATATTTCTAGACTCAAACCTGCTGATTTTTAAGATCGGGCCGGACCAGCCCTCGGATTTTGGTCCTAATTGACACTCCTAGCCGTGGTGTTTGTGTCATAGTGTCAATTGTCAAACAAATTTGGAGTGTCAGTGTCAGTATCCGTTTCCTAGTGTGCATATAATTTAAAATGGACCCCAAATTATGAATTCTTTCCAAATTTCACCTCTAAAATTGTTTTACTAACCTATGCACACAAGGACCCTAAATTATGAAATCTTTCCAAATTTCACCCTCTAATTTTTTTTGAGACATATTGCATAAATTTCATAATATCTATAATGTTAATTTTACTATTCTGCGTGGATTAATATCTAGTGTTAACATGAGGAGAAGATGGTTGGTTTTATTATATAAAAGAAAAAAAAATTAAAAAAAAAATCAACCTTTGGCTCATAAAAGTCAGAAGCAAATAAATAAGTAAAGGACATTGAGACAGGCAGAGACGTGGGTGCAGACAGAAGAAGGAAAGGTGTCGTGCCAGTAACTAAGCTTCTAAATATAGATCGAAGAGACAAAAAAAGGATAATAACCAATCAAAATTCCCGTAATTGTAGAGAAGGAGGGATTTATAAAAGAAGAAGACGATAGAAAAAACAAGAAGGAGGAACACGAAGAAAGAGAAACTAAAGGTACATACATGTCTCCTTTCCTTTTTGTCTAATTTTCTTCTAATTGCTATGTGCTTCTCCTCCATTGATGAATATGAACGATCATGTGAGCATTATATATGGCCTTTGTTTTGGTTTTAATTGGCTGAGAATGTTGTGCAGGTGCGGGGGTAGAGAAAGACATAGTAGAGAATGGTGAACATTAGAGTACAAAAAGGTACGGAATCTCCGAGGACGGAGGTGGGAGAGATAGACACGAGAGCACCGTTCCAGTCGGTGAAAGCTGCGGTGAGCTTGTTCGGTGAAGTTGCCGTCTCAAGGCAAAGAAGTACTCTTAGGAGGTCTCGACTTTCCTCTGAGGTATTTAATCCAAGAACATCAACAAATATAGACTTGGATGGCAAGAATATTCGACTTTTCATATGTTTCGGAAATTAGCCTGACCCTTTTCTAAAAAAATTGTTTCAGAGCGTTTGCGACAAAGAAACACAGCTAATGCTAGCCCACAAGGAATTCAACAAGATCAAGCAAAAGCTGGACAACGCTGAGAGCACGAGATCTCGTGCTCTTTCCGATCTCTCCAAGGCAAAGAAGACAATGGAAGATCTTAGCAACAAGCTTGAGACTGTCAACAAGTCTAAGCAATCCGCTATTGACACCAAAGAAACCGTCCAGCAGCGCGAAGAACAGCTTGAGCATGATAAGTCTCATGGCTCTCCTCCTCACCACCACGAACTTGACGTTGCCAGAGAACAATATCTCTCCACCACCATTGAACTCGATGCTGCAAAACAGCAGCTCAACAAAATCAGACAGAGCTTTGATTCCGCTATGGACTTCAAAGCCACGGCCCTAAACCAGGCTGCAGAAGCCCAGCGTGCACTCCAAGTCAACTCCGCTAAGGTTAACGAGCTTTCCAAGGAGATTTCGGATATGAAAGATGCGATTCATCAGCTCAAGCTAGCGGCCTCTCAGAATCTGCAAGAGTACGCAAATATTGTGAAGGAAAAAGACGATTTACGAGAATGTTACAGGACAGCCGTTGAGGAGGCAGACAAGAAACTGCTAGCTTTGAGGGAAGAATATGAGCCTGAGCACTCAAGGGACCTTGAGGCCAAACTGATAGAGACAACTTCAGAGATTGAGATTTTACGGGATGAGATGAAGAAAGCTCATGAATCTGAAATGAACACGGTTAAAATCATTACAAACGAGCTTAACGAGGCTACGATGAGGCTACAAGAGGCTGCTGATGAAGAATGCTCTCTCCGGAGCTTGGTGAATTCTCTCAGGATGGAATTGGAAGGCATGAGAAGAGAACGCGAAGAATTGCAGCAGGAAGAAGCAGAGAGGTTAGAGGTTGAGGAAACGAAAAAGTTGGAAGCTCTCAAGGAAGAGAGCTTGAAACTTGAGAAAATGAAATTAGAAGCTGTGGGAGCAAGAAACGAAGCTGAAAAGATGAATAGAAAGATAGAGAGTCTAAAGAAAGAAACCGACGCTGCAATGATAGCTGCTGAGGAAGCTGAAAAGAGACTAGAGCTTGTTATAAGAGAAGTCGAAGAGGCGAAATCGGCTGAGGAGAAAGTCCGTGAGGAGATGAAGATGATCTCTCAGAAGCAAGAGAGCAAGAAACATGACGAGTCTGCTTCGAAGATTAAAATCACTATACAAGAGTTTGAATCTTTGAAACGAGGAGCAGGGGAAACAGAGACTGCAATCGAAAAGAAACTGGAAGCTATAGCGGCTGAGCTTGAAGAGATCAACGCAAGAAATGCCGAAGCAGATAACAGATTAGGGACGAGTTTAAAAGCGATAGAGGAGATGAAGCACGCGACGGATTTGGCTCAGAAGTCAGCAGAATCTGCAGAAGCCGCAAAGAGCGTGGTGGAAAGTGAATTGAGGAGATGGCGTCAACAAGAAAATGTACATGCTTAGGGCTTGATTCAATCTGTATAAAACCATGTTTTGTTCCAACATTAAAATATAAAGACAATTAAAATGGTTAAGAGTTCACATCATAGAACAACACACAGACAGGTCATTCATCATCTTCCGGATTCCAATAACTGAGAAGGAAGAACACTAATCAGCTTCTGACTCACGAAATCCTCATAAGCCTCAACAATGAGGTGATCATCGTCCCACTTATCACGGAAAGTGTCTGATTGTGTGGCAAGTCTTCGATAGCCTCCTTCTACTTCCTGACCTCTCCATTGTTCAACTGGCGGTGCACCAATTTGCTCGGCTATCCAATTGAGGTAATCCACCTGACATGTACCAAGCCGATGCGTGTATCTCTTGGGAAGCCCGTTAGCATCGCGCATTGCATAGAAGGCGGTAACGTCTTCCATCATTTTGTCTTCTGAAGGAAGTGTGACCCGACCAGACAGAACTGCAGCCACCCACTTGCTCTGGAGCTCAAACATAAAGAATTGCAATGTCTAACTTGGGGGAAAAAAAAAACTGATTAGGAGATGAAAAATCCAGCATAGAAGCTGAAAGAAAGTAGAATGAATGAGAGACTTAACCATCCAAGGTAAACCAATGAAGGAAATCCCGGGAGCAAGCGCAGGCGGAAACACATGTTTGTAAAGCGGTCCAATACAGTTATCCTCAACGGCAATATAGCCATTGGTGTTGAGAAACGGGAAGTGATATTTGTAACCGGTGCAATGCACAATGGTGTCGGCATGTACAACCTTACCGTTCTGGAAAACAATTGACCCATCTTCCCGTGCGCGTTCTATCTGCAAAAATTGAATCAGTGACCCACCTACTATGATCAAATTTCTCTCTGATATATCTATCTATCCTTTACCATAGAGTGAAGCCATAGATTATTGGACCCGGGAAGTTTTTCATATGTCTCAGATGGATTCGATCTAGATGCGATATGGACTTCTTTCGCCACTCCCGTTATGTCCCTGCTGATATCGGATCCACTAGCAAAATTTCCTATCACTACCACCACCTTGCAAAGATTTTAAACCAACAACGTGAGATAAATGATTCTCTGTATTTTATTATAGATTTTTCAAACTCAACCTCGACCATTATTCACCACAAATTACTCCCCAAAACACACAAAAATAACACTATACCGAAAGCATCTGAATCATTTGGATATATTAGACACTGTTTATATGTAGCCGAACTATTCCATATAACTTTGATAAATCAAGTTTCTCTTAGCTCACTGATTCCATGGTTTTTTAGATGAACGATTCTATCATTCTATTTCTATTCTACAGATTTATTTTTCAATTTTCAAGATTTACAGTGTTACCAATAGGAATCATTTTTTCAAACACACCCATCCCTTACAGAAAATATAAATCACTGTATAAAATCGGATAAGATACAATTTTTTTTTTTGGGTCTCCCGGATAATAAGATCAAGTATAACTGTATGACTAAATAAGAAAAGAGGTAGAGAATATAATAAAACATTTCCTCGTATATAATGAGAAAGATAGTTGTCGGAAAAAAACGATTTATAAGTAATTAGTCAAAAGGTTCATAGATTGTGAAAGAACCTGGTCTTTAAATGGATCAGGAAGACGGTAATTGTGGCTATGAACCTGCTTGCCTGGCCATGAATCTATGCCTAAAACCCAAATCATGCAAACAATTTCTCATCACAAAATTATCGAAATCAAAAGCTCTGGATCGGCTAAGAAACGAAAAATGAGAAATAACCAGGAACATGAGCAACTCGAGGCTCTGTATAGTGACCATTGCAAACGACGACGGAATCGAAGATCTCATCGCCGGAGATCCCATCGGAATTTCTAGACCGGATCCTCCATTTCTGGCCTTCCGGCTCAACACGAACCACTTCAGTCTCGAATCGAACCATCTCCTCGAGTTCGAATTCTCTTGCGAAGTCCTGAAGATACGCGAGGACTTCCCTGTGACTCGGATACCTTCTCGGGTCTCTGGATTCGTCGTCTTCGGGTCGGGGCACGAAAGGGAAGTCTCTGTAACCCATGCACTCTCGTGGGAGGTTGGTGCGGAGCGAATCGTAGACGCTCGAGTGGACTATGCTTCGGTTCGGATCCAGGCTCAGCGGGTCGGTTTCGCTTTGAGGTGTGTATACCCACAGACCTCCGACTTGTGTGTCGCGTTCCAAGACCACGACGGAGTGAGATTCGCGGCGTAGCTCTCTTGCAGCTACGAGTCCGGCGGCTCCGGCTCCGATCACCGCCACGTGCAGTGAGTTGATTCGGCTAAGTGCTGGTGCCATTTTCGTTTTTTTTTTGGTGTGACGCTCTGTGCTCAAAATGGGTTTATACTTTATATAGGAGCGTCTTCGATTTCGATTAACCGATTCGGTCTAAAATCTAAAACCAAAATTTAGTACCGTAAAAAAAAAAAAAATTGTATCTGTCTTAATCGAAAATTGAGAATAAAACCCAACTGAAGATAAACAATTAAATAACAAATGTTCGAAAATTTGTTAGGGTCTAATTGGACTCTGTAGCATGTAAATTACAAAATTATTAATGAAATCATCATGTATGAAGCATTTTGTCATAATTGATTGAAGTTCTCATAAAGAATAAAAAAACAGGGTCGGATGGGAAAATATGGAATGAAGACAAACGTTTAAATCAACTTTATTCGATTTGGTCTTTTATCAAGAAGATCTGGTCCTTTATTCTATAATCTCGAAAATCAACTTTATTCGAAAAATACCCTTTAAGTACACAATAAACTATTGATGCTGGGTAAAATACACTGTTGTCGGTTTGAATCCCGGTATGCTTGTTCGATAAGTTGACCCTCATCGACATCGTCCCATCGATCATCACGATAAGTATCGCCATTTTTCTTGATGGCGATATTATATTGTTCCTCCCTCCAATGTTCAATGGACGGACAACCACACTGTTCTGCGACCCAATTGAAGTATTCACTTTGTGAGATCAAACCCGCTTCATGCGGCTTAATGTTTTCAAACATCGGAGTCCAATGAGGATCAGTCAGAAAGTGCGTAAATCTCTTGGGAATATCCAAAGATTCAAGCTTCGCATAGAAATCCATAACATCTTCCATCATTTTGTCCTCCGAAGGAAGCTTAACTCCACCCGATAGAACCGAAGCGACCCATTTGCTTTGAATTTCAAACATGATGAATTGTAGCGCCTGGATTATGAACAAATATCAAACCAAGTGATGAGCCCAACAAGAACTCGATCGAAGTCTATTGAGAATTAGGAGATTTCAAAGATTACTTACAAGATCAATTCAAATCAAATAAATAATACTATCATGTCTATATATTTTCTTAGTAATTTTGCATTCTCTATATGTTTCACATATAATGCTAATTCTTAGTAGTTTTGCATTCTCTATATGTTTCATGTATAATGTAGCTTTGGCATGGCAACAAAACCTCCATCCTACATGTCCGCAGATTCGAAATTTCATCGATTCCTAAACATTGTTTGAAAGTTGCACATATCCTTCTAACATTTAACACTAACCATTGGAGGTAAACCAATAAAGGAGAGTCCGGGGGCTAGCCCGGGCGGGAAGACATGCTTGTAGAGTGGTCCAACACGTTTATCCTGGACGGTCACGTGACCATTGGTTTTAAGAAACGGAAGCAATACTTGTAACCGGTGCAATGCACTATGGCATCGGCGTATACCACTTTCCCATCTCGAAAAACGACGGAACCATCCTTGTAGGCACGGTCTATCTACAAAATATATCAATAGGAAAAAGAATCAAATGATCATATATTACATGGACCGTTTGGTTATTTCCTCAGCTTTTTTTTTTCTTCTTTTGTTACCGTCGGATGAATATGTAGATTGCTATAACGGGAACTCTTCTTTTCGTATGCATCGGATTTAGATGCAATATGGACTTCTTTTGCTAAGGTTGCTATGTCCTTGCTAATGGCTGTTCCACTGGATTGATTTCCTATCACTATCACCACCTACAAACATCTTAAACTAATTAATATATAACGAAACAAAAAAAAACTGGAAAAAGACTAAATAGTCAAAAGGGTTCCTAGATTTTGAAGTACCTGATCTTTGAATGGATCTGGAACACGATAATTATGGCTCGAGGCTAAGTAAGTCTCGTTCGACGCTTGGAGTGTAAACCCAGAGTCCTCCTACTTGTTTCTGACGCTCGAAAGCCGTTACAGTGTGACCTTCACGCCGGAGCTCTCGAACCGCCACGAGCCCGGCGGCTCCGGCTCCGATAACGGCCACGTGGCGTACTGAGTTGATTGAGTCAGGCGGTGATGTCATGGTATCAGCGAATAATAACTATTTGTTTCCTTGAAGAGTGTGTAGTTGTGACAGGATGCTGGTTTAGTATCTCCTTATCTCAATCTCGGTTTAATATTTCGGTTTAGTATTTTGGTTCAATTATGCAAACAAGTATTTGTAAGCAACTTTGGCATTTCGGGAGAATAAATCAAATATCAAAACCTAATCTTATCTTCTTCAATCTCTCTCTCTCTCACGATCATCTTCTTCTTCTATCTTCTCATCTCAGTTCTTCTGTTTCTCATCTATAATTCTCCATTCTCTTCTCATCCCCTCCTTATCTCTATCAATCTCTCGGTTACGAAGTTTCCTGATACCATTGTTACAGGAAACTTCGTAACCGAGAGATTGATAGAGATAAGGAGGGGATGAGAAGAGAATGGAGAATTATAGATGAGAAACAGAAGAACTGAGATGAGAAGATAGAAGAAGAAGATGATCGTGAGAGAGAGAGAGATTGAAGAAGATAAGATTAGGTTTTGATATTTGATTTATTCTCCCGAAATGCCAAAGTTGCTTACAAATACTTGTTTGCATAATTGAACCAAAATACTAAACCGAAATATTAAACCGAGATTGAGATAAGGAGATACTAAACCAGCATCCTGTCACAATACTCTCCTCTTCAGAACATCCTTGTCCTCAAGGATGAGAAATTTGGCTGCTTGGCTTCAGTATTCGTTAACGGTCCTGCATCCTCCACGCTCCCACACACGATTGTCAAATGTTTTCCAAGTTGGTTTTATTACAAATTCCTGAGTTCTAGCCTCTTTTATATCCTTAAGCCTCTTGTAGAGTTGCTCTTTGTTGTTCTTGTTGTTTTCATACACTCCCAAGAAGGTGTTCACAGGTTGTAAGTGCCCTTCCAATACTGTGGCAACTTCTTCTGAACTGGTTTTGAATTTGAATCGCCAGGACTTAGAACACTTGGTTGTCAGCTTATTACTATGCCCTCTTATACGCATTGTATCAAACAGTTGGTGCGCAATATTGTGAATATTACTACCAATTAATCTCTGAAGCAACATATCTATTTCATTGACATGAGCAAGCACTTTCAGAACAAGGAAGCTATCGACGTCATGACCAATGCCAGTATGTAGCTGCGATATATTGTTCCTAGTTTGTTCAGAGTCAGAAATTAGTACCTGAGGATATGAGAATGCTTCAATCTGAGGCGTCGCTTGGTGGGACTTTGGTTCACTCTCAGGGCTCGATTTTTCATCTTGAGCTATGCCTATCGCTACATCTGTTTCTTCTTGGGTTTCAGATCCCAAATTCACAGTTTGGGTTTCACCAGCAACAGGAAATTCACCATCATCACACTCGATCATGAAAATCCGTGATCTCTTGTGCTTTAGATGATAGTGACCGGGGGTATCAAGCTCTTCACAAAACAAACACAGCCCATTTTCCATTCGCTCATAAACCTCTTCACATGAGTACGATTTCATGATTTTGTGTCCTGGAGAATCGCACATCTCTGATACCATTGTTACAGGAAACTTCGTAACCAAGAGATTGATAGAGATAAGGAGGGGATGAGAAGAGAATGGAGAATTATAGATGAGAAACAGAAGAACTGAGATGAGAAGATAGAAGAAGAAGATGATCGTGAGAGAGAGAGAGATTGAAGAAGATAAGATTAGGTTTTGATATTTGATTTATTCTCCCGAAATGCCAAAGTTGCTTACAAATACTTGTTTGCATAATTGAACCAAAATACTAAACCGAAATATTAAACCGAGATTGAGATAAGGAGATACTAAACCAGCATCCTGTCACAATACTCTCCTCTTCAGAACATCCTTGTCCTCAAGGATGAGAAATTTGGCTGCTTGGCTTCAGTATTCGTTAACGGTCCTGCATCCTCCACGCTCCCACACACGATTGTCAAATGTTTTCCAAGTTGGTTTTATTACAAATTCCTGAGTTCTAGCCTCTTTTATATCCTTAAGCCTCTTGTAGAGTTGCTCTTTGTTGTTCTTGTTGTTTTCATACACTCCCAAGAAGGTGTTCACAGGTTGTAAGTGCCCTTCCAATACTGTGGCAACTTCTTCTGAACTGGTTTTGAATTTGAATCGCCAGGACTTAGAACACTTGGTTGTCAGCTTATTACTATGCCCTCTTATACGCATTGTATCAAACAGTTGGTGCGCAATATTGTGAATATTACTACCAATTAATCTCTGAAGCAACATATCTATTTCATTGACATGAGCAAGCACTTTCAGAACAAGGAAGCTATCGACGTCATGACCAATGCCAGTATGTAGCTGCGATATATTGTTCCTAGTTTGTTCAGAGTCAGAAATTAGTACCTGAGGATATGAGAATGCTTCAATCTGAGGCGTCGCTTGGTGGGACTTTGGTTCACTCTCAGGGCTCGATTTTTCATCTTGAGCTATGCCTATCGCTACATCTGTTTCTTCTTGGGTTTCAGATCCCAAATTCACAGTTTGGGTTTCACCAGCAACAGGAAATTCACCATCATCACACTCGATCATGAAAATCCGTGATCTCTTGTGCTTTAGATGATAGTGACCGGGGGTATCAAGCTCTTCACAAAACAAACACAGCCCATTTTCCATTCGCTCATAAACCTCTTCACATGAGTACGATTTCATGATTTTGTGTCCTGGAGAATCGCACATCTCTGATACCATTGTTACAGGAAACTTCGTAACCAAGAGATTGATAGAGATAAGGAGGGGATGAGAAGAGAATGGAGAATTATAGATGAGAAACAGAAGAACTGAGATGAGAAGATAGAAGAAGAAGATGATCGTGAGAGAGAGAGAGATTGAAGAAGATAAGATTAGGTTTTGATATTTGATTTATTCTCCCGAAATGCCAAAGTTGCTTACAAATACTTGTTTGCATAATTGAACCAAAATACTAAACCGAAATATTAAACCGAGATTGAGATAAGGAGATACTAAACCAGCATCCTGTCACAGTAGTAGTCAGTAGTGTGATACATAACATATCTCTATATATATAGTCGTTTTCAAACTGGACCATATGTTATGGAATCCTTCCAAGTTTCACCACGTAGTCTTTTGTTACAGGACACTGCTAGTTAGATAGTTCAACCTCCCTCTGACACGCGTAAGAGAAATATAGGCGTGTCAGTCTGTCAAGCTCTATAACCTAGCTCAGCTTTTTTTTTTTCTTTAAAAGAATTTAAATATCTGTTTCTTTGTGAAAAATATTTTCTCTTTCAACTAAATATCTAAATATTTTTCTTTATAAATTTATAGACTTTTATTTTGACTTTAAGTTTTTTTTTAATGTCTTTCGGTCCAAAAAGTAATCTCAAGTCCAAACGGACCCAGATTAATCTTCCGGATAGAAATGACACAGCCCACTTATAATGCCTCATTTGACTAAATGCTTGTTCTGATAATTCCGCTCCCACGGAAAATCGATCATTGGCCTAGACCAACAGAACCGATACTTACCGCAGAAAAAGAACTATCCGACCACAAACACTTGATTTTCATTCTTTAAGTTAAAAACAATATTTTTATTTTTATTTGTTCGTTTAAACACAACTGTTTTACCAATAAATATATTTTAGTACTCTTAAAAACGATGTGCCAATATATGAAAAGAACAAAGAATTGGTTAAAAAATTGTGGACTGTTGCTGTATTTTTTTTTTTTTGAAGATAAAGCTGTGACTTTAAAAATGAGCTTTAGGAAACAATTTCCGAAAATAGGAACGTAGAACCAAAAAAATAAGTCGTATGCGACTTCAAAGGCTTATGGGTATGTGACTTAAAAAAGTTTGTTTTAGAGTTTCAATAATGTATTTGACTATTTTCTATAAGAAAATACCTAAATTGACTATAGTCGAAATTGGTTTCAAAAATGAACTAAACATAATTTCATATTTTCCATAGTAATGATATAAATTTAATTTAATTTATTTCAAAATTTACATGAAATTTGCAAAAGAAATTTATTATTGAAACAAATGAATGATATCTCTATCAATTTTTTTCAAGTAAACACTAATAGTTTGTCAAGAGGCTCGTGGTATAATGGTATCCCTACAATTGTGAGTAGGATATCTTAGGTTCGAGTTTCTTGGTAGGAAAAATATTAAAAATATTTAAAGTAAATGGTACACTCCCACTCGAGTGGTCGGTCGGAGGAAAACGGCTAGGTAAATGGTACACTCCCACCCGAGTTCGATTCTTCCCTGACGCAGATACTTGAAACAATGTCACAAACGTGTGTGGAAGCTGGCACTGGGCTTCGGCCCAGTTGAAAACCCGTGAGAAAGCTTTGTCAGTTGGGCCAACTCACTATAGGCAATAATCGGGAGACGCGAAGTCTTACTGATTTGGCATGTGATAACCAGTTCCTATCTCTCTAGTTGGATGTCGATCGGACAGCTTAGGTCATTAAAAAAAAAACATTTAAAGCAATATATAATTTTGCTAATTTAAAATGAAATTTTTACAGATATCTAATCAAAAATTGTAGCTATAAGTGTAGACTTTTCAAATCATTTCTCAACTTAAATTTCCAAATCAAAAAATTATGTGGTGCATCCAAATAAGTTGTTGTTCACAAATAATTTAACTTGTGGTTATAATATAATGAAGTCGGAAGGAAGCTTTTTATTAAGGAGTCCGTTTTCGAATATTCGAATTTGATATAAAATTAACATATAAAAATAAAGATAAGATAAAATGTTAAAATCGGAAATAATAATAGATTTTTTTTTCGAAAAAGCTTTGAAAATAATCAATTTGAAGAAGATCAATGTAAAAATAATTCAATACGTAATTTTTACTGTCAGTTGAATAGGAGGACTACTAAAAGAAAAGAAAAAAAACATTAAACAAGATGTAGAAAACCAAGACAGTAATGTTTCATTTCTAAAATGAAAGAAAAATCCCTTTTTCCCCTTCATTCTATCCCGTACGCAACGCTTGAAACGATAGAATCGAGAAGCACCCATCCAAAATTCTTATAAACATTATAGTACAACTTTTTTAATTTTTTTTTTAAACGTAGGAAAAAATGTTAACTTAGGAGTTAGGTAGATATCAATAAATAGTGGGGAATTTGCAATAAAGAATTAATAGATGGCAAAAGCTGGAAACTGGGCTACAAAGCCTCTACTTGTCTCAAGACTTATGTTTGGTCCTCTTTCCTCAACCCAACCAAAACCTCCACTACACGACGACAGCTGCGACAACAACAAAAAAAACTTTTAAAATTTTTTTTTTTTCATTTCAGTTTTATTATATCAATATTTTTTTTAAAAAAATTAACTCTCTCGACTTTTGAATAGGACTATTATCGTCAGTTGTCACTAAATGACTAAACAACCCCATTCGATCATAATTAGAAAAAAAGGAAAAAAGAAAGGAATCCTAAAATCTTTGTCAATACTCTCTCTGTTTCAAAAAAAATATCATTCTTACAATTTTCACACAAATTAAAAAAACTAATAAAAATTATATTTTACTCTTCATTAATACACTAAAAATTGTCTTTCTAATTAATACATTAAAATACTAAAGTTAAAACTGAAATTTTAATAAAAAATTTACATTGAAAATGTAAAGTGACACTTTTTATATAACAAAAAAATATTAAAATAACATTCTTTTAAAAAGGGAGACAGTAATAAAAAAAAAAAAAAGTTACTACTACTAATATATATAAATTTCAGAAAACGATAGATGATGTTGCACACTAACCACTACAACACCCTTTTCTCTTCTCTCTCTCTCTCTCTCTCTCTCTCTCTCTATTTCTGAGATTTTGAGAGAGTCTCTTCTCTCTCTCTCGCTCCTCATGATCCGATTTTTTATATTTATTTTTATGTGATAATTACAGATACACGTTATATATGTGTATCTATTTATCTATATTGATGGAGACAATAACCATTGGAATCTGACCATGGATCTCATTTCTTCTTGAGATATTTTCTCCTCTCTTTTTTTTCTTTCTTGTTTTTTTCCCGTCTCCCAGATCTGTTCATCAATCTGACCATTGGAAAGCTTCAAGCTTTTTTTTCTGGGTAATTCTTTATTTTAACAAAAACGCAATTCATTGAATTATTAGATTCTTATTTTTTTATAGTTTTTTTCTTTCTTTATATATCGAAGGGACTCCAAGTACTATATGTTTTTTTGTTCGTCATGAAGTTGATGCTTTTTCCTTTTCCCCTTATAGCTCTAACGGTTGAAATTCGGATTTAGGAAAATTTATATTTTACTTTGTATAAAATCTATGTAAATTTGAGTAAATACTGAAGTTTATGGAATTTTCCATTGTAGCATTACTTATTTGCATGTTTAGATAAATACTGAAGTTTTATATTCTTGTAAAGCGTTTATGGAAGCTTTATTTGTTGTTGTGTGTGTGTGTGTGTGGACAGGATGATCAGTATAGGTTTAAGGGTTTTGCAGAGGCTTTTTAGATATTGATTCCTTTTTAAGATCACCGGGAATTTTTGTGTGTTTTCATTTGATTAATTTGTCCAATTATGTACATTGATGGTGTTGTTGTTCTACTCGCTGATCTTGTTCTTGATTCAAACATTTAAGTTATACAATGAGCATCCATGAAAGTTCTGTGGTATGCTCTAGTTGCTCTTTGTGTTAGAATGTTCATGTTGATCCTTTTAACGGTTTGATTTTAGGTATTAATCAGGTTGTTTTTCCATTTTGTATTTGCGTTGTTCGCATTTGATAGGGACGGGCCGTAGAATAAAAGAGTTAGACCAGACCAAAGGCGCGGCAATGTATTTCTTTGGTTTGTCCAAGGAAGAAGTGTTGTCACAGAAACATGTTGTATCATATAAAGAGACTTCTAAGAAGAACCCAATCAATATGGTCACTCTGTTTGGGAGACAGGTAAAAGATTGAAGCTTGTTCATATTCTAATTTAGTTCAAGCTTTGACCCTTTTTGTTCATTTTCCATGTTTTTTGTTAAGAAAACAGTAGAGTAGATTGTTCATCAGATTTTCATCTCAGGTGTATCCGGTGAAAAGCGAGAGCTCCCCTAAGCTGCGGATGAAAGATATCGATCTTCGGCTTCCTGCAGATTACTACGCTTATAAGAACTTTCATGAGACACTTGTGCTTTCTGGCAAAGTTTACGGCACTGGTGCTTCCCGAAATGCCGTAGACTTGGGATTTCATTCAGCGTTTGAAGCTAATAAGGCGAAAGAAGCATCAGCCACAAATTGGAGTGGCAAGAGAAACCCAAAAATTGTTATTGATCTTGAAGAACCTCCCACAACAGAGCATGCAGATTCTGTTAGCTATGTTACCATGAGAAACCCTGAAACAAAGCCGTCATTCTTGACTGATCGGATCAGCTCAGATATAGTGAAGGTCGATAAATCTCTCGTTGAGGATGATAGTGATAAAACAACTAGTATGGAGTCAGGTTTACTGGATCTTAATAGAATCCCGGCTGAGGAGTTGGTTTCCGAGCCTCATTACTGTTTCTTACAAGATCTGAACTGTCCGTACATTGAAGAGACAGAAACCAACTGTGAGAAGAGCGGAATAGATGATGGTCCTACGCCGATTTGCTCTCCTAAATGCCAAAATGTCCATGAAAAAGACGGTACAGCATCTCCAGCTTCATATACGTCTTGCTGCACCACGGAAAACAACTCGAAGACCGAGTCAAGAAGAAGTTCCTCTCCTCGAGCACTGGATCCTTCTTGCCGTACCCGGCTTGAGTTTCCTGCCACGGAAGTCTTGCCGGAGAACGGATGTTGTAACGAGGAAGAAGAGTTCTCTGAAATGATTCAAATGGCAGCTGAATCATTAGTCCGCATATCAGCGGTTTCATATCAAAATCAAGACTTGCAATCAAAGCCCGTGTCAAGAACCAACAGCTCATCTCAAGGTCAAGAATTTCCAGATAAACCCGAGATGGGTAACCCGGAACCGAGATGTTGTTCCTGCGATTCATATGAGCTACACACATTAGGAATAAGCGAAACCAACACCAAAGAAGACTTCTGTGTGTCATCAATGGCTCTGGATGAGCTTAATAACATCACAAGAGATAACAACAAAGAGATTGGACTCAAGCTGAGAAGAGGGAGGAGAATGAAAAACTTCCAGAAAGAGATAATCCCGAGCTTAACTTCACTCTCTAGGCACGAGATCCGCGAAGACATTAACATATTGGAAGCGGTTTTGAGATCAAGAGAGTACAAGAAGATACAGGGGAAGACGAAAGATATCAAATTCGGGGCAAAGCCGAGAAGTAAACGTTCAGCATCAGAGAGGTATGTTGGTAAAAGAAGGCGAAAAAATGAATGATTTTCGATATCTTCCTGTGTTTCGGATTCATTCATACAATTGCTTTCATTATGTAATCTTTAACAGTCAGTCTATGTTGTTCAATTCTTTTTCTTTTTGTTTCAACTTATGACATTGATTATGGTAAGAGGAAAAAGGTAGTGAGCCGATGACATTCAGTTTCTCATTCTCTCTCAGAATGTTACTTACTGGTTTGTGAATTAACGATTTGTTAAGGGGATAAACTGAAATGTGTTCTCTGGTGTTGGAATCTTGGAACATACCCAGTTCAACAGATAATACATGGGCCGTGGCCCATTTAGATCAGAGGCCTCAAATTATCGTTATAGACTTGCCATCTTCACATCAATGTGGATTAGTCTCGGTTTGAATTTTCAAGTTAGTTAAGTGTTCTAACCGACCGTGTTGATTATGCCACTTTTTACGTATTTTTCAAGTTAGTTAAGTGTTCTCATACAATATATATTTTTATATTAAAAAAAAAACGTAATTTTTTAAAAAAGTTGGAAAAGGGAAAAGTTGATACTAACCAAGTTCTTTTCTCATTTTATGTGCTGTGAGCGACTCATCTTTTTCTTCCACAAAATATATTACTATTCATGTAGAAATTCAGCTCCTTTTGTGAAACCTGAAAATATATTAATTTAACCAACATGAAAATAGATGCCAAAGAGGAATCTGGAGGAATCTACTCGACAATAATTGAGTTCGTGACAGACCAATGAAAAGATAACCTGTTAAAAAGAAAAAGTTAATCCCCCCTTGCATGTCTTTTCTAAGTCAAAGACATTAAATTGAACTAGGGTTCTTCAGACCAAAAGTTCATGATTACTATTGGTCAAAAAAAAAATTCATGATTGGATCATGTAGTTTCCAGATCCAAAAAGTCTCCCTTTCCTTTTCAACATTATTGCTCTTCGCCAATCATTACTGTAAATCATATATGTTAAACTCCATCCGATTCACAAATAATTTTATTTTTGTTTTATAAACAATGTCATTTTAATTTTCAATGCAAAAGTTTACATAAAAGTCTAATTTTAATCATATTCCTTTAATATATTAATTATATTTTTTTTGGTGTATTAATAAAGAGTAATATAAAACTTTTAATAGTTTGCCCACACAAAAAAAAATAAAAAAAATAATAGTTTTCTTATTTGAAAGATGTCAAAATAACACTTTTAAAAATATTTCCTAATTTGTTATTTAAGATGGCCGTCATAGAATATATGCAAATCATACTCTCATATATTGCAGCCAATTGATATTGTTTTGGTAATGTCAATTTGGATCCAACCAATATTATTGAAATATATATATATATATATATATATATATATATATATATATATAGCATGGAAAAGAAGAGAAAATATATTGTCAAAAGAGATTATCAAGAAAATTGATCCAAAGAAAGTTGATATCTCCTATTCTAAACTATATATACGGAATGAAAAAAAAAAAATTTATTATATTTTTACTAAAAAGTTTATGTAAATTTTTTACCTAACTAAAACTAGTTAAATTATGATGTTAGAAGAGCTAAATTACAAATTCAGATACCTCACGATATATACTTATTCCTAGGGCCGGCCTTGAGAATTATGGGATCAAAGACAATTTAATATAAATTTTAATAGATTTTTTTTTGGAAATTTAAGGGATAAATATTTATATATATTAATTAACAAGTAAAATTTAGAGACCAAAGGTTTATGTTTCATCTAGCTCTCCCTAGGGCCAGTCCCGCTTATTCCAACTCAATTTAAAATAGCAGCTTTTTGAAAGAAATATTATCAGAAGCATATCCTTAGATTAATATGGATTTTAGTTCAGAAATCGATGGATTTGATTAATGTCCATATGCAGGAGTGGATATTATTGATCTATAGTGTCCATTCCAGAAGTTATCATATATGACCAAACTCAGAATTTAGAGCTACATGATTGTGGATGGTGGGGCGGAGGGATATTTGAGAAATTATAATATTAGATTATCATTTTATATCTGAAAACTAGACAAGAGTTGGGAGACAACAGTTAAGACATAAAATACTCCTATTTTTATGTGGGACATATTTTTTTGTTCACATTTGGGAGTATCATTTTATGTGGGACATATTTTTTTGTTTACAACTAATGATTTATTTTATTATTGGCCTAGCTCCCTAAGACCATCTCCATCGCACAAATAATTAAGTGTCTTAAAATTAAAAAATATTAAATCTCAGCAAAACAGTAAAGACCCGAGTAAAATTGTGTCTTCCGTAAGATCATGTGTCTTTCCAAAAGTGATGACGTGTCGCGACGTGATTCGTCGCGACAATAAAAAATCAATTTTAAAAAAAATAATAATAATTAAAGCGGAAGACACCCATCACCCGTATCTCCGATAAAGATGCTCTAATAATTCAGTTACTTGACAAATAGTAACCGAGAGACCAATATCGATCCAATAGATCCTCAGAATTCGGGTGATGAATTTAATTATACAAAACAAAAAGAAATTAATGAAGAGACAAGTTTATAAAAAATATTCAGCGTGGTGTAAGTGCAGTTGTTCATCATGATCGAAGATCGATGTATAGTGGGTAACATTGTCCGTTGTAGGATTGTATTTGTAATACTTTTCATAATTTATTCAGTATTAAAAAAAACAAAAAAAACTTTGAAATATTCAGTTTTTGACTTATGGAAAATTTAAACAAAAAGACGTCAAACTGCGTTAATTAAATCTTATAAATTTTACAATTTTTGCTTTTATACAAACCCAAATGGGAAAACTTTAACCCTTATCCCTTATCGGTCGGTCCATTATTTGTCAACTCGGAAACAAGAGGTAATTGAGAAAATCATCATAAAATATACCACAAAACTCAAGATCGAATTCATACATATCGACATAGACACAGTATTCATCATCATCATGAATTCATGATCATGATCATGCATGACCCATGGGAATATCCAGCTCATCATGATCCAACTCAATCCCGACCTCAGCTAGTCTCTTGTCCTTGTAAACGTACCACTTGGAGAAAACGAGGAAAATGAGGAAGTTCAAGGCAACAAGTACGGCCACAAGCCAATAGAAATTGTAAAGACGGCCCTTGTTGAGATCATCCGCGATCCACGGATGAGTTTTCCCGGTGAATTGCTCGACGATCGTCACGAGAACCGAGCTGAAGAAAAATCCTAATGCCAATGTGCTTAACAATAGACCTGTGCTCATCGTTTTCATACCTTTGGGACACTCTCTCAAGAAGAAATCCAACTGTCCTGTGTAGATCAATGCCTCACCGATACCGACAATAAGGTATTGTGGGATGAGTAGATAAAACCCTAGAGGAAGCGTTTTGACCGTTGGACCGTGGGAATGTGCGGTTCTAAGACGTTTGATCTCTACCAAAGCAGCCACGGCCATAGCGATGGATGCGAATACGAGCCCCAAACCAATGCGTTGAAGTGGTCTCAGACCTTGGGGGTAGTTGAATAGCTTTTTGCATAGGCGAATGGCGATGCGGTCGTAGAGGGCGGTGGTTAGGAGGAGGCCGCCAACATAGAAGACTGCCATCGAAGCTGGAGGGATCTCAAAGCTCCCGATGTGGCGGTCCATCGTCTCAGATTGCGCGACCGATAATGTCGTCAATTGAGCATGGACGGTCCAAAAGAGGATGCATGTTGCCCAAATTGGTAACATCCGTACGATTTGTTTCACTTCCTCAACATCGGTTAGTGTTGAAAGTGTCCATTTGTTGAATACATTTTGGGTCATTGCCGTTTCTTGGTCCTTTATTGCTGCCTTATCCAACGAACTGCGGCATCAGAAATAATACAAGGAATAATTAAATTAACCACTACACACAAAAAAATTAGAATATTAGTATATATGGAGATAAATGTTTTGTTGGATCAAAGATAGGCCTAGATCTGTTACAAAAGATCTTTTGTGTGTTTCTTACAAAGAGTTGGCTTGTTGATATTGAAATAGATACATATGTGAAATGCCCCTAGTTATTGATATTTCATAGATTATTATTATTTTATCTTTATCATGTTTTTTTTTTTTTTTTGGAAATATAGCCAACGCATCGAATCAACATGATGTGGAGATATTTTCAAGATGATATACCCTTCACACATGGCAAGAAATATACATATGCACATACATAATTTTTTTATTTTTTAAAATTAAATTAGAGAAAAAGGTATAAAAGGTCAAAGATTTTTCTATAGTTTTAAACTAACTTAAAAGAAGTACCCAAAAATAGACGAATTGAATGAAGCAAAGAGCACGCAAAGCACGTGCCGTGCATGTGACGGTAGGGCTCTTAAGCCTAACTTTGGGTGTGGCCCGGTGGAGGTGTAAACTGTAAAGTAGTGGAGGTGTTACGATGCGAAACGTTATCGTTTCACTGTAAGACAAAACAACTGTCTCCCCTAACTTGTCGTTTCTTCTTATTTTTTAATTTTTATTTCCAGAACAAGGAGAGATTCTTTAAATAAATAAATAAATAAAATATCTAGAGATGGTAAATAGATTTTTTTTTTATATATATAAATCATCTGGAACTAAAAGTAATTTGATTCCCTTGGATTCTTCTGTTTCTATTTAGGCATGCATAAAAGATACTGTACTTAAGGTTGGCAATAAAAAAAGGGAAAGATACTGTACAAAAGGGGGAAAATTCACGAGTCAGGTGTATATATATGTGTTTATTATATATTTAAGTTATAATTCAGGAGAGGGAATCTGTTGATAATAATAATAATGATAATGAATAAATAATTAAAAAACATGATATATCAGAAATATTTTATTGCAAAGCTACTCTTTTTTTTGTAAGAACCAAATAATCCAACAGAGGGTGTGAAATTTTCTAAGATTTTTCATGTATAGGTAAAAACTAAAGATGGAATATTACCCCACATAATGACTTTCATTTTTTAAAATCTGATTATATCAAATCTTTATGAGAAATTTGTCTTCTTTTCTTACATATTTATATGTATTGAACTTGACGTGCTATCTAACGTATATACAATTATAAGGAAGAAAAAAACCCATATATATTGTAATTAGCTGTAAAACTTCTATCCTGGACCAGTTTGGTTGTATGGTCGAGTAATAATAATTTATTTTCCTCATAACAATTAACAAGAGACAAAGGAAATTATTAAACCCCTTTTAATTGGATTATAATGCCAAGTAGGCATATAATGAAAATATTTGCGGTCCCCCTTTAACTAAAGACACGAGCTTTTTGAGTTATTTCCCACCCACACAGCCCAACTTTTAATTTCACATTTCTCAAGTCTAGTTATATCATCACATTCAATTAACCTTACACCTATATTATTTGAAATTAACCCTTTTAATTAAATATAAAATTGTCAAATTTTAATCGTAACAGTATTTTAAGATTCATGAATCGTACGTGGGATTTGTTTCTTTTAGTAAACTGTTTAAAATTTATTCAAAAAATATGAGTTAATTAGCGAATAGAAATCGTACCGGAATTGTTTGGTATGCGGCAGCTTTTGTTTACTCTTCATAGAACCTTCCGCCGCAATAACATCGTCCAAGTCGTAGAGATACGACGGGTCTGACGGCAACTCGAGCCGTCTATTCCTCCACGCCGCCACAATAACCGCAGCAACTTGTGTCATCGGGCTACCGATCAACTTCTTGAAACGATAGCGATTTGTGCCGGCCAAGAAAACGCTTAGTGCAAGCACGATTGAAAACGCGCAAAGGCCATATCCCCATTTACGTCCGACATCGTCTTGTATGTAGACAAGGACCGTCACGGCACAAAGAGAGCCAACGTTGATGCAAAAGAAGAAGCGGTTGAAGAAATATGTCATTTGTGACCGTTCTTTCGGTTCGGTCTCATCGAATTGGTCAGACCCGAAACCGGAGACGCTTGCCTTCACGCCTCCGGTTCCTAGGGCGGTGAGATATAAGGCTAAGTATAGGACCGTCAGCTGTATTCCACTCGCTTGTACGCAATGAGACGACGTCGTTGGGTTGCACCTTGGTGGTCTAAGTCCCGGTATGATCGTTGAGAGAGTTAAGATCGAAACACCCTAATAATCATAGTTATAACATAAATATTAATTTCTTCATTCGCATAAAAACAAAACTTAATTTCTCGGAAAATAAAACAAAAATAAAGACTTATGTCGTTTACTATACTTTGATATGTTTACTAGTTTAGTCAATATTTATATTTTCTTTATTTTATTGGTTATGATTTTTTGGCAAGGCGAAAGGGACTTGTAAGGTCCTTACCGTGGCTTGGATTGCGGCGAATATAGCAATCGTTAGGTACCTATATGAAACAAAATTAATTAACTCAATTAACATGAGTAAAACAATAAAACGATTTTATTTAAATTATACAGGTATGTAAAGTTCTATAACATATTTTAATACAAACCTGCCGAGAAAGGTGTCAGCAATGAAGCCACCGAGGAGACAGAGCATGAACGAAGTTCCAAGGAAGTTGGTAACGGTGTTAGCTGCGGTTGCATTGCCTAAATGCATAGTTCCGGTCATATACGTCACCAGGTTAACGCCGATACCTAGCGTCGTCAGCCTCTCCACCGCCTCAATACCTTCACATAATTATTAAAATAAAGTTAGATACAACAGGAAGAAATGGAAACAAAAAAAAAACCATACCCACAAGAAAATAACTCAAACCCATTTTAGATTAACTTATAACTTACTAAACGGCCACAAAATGATCAACTTTTATCAAAAAAAAATGTTCAGTTTTTGGTATAATTCTGTATATATATCGTTGGTGGATTTTTCTCTAAAACTTCAATTATATGTGACTATACTTACAGAGAATCATGGCGGCACTGGCCCATCCGCCGGTTTTAGAGCGATCTGCGGGGCGGCCTTGAAAGTCCCAAGCATCTAGAAGGGTTTGAGATTTAGTTTCAGGAAGAGACATCTTGAAGATGGATGAAAGATTTTTTTGCAGTTTCTTTTTTGGGGTTTTTTGTTCTTATGTGGACAGCAGTTGTTTTGTAAATCACAAGCAAAGAGAAAAGGCTGTTTTGTTTGAGAGCTTTTGGTTTTCTTTTGTGATATCAATCGTGTACATCCTTGGAGTCTTGGTACACCTCTATTTATACTGGGAAACTTGCTAAGTCAAAATGTTATAATTTATTTGGTTTAAAGTTTTTTATACTTAAAAATAAAAAAACGAAGAAAAAAGTGACACATGTGTGACTCTAATGAGTGTTGTTTGATTGGGGAGGGAATTATCATATAAAAATATCAAATATATATAGATATTTGCACAATATATATATATATATATATATATATGTAGATATATGTAGAAAGAGAAAATAGAGAGAGAGAGAGACCAAAGCTAAATATTACCACTTCCTCTGACTTTGGAACTGTGGGTTTGAACTTTTAAGTTAAAAGTCATTGTTCATTTTGTCAGTGACTCAATGGTATCAAACGCATCAATTTTACCCACAATCATGCGCTATTATTATTATGTTTCCATGGAATTTTTTTTTTTTACGTCTGATCTATGGAAAATAATTCAAAATAATTGAGTGAGGCGTTACAATGCATTTTCAATATTGTCGACGCATGTCTATTTGTTTTTTCTTCATCCTTTTTGTTTTTCGTTTGCTAAATATCGACCTCTACTTGTAGGCCCATTTTGTTGTTCCATAGCACATAGCCCAAATTTATTTTTAGACATTACATATTTTTCTTCTTTGAAAAATTAGAATATTATATTATGGGTTTATTTTTAAATATTTTTTTTTAATAAAATTCAGTAGTAGACTTTACCAATGAATCATATTGGATACTAAGGGTAAAGCCTACTTAATATATATATATGTTGCATTCCAGCTTTCCAGTAGTATAAGATTACTATTTTGTAATTTTTATTTTGTTTAAAACATCATTAGAATGATTTTTTTATGGTTTGTTCTAAATAGAGAGTCATGTGCAAGTTTTAACTTTAACATGTAAATACTAAATATACTATTCTAATACAAAGATCAACAAAAATGGCATGCAAAGAACTTTCAGAAATATTTCTACATCTCAGATAATAATTTTATCAAATATCATTTGAGGATTCTATTAAATCGTATGAAAATCGTATATATATATATATTTTATTTATATTTTTCTCAAGAAAGAAAGAGAACCATTGAAGTTGCAATATGCATGCTTCTTAGACGCCAATAAAAGTTAACTTAGGTTAAATATTTATTTATTTAAAGGAAAGTCAATAAAAGTTAACTTAGGTATTTGTTACAAAATTGAAACTAAAGATTTGTAGATTTGGTATGATTACATTAATGTACCAACTTTCTTCTATTGTGTGAATGGAAAAGTCTAGCTTGAGATTTAATGGTTCAAAATGTATGCTTCTTAGACGCCACTAAAACGAGTCAGGCTGCAATATGATTATTATCTTACTTTTCATTTATTTAACATTAAACTGAAATAAATTTATCTAAAGTGTATTATAATAGTCACATGACTTTCATGAACTATATGATTTTGTTGTTCTTTTAATTTGGAGCCTTGCAATTTCAATGGTTCTCTTTCTTTCTTGAGAAAATAGGAGCATAAAGAAGGAGAAACGACGGAGAACAACACATTTTGTAGAGCCAACACAGAAATAAAATAATTAACTCATCTAAAAAATGGTAAGAGAAAGTATGTTACCTAGCCTATGTTAATCATCCAATACACAAATGAAAACAAGTCAATCTCCAGGAAAATGCAAGAAACTGTATGTTACGAATAATACTAAAACATATATTTAAATTAGTTTTTTTGTTTGAACCTTATATTTAACTTCTTCTAATCTTCTAAAACATGAATTTATATCTTTTAATACTCCCATATAGAAAATTTATAGTAACTTCTTTATCATGACATCTCTTTTCAAATTTTCATATCGATGAAATTTCAAACCCATAAAGTAAACACTTCTATCGTTGGTAGTTTCATATATATATTGGGGCTATATTTACGATAGTTAATTTCCTCCACAATCAATTATTTGTACACATCCAAAGATTGCGGAAGAGCGAACAAATTAGGTGACAAGTGACAACGAGGAGTCCCATCCAAAAAGAAGAGGAGAACGAGTGGTGAACCCAAATTTAGTATCTTCTATTGAATTAAATTGATAAATTTATTATCTAAAAAAAAAAAGAATCCTAAATTCAAGAAGGGAAAATAAAGATGAAAATGGATGGATCATAATTTTTGGGCGGAGCTGGTAGCTTTGCTTATCTCAGGGCCCAGTTTTTTTGGCACGTGACAGTAGTGGGACCACCAGAGATTCTCCCCCCAGCGTTGACTCGGTCATTTCAAGATGAAAATGGATAGATATAGTTAACTTTTGCTTAAACTTTAGTTAATTAATTTTAATTTTTTTTATGGGCCTTCTGCACATAATATCCCCAGTATTCGGAATCAGTTCGATTTTAAAAATAACCCTCTTTAGAAAAATGGTTTGAACCCCGAATATGATAAATAATATATATATTCGGCTCATAATCTTCCCAATACTTGGAGTTAATTAATTTTACTTGTCACAATAAATGATAAAAAAAAAACATTTATGTAATGCATACTAGTAACATTTCTGTTTCAATGTTAATAATGAAGATTTATAATTTATAACAGACATATAACTCAAATGACATCTCAAGTGATTATCTATAATAATGATAAAGGAAAAAAAAAATAGGTGGGTATCTCAAATAGTTGAGAATCTCACCCAAAAATATCTTATATGAGAAATTCATTTGAGATACTATGGATGGAGATGCTTTCAGTATACAGAAATATGATGAATGATTGTTAGATTTTTTTTTTTTTGGATAATCAAGGGTTGATCTTGGCTTTTACCACCCGACTAATCTCCCATAGTGAATGTAACAATCGAGTAGCCCACTCATTGAGTTTTAAAATGGGTCTAAATCATGATACTATTTCGACTGACCAAATAAAAATAGTTAGATAATTTTGTGCTTGCGGATAATCGTTCATTGGCCTAGACCAACATAACAACTTCTCCACAAGTAGGAACCACTAGCCCACTGCCACTTGGTTAAATTCAAAAAAAATTAAACCAACAAAATGTAATAACATTCTATTTTATTTTAGAAAAAATGGTGATACACTACAAGAATACACTCGATTTCCGACGGGTATATTGGTCGGAAACCGGTCGGAAAACGTCATTCCCGACGAATTTCCGACCAATATCGCCCGTCGGAACTATAGCGTCGGAAATCAAATATGGTCGGAAATTGGTCGGGAATTCCCGACCGATTCCCGACCAGATTATTCCCGACGATTTACCGACCAACGACCGATGCAACCATTCCCGACCAAATACCGACCAAAAACCGACCGAACTAAGTTCCGACCATATTCCGACCATAATAATACCCGACGATTTACCGACAAAATTCCGATAACTTTGTTTCCGACCAAATGCCGACCAAATGCCGACGTTACTAATATCCGACCAAACTCCGACTATAATAATACCCGACGATTTACCGACAAAGGTCCGATGACCATTTTCCGACCAAATGCCGACGTGTTTCATTTCCGACCGATTTCCGACCTATCTAATTTCCGACCAAATTCCGACAAAATATTTTATTTTGTATTTTAAAAATTTTGAATATTAAAATTAAAATTAAACATTTTTCGAAAATGAAAATAAATTTATTCGAAAATTAAAATTAATATTAAACATTAAACATTAATATTAAACATTAATATATTTAAAATTAAAATAGTTTAGAAATAAATAAAAAAGTGTTTTTAAAACATTAAAAATTAACATTATTAAACATTTGCAAATCCGGATTCGGATCCGGATCACGTTCCCGGAAAATCCGGAAACTTCGCTTTCATCCACGACGACATGCTAGCGATATCTGACCTCGCCTCCGAAAGCTCATCTTGCGTGGCACCTAACCTGAATTCGGTGTCCGTTTTCGCCGCCTCCAAAGCTTCTACTTTGGACTTGAGCTCTTCATTCTGGTGGATGAGATCTTCAGAGAAAAATGAACCAGAAGAAGACCGGTCGTCCATAAACGGGATCGTACCCAAACCGCCGCGACGTCGCCCTTTTTTATCAAGGGGAAATTCCTGTATAAAATATAAATAAATTAAAACATAATAAAATTATAATGTAAAACTATAAGAAAAAAAAAACTTACGTTCAAAACGAGTTGGTTGACCGCTTCCCGCGACATCTCGAAGGAGGAGGAGGAGTCACCTTGTGACTGTTGGGTCAGCTCGATGTCGGTCTTCTGCTTCGTCACGTTCTCGTAGATCTCCCTTATGAGGGGATCTTGAATAAACCCGGTTGTCTTGTTCGTGTGGCACCTCTTCATTAAGTCTAAATGATTCGGACGCACACCTCCGGCCTCATTAGTCTATAAAAACAAATAAATTTAAATATGAATAAATAATTTAATAATTAATTAAGTAAAGAAAACAATGTAAACAATAAAATATTACCATTTGAATTTCTCGGGTCTGGAAGCTGCTCGATCCGGAGTTGTGGATGTATTGGCCCTTCCCGTTGCGATCACTCTTTCGGTTTCCCGAATTAGTCTTCGAGACTTTCTCTGTCTCCGGTTGTTGCCAATAGGGTCCGTAGTGATTCCAAACCTCCAAATTCAAGCCTTTCGGCTTGTCTGCCCCTTTCCTCCACTTTTTCTTCCACTCGTTCATGTGTCTCTTGAACTGCGTACTCGCTTCCTTCATAAATAATTTTTCCACCGTGGCAGTATGAGAATGATGCCATGTAAACTCTTGCTACGAAAACATAAATAAAAATGCTTAGTAAAATATTAAAAAAATACTTATAAATATAAGAAAAAATATAGTAATTGACAACTTACCGCAAATTGTCTAAACCAAAGTTGCTTCTCATCATACGGGACTTCTGAAAACTTCTTGTACGGTTTGTCGAGGATCGAATGGAACATCCTCATAATAGCCTTGCTAATCCCGTTGTTCGATATACCAAACCTACAAAAAAAGATAAACTATAAACAATTTGATATTAAATATATATATATATATATATATATATATATATATATATATATATATATATATATATATATATATGAACTAAAGGTTTTTACCATGTCGATCTTCCAACGAGATGTGGATCAAGCCGGATGTGCAAGTCCCGGCCCGGTTGTTGGACTAACTCCTCGATGGTCATGATTCGAGGAGCTTGACTCTGCGACTCTGGGATATTCGATGCGGCCGGACTTGGTGGTTCTGGCCCTCGAGTCGAACCACCGGTATGTCGAGGTTGTTGCATCCCTTGAGAAGAACCACCGATGGTCAAGTTCGCGAAACCCTCGTACGCCCTGAAAAAAAAACGCAAAATTTTTTAGATATTAAACGCAAACGCAAACTATAAATAAAACGCAAACTATAATATTGATTCGCAAAAGAAAAAACGAATACTATTAAAATATTCAGAATAACGCGAAACAATGACCAAAAACCGTAACAATTACCAAAAATCCAAAATATTACGAAAAACCCAAAAAAACTATGAAAATTAGACAAAAAGTTTTTATGAAAATTTCAAAAATTCATAAAATTATAAGAAATTTATGAAAAAGAGTAATAATAAATTCATTAATTATACAAATGATTAAATTAAAAAAAATCCGAAAAATCTTAAAAATATCTTAGATTTAAAAATGTGTTATATACATGATTTCTATAACATTTAAAAAATAGATTTTTGTATTTTTAATCTAAAAATTATCTATTAAAGTTTATATTTATAACAAAAATCCAAAAATCCAAAAAATCCAATTGTGTAAAAAACCCAACAAATCCAAAAAATCTAATTAAACCAAAAAATCCAAAAAAATTATGAAAAACACTATGTGTAAACAACAAATCCAAAAACTATAATCTAACAACAAATCCTAAAAATCTAACCCACAAATCTCACAAATCTAACCACAAATCATAAGAACTAACATCCTAATCTCCAATCTAACCACAAAGCATAAGAACTATGATCCTAATCTCTAATCTAACCACAAAACTCAAACTAAACAACTAACATCCTTACATGGTGATAATTGGCCGGCGGGAGGAGAGACGGCGGCGGGAGGAGAGACGGCGGCGGGAGGAGAGACGGCGGCGGGAGGAGAGACGGCGGCTCCGGCGAAGAGACGGCGGCTCCGGCGATCTACAAACGAAGAAGAAAAGAGGAAGATAAGAGGGAGAGAAGAGAAGGAAGAGGAAGAGGGAGAGAAGAGAAGGAAGAGGCACTTACCGGCGAGGAAGGAAGACGGAGGCGGTCGCGAGACGGAGACGGAGGAAGGCGGAGAGAGAATCGCAGAGAGAGAAGACAGAGATCGATGAAGAAATGAAGAAGACGATGCGGTACAGGTATTTAGATTTAGGGGTGGTCGGAATTCCGTCGGAATTCCGTCGGTTTTCAAAAAACACGAAACCGTCTCAATATTTCATTTAGCGGTTAATTTTCGCGGGTTTAATTTCATTCTGGTCGGAAATCGGTCGGTAATTCCGACAGGATTCCGACCATTCATAATACTGCGTGTCGCGGGTTGACATATATTGTTAACACTTGGCATTTTATCGAAAAAAATTACATTGGTCGGAAATTGGTCGGTAATTCCGACAGTATTCCGACCATTCATAATATTGCGTGTCTCGGGTTGATGTATATTGTTAACACTTGGCATTTTTTCGAAAAAAAATTACATTGGTCGGAATTTGGTCGGAAATTTCCAACCAATTTCCGACCAGATAGGGTATAGGGTATGAAATTCTAAAATTGAATACCGTATAAAACATCTAAATATCATAGGTATGAAAACAATATGGCAAGGTAGACATAAATAGAGTATATGACGATTTTTATGAATCGATAAGAGAACGGGTTTAACCTCTCTTAACGAAACATATAACTTATACTTACACTATTCGTTTTCTTGTAAGGTTTGGATTAGATGTTCAAGAATATTGATTCTTAAGATAAAATTTAGTATTTCATACACGGTTTAGGGTTTATAAATCCAACATAAAATTTTAGAATTTCCTTATAATTTCCGACTAATTTCCTTATAATTTCCGACTAATTTCCGACTATTTATCTATATTAGTCGGAAATTGGTCGGAAATTCCTTGATATTTCCGACCAATTTCCGACCATATAGGGTTTAGGGTTAAAAACTCTTAATTTTGAAACTGTATATTCTTTAAAAAACATGTAAACATCTTATGTCTAACATATATATGCCCCAAAATAAACATTTAATAGAGTATATGATGTTTTATAAATTGAAAGTATATTGAGTTAAACATTTCATAACGAAACATTAACCTTATACGTATACTTTTCGGTTTCTTGTAGGTTTGACAAATATTTTTCGTATATAGTCAAAAGTCTCAGCTAAATATTGTGAGTACACAAACAAGCTCATTAGCCTCTTGTTAAAAAAAAGACTCAGTTGTAGTCTATATATAACAGTTTATTTGTCAAACGTCTATATATAAGCCAATCATATCCTAAATCAAAGAATTTCAAAGAATCTGGTCGGAATTTGGTCGGAATTTCCGACCATTTTCCGACCACCAAGGAATTTTTTAGCCGGGGGAAGATTTACCCGGGACAAGTTTTAGCCGGGACAAATATAATTCAATCATTCCCGACCAATTACCGACCGCGTTTAAATGGTCGGCATTTTGGTCGGAATTTAGTCGGAATTTCCGACCATTTTCCGACCACCAAGGAATTTTTTAGCCGGGGGAAATTTACCCGGGGGAAATTTACCCGGGACATGTTTTAGCCGGGGCAAATATAATTCAATCATTCCCGACCAATTACCGACCGCGTTTTGTGTCCGGTCGGAAAATGGTCGGAATGTAGAGTTAAATGTATTAAAAAATACGTACACCATATTTAAGCATTTGAACAATTTTGAAAATTTTGTTTATTTAAAATAGATGCATATGAAAAAACATTGTGACAAATTTATTCTGAAACTGATGAATAAAATGATATAGATGTGAAAAACATTGTGAATCCTTATTAATTAAAAATATTCGTACAACTAATTAAAGCATGTGAAAAAAGTTTCATAAATTTGTTACTTAAAAATAAATGCATATAAAATATTTTTTACAAAAACTATTCTGAGTCCGATGAATAATCTGAAGAAGCTGAATCGGATTCCTCATCAAATTCTCCTCTCTCTTCTTCAGAATCCTCAAATAGTTCGCCCATGCCGGTGAAGTCAACCACAAGGTCAACCTCTAGAGAATGCTCGATTTCACCTAAATTAGCAATTGGCATTTCCTGTAAAGGATCATGCTCGGAAACACCAGATATCATTCCTCTTGGTTGTATGGATGTTACTGCAATCCACGGATCTTGCTTGTTCCTAACACGGGGGTATCGAATGTAGGAAACCTGGTCTGCTTGTGAAGCAAGAATAAATGGATCGTATTTCCGATGTCGCTTGCCTCCGTGAACAGATGTCACACCAAATTCGTCCTGACGTAGACCTTCCACTGGATCATACCAATCGCAATAGAACACAATGCACTTCAAACCAATCATTCCTGGATATTTGACTTCTAATATTTCGCGGAGTATTCCGTAGTAGACAAATTCTCCAGATGTAGACGAAATACCGTAGTTGCAAGTTGTCCTTGAACTCCCTTCACGAAAAGCCTTAAAAGCATACCCCCGAGTGCAATACATCGGATAAACACTTGGAACAAAAGTAGGGCCACGCACCATCTCAACTAACCATGTGGGAATCGATGTCCCGGTAGTATTAATCTGATCAACCTGTACAATTTGTGGACACTCATAAACAATATGTGTAAGTATGTAAAATTTAGTTTAATTGCGGGAAATCGAGCACTTACGTAATATTTCAACCAATCCGTGAATTCATTCTGTTTACGGACCATAAGCTCATCCTCTGTGCAATTTGGAAACCAATTCCTTATTTGCTCCATGTATATACTGTGAATAAAACAAATACATTATTCAAAATACTATCAAGGATTAATTTATGGTAATTACTAAACAAATACATTATTCAAAATCAAGTGACGTACCTCTCATATTCGAAAATGTCTACGCAGTTTGTCAGAAGATATGTATGCAAATGCCTTTGTTCCTCCTCTGTTAGTCGTCTAGACCTTCCTTTTCCACTAAGCCTTCCAATTTCTGCAAAAATATTTGGGACATAGACCGGATACAGCGGTTTTTCTCCTCCATCATCATGACGTGCAGGTCGTCTACTTTTAGTCTTCACCGAAGATGGAAAGTAGTAGCTAGCAAAGTTGGATGCTTCTTCATTCACGCTCTGTGCAACAATAGAACCCTCGACTCTTGCAAGATTTTTCACCTTCTTCTTTAGGTGGAGCATATATCGCTCAAACGGATACATCCATCGATATTGAACTGGCCCACCAAGTCTTGCTTCCCTAGGAAGATGAATAGGAAGATGTTCCATAACATCGAAAAATGCTGGTGGAAATATTTTCTCGAGGTTGCATAGTAGAGCCGGTATCTTCTCCTCCAAATTTTGGATACCGTCTGCTGTAAGTGATCTCGTGCATAAATCCCGGAAGAAAGCACCGATCCCTGCATAAATGATAAATAAAATTAGTAAAATTTAGTAAAATTTAGATATAATTTTGTAAATTATAAATGTACCTGCAATTGCTCCATGGACGTTTCTAGGAAGAAGACCGGCAAAGGCAAATGGAAGGAGGCGTTGCATGATAACGTGACAATCATGACTCTTCAACCCTGAAAACTTCCCTTCTCCAATATTAACGCAATTACGAAGGTTAGATGCGTATCCGTCTGGGAATTGAACACTATGCGTAATCCAGTCGAAGAACACCTCTTTTGAAGGCTCATCCAAACGGAAAGCGGGGGCCTGAGATTTTCCGTTCGCCATTATATGGAGTTCCTTCCGAGAACAAATTTCTGGCAAATCCAATCTGGCTTTCAAATTATCTTTCGTCTTCCCTTGCACATTTAGAACAGTATTAATGATGTTGTCAAAAAAGTTTTTTTCAATGTGCATGACATCTAGATTATGGTGCAGCAGATGGTTCTTCCAATATGGCAAATCCCAAAAAATACTCCTCTTGTTCCAATTGTGGTACTCGCCACAACCATCTACGGGAAAATGACCATTACCACCACATGAAACCGTCTTCTCAGCACCAAAATCTCTCAACTGAGTGATGATGTTATTCCCATCCGGCTCAGGAGGTGGACCATCAAATACTTTTTTGTTCTTCTTAAACAATGTCGTGCTCCGACGATATGGATGATCATGCGGCAGAAATCGTCGATGACAATCGAACCAAGAAGTCTTTCGACCGTGCTTCAATTGGAACGCATCAGTGTTATCTTGACAATACGGGCACGCCAACCTTCCATGAGTCGACCATCCAGATAGCATACCAAATGCTGGAAAATCACTTATGGTCCACATAAGTACCGCACGCATAGTGAAATTCTGTTGGAGAGAAACATCGAACGCTTGAACACCATCTTTCCATAACATTTTCAACTCATAAATTAATGGCTGCAAGAAAATATCAAGGGACCTCTTAGGATGCTCCGGTCCGGGGACAAGAATCGTGAGGAACAAAAACTCTCGTTTCATGCACAAACTAGGCGGCAAATTGTAAGGTGTGACTATTACTGGCCACAATGAATATTGCCTCCCATGTTTCCCAAAAGGGTTGAATCCATCTGTAGATAACCCGAGGTATACGTTACGTGGCTCAGCCGCAAAACTAGGATACACCTCTTGAAAATGTTTCCACGCTTCTGCATCTGAAGGATGCGCAATCTCTCCATATGAGTTATGTTCTGCATGCCATCTCATAGCTCCTGCCGTGCGCTCGGATTGATATAACCTCTTCAACCTATCTGTTAACGGCAAATACCACATCCGTTTATGTGGAACTGGTACTCTTCCACCCGTTTCCTGATACCGAGGTTTCCCACAAAAACGACACTTGCGACGGTTTTCGTCCTTTCTCCAGTATATCATACAATTGTCGATGCACACATCTATCATCTGATACGGCAATCCAAGACCAGCTACAAGTTTCTGAACCTCGTAGTATGAAGCCGGTGAGAGATTATTTTCAGGTAAAAGATCTTTCACAAAATCAGCTATCGCATCCACACAATCCTCTGCCAAGTTGAAATCGGTCTTTATTGTCATCAACCTGCTTGCAGTTGATAAAGGCGATATTCCCTCTCTACATCCTTCGTATAGTGGATGCTTAGCTGCATCTAGCATATCAAAAAACTTCCGAGCTTCTAAATTAGGTTCCTCTATTCTAATACCATCTGGAACATACGATGCTACGTTTTCGCGATACGCATCATTCACCATCTGAACGTTTGCATCTACTTCCGGTGTTGATTCCTCTATTCTACCCGAATAATTAAAACCACTACAATGATGTTGCACCATTGCATCAGTTTCTCCATGCGTATACCAAATCTTATAACTCGGCATTAACCCCTTCCTATAAAGATGCTTCCATACATCCCCAACAGAGACTAATCTATGATTCCGACATTTAGGACAAGGACAATACAATTTACCGTATTCCGACGTCATGCTATTGTTTGTCGCAAATGTCATGAATTCCTCAACACCTTGTGCATACTTGATATATCATGGTTTTTACCCTATTTAAGCCATGATATAAGTCCTTTTAATAGAGTCTTTATAGTATTTTGGAGTCTTTTTAGAGTCTTTTACAGGTTTAGGTACGTTTGGAGCATATTGGAGCTTTCTGGAGCAGTTTGTAGCAGAGCTAAAGATCGTGTCGCTGAGAACCTGAATTCACGTCGAGCATCGATCGATACCCCTTGGTATCGATCGACACTCAGCGCAGCAAGACACAACCCTCGAGTTTTCCAAGACTTGAGGAATTGCAAAAGTGCCCAGAAGTCTTTAATAATTACAAGAAGACCCCAGATCGTGTTTTAGGTTATAAATAGGAGTTTTCAGCCACCTGTTTAGGCTATGCCTTTTTATGCTTTTATTTTCTGTGTTTGATTTTACTTTGGTTTTAGAGAGACAAGTCTGAATCTCCCTTCGTCCGAGATCAGATCTCTAAACCCTTCTTCCTATTCTATTGATGATTTATTCAAACATGTTGATTGATTCAATTGCCATGTCTGAGTAGATCCACTTTAGGTTTAGGGTTTTCTCATAAAGGATTTCTTTGAATGCTAGGTTAATTATCTGTTTAGGATTCACCATCTGAATTAGTTCTTCACCTTAGGTTGTGTTCATAGCTAATTCTAGGTTGACGAATCTGGAACTTAGATCTTAGGATAATTGATTAGGCACGAGAGTGCGATTAATTACCTGATAGAACCTAGGTGAGCAAATTGATTATTCGCAAAGAGATTTGGTTTAATTGATTTGTGAACATATCAAACCTGATATTAAAGCTGATTTAGAATTTAGGATTCGCAAAGAGATTTGGAATTCTTGGGATTTAGATTTAGATAGTTTTCGCAACGAGAGTTGGTTAGCTATATTTTAGTGATTTGAGTTCAAGAACTGCGCTAAATCTGAATCATGTTAGTTAGTTTATCTGCATTCATTGATTTCCTGAGAAAAACCCTGAGCCTATATTTCTCAATTGATTTACAACCCCTTTAATTTCTGCACTGGTTTTAATTACAACTGTTTGGCTTAGCGTAATTCGACACTATAGAATCTATTGTGCGTTTCTGTGAGTCTTCTGTGGTTCGACCCCTAGCTATACTATTACAACTGCTTTAGTACTTTAGGGTATTAAATTGAGCATATCAATACTCATCCGTCAGTAAATTCGTCGCTGGATCTTGCCTCGGTCTATCCATCCACGATCGAAAATAATCTCTAGTAGTGTTTGGATTTGAAGAAGACATTTTCAGTTTTTTTTTTTTTGTTGTAAATTGTGAATGAGGGTGGTGTTGTATTTATAATTAAAATTTCCGCGGATTTCCGACCGATTTCCGACCAATTTCCGACCAATGTAAAATTCTAACGGCTATGAAACGGCTAGTGCAACGGGTAGATTAACGTATATATTTCGTCGGAATTTAGTCGGATTCCTTACTGGTCGGAATTTGGTCGGAAATGTGATTAAATTTCCGACCACGTTCCGACTATACTAATATTCACCAACGGCTTTAAACGGTTAATTCAACGGGTATACTAACGTATATATCTCGTCGGAAAACTGTCGGAAATTGGTCTGAAATTTCCGACCATTTTCCGACGATTTTAATCGGTCTCCAATACGTCGTCGGAATTTAGTCGGATTATGTGATGGTCGGAAATCGGTCGGAAATTGGATTCAATTCCCGACCAATTTCCGACCGATATCCGACTATTATAATAACGTATACATCATCGGAAAACAGTCGGAAAATTGGTCGGAAATGCCGACTAATTTCCGACGATTCTTAGTCAGTCTCCAATACGTCGGAAATCCGTCGGTATTTCCGACCAAATTTCCGACCAACATAAAATTGTCGGGAATTACCGACCACTTTCCGACGGGTGTGTTTTAATCGGAATATCGTCGGAATATGGTCGGAAATTCCCGACCATTTTAAATTGGTCGGAAATGTGGTCGGAAATCGTGATGTTTTCTTGTAGTGATAGTGCATGTAAACCATTTTTGATGTTATTAGAATACAAAATCCGTTAAAAATAGTTTGAATTCAGATAAAATAATAATATATATTTTAACTTTGAAAAAGAATATATGTCTATTTTTTAGAAAAATTTATTTGACTGGTTCTCGATTTTACCAACTCTTTATATTTAAAATAAATCAAAATTGACATATATATACCGATGAAATTAACTAAAGTTGCTTATTTGTATAACGATTATATGATGTGATTTTTGTTTTTGTTATAAAAATTTATCAGAGTTTAGGTTCATAATCTCTTTTGGTCCGAGACTAACTTTTGATAATATTTGCTAAATAAGTAAATCATTTTTCTTTACAAAAAGACGTAAATTTGGAAGAAAAAGGCCCAACTTTCTTCCAGATAAATCGTTGTTAACCAAGTGAGCTATCGATTCTGAATACATATATGATCTGATGTGGGTTTGGATAATTTATTACCAACACTTTTGCAACCTAGAGGTACAGTCAAACAAGGTACTTATTTTGAGTTAGTACAATATTTTTTGTTAACTTGACAGATAAAATTAAATAAAGCTTTAGGATCTAATGTGTAACATTAACAAGCTTAATGATTTATCTAGACTAGGTGAGTACCCGCGCTACGCGCATGTTTGATTGGTATAACAAAAATAGTTTTTATTGTTTCTAGACATATCCGCAATCTCAAATAGTGAAGTTGGATAATTATTTATAACTTTTAGAAAACTTTCAACATGCTTGAAACTGTATTTTAATGGACATTTGACATCACATGAACAACATTACTTAATTAATAATTGTTCTCTCATATATATAATAATATAAATTTGCATGGACACTGCAAATTAAAAAAACATTGTTATAACTTATAAGTCAAAAATGTACTATTTGTTGTCTTTCTCATTTATTACCGAGGGAAACGGGAGAACATACATCTATGCCATTGAATATACTTGAAACTACTATAAAATGTAATGGAATGTGTGCATCTAACGATCAAGCGTTCCCTACATCATACATCAATTTACCCATCTTCTAAGTTTTGCATACTCTCGTGTAAAAATCTCTTTCCTTCAACGAACCGATCTAGATACGTGATGATATCACCGTTCAAGTCATTGTCTCAAACGCCGATGAATAACTTATTATCATCTAAGACTACTGAGAGAATACAACATACATATTATCTTCCACCGTTGATAACTTTAAATCTAACGGACACAAATCTTTTTTTTTTTTCTCTTAAACAATTTGTTTATCTCTTCTCCTTCCTCCTCTTCTTCTTCTTCTTCATATCTAATCCCCTTATTTCCAGATCTCGCTGCCGTCAACAACATCTTCTTCTCTGCTCCCTGGCATTCCTCCGCACTCGACGACGCAAGAGGTTATGTGCTCACTGCTCACGTCCTCGCCGCTCCTTCCTCCACTTCTTCTTCTCCACGTCGCCTCCTTCCTTCTATCCTTCTCCTCCTCCTCATCTTCTTCAGATCGAACTCTTTTTTCAGATCCAGTTCCGATGCTCACCGCTGCATCTGTGCTCATCGCTCCCGTCCTCGCCGCTCCGCTTCGATGCTCATCGGCGGTTCTGTGCTCACCGTCCTCGCCGATCCGTGCCACCGCCAATTCGGATGGGTTTTCCGCTGCGACGTCGCGGAGAAAGCCACGAAACACGCTTTTAGTCATTTATTTTCCTTTTTCATTTTGTGTAATTAATTAATTTAATAAATTAACTATTATTTTTAGAATTAATAATGGGGGGGGGGGGGGGGGGGGGCTGGCGTGTCGACGCTGGAGAGCTCCCTTCACTCTTTAGTTAGACTTTGAATTTATTCAAGTAACTTTGAATCATAATTTATCATATTTGCTATTTTGATAGACTTAAGCAACAAATTAATTTTATTGCTTAGTATAGCTAATTGCTTAGAATTATATTTTTATAAGACCTAGATGATGATTGTGAAATTATGATTGATTGGTGATTAATATCACATATTTTACGGTATGTTTGGGGATCTTTTAAATTGCATAACATTACATGTAAATTTTATGCTTCTAGTATTAGTATGCAATTATTATGATTAATTAAATTTTAGTAGTCACGTGATCAAATAAAGACAAATCGGATTATTAAAGTTGCTATGAAAATTGAATCACTTTTTATTTTAAAAAAATGAAAAAATAATAACCAATAAGGGGGGGACATGTGTCGACGCTGGAGAGCCCCCTTGGCCCCTTCTCTCTTTATAAGGTAGATTATAATATGTGCATCCGCGTGGGATAAAATTTTATATAAACTAAATTTTGAAATATACAAAAAATGAAATGAAAAATAAAATCTAATTTAAGTGTTATTAATTCAAATATGTTGAATTTGTAATTTTTTGGTTTTTACTGAGAATATAATATTTTATTGATTTATTGTGCAATATTTGTTTTGATGTTTATATCATATTTCTAATATGTGTTATGCGAAATTTAGATTATAATCCGTGTTGTGTGCGGACAATCATTTTTATACATTATTTTTTATAAATATGTAAAATTATATAGATTTAATAAATGTTTGGCAATATGTTTAATATATGTTTGGCAACAAATTTACATTTAAAAAAAATAAAATAAAGAGTGTTTGGAAACAAATTTTAAAAATGCTCATACTTTAAGTATAGATAATTAATAACGATTCAATATTTATATTCCAGCAGGTGACGAAGGAAGGAAAAAAAATACAGATTCAGTTTTTTTAAACGGATTGATTGAATCATGAAGAAGAAGAGTATCGAATTAAATAATGGGACCTTAAATAATTGGGTATGAATCCTTCGGAGGATCCCAAAGGCCATGGTTGACCAAACATTGGAATGACAACTTGTTCAATAATAGAATGTTAAACAATATTGTAAACATATGTTTTCTTCTTATTATAAAGAGGATTATGTTAGAATAATCAATCGGTTTGGGCGTCTTGATTTCATCACTTTGAAATTAGTTAGCAACGTGTTTAGAAAAAATATCAATTGGATGGTAATGAAGATATCCACTTGTCACAAAACGGTGAAGCATTTCTATATTTTATCAAATTTTATTTTGCTTTTATAGAAAATCATCATAACTTTTGTTTTTCAATTAGTCCAACTCTAGAAGACGAGAAAACGAATAAATCAAGCATTAAGAACAATGTGACTTGAGTACAAATAAAATTAACTATATGTATAACCAAAACAATATGGTTTGAGATTTTTAAACCCACAACCTCCTCCTTAAATCATTGTAGACACTTGCATATACAAACGAAATTCATAATAATTTCAAGGGGGCAGTTGTGAAAGTGATTGTAACAAGGTTGGCGTAAGGATTATAAGAGATTCTACTGCAAAAATATTGCAAAGTTTACAAAGTTGTTTACAAACTATTAATATCAAAAGTTTTGGTGTGCTTTTGCAAACCACAAGTCAATTGACATCCGTTTGAAACTATATAAGATTCTGAATAAGTATCTTGATATGATCGTCTCTGCGAGATTTTGAATTTGAAAACAGCAAAAAAATCTTACCAAATGACCTACTTATATTTATAAGGGAGTATTACTAAACTAACTTTAAAAAATGTCTTAATTACTAGAACAATGCAAATCTTTCTAAATTACTAGAATAACCTAAAAATATATAAAATACCGATTTTGTCATTTTGGCATTTGTTAACAAAAACGTAATTACGATATTGCCATTACTATTTTTAATCCACATCAGCGCGCACAGATAAACAAGTCTACCGTTCTTTGACGGTAGACTTATTTTTTCTGGTAGACTTATTTTTCGGCCGATAGACTTATTTTGGGTCGGTAGATTTGTTTTGGGTCGGTAGAATTATTGTTCGGCCGGTAGACTTATTTCGGTAAACTTAATTTTACGACATGGTAGATATGTTTTCGGGCGGTAGACTTGTTTTTTTTTTGTAGATTTATTTTTAATGACGGTAGATTTGTTAAAGATTGGTAGATTTAACGGGAGATCGGTTTATTTCCTTTGATGGTAGATTTATCTCATCCGCGGTAGACTTCTTTGTAATGACGGCAGACTTATCATTGGATGGTTCGTTTTTTGGTGACGGTAGATTTATTGTAATGACGGTAGACATATATTATCGTGGTAGACTTATTCTTAAAATGGTAGATTGATTTTTAATGACGGTAGATTTATTAAAAAACGGTAGATTTATATAATTTTTCGGGATACACGAAATTGGTAGACTTATCATAAGTTGGTAGATTTATCAAAATTTGGTAGATTTATCTGAATTTTGTAGATTTATCTGAATTTGGTAGATTTATCTGACATTTTTCATTTTTATTTGACGGTAGACTTATTAAAATATTAATAAATAAATATAAAAATTACATTAATTTTTTAAAAAATAAAAAACATCTCCAAAAAATTGAAAACAAATTCCGAAAAAATCGAAAAAATTCCAAAAAGTATAAAGTTAAGAAAAAATAATTTTAAATTTTAAATATTAAATTTTAGCTTATGCATTTTTAAACTAAAAATTTCTAAAAACTCAAAAAATAAAAAAATCCAAACAATTCTCTAAAAAATTTCAAAAATCCATGGATAACACATCACGGTTAAAAAATATATATCACATAACACCAAAATAATTGTATCAAAACCCTAAATATAATTAAAATAAGACAAAAGACATGTTTAAATAATATTCTAAAACAATTCTTTATAGCGTAGGTAAAACACTTAAGAAATTTGTTTTCGTGGATTTTTAATTTTATTTTAACCGTGTTGTGTTATTCATGGATTTTTTTTTTATTTTTTGAGTTTTTGAAATTTGTGAGAATTTGTTTGTATTTTTGAGTTTTTAGGAATTTTTTATTCAAAAATTCAAAACTTAAAATTATTGTTTCTTAACTTAAGATTTTTTTGGATTTTTTTAATTTTTTGGGGATTTTTTTTAAATTTTTGGAAATTTAATGTAATATTTTATCTATTTATAAATATTTTATCATTAAATATAAACACTGTTTCAAACCGTGTATAGTTCGGTATACATCTGAGAACAAGATGTTGTAAAATGAACACACGGTTCACAGTTGGAGATTTAAAATGGGTAACAAAAATAGTTTGGGTATTAAAAAGCTTATCAGAATAAAGTTGAAGTATTTTTATGGAATTTTCTCTATATATAATATGGAATAACGTGTAACTAGACATTAAGAAGTGATCAAATTTGGTTATGTTTTTGTCTTTGATGATGTATACTTCATGATTATGTGTTTGGTTTTGCTACACTTATTGTATTTTTTGGTTAAGTTACATGAAGACTTGTTTACGTTTTGCTAGACTTCGTGTGTTTTGGTGATGTATTGTTTACGTTTCTTTCAAACACTTCAAACTATTGGTATTGCTAATGTTATGTATGAAATTAGTATGTTTGACCTTCAAGTATTGTGATAATAAACACCACATAAAATTTGTATGTTATTATAATTATATGTGGTTCATGTGTTTTTGTTTTAAATCTCACTAATTTTGGTTATCCATACTAAGCAAATATTAAACTAAATAAAGTTACTGATTTCGTCAAGCACCTTTAAAAATCATCGTGGACTGTCTTACACTCACTAATTAAAAACACAAATATACCATCATTTAGAATTCAATTATCATTTGTACAAATTCAAAAACAAATCTACCAAATCCAAATCTCCCATTAATTATACTCTTAGAAGAATACATTGAATCGAAGACGGAAATGCCGCCGTAGACTCGGCTGCCGTCGTGAAGCGCATGAACCTGTCGGAGATAACATCAATTTAACACTATCAATTGAAAATAGAACAAAGGAAACAAGTCTACCATAACGGATTAAACAAGTCTACCAGAAAAACAGATTAAACAAGTCTACCATAACAGATTAAACAAGTCTACTAGAACGTTTTAAACAAGTTTACTAGAACGTTTTAAACAAGTCTACCAGAACGTTTTAAACAAGTCTACCAGAACGTTTTAAACAAGTCTACCAGAACGTTTTAAACGTTTTTAACAATTCTCCCTAAATCTACCACTATTAGCGGAATTTCGTCGAACAAGTGGTGTGCATACCTCATGAAGTCGCATATCAACCAAAAAACGAGGGTTTTCTCTCTTTTCACCAGGAACTCGCGTCTCCCCTCCGCGCGTCGTCTCAAGAACGACCAAACGACGCCGGATCTCGTCGCCCTCGGAAGGAACTCGCCGAAGAAGATGAAAAAACTCATGAGAAACAGAAAAGTTCCTTACCTACTCGTTGCCGGAATCAATGGCCGTGAGGCTGGAACGCCGGAGTCGGAGTATATCTCGCCGGAGAAGATGAGAGGTTAAGAACATTTTAAACAAGTCTAACATAACGGATTAAACAAGTATACTGTAACGTTTTAAACAAGTCTACCACAACAGATTAAACAAGTCTACCATAACGGATTAAACAAGTCTACCAAAACGTTTTAAACAAGTCTACTAAAACGTTTTAAACAAGTCTACCAGAAAGTTTTAAACAAGTCTACCACTACGTATTAAACAAGTCTGCCACTATTAGCGGAATTTCGTCGAACAAGTGGTGTGCATACCTCGTGAAGCCGTAAATCAACCAAAAAACAAGGGTTTTCTCTCCTTTCACCGGGAACTCGCGTCGCCCTTCCGCACGTCGCCTCAAGAACGACCAAACGACGCCGGATTTCATCGCCTTCGGAAGGAACTCGCCGAAGAAGATGAAAAATCTCATGAGAAAGAAGAAAATTTCCTTACCTACTCGTCGCCGGAATCAATGGCCGTGAGGCTGGAACGCTGGAGTCGGAGTATATCTCGCCGAAGAAAACAAGAAGACGAGAGGTTAAGAACGTTTTAAACAAGTATACCAGAACGTTTTAAACAAGTCTACCATAACGGATTAAACAAGTCTACCAGAACGTTTTAAACAAGTCTACCATAACGGATTAAACAAGTCTACCGTAACGGATTAAACAAGTCTACCAAAACGTTTTAAACAAGTCTACCATAACGTGTGTCGGGAATCAAACGTGTTTTTGCCGGAAAGAGGCGACGGAGCAGATCTGGTGGATCTACAACTTGACGAATCCCGATCTGTATCTCTGCAACTCAAATCAACGAAGCTACAAATCCCTCGACCTGAAGCTTTACCAAACCGACAGTGAGACGAGACGAAACAAACCAGAACGTATCAAACAAGTCTACCGTCAAGATTTTAAACAAGTCTACCATCAAGATTTTAAACAAGTCTACCACAACATCTTAAATAAATCTACCGCAATGTACTAAACAAATCTACCGCAATGTACTAAACAAATCTACCGCAAATGAAAATCTACTAATAAATCTACCATCATTACAGACATTTTATCGAACAAGTGGTGGGCGTACCTCACGAAACAGTATATCAACCATAAAACGATATTTGTTTTGGATGGCGGCGTCGAAAGCGGCACGTCGGCATCGTAGCACTCCTTGCCTTTGACCGGCGGCCAACATACTTTGTAGGCGGCGACTCTGGCGCGTTAGGAGCCGCCTTTAGCCGTGTCGCTGCCTTGGCCGGAGATGTTGGCTCCGGGGAGCAGATCTTGTGGAAGACGGAATCAACGCCGGAGATCCGTTGGCGGAAGAGAGAGAAAAGAAGAAGAAGAGGAAGAGGAAGAACACTACAAGAAAACAACCGTTTTGCGATGGAAAAATCCATAGCAAATCCGTCGCAAATCACGCTTTGCGACGGAATTGCGACGACACTACTTCCGTCGCAAATCAGTCGTCGCAAAACAGTTTTCCTCGCAAATCCGTCGCAAATTTGCGACGAAACAAATTCCCTCGCAAATTTGCAACGGCTAATTTCCGTCGCAAATCCGTCGCAAATTTGCGACGAGAAATACTCCCTCGCAAATTTGCAGCGGCCACAACTCCGTTGCAAATTTGCGAGGGAGTATATCTCGTCGCAAATTTGCAACGGCAAATTTCCTTCGCATATCCGTCCCAAATTTGCAAAGGCAACTTTCCCTCGCAAATCCGTCGCATATTCGCAAATTTGCGACGAAACTATTCCCTCGCAAAATTGCGACGGAAAATATTCCCTCGCAAAATTGCAATGGATTTGCGAGGAAAATTGAATTTTGTAATAAAAAAAATTAAAATTTTAATTTAAAAATTGAATAATAATTAAAATAATTAACATATAAAATTAAAAAACATAATTATATAATTTATTTATTACAAAAGTGCATAATTGTTTTAAAAAAAACAAAATCAAATGTTTACAAAGGACCGGTTCCGGTTTCGGTACCGGTTCCAGTCCAGGTTCCGGATCCCAATCCCGAAGGGTTACGTGCTGCGCGAAGTCTTGCAAAAGCCGGATCCTTCTCAACCAAGAATTCCATAAAAGCATCATAGAAATTACCTCGAAATCCCGACATCTACAAAAAAAAATTTAATAACTAATTCATATAATTATATTATAATCTAGAAAATACAAAACAAAATTACAATCAAACTAATAATTTTATATAATGTCATAATAATTATAAAATTATATAATATAAATTCATCCTAATTAAAATACAAATTTAACAACCTAATAAATAACAAATCTAAATCTAACAATCTAAATTCATCCTAATTTAAATACAAATCTAACAAATATATTTTTTTAACAAATCTAAAAATCTAAATAATCTAACAAAATCTAACAATTCTAAAAATCTAAAAATCTAAATTAAATACAAATCCAAATCTAACAAATCTAAATTTTTTTTCACAAATCTAACAAACCCAATATTTTTTTTAAGATAACAACATATATTTTTGAAATAAAAAATGAAATTAAAAAAAAAAATACTTACCTTCGCCCAGGAGAGGAAGAGGTCGCCGGAGGGAGAGGGGAGAGGAGGGGACTCGCCGGAGGGAGGGGGCTCGCCGGAGGGAGAGGAGGTCGCCGGAGGGAGAGGAGTGCTTGCCGGCGGAGGAGGAGAAGAAAGAGCTCGCGAGGTGAAGGGAGGAGGTCGCGGAGGAAAGTAGAGAGGAAGGGAAGAGAAACCGATCGCTAGAGGAAGAGGAACCGATCGCCGGAGGAGGAGGAGGAGGAGGAGCAGGGTCGCTGGAATGTACAGTGGGCCGGAGATCGATTTTAGATCGACGGGAGATTGAGATTGAGGGAATTGAGAAGGGAGAAAGGAAGAAGAAGATAAACAGTCGGTTTATAAACTAATAAGCGATGGATTTGCAACGGATTTGCGATGGCTCCAAAATTTGCAACGGATTTGCGACGGATCCATCGCAAATCCGTTGCAAAATGTTTGGTCCACTAGCAATTCGCGGTTAAATTTGGCCCAAAATGTCCTGAAAAAATTCAATTTTCGTACCAAATTTCCAAAAAAAAAAAAAAATTATTTTGCAACGGATTTGCGATGGATCCTGTATTTGCAACGGATTTGCGACGGATCCATCGCAAATCCGTTGCAAATTCCTGAGTTTTATTTTTTAAGGTTTAGGGTTTAGAGTTTAGGGTATAATATCGTAATAAAGTTTACAGTTTATAATCTCATAAGAGTCATGATCATAAGCATTTTTTTCAAAAATATAATGAATTTGAGGGTACGAGGGATTAGCCCTGGGCATTAAAACCGGAACCGAAAATTGGAACCAGAACCGACCCGAAATTTTCGGTTCGGTTCGGTTCCGGTTCCGACCAAAATACCCATTGGATCCTGTATTGAAGATCCATGGATATCGGTTCGGTTCCGGGTATTACCCGGGAACCGAAATTACTAACCGAATACCCGAACATATATATACAAATATGCAATTACATATTTCGGGTATGTTCATTACATTTCGGATATTTTTATATTTCGAGTATTTTTATTTTTTACATTTCGGGTACTGGATATCCGAACATATATATACAAATTTTTATTTTTTACATTTCGGTTCCGGGTATTTTTATATTTCGGGTATTTTTTTAACATTTTTGTTTTTTACATTACAGGTATTTCTTTACATCTCGGGTATTTTTATTACATTTCGGGTACTGGATACCCGAACCGTTTGAGAACCGAAACTTTTCGGGTATAATATAAGTATTTCGGGTACTGGATACCCGAACCGTTTGAGAACCGAAACTTTTCGGGTATTTTATGGTTCTTAGTCTTCTATACCCGAACCGAACCGGAACCGATTGGTACCGAACCGGAACCGAACCGAAACCATTTCGGTATCTATATGGATCCTAAACCTTCATACCCGAAATACCCGGAACCGAATGGTTCCTACCCGGAACCGAACCGAATACCCGAACGCCCAGGGCTACGAGGGATGTTGAACTTATATATATATATATATATTCATAAACAACATATACAGATATATGACGTTTTATATATCATACGGAGACATTTCCAAATTTTCGCGGTTTATGAATGCACATCATTAAATAACTTTAGAAATATAATTTTTGAGATTCACTTTTAAAACCGTTAGACATTTGTCACGATTTTATCCTCGCCGGAAATAAGGAATGATTCCCTAGCAATTCCATTGCAAATTTGCAACGGATTTGCGATGGATACTTTATTTGCAACGGATTTGCGACGGATCCATCGCAAATGCATCGCAAATTTGCAACGGATTTGCGATGGATCCTGTATTTGCAACGGATTTGCGACGGATCCATCGCAAATTCGTTGCAAATTAATGAGTTTTATTTTTTTAAGGTTAAGGATTTAGGGTATAATATCGTAATAAAGTTTACAGTTTATAATCTCATAAGAGTCATGATCATAAGCATTTTTTCAAAAATATAATGAATTTGAGTGTACGAGGGATGTTGAACTTATATATATATATATATATATATTCATAAACAACATATACGGATATATGACGTTTTATATATCATACGGAGACATTTCCAAATTTTCGCGGTTTATGAATGCACATCATTAAATAACTTTAGAAATATAATTTTTTGAGATTCACTTTTAAAACCGTTAGACATTTGTCACGATTTTATCCTCGCCGGAAATAAGGAATGAATCCCTAGCAATTCCATTGCAAATTTGCAACGGATTTGCGATGGATCCTTTATTTGCAACGGATTTGCGACGGATCCATCGCAAATTTGTAACGGATTTGCGATGGATCCTGTATTTGCAATGGATTTGCGACGGATCCATCGCAAATCCGTTGCAAATTCCTGAGTTTTATTTTTTAAGGTTTAGGGTTTAGGGTATACGTTTAATTATCATAATAAAGTTTTATTTTTTAAATGTTTATGGTTTATGGTATATGTTTTATTATCATAATAAAGTTTTTATTTTTTTACGGATTTACAACATATACATATTTTTATTTTAAAAATTACATTATAGTACATTTAACACATTATTCAGAATCGTTTTCAGATTCATTTTCAGACATATTGGAGTGTTCACTATGCTCATCATTGTTTTCTCCGCTATCGTTCTCCTCGAACTCGTCAGATGCGGCTGCATCGTCGCTTGAATCATCCACAATGTCTTCAACTTCTCTGTAGTACTCGCTAATCCCTCGCAAATTCCTCGCAAATTTCAACGAATTTGCGACGACCTCTTGGCCCTCGCAAATTTGCGAGGGATTTGCGACTCTAGACATTCCCTCTCACTTTCGTCGCAAATATGTTGCAAAATTGTCGCAATTTGCGACGACGTTTTCCCTCGCAAAATAGCGATGGATTTGCAACGACAAATAGTCACTCGCAAATCCCTCGCAAATCCGTCGCAAATTTGCGACGGATAATATCCATCGCAAATTCCATTGCAAATCAATTGTTTTCTTGTAGTGGAAGAAGAGGGAGAGAGAGAGAAAAAAGGAGAAGAAAAGAGAGAGAGAGAGAATCGCGTGAGGTGAGAGTTAATATTTTTTTTTTTTTTTTTAATATTTTTTTTGTTTAAAAAAAATGATAATGACATTTTCGTTATTAAAACGAAAAATCATACTTAAAGGTCTTTTGACAACTTTTGAAGGTTATTTTAGTTAGTGGAACTTTTGTAAGAGTTATTCTAGTAATATCACTACTTTTGAAGGTTATTATATGTAATTTTCTCTATTTATAATTAGATTTATTTTTAAAATGCAAACTTTCATTTTTTGTCAATATTAAATCAAGATAGTTTTCCGATAAAAGAGAATTGTTTGTTTATAAGATAGAATCATATATCATATACAAACTCAAATCTCATAATAATAAATCAAAAGTTATATAACTAGTTAAATTAATAATTAATTACATTTGAAGTATTGAAATAACTCACTTGTGGTTTTCAAATCAGGAAGATAGTACCAGTTTCGAACTCAAAATTAACAATATTCTGATTGGTAACTTAAAACGATATGGAGTTTTTAGTGGTTATAGAGAGTTTATAAGCAGTTATAGAATAGTTAAAAATTGTAAGATATAGCGATAAAACAAAACGGTATAAAAAATAAATGTAATTTTTTATTAACTTTTTTGTACTACTTTTGAAATTAGTAACTATTAAAAAGACACTTTTTTTTTTTGTAATTTCCCGCTTCTATTAATCAACCCAATAGCGATAATCATCCGGTTAAATTAATCATAGTTGAGTTATTCAATAACTTGGGTGTCTCTAGTCGGACTCAGTATTTAAAGCGAAGAAAATAAAATAAATAACTCTCATTAGCTAGATGATGACCGATGGGCGGCACAAGCTCTCTCATATCAAAAAAGTCAAATCCTAAATAATTTTCGGAAAATTTGAAATTAATATTTTTGACTTTCGGGGACAAAACCTTTTTTTTTTTTTTTTTTTGGCCATAGGGACAAAACCATATTACCACACAGTATTACCAGGACATGTATTTCCTGTTTATATACATCTATGAGACCTAGATGTATTGATATGTTTACGAAAAGAAGGTTATACCAACTAATCTGCTCCATAACGACATTGGTAACTGATAATGGTTGATCCATTCGAAACAAACTCCATAGTGTTACTTTAGGTTTTATGGTTACATTTTGAAATTTATAAATGATGATTACAATTTACAAATTTACAATATTATTGTATAAACACAGAAATCCAAAATATATTCAAGGCATTCATAAGTAATTATTTATGCATTTCATTACGTGTCCGATGAACAAAAACCATTGTTGTTAATAGAACTGATGTAAGAAAACAGGATATTAAACTTGGTGTTGAAGGTGAAGGTTTAGGAAATTGTGGTATATTTCCCTAATTTTCTATTTGTAAAAAGATAGAATACGAATGCTTGAATAACATGAAAATCTTCTTGTCGAGAATTAGATTGTCTTAGTTATGACAAAGGGGACTCGAAAATATAAAATTTGCTCTTGGAGTTTGAAAAAACACTAAAACATGGAGGGGCAGATCAGTAGAAGAGGATATGTCATATTTAGTGAGGTTCCATATAAATGCTTAAAGTGCTTTCTAAGAGTTTGCGGACAAACTTTTGTGAAGATCATTGAGTGATTATATGAAATATCTATGTTTTGTAAAAGACTGCCGGCATAAAAAAATTATTTTCGGATCGAATAAATCCACTAAGTTAAATGTGTAACAATTGTTTACAGTTTAAGGCTCAGCGACTTAGGAATAGGTTGTTGTTGAATCTTAGACAAATATGTTTTTTGTGTTTCTACTCCACAAAATTTCATGAATATGGTATCCGTTATCAGGTTTCACATTCGAATATTACAATTGTTTGTTAGTGAACACACATTTGCAGTCTTGCAGATATCAAAATATTCATTAAAGTCCGGCGCATTAAAACTATGTTTATGCATATATATATTTGGGTATGTTTTTTTCAATAAAATGGTGTATTCATCAATTACGTTAAAGCCCTGACTAATTCTCGCAAACTGGATAAGAAATAATATGGTATCTGTTTTCAAGTTTTAATCACGGCATTTGTGCATATTTATAAAATGAATGAAAGACAATTTATAAGATAAAGGATTAAGAAATATTACGAACAGATAACGCGAAGAGGGGAATCGAAAGTGAAAGATGCCTTACATCACTGCAAAAGAAAAAAATGGTAAGTACGTCGTGGTTTTTGGAAATGAACCAAACAATTTAATAATATGGGCTTTTTGATGTTCTCAAAAGACATATATTTGTTGTGAATAAAATAGAGAGAAGAGAGAGAGGAAATTGTTGTTATATTATTCCATGAATAAAGAGAGGTATATATAGGTTTACATAGACTTGGAGAGCAAGCTGAAGAATGAGAAATAAGGAAACAGAGAATATTCTAAACCTCCTAGAATATGGGCCTTATAATGGGCATCCATATATTTAATTCATAACACTCCCCCTTGGATGTCTATTATAATGTAATAGTAGTAAAGCGCGTAAGATGCTGCCTCATTAAAAACCTTACTAGGAAAACCCAATGGGAAAAACCATAGTTAAGGGAAAAAGAGTGTAGCGCGCATTTACTCCCCCTCATGTGTACATCCGTCTAGATCTTTGAGACGGCGTAATCCAATAAGATGAGCCAACTTCCTGAAAGTAGCAGTTGGAAGCGCCTTGGTAAATAAGTCCGCCAAATTATCGCTTGAACGAATCTGTAGGACACGAACATCGCCATTCTTCTGCAAGTCATGTGTGAAGAAGAATTTTGGTAGAATGTGCTTTGTTCTATCACCTTTGATGTATCCTTCCTTAAGTTGAGCGATGCAAGCAGCATTGTCTTCATACATAATTGTTGGGGCTTCTTTCCCTTCAGATATACCACAATCTTTTCGTATATGTTGAAGGACAGATCTTAACCATACACACTCTCGACTAGCTTCGTGAATAGCTAAAATCTCAGCATGGTTAGAAGAAGTAGCTGTGAGGGTTTGCTTCACAGAACGCCAGGAAATAGCGGTACCACCACATGTGAATACATATCCTGTCTGAGATCGAGCACTATGTGGATCAGATAAATATCCAGCATCTGCAAAGCCAATCAAGTCTTCTTTGGATAGGTTAGAAAAGAATAAACCCATGTCTTTCGTTCCTTTGAGGTAACGAAATATATGTTTAATCCCATTCCAATGCCTTCGAGTTGGACATGAGCTAAACCTTGCCAATAAATTTACTGCAAATGATATGTCAGGTCTTGTATGACTAGCAAGGTACATCAATGCCCCTATTGCACTTAAGTATGGTACTTCAGGACCAAGTACTTCTTCATCGGCTTCTCGAGGACGAAAGGGATCCTTTAACACATCAAGTGATCTTACAATCATAGGGTTACTCAAGGGATGTGCATCATCCATATAAAACCTTTTAAGCACCTTTTATGTGTATGTCGTTTGATGCACTAGGATTCCATCCTTTAGATGCTCAATTTGCAATCCCAAGCAAAATTTTGTTTTACCGAGATCTTTCATCTCGAATTCTTTCTTAAAAAACTCTACTGTATGGGAAATCTCTGCATGAGTTCCAATGATATTTAAATCATCAACATACACTGCAATTATAACAAATCTTTGCTCAAATCTCTTTATAAAGATGCATGGACTGATAGGGTCATTCTTGTACCCTTCTTTTAACAAATATTCACTGAGGCGATTATACCACATACGCCCTGATTGTTTCAATCCATAAAGGGATCGATTTAACTTTATGCTGTATTGTTCTCGAGAACTAGGATTTGCTGCTTCTGGCAGTTTAAATCCTTCTGGAACTTTCATATAAATATCATTATCCAGAGGCCCATATAAGTAGGCTGTGACTACATCCATCAAACGTAAATCAAGTCCTTCTTTTATTGCCAAACTAATAAGGAACCTGAACGTTGTTGCATCCATCACAGGAGAGTATGTCTCTTCATAATCAATTCCAGGTCTTTGTGAGAACCCTTGTGCAACTAACCGTGCCTTGTATCTCACGATATCACCATTTTCATTCTTCTTTCGCACAAAGACCCATTTATGTCCCACTGGTTTAACACCTTTAGGCGTACGGACTACTGGTCCAAAAACTTCTCTCTTTGAAAGAGACTTTAATTCTGCGGCTATTGCCTCATTCCATTTTGGCCAATCATTTCTTTGTGTACACTCTGCAATAGACGTTGGTTCATGATCCTCATTTTCATTTATAACATCAAGCGCTACATTGCATGCAAAATTTTCATCGACGTCGATTTGCTTTCGGTTCCATTTCATTCCAGACATGACATAACTAATTGAGATCTCTTCATTCTCAGGTACCTGACTTTCTTTGTTTTTCATGTCTATGGTCTCTTTCAGAGATCCATCAATATTATTAGCATCCTCGGTTTCACCATTGCCAATTTCTGCTCCTTTTCTTTTCCGAGGATTTTTATCTTTGGAACCAATAGGTCTACCACGCTTTAAGCGTGCCTTAGACTCTCTAGCAGCTTGATTTTGTCCTTCTTGGACATCAATTCTAATCGGAGCATTTACAGCTGGTATGTGTGACTTTGTCACCTTATTTGGGTCAGAGAATGAGTCTGGCAACTCATTTGCTAAGCTCTGTAAATGAATTATCTTTTGGACTTCTAAATCACATTCTCTAGTCCGAGGATCAAGATAAGACAATGATAATTCATTCCAGCGAATCACCTTTTCCAGCTTATTATTTTCTCCCCCTAATGTTGGAAAGACTGATTCATTAAAATGACAGTCTGCAAATCGGGCCTTAAATAAATCCCCCGTGGATGGCTCTAGAAACTTAATTATCGATGTAGAATCGAATCCAACATATATTCCCAACCTCCTTTGAGGTCCCATCTTAGATCGCTGTGGTGGAGCAATTGGAACATACACAGCACTTCCAAAAACTTTCAGATGGGAAATATTTGGTTCATGGCCCAAAATTAATTGTGATGGGGAGAACTTATGATTACTCGTTGGCCTGATGCGAATTAATTCTGCCGCATGTAATATAGCATGTCCCCAAGCAGAGATTGGGAGTTTTGATTTCATAAGTAATGGTCTAGCAATCAACTGCAAACGCTTAATTAGCGATTCAGCTAAACCATTTTGTGTATGAACATGTGCTACCGGATGTTCAACACTTATCCCAATGGACATGCAATAATCATTAAAAGCCTGAGACGTGAATTCACCAGCATTATCAAGGCGAATTGCCTTTAGGGGAAAATCTGGAAAATGTGCTCGTAATCTAATCAATTGAGCAAGTAGCCTCGCAAACGCCAAGTTGCGGGTCGATAACAAGGATACGTGTGACCATCTAGTCGATGCGTCAATTAAAACCATAAAATATCTAAAAGTTCCACACGGTGGGTGAATCGGCCCACAAATATCTCCTTGTATCCTTTCCAGAAAACTAATCGATTCAGAATTTATCTTTGCTGGTGAAGGCCGTATGATAAGCTTTCCTAAAGAACATGCAGCACATGAGAAGTCGTTAGGACGAATCTCATGGTTCTTTAATGAATGTCCACATGAATTCATTATTATCTTTCGCATCATTATCGAACCGGGATGGCCTAACCGGTCGTGCCAAACGCTTAAGTTTTCAGTAAATTTTTGGTTTACTGTGGCATTTGCCTCAATTGTACTAATCTTAGTATAGTACATTCCTGTGGAGAGTGCGGGTAGTCTTTCCACAATATTTTTAGAGCCTTGGGAAATACTAGTGATATGAAGATATTCATCACTTCCCTCGCTCATACTCTCAATATGATATCCATTTCTGCGGATATCTTTAAAACTCAAAAGATTTCTCTTAGACTTGGGAGAGTATAACGCATCATTGATTTCAAATTGCGTTCCCATAGGCAATAACATATATGCTCTTACGGAGCCTTCAATTATCTTTGCACTACCCGATACAGTGCTCACACTAGCCTCTTTCATTACCAAATGAGAAAAATATCTTTTATCTTTCAGAATGGTGTGGCTAGTTGCACTGTCTGCCAAGCATAAATCTTCGCCATTCATTTTTCTTCAAATAAATAAAATAAGATGAATCATAATCATAATAAAATAAATAAAATCAAATTCAACCATGCAACAAATTCATAGAATAAAAATCAAAAACCAAACAACAAAGTTTTGAATGAAAATAAAAACCATAACTAAAACAATAATGACCCTATAAATCACTTTTTCTCATCATGGGCAAGGAAATCCGTAACTTCCAGGTGGATCCAAATTTTCACGGTATTATGTCTGCAAGACAACATTGTTTGTGTGAAAAGTAGAGAATATCTTCTCTAGCATTTCAGCATACGTGACTTTCTCCCCACATAGTATCAATTTGGATGTAATCCGGAACATAGCTGAGTTGTATTCACTCACAGACTTAAAGTCTTGGAGTCTCAGATGAATCCACTCGTAACGAGCTTTAGGTAAGATCACAGTTTTCTGGTGATCATACCTTTCCTTCAGATTGTTCCAAAGAACTTCTGGATTTTTCACAGTTAGGTACTCGTTTTTAAGGCCCTCGTTGAGGTGACGACGAAGAAATATCATAGCCTTAACTTTATTATGATTTTCGGCTTTATTTCCTTCGGTGATTGTATCACCAAGCCTCTTTGCATTTAGATGAAACTCAGCATCTAATGCCCATGCCAAATAGTTGTCTCCAGTGATATCAAGAGCCCCAAATTCAAGGCTTGTAAGATTTGACATGATTTATTGAAATATTAAAAGAAATTGATCAAATTTCATAGAAGTATAAAGAACAATCAGTATATCTTATTTTGTTCCTATCTTTTTATTAAGCTAGGTTCTCAATCAAATCAATCAATTAAGATGAAATTATTCTGATCAAAGCAAAGCATACGGTTTTCAATTTGCAAGTATAGCTGGCTATAATGCACATGTGTAGATTACTATATGATCAAGTATAATTGATTATATGATTATATGCAAATATATTTGACTATACATATGGTAATAAAAATAGTCGTAGCTCTTTTTTTTTTTTTTTTTTTTTTTTTTTTAAAATTAATAATTAGGTTAAATAAATAGCTATCGCAAAAACCCTAATTAATTTAGATTATCAATTAAAATTGTTTTGCTTTATAAAATCAGATTCTCGGTATGTAATGAATTTTAACAAAAATCCTTAATCAATAACATACAAAAATCAAACAATCGTTGATATGTATGAATCCATTAAAGAACCATGAGTCGATAATAAACATGGTTCAAAACAGGAGTATGACAAAAATCAGACCATCGGTAATCATTATTCTAGATAAGCATTGATAACCATCCTTTGATCTGAGGAGACATAGTCTACCACATGATCATGATCGTGAAGGCATAGCCTACCATAACGATTGTTTTGGAAAAAGGTATTGCTTATCATCCCGGAATAATATAAACATAGACAGAAATTAAATATCACATTGATAATTATTCTAGATAAGTATCGTGAATCCATATTACAAATCATGAGTCGATAATAAACATGATTTGAAGTATGATTAGATTTATAACCATTCTCGCTATAATAATGATCTGAGGAGGCATAGCCTACCATAACGATCAGTTCGAGGAAGGTATATCTTATCAACCCGGAATAATACATACATATAAACATAAATATAACCATAAATTAAATCTCACCTTTCTGGTGTAAAAACAGATTGAGAGACTATCGTGCTGATAACGTGTTGTGAATAAAAGAGAGAGAAGAGAGAGAGGAAATTGTTGTTATATTATTCCATGAATAAAGAGAGGTATATATAGGTTTACATAGACTTGGAGAGCAAGCTGAAGAAGGAGAAATAAGGAAACAGAGAATATTCTAAACCTCCTAGAATATGGACCTTATAATGGGCATCCATATATTTAATTCATAACAATATTTATATATAATTATACCTAATTTTAGTTAAGCAAAGGCAACTTAATTGGGGTCGTTTGTATAAACGTTTACAATGTCCTAAAACGAAAGAAAACAACTTTGTCATTTGTGTTTGGAAATGAAATCTCGATCTAGTAATAGACAAATATATGTACACACAAATTAATAATATTTCAACAACATTTCAGTTTAATTAATTTAATTCAAATATTAGCAAATATCAAAATTTAAAATAGCAGTTTAAATGTGATAGTTTGTTAGAAGTTTTGGTTTTTAGATAAGATTCAAGAAGTAAGAACATGTTAAAGTTCATCTCTATAATATTATTTAAGAAGACATTTTAAAAAATGAACATTGTTTTGTAAGTTATTACATGAAATGCCATTACAAATAACAAAGAATAATTCAAATCGGAAAGGATATAATAGTCTTTTAAAATTATTGATTAGAATATGGAAACTATATATTTTGCATTAAAGAAGTTATTTATTATTTAATTTATTAATTATTTTAATACTATATATTTTAAAATAATAATCAATTCATATTCGAAATCTTGCTATTACAAATGAATTCAAAGAAAACAAATCTATTCAAAATCTTGCTAAAATTTTCACTATAATTTATTATATTTTATTTGAATATATATCAAAACAAAAGTTCAAAATTATTTCGAATATTTTATAAAAAAATTAGCCACAAGAAAACTATATTTTTTTTAAGAGTTCGTAGACTAACCACAAAAACTAGAGTCATTAACGGTGCATATTAGAGTTATGTTTTCAAGATTATAAGTTTTTTGCGGATTAGCCCGAATAATATTATAGTTCAATGCAAAACGGGTTAAATAGACATATTATTACAAATTGACATATTTATCTATAATAAAAGGTTAGCTATATTTTAAAATTCAGATAAAAACAATTTTATTAAATTTCAAAATAATTTCTTTAAAAAAAATTACTCCGCGCTATAATTAGCGCGGGTTAAATCCTAGTTCTTGTGTATTAATGTCGACATTGTCACATACTCACATTAATTAAAGGATATAAAACTTGGTAATAACACTCCGAATGTTTGACTTAATAATAATAATAATAAATAATATTTTGTGTTTGTCTTGACCAAATAAAATAAAATAATACTTTGTGTTTGTTTACAATACTTATGATGAAGCTGATGACATTATTTTGTTCACCAAGTGGAATTTTTGAGTTTCCTATTTTCGTATAAAGTAAAGTAATGTCGGCCTAAATTTATTAGTTATTATATTAGATCACGTGTGATACGCGGTTAAAATATAAAATATTTAAATTCTAAAATTGATAACCCGAATAATTATGATCTATATAATTAAAACATTATTTAATTATTTAGAAATTATATTTTGTAATTTACAATTCAGAAATTCAAAATTAATTAATATTACCCATAAAAAATATTTTTAAATGAATAAGAAGATTCGAAAAACAAATTTTAAATTTTGTATAACTTAAAACTGAATCTATTTGATAAAATCAATATTTTTAAAATCAATATTGATAAATAATAATAACAATACTTTCAAAATATATATATAAGAGCAAAGTTCTCATATACAACTGTTATTATTATTTATCAATATTAAACTATATACAATTGTTTTCTATATAAGAGCAAAGTTCTCATATACTTCTACAAATAAATAAAAACTGAAGATGCTCTTTTGACAATACTTTTTCATTATATATATATATATATATATATATATATATATATATAAAGTATTGTCAAAAGAGCATCTTCAGTTTTCCTAATTTTTAAGATAACTATTTTTCTAAAAATAGGTAGTAAAATGGAATTAAATAAAACGATTCTAAAATCTACAAACATTCATGGCATTATTCCAGTTATTTTCTATAATATGGTCGCTCGTAAACATGTGAACTATATATATATATATATATATATTACTTTTTTGGTCGAAATATTTATAATATTGCTATGATTGTCTTTTTATCTTGAATTTGGAAAATAGTATAGTAGAGAAAGTGTATTAGACTGATGAATGATTTAGCACCAAAAACAAAAAAAAAGACTGATGAAAGATATATTGCATATTTTTCAATAATAATATCGGATTTATGGACGGATAAAATGCCATAATTCAGAGGTTTCTTATAAAAAAAAAACGGTAAGCAAATAACGCCTTAACTGGTTTAGAAGATTCTCTATTGGTGTCCAGATATCACCAGGCAGGAAACACCTTAATATGTGGCCAACACATTCTGCCAAAAGAGATCCTTTTGAACTTTTTTATTTTTTAAATTTTGAAATGTTGGATCTTACAGATTCTCACCCTCTTCAAATTAAAACTAATTATTGCCTCTGTTGAGAATATGCATTGCTTTTTTAATATATATATTTTATTTTTTGTGTGTGAGAACATCAGCTAACTAGGCAAACTATTCTGTCTCTCCTCAACTTGAAAAGATTTTCCAAAAGAATACATCAGCATTAAGAATTACATATTGCAAAAGAGATGATATCTTAAAATTCGAAATATAAAAGACTAACAATTGATTATTTCTTTCGTTGTCAGATATTTTTGAAATTAAATTTCATAAGGGTTCATTTTAGATGGAAGGATGCTTTTGTTTTGCTGTTCAGATAAAAAGAAAGGATAATTATGCTTTAAAGCATGCAGTTAAACAATATATATGTTTAGAATTTTAAGTCTTATATTCACCATTGGAGATGGTCTTATATCTAGCTCAAGAGAATTATTGGCTATGTATATTTAACTCAAGAGAATTATTGGGCTATGTATAAGTTCATGCTGTTAAGTTGGGAACTTTGAATACACTTTTATATTCTTAAAATTTCTACTTTAATCCGTAATTCAAATGATGAAAATTGTGTTGACTGATGTAATTCTAAATTTGAAATAGACTTTTGGATAAATTAGCTCAAATACAACTTATATGTTCAAAGCAAACAGTCGCATAACCAAAACCGTTTTCTATACTTAACCTTACCTTCTCTCTCTGTCCTCTCCGGCCATATTATATAGTGGATACAACTATTTGAGTTTGAAATAATCGGGATTGACAAGTATAATTTGTTTGATTACGTAAGAAAGTCGGCTAGTACTGAGTTTTCCAATGATCAAATTGAAAACTACACAACCCGAGCTTCTCACTTCACAGGAACACATGCACCACTAGCTACAATACTGACTCGCTCAAGTTCATTTGAATCATTGAATGGTAACAATAAAATAACTATAGTTAGAAAATACTTCGTTCATATCCTTAGTACACTAAGTTAAGAAAATATTTTTTGATCAAAATATTGAATTGTGGAAAAAATGTAAATCTAACCATTAAACCAATATACAATATATATAGTGTAAGATTTTAATTCACTATATATATATATATATTGTATATTGGTTTAATGGTTAGATTTACATTTTTTCCACAATTCAATATTTTGATCAAAAAATATTTTCTTAACTTAGTGTACTAAGGATATGAACGAAGTATTTTCTAACTATACTTATTTTAACACTCGGCAACTAGTCTCCATATATATATATATTAGCGTTGAAATAGATCAAAATTATGAGTCAAATTTTTCTTTGAAATCCAAGTTTCCGCGTCTCGCATCTCCGTTTGCGCTTCGAGGAGTTATCCAAGAGACACTAGCTTGAAGCTCACATTACATAGACATTTCAACGTAATAGCATTAATTAAAAGTTTCTATAGATACACAAATATTTCAATGCCGTTGAAATATTAGATTTTCCACTTCACAATGACGCTCAAGAAAATAAATGTCGTCAATGAAACATGAACTTGATATATACATATATTATTTTAGTAAAATAACGTTTGAAACTTGGAATTCATATTTAGGATATCCTATTGCAGTTTCTTAATCTTTTAATGTTACAACATAAACTCTTGAGCGAGTTTTCGCATCTCAGATTTGATTTGCAGTTTCTCTCAAACGTTTTAAATTGTTTTGATTAGGCATGGGCATGGGCATATATATATATCAAACCTATCTTCAATTTAATTATATGAGTCATAATTGTCTTCAATTTGTCTTCAACTAAAATCTTCAATTTGTTTAAATTAGAGTCTTGTCACATAAAGGCTCGTTTAAATTTAGGCCCATACACTGATACACAAGTGGCTCATCATTGATATGCTTTGAGCCTTTGACATTTTCCGATTTATTTATCGATTTACCGTAAATGAAAGATCTAAGTAGTTCTTTCCCGGGTTTTTGTTGACCAATAGGATGTCACAATATGTTTTATTTCTTATTTTTGTCTAAGTTTTAAGAAAATAACATTATGGAAGAAGTGAAATTCTGTAATTGAGCAAAACCATAAACGTGATATATATATGCATAAAAAGGCCAAGCTTAGCATTTCAAAGGATAGTGTCTATGTAATGCCAAGCTTAGCATTTCAAAGGATAGTGTCTATGTAATGCCAAGCTTAGCATTTCAAAGGCCTACCTATCATACCTCTTTCTATAGCATTTCAAAGGATAGTGCTATATTCAAAATGCCAGTTCTTTGCGATCAGTGTCTGTGACAGAAAATAAACGATCATAATCAGTTTCTTCTGTCATGAAGATTTCAATCAATCTCTACTAATGTGCCATTTACTTACAGCTTATCTTATAGTCTTAGACACATTAAGCATTTGCTTTAAGTCTTCATGCTCCACTCCACTCCACATATAATCCTTACCTGCACATAAACCAATGAAGTTTTCCAGTAACTTCAATCTTGTTGGAGGTGGGCCTAGCACCCCCAATTAGTTAGGCCCATCTTAGGAAAGGCCGTTCCTCGGTGCGGTCACCAGACTTAATATCACCGACCTGCAAGACCTGAAAGCAACGTACCCCGGGCCAGCGCTGTCCGCCGCGCTGGGCTCCGCAGCCGACCTGAAAGCAACGTACCCCGGGCCCGCGCTGTCCGCCGCGCTGGGATCCGCAGCCGACCTGAAAGCAACGTACCCCGGGCCCGCGCTGATGCCCCGCCAGAGCAGGAAGCGTCAGGAGAGTAGGCGCGTGGGAGTTGGTAAGGCAGTACCCTACCCGCGTAGGGACGTGCCTTCGACCCGACGTCCCACCAACCCTGCAGAGCTGACAAGGGCAGGAGGGAGCAGGTGGAGCAGAGTTGGTAAAACAGTGCATTGCCCTGCAACACGCTACGCCGAGCTCATCATGACCTCTCTCCTCGAAAGCCGGGACACGCCTCCTAAGCCACCTTACCCGCAAAAGAGGCCGTAGACGACACGTGGCCCGAGATCTCGGGGAGCAGGAAGCCGACCCCGACTATATATACCCCTCATATGTCATTAATGAGGGGGACTCTGATTTTGACTCTCTCACCTACCATAAGTTACCCGACCTCTCTGTCTTTGTAACGAGATAACGCTTTAGAACGCCGAACTGGACGTCCTTCGGAACCAGTTCGTAATTCAAAAGCGTTTACTTTTCTTTCATCAATAACACGAAACACGGCCCCCGGCCTGCTCATATTTCTCCCGACCTGTCTTAATCGTGGTTAAATTGCTCTATTAACGAAAATCTCACCTCCCGTCTCCTAATCATTCTTTAAACACACTTAGTGATCCGTGGGATCAACAATTGGCGCTAGAAGGAGGGCGGAGATTCTTCTATACGCAAGGAGCAGTTCAACCACCACCGCAACCGCAGCAACGATGGCAATTCCGCCCCCAAGAGTGTTGTCAGACCACGAGACCCCGGCCCAAACAACGGCCCAGGCCCCGACAACGGCCCCGCGAACGACTCAAACGACGGCGACCATCCCGTCGTCGGCCCAAGCGGCTGCCAACCAGACGACTCCCCGAGAGCAGTTCTTCAGGGCCCCGCCCCCGGCTTCGGCACCTGCTCATCCCGACGGCTCCGCCGCTCACCACACGCCCCGAGCATCGGAGGATCAGCCCACGCTGTCCGCCGTGATGCAAACCTTGCTCGCCCGAATAGACGAGCTGACGCGAGCCACCGACCAACGGTTCGCCACGCTAGGGGCCTCCCGTGACCGGTCGGACAACACCGGGTCCCCCGACGTCCATCCCCGAGAACCGGTCTCTCGGGAAGAAACCCCCCGCTTCCGGACAAGCCGACCGAGCGACGCGCCGTCTGGATCCGAATGGCCGGACGGACGTTTCGTCCCGGCCGTAGGAAGCCACCCAGGCGACGAAGCCCACCATTTCCGATCCAGCGCGGAGCGCTCAAGAGACGCGGAGTTCGAGGCTATGAAGGAGACCATCCGTGCGATGTCCTCCAAAATCCACCAAGCCACCAGCGCGGCCCCGGAAATCGATCGCGTCCTCAGAGAGACGCAGAACACGCCGTTCACCCGCCGGATCGCCTCCGTCCCACTCCAGCACCTCGGAAAGCTCAAGCTACAGCCCTACGCGGGCACCACCGACCCGGCCCAGTATCTTACGGCGTTCACCATCGCCATGGGCCGCGCCCACTTCTCACCAGACGAGCGCGAAGCCGCTCACTGCCAGCTTTTCGTGGAGAACCTCACCGGCCCGGCCCTCACGTGGTTCTCTCGGCTAAAGACGCACTCCATCGACAGCTTCAGGGACCTGTCGACCACCTTCCTCGAGCACTACTCCATCTACATCCGGCAATCCGCATCCAGCGCGGACCTTTGGGCAATGAACCAAGGAGCGAAGGAGTCGCTCAGATCCTTCATAGAACGCTTCAAGGCCACGGCCTCCCAAAGCAACGTGACCGACGAGTCAGCACTCCCCGCTCTGAGAAAAGGACTGCGGGCCGATTCGGCCTTCAAGGACGATATGAAGCTCAACAGGCCGCGCTCGCTGGAAGACGCCTTGCACCGCGCTGGACTCTTCGTCGAGCTCGAGGAAGAGAAGGCGGCTGAATCAAGAAACAGTGCCTCTCACAAGGCCCCGGCCCCAAAGGAGCGGCCCCAGGAAAGGTATCAGGAGCCTCGTCAACATTACGACGACGAGTACCAGCGCAGCAAGGGAAAGCAGGCCGCTGCATTCCTTGTCAACGGACCGCCCTCCGGCCTCCGTCTGCACGATCCCGTACTTCCCCCCAACCCCGCGCCAGGATTGCCTTGGAACAAATACGTACGGGATCCCCGCCCGCAGGATCGGCGTCCCGACGAGCCGAGCGATAGGGAACCCCGACCAGAGGAACCTTACGACAGGACGGCCTTCTGCGACTTCCACCGGCGAAAGGGGCACCCGACCTCGCACTGCCGCGCGCTCCAAGAGGTCCTGCTGAAACAATTTCAGCGGGGAGAAATCAGCGTCCCAGAGCGGCTGCGACCGCATGCCCGGGACGGCGATCACGATCAACCCCGCGACAACCAAGGTCGCGAGGATAACCGGGCTAGGCCCTACCACCGCGCCCAGAACGACGACCGGCGGCGACGATCTCCCTCGCGAGACCGGGAAACAGGTAGATCGCCTCCCCCGGCCCGCACTCTGATAGGGATGATCATGGGAGGCCTCCTCTCGTGTAACGACTCAGTGCGGTCCATCAAGCGTCACGAGAGGAGGACCGAAGCATCCCTGAAGTGGCGCTCCGGGCCGGAGATCGACGCCCAGGACACGAGCAAGAGGGGGATATGTTTCACTGAGGCCGATGCGGCCGGGGTCCACCAGCCCCCACAACGACCCCCTCGTCGTACAAGTCCGCGTAGCCGACTGCGACGTTAACAGAGTCCTCGTCGATACGGGCAGCTCGGTCGACCTCATCTTCAAGGATACCCTCGCCAGGATGAACCTGAACGGGGTCGAGATCAAGCCGCACTCCATCCCGCTAACCGGCTTCGCCGGGGACACCATCAACGGGATCGGCACCATCGAATTGCCGGTCTACGTAGGTCGGGTGACGAAAATCGTCAAGTTCGTGGTCTTCGACACCACCCCGATCTACAACATCATCCTTGGAACCCCCTGGCTGCACTCGATGAAGGCGGTCACGTCGACGTTCCATCAGTGCCTCAAGTTCCCCAACCAGGCCGGCACATACACTCTTAGGAGTAACCAGAGGGTCTCCCGCGCCTGCTTCGCCATCGAGCACAAGCTGCGCCGCGCCGCGCCGGCCTGCTTGGCCATCAATGCGCTTCAGCCCGGCGAGCTCGGCGCCCAGGACCTCCCCAGGCGGGACCTTGTCACCCAGGTCAACATCGACCCACGCGACCCCGCCCGCTGCGTCGCCATCGGCACCGACCTCGACGAGAGCATTAAGCAAGAACTGGTCGAGTTCCTAGGGCAGAACGTCTCCACCTTCGCCTGGTCAACTGGCGGCATGCCCGGCATTGACCCGAACACGTGCAGCCACGAGCTCAACGTGGATTCAACCTGCAGGCCGGTCAAGCAGAAGCGGCGGAAGCTTGGCCCGGAGCGCGCCCAAGCGGTCAATGATGAGGTAGAGAGGCTCACCGCGGCCGGCTCGATCACCGAGGTGAGATACCCGGACTGGTTAGCCAACCCAGTGGTAGTCAAGAAGAAAAGCGGAAAATGGAGGGTCTGCGTGGATTTCACCGACCTCAATAAGGCGTGCCCTAAGGACAGCTTCCCCCTCCCCCGAATCGACCAGGTCGTCGAGGCCACCGCGGGAAACGAGCTACTCTCCTTCATGGATGCCTTCTCGGGGTATAACCAAATCCCCATGAACCCCGATGATCAGGAGAAGACCGCGTTCATCACGGACCGAGGCATTTACTGCTACAAGGTAATGCCCTTCGGACTAAAAAACGCCGGGGCCACCTACCAACGGCTCGTCAACCGGATGTTCGCCGACCAAATAGGCCGCACTATGGAGGTATACATAGATGACATGCTGGTGAAGTCTCTGGTGGCAACCGACCACGTCACTCACCTCCGGTCCTGCTTCCGAACGCTGAACGAATACAACATGAAGCTGAACCCGGCCAAGTGTTCCTTCGGCGTCACGTCGGGCGAGTTCCTCGGGTACATCATCACCCAGCGCGGGATCGAGGCCGACCCCAAGCAGATCCGAGCTATCATCGAGCTCAAATCCCCGGAGAGCACGCGTCAAGTACAACGACTCACCGGGAGAATCGCCGCACTAAATCGATTCATCTCCCGTTCTACCGACAAGTGTCTCCCGTTCTACCAACTGCTCCGGGCTAACAAGCGGTTTGAGTGGGACGACAAATGCGAGGACGCCCTCCGACAGCTGAAGGAGTACATATCCACTCCCCCCGTCCTGTCCAAGCCAGAAGAAGGCGAAATCCTCTACCTCTACGTCGCCATCTCCACGTCAGCAGTCAGCGGCGTGCTAGTGCGGGAAGACCGGGGTGACCAAAAACCCATCTCCTACATCAGCAAGTCGCTCGACGACGCGGAGAGCAGGTACCCGACTCTGGAGAAGCTCGCCCTGGCAGTGGTCGTCGCAGCTAGGAAGCTCCGGCCTTACTATCAATCCCACGCGATTGCCGTCCTAAGCACCTACCCCCTCAGAAACATCCTCCACAGCCCGAGCCGATCAGGCCGGATAATGAAGTGGGCCGTTGAGCTGAGCGAATATGAAATCGAGTACCGAGGTCGGACCGCGATCAAATCTCAGGCCCTGGCCGATTTCATAGTCGAGTTGACACCCGAGCTGACAGTCAGCGAAGTGCCCGAAGTGTGGACTCTGCATGTCGACGGATCGGCCTCCAAACACGGGTCCGGCGTCGGCATACGCCTCGAATCCCCGACCAAGGAGATCCTCGAGCAGTCTTTCCGCCTGGCCTTCCCGGCATCAAACAACGAGGCCGAGTACGAAGCTCTGATCGCCGGTCTGCGCCTAGCAAAGGAGGTCGGTGCGAAGAAGATCCGGGCTTACTGCGACTCCCAGCTCGTCGCCAATCAGTTCAGCGGAGAGTACGAGACCAAGAACGATCGCATGGATGCCTACCTCACGGTGACCCAAGGCTTGGCCGCAGACTTTGCCGAGTTCACCCTGACAAAGATCCCCCGAGGCGATAACACTTCCGCAGATGCCCTCGCCGCGCTAGCATCTACCTCGGCCCCGGCCCAACGACGAGTGATCCCGGTCGATAGCATCGATTTCCCCAGCATCGAGCTGCCAAAGGGGGCCTACTTGATCAACCCCCAGGCCGCGGACGAAGGAGCACCACCTCCCGAAGTTCTACCACCACCCCCGGTCGAGCCCGAACTGCCAGACTGGCGAGTCGACCTACTGCTATACATCGCAGACGGCATTCGCCCCCCAGACCGATGGGCCGCCCGGCGGCTAAGAAAGAAGTGTGCCCAATATACGATGCTGGACGGCAATCTGTTCCGATGGAGCGCTTCGGGAACCCTGCTCGCCTGCCTCCACGGGCAGGAAACCATCGACGTGATGAAGGAAATGCACGCAGGCGCCGACGGAAACCATTCCAGTGGCCGGGCTCTCGCCCTGAGAATACGGAACCAAGGCCACTACTGGCCGACAATGCTCCAAGACTGCGAAAAATTCGCAGCCCGGTGCGAGAAGTGCCAGCGCCACGGTCCCCTTATTCACTGTCCAACCGAGCTCCTCGCCACTGCGGTGGCACCCTACCCCTTCATGCGATGGGCCATGGACATAGTCGGGCCCCTTCCCCGATCTCGCCAAAAGCGCTTCCTCTTAGTCATGACCGACTACTTCACCAAATGGGTCGAAGCCGAATCATACGCCAAGATCAAGGCAGAGGACGTCCGAAAATTCGTCTGGAAGTTCATCATCTGCCGGCACGGGCTCCCGTACGAGATAGTCACCGACAACGGTGCCCAGTTCACATCGGCCATCTTCGAAGACTTCTGCGCGAAGTGGAAAATCAGACTAAGTAAGTCCACTCCGAGGTACCCCCAGGGGAACGGACAAGCCGAGGCCACCAACAAGACCATCCTCGACGGCCTGAAAAAGCGACTAAATAACAAGAAAGGGTCCTGGGCCGACGAGCTCGATGGAGTCCTTTGGTCCCACCGCACAACACCAAAGACATCGACAGACCAAACACCGTTCAACCTCTCCCACGGCATGGAAGCAATGGCCCCATCCGAAGTCGGGCTCCCCACTCCTCGCCGCGCTATGCTCACCCAGCAACCCGCACTGAACAACGCAATCCTACTCAGCGAGCTGGATTTCCTTGAAGAGCAGCGGGACCATTCCCTACTCCGAATCCAGAACTACCAGCAGCTCGCCTCCAAATATTACAACAAGAAGGTTCGAGGCCGGTTCTTCGCCGAGGGCGACCTGGTCCTCCGCAAGGTCTTCGAAAACACCGCCGAGCTAAACGCAGGCAAGCTCGGTGCCAATTGGGAGGGCCCCTACCTTATCTCCAAGGTCGTAAAACCAGGCGTCTACGAGCTAGTCACGATGAACGGCGGCGCCATCCCGCGCTCATGGAACTCGATCAACCTCAAGCGCTTCTACTATTAAGCCCCCGGGCTCCATTCCGCTCTCCGCTTTTGTAAACAATCGAACTACGACTGGCTTGATCCCTTATACTAAAGGGTACATAGGCAACCCCTAACCAGGGTTCAGCTATCAACCAAATAAAACCTTTTTTACAAAGGAAGACGCTCGCACAAAAAAAAAAAAAAAAAAAAAAAAAAAAAAAAAAAAAAAAAAAAACAAGCCGAGCTCCAAACGCTCGCACTACAAAAAAAAAAAAAAAACAAGCCGACCTCCAAACGCTCGCACTACAAAAAAAAAAAAAAGAAGCCGAGCTCCAAACGCTCGCACTACAAAAAAAAAAAGAGAAGGCCGAGCTCCAAACGCTCGAACTACAAAAAAAAGGGGACCGAGCTCCGGTGCTCGCTCTCCCCGGCACACAAGTTATAAGTGCCAAAGCCGGGCCCCAGGGCCCGCACCTCTACTAGACACACAAGCATTAAGTGTCTCTAAAGCCGGGCTCGCTACCCGCACCAAAAAAACAAGGTACACAAGCAATAAGTGCCTTAAGCCGAGATTACCTCGCACCCAATACAAGAGCACGGTCCACGACCTGCTTACTTGACAGAGTACGGTCTACGACCTACTCTACCAAACAAAAAAGCCTCGAAATGGCACTTGTACAAAAAAAAAAAGGGGGCCAACGGCCTCGATATTATTAAAAAGGGCCCACGGCCTAGTCATTACAACAGCCTCGAAATGGCACTTGTACAAAAAAAAAAAAAGGGGGCCAACGGCCTCGATATTATTAAAAAGGGCCCACGGCCTAGTCATTACAACAGCCTCGAAACGGCACTTACAAAGAAGAAAGAAAGGGCCAACGGCCTTGTCATCATTAAAAGGGCCCACGGCCTAGTCATTGCATAAACAAAAAGGAAAAAGTTTATAAGGCCGCATCGGCCGGTCTGTCTTCACTCCCGTCAGCACGGGTACCATCTAAATCAGCCGGGGCCACCATCCTCGCGTTGGTCCCGTACTCACCAAGGAAGGGCTGCCCAGACCCCTCTTCCCCAACCACGGCTCCACCGGGTGGCACGTCGGTTCCGGTCTCACCGGACGGCGCGTCCGTACCGGCCTCAACGGCAGACAGGACCGAGGGATCTGCTTGCACAATCCCAGCAGCTTCGGGGACTCCCTCGTCAGCAGACGGGATCGAGGGATCTGCTTGGACGGTCTCAGCGACCGCAAGAACGTCCTCAGCAGCCAGCGGAGCCTCCAAGGTCAGATCCACCGCGGGGGTGCTAGAGGAAGCGACAGGTATAATGTGCTCAAGCAGAACGCCGTGAGCACGGTCCAGAGGGATTTCCAAATCCTCCGGGGTCAAATCCGGAAAGTCCATCCCGTCCAGTACGGCACCGAATGCCGCCTCGTCCTCGTCCAGCTTCTGATACCGGTAGAACGGTACCGACACCCCGTCCTCTGCTTCCATCCTCTTGAGGCAGGCCTTTACGCCGGTCACCTGGCTGTACAGAAGGTGAGGCTCTAAGGCCCGGCGGCGCCCGTCCAGGTGGGCGCGGATCTTCTCCATCTTCGCGGACCACTTCCGGTTCCGCGCTTCCCACCGGGCTGACACCCGATCGCTCTCCGCAGCCACGGCCACCTTGGCCCGGCCTATGGCGGATTCCAGCCCCTTCACCCTGGAGCGGAGTGTCTCCCGCTCCCCTTTCAGGAGCCCGTTCTCCTCCTCGAGCCCCGACGCCCGATCCCACCCAGCTGCAGCACGGTCCCTTTCGGCCTCTAGTGCAGACTGCAGACTGGCCACCTCGACCGCCCGGGCTCTTAACCGCACCGCCTCCTCTTCCAGCGCCGCAGATCGGGCCTTCTCATCTCTCAGCTCCTTCTCGTTCCCGTGGAGACGGGTAGACTGGATCTGCGAGCTGGACTCCCGGCACTCCCGGAGGAAGTTAATCGAGGCGGCCTGCTCGGCGAGCCTCTTCTCATAGGCCTCCGCCAGAAAGGCACTAAGGGCCATCGTCTGCATTAAACAAGTTGTTAACAAAGACGCGCAACAAGTCTAGCTAAAAGCAGTTAGACCAGAGCAGGAGCTTACCCGAGCTGCGGATCGCGCCACCTGACGGAAGGTGTCGGACTCCGCCATCTCCAGCGGGACGAAGTGCGGGTACCTCCGCCCGAACATCATGGCCTGCGCCAACTCGGCGCACTCGTCCGGATCGACGATTACCTGGTTGCTTCCATCCTCGTGGGTAAAGGAGAAGCTGTAGTCCCGAGGCCCATCGTCGGAACCTCCCGAGGCGCCGCCCACTTCGGCGCTGCGACCCTCGGCCTCCTGCACAGCAGCAGGATCCTCCGCGACGACGGTCGTCTCGCCGACCCCATCGCCCCCTTGAGCCCGGGTCTCATCGACCCCCCCTGCCGGCACGACGGCCAAAGGCACCTCGGGCTCCGGCCCGGGCAGTGTAGGCCGGATGACCTCCCGACCCCCGGAAGAGGACTCTCCCGTCCTCCTCTTCTTTCTGCCGGTATCCCCACCGGCAGCCCGGTCTTCCCTCCTCTTCGAGGGAGTCGCCGCGGAGGAATCCCCCGCAACCTGTGGTGCCGGGTCTCGCCTGACCGGCACCTCGGGTATCGGCGGCGGCGGTGCAACAAACGAGTCTGCGTACTGCGGATTGGCAAACCTCGCTCTACCTGCGAAGGAAGAACCGTTAATTCGGCAAAAAAAAAAAAAAAAAAAAAAAAAACAAAGAAAAAAAAAAAAAAAAAAAAAAACCACCTCCGGTCATTGCAGCTTCGATTCTCGCAGCGGTGAAGGACTTCCACTCTCTCCGACGCACTGTCCTGAGCACGGCAAGTAGACCTGCGTAGTCCGGTAACTTGAATCTGGAGGAGTGAGGGCCTGAAGAGCAAGACCAAACAAAAAAAAAAAAATCATCAGTCAGACAACCAAAGAGGAGAAGTCAGCTCGACCTGCAAATCCCTACCCGGGGAAAAATTCCAATCCCTGGTGTATCTCGCCAACGGATCGAGCCCAGCCACGGCGGTAGCCCGGACGTAGAAGTAGCTGCGAGACCAGTCCTCGACCTTCGACAGCTTGCTCGCCCTAGACCCCGAGCTGGGTGCCTCCAGAACGTTCGCCGCGGGCTTGAAAGCGGCATAGAAGGTCCCAGGAATCCCGGGGTTTGCCTTCTGCTGGGTGAACGCCTCGAACATAGGCAACGTCACCTCCACGTCGCATTCGTGCCCTAAGGTCAGCAGCACGATCATCCCCTGGACCGTGGACGGGCAGACCTGCGAGAAGGCCAAGCCCCGCGCCCGGCAATACTGGACGAACAGCTCGGGGAGAGGAAGGCGCAAGCCGCACTTCTGGAAGAACGACTCGTACAAGCAGACGAAGCCCGGCCGAGGAGTCCACGGGCGCTCCTCCGCTCTGGGTACCCTGAGCTCAACGCCGGCGGAAAAACCACACAGATTCCCCAGGAGGGTCACCGACTCCGCTGTGCTCCAGGTCGGTGACCCTCCCTGCTCGTAGGGGACCAGGGGGGACCTCACCCTGGCCACTCGAGCTCCGCCTCCACGGCCGCCCTGACGGCCACCACGGTCGCCCAGATGCCCGGTTCTACCCTCAGCTTGGCCAACACCGCGACCGCCAGAGGATCTAACCACCGTCTTCGGCCGGAGATGGGTCCCCGGGAGCAACGGGGCGGCCCCCGAAGTCGAGGGGGCCAACTGTTCCCCACTGTCTGCCCCTCGTCGCGGAGAAGAGGCATGTTCGGAATCACCGGAGGAGGAACTCGGAGAATCATTACCGCCACCACGGGACGCCGATTCTTCGCTCAACTCAACTCTGATACCGTCTAACATCGGAGCCATTGCACGGAGAGGAGGAAATCGAAAAGACAGGAAGAAAGTAGGAAGAGAAGGAGGAAATCGGAGAAAGGAGGTTACCTTAAGAGTATGCGCAGAAGGTTTTAACAGTAGGAGGAAGAAGGTTTAAATAGAGGAAGGGGGACAGTGAAGCGACGCCTGGACGCGTGTCAAAAGAAGCACGGCTGCCCAAAAAACCTAATGATGACGGCTCCTCGATCTCCCACGTCAAAAAGCAGGGGGCGCCTCGATAACCACGAAGCGTCTGTCACACGCCGCGCGTGGGCATCTCGCGCGAAAAACGAGGCAACCTTTCGATTCCCCGCGTGGCAGATACGCGCCAACCTCCTACAGATTTTTCGGAAAAGGCACAGTTGAGCACGGAAAAACCGTCCTAAGATGCGCCGAACTAACATTAGATCAACTTCGGCATGCTCACTTCGCCTCGCGACACCGAACTGGGGGAGGGCCTATTGTTGGAGGTGGGCCTAGCACCCCCAATTAGTTAGGCCCATCTTAGGAAAGGCCGTTCCTCGGTGCGGTCACCGGACTTAATATCACCGACCTGCAAGACCTGAAAGCAACGTACCCCGGGCCCGCGCTGTCCGCCGCGCTGGGCTCCGCAGCCGACCTGAAAGCAACGTACCCCGGGCCCGCGCTGTCCGCCGCGCTGGGCTCCGCAGCCGACCTGAAAGCAACGTACCCCGGGCCCGCGCTGATGCCCCGCCAGAGCAGGAAGCGTCAGGAGAGTAGGCGCGTGGGAGTTGGTAAGGCAGTACCCTACCCGCGTAGGGACGTGCCTTCGACCCGACGTCCCACCAACCCTGCAGAGCTGACAAGGGCAGGAGGGAGCAGGTGGAGCAGAGTTGGTAAAACAGTGCATTGCCCTGCAACACGCTACGCCGAGCTCATCATGACCTCTCTCCTCGAAAGCCGGGACACGCCTCCTAGGCCACCTTACCCGCAAAAGAGGCCGTAGACGACACGTGGCCCGAGATCTCGGGGAGCAGGAAGCCGACCCCGACTATATATACCCCTCATATGTCATTAATGAGGGGGACTCTGATTTTGACTCTCTCACCTACCATAAGTTACCCGACCTCTCTGTCTTTGTAACGAGATAACGCTTTAGAACGCCGAACTGGACATCCTTCGGAACCAGTTCGTAATTCAAAAGCGTTTACTTTTCTTTCATCAATAACACGAAACACGGCCCCCGGCCTGCTCATATTTCTCCCGACCTGTCTTAATCGTGGTTAAATTGCTCTATTAACGAAAATCTCACCTCCCGTCTCCTAATCATTCTTTAAACACACTTAGTGATCCGTGGGATCAACAAATCTCACTCATTAAATTTGAAACAACATGTCTTGAGATTCAACTACAAACATTAAATTATTTTCCCCCCACGAATAGAAACATTCACAGAGAAAAACTGAAAACTTTCCATTTCCAATATTGACTTTCTTCTTTTATAACAGAAAGGATTCGACTTTTAACTCTATTTGCTTAATCACTGGCACAAGAACACTAAAATTCAACTAATCCACATAACCCAGATAATAATAAAAAACTGTTCAAAACGAGTTTATGAGATTCCAATTTAATCTCATTGTCCAAAATCTCTATAATATTATTTAAGAAGACATTTTAAAAAATGAATTTTGTTTTGTAAGTTATTACATGAAATGCCATTACAAATAACAAAGAATAATTGAAATAGAAAATGATATAATAGTCTTTTAAAATTATTGATTAGAATATGGAAAGTATATATTTTGCATTAATTAAAAAGGTTATTTATTATTTAAAATTTTAATTATTTTTAATACTATATATTTTAAAATAATAATCAATTCATATATATTCAAAAAAAATATATATTTAAAATTTTGATATACTTTTCACTATAATTTATTATATTTTATTTGAATATATATATCAAAACAAAAATTGAAAAATATTTTCCATATTTTATAAAAAGTTAGACACAAGAAATTTTTTTTTAAGAGTTCGTAGACTAACCACAAAAACTAGAATCATTTAACGATGCATATTAGAGTTATCTTTTCAATATTATAAGTTTTTGCGGGTTAGCCCGAATAATATTTTAGTTCACTGTAAAACGGGTTAAATAGATAAATTATTACAAATTGACAGTTTTATCTATAATCATTAGTTAGTTATATTGTAAAATTCAGATAAAAACAATTTTTTTCAATTTTAAAATAATTTAAATAAAAAAAATACTCCGCGCTATAATTAGCGCGGGTTAAATCCTAGTATAACCATGAATTCTTATTCCTGATCCAAGAGTAGGGATGTAAATATGGGCTCAAACTTATAGGGTTAGCCCGACCCTGTATAAAAAATTAAGCCCTAAACTCTGTATTTTATAATAGGGCTAAAAAGGGCTCAATTTACATGGTTAAGTTTTTTACAGGGCTAAGTTTTTAACCCAATTTTTTTAAATAAAAACCTAAACAACACCAAAATCAAATATGTAAACCAAAATCATTTTTTTCCGCCAAAAATGTAAAACTCGTTTTCCTGCCAAAAACGTAAAATTCCGTTATTCCGCCAAAAACGTAAAATTCCATTTTCCCGCCAAAAACGTAAAATTCTGCTTTCCCGCCAAAAACGTAAATTCTTGTTTTCCCACCAAAAACGTAAAATCTTGTTTTCCCGCCAAAAACGTAAAATTCCGTTTTCCCGCTAAAAACGTAAAATCTCGTTTTCCCGCCAAAAACTGAAAACGTAAAATTCCGTTTTCCCGCCAAAAACGTAAAATCTCGTTTTCCCGCCAAAAACGTAAAATCTCGTTTTCCCGCCAAAAACGTAAAATCTCGTTTTCACGCCAAAAACGTAAAATTCCGTTTTCCCGCCAAAAACGGAAAATTCCGTTTTTCCTCCAAAAACGGAAAATTTCGTTTTCCCGTCAAAAACGGAAAATCTTGTTTTTTCGCCAAAACCGTAAAATTCGATTTTCCTGCCAAAAACGTAGAATCCGGTTTTCTCGCCAAAGAGTGAAATTATGTTTCCCGCCAAATACGTAAAATTTTGTTTTCTTGCCAAAACATTAAATCTTGATTTCCAGAAAAAACGTAAATGATTATTTTCTGGCAAAAATGTAAAATCTCGTTTTTGTTAGAGAATCAATCTCATAAGTTTATCCAATTTTGACGGAAATGAAAAGTCAACTCTAGTGTCAACTTGAAGGGTTTTTTTTTTTTTTTGAATTTTTTCTTAAGGGAAAAAAAAAACCATTTCATAGTTGGGCTAATCCTGGTTTAGCCCATTTTTATATAAATTACAGGGTTAAAAAAGGGTCAGGGCTCACTCAGGGTTGGGTTATAACATTTAGGGCTGAGCTGGGCTGAAAACCCTTAATTTAACATCCCTATCCAAGAGCACGGGATTTTGAACATGCAGAGAGCACAGCAGCAACCGTTTGTACTCATTAGGGTTCATACCCCTCTCCAACATCTCAAAAAAGTTGAAAACGCTAGTCGTCATTCTGAGAAAATCCATTAATTAATGTCGTCCAAGAAACCCATTAATTAATGTATATATTGATGTTATAGTGGGCCAAAAATATCCTTTATGATAACCAAATATCCATTTTGAAAATATGATTATTTTAAAAGATCAAAGATTAGTTAGACTTAAAAATATGATATGCCATTTCAGGAAATGTTATAGTTAAACACTAATCTTATAACTTCACGAAACAGAGCATGTCCTTCGTTAGGTCCATACAAAACAGAGAAAGGCGTCAAATTAACTAAGAGAAAGGCGTCAAATTAAAACAGAGCATAACACCATACAACAACAATTAGGGACTCGTAAGGAAATTAAGATAGAGAAATCTCAGAAACCAAACCAAATGATCAAGGAAGCTTGAGTTTTCTCTTTTTGTTTCCGCAGATGTCAGAGCCAACAACATCAAATCTCTCAGGAGAACAACGTAAATCTGAAGAAGATGCTCCGCTGCGCAAATCTATACAGCTGCCAGAATTATCGGCATTGCCCTCAAATTTTATTGTGTTTATAAACTTGGAGCTCTCAAGAGATCGTGAGCTGGAGCAGCTTGGATTCTGCATAGCTCGTCCATCTCCATTAGTGACCAAGACATTTCTCTGATTCGACATTGAGCTTTAGCACCCAGTTGGATTCTTGGTCTTCTGGATTTGGTTCTTGTCTGGATCACCAGCGTGTAAGTTGATTTCTGTGCATTGCAGCAGCTAATAGACTTCTTGAGATAAAGCAAAATCCCACGCATGTTTGTTCAAGATCCGTCTTAGGATTCACAAGAAAGAGATGTGAATTATTTAGGCTTTGGTTCGGACACGGCTCTGTTTTCTTCACCATATCCGCACAAACTGTTTCCAGAATAAGATTGAAAACTTCCATAAGTGTATGATATCACACCATAATAGAACCAAAAAGAAAATCGTTTTAGAAATAGAAAATTCACAGCTAAAGCCTAAAATTAACGTTTAAGCTTATCAAATCTTAACCAAGTATGTTTCTTGTCAAATTACAACCTGGAAATATATAATAATTAAGCGTATAATTACAGAAAAAAAGATATGGTAATCATACTTTTTCACTTCTCTTCACGTTCCAGAACAGAGTATAAAGCCACATGCTGCTTCTATGGAGCTTAGACTTTTTTGAAGTAAAAAGTTAAACATGTGATCAACTTCTTCTTTCAATCTGAATTACATATCTTTAGCAGGGCCGGCCCTGAAATAGGGGGCTCCAAGCAAAAAAAAAATGGGGTCTTCGTTTCACATTGACAAAAAATTATTATTATTATTAATTTTTTTTTTTGGTAAAAAAAAAAACGGTGGCCTTAATTTTTATTAAAAAAACGGGGGTTCTAGGGCCAAGCTTCAACTCGCTATGTCCAACGCCGGCCCTGATCTTTATATATGTAGGCAAATGAAATTAAGATAGAGAAATCACAGTCACAGAAACCAAACCAAATGAGTTTCCTTTTTTTTTATAAGGTTTTTCAAAAATAAGTCTCTAAAACAATGACTCTTCATAAGCCTAAAGATAATGAAAATCCAAAAAAAAAAAAAAAAAATCTTTAGACAAAATCCTAAAGAACAAAAGAAAAGGTAAACAAAATCCCAAAAAAATGACTCAAGTCTTTAGACAACAAAGCGATTTATAGAAGTCTATGGAAAGGATTGTTCATGGCGGTATTGAGAACTGCATCAGCTGCGTTGAATATGTCGGCATCAATCTTGACGTTACCAGTGGCGATAACCTTTTGGTCTTATTCCCTTATTTTGCTCTGTTTCTCTCCACGATGTGGACATATGAGAAAGAAATCAGGCTGTTGGAGCTTTCCCATGAATTGTCACCCCCCCCCCCCCAATGACATGTCTTCTATTCTGAAGAAATCTGTAGCTGCAAGTTCTAAAAGAAGAACATACTGAAGCCAAGTATGCTCTTTCAGAAGATAGATATGTGGCTTTCTCTCTTCTAATTCCAACCTCAATAGTGAAACATTTGATTGGGAAGAAACATGTAAGAATTCTGACTATTGAGAAGAGAATTAGAGCTCATTTTGCCATTACAAATGTGAAGACTGAGGAGAGCATCATAATTATATCAGCTGTTGAGGTGAGGTATTTTTGTTACTGTGAAACAAGATTTTAGCTTTTAGTTGTTATTCTAACATATATTCTCTCTTCTGAAACAGAAATGCGAGGACCATTCTGCTGTTGAAAATGCTGCTAACTTGGCCTTTTCTTATCTCTTTGACCGATCCAGTGGCTTGCCCACTATTAAGTTTTTGGTCACAGAGGGCCTTGAGAGTGTGGATCCTAATTTCCTTGTTCAATACCAAGAGATCTTCTGGTGCACGATTTGAATTCACTGACTGGGGACAAAAGGGTGGTCTTGTCATCGACATCTATGGTCAATTAGAGGAAGTCAAGAAAGCGTTCATTGCAGTTGTCCTCAGATTGAGGAGAAACGCTTTCAAGATTTCAAGGTAAGAACCCCTTTTTGTTTTTAATTCAGTTTTGATTGTATAACACTGTTTGTATTTTGCAGCGATGATACTGCATCTGCAGGAAGACACTGTTCAGGTTCCAAAGAAAGAGTCAAATCATGATGAAGAAGCATTTGGAAAAAAAAGTCTCACAAGCCAAAGATTTCAGGTTACTCTGTCAACAACTTTTTTTTTTTTTGCAGTTTGCATTAAGCTTGTGTAACAAAATTTTTGGATGAAGTTTTTATGAGTAATATGTGAACTTAGAAAAGGGTTTTAACATTGTAAATCTTCTCTTAAAATCGATGTTTTCGATACCAAAATTATTTTTATAGATGTCGTATGATTGATTTGGATTTCTATTAAAAATATAGTGAGAATTGGAAATATAGGACACCTTGAATTTAAAATTGTCCCCTTAAGATTTATTGAACTAAAATTTGTCCCCTTAAAATTTAGATTAATTGATTTCCCACACTACCCTTAAATTAATAATTATAATTGATTTAGAAAAAAAAAAATTAAGTTCAATGGCAAAATTCTTTGATTGGTCAACATAAAAAGGAAAGTATTTTTTTTTTTTAAGTTCAATGGCAAAATCCTTATACCATATTTTTTTTCCACAACACCTTTTCTCTTCTCGACATCTCCGTCTAGAGAAACCTAAGTCTGAAGAATCCGGCATCTCCGTCAGTCTCCGGCGAGTGAAATCCGGAGGATTTTGTCCTCCATCGTCGTCCACGGTTGGTCCTCCGTGGAGGTTCCATCGTCCTCGTCGGTTCGTGTCCGATTTTGTTAGTCTCCGACCACCTCTCTCCGTCATCTCCCTCCTCTTTTCATTCTCATCGCTCATTGATTTCCATCGGGTAAGTGTTTCTTTAGTCTTCAATTTGATTAACTTATGTGTTTGTGGTTTGTGTTGCCGATCTACTTGCTCACCTTCTTTGCATTTACTTTTTCTCATAGGGAACAAAAAGAAGTCGATGAAGAGAAGAAAAAGAAGGAAAAATCGATTGAAAAAAAAACAAAAAAAAGGAAAAAGGGAACTTAGAGAAAAAATGGAAAAAAAAAATCTTAAAAGATTTTCAGTTTTTTGGATAACACATGATCCTAGATTTACTCAGATTTTGTTAACTACTTCCTAGAATAGGAAATCTACATTCCATAGAACAAAGACATAGTTACATAACTTATATTCTCTAAAAAGTAGAATATAATGTTAAATGTAGAATACGTAATCCGAAATCTATAGAATACATAACAAGTTGTAGAAACCGTATTCTAGATGTCCCGTAGAAGGCAGAACAATTCATAGAATGTTGAATCTACCTTTCGTAGAGTAGAGAGGAAACAATAGAAAACAAATTCTACTGTTTTCAAAAAATGGCAAAAGTCTAATAAATCTTAAGGGGACAATTTTAAGTTCAATGTGTCATATATTTCCAACTCTCCCAAAAATATATGAGTTTGGATCCTCATTTGAACGGTGTGAATTTTCTCTCTTTTCTTAAAATCAATGCTTTTGATACTAGATTTATTTTAAGAGAAATCTAAAACAATTTAGCATCGCCTAACCATTCAATCTATTTATTTTTGTGAACAATGTGAAAATTATGATTTTAAGATTTTATCTCGAATTGGATCCGGATACCTGAAAAATTCCGGATATCCAATCCGTGCTACAGCCCACCTATTTATGATAATGGTTTGATGATGATGATCACATTGCATACCATCATTAGATGGCATCGAAGTTTTCCTCTTTCTAGCGTTCAGCAGCTCCTCGTCGACATGTATGAAACTGTTTGGCTGCCCAAAACATAAGCTTGGGTTCGGTAATGACAAATTCAGAGACACGTACAAGCCGGTTTGGCATGCACATATTTTTTTCTTTCTTTCCTTTGTATATTTATGGATCTCTTTTACTTTGATTTCTAATAATGACAAAAGGAAGGTTAGGTTATGGGTTCAAAGCCCAACTGAAAGTCAAAGCCCAAAAAAGAAAAAGGAGAAAAGAAGACGTAGGGTTGCAACGAGGTGTTTAGTTATTTGTCTGAGTTCCCAATGAGATCTTTGTATCTTTGATCCGCCTGTAAGCGCCGCATCGACATCGACACGAACAAAGATTACACCTAGAGAGAGAGGTTTGGAAAAGCCTGAGGAGGGATGATTTGATGCGATCATTGCCTGAGGTACTATTATTATTATTTTTGTTATTGCGATTTCATGTGTTAAGATCCGTAATATCTTGTTGTGATTTTTTCGATTAAATTATTCATAAAATGCAAATAAACTTGGATGAAGAAAGGAAATCGTTGGAACTTCCTTTTCCTTAATGGAAAGAAACTGACTCGAAATTTTTCTTTTTTCTTTTTCCGATTCCTAGCTCGAGTCGGATGCTTGTGTGTGTATATATATATATATATATATATATATATATATATATATATATATATTTATAAAGCCTCAGATCGTCTCTCTTGATCGAGTACTGACTGAGATACAATGTGGAAAAGACATGCCTCGAGTGTGGTATTGATAAGACGTCGCTCTAGTGTGGAATTGCTACCCCACGATGTTGTAGAGCTCATACTCGAGAGACTTCCTGTGAAGTCTCTGCTGAGATTCAAGTCTGTATCCAAGAAGTGGAAATCGACAATCGAGTCCCGAGGGTTCCATGAAACACAGTTGATCCGTCGTAGGCAATCACGAGGTCCAGATGTCCTTTTCGTGTCCCTTGATGATGATGATGATGGTCGGAACACAGATGCTCGAAGATTTGTTTTTGGGTCATCATTAGCTTATACGGTCAGGTTCCCTACTTCGGCCACCTCGGTCTGCCGTGGTAGTTGTGATGGTCTAGTATGCCTCTACACTGTCTACCTACCGAATGTCAGTGTCGTGGTGAATCCCGCCACTAGATGGCATCAAAGTTTTCCTCTTTCCAGCATTCAACATCTCCTCATCCAAAGGTTAAAAAATGATGTGTTTGGCTGCCCAAGTCCTAGGCTTGGATTCGGTAAAGACAAACACGGGGGCACATACAAGCCGGTTTTTCTATATAACTCATCCGGATTTGGCCTAGACAACGTTACCACTTGCGAAGTTTTCGATTTTAGCACTAACGCTTGGAGGTACGTTCACCCTGCTTCTCCTTATCGGATAATTGCTTACTGTGATCCCTTGTATTTGGATGGCTCACTTTATTGGTTAACCGAGTGTGAAGAAACCAAGGTTTTATCTTTTGATCTTCACACCGAAACTTTTCAAGTCGTCTGTAAAGCTCCCTTTGCCCATCTACCTGACCCTTACGGCGTCAGAATTTCCATCCTCGATAATCGCTTGTGTGTATCCAAGAAAAACTGGCCCACCCAAGAGATGTGGTCGTTGGATTCTTCAGGCGGCAACAAGACATGGAAGAAAATGTGTTGCTTAGATCTCACCAAAACTTTTTCTTGGTTTGGGGAACCCAAGTTTGCGCTGATACCAATAGCAATTCTGGAGAAGAACAAGTTGTTGCTTCAAGGTCGTGAATACATTGACGCACTGGTGATACATGATCTCCATACCAAATCTTATGATTTACTCTTCAAACCTGCCAACTTCGTAGCTCCTCTTTGTTATTTCCAAAGTTTGTTTTCTACTTTATCAAATTAATTTGTCTTGTTTTCTTTTTTTTTCAATGAACCTTTGTAATTTAACATTTTTTGTATTCTCTAAATCTTTAATGGTTTGGTTCACAGGACTCTTTTGCCTCTATTCTATTAACAGTTCTAGAATAGGCCAAACTAGCAACAATACATGATGAATCCTAAATCACAGGACTCTTTGTCTTTCCTCCAACTTGTTTCCTTTAACATGATGGATCCGACGTGGAAGATGATGGGGAACAGATTGTTACCATTGGTTTTATATCTAATGTGGTTGGACTGCAGGTATTTGCAGGACAACAAGCTCATTGGAAAACTTGATGTTATAGAGGTTCTTTTCTTGAGATGAACATTGAGTAAAACAGAAACTACAGAAAAGCTTCGGTTTTTGTGTGATGCTTTCTTACTTAAATCTTCGGATTTTGTGTTTAATGATGCAAATTTGGCCTAGACAAAAAAAGGTTTAGTATTTTGGTTAATTATTCCAAATATAAAAGATTACATAACTAATGGCCCCACAAGCTTTCTTGAAATCTAACATTGCTCCTATGCTAGTGTTTAATCATGTTCTTGGGGGTTAAATAATTTCATGGAGATTGCATAGTTCTCTTGACTCTCATCTCATCTAAAGAATAAAAGAGTAAAGAGATTAATGATATCTTAATCCATATGTGAACTTGAATGGAATTAGAGAAATGGGTAACACTTTAAAGAGTTTCTTCTATATTGTCATATTCTCGGAATAATTGTTTCGTAGAGAGTTCTTTGTCTCTCATATCTTTTAATACCAAACAGCAGCTTAACTTTGGTCACAAACGGCGATTGACAATGGGTTTTCAACTTGGATTAACTCCTCTTCATCCCTAATGATCGGGGGTCCTCTTTTTATAGCTTGTTTTCTTGTTAGAGATAGTCATATTGATGAAGACTGATTGGCATTTATGGATTGATTTTACATGGTTATGGAACAAGCCATGTGATCAAAGACTAGATAGAACCATTCGAAAACATGGGAGGACCCATAAATGTAAACTTAAGACAAGTGTGTTAGCTAGCCCTTTTCTTCCTCTTAACTTTGAGCTGCTGTTGGGGAACAATGACGCATCTTTAGATCTGTCATTGTCTTCTCCCACTCAAATTCTCATTTGCTTATGTTTTGTTGGCTCGTGAAATAAACTTCTGTATGAGAATCTTTGCTTCTTCTATCTGTTGGATATTTTTTGTGTTGTATTTTTCTGGTTTGTTTTTCTTAAGTTTATGAATGACTGATTTTCTGATGTATATGCAAATGACTGTTTACGCAAATTGTGTATCGGTTTTAATACCAGGAGACGATATCCCTACTTTCATTGTTCATCCAGCGCCGTGCCTTGCCCTCATCAACACTTATCTGTCATTTGCTAGTCACGTGAACCAGTTACAGAGAAGAGAAGAGAGTGTAGTCTTCATTTTTTTCTCTAGGCTATGAAGTTACAACTTTATATCAAGTAGACTATATAACTATCTTACAACCCTAGAGATTCCAACAACGTCCTGAAGATGACACCATACTTAACATCAAGTAGACTATATATTTTTTTTTAAAGCTAGTAGTTGAAATTGCGAATACGTGTATTTAACAAGTTAAATATGTACACAAGTTTTTGTTATTATTATATGTATAAAGGTGAATTAAGTAGCAAGAATATACAGTTACGAATGTTTTCGAAGTTGATTGATTCTGCTTTAAAATCGTTTGTTATTGGTTTTCTAGCTTCTCAATATAGTGTCTGAAACCGAAAACCATGTTATACTATATACTAGGGCGGGGTAATTTATTTAAAGAAATTATTTTGAAATTTAAGAAAATTGTTTTTATCTGAATTTTATAATATAGTTAATTAATAATTATAGATAAAGATGTCAATTTGTAATAATTTGTCTATTTAACCCGTTTTGCAGTGAACTAAAATATTATTTGGGCTAACTCGCAAAAACTTATAATATTGAAAACGTATCTCTAACCCGTTAAATGACTCTAATTTTTGTGGTTAGTCTACGAACTCTTAAAAAAAAATAGTATTCTTGTGTCTTAACTTTTTATAAAATTAGTAAAATATTTTTCAAACTTTTGTTCTGATATATATTCTAATAAATTATAGTGAAAAATATCGCAAGATTTTGAATATATTTTTTCCTTGTATCATCTATATATAGATTGATTATTATTTTAAAATATATAATATTAAAAATAATTAAGAAATTAAATAATAAATAACTTCTTTAATGCAAAATAAATACTTAACATATTTTTTTATCACTAATTGTAAAAAACAATTATTTTTTGTTATTTGTAATGACATTTCATGTAATAACTTACTAAACAAAATTCATTTTCAAAAATATCTTCTTAAATAATATTATAGAGATTCTCTATTCTCAGTTTGAGATATGAACACATTAATGCAAAGAGACTTTGAATCTCTTGTTATCTTAGATGTTTTGGTATTCAGTTCGGTTTAACGGTACAATGTTTGGTTCGGATAAGCCGGGATTGTCTGTCTTACAGGGCCGATGTAAAAATTGTTTATATAAATGGGCCTGCTAGCTGTTGTATATCACGATCTTGACCCAATATGAGCCGAATGGGCCTAGTGTGGGTTAGTAGTTAGCACAAAGGGATTGATTACAGTAAGAACAAAATCAATTGATTGATTCAAAACTGTAAAGTGGTCCAAAGAGTATCATATTGCCTGCCTGCAAATCTGGATCCATATAACTCGGATAACGAAGTCTCGTAAGACTTTGGTTTTTTTTTTTTTAATTTGCGAAGAGAAAGTGTCCATTCTGCAGTTGCAATGGCTTCCTTAACAACATCTTCTTCTTCTTCCCCCCAAAACCCTACTTCCCGTAAGCCACCTGAATCGTTTCCCTACACTCTCCGGTATCCGCCTATGCGGCATGTGGAAGCCTCTGCTCCGGAGTATCTCCGCCGCCGGGTCTCGGCGTCGTATGGCGATAGTCAAGGCAGCGACGGTGGATTCGGATTACTCGTCAAAACGGACCAGTAGCAACGAGCAGAGAGAGACGATTGTGCTTCCTGGGTGCGATTACAATCACTGGCTTATTGTAATGGAATTCCCCAAGGATCCAGCGCCAACCAGGTCCGTTTTTCTCTTATGAATATCGACACATATAAGTTGTAATTGTGTCGTCAATGATGATTCATTTATGGAAACAATGTCGCGCATAGGAAGATTTTGGGTTTTTCACTGAACTGAGTAAAACCTTAAGCTTCAAATTTGCTTTGAAGTTGACCTAGTTTCCAGATTTTGTTCTTAAACTTAATATATCAGTGTTAACATTTAGTCTGACTTAATCTCTTGAGATGTGCAAACACATTGAACACCTGATATAGCTTGTGAGCAAGTTTTCGGCAAATAAGATTTGATGTGTTTGAACTTGACTTCAAAATGAAACTCAAACTCGATATGGAGAAGGGGAACCCAAATCGAGTCTGTCCAGCTGCTTAAAGGATTTGACAGCTACAACACTGTGTTCATATGTGTACTTGGACCATCCAAACTGGTACTCATTGTCGTTATTATGTATGAAAATATGGGGAAGAATTGAAGCATTTGTTTTTTCCATATTTTCCTTCAAGCTATGTATAAATTGCAGTTGTTGTCCATGGCGTCTCTTTGTTAAAGTTGATGTGGACACTACAGTGTAAGCAAGTGATGTATGGAAAAGGATTTTGTGATGTACACTAGAAAATAGCATTAGATTGGGATTCCCGAGTAGAATTTCATGGATAAGGCGGGGAAACTACTGTCTTTTGGCGAGAGATGACTAAAGCTTCGTTCACTATAACTTTGTTGCTGCTGCTGGCTGTTTTTTAGATAACTTGAATCCTATTTACACTTTCGTGCTGCTTTTATAACCAATCCTATTTAAACTTGCTTTGAAGCTGACCTTGTTTCCAGATTTTGTTCTTCAACTTTACCTGAGGGTTGACGTTCATTTATTATGAATATATCAGTGTTAACATTTAGTCTGACTTAATCTCTTGAGATGTGCAAACATATTGAACACCTGATATAGCTTGTGAGCAAGTTTTCGGCAAAAACATTGATGTATTTGAACTTGACTTGAAAATGATGTTTGAGTTTCTCGAACTCAAACACGATATAGAGAAAGGGAACCCAGATTAGAGTAGTAGGCGATCTCAAGCTATTCCAGTTATGCATATGAAAAGCAAAACGTCTTGGATTTGGCTGCAAAAACACTGTGTTCCTATGTGTACTGCTGTTCTTGGAGCATGGCACTCATTAGTGTAATTGTGAACGAAAAATTGGGGGAGGAACAGAAACTTCTGTTTTTGGATATTTTCCATCACGCTATGTATAAATTGCAGATGTTGTCCATTGTGTCTCTTTGTTAAAATTAATGTGGACAGTGCAAGCAAGTAATGTATGGCAAAGGTGTTTGTGGTGGCAGTAGATTGGGACTCCTGACTAAGAATTTCCTGGATAAGGCGGGGAAATGACTGTTTTTGGGCGAGAAATTACTAAAACTTCATTCAGTTTAGTAACCAATCAGTGTTACTTGTGTCCATTTTCTAGAATAACAGATTCTTTGTGTGTGCATATTGAGTGTACTTGTGTCTATTTTCCAGCATGGAAGAGGCAAAGAAGAACATGTATGCATTCAGTACCACCACATATACTGGATTCTAATGCACCATTGACGAAGAAACTTCTGAGAAGTTCAAGGGTGAGTTAGAGTTAGTGATCAAGAAAAGCTTTAATCCTCTTACTGAAAGTGTATATGCTTGTAATCGTCGAAAACCTTCAAGATACTGACCGCTCAGTCTTTCAATTTTCCACAGGTTTGCCTGGAGTTCTCTGGGTTTTGCCTGACTCCTACATAGATGTCAAGAACAAGGACTATGGAGGTAACCCATCTAAGCCTTATTAGTAGTGATTACAATGTGTCTAAGATCTCATGTATCCCTGTTCTGATAATTGGATGGGTTTTTGTTCGGTTTAGGCGACAAGTACATCAATGGAGAGATTATCCCGTGCACATACCCGACATACCAACCAAAGCAGCGCAATAACTCCAAGTATCAAAGTAAGAGGTCCAACAGAAAGAGAGACGGTCCACCTCCTGAGTAGCAGAGGAAACCAAGACAAGAACCAGCCGCTTCTGATTCCTCTTGAACGATGAAGACAGGCCGTTGTAACGGAGTGTGTGAGATTTTGATCGATCGGTTAGTCGGTTGGCTTATTGAGCTCGGATGTAAAATCGATTAATGCTTGGGGAGAAACGAAAGCCGTCGTTTGATTCTTCAGAAAATACCCACCGAAATTTTGAACTTTAGCTTTTTGGATTATTTTTTTTTTTTCCTCCTTTTTTGTTTGCTAAATTTACTTTTCAAATTAAGTTTAGATTATATTTTTTCTTTTTATTATTAATATTAACTTGACATGTGTCACGATCTGCTGAGTTATTATTTTTGAAACATTTTTTTTTATATAATAAGATATAGATATTCCTAAAAACTGAAACCATTCTTTTTCAACCATAGATTCGAACTCGAAAGCAAGCTAGGTTCAATCAAGTTGAAATTATTGCTCAACCTCGTCACCTATCAGCTGCCTTAGATTAATAATTCTTTTGTAACTTTTAATGATACTGAAGATGTAAATGGCCATTTCATATATACTTTTGGGATGTCGTAAAGACATTAAAATCTTGAAATTAATCAATACAATAAAAAAAACTATACACATAGCACATGAGGTTCTTGAAAATTATCCAACAATTAACGTAGAGATCTAAAAAGAAGGAAAAAAAAAAAGCATCTGCATGAGAAACCTAATAAGTCTTATACATCTCACGCTTGGGATTCAAGAAAGTTTCAAAATTAATTCTACAGCCTGACAAAATAAGCAATTTTTTTTTTCCAAATATTTTACTTGAAATTGTTTTAATTATATATTACTACTACTTAACTAGCCGTAGAACCCTACTTTGGCTCCAAATCGCGTCTTAATTCTCGTCCTTTGAGAGTCTTTCAAACACCGACGTCACCCTGGCCACATCACCCCGGAATTACGGGGAGTAAACAGCATACATCTGCTATAAATACCCCTTAATATGCATTTATGAGAGGATCCCGAATTTATTGTTCTCTCTCACATATTACTTGCTCTCTCTCTCTCTCTGTACTGTTGTAACAACATTATTTAAAATCCCGAACTGGATTCTCTTGAGTACTAGTTCGAAAATCTAAATAATCTGTCTTGTTTCAACCATAAATAATTAAATACTATAAAAGAGAAAAAAAAAGGAGGAGGGGGATAAAAAGAAGTCAATGTCAACTACATGATGTGGCGCCCATTGTGTTTTCCGCGTAAACAAAAATGATTGACGTTAAAAAAACTTGTGGGTCCCGTCGCTGTTTGACTTCACGCGCTAAAATAAAAATAGTTGACGTTAAAAAACTATTTTATTTTAAACGAGTCAGCGTTGTGGAGAAAAAATTAATTAATCACGCCTTACCGGGAAAAAAAAAAATTTTGATCACTAATATTTTGGTTCCATAAAAATCATTCGACAGTTGAATCTATTTATACGTAATTAACTTCTGATAAATATGTTATGTTATTTGAGGGTTTTAGATATTGCCATTTGAAAAATTACTTATGTTTAGTGAACACCATATTAAATGTTCTAAGAAAATTAGTCAAGAATAAACCTAAACGAAAAAAAAAATTATTCAGAAATTATATATTTCAAAAAAGAAAGAAATCATTCTAAATCTAAAACCTACAAATAAAAGAAAGGGAAAAAAATAAAAAAAAATGTCAAAGTAACTAAAAGAAGGCCGGTCACTAGCGAGTAAAGGTGAGCACGGAACAGATATGTCAGAAGATTCTACTATTTGTGATTTGCTCCGATATATACTCTAGTACGGAATACTTGATTAATTAACACTAGTAACAACGACCAATTTTATAAAAATGTAGCCGAGGACTGATTGTCAAGTTCTTAGCAGTGACCATGACACCAATGGTTTCGATAGGCACCAACTAGCCTTTCCAATGTCTAAAGCAAGCTACAATTCAAATAATAGCACAATTACAGTTTAATTCGAAAATATCTTAATCATACCTACCAGAAGAAAACTATAATACTACAGTAATTTATTATACACATAATAATTTTTTGTTCACTTTTGTATAGACAGTCAATAGGAATTAAAATGAAAAAAAAAATGCAGATTAAAGAACAGCAAGCGTTGCATTAATCCAGATTAACTCGTACAAGGAGAGCCAGAGTCACTCATCCCTGTAGTATGCAAGCACAGGTCACTACAGCCACTAGGGCTGGGCAAAATATCCGGAACCGAAGAACCGAACCGAACCCGACCCGAAAAAAGGGAACCGAACCGAACCCGGAACCAAAAAAATACCCGAACGGATCCTAGACTCCTATACCCGAAGAACCGAAACCGAACCCGAACCGAACCGAGAACCGAATGGGTACCCGAAATATCCGAAATATAATTATACACCCAAAATATTAATTATATTTAGACTTGATATAACCCAATTACCCAAAATTATAATTATAAAATCCGAAGATATCAATTATTGTTAGACCGAAATATCTAAAATAATAAAAAAATCTGAAAATTCTTAGTTATATTTAACAAAATTTAACCAAATTTTATTCAAATTTAGCATTTTATTAGTTTTTTTTCTATATTTCAGGTACCAGGAACCGACCCGAACCTGAAAAGACCCGAACCGAACCCAAACCGAACCCGAACCGAATTTTATAAATACCCGAATGGGTCCTTCAACCCTATACCCGAAAAACCCGATACCCGAAAGAACCGACCCGAATCCGAACGGATACCCGAATGCCCACGCCTAACAGCCACTAACAACAAGGTATACATAAGATAGCAAAAACTCTGTAAGTGAACCAAAAAATATGTAACGACTATTTTTTCGTTCCAAACCGTAAAATCAACAAGAATCTCAGGTATCACGACAAGCATAGAATGACAATTACAGGATGAAGCAGTTTATATAACTGTCTTGGAAAGAACAACAAAAATCTCATTCCCAGAGAATCTAGCTACAACAGAAACCAATGATCTATCCCACTATCTATCTCACTATCTACCCCTATCTTGCCTCGGAGATGTTTCTGATTGCCTACTTGAACCTTCTCCCTCCCTGTCGTTATGATCTCTTCTAGATCTTTCCTTCAATTTCTCCCTATCATGTGGCCGTCCTGGTCTCTTTTGTTCCCTCCTATCATAAGAATCTCTTGACCTTGGCTCCCTTTCCTCCCTTTCCTCCCTTTCCACTCTTTCTCTTTCTCTAGGGCGGCCGTATGAGGTATCTCCATGACCTTTTTCTCTGTAATTTTTCTCTTCCGCATCATGTTTGAAATCTCCTCTGTGGCCAAAACTCGTACCACCCTTTTTGGCACCATTGAACTTGTCATGATCCCACCTGGAACTTCTATCCTTCTCATGACCCCAACCAGTATTTGTAGCTCTCTGTCCATAAGAAAAGAGTGAAAGAAAATAAATGAGAAGAACAGATCGAGTCCTATCAACAAGCATGTTTTTATTCAAAATGTTAAAGACCAAGTACAATAGCAGGCTCCTAAAAGCAATTGTTCACTTACTTTCTCATCGTGGGAAAATTTGCAAGAATCTCCACGAGTACACTCTCCTCTCTGAAAAGCTCTGCATACCCAACCAGTATTTGTAGCTCTCTGTCCATAAGAAAAGAGTGAAAGAAAATAAATGAGAAGAACAGACTGAGTCCTATCAACAAGCATGTTTTTATTCAAAATGTTAAAGACCAAGTACAATAGCAGCTCCTAAAAGCAATTGTTCACTTACTTTCTCATCGTGGGAAAATTTGCAAGAATCTCCACGAGTACACTCTCCTCTCTGAAAAGCTCTGCATACCCAACCAGTATTTGTAGCTCTCTGTCCATAAGAAAAGAGTGAAAGAAAATAAATGAGAAGAACAGACTGAGTCCTATCAACAAGCATGTTTTTATTCAAAATGTTAAAGACCAAGTACAATAGCAGCTCCTAAAAGCAATTGTTCACTTACTTTCTCATCGTGGGAAAATTTGCAAGATTCTCCACGAGTACACTCTCCTCTCTGAAAAGCTCTGCATACCCAACCAGTATTTGTAGCTCTCTGTCCATAAGAAAAGAGTGAAAGAAAATAAATGAGAAGAACAGACTGAGTCCTATCAACAAGCATGTTTTTATTCAAAATGTTAAAGACCAAGTACAATAGCAGCTCCTAAAAGCATATTATCTAAGGAGATTGTTCACTTACTTTCTCATCGTGGGAAAATTTGCAAGATTCTCCACGAGTACACTCTCCTCTCTGAAAAGCTCTGCATACCCAACCAGTATTTGTAGCTCTCTGTCCATAAGAAAATAGTGGAAGAAAATAAATGAGAAGAACAGACTGAGTCCTATCAACAAGCATGTTTTTATTCAAAATGTTAAAGACCAAGTACAATAGCAGCTCCTAAAAGCATATTATCTAAGGAGATTGTTCACTTACTTTCTCATCGTGGGAAAATTTGAAAGAATCTCCACGAGTACACTCTCCTCTCTGAAAAGCTCTGCATACACCACGTGCCTCTCTCTTCTGCCGTTGCGTCTCATCATCTTCCTCTTCTCGCTTAGTGTACTTGCTACAATGGTCCACCCTAATGGTCCGTCCCAACACCTGAGCTCCATTCAGATTATCTGCAATTTTAAAATCAGAATGTAATCAAATCACAACATCTCAAGAACCAGTGTGCAAGAGAGAGAGAGAGAGAGAGAGAGAGTGTGTGTGTGATATAAGGAGAGTTTTTGACTAACCAACAGCGAGAGTGGTACTTCTTTGATCTTCATATGCAAGAAACGCAAAACCCTTAGATTTGCCAGTAACCTTGTCTCGGATAAGATTGACATCAACAAGTTCACCATACCTACAGAATCCACAAAGAAAATACATTAAAAAAAAAAAACTAATTAGAAACAAAAGCTTATAAAAACCCAATACCTAGGAAGAGAATTTCAGAGTACTACTGAACCAGGTCTATAGCAATTCACTTACTGTGCGAAAACGGCGAGGAGATCACCCTCGGTGAGGTCGTAAGCTAAGCCTCCGACGAAGACATAGGCAGAATTTGTGTACTTGCCGTGCCATGACGCCTCTTCAGAAATCCCTAGATCTGATTCCTTACCGTTTATTTTCTTCGAAAACTTGAAGGCATATTTCCTCAGTCGGAGGGTAAGTGTTGTGAATGCTTTCTTCACTTGGTCTAATTGACCATACACGTCAATGACCATATCCTTATCTCCCCAGTCCTTAAACTCCATACGTGTACCAGATGACATCTTCGTATTGAAGAGGAAATTAGGGTCCAATCCGTCAGGGCACCTTGTGACCAGAAACTTAACAGTGGCTAGCCCACTGGATTGGTCAACAAGGTAAGGAAAAGCCATGTTCGCAGCGTCTTCAACGGGAGAATGCTCCTCGCATATCTGTTTCAAAAAGAGAATATTATAATATCTAAAATCTAAAATTATTTCACAGTAACATAAATATCAATCACCTCAAGAGCAGATACAGTAATGATGCTCTCCTCCTTCAAGTCTGTAATGTCAAAATAGGCTTTTGACATCTTCTCAATTGTAAGAAGTCTGATATGCTTCATACCAATAAGATGTTTTACTCTTTCTCTTGGAATTAGGAGAGAGAAAGAGACATGTCTATGTTCTGCTAAAACAAACATCGTTTCAGTATGCTTTTTAAGATACTGCAGCCTCTCAAGGCATGCGGCACCTGATTTCTTGAGAATACGCGACATGTTTTTAAGGTCATCCTGACCATGGTCAAGCTCAAGAAGCCTGATTTGTTCAGCATAGGTCCACATCCCTACAATGTAGGAACATGTGAAAGAGGGGAATACATTTAGGATAATAATTGTATTAAAACCAATAAATCCATCAATAACCCATCAGAAAAACCCAGAAAATCTGGACACAAAAGGTTATCGGAGAGAATGAACCCAAGAATCATCAATAACCCATCAGAAAAACCCAGAAATGTTATCGGAGAGAATCATCAATAACCCATCAGAAAAACCCAGAAAGAATCAACCCAAGATAAAAAAAAAAAAAAAAAAAAAAACAAGAACTCGACAATTAGATCCCAACTAATTCCGATTAAATCCTGGAGAATCCGGGTTGAATTATCTACAATAGAACGAAAGCAAGACGCTTTAACAGTCGCTGAACTTTGAAATTGACAGAAACCTAAAAAAACACCAGAAAACGAAACCACAAGAGGAAAGCAAAAGCAGAACTGTGTGGAAGAAGCTAACCTCGGAGGAAATTAACCGACGGGATGAGCGATTTTGGGAGAGATAAAACGCGAGGCGGTGCGATTCGGCGCAGATCGAGGAAGAACAACGAACGAAGGTGAAGCTTGTTTCTGGAAAAGAAGAAAAAAATCAGGCTTGTGAAGTCGTCTTTTAGGGTTGGTTAAAAAAAAAACAATCCCTTATCCCTTTTATATACGCAGTGATGTATTGTCAAAAAAAATATTAAAAAATTCGGTATAAAATTTTACGTCGCCTGAGAGATTCGAACTCTCGCGGGGAAACCCCATGTACTTAGCAGGCACGTTACTTTTAGTAGCACGTGACTTCAAACCCCCGATAAAATTACTAAAATAATTAAGAACATGTTATTAACTCTAATAAAATCTAAAATTTAAAGATATTTCAACAAATCCGAAATTGATATATAATTGTGTATTTCATAAATAAAATGCATGATACTAAATTCGATGGTCTGCATTACACATATTATCCATTCATATTGTTAAATTCTCGTAAACTACTAAATTTTGTTTTATGAGTTCTAAAATTCGTAATAAGAACCAATGAACCATACACTGAAATTTGTTAATGTGTTTAACAGCAAAGAAACAAGTTCATTGTACTTTATTAGAATGTTTATATTGTTACGATCTACAATTTCAGTTACATTGTGTCAAATCTATATATAATGCATAAGAGTATGTGAAGATTTAAGCAAACAAATATCTTATTAATACGGTATGAAAACAATATACATGGTAAAAATGTTATTCGTGTACATGTTATATATCGGCAGATTTATAAGTATCTTCTTTAATTTCAACAGTGCATGCTATTGACCATTATTCTTATATATGTCCATTTCATCCGGATTTTTGTTTTATTTTTGATCATCATCTATTCGGATTGTATATTTTATTCAAACCAGTACGAAAGCATATAAGAAGGGAATATGTATCAAATGGAGTGTATCTAAAGTAAAACCTTTAGACATGCTAGTTATTTCCCGAATTAATCAAGTTTGAAAGTATGACAGGTTCTCTTAAAAAGAAAATGCTTTTTATTTTGATTGAATTTTCTGGTATAGTACTATTTATTTATGCTTTTACATTTCTAGTCGTACAAATAAAGTGAATATTATGGTTGTATATTAAAATTTAAAAGTAACAACGAGCAAAAAGTAACTCGCTCCTCAAGTTTGTTTAATTTGACATCATATGTATCCAAAAGAGGACTATTATGATCATATATCATATATAAAATAAATATTTAACAATGTGATTTTAACAAGAAAAACAATCATTGATCACATATTGTTCCAATATAGGGGATTTTGCAATCTTTGCAATCGTGCATTTGTGAATTATTTGTACCGGCTCATAACCACATAGCTGACACCTTTGATCAACCTTCAAACGTTTCCTTATCAAGGCATCCGCAACAAAACATATTATTATGTATTACTCTCCACCAAAAGAATTTAAGCTTCGGTGGTATATTAATTAGCCACAAATTAATGATGACTTGCTCTTTTGGCCTCGTCAGATAGAGAATGAGAGTATACATGCTAATTTGCTTGCTCTTTCGAGATCTTCCTCTTAATATAATAACCAGATTTAACATAATCCATACTGTAGTTATACTTTGTCATAGCTGGACTATCTTATTTATATCCTCCCGCACATATCAAATAAGTTAGATTGTAGTGATATCAACGTTTATAAAAACTATGTTTGAAGTAACATTAAAAAAAAATTTGAAATATTGTTTACATTATGTTAACAAATAAATGTTTTGTTAAATATATTTGAAAAATATTTTGTGTGTCAAAACGTATTATGTGTTAAAGGAAAACTCAATTAAATTTTAAAATCATTCTTTCGAGTAACAAATTGAGAAATTAGTTAGAGATTATCTAAACCCTGGATAATAAACACAAAATCATAAAATGCAGGGACATAGAAATTTAAATTTATTTGAAAAGTTTATAAATTTTGTTTTGTTTAGCTATACGAATGATTTTGACCACATAGTTCATCAGAAATATTTAATCTCAGCGTTCTTGAAATACTTCTAATAATTCAACACAAGTAATTAAATTTTGGTTTAGTTACGGTAGCCAAATGAAGGAACTACAATGCCTGACCAACTTGCGAATAAAGAGATAAGCAACAGCCTATTATCATTACCTCACTGTTCATACATGCAGAAATACAATTTTCTATGAAGGGCTACTTGGTACCTTACAATTATTTTGTAGACTCTATATTAGTTTATTAAACTATCAAAGTGATCCTTTTTTGTCAGTTACTGGAAAACGAAAAAAACATTTGATATACTCATAATTATGGTTAATAATGTGCTCAAACTTCACTTAGATAATTTTAAAAGTTTGAATAGTTAGCCTTTTTTGGAACATCGTGAAAACCTTAGTTGGAAGTAAATAAAACCATAATTTAATGAGTGAATTAAAAAAAAAAACTAGTGAAAAACATTAAAATATTGACTTTTAGTAGCACGTGACTTCAAACCCCCGATAAAATAACTAAAATAAGTAAGAACATGTTAACTCTAATAAAATCTAAAATTTAAAGATATTCAAACAAATCCGAACTTTATATATAATTGTGTATTTTCTAAATAAATTTGTAAATATGCATGATACTTAATTAAGTGGTAAACTTTTTTTTTTTTTGAACTAAATTAAGTGGTAAACTTTCAAACTGCATTACTCATAACAATAGCATTCATATTGTTAAATTCCCGTAAACTACTAAATTTTGTTTTATGAGTTTTAAAATCGTAATAAGAACCAATGAAACAAACTATACACAGAAATTTGTTAGTGTATTTAACATAAAAGAAACAATTTCATTGTACATTATTAGAATGCTTCTATTGTTATGATCTACAATTTCAATTACATTAATTGTGTCAAATCTATGTATAAATGCATAAGAATATGTGAAGTGTTAAGCAAACAAATATCTTATTCATACGATATTAACATGTTAACACAATATATCATATTACATATACATGGTAAAAAAATGTTATTCATGTACATGTTATATCTCAGTAGATTTATAAGTATCTTCTTTAATTTCAACAGTGCCGTTAGAGCTGTCAAAATGGGCGGGCGGCCCATTGTCCGTCCATGTCCAACAAATTATGGACGGTCTTGGACAAGTCCAAAATAGAAGCGGGTTTAAATGGACAATGTCCAATTTTGCCCATGGACAAAATGGACCGGACAAGTTGGACATTGGGCCGCCCGAAATACATAAAATGTTAGGTCAAAATCAATTTGGGAGTTTTTTTAGAAATCAGAAACACGATTTTTTCAGTTTGTGTTTTGGTCAAAACACTGTGCCGTTGACCATTATTCTTAGATATGTCCATTTCTTCCGGATTTTTGTTTTATTTTTGATCATCATCTGTTCGGATTGTATATTTTATTCAAACAACTACGAAAAGATATAAGACCAAGTGCAATAGGAAGGGAATTTGAGTGTTTTTAGATCCAATAGATAGGCAAATTAAAAAGACAAATTATCAATCCATGCGACAAAGGGAAATTTTCCCTTCCGTGAATTTTGTGTAGGCCCCACATCAAATATGATGTGGTGGCATTTGATTGGTTCTCTGTTTTTTTTTTTTTTACATTCTTCTTAAATGTTATTTTTACTTAATAATTGATCTAAAAAAAAAAAAAAAATTACACCATTATTTTTTATTTCTTAACATCTATAAATAGAGTCTAGGTTCATATCATTTGAACATCAAAAAAAATCTCAAGATTTAACATTCTCTTTTAATTTCTTCTCCTACATTATCACTCTCTTTCGTATTTTTTTTTTCAATTTTCAACATCCTTATGGATCCATCTCGCAATTACAATCTCCTACCAAATTATGGTTTTCCAAACCCTCAAAATCCAAACACACAACCACCAAATCCAAATACACAACTCCCAGAAAATCTTATAAATTCGGGAATGCATCCAAATTTTCAAATGCCATATATGATGCCACCAAATTTTGGCATGTATGTTTGGTTTGTCTTTATTAATAATAACGAGTGTTGTTTATTTATTTAGAAACTGAGTATTTTATTTGAATCATTAAAATAATATATTTTATATATTAATCAACTCTAATTAAAAAAACAAATTATATATTAGTTATTAATTTTTTTACATTATAAAAATTATTTTGTGTGATTATAAATATATTAATAGTAATAGTATTTATAAAATGTATAACATATATAAAATAATAAAAATAAAATAAATAAATATAAAATGAATTATATATGATGGAGTGATGTGGAGGAAAGAGAAAATGAGTTGGAGGAAAGAGAAAATGATTTGTCTTCCTATTGTGGAGTTGAGTGTGAATTAAAAAATTGAAATGATGTGGAATGAGAATAAAGTGATGTGGAGGGAATATAGGATGAGAAATTTGTCTTCCTACTGGAAATGGTCTAAGAAGGGAATATGTATAAAATGGAGTATCCAAAGTAAAACTTTTAAACATGCTAGTTATTTCCCGAATTATTCAAGTTTAAAACTGTGCCATTTTCTCTTAGAAAGAAAACGCTTTTTATTTTGATTGAATTTTCTGTTATAGTACTATTTATTTATGGTCTTACATTGCTAGCCGTACTAATAAAGCGAATAGTATGGTCGTATATTAAAAGTAACAACGAGCAAAAAGTAAATCGCCCCTCAAGTTTGTTTAATTTGACCATATGTATCCAAAAGAGGAATATTATGATCAGATATCGCTTTAAAATTTGGCCTCGTCAGATAGAAAATGATAGCATGTACATGCTGATTTGCTTGCTCTTTCGAGATCTTCCTCTGGATACAATAACCAGATTTAACATAATCCTTTTTCCGGTCAAAACTGTAAAATTTTAATTTTTTGTCAAAAACAGAAAATTTTGTTTTTCCGTAAAACACGTAAAATCCCGTTTTCAAGTCAAAAATGTAAAATTCCGTTTTCCCATAATAAAAAAAAAATATCGTTTTCCCGTCAAAAACGTAAAATCTCATTTTCCCATCAAAAACTTTAAATCCCGTTTTCCCGTTAAAAACGTCAAATCACATTTTCCCGCCAAAAAGGTAAATTCTTGTTTTCCCGTAAAAAAAAATAAAAACCTGTTTTCCTGCAAAAAAATGTCAAATCATGTTTTCCTAGCAAAAACGTAAAATATTGTTTTACCGCAAAAAACATAAAATCATCTTTTTTCGCAAAAGCTTAAAATCCCATTTTTAACGTAAAATCTCGTTTTCCTGCCAAAAACGTAAAATCATGTTTTTCGTAATAAACGAAAAATCTCGTTTTCATGCAAAAAAATGTAAAATCCCGTTTTCCATCGAAAATATCAAATCCTGTTTTTCTGCCAAAAACGTAAAATCTCGTTTTACTCCAAAGAAACGTAAAATTCCGTTTTTCCGTCAATTTTTTTTTAAAATCCCATTTTCTTGCCCTAACACGAAAACGGAATACAAAAGTAATAACAAAATTAAATTATTTTCGTAAATATTAAATTTAAAGTATAGTAATATTTTCTATGTAATGGTTAAATAAATACTTTTAGGGACTAAAAATGAATTTTTTTTTATTTTCTGGTTATTAATTTATTATTTTCGTAATTATTTTTTAAATTATATATAAGATCCGAGATCTTATAATCGGGTCAAAAGGATCCACATATTTTTAAACCGGATCACAATAAAATAAATCTAAAACAAAATAAAAAAACATATTACTTACCCAATCAAAACATAACATTAATACAAGTGGCATTCATTGACATCATCTTTTTGATTGGCTGAGAATCATCAATCACTTAAGTGTCTTCTCAATTAATAGTAAGATATATTTTTACGGATGATCTAAATTTTTTTTTTCATTTTATCGATTTAGTTTTTATTTTCACGGATTATAAAATATTAAATTATAAATTTGCGCGATACTTATATTGTAAGGAAATAAAGTAAAGTAAGTGATTGAAATAGACGTTGAGTAGTTGAGAAGGGAAATTATCATTATATTTTATGTTTTTTTTATACAACAATTCATGAGTTTTCACGAAAAGGATAAGCACCGATTTCATCATATGACTCACGATAATTTTGTGATGTAATTATGCTGATCTCTTGCAATTAATGATAAACAATTATAAATTATTTTATTATTGAATGATTGAGTAATAATGTTCTACATTATTATTTTATGCTTAAATCTCAACTTATGAAAAATATAGTTTCAATTTTAATAGATTTTCGTCTCTTCTGTGTATGATTAAATCGTCTCAATATTATGTTGAAATTATTCAGTAGATCAATAAGATGTTAACTGTTAGAAAAAATTTGATGTGAGATATATTAGATATTATATTTTTTAAAATGAAACGTTCATGTTATATAAGATCTGCCACTAATCATTTGATAAAATTGACCAAACGCTCTTATTGATGGGCCACGTCAATCTAGTTGACACGGTAATTACCACTGGGCCCAATATTTAACGATGGGCTAAATCTATCTAGTTCCTGCGGTGATTGAATTTGGGCTTCTTTTTTTTGTTCTCGCTAAGTGAAGGTTGTGGAATCTTGATTGATATTCAAAACAATTTAAAATGATAGGTGATTATTTAAACATATAAGGATTAAAATAAAAATATATAAACTAGTAAATGATATGATTTTAAAATTATTACATAAGTCATTAAGAAAACCATTTCGAATATATGATCTTCGGTAGTTTAACTCGAGATGCTTCTCACACTTCTCTAGGGTAGACATGTATTGTGCCTTCCCCATTACATACATGTCTAGGCTGTTTGGGCTCGTAACTCTTTTATTTCATATGCAATTCACTAAAAAAAGTCTTTTAATTAAAAAATATACACATATTTTTCTTTCTTTTTTCATTCATAACGTGGGTTTTCTTCGAAAGTAGTATGATCGACATTTTAAAGAAAACAAAATTGTAAGGTTTAGAACAGTATAGCTAGTCTGTAGATCTTGGATTTATATGAATATGCAATTTAAAAAAAAAAAATTGAATTTGCAACTTGCATTATCACCATTTTAGGATTTTAAATTTATCGATGAATTTTATAATGGACCAATGGGTAAAAGATCTAGCCATGCACGTTACGTACAATTTATTTTAATTGTCTTTTACTTCTGCATACGCAGATGGGTCCGTGTCACGGGTTCCCATTTCCTATTTTTTTTATACCAAGTTGCAAATTGCAATAATTTTTAATCTCCATTATATACTTTGATTGTTAATGTAAAAAATATCATGTATGCTTCTGCTTTGGTAATTAGACAGACTAATTCGATTTTTTTAAAAAGAGATATAATACGCTGAATTCAAACTAATTCTAAAATCTACAAATACCATATATGACTGCCAGCCCAAGAATATAAGCAATCGGTTAATAATCTTGACTAACATGAAATTTAATTTCATAAACTCCTGGTTCTGATCTGATTAGTCAAGATCCTGAATCGAATATTCTTGTCGTTTAAAACATCTAAGAAAATTTAAAAAGTGGGATCATGGCGAATCCAACTTGATAATTTTTAGTGTATCCGATCAATATATTGTCAAAATATAATTTATTTTAATTCGAAAATCCAAACTTTGTGAATATAGTTAGTTGCACGCCCTTAACACATGTGAACTAATCGCATGAAACAGATAAATCTTTTTTTTTCCTTTTTCCTTTTAAACAGATAAAATCTTACATCAACAAAAGTAGGAAACGATTAAAACAAGAATACTTGCGGACTGAATTAGACGAGGACCGACCAAACAAACAGAAGCAATAAAAAACACAAACAAATCAAACTTCTCGATCTATCATCCTAATACTCATCAGGCGCAAATGAAATCAGAGGGAAGTTGTTTGCCGCAAGTATTGATAAGCAAACTCAAGGAGATGGGAATATCGATGTTAATCCCCAGAATGTTAGCTTTAATCATTATTAGAAAACAAACGGCAACTTCAAGATCGACCAACCCTTGAAGAACTGAGCAGCAAGGCGTGTCTGGTGGATTTCCGATGACTGTTTCGACCACACCGTCTAGTATTTTGGCGCAAACTCCTAGTTTTAGGGCGTCTCTTGGGCAGCTATGCTTTGTAGGATTGCTGATAGGGTTAGGGTTTGGGATTGGCTTAGGTGGAAAGCAAGTGTTGCAGCCACTTACATACGCAAAAAACATGAGATTAAGAGATAGAAAGAGTGCTGCGGGAAACGATCTGTGGGACTCCATTGATTTCTAAGTTACTAAACCCTAATCAATGTGATTAGCTTTGGGGAAAAGTGTGACCGACAGCTAGGGCTTAGTGAGCCACAACGACTCGCGCGCATGTATTAAGAAAATTAGTGTAGAGCTGCACAAAAAGAATACCAAGTTGATATTTCTTATTGATGCGCTTTGCGATTAATTATGAGATGATAATAGAATTAATCGTAGTACGTAATCTATTTATGTATTAGCTAATAGTAGCTAGTTTCCGTTATATTTTATATTAATTACTAGAAATGAACGTACTTGTAAGTTGTAACTTTGTGCATGTGTAAGCGTGAGCGCATCTAAAATTGAAACTTTATGCACAATAATTAAAAACATGTGTGGGGGCTGAAGACTAAGTTGTAATTTTTTTTTAAAGTACAGTTTCTAATTGTGATTTTTAATTTTGTCGGTCCAAAAAAATATCGTAATTCATATGTTAATTAAAAATGATATAGCGATGAAAAATATATGCTATAAGGGCTAATACTACCACTAATTTTGAAATATAACAGAGGAAATCTACAATATTAAATTCGCCTCCTCAGAACAGCTTCTAGTTTGATTAATTATGTCTTTAATAGTTAGAATGCTTTAGCTTCAAATTTTGTTTCTTCTTCTACAATTAGCGTCTGTTAGATCTTATAGCTACATATATAGGCACTCGCGAGCAAGAGGGTACGCTGAACTGGAAATAAAAATATTAATTATACTTTATAAAGTGAAGCCAGTCTCTCGAAGTCTTGATAAAATGGCAATTTTTACAAATTTGAACCTTAGCTGGTTCAGAAACTTTTGTATTTTAGAAAAAAAATCGGTTCAAAGCCCAAAAGTGGGGGAAAAAGGTGTGTTCGTAAGTAGTAATTATAACTTGGTGATGAGATTTCTGTCTCTCTCCTCCGCCTGTGAGAGCCGCCGGATCGACATCGACACGACACACACACATAAAATAAAGTTTGTTCTAAGGATATATATAGAGAGAGAAATCGATTCGTGAGTATCGGAAAAGCTTGAGGAGGAATGATTTGATACGATAATTGCATGAGTTTTTTTTTTTTTTTTTTTGTTATTGCGATTTGATTCGATGAAATTCGTAATATCATATTGAGTTATTCGAATTTTAATTGGCTATTCACAACAAACTGAATTTCTCTTAGTTAGTCAAATATTCTATACTTTTTTTGTATTCACAGCAAATTTTGGGATCCTGTTTTCTAGACTCAACGTCAACGACAAATTAGTAAAAGAAGTTCCGTAGCATTCAAGTAACATACATCATCCCCCACCTGGGTTCGAGTCACCTTGGCCACAGTGGATTTAACATGGCTTCCTCTGGCTTATAGGGATTAGTCGGGTGTGTAGCAACCCCCGGATTACCCCATATTAATCAAAAAAAAAAAAAAAAAAAAAATTGTAACATACATCATTTTGGGATCCTGTTTTAAGTTGAAATTGTGGATAATTGTTCCCTTATTTTATTTTTGATTGCTCTATTCATGCACCAAGGATTAGAAAATTTGTATATAAAAAAAAGAATCAAAGTAATGTTTGTTGTGGAATCATGAGAATTTTGAACTTTGTAGTTCGTAACTTCATATGGTAGTGGAACAGGTTACAATCCTTGACCGAAGCCCAAATAATACCATAACCAAGTAGTTATATAAGAAATTTTAAGAAAAGAAAAAACCAAAAGTTAAACATTAATTTTTGAAATTTTAATTAGCTAACTAAATATTTTATTTTCACTTAATTAGATAAAATGACTAATGGTCAATCTAAGCATACCGGTTATGAAGTTCCATCTCAGGAAATCTGGTATAAAAACATGTATAAAAAATCCAGCTATATACTTTAGTTAATGGAATATTTAAAGGAATACAAAAGAATAAATAATATCTTTACGGATTTCTTTTACTTTGTTTCTAATAATGGACAAAGGAAAAGGGTTATGGGTTCAATTTCAAAGCCCAATTGAAAATCAAAGCCCAAAAGAGGAAGAACAAAAAAAGAAGGTGTGTTAGTAACTGTAACTTGGTCTGAGTTTCCGATGAGATTTATGTCTCTCTCCTCCGCCTGTGAGAGCCGCCGGATCGACATCGACACACATAGAATAAAGATTGTTCTAAGGATATATATAGAGAGAGAAATCGATTCCTGAGGATCGAAAAAGCCTGAGGAGGAATGATTTGATACGATAATTGCCTGAGTTACTTTCTGTGAATATTTTTTTTTTGTTATTGTGATTTGATTCGATGAAATTCATAATATCGTATTGAGTTATTCGAATTTTAATTGGCTATTCACAACAAACTGAATTTCTCTTAGTTAGTCAAATATTTTAGGGAGAATTGTAAATATATGACACATTGAAAAACTATTGTCCCTATAAAATTTATTAGATTTTTGCCACTTTTTGACAAAATACCTTTTTATTATTGTTTTATAATTGAAAATAAATATTTTTAAATTTCTAAAATTCGAAAATATAAAAAATGGAAATACAAATATATTTGATAATCATTTTAGGAAAGATTGTGATTTAAAAAATATTTTATTACCTTGTCTACGAAACGTAGAATATTTATTCTACAAACGTAGAATTTGTTTTCTATTGTTTCCTCTATAATCTACGAAAGATAGATTCGACATTCTATTACTTGTTTTGCCTTCTACGGGCCCTCTAGAATACGGCTTCTACAACTTGTTATGTATTCTATAGATTTTGGATTACGTATTCTACATTTAACAATATATTCTACTTTTTAAAGAATATAAGTTTTGTAACTATGTCTTTGTTCTATGGAATGTAGATTTCCTATTCTAGTATGTAGTTAACAAAATCTGAGTAAATCTAGGATCATTGGTGATCTTATTATATCCAAAAAACTGAAAATATTTATGGAAAATATTCTTTTTCTATTTTTTCTCTACGTTTTTTTTTTCCCTTTTTTCTTCTTTTCCTTCTCTTCATCTGACTTTTTTTTGTTCTCTTTTTTTTCTCTTCATCGACGACATGTTTCACGATTTTTTTTTAAAAATTATTCTCTTAACGTTGTTTACTCTATCGCAAATATGATGCATAAATATGTATCAACTGGTGTATGGAAGAGGTGGGATATCAATAAAGGCCTGTCTTGGCGAGGCGAAGGCATGAAGGTAAAAAACAAACTCTCTGACACTTGTATCTATCACTGATATAATATTTTCTTTCACTAAAACCTCATATCTTTCTTTCATTATTATCATCTGTTATTACCGCATATGTTTACTCAACTTCACTTCTCGTATGAACATGAGAGCCACCCAGAAGAGTTCTTCATATTCCATACGTTTGGCAACTAGCTTTTTCCCGTTGGTAACACTCTTTTCTCTCTACTTTTTTTTCATTTTTTTCATCAGGATGTATTAACAAAGAACGCCGATCTCATTACTTTGTTTTTGGTCGCAGCGGATTCAGTTTTAATCCGGACGCCATCAACTTATTCCTCGTGCCACACCAAGTTGAAGTAAGTAGCTAATTCCATCCAACAAATGCTATAGGAATAGGAGCGTACCTTAAAGTTTATTGGAATGGTAGATCTTAACGGAATTATCTGCAGAGAGGGAATGGAACAGTACCTTAAAGCACAGGGGCAAGGCAAGAGCGCTTGAACAACAGCAGGAAATGGAAAGGTGAAGTCCCTCAGGAGGGATTAAATCTGAAGATGGACATAGTCGAAGAAACTGGGAAACAGGGCATTAATGTTTTCCCAAAACACTGACAAAGGTTCGACCAATGATATAATTTTCATCTCTTCTAAATTTTTTTTATTTTTTAAAACAATTATAATTAATAATTTAATATTAGTGTGGGAAAACTATTAATCTAAATCCTAATGGGACAATTCTTAGTTCAATAAATCTTATAGGGACAATTCTTAGGTAAAAATGTCATATATTTTCAATTATCTCAATATTCTATGCCTTTTACAAATTTCGATGAAGAAAGGAAATTGTTGGAATTTCCTTTTTCCTTTATGGAAAGAAACTGACTTTAAGTTTTCTTTTTTTTCCCGATTCCTAGCTCGAGTCGGATGCTTGTGTGTGTATAAAGCCTCAGATCGTCTCTCTTGATCGATTAGTGACTGAGATACAATGTTGAAAAGACATGGCTCGAGTGTGGTATTGAAAAGACGTCGCTCTAGTGTGGAATTGCTGCTACCCCACGATGTGGTATTGAAAAGACGTCGCTCTAGTGTGGAATTGCTACCCCACGATGTTGTAGAGCTCATACTCGAGAGACTTCCTGTGAAGTCTCTGCTGAGATTCAAGTCTGTATCCAAGAAGTGGAAATCGACAATCGAGTCCCGAGGGTTCCATGAAACACAGTTGATCCGTCGTAGGCAATCACGAGGTCCAGATGTCCTTTTCGTGTCCCTTGATGATGATGATGATGGTCGGAACACAGATGCTCGAAGATTTGTTTTTGGGTCATCATTAGCTTATACGGTCAGGTTCCCTACTTCGGCCACCTCGGTCTGCCGTGGTAGTTGTGATGGTCTAGTATGCCTCTACACTGTCTACCTACCGAATGTCAGTGTCGTGGTGAATCCCGCCACTAGATGGCATCAAAGTTTTCCTCTTTCCAGCATTCAACATCTCCTCATCCAAAGGTTAAAAAATGATGTGTTTGGCTGCCCAAGTCCTAGGCTTGGATTCGGTAAAGACAAACACGGGGGCACATACAAGCCGGTTTTTCTATATAACTCATCCGGATTTGGCCTAGACAACGTTACCACTTGCGAAGTTTTCGATTTTAGCACTAACGCTTGGAGGTACGTTCACCCTGCTTCTCCTTATCGGATAATTGCTTACTGTGATCCCTTGTATTTGGATGGCTCACTTTATTGGTTAACCGAGTGTGAAGAAACCAAGGTTTTATCTTTTGATCTTCACACCGAAACTTTTCAAGTCGTCTGTAAAGCTCCCTTTGCCCATCTACCTGACCCTTACGGCGTCAGAATTTCCATCCTCGATAATCGCTTGTGTGTATCCAAGAAAAACTGGCCCACCCAAGAGATGTGGTCGTTGGATTCTTCAGGCGGCAACAAGACATGGAAGAAAATGTGTTGCTTAGATCTCACCAAAACTTTTTCTTGGTTTGGGGAACCCAAGTTTGCGCTGATACCAATAGCAATTCTGGAGAAGAACAAGTTGTTGCTTCAAGGTCGTGAATACATTGACGCACTGGTGATACATGATCTCCATACCAAATCTTATGATTTACTCTTCAAACCTGCCAACTTCGTAGCTCCTCTTTGTTATTTCCAAAGTTTGTTTTCTACTTTATCAAATTAATTTGTCTTGTTTTCTTTTTTTTTCAATGAACCTTTGTAATTTAACATTTTTTGTATTCTCTAAATCTTTAATGGTTTGGTTCACAGGACTCTTTTGCCTCTATTCTATTAACAGTTCTAGAATAGGCCAAACTAGCAACAATACATGATGAATCCTAAATCACAGGACTCTTTTTCTTTCCTCCAACTTGTTTCCTTTAACATGATGGATCCGACGTGGAAGATGATGGGGAACAGATTGTTACCATTGGTTTTATATCTAATGTGGTTGGACTGCAGGTATTTGCAGGACAACAAGCTCATTGGAAAACTTGATGTTATAGAGGTTCTTTTCTTGAGATGAACATTGAGTAAAACAGAAACTACAGAAAAGCTTCGGTTTTTGTGTGATGCTTTCTTACTTAAATCTTCGGATTTTGTGTTTAATGATGCAAATTTGGCCTAGACAAAAAAAGGTTTAGTATTTTGGTTAATTATTCCAAATATAAAAGATTACATAACTAATGGCCCCACAAGCTTTCTTGAAATCTAACATTGCTCCTATGCTAGTGTTTAATCATGTTCTTGGGGGTTAAATAATTTCATGGAGATTGCATAGTTCTCTTGACTCTCATCTCATCTAAAGAATAAAAGAGTAAAGAGATTAATGATATCTTAATCCATATGTGAACTTGAATGGAATTAGAGAAATGGGTAACACTTTAAAGAGTTTCTTCTATATTGTCATATTCTCGGAATAATTGTTTCGTAGAGAGTTCTTTGTCTCTCATATCTTTTAATACCAAACAGCAGCTTAACTTTGGTCACAAACGGCGATTGACAATGGGTTTTCAACTTGGATTAACTCCTCTTCATCCCTAATGATCGGGGGTCCTCTTTTTATAGCTTGTTTTCTTGTTAGAGATAGTCATATTGATGAAGACTGATTGGCATTTATGGATTGATTTTACATGGTTATGGAACAAGCCATGTGATCAAAGACTAGATAGAACCATTCGAAAACATGGGAGGACCCATAAATGTAAACTTAAGACAAGTGTGTTAGCTAGCCCTTTTCTTCCTCTTAACTTTGAGCTGCTGTTGGGGAACAATGACGCATCTTTAGATCTGTCATTGTCTTCTCCCACTCAAATTCTCATTTGCTTATGTTTTGTTGGCTCATGAAATAAACTTCTGTATGAGAATCTTTGCTTCTTCTATCTGTTGGATATTTTTTGTGTTGTATTTTTCTGGTTTGTTTTTCTTAAGTTTATGAATGACTGATTTTCTGATGTATATGCAAATGACTGTTTACGCAAATTGTGTATCGGTTTTAATACCAGGAGACGATATCCCTACTTTCATTGTTCATCCAGCGCCGTGCCTTGCCCTCATCAACACTTATCTGTCATTTGCTAGTCACGTGAACCAGTTACAGAGAAGAGAAGAGAGTGTAGTCTTCATTTTTTTCTCTAGGCTATGAAGTTACAACTTTATATCAAGTAGACTATATAACTATCTTACAACCCTAGAGATTCCAACAACGTCCTGAAGATGACACCATACTTAACATCAAGTAGACTATATATTTTTTTTTAAAGCTAGTAGTTGAAATTGCGAATACGTGTATTTAACAAGTTAAATATGTACACAAGTTTTTGTTATTATTATATGTATAAAGGTGAATTAAGTAGCAAGAATATACAGTTACGAATGTTTTCGAAGTTGATTGATTCTGCTTTAAAATCGTTTGTTATTGGTTTTCTAGCTTCTCAATATAGTGTCTGAAACCGAAAACCATGTTATACTATATACTAGGGCGGGGTAATTTATTTAAAGAAATTATTTTGAAATTTAAGAAAATTGTTTTTATCTGAATTTTATAATATAGTTAATTAATAATTATAGATAAAGATGTCAATTTGTAATAATTTGTCTATTTAACCCGTTTTGCAGTGAACTAAAATATTATTTGGGCTAACTCGCAAAAACTTATAATATTGAAAACGTATCTCTAACCCGTTAAATGACTCTAATTTTTGTGGTTAGTCTACGAACTCTTAAAAAAAATAGTATTCTTGTGTCTTAACTTTTTATAAAATTAGTAAAATATTTTTCAAACTTTTGTTCTGATATATATTCTAATAAATTATAGTGAAAAATATCGCAAGATTTTGAATATATTTTTTCCTTGTATCATCTATATATAGATTGATTATTATTTTAAAATATATAATATTAAAAATAATTAAGAAATTAAATAATAAATAACTTCTTTAATGCAAAATAAATACTTAACATATTTTTTTATCACTAATTGTAAAAAACAATTATTTTTTGTTATTTGTAATGACATTTCATGTAATAACTTACTAAACAAAATTCATTTTCAAAAATATCTTCTTAAATAATATTATAGAGATTCTCTATTCTCAGTTTGAGATATGAACACATTAATGCAAAGAGACTTTGAATCTCTTGTTATCTTAGATGTTTTGGTATTCAGTTCGGTTTAACGGTACAATGTTTGGTTCGGATAAGCCGGGATTGTCTGTCTTACAGGGCCGATGTAAAAATTGTTTATATAAATGGGCCTGCTAGCTGTTGTATATCACGATCTTGACCCAATATGAGCCGAATGGGCCTAGTGTGGGTTAGTAGTTAGCACAAAGGGATTGATTACAGTAAGAACAAAATCAATTGATTGATTCAAAACTGTAAAGTGGTCCAAAGAGTATCATATTGCCTGCCTGCAAATCTGGATCCATATAACTCGGATAACGAAGTCTCGTAAGACTTTGGTTTTTTTTTTTTTAATTTGCGAAGAGAAAGTGTCCATTCTGCAGTTGCAATGGCTTCCTTAACAACATCTTCTTCTTCTTCCCCCCAAAACCCTACTTCCCGTAAGCCACCTGAATCGTTTCCCTACACTCTCCGGTATCCGCCTATGCGGCATGTGGAAGCCTCTGCTCCGGAGTATCTCCGCCGCCGGGTCTCGGCGTCGTATGGCGATAGTCAAGGCAGCGACGGTGGATTCGGATTACTCGTCAAAACGGACCAGTAGCAACGAGCAGAGAGAGACGATTGTGCTTCCTGGGTGCGATTACAATCACTGGCTTATTGTAATGGAATTCCCCAAGGATCCAGCGCCAACCAGGTCCGTTTTTCTCTTATGAATATCGACACATATAAGTTGTAATTGTGTCGTCAATGATGATTCATTTATGGAAACAATGTCGCGCATAGGAAGATTTTGGGTTTTTCACTGAACTGAGTAAAACCTTAAGCTTCAAATTTGCTTTGAAGTTGACCTAGTTTCCAGATTTTGTTCTTAAACTTAATATATCAGTGTTAACATTTAGTCTGACTTAATCTCTTGAGATGTGCAAACACATTGAACACCTGATATAGCTTGTGAGCAAGTTTTCGGCAAATAAGATTTGATGTGTTTGAACTTGACTTCAAAATGAAACTCAAACTCGATATGGAGAAGGGGAACCCAAATCGAGTCTGTCCAGCTGCTTAAAGGATTTGACAGCTACAACACTGTGTTCATATGTGTACTTGGACCATCCAAACTGGTACTCATTGTCGTTATTATGTATGAAAATATGGGGAAGAATTGAAGCATTTGTTTTTTCCATATTTTCCTTCAAGCTATGTATAAATTGCAGTTGTTGTCCATGGCGTCTCTTTGTTAAAGTTGATGTGGACACTACAGTGTAAGCAAGTGATGTATGGAAAAGGATTTTGTGATGTACACTAGAAAATAGCATTAGATTGGGATTCCCGAGTAGAATTTCATGGATAAGGCGGGGAAACTACTGTCTTTTGGCGAGAGATGACTAAAGCTTCGTTCACTATAACTTTGTTGCTGCTGCTGGCTGTTTTTTAGATAACTTGAATCCTATTTACACTTTCGTGCTGCTTTTATAACCAATCCTATTTAAACTTGCTTTGAAGCTGACCTTGTTTCCAGATTTTGTTCTTCAACTTTACCTGAGGGTTGACGTTCATTTATTATGAATATATCAGTGTTAACATTTAGTCTGACTTAATCTCTTGAGATGTGCAAACATATTGAACACCTGATATAGCTTGTGAGCAAGTTTTCGGCAAAAACATTGATGTATTTGAACTTGACTTGAAAATGATGTTTGAGTTTCTCGAACTCAAACACGATATAGAGAAAGGGAACCCAGATTAGAGTAGTAGGCGATCTCAAGCTATTCCAGTTATGCATATGAAAAGCAAAACGTCTTGGATTTGGCTGCAAAAACACTGTGTTCCTATGTGTACTGCTGTTCTTGGAGCATGGCACTCATTAGTGTAATTGTGAACGAAAAATTGGGGGAGGAACAGAAACTTCTGTTTTTGGATATTTTCCATCACGCTATGTATAAATTGCAGATGTTGTCCATTGTGTCTCTTTGTTAAAATTAATGTGGACAGTGCAAGCAAGTAATGTATGGCAAAGGTGTTTGTGGTGGCAGTAGATTGGGACTCCTGACTAAGAATTTCCTGGATAAGGCGGGGAAATGACTGTTTTTGGGCGAGAAATTACTAAAACTTCATTCAGTTTAGTAACCAATCAGTGTTACTTGTGTCCATTTTCTAGAATAACAGATTCTTTGTGTGTGCATATTGAGTGTACTTGTGTCTATTTTCCAGCATGGAAGAGGCAAAGAAGAACATGTATGCATTCAGTACCACCACATATACTGGATTCTAATGCACCATTGACGAAGAAACTTCTGAGAAGTTCAAGGGTGAGTTAGAGTTAGTGATCAAGAAAAGCTTTAATCCTCTTACTGAAAGTGTATATGCTTGTAATCGTCGAAAACCTTCAAGATACTGACCGCTCAGTCTTTCAATTTTCCACAGGTTTGCCTGGAGTTCTCTGGGTTTTGCCTGACTCCTACATAGATGTCAAGAACAAGGACTATGGAGGTAACCCATCTAAGCCTTATTAGTAGTGATTACAATGTGTCTAAGATCTCATGTATCCCTGTTCTGATAATTGGATGGGTTTTTGTTCGGTTTAGGCGACAAGTACATCAATGGAGAGATTATCCCGTGCACATACCCGACATACCAACCAAAGCAGCGCAATAACTCCAAGTATCAAAGTAAGAGGTCCAACAGAAAGAGAGACGGTCCACCTCCTGAGTAGCAGAGGAAACCAAGACAAGAACCAGCCGCTTCTGATTCCTCTTGAACGATGAAGACAGGCCGTTGTAACGGAGTGTGTGAGATTTTGATCGATCGGTTAGTCGGTTGGCTTATTGAGCTCGGATGTAAAATCGATTAATGCTTGGGGAGAAACGAAAGCCGTCGTTTGATTCTTCAGAAAATACCCACCGAAATTTTGAACTTTAGCTTTTTGGATTAATTTTTTTTTTTCCTCCTTTTTTGTTTGCTAAATTTACTTTTCAAATTAAGTTTAGATTATATTTTTTCTTTTTATTATTAATATTAACTTGACATGTGTCACGATCTGCTGAGTTATTATTTTTGAAACATTTTTTTTTATATAATAAGATATAGATATTCCTAAAAACTGAAACCATTCTTTTTCAACCATAGATTCGAACTCGAAAGCAAGCTAGGTTCAATCAAGTTGAAATTATTGCTCAACCTCGTCACCTATCAGCTGCCTTAGATTAATAATTCTTTTGTAACTTTTAATGATACTGAAGATGTAAATGGCCATTTCATATATACTTTTGGGATGTCGTAAAGACATTAAAATCTTGAAATTAATCAATACAATAAAAAAAACTATACACATAGCACATGAGGTTCTTGAAAATTATCCAACAATTAACGTAGAGATCTAAAAAGAAGGAAAAAAAAAAAGCATCTGCATGAGAAACCTAATAAGTCTTATACATCTCACGCTTGGGATTCAAGAAAGTTTCAAAATTAATTCTACAGCCTGACAAAATAAGCAATTTTTTTTTTCCAAATATTTTACTTGAAATTGTTTTAATTATATATTACTACTACTTAACTAGCCGTAGAACCCTACTTTGGCTCCAAATCGCGTCTTAATTCTCGTCCTTTGAGAGTCTTTCAAACACCGACGTCACCCTGGCCACATCACCCCGGAATTACGGGGAGTAAACAGCATACATCTGCTATAAATACCCCTTAATATGCATTTATGAGAGGATCCCGAATTTATTGTTCTCTCTCACATATTACTTGCTCTCTCTCTCTCTCTCTGTACTGTTGTAACAACATTATTTAAAATCCCGAACTGGATTCTCTTGAGTACTAGTTCGAAAATCTAAATAATCTGTCTTGTTTCAACCATAAATAATTAAATACTATAAAAGAGAAAAAAAAAGGAGGAGGGGGATAAAAAGAAGTCAATGTCAACTACATGATGTGGCGCCCATTGTGTTTTCCGCGTAAACAAAAATGATTGACGTTAAAAAAACTTGTGGGTCCCGTCGCTGTTTGACTTCACGCGCTAAAATAAAAATAGTTGACGTTAAAAAACTATTTTATTTTAAACGAGTCAGCGTTGTGGAGAAAAAATTAATTAATCACGCCTTACCGGGAAAAAAAAAAAATTTGATCACTAATATTTTGGTTCCATAAAAATCATTCGACAGTTGAATCTATTTATACGTAATTAACTTCTGATAAATATGTTATGTTATTTGAGGGTTTTAGATATTGCCATTTGAAAAATTACTTATGTTTAGTGAACACCATATTAAATGTTCTAAGAAAATTAGTCAAGAATAAACCTAAACGAAAAAAAAAATTATTCAGAAATTATATATTTCAAAAAAGAAAGAAATCATTCTAAATCTAAAACCTACAAATAAAAGAAAGGGAAAAAAATAAAAAAAAATGTCAAAGTAACTAAAAGAAGGCCGGTCACTAGCGAGTAAAGGTGAGCACGGAACAGATATGTCAGAAGATTCTACTATTTGTGATTTGCTCCGATATATACTCTAGTACGGAATACTTGATTAATTAACACTAGTAACAACGACCAATTTTATAAAAATGTAGCCGAGGACTGATTGTCAAGTTCTTAGCAGTGACCATGACACCAATGGTTTCGATAGGCACCAACTAGCCTTTCCAATGTCTAAAGCAAGCTACAATTCAAATAATAGCACAATTACAGTTTAATTCGAAAATATCTTAATCATACCTACCAGAAGAAAACTATAATACTACAGTAATTTATTATACACATAATAATTTTTTGTTCACTTTTGTATAGACAGTCAATAGGAATTAAAATGAAAAAAAAAATGCAGATTAAAGAACAGCAAGCGTTGCATTAATCCAGATTAACTCGTACAAGGAGAGCCAGAGTCACTCATCCCTGTAGTATGCAAGCACAGGTCACTACAGCCACTAGGGCTGGGCAAAATATCCGGAACCGAAGAACCGAACCGAACCCGACCCGAAAAAAGGGAACCGAACCGAACCCGGAACCAAAAAAATACCCGAACGGATCCTAGACTCCTATACCCGAAGAACCGAAACCGAACCCGAACCGAACCGAGAACCGAATGGGTACCCGAAATATAATTATACACCCAAAATATTAATTATATTTAGACTTGATATAACCCAATTACCCAAAATTATAATTATAAAATCCGAAGATATCAATTATTGTTAGACCGAAATATCTAAAATAATAAAAAAATCTGAAAATTCTTAATTATATTTAACAAAATTTAACCAAATTTTATTCAAATTTAGCATTTTATTAGTTTTTTTTCTATATTTCAGGTACCCGGAACCGACCCGAACCCGAAAAGACCCGAACCGAACCCAAACCGAACCCGAACCGAATTTTATAAATACCCGAATGGGTCCTTCAACCCTATACCCGAAAAACCAGATACCCGAAAGAACCGACCCGAACCCGAACGGATACCCGAATGCCCACGCCTAACAGCCACTAACAACAAGGTATACATAAGATAGCAAAAACTCTGTAAGTGAACCAAAAAATATGTAACGACTATTTTTTCGTTCCAAACCGTAAAATCAACAAGAATCTCAGGTATCACGACAAGCATAGAATGACAATTACAGGATGAAGCAGTTTATATAACTGTCTTGGAAAGAACAACAAAAATCTCATTCCCAGAGAATCTAGCTACAACAGAAACCAATGATCTATCCCACTATCTATCTCACTATCTACCCCTATCTTGCCTCGGAGATGTTTCTGATTGCCTACTTGAACCTTCTCCCTCCCTGTCGTTATGATCTCTTCTAGATCTTTCCTTCAATTTCTCCCTATCATGTGGCCGTCCTGGTCTCTTTTGTTCCCTCCTATCATAAGAATCTCTTGACCTTGGCTCCCTTTCCTCCCTTTCCTCCCTTTCCACTCTTTCTCTTTCTCTAGGGCGGCCGTATGAGGTATCTCCATGACCTTTTTCTCTGTAATTTTTCTCTTCCGCATCATGTTTGAAATCTCCTCTGTGGCCAAAACTCGTACCACCCTTTTTGGCACCATTGAACTTGTCATGATCCCACCTGGAACTTCTATCCTTCTCATGACCCCAACCAGTATTTGTAGCTCTCTGTCCATAAGAAAAGAGTGAAAGAAAATAAATGAGAAGAACAGATCGAGTCCTATCAACAAGCATGTTTTTATTCAAAATGTTAAAGACCAAGTACAATAGCAGGCTCCTAAAAGCAATTGTTCACTTACTTTCTCATCGTGGGAAAATTTGCAAGAATCTCCACGAGTACACTCTCCTCTCTGAAAAGCTCTGCATACCCAACCAGTATTTGTAGCTCTCTGTCCATAAGAAAAGAGTGAAAGAAAATAAATGAGAAGAACAGACTGAGTCCTATCAACAAGCATGTTTTTATTCAAAATGTTAAAGACCAAGTACAATAGCAGCTCCTAAAAGCAATTGTTCACTTACTTTCTCATCGTGGGAAAATTTGCAAGAATCTCCACGAGTACACTCTCCTCTCTGAAAAGCTCTGCATACCCAACCAGTATTTGTAGCTCTCTGTCCATAAGAAAAGAGTGAAAGAAAATAAATGAGAAGAACAGACTGAGTCCTATCAACAAGCATGTTTTTATTCAAAATGTTAAAGACCAAGTACAATAGCAGCTCCTAAAAGCAATTGTTCACTTACTTTCTCATCGTGGGAAAATTTGCAAGATTCTCCACGAGTACACTCTCCTCTCTGAAAAGCTCTGCATACCCAACCAGTATTTGTAGCTCTCTGTCCATAAGAAAAGAGTGAAAGAAAATAAATGAGAAGAACAGACTGAGTCCTATCAACAAGCATGTTTTTATTCAAAATGTTAAAGACCAAGTACAATAGCAGCTCCTAAAAGCATATTATCTAAGGAGATTGTTCACTTACTTTCTCATCGTGGGAAAATTTGCAAGATTCTCCACGAGTACACTCTCCTCTCTGAAAAGCTCTGCATACCCAACCAGTATTTGTAGCTCTCTGTCCATAAGAAAATAGTGGAAGAAAATAAATGAGAAGAACAGACTGAGTCCTATCAACAAGCATGTTTTTATTCAAAATGTTAAAGACCAAGTACAATAGCAGCTCCTAAAAGCATATTATCTAAGGAGATTGTTCACTTACTTTCTCATCGTGGGAAAATTTGAAAGAATCTCCACGAGTACACTCTCCTCTCTGAAAAGCTCTGCATACACCACGTGCCTCTCTCTTCTGCCGTTGCGTCTCATCATCTTCCTCTTCTCGCTTAGTGTACTTGCTACAATGGTCCACCCTAATGGTCCGTCCCAACACCTGAGCTCCATTCAGATTATCTGCAATTTTAAAATCAGAATGTAATCAAATCACAACATCTCAAGAACCAGTGTGCAAGAGAGAGAGAGAGAGAGAGAGTGTGTGTGTGATATAAGGAGAGTTTTTGACTAACCAACAGCGAGAGTGGTACTTCTTTGATCTTCATATGCAAGAAACGCAAAACCCTTAGATTTGCCAGTAACCTTGTCTCGGATAAGATTGACATCAACAAGTTCACCATACCTACAGAATCCACAAAGAAAATACATTAAAAAAAAAAAACTAATTAGAAACAAAAGCTTATAAAAACCCAATACCTAGGAAGAGAATTTCAGAGTACTACTGAACCAGGTCTATAGCAATTCACTTACTGTGCGAAAACGGCGAGGAGATCACCCTCGGTGAGGTCGTAAGCTAAGCCTCCGACGAAGACATAGGCAGAATTTGTGTACTTGCCGTGCCATGACGCCTCTTCAGAAATCCCTAGATCTGATTCCTTACCGTTTATTTTCTTCGAAAACTTGAAGGCATATTTCCTCAGTCGGAGGGTAAGTGTTGTGAATGCTTTCTTCACTTGGTCTAATTGACCATACACGTCAATGACCATATCCTTATCTCCCCAGTCCTTAAACTCCATACGTGTACCAGATGACATCTTCGTATTGAAGAGGAAATTAGGGTCCAATCCGTCAGGGCACCTTGTGACCAGAAACTTAACAGTGGCTAGCCCACTGGATTGGTCAACAAGGTAAGGAAAAGCCATGTTCGCAGCGTCTTCAACGGGAGAATGCTCCTCGCATATCTGTTTCAAAAAGAGAATATTATAATATCTAAAATCTAAAATTATTTCACAGTAACATAAATATCAATCACCTCAAGAGCAGATACAGTAATGATGCTCTCCTCCTTCAAGTCTGTAATGTCAAAATAGGCTTTTGACATCTTCTCAATTGTAAGAAGTCTGATATGCTTCATACCAATAAGATGTTTTACTCTTTCTCTTGGAATTAGGAGAGAGAAAGAGACATGTCTATGTTCTGCTAAAACAAACATCGTTTCAGTATGCTTTTTAAGATACTGCAGCCTCTCAAGGCATGCGGCACCTGATTTCTTGAGAATACGCGACATGTTTTTAAGGTCATCCTGACCATGGTCAAGCTCAAGAAGCCTGATTTGTTCAGCATAGGTCCACATCCCTACAATGTAGGAACATGTGAAAGAGGGGAATACATTTAGGATAATAATTGTATTAAAACCAATAAATCCATCAATAACCCATCAGAAAAACCCAGAAAATCTGGACACAAAAGGTTATCGGAGAGAATGAACCCAAGAATCATCAATAACCCATCAGAAAAACCCAGAAATGTTATCGGAGAGAATCATCAATAACCCATCAGAAAAACCCAGAAAGAATCAACCCAAGATAAAAAAAAAAAAAAAAAAAAAAACAAGAACTCGACAATTAGATCCCAACTAATTCCGATTAAATCCTGGAGAATCCGGGTTGAATTATCTACAATAGAACGAAAGCAAGACGCTTTAACAGTCGCTGAACTTTGAAATTGACAGAAACCTAAAAAAACACCAGAAAACGAAACCACAAGAGGAAAGCAAAAGCAGAACTGTGTGGAAGAAGCTAACCTCGGAGGAAATTAACCGACGGGATGAGCGATTTTGGGAGAGATAAAACGCGAGGCGGTGCGATTCGGCGCAGATCGAGGAAGAACAACGAACGAAGGTGAAGCTTGTTTCTGGAAAAGAAGAAAAAAATCAGGCTTGTGAAGTCGTCTTTTAGGGTTGGTTAAAAAAAAAACAATCCCTTATCCCTTTTATATACGCAGTGATGTATTGTCAAAAAAAATATTAAAAAATTCGGTATAAAATTTTACGTCGCCTGAGAGATTCGAACTCTCGCGGGGAAACCCCATGTACTTAGCAGGCACGTTACTTTTAGTAGCACGTGACTTCAAACCCCCGATAAAATTACTAAAATAATTAAGAACATGTTATTAACTCTAATAAAATCTAAAATTTAAAGATATTTCAACAAATCCGAAATTGATATATAATTGTGTATTTCATAAATAAAATGCATGATACTAAATTCGATGGTCTGCATTACACATATTATCCATTCATATTGTTAAATTCTCGTAAACTACTAAATTTTGTTTTATGAGTTCTAAAATTCGTAATAAGAACCAATGAACCATACACTGAAATTTGTTAATGTGTTTAACAGCAAAGAAACAAGTTCATTGTACTTTATTAGAATGTTTATATTGTTACGATCTACAATTTCAGTTACATTGTGTCAAATCTATATATAATGCATAAGAGTATGTGAAGATTTAAGCAAACAAATATCTTATTAATACGGTATGAAAACAATATACATGGTAAAAATGTTATTCGTGTACATGTTATATATCGGCAGATTTATAAGTATCTTCTTTAATTTCAACAGTGCATGCTATTGACCATTATTCTTATATATGTCCATTTCATCCGGATTTTTGTTTTATTTTTGATCATCATCTATTCGGATTGTATATTTTATTCAAACCAGTACGAAAGCATATAAGAAGGGAATATGTATCAAATGGAGTGTATCTAAAGTAAAACCTTTAGACATGCTAGTTATTTCCCGAATTAATCAAGTTTGAAAGTATGACAGGTTCTCTTAAAAAGAAAATGCTTTTTATTTTGATTGAATTTTCTGGTATAGTACTATTTATTTATGCTTTTACATTTCTAGTCGTACAAATAAAGTGAATATTATGGTTGTATATTAAAATTTAAAAGTAACAACGAGCAAAAAGTAACTCGCTCCTCAAGTTTGTTTAATTTGACATCATATGTATCCAAAAGAGGACTATTATGATCATATATCATATATAAAATAAATATTTAACAATGTGATTTTAACAAGAAAAACAATCATTGATCACATATTGTTCCAATATAGGGGATTTTGCAATCTTTGCAATCGTGCATTTGTGAATTATTTGTACCGGCTCATAACCACATAGCTGACACCTTTGATCAACCTTCAAACGTTTCCTTATCAAGGCATCCGCAACAAAACATATTATTATGTATTACTCTCCACCAAAAGAATTTAAGCTTCGGTGGTATATTAATTAGCCACAAATTAATGATGACTTGCTCTTTTGGCCTCGTCAGATAGAGAATGAGAGTATACATGCTAATTTGCTTGCTCTTTCGAGATCTTCCTCTTAATATAATAACCAGATTTAACATAATCCATACTGTAGTTATACTTTGTCATAGCTGGACTATCTTATTTATATCCTCCCGCACATATCAAATAAGTTAGATTGTAGTGATATCAACGTTTATAAAAACTATGTTTGAAGTAACATTAAAAAAAAATTTGAAATATTGTTTACATTATGTTAACAAATAAATGTTTTGTTAAATATATTTGAAAAATATTTTGTGTGTCAAAACGTATTATGTGTTAAAGGAAAACTCAATTAAATTTTAAAATCATTCTTTCGAGTAACAAATTGAGAAATTAGTTAGAGATTATCTAAACCCTGGATAATAAACACAAAATCATAAAATGCAGGGACATAGAAATTTAAATTTATTTGAAAAGTTTATAAATTTTGTTTTGTTTAGCTATACGAATGATTTTGACCACATAGTTCATCAGAAATATTTAATCTCAGCGTTCTTGAAATACTTCTAATAATTCAACACAAGTAATTAAATTTTGGTTTAGTTACGGTAGCCAAATGAAGGAACTACAATGCCTGACCAACTTGCGAATAAAGAGATAAGCAACAGCCTATTATCATTACCTCACTGTTCATACATGCAGAAATACAATTTTCTATGAAGGGCTACTTGGTACCTTACAATTATTTTGTAGACTCTATATTAGTTTATTAAACTATCAAAGTGATCCTTTTTTGTCAGTTACTGGAAAACGAAAAAAACATTTGATATACTCATAATTATGGTTAATAATGTGCTCAAACTTCACTTAGATAATTTTAAAAGTTTGAATAGTTAGCCTTTTTTGGAACATCGTGAAAACCTTAGTTGGAAGTAAATAAAACCATAATTTAATGAGTGAATTAAAAAAAAAAACTAGTGAAAAACATTAAAATATTGACTTTTAGTAGCACGTGACTTCAAACCCCCGATAAAATAACTAAAATAAGTAAGAACATGTTAACTCTAATAAAATCTAAAATTTAAAGATATTCAAACAAATCCGAACTTTATATATAATTGTGTATTTTCTAAATAAATTTGTAAATATGCATGATACTTAATTAAGTGGTAAACTTTTTTTTTTTTGAACTAAATTAAGTGGTAAACTTTCAAACTGCATTACTCATAACAATAGCATTCATATTGTTAAATTCCCGTAAACTACTAAATTTTGTTTTATGAGTTTTAAAATCGTAATAAGAACCAATGAAACAAACTATACACAGAAATTTGTTAGTGTATTTAACATAAAAGAAACAATTTCATTGTACATTATTAGAATGCTTCTATTGTTATGATCTACAATTTCAATTACATTAATTGTGTCAAATCTATGTATAAATGCATAAGAATATGTGAAGTGTTAAGCAAACAAATATCTTATTCATACGATATTAACATGTTAACACAATATATCATATTACATATACATGGTAAAAAAATGTTATTCATGTACATGTTATATCTCAGTAGATTTATAAGTATCTTCTTTAATTTCAACAGTGCCGTTAGAGCTGTCAAAATGGGCGGGCGGCCCATTGTCCGTCCATGTCCAACAAATTATGGACGGTCTTGGACAAGTCCAAAATAGAAGCGGGTTTAAATGGACAATGTCCAATTTTGCCCATGGACAAAATGGACCGGACAAGTTGGACATTGGGCCGCCCGAAATACATAAAATGTTAGGTCAAAATCAATTTGGGAGTTTTTTTAGAAATCAGAAACACGATTTTTTCAGTTTGTGTTTTGGTCAAAACACTGTGCCGTTGACCATTATTCTTAGATATGTCCATTTCTTCCGGATTTTTGTTTTATTTTTGATCATCATCTGTTCGGATTGTATATTTTATTCAAACAACTACGAAAAGATATAAGACCAAGTGCAATAGGAAGGGAATTTGAGTGTTTTTAGATCCAATAGATAGGCAAATTAAAAAGACAAATTATCAATCCATGCGACAAAGGGAAATTTTCCCTTCCGTGAATTTTGTGTAGGCCCCACATCAAATATGATGTGGTGGCATTTGATTGGTTCTCTGTTTTTTTTTTTTTACATTCTTCTTAAATGTTATTTTTACTTAATAATTGATCTAAAAAAAAAAAAAAAATTACACCATTATTTTTTATTTCTTAACATCTATAAATAGAGTCTAGGTTCATATCATTTGAACATCAAAAAAAATCTCAAGATTTAACATTCTCTTTTAATTTCTTCTCCTACATTATCACTCTCTTTCGTATTTTTTTTTTCAATTTTCAACATCCTTATGGATCCATCTCGCAATTACAATCTCCTACCAAATTATGGTTTTCCAAACCCTCAAAATCCAAACACACAACCACCAAATCCAAATACACAACTCCCAGAAAATCTTATAAATTCGGGAATGCATCCAAATTTTCAAATGCCATATATGATGCCACCAAATTTTGGCATGTATGTTTGGTTTGTCTTTATTAATAATAACGAGTGTTGTTTATTTATTTAGAAACTGAGTATTTTATTTGAATCATTAAAATAATATATTTTATATATTAATCAACTCTAATTAAAAAAACAAATTATATATTAGTTATTAATTTTTTTACATTATAAAAATTATTTTGTGTGATTATAAATATATTAATAGTAATAGTATTTATAAAATGTATAACATATATAAAATAATAAAAATAAAATAAATAAATATAAAATGAATTATATATGATGGAGTGATGTGGAGGAAAGAGAAAATGAGTTGGAGGAAAGAGAAAATGATTTGTCTTCCTATTGTGGAGTTGAGTGTGAATTAAAAAATTGAAATGATGTGGAATGAGAATAAAGTGATGTGGAGGGAATATAGGATGAGAAATTTGTCTTCCTACTGGAAATGGTCTAAGAAGGGAATATGTATAAAATGGAGTATCCAAAGTAAAACTTTTAAACATGCTAGTTATTTCCCGAATTATTTAAGTTTAAAACTGTGCCATTTTCTCTTAGAAAGAAAACGCTTTTTATTTTGATTGAATTTTCTGTTATAGTACTATTTATTTATGGTCTTACATTGCTAGCCGTACTAATAAAGCGAATAGTATGGTCGTATATTAAAAGTAACAACGAGCAAAAAGTAAATCGCCCCTCAAGTTTGTTTAATTTGACCATATGTATCCAAAAGAGGAATATTATGATCAGATATCGCTTTAAAATTTGGCCTCGTCAGATAGAAAATGATAGCATGTACATGCTGATTTGCTTGCTCTTTCGAGATCTTCCTCTGGATACAATAACCAGATTTAACATAATCCTTTTTCCGGTCAAAACTGTAAAATTTTAATTTTTTGTCAAAAACAGAAAATTTTGTTTTTCCGTAAAACACGTAAAATCCCGTTTTCAAGTCAAAAATGTAAAATTCCGTTTTCCCATAATAAAAAAAAAATATCGTTTTCCCGTCAAAAACGTAAAATCTCATTTTCCCATCAAAAACTTTAAATCCCGTTTTCCCGTTAAAAACGTCAAATCACATTTTCCCGCCAAAAAGGTAAATTCTTGTTTTCCCGTAAAAAAAAATAAAAACCTGTTTTCCTGCAAAAAAATGTCAAATCATGTTTTCCTAGCAAAAACGTAAAATATTGTTTTACCGCAAAAAACATAAAATCATCTTTTTTCGCAAAAGCTTAAAATCCCATTTTTAACGTAAAATCTCGTTTTCCTGCCAAAAACGTAAAATCATGTTTTTCGTAATAAACGAAAAATCTCGTTTTCATGCAAAAAAATGTAAAATCCCGTTTTCCATCGAAAATATCAAATCCTGTTTTTCTGCCAAAAACGTAAAATCTCGTTTTACTCCAAAGAAACGTAAAATTCCGTTTTTCCGTCAATTTTTTTTTAAAATCCCATTTTCTTGCCCTAACACGAAAACGGAATACAAAAGTAATAACAAAATTAAATTATTTTCGTAAATATTAAATTTAAAGTATAGTAATATTTTCTATGTAATGGTTAAATAAATACTTTTAGGGACTAAAAATGAATTTTTTTTTATTTTCTGGTTATTAATTTATTATTTTCGTAATTATTTTTTAAATTATATATAAGATCCGAGATCTTATAATCGGGTCAAAAGGATCCACATATTTTTAAACCGGATCACAATAAAATAAATCTAAAACAAAATAAAAAAACATATTACTTACCCAATCAAAACATAACATTAATACAAGTGGCATTCATTGACATCATCTTTTTGATTGGCTGAGAATCATCAATCACTTAAGTGTCTTCTCAATTAATAGTAAGATATATTTTTACGGATGATCTAAATTTTTTTTTTCATTTTATCGATTTAGTTTTTATTTTCACGGATTATAAAATATTAAATTATAAATTTGCGCGATACTTATATTGTAAGGAAATAAAGTAAAGTAAGTGATTGAAATAGACGTTGAGTAGTTGAGAAGGGAAATTATCATTATATTTTATGTTTTTTTTATACAACAATTCATGAGTTTTCACGAAAAGGATAAGCACCGATTTCATCATATGACTCACGATAATTTTGTGATGTAATTATGCTGATCTCTTGCAATTAATGATAAACAATTATAAATTATTTTATTATTGAATGATTGAGTAATAATGTTCTACATTATTATTTTATGCTTAAATCTCAACTTATGAAAAATATAGTTTCAATTTTAATAGATTTTCGTCTCTTCTGTGTATGATTAAATCGTCTCAATATTATGTTGAAATTATTCAGTAGATCAATAAGATGTTAACTGTTAGAAAAAATTTGATGTGAGATATATTAGATATTATATTTTTTAAAATGAAACGTTCATGTTATATAAGATCTGCCACTAATCATTTGATAAAATTGACCAAACGCTCTTATTGATGGGCCACGTCAATCTAGTTGACACGGTAATTACCACTGGGCCCAATATTTAACGATGGGCTAAATCTATCTAGTTCCTGCGGTGATTGAATTTGGGCTTCTTTTTTTTGTTCTCGCTAAGTGAAGGTTGTGGAATCTTGATTGATATTCAAAACAATTTAAAATGATAGGTGATTATTTAAACATATAAGGATTAAAATAAAAATATATAAACTAGTAAATGATATGATTTTAAAATTATTACATAAGTCATTAAGAAAACCATTTCGAATATATGATCTTCGGTAGTTTAACTCGAGATGCTTCTCACACTTCTCTAGGGTAGACATGTATTGTGCCTTCCCCATTACATACATGTCTAGGCTGTTTGGGCTCGTAACTCTTTTATTTCATATGCAATTCACTAAAAAAAGTCTTTTAATTAAAAAATATACACATATTTTTCTTTCTTTTTTCATTCATAACGTGGGTTTTCTTCGAAAGTAGTATGATCGACATTTTAAAGAAAACAAAATTGTAAGGTTTAGAACAGTATAGCTAGTCTGTAGATCTTGGATTTATATGAATATGCAATTTAAAAAAAAAAAATTGAATTTGCAACTTGCATTATCACCATTTTAGGATTTTAAATTTATCGATGAATTTTATAATGGACCAATGGGTAAAAGATCTAGCCATGCACGTTACGTACAATTTATTTTAATTGTCTTTTACTTCTGCATACGCAGATGGGTCCGTGTCACGGGTTCCCATTTCCTATTTTTTTTATACCAAGTTGCAAATTGCAATAATTTTTAATCTCCATTATATACTTTGATTGTTAATGTAAAAAATATCATGTATGCTTCTGCTTTGGTAATTAGACAGACTAATTCGATTTTTTTAAAAAGAGATATAATACGCTGAATTCAAACTAATTCTAAAATCTACAAATACCATATATGACTGCCAGCCCAAGAATATAAGCAATCGGTTAATAATCTTGACTAACATGAAATTTAATTTCATAAACTCCCGGTTCTGATCTGATTAGTCAAGATCCTGAATCGAATATTCTTGTCGTTTAAAACATCTAAGAAAATTTAAAAAGTGGGATCATGGCGAATCCAACTTGATAATTTTTAGTGTATCCGATCAATATATTGTCAAAATATAATTTATTTTAATTCGAAAATCCAAACTTTGTGAATATAGTTAGTTGCACGCCCTTAACACATGTGAACTAATCGCATGAAACAGATAAATCTTTTTTTTTCCTTTTTCCTTTTAAACAGATAAAATCTTACATCAACAAAAGTAGGAAACGATTAAAACAAGAATACTTGCGGACTGAATTAGACGAGGACCGACCAAACAAACAGAAGCAATAAAAAACACAAACAAATCAAACTTCTCGATCTATCATCCTAATACTCATCAGGCGCAAATGAAATCAGAGGGAAGTTGTTTGCCGCAAGTATTGATAAGCAAACTCAAGGAGATGGGAATATCGATGTTAATCCCCAGAATGTTAGCTTTAATCATTATTAGAAAACAAACGGCAACTTCAAGATCGACCAACCCTTGAAGAACTGAGCAGCAAGGCGTGTCTGGTGGATTTCCGATGACTGTTTCGACCACACCGTCTAGTATTTTGGCGCAAACTCCTAGTTTTAGGGCGTCTCTTGGGCAGCTATGCTTTGTAGGATTGCTGATAGGGTTAGGGTTTGGGATTGGCTTAGGTGGAAAGCAAGTGTTGCAGCCACTTACATACGCAAAAAACATGAGATTAAGAGATAGAAAGAGTGCTGCGGGAAACGATCTGTGGGACTCCATTGATTTCTAAGTTACTAAACCCTAATCAATGTGATTAGCTTTGGGGAAAAGTGTGACCGACAGCTAGGGCTTAGTGAGCCACAACGACTCGCGCGCATGTATTAAGAAAATTAGTGTAGAGCTGCACAAAAAGAATACCAAGTTGATATTTCTTATTGATGCGCTTTGCGATTAATTATGAGATGATAATAGAATTAATCGTAGTACGTAATCTATTTATGTATTAGCTAATAGTAGCTAGTTTCCGTTATATTTTATATTAATTACTAGAAATGAACGTACTTGTAAGTTGTAACTTTGTGCATGTGTAAGCGTGAGCGCATCTAAAATTGAAACTTTATGCACAATAATTAAAAACATGTGTGGGGGCTGAAGACTAAGTTGTAATTTTTTTTTAAAGTACAGTTTCTAATTGTGATTTTTAATTTTGTCGGTCCAAAAAAATATCGTAATTCATATGTTAATTAAAAATGATATAGCGATGAAAAATATATGCTATAAGGGCTAATACTACCACTAATTTTGAAATATAACAGAGGAAATCTACAATATTAAATTCGCCTCCTCAGAACAGCTTCTAGTTTGATTAATTATGTCTTTAATAGTTAGAATGCTTTAGCTTCAAATTTTGTTTCTTCTTCTACAATTAGCGTCTGTTAGATCTTATAGCTACATATATAGGCACTCGCGAGCAAGAGGGTACGCTGAACTGGAAATAAAAATATTAATTATACTTTATAAAGTGAAGCCAGTCTCTCGAAGTCTTGATAAAATGGCAATTTTTACAAATTTGAACCTTAGCTGGTTCAGAAACTTTTGTATTTTAGAAAAAAAATCGGTTCAAAGCCCAAAAGTGGGGGAAAAAGGTGTGTTCGTAAGTAGTAATTATAACTTGGTGATGAGATTTCTGTCTCTCTCCTCCGCCTGTGAGAGCCGCCGGATCGACATCGACACGACACACACACATAAAATAAAGTTTGTTCTAAGGATATATATAGAGAGAGAAATCGATTCGTGAGTATCGGAAAAGCTTGAGGAGGAATGATTTGATACGATAATTGCATGAGTTTTTTTTTTTTTTTTTTTGTTATTGCGATTTGATTCGATGAAATTCGTAATATCATATTGAGTTATTCGAATTTTAATTGGCTATTCACAACAAACTGAATTTCTCTTAGTTAGTCAAATATTCTATACTTTTTTTGTATTCACAGCAAATTTTGGGATCCTGTTTTCTAGACTCAACGTCAACGACAAATTAGTAAAAGAAGTTCCGTAGCATTCAAGTAACATACATCATCCCCCACCTGGGTTCGAGTCACCTTGGCCACAGTGGATTTAACATGGCTTCCTCTGGCTTATAGGGATTAGTCGGGTGTGTAGCAACCCCCGGATTACCCCATATTAATCAAAAAAAAAAAAAAAAAAAAAATTGTAACATACATCATTTTGGGATCCTGTTTTAAGTTGAAATTGTGGATAATTGTTCCCTTATTTTATTTTTGATTGCTCTATTCATGCACCAAGGATTAGAAAATTTGTATATAAAAAAAAGAATCAAAGTAATGTTTGTTGTGGAATCATGAGAATTTTGAACTTTGTAGTTCGTAACTTCATATGGTAGTGGAACAGGTTACAATCCTTGACCGAAGCCCAAATAATACCATAACCAAGTAGTTATATAAGAAATTTTAAGAAAAGAAAAAACCAAAAGTTAAACATTAATTTTTGAAATTTTAATTAGCTAACTAAATATTTTATTTTCACTTAATTAGATAAAATGACTAATGGTCAATCTAAGCATACCGGTTATGAAGTTCCATCTCAGGAAATCTGGTATAAAAACATGTATAAAAAATCCAGCTATATACTTTAGTTAATGGAATATTTAAAGGAATACAAAAGAATAAATAATATCTTTACGGATTTCTTTTACTTTGTTTCTAATAATGGACAAAGGAAAAGGGTTATGGGTTCAATTTCAAAGCCCAATTGAAAATCAAAGCCCAAAAGAGGAAGAACAAAAAAAGAAGGTGTGTTAGTAACTGTAACTTGGTCTGAGTTTCCGATGAGATTTATGTCTCTCTCCTCCGCCTGTGAGAGCCGCCGGATCGACATCGACACACATAGAATAAAGATTGTTCTAAGGATATATATAGAGAGAGAAATCGATTCCTGAGGATCGAAAAAGCCTGAGGAGGAATGATTTGATACGATAATTGCCTGAGTTACTTTCTGTGAATATTTTTTTTTTGTTATTGTGATTTGATTCGATGAAATTCATAATATCGTATTGAGTTATTCGAATTTTAATTGGCTATTCACAACAAACTGAATTTCTCTTAGTTAGTCAAATATTTTAGGGAGAATTGTAAATATATGACACATTGAAAAACTATTGTCCCTATAAAATTTATTAGATTTTTGCCACTTTTTGACAAAATACCTTTTTATTATTGTTTTATAATTGAAAATAAATATTTTTAAATTTCTAAAATTCGAAAATATAAAAAATGGAAATACAAATATATTTGATAATCATTTTAGGAAAGATTGTGATTTAAAAAATATTTTATTACCTTGTCTACGAAACGTAGAATATTTATTCTACAAACGTAGAATTTGTTTTCTATTGTTTCCTCTATAATCTACGAAAGATAGATTCGACATTCTATTACTTGTTTTGCCTTCTACGGGCCCTCTAGAATACGGCTTCTACAACTTGTTATGTATTCTATAGATTTTGGATTACGTATTCTACATTTAACAATATATTCTACTTTTTAAAGAATATAAGTTTTGTAACTATGTCTTTGTTCTATGGAATGTAGATTTCCTATTCTAGTATGTAGTTAACAAAATCTGAGTAAATCTAGGATCATTGGTGATCTTATTATATCCAAAAAACTGAAAATATTTATGGAAAATATTCTTTTTCTATTTTTTCTCTACGTTTTTTTTTCCCTTTTTTCTTCTTTTCCTTCTCTTCATCTGACTTTTTTTTGTTCTCTTTTTTTTCTCTTCATCGACGACATGTTTCACGATTTTTTTTTAAAAATTATTCTCTTAACGTTGTTTACTCTATCGCAAATATGATGCATAAATATGTATCAACTGGTGTATGGAAGAGGTGGGATATCAATAAAGGCCTGTCTTGGCGAGGCGAAGGCATGAAGGTAAAAAACAAACTCTCTGACACTTGTATCTATCACTGATATAATATTTTCTTTCACTAAAACCTCATATCTTTCTTTCATTATTATCATCTGTTATTACCGCATATGTTTACTCAACTTCACTTCTCGTATGAACATGAGAGCCACCCAGAAGAGTTCTTCATATTCCATACGTTTGGCAACTAGCTTTTTCCCGTTGGTAACACTCTTTTCTCTCTACTTTTTTTTCATTTTTTTCATCAGGATGTATTAACAAAGAACGCCGATCTCATTACTTTGTTTTTGGTCGCAGCGGATTCAGTTTTAATCCGGACGCCATCAACTTATTCCTCGTGCCACACCAAGTTGAAGTAAGTAGCTAATTCCATCCAACAAATGCTATAGGAATAGGAGCGTACCTTAAAGTTTATTGGAATGGTAGATCTTAACGGAATTATCTGCAGAGAGGGAATGGAACAGTACCTTAAAGCACAGGGGCAAGGCAAGAGCGCTTGAACAACAGCAGGAAATGGAAAGGTGAAGTCCCTCAGGAGGGATTAAATCTGAAGATGGACATAGTCGAAGAAACTGGGAAACAGGGCATTAATGTTTTCCCAAAACACTGACAAAGGTTCGACCAATGATATAATTTTCATCTCTTCTAAATTTTTTTTATTTTTTAAAACAATTATAATTAATAATTTAATATTAGTGTGGGAAAACTATTAATCTAAATCCTAATGGGACAATTCTTAGTTCAATAAATCTTATAGGGACAATTCTTAGGTAAAAATGTCATATATTTTCAATTATCTCAATATTCTATGCCTTTTACAAATTTCGATGAAGAAAGGAAATTGTTGGAATTTCCTTTTTCCTTTATGGAAAGAAACTGACTTTAAGTTTTCTTTTTTTTCCCGATTCCTAGCTCGAGTCGGATGCTTGTGTGTGTATAAAGCCTCAGATCGTCTCTCTTGATCGATTAGTGACTGAGATACAATGTTGAAAAGACATGGCTCGAGTGTGGTATTGAAAAGACGTCGCTCTAGTGTGGAATTGCTGCTACCCCACGATGTGGTATTGAAAAGACGTCGCTCTAGTGTGGAATTGCTACCCCACGATGTTGTAGAGCTCATACTCGAGAGACTTCCTGTGAAGTCTCTGCTGAGATTCAAGTCTGTATCCAAGAAGTGGAAATCGACAATCGAGTCCCGAGGGTTCCATGAAACACAGTTGATCCGTCGTAGGCAATCACGAGGTCCAGATGTCCTTTTCGTGTCCCTTGATGATGATGATGATGGTCGGAACACAGATGCTCGAAGATTTGTTTTTGGGTCATCATTAGCTTATACGGTCAGGTTCCCTACTTCGGCCACCTCGGTCTGCCGTGGTAGTTGTGATGGTCTAGTATGCCTCTACACTGTCTACCTACCGAATGTCAGTGTCGTGGTGAATCCCGCCACTAGATGGCATCAAAGTTTTCCTCTTTCCAGCATTCAACATCTCCTCATCCAAAGGTTAAAAAATGATGTGTTTGGCTGCCCAAGTCCTAGGCTTGGATTCGGTAAAGACAAACACGGGGGCACATACAAGCCGGTTTTTCTATATAACTCATCCGGATTTGGCCTAGACAACGTTACCACTTGCGAAGTTTTCGATTTTAGCACTAACGCTTGGAGGTACGTTCACCCTGCTTCTCCTTATCGGATAATTGCTTACTGTGATCCCTTGTATTTGGATGGCTCACTTTATTGGTTAACCGAGTGTGAAGAAACCAAGGTTTTATCTTTTGATCTTCACACCGAAACTTTTCAAGTCGTCTGTAAAGCTCCCTTTGCCCATCTACCTGACCCTTACGGCGTCAGAATTTCCATCCTCGATAATCGCTTGTGTGTATCCAAGAAAAACTGGCCCACCCAAGAGATGTGGTCGTTGGATTCTTCAGGCGGCAACAAGACATGGAAGAAAATGTGTTGCTTAGATCTCACCAAAACTTTTTCTTGGTTTGGGGAACCCAAGTTTGCGCTGATACCAATAGCAATTCTGGAGAAGAACAAGTTGTTGCTTCAAGGTCGTGAATACATTGACGCACTGGTGATACATGATCTCCATACCAAATCTTATGATTTACTCTTCAAACCTGCCAACTTCGTAGCTCCTCTTTGTTATTTCCAAAGTTTGTTTTCTACTTTATCAAATTAATTTGTCTTGTTTTCTTTTTTTTTCAATGAACCTTTGTAATTTAACATTTTTTGTATTCTCTAAATCTTTAATGGTTTGGTTCACAGGACTCTTTTGCCTCTATTCTATTAACAGTTCTAGAATAGGCCAAACTAGCAACAATACATGATGAATCCTAAATCACAGGACTCTTTTTCTTTCCTCCAACTTGTTTCCTTTAACATGATGGATCCGACGTGGAAGATGATGGGGAACAGATTGTTACCATTGGTTTTATATCTAATGTGGTTGGACTGCAGGTATTTGCAGGACAACAAGCTCATTGGAAAACTTGATGTTATAGAGGTTCTTTTCTTGAGATGAACATTGAGTAAAACAGAAACTACAGAAAAGCTTCGGTTTTTGTGTGATGCTTTCTTACTTAAATCTTCGGATTTTGTGTTTAATGATGCAAATTTGGCCTAGACAAAAAAAGGTTTAGTATTTTGGTTAATTATTCCAAATATAAAAGATTACATAACTAATGGCCCCACAAGCTTTCTTGAAATCTAACATTGCTCCTATGCTAGTGTTTAATCATGTTCTTGGGGGTTAAATAATTTCATGGAGATTGCATAGTTCTCTTGACTCTCATCTCATCTAAAGAATAAAAGAGTAAAGAGATTAATGATATCTTAATCCATATGTGAACTTGAATGGAATTAGAGAAATGGGTAACACTTTAAAGAGTTTCTTCTATATTGTCATATTCTCGGAATAATTGTTTCGTAGAGAGTTCTTTGTCTCTCATATCTTTTAATACCAAACAGCAGCTTAACTTTGGTCACAAACGGCGATTGACAATGGGTTTTCAACTTGGATTAACTCCTCTTCATCCCTAATGATCGGGGGTCCTCTTTTTATAGCTTGTTTTCTTGTTAGAGATAGTCATATTGATGAAGACTGATTGGCATTTATGGATTGATTTTACATGGTTATGGAACAAGCCATGTGATCAAAGACTAGATAGAACCATTCGAAAACATGGGAGGACCCATAAATGTAAACTTAAGACAAGTGTGTTAGCTAGCCCTTTTCTTCCTCTTAACTTTGAGCTGCTGTTGGGGAACAATGACGCATCTTTAGATCTGTCATTGTCTTCTCCCACTCAAATTCTCATTTGCTTATGTTTTGTTGGCTCATGAAATAAACTTCTGTATGAGAATCTTTGCTTCTTCTATCTGTTGGATATTTTTTGTGTTGTATTTTTCTGGTTTGTTTTTCTTAAGTTTATGAATGACTGATTTTCTGATGTATATGCAAATGACTGTTTACGCAAATTGTGTATCGGTTTTAATACCAGGAGACGATATCCCTACTTTCATTGTTCATCCAGCGCCGTGCCTTGCCCTCATCAACACTTATCTGTCATTTGCTAGTCACGTGAACCAGTTACAGAGAAGAGAAGAGAGTGTAGTCTTCATTTTTTTCTCTAGGCTATGAAGTTACAACTTTATATCAAGTAGACTATATAACTATCTTACAACCCTAGAGATTCCAACAACGTCCTGAAGATGACACCATACTTAACATCAAGTAGACTATATATTTTTTTTTAAAGCTAGTAGTTGAAATTGCGAATACGTGTATTTAACAAGTTAAATATGTACACAAGTTTTTGTTATTATTATATGTATAAAGGTGAATTAAGTAGCAAGAATATACAGTTACGAATGTTTTCGAAGTTGATTGATTCTGCTTTAAAATCGTTTGTTATTGGTTTTCTAGCTTCTCAATATAGTGTCTGAAACCGAAAACCATGTTATACTATATACTAGGGCGGGGTAATTTATTTAAAGAAATTATTTTGAAATTTAAGAAAATTGTTTTTATCTGAATTTTATAATATAGTTAATTAATAATTATAGATAAAGATGTCAATTTGTAATAATTTGTCTATTTAACCCGTTTTGCAGTGAACTAAAATATTATTTGGGCTAACTCGCAAAAACTTATAATATTGAAAACGTATCTCTAACCCGTTAAATGACTCTAATTTTTGTGGTTAGTCTACGAACTCTTAAAAAAAATAGTATTCTTGTGTCTTAACTTTTTATAAAATTAGTAAAATATTTTTCAAACTTTTGTTCTGATATATATTCTAATAAATTATAGTGAAAAATATCGCAAGATTTTGAATATATTTTTTCCTTGTATCATCTATATATAGATTGATTATTATTTTAAAATATATAATATTAAAAATAATTAAGAAATTAAATAATAAATAACTTCTTTAATGCAAAATAAATACTTAACATATTTTTTTATCACTAATTGTAAAAAACAATTATTTTTTGTTATTTGTAATGACATTTCATGTAATAACTTACTAAACATTAATGCAAAGAGACTTTGAATCTCTTGTTATCTTAGATGTTTTGGTATTCAGTTCGGTTTAACGGTACAATGTTTGGTTCGGATAAGCCGGGATTGTCTGTCTTACAGGGCCGATGTAAAAATTGTTTATATAAATGGGCCTGCTAGCTGTTGTATATCACGATCTTGACCCAATATGAGCCGAATGGGCCTAGTGTGGGTTAGTAGTTAGCACAAAGGGATTGATTACAGTAAGAACAAAATCAATTGATTGATTCAAAACTGTAAAGTGGTCCAAAGAGTATCATATTGCCTGCCTGCAAATCTGGATCCATATAACTCGGATAACGAAGTCTCGTAAGACTTTGGTTTTTTTTTTTTTTAATTTGCGAAGAGAAAGTGTCCATTCTGCAGTTGCAATGGCTTCCTTAACAACATCTTCTTCTTCTTCCCCCCAAAACCCTACTTCCCGTAAGCCACCTGAATCGTTTCCCTACACTCTCCGGTATCCGCCTATGCGGCATGTGGAAGCCTCTGCTCCGGAGTATCTCCGCCGCCGGGTCTCGGCGTCGTATGGCGATAGTCAAGGCAGCGACGGTGGATTCGGATTACTCGTCAAAACGGACCAGTAGCAACGAGCAGAGAGAGACGATTGTGCTTCCTGGGTGCGATTACAATCACTGGCTTATTGTAATGGAATTCCCCAAGGATCCAGCGCCAACCAGGTCCGTTTTTCTCTTATGAATATCGACACATATAAGTTGTAATTGTGTCGTCAATGATGATTCATTTATGGAAACAATGTCGCGCATAGGAAGATTTTGGGTTTTTCACTGAACTGAGTAAAACCTTAAGCTTCAAATTTGCTTTGAAGTTGACCTAGTTTCCAGATTTTGTTCTTAAACTTAATATATCAGTGTTAACATTTAGTCTGACTTAATCTCTTGAGATGTGCAAACACATTGAACACCTGATATAGCTTGTGAGCAAGTTTTCGGCAAATAAGATTTGATGTGTTTGAACTTGACTTCAAAATGAAACTCAAACTCGATATGGAGAAGGGGAACCCAAATCGAGTCTGTCCAGCTGCTTAAAGGATTTGACAGCTACAACACTGTGTTCATATGTGTACTTGGACCATCCAAACTGGTACTCATTGTCGTTATTATGTATGAAAATATGGGGAAGAATTGAAGCATTTGTTTTTTCCATATTTTCCTTCAAGCTATGTATAAATTGCAGTTGTTGTCCATGGCGTCTCTTTGTTAAAGTTGATGTGGACACTACAGTGTAAGCAAGTGATGTATGGAAAAGGATTTTGTGATGTACACTAGAAAATAGCATTAGATTGGGATTCCCGAGTAGAATTTCATGGATAAGGCGGGGAAACTACTGTCTTTTGGCGAGAGATGACTAAAGCTTCGTTCACTATAACTTTGTTGCTGCTGCTGGCTGTTTTTTAGATAACTTGAATCCTATTTACACTTTCGTGCTGCTTTTATAACCAATCCTATTTAAACTTGCTTTGAAGCTGACCTTGTTTCCAGATTTTGTTCTTCAACTTTACCTGAGGGTTGACGTTCATTTATTATGAATATATCAGTGTTAACATTTAGTCTGACTTAATCTCTTGAGATGTGCAAACATATTGAACACCTGATATAGCTTGTGAGCAAGTTTTCGGCAAAAACATTGATGTATTTGAACTTGACTTGAAAATGATGTTTGAGTTTCTCGAACTCAAACACGATATAGAGAAAGGGAACCCAGATTAGAGTAGTAGGCGATCTCAAGCTATTCCAGTTATGCATATGAAAAGCAAAACGTCTTGGATTTGGCTGCAAAAACACTGTGTTCCTATGTGTACTGCTGTTCTTGGAGCATGGCACTCATTAGTGTAATTGTGAACGAAAAATTGGGGGAGGAACAGAAACTTCTGTTTTTGGATATTTTCCATCACGCTATGTATAAATTGCAGATGTTGTCCATTGTGTCTCTTTGTTAAAATTAATGTGGACAGTGCAAGCAAGTAATGTATGGCAAAGGTGTTTGTGGTGGCAGTAGATTGGGACTCCTGACTAAGAATTTCCTGGATAAGGCGGGGAAATGACTGTTTTTGGGCGAGAAATTACTAAAACTTCATTCAGTTTAGTAACCAATCAGTGTTACTTGTGTCCATTTTCTAGAATAACAGATTCTTTGTGTGTGCATATTGAGTGTACTTGTGTCTATTTTCCAGCATGGAAGAGGCAAAGAAGAACATGTATGCATTCAGTACCACCACATATACTGGATTCTAATGCACCATTGACGAAGAAACTTCTGAGAAGTTCAAGGGTGAGTTAGAGTTAGTGATCAAGAAAAGCTTTAATCCTCTTACTGAAAGTGTATATGCTTGTAATCGTCGAAAACCTTCAAGATACTGACCGCTCAGTCTTTCAATTTTCCACAGGTTTGCCTGGAGTTCTCTGGGTTTTGCCTGACTCCTACATAGATGTCAAGAACAAGGACTATGGAGGTAACCCATCTAAGCCTTATTAGTAGTGATTACAATGTGTCTAAGATCTCATGTATCCCTGTTCTGATAATTGGATGGGTTTTTGTTCGGTTTAGGCGACAAGTACATCAATGGAGAGATTATCCCGTGCACATACCCGACATACCAACCAAAGCAGCGCAATAACTCCAAGTATCAAAGTAAGAGGTCCAACAGAAAGAGAGACGGTCCACCTCCTGAGTAGCAGAGGAAACCAAGACAAGAACCAGCCGCTTCTGATTCCTCTTGAACGATGAAGACAGGCCGTTGTAACGGAGTGTGTGAGATTTTGATCGATCGGTTAGTCGGTTGGCTTATTGAGCTCGGATGTAAAATCGATTAATGCTTGGGGAGAAACGAAAGCCGTCGTTTGATTCTTCAGAAAATACCCACCGAAATTTTGAACTTTAGCTTTTTGGATTAATTTTTTTTTTTCCTCCTTTTTTGTTTGCTAAATTTACTTTTCAAATTAAGTTTAGATTATATTTTTTCTTTTTATTATTAATATTAACTTGACATGTGTCACGATCTGCTGAGTTATTATTTTTGAAACATTTTTTTTTATATAATAAGATATAGATATTCCTAAAAACTGAAACCATTCTTTTTCAACCATAGATTCGAACTCGAAAGCAAGCTAGGTTCAATCAAGTTGAAATTATTGCTCAACCTCGTCACCTATCAGCTGCCTTAGATTAATAATTCTTTTGTAACTTTTAATGATACTGAAGATGTAAATGGCCATTTCATATATACTTTTGGGATGTCGTAAAGACATTAAAATCTTGAAATTAATCAATACAATAAAAAAAACTATACACATAGCACATGAGGTTCTTGAAAATTATCCAACAATTAACGTAGAGATCTAAAAAGAAGGAAAAAAAAAAAGCATCTGCATGAGAAACCTAATAAGTCTTATACATCTCACGCTTGGGATTCAAGAAAGTTTCAAAATTAATTCTACAGCCTGACAAAATAAGCAATTTTTTTTTTCCAAATATTTTACTTGAAATTGTTTTAATTATATATTACTACTACTTAACTAGCCGTAGAACCCTACTTTGGCTCCAAATCGCGTCTTAATTCTCGTCCTTTGAGAGTCTTTCAAACACCGACGTCACCCTGGCCACATCACCCCGGAATTACGGGGAGTAAACAGCATACATCTGCTATAAATACCCCTTAATATGCATTTATGAGAGGATCCCGAATTTATTGTTCTCTCTCACATATTACTTGCTCTCTCTCTCTCTCTCTGTACTGTTGTAACAACATTATTTAAAATCCCGAACTGGATTCTCTTGAGTACTAGTTCGAAAATCTAAATAATCTGTCTTGTTTCAACCATAAATAATTAAATACTATAAAAGAGAAAAAAAAAGGAGGAGGGGGATAAAAAGAAGTCAATGTCAACTACATGATGTGGCGCCCATTGTGTTTTCCGCGTAAACAAAAATGATTGACGTTAAAAAAACTTGTGGGTCCCGTCGCTGTTTGACTTCACGCGCTAAAATAAAAATAGTTGACGTTAAAAAACTATTTTATTTTAAACGAGTCAGCGTTGTGGAGAAAAAATTAATTAATCACGCCTTACCGGGAAAAAAAAAAAATTTGATCACTAATATTTTGGTTCCATAAAAATCATTCGACAGTTGAATCTATTTATACGTAATTAACTTCTGATAAATATGTTATGTTATTTGAGGGTTTTAGATATTGCCATTTGAAAAATTACTTATGTTTAGTGAACACCATATTAAATGTTCTAAGAAAATTAGTCAAGAATAAACCTAAACGAAAAAAAAAATTATTCAGAAATTATATATTTCAAAAAAGAAAGAAATCATTCTAAATCTAAAACCTACAAATAAAAGAAAGGGAAAAAAATAAAAAAAAATGTCAAAGTAACTAAAAGAAGGCCGGTCACTAGCGAGTAAAGGTGAGCACGGAACAGATATGTCAGAAGATTCTACTATTTGTGATTTGCTCCGATATATACTCTAGTACGGAATACTTGATTAATTAACACTAGTAACAACGACCAATTTTATAAAAATGTAGCCGAGGACTGATTGTCAAGTTCTTAGCAGTGACCATGACACCAATGGTTTCGATAGGCACCAACTAGCCTTTCCAATGTCTAAAGCAAGCTACAATTCAAATAATAGCACAATTACAGTTTAATTCGAAAATATCTTAATCATACCTACCAGAAGAAAACTATAATACTACAGTAATTTATTATACACATAATAATTTTTTGTTCACTTTTGTATAGACAGTCAATAGGAATTAAAATGAAAAAAAAAATGCAGATTAAAGAACAGCAAGCGTTGCATTAATCCAGATTAACTCGTACAAGGAGAGCCAGAGTCACTCATCCCTGTAGTATGCAAGCACAGGTCACTACAGCCACTAGGGCTGGGCAAAATATCCGGAACCGAAGAACCGAACCGAACCCGACCCGAAAAAAGGGAACCGAACCGAACCCGGAACCAAAAAAATACCCGAACGGATCCTAGACTCCTATACCCGAAGAACCGAAACCGAACCCGAACCGAACCGAGAACCGAATGGGTACCCGAAATATAATTATACACCCAAAATATTAATTATATTTAGACTTGATATAACCCAATTACCCAAAATTATAATTATAAAATCCGAAGATATCAATTATTGTTAGACCGAAATATCTAAAATAATAAAAAAATCTGAAAATTCTTAATTATATTTAACAAAATTTAACCAAATTTTATTCAAATTTAGCATTTTATTAGTTTTTTTTCTATATTTCAGGTACCCGGAACCGACCCGAACCCGAAAAGACCCGAACCGAACCCAAACCGAACCCGAACCGAATTTTATAAATACCCGAATGGGTCCTTCAACCCTATACCCGAAAAACCAGATACCCGAAAGAACCGACCCGAACCCGAACGGATACCCGAATGCCCACGCCTAACAGCCACTAACAACAAGGTATACATAAGATAGCAAAAACTCTGTAAGTGAACCAAAAAATATGTAACGACTATTTTTTCGTTCCAAACCGTAAAATCAACAAGAATCTCAGGTATCACGACAAGCATAGAATGACAATTACAGGATGAAGCAGTTTATATAACTGTCTTGGAAAGAACAACAAAAATCTCATTCCCAGAGAATCTAGCTACAACAGAAACCAATGATCTATCCCACTATCTATCTCACTATCTACCCCTATCTTGCCTCGGAGATGTTTCTGATTGCCTACTTGAACCTTCTCCCTCCCTGTCGTTATGATCTCTTCTAGATCTTTCCTTCAATTTCTCCCTATCATGTGGCCGTCCTGGTCTCTTTTGTTCCCTCCTATCATAAGAATCTCTTGACCTTGGCTCCCTTTCCTCCCTTTCCTCCCTTTCCACTCTTTCTCTTTCTCTAGGGCGGCCGTATGAGGTATCTCCATGACCTTTTTCTCTGTAATTTTTCTCTTCCGCATCATGTTTGAAATCTCCTCTGTGGCCAAAACTCGTACCACCCTTTTTGGCACCATTGAACTTGTCATGATCCCACCTGGAACTTCTATCCTTCTCATGACCCCAACCAGTATTTGTAGCTCTCTGTCCATAAGAAAAGAGTGAAAGAAAATAAATGAGAAGAACAGATCGAGTCCTATCAACAAGCATGTTTTTATTCAAAATGTTAAAGACCAAGTACAATAGCAGGCTCCTAAAAGCAATTGTTCACTTACTTTCTCATCGTGGGAAAATTTGCAAGAATCTCCACGAGTACACTCTCCTCTCTGAAAAGCTCTGCATACCCAACCAGTATTTGTAGCTCTCTGTCCATAAGAAAAGAGTGAAAGAAAATAAATGAGAAGAACAGACTGAGTCCTATCAACAAGCATGTTTTTATTCAAAATGTTAAAGACCAAGTACAATAGCAGCTCCTAAAAGCAATTGTTCACTTACTTTCTCATCGTGGGAAAATTTGCAAGAATCTCCACGAGTACACTCTCCTCTCTGAAAAGCTCTGCATACCCAACCAGTATTTGTAGCTCTCTGTCCATAAGAAAAGAGTGAAAGAAAATAAATGAGAAGAACAGACTGAGTCCTATCAACAAGCATGTTTTTATTCAAAATGTTAAAGACCAAGTACAATAGCAGCTCCTAAAAGCAATTGTTCACTTACTTTCTCATCGTGGGAAAATTTGCAAGATTCTCCACGAGTACACTCTCCTCTCTGAAAAGCTCTGCATACCCAACCAGTATTTGTAGCTCTCTGTCCATAAGAAAAGAGTGAAAGAAAATAAATGAGAAGAACAGACTGAGTCCTATCAACAAGCATGTTTTTATTCAAAATGTTAAAGACCAAGTACAATAGCAGCTCCTAAAAGCATATTATCTAAGGAGATTGTTCACTTACTTTCTCATCGTGGGAAAATTTGCAAGATTCTCCACGAGTACACTCTCCTCTCTGAAAAGCTCTGCATACCCAACCAGTATTTGTAGCTCTCTGTCCATAAGAAAATAGTGGAAGAAAATAAATGAGAAGAACAGACTGAGTCCTATCAACAAGCATGTTTTTATTCAAAATGTTAAAGACCAAGTACAATAGCAGCTCCTAAAAGCATATTATCTAAGGAGATTGTTCACTTACTTTCTCATCGTGGGAAAATTTGAAAGAATCTCCACGAGTACACTCTCCTCTCTGAAAAGCTCTGCATACACCACGTGCCTCTCTCTTCTGCCGTTGCGTCTCATCATCTTCCTCTTCTCGCTTAGTGTACTTGCTACAATGGTCCACCCTAATGGTCCGTCCCAACACCTGAGCTCCATTCAGATTATCTGCAATTTTAAAATCAGAATGTAATCAAATCACAACATCTCAAGAACCAGTGTGCAAGAGAGAGAGAGAGAGAGAGAGTGTGTGTGTGATATAAGGAGAGTTTTTGACTAACCAACAGCGAGAGTGGTACTTCTTTGATCTTCATATGCAAGAAACGCAAAACCCTTAGATTTGCCAGTAACCTTGTCTCGGATAAGATTGACATCAACAAGTTCACCATACCTACAGAATCCACAAAGAAAATACATTAAAAAAAAAAAACTAATTAGAAACAAAAGCTTATAAAAACCCAATACCTAGGAAGAGAATTTCAGAGTACTACTGAACCAGGTCTATAGCAATTCACTTACTGTGCGAAAACGGCGAGGAGATCACCCTCGGTGAGGTCGTAAGCTAAGCCTCCGACGAAGACATAGGCAGAATTTGTGTACTTGCCGTGCCATGACGCCTCTTCAGAAATCCCTAGATCTGATTCCTTACCGTTTATTTTCTTCGAAAACTTGAAGGCATATTTCCTCAGTCGGAGGGTAAGTGTTGTGAATGCTTTCTTCACTTGGTCTAATTGACCATACACGTCAATGACCATATCCTTATCTCCCCAGTCCTTAAACTCCATACGTGTACCAGATGACATCTTCGTATTGAAGAGGAAATTAGGGTCCAATCCGTCAGGGCACCTTGTGACCAGAAACTTAACAGTGGCTAGCCCACTGGATTGGTCAACAAGGTAAGGAAAAGCCATGTTCGCAGCGTCTTCAACGGGAGAATGCTCCTCGCATATCTGTTTCAAAAAGAGAATATTATAATATCTAAAATCTAAAATTATTTCACAGTAACATAAATATCAATCACCTCAAGAGCAGATACAGTAATGATGCTCTCCTCCTTCAAGTCTGTAATGTCAAAATAGGCTTTTGACATCTTCTCAATTGTAAGAAGTCTGATATGCTTCATACCAATAAGATGTTTTACTCTTTCTCTTGGAATTAGGAGAGAGAAAGAGACATGTCTATGTTCTGCTAAAACAAACATCGTTTCAGTATGCTTTTTAAGATACTGCAGCCTCTCAAGGCATGCGGCACCTGATTTCTTGAGAATACGCGACATGTTTTTAAGGTCATCCTGACCATGGTCAAGCTCAAGAAGCCTGATTTGTTCAGCATAGGTCCACATCCCTACAATGTAGGAACATGTGAAAGAGGGGAATACATTTAGGATAATAATTGTATTAAAACCAATAAATCCATCAATAACCCATCAGAAAAACCCAGAAAATCTGGACACAAAAGGTTATCGGAGAGAATGAACCCAAGAATCATCAATAACCCATCAGAAAAACCCAGAAATGTTATCGGAGAGAATCATCAATAACCCATCAGAAAAACCCAGAAAGAATCAACCCAAGATAAAAAAAAAAAAAAAAAAAAAAAAAAAACTCGACAATTAGATCCCAACTAATTCCGATTAAATCCTGGAAAATCCGGGTTGAATTATCTACAATAGAACGAAAGCAAGACGCTTTAACAGTCGCTGAACTTTGAAATTGACAGAAACCTAAAAAAACACCAGAAAACGAAACCACAAGAGGAAAGCAAAAGCAGAACTGTGTGGAAGAAGCTAACCTCGGAGGAAATTAACCGACGGGATGAGCGATTTTGGGAGAGATAAAACGCGAGGCGGTGCGATTCGGCGCAGATCGAGGAAGAACAACGAACGAAGGTGAAGCTTGTTTCTGGAAAAGAAGAAAAAAATCAGGCTTGTGAAGTCGTCTTTTAGGGTTGGTTAAAAAAAAAACAATCCCTTATCCCTTTTATATACGCAGTGATGTATTGTCAAAAAAAATATTAAAAAATTCGGTATAAAATTTTACGTCGCCTGAGAGATTCGAACTCTCGCGGGGAAACCCCATGTACTTAGCAGGCACGTTACTTTTAGTAGCACGTGACTTCAAACCCCCGATAAAATTACTAAAATAATTAAGAACATGTTATTAACTCTAATAAAATCTAAAATTTAAAGATATTTCAACAAATCCGAAATTGATATATAATTGTGTATTTCATAAATAAAATGCATGATACTAAATTCGATGGTCTGCATTACACATATTATCCATTCATATTGTTAAATTCTCGTAAACTACTAAATTTTGTTTTATGAGTTCTAAAATTCGTAATAAGAACCAATGAACCATACACTGAAATTTGTTAATGTGTTTAACAGCAAAGAAACAAGTTCATTGTACTTTATTAGAATGTTTATATTGTTACGATCTACAATTTCAGTTACATTGTGTCAAATCTATATATAATGCATAAGAGTATGTGAAGATTTAAGCAAACAAATATCTTATTAATACGGTATGAAAACAATATACATGGTAAAAATGTTATTCGTGTACATGTTATATATCGGCAGATTTATAAGTATCTTCTTTAATTTCAACAGTGCATGCTATTGACCATTATTCTTATATATGTCCATTTCATCCGGATTTTTGTTTTATTTTTGATCATCATCTATTCGGATTGTATATTTTATTCAAACCAGTACGAAAGCATATAAGAAGGGAATATGTATCAAATGGAGTGTATCTAAAGTAAAACCTTTAGACATGCTAGTTATTTCCCGAATTAATCAAGTTTGAAAGTATGACAGGTTCTCTTAAAAAGAAAATGCTTTTTATTTTGATTGAATTTTCTGGTATAGTACTATTTATTTATGCTTTTACATTTCTAGTCGTACAAATAAAGTGAATATTATGGTTGTATATTAAAATTTAAAAGTAACAACGAGCAAAAAGTAACTCGCTCCTCAAGTTTGTTTAATTTGACATCATATGTATCCAAAAGAGGACTATTATGATCATATATCATATATAAAATAAATATTTAACAATGTGATTTTAACAAGAAAAACAATCATTGATCACATATTGTTCCAATATAGGGGATTTTGCAATCTTTGCAATCGTGCATTTGTGAATTATTTGTACCGGCTCATAACCACATAGCTGACACCTTTGATCAACCTTCAAACGTTTCCTTATCAAGGCATCCGCAACAAAACATATTATTATGTATTACTCTCCACCAAAAGAATTTAAGCTTCGGTGGTATATTAATTAGCCACAAATTAATGATGACTTGCTCTTTTGGCCTCGTCAGATAGAGAATGAGAGTATACATGCTAATTTGCTTGCTCTTTCGAGATCTTCCTCTTAATATAATAACCAGATTTAACATAATCCATACTGTAGTTATACTTTGTCATAGCTGGACTATCTTATTTATATCCTCCCGCACATATCAAATAAGTTAGATTGTAGTGATATCAACGTTTATAAAAACTATGTTTGAAGTAACATTAAAAAAAAATTTGAAATATTGTTTACATTATGTTAACAAATAAATGTTTTGTTAAATATATTTGAAAAATATTTTGTGTGTCAAAACGTATTATGTGTTAAAGGAAAACTCAATTAAATTTTAAAATCATTCTTTCGAGTAACAAATTGAGAAATTAGTTAGAGATTATCTAAACCCTGGATAATAAACACAAAATCATAAAATGCAGGGACATAGAAATTTAAATTTATTTGAAAAGTTTATAAATTTTGTTTTGTTTAGCTATACGAATGATTTTGACCACATAGTTCATCAGAAATATTTAATCTCAGCGTTCTTGAAATACTTCTAATAATTCAACACAAGTAATTAAATTTTGGTTTAGTTACGGTAGCCAAATGAAGGAACTACAATGCCTGACCAACTTGCGAATAAAGAGATAAGCAACAGCCTATTATCATTACCTCACTGTTCATACATGCAGAAATACAATTTTCTATGAAGGGCTACTTGGTACCTTACAATTATTTTGTAGACTCTATATTAGTTTATTAAACTATCAAAGTGATCCTTTTTTGTCAGTTACTGGAAAACGAAAAAAACATTTGATATACTCATAATTATGGTTAATAATGTGCTCAAACTTCACTTAGATAATTTTAAAAGTTTGAATAGTTAACCTTTTTTGGAACATCGTGAAAACCTTAGTTGGAAGTAAATAAAACCATAATTTAATGAGTGAATTAAAAAAAAAACTAGTGAAAAACATTAAAATATTGACTTTTAGTAGCACGTGACTTCAAACCCCCGATAAAATAACTAAAATAAGTAAGAACATGTTAACTCTAATAAAATCTAAAATTTAAAGATATTCAAACAAATCCGAACTTTATATATAATTGTGTATTTTCTAAATAAATTTGTAAATATGCATGATACTTAATTAAGTGGTAAACTTTTTTTTTTTTGAACTAAATTAAGTGGTAAACTTTCAAACTGCATTACTCATAACAATAGCATTCATATTGTTAAATTCCCGTAAACTACTAAATTTTGTTTTATGAGTTTTAAAATCGTAATAAGAACCAATGAAACAAACTATACACAGAAATTTGTTAGTGTATTTAACATAAAAGAAACAATTTCATTGTACATTATTAGAATGCTTCTATTGTTATGATCTACAATTTCAATTACATTAATTGTGTCAAATCTATGTATAAATGCATAAGAATATGTGAAGTGTTAAGCAAACAAATATCTTATTCATACGATATTAACATGTTAACACAATATATCATATTACATATACATGGTAAAAAAATGTTATTCATGTACATGTTATATCTCAGTAGATTTATAAGTATCTTCTTTAATTTCAACAGTGCCGTTAGAGCTGTCAATGGGCGGGCGGTCCATTGTCCGTCCATGTCCAACAAATTATGGACGGTCTTGGACAAGTCCAAAATAGAAGCGGGTTTAAATGGACAATGTCCAATTTTGCCCATGGACAAAATGGACCGGACAAGTTGGACATTGGGCCGCCCGAAATACATAAAATGTTAGGTCAAAATCAATTTGGGAGTTTTTTTAGAAATCAGAAACACGATTTTTTCAGTTTGTGTTTTGGTCAAAACACTGTGTCGTTGACCATTATTCTTAGATATGTCCATTTCTTCCGGATTTTTGTTTTATTTTTGATCATCATCTGTTCGGACTGTATATTTTATTCAAACAACTACGAAAAAATATAAGACCAAGTGCAATAGGAAGGGAATTTGAGTGTTTTTAGATCCAATAGGTAGGCAAATCAAAAAGACAAATTATCAATCCATGCGACAAAGGGAAATTTTCCCTTCCGTGAATTTTGTGTAGGCCCCACATCAAATATGATGTGGTGGCATTTGATTGGTTCTCTGGTTTTTTTTTTTTTTACATTTTTCTTAAATGTTATTTTTACTTAATAATTGATCTAAAAAAAAAAAAAAATTACACCATTATTTTTTATTTCTTAACATCTATAAATAAAGTCTAGGTTCATATCATTTGAACATCAAAAAAAATCTCAAGATTTAACATTCTCTTTTAATTTCTTCTCATACATTATCACTCTCTTTCGTATTTTTTTTTTCAATTTTCAACATCCTTATGGATCCATCTCGCAATTACAATCTCCTACCAAATTATGGTTTTCCAAACCCTCAAAATCCAAACACACAACCACCAAATCCAAATACACAACTCCCAGAAAATCTTATAAATTCGGGAATGCATCTAAATTTTCAAATGCCATATATGATGCCACCAAATTTTGGCATGTATGTTTGGTTTGTCTTTATTAATAATAACGAGTGTTGTTTATTTATTTAGAAACTGAGTATTTTATTTGAATCATTAAAATAATATATTTTATATATTAATCAACTCTAATTAAAAAAACAAATTATATATTAGTTATTATAATCAACTCTAATTTTTTTACATTATAAAAATTATTTTGTGTGATTATAAATATATTAATAGTAATAGTATTTATAGAATGTATAACATATATAAAATAATAAAAATAAAATAAATAAATATAAAATGAATTATATATGATGGAGTGATGTGGAGGAAAGAGAAAATGAGTTGGAGGAAAGAGAAAATGATTTGCCTTCCTATTGTGGAGTTGAGTGTGAATTAAAAAATTGAAATGATGTGGAATGAGAATAAAATGATGTGGAGGGAATATAGGATGAGAAATTTGTCTTCTTACTGGAGATGGTCTAAGAAGGGAATATGTATAAAATGGAGTATCCAAAGTAAAACTTTTAAACATGCTAGTTATTTCCCGAATTATTCAAGTTTAAAACTGTGCCATTTTCTCTTAGAAAGAAAACGCTTTTTATTTTGATTGAATTTTCTGTTATAGTACTATTTATTTATGGTCTTACATTGCTAGCCGTACTAATAAAGCGAATAGTATGGTCGTATATTAAAAGTAACAACGAGCAAAAAGTAAATCGCCCCTCAAGTTTGTTTAATTTGACCATATGTATCCAAAAGAGGAATATTATGATCAGATATCGCTTTAAAATTTGGCCTCGTCAGATAGAAAATGATAGCATGTACATGCTGATTTGCTTGCTCTTTCGAGATCTTCCTCTGGATACAATAACCAGATTTAACATAATACATACCATTGTTAGTAAAGACCCAAGAGAGAGCATCACTTACTGATGTAGTTATACTTGGTCGTAGCTGGACTATCTTATCCATATCCTCCGCACATATCAAATAAGTTTGCTTGTAGTGATCCCAACGTTTATAAAAAATTGAAATATCTGTTACATGTTAGAGAATAATACTATATATGTTAACAAATAAAAAGTTTTGTTAAATATATTTGCGTTAAAGAAAAACTCAATTAAATTTTAAAATCAATATTTTGAGTAACAAATTGAGAAATTAGTTAGAGATTATATCTAAACCCTTGATAATAAACACAAAATCATATCAAAATAATAAAATGTAGGGATATAGAAATTTAAGTTTATTTGAAAAGTTTATAAATTTTGTTTTATACGAATGATTTTGACCACATAGTTTACAGAAATTTTAAATCTCAGCGTTTTGTTTTAATACTTCTAATGATTCAACACAAGTAATTTTATTTTGGTTTCGTTACGGTAGCCGAATGAAGGTATTCCAATTTGGTTCCTGGAACTACAATGTCTGAACAACTTACGAATAAAGAGGTAAACAACAGCCCTACTGTTCATTATTAGAAGGGCTGTTCATATATGCAGAAAAATAATTTTCTATGAAGGGCTACTTGGTACCTTAACAATTATTTTATAGACTCTATATTACCTTAACAATTAGTTTATTAAACTATCAAAGTGATCCTCTTTTGTTTAATTACTGGAAAACGAAAAAAGCATTTGATATACTCAACATTATGTTAATAATAATGTGCTCAAACTTCACTTAGATGAATTTAAAAGTTTGAATAGTTGGCCTTTTTTTGGAACATCGTGAAAACCTTAGTTGGATTGAAACAAAACCAAAATTTAATGAGCGAATTAAAAAAAAAAAAAACTAGTGAAAAACATTAAATATTGACAATCGTTGGATGTTAAAATAAACCAAAACTTTAATGAGTTACTTAAAAACAATAGTGAAACATATTAAAATATAAAAATAATTTCTATTGACAGCACAAGATAAGACACTGAAAAGAGAGTTTAATAAGAAAACAAATTATTTGCTGGAATATAATACTCATTTATTTGTTGATAAAGGCTTCTTGGGTATAGTAGAATAGAAAAGACTTTTGGATGTGACGTATGAGACAAAAGTCCGGATAATCCTATGATATAATAGAGTCTTCGAATCATAGAGTGTGTCAGATATTATTTTTATATAGAGGCATGCAGCAGGCATAGTCTCTATTTTAATACACAAACTGTTTTTTTTTTGTAATTATATTTTTTCATCCGATAACATATTTACGAAACTGCTATTTCCGCTTTAATTTGTATATTACAATTTATAAGATTCGAAATCTTCGGAGTTAAAAAAAAAAACTAGTGTTAAAAAGGATAATTCAAGTGCTGACGATAACTTAAAAACCTTTCAGACTATAATTTTAATTTGATATATTTAAAAATCCAACTAGGGTTTTAGGATGATCCAAAAAAAGGCAAAACATCATAATAAACGACATCCTTTATCTAAAAATAGCCCAATCCAATGGCCATTTTTTAAAATTTTATTTTGTATATTTATGGATCTCTCTTTTACTTTGTTTTCTAATAATGACAAAAGGAAGGTTAGGTTATGGGTTCAAAGCCCAACTAAAAGTCAAAGCCCGTGTTTCTAGCCAAAAACGTAAAATTTTATTTTCCAACCAAAAACGTAAAATCTTATTTTTCCGTCAAAAATATAAAATCCCGTTTTTTCGCAAAAAACGTAAAATCCTTTTTTCCGGTCAAAACTGTAAAATTCTAATTTTCTGTCAAAAACAGAAAATTTTGTTTTTCCGTAAAACACGTAAAATCCCGTTTTCAAGTCAAAAATGTAAAATCCCGTTTTCCCATAATAAAAAAAATATATCGTTTTCCCGTCAAAAACGTAAAATCTCATTTTCCCATCAAAAACTTTAAATCCCGTTTTCCCGTTAAAAACGTCAAATCACATTTTCCCGCCAAAAAGGTAAATTCTTGTTTTCCCGTAAAAAAAAATAAAAACCTGTTTTCCTGCAAAAAAATGTCAAATCTTGTTTTCCTAGCAAAAACGTAAAATATTGTTTTACCGCAAAAAACATAAAATCATGTTTTTTCGCAAAAGCTTAAAATCACATTTTTAACGTAAAATCTCGTTTTCCTGCCAAAAACGTAAAATCATGTTTTTCGTAATAAACGAAAAATCTCGTTTTCATGCAAAAAAATGTAAAATCCCGTTTTCCATCGAAAATATCAAATCTTGTTTTTCTGCCAAAAACGTAAAATCTCGTTTTACTCCAAAGAAACGTAAAATTCCGTTTTTCCGTCAAATTTTTTTTTAAAATCCCATTTTCTTGCCCTAACACGAAAACGGAATACAAAAGTAATAACAAAATTAAATTATTTTCGTAAATATTAAATTTAAAGTATAGTAATATTTTCTATGTAATGGTTAAATAAATACTTTTAGGGACTAAAAATGAATTTTTTTTTATTTTCTGGTTATTAATTTATTATTTTCGTAATTATTTTTTAAATTATATATAAGATCCGAGATCTTATAATCGGGTCAAAAGGATCCACATATTTTTAAACCGGATCACAATAAAATAAATCTAAAACAAAATAAAAAAACATATTACTTACCCAATCAAAACATAACATTAATACAAGTGGCATTCATTGACATCATCTTTTTGATTGGCTGAGAATCATCAATCACTTAAGTGTCTTCTCAATTAATAGTAAGATATATTTTTACGGATGATCTAAATTTATTTTTTTCATTTTATCGATTTAGTTTTTATTTTTACGGATTATAAAATATTAAATTATAAATTTGTGCGATACTTATATTGTAAGGAAATAAAGTAAAGTAAGTGATTGAAATAGACGTTGAGTAGTTGAGAAGGGAAATTATCATTATATTTTATGTTTTTTTTATACAACAATTCATGAGTTTTCACGAAAAGGATAAGCACCGATTTCATCATATGACTCACGATAATTTTGTGATGTAATTATGCTGATCTCTTGCAATTAATGGATAAACAATTATAAATTATTTTATTATTGAATGATTGAGTAATAATGTTCTACATTATTATTTTATGCTTAAATCTCAACTTATGAAAAATATAGTTTCAATTTTAATAGATTTTCGTCTCTTCTGTGTATGATTAAATCGTCTCAATATTATGTTGAAATTATTCAGTAGATCAATAAGATGTTAACTGTTAGAAAAAATTTGATGTGAGATATATTAGATATTATATTTTTTAAAATGAAACGTTCATGTTATAGAATTATAGAACTTAAGAGATCAAGAACTTTAAGATCAAACACAATCTTTATTGCTTTAGAAAAGAGTCTCCTCAATAAAAACTAAAGCTCACAAACTCTCAATCTCTCAAAACTACTTAAGTTATGGCACATCCCACCATCTCCTTATATAATGACTGTAAATCCTAATTCTACTAGAACTCCTAAAATAGAAAACCTATTCCTAAAACACATAGGAATGGTCCTAATCCTAAGTCTCCTAGGATTAGGTAGTATTCCTTTTCTCAAGTTATTTCAAGCTTAATCCAACATTGTCACCCTTAAGCTTGAAAGCACATTTTGATACGTCTTGAACTCCGATGAGACTCCTCATTTCGCAGAACTTAATTCTTCCAAGAGGTTTTGTCAAGATGTCCGCCTTTTGCTCAGTCCCGGGCACATGTTCAACCTCAATTTGTTCGTTCTCCACACACTCTCTTATGAAGTGAAAACGAGTATGTATGTGTTTACTACGGCCGTGAAACACTGGGTTTCTCGTGAGAGCAATTGCCGATTTATTATCTATCCGAAGGACAGTTTTCTCACAGGGTGATCCCATCACCTCACCAAGTAATTCTTGTAACCAAATCGCTTGCTTAGCAGCCTCTGTAGCCGCCATAAACTCAGCTTCGCATGATGACAACGCCACCGTCTCTTGCTTTTGTGAACTCCACGTAATTGGATTTTCTCCGAGATAGAACACATGTCCGGTCGTACTCTTTCCGTCATCTGGATCAATGTTATGGCTACTGTCGCTGTAACCCACCAAGTTACATAATGAACCAAGACGATCTTGATTTGCATATACCAGTCCTAAAGAGATTGTTCCATGTAAATATCTTAGTACTTGTTTCATGGCTGCTCCGTGACACTCTTTAGGACTCTGCATATACCTACTCAAAACACCCACGGCATAGGATAAATCCGGTCTTGTGTGCAACAAATAACGAAGACAACCAATTAACTTCCGATATCTTGTTGCATCAATTTCTACATCCTTTTCCGCCTTGGTGAGTTTCAGGCCGGAGTCCATCGGCGTTTTAGTAGCATTACAATTTTTCATCTCAGCTTCTTCAAGGATTTTCATCGCATATCTTTCTTGTTTGAGTGTAATTCCTTCACCACTTTGAGTTACTTCGATGCCAAGATAATACGTTAGTACTCCAAGATCGCTCATCTCGAATTTTGACGACATGTCTTCTTTAAACTTGAGTATCTCCTTAATACAAGATCCTGTGACAAGCAAATCATCCACATAAACGGCCACGAGAAGGATAAATTCTTTTCCTTGCTTACGGTACAGGGAGGGTTCCTTGGTGCATTTACTGAAATTTAGTTCCTTGAGTATTGTGTTCAACTTGTTGTTCCAAGCCCTTGGTGCTTGTTTTAGTCCATAGAGTGCCTTATTTAGCTTGTAAACTTTGTTCTCACTTCCTTTGGTTGTAAATCCTTCCGGTTGGCTTACGTATACTATCTCTTTCAACTCTCCATGAAGAAACGCTGTCTTTACGTCAAGGTGATGTACTTCCCAACTATAGGATGCTGCGAGTGCAAGAATAAATCGTATAGTCTCTATACGTGCTACCGGAGCAAACACTTCGTCGAAATAAATACCGTGCCTTTGGACATAATCTTTCGCAACTAGTCTTGCCTTGTATTTATTAATACTACCATCAGAATTTCTTTTGACCTTAAACACCCATTTTAGACCAATCGGTTTTGCACCTACAGGTAGATTGACCAAATCCCACGTCTTGTTCTTTGTTATCGAAGTGATTTCCTCTTCACATGCTTTGACCCATTCCGTAGATTCTTTAGCTTCTTCATAGTTCCAAGGTTCATCGTTAATCATCAGTAGAAGACGCTCACTTTCGATTTCTGCCAATAGGATGTAGTCTTCCAAGTAGTTTGGTGGTTTGCTTTGCCTTGTGGTTCTTCGAGGCTGAGCCGCATGACTTATTTCGATCTCTGCTTCCCCACCAGCTCCATTATCGATCTCTGCTTCTCTATTGGTGTGATTTTCTTCGTTATCGAAGGAATTTTCTTCACCGTTTCCATTGTTTTCTCTGTTATTATCTTCTTCCGCTATGTCTGCGTTTTCCATCGTATCTTGATGTGAAATCCCACGATTTCCATGAACTCCAATTGTAACTGTGAAGTTACCAGGTATATTACTCACTGGATTTTCCCCGGAAGTCCAGCTCCATTCTCGAGATTCATCAAACTTCACGTCTCTGCTTACCACAATTTTTCGATTTACCGGATCATATAAGCGATATGCTTTTGATCCTGGTTCAGTTCCTAGATGGACTAACATTCTCGATCGATCGTCAAGCTTTTTTAGGTGTGGTGTTTCGATCCTTGCAAACGAGACACATCCGAAGACTCGTATATGCTCGATATTGGGTTTTTTGTGTCGCAAAGCTTCGTATGGAGTATGTTCCTTGAGTGATCTTGTCGCCACCCTGTTTATCAGATATGTCGCATGTCTTATTGCCTCCCCCCAGAGAAAATTCGGAAGTTTCATGTGTTTTAACATACTTCGGGTCATCTCCAACAAGGTCCTATTTCGTCTTTCGACTACTCCATTCTGCTGAGGCGTGTATGGAGCCGTTAGATGTCGTTTAATCCCGGAGTCGTCGCAAAACGAGTTGAATTCTTGAGAAACGAACTCACCTCCCCTGTCTGTTCTAAAAGTTTTGATTCTTTCTCCAGTTTCTAGCTCAATTAAGGATTTGAACCTTTTAAACTTTGAGAGTGCCTCACTTTTCTCCTTCAAGAGTAACGTCCACATATATCTTGAGTAGTCGTCGATTAGAACGAAAATATACCTGTTCTTTGCCGCCGTGCTCGGTGTTATGGGACCGCAAAGATCACCATGCACTAGCTCCAAAATAGTTGTTGCTCGGTACTTGGTGGATTGTGGAAAAATCTGTCTTGTTTGTTTTTCCGAGCAAACATGAACCACACAGCTCCTTTTCAATGGTTATGTTCGGAACACCAACTACCAGTTCTCTTTGAAACATTGATCTCATATTCTCAGTATTTATATGCCCCAATCTTGCGTGCCATCTTGCCGAGTCACTCATTGTTTTTGTTTGTAAACACATGTTGTTATTTAATCCCATGCGTACCTTGTATAATCTGTTCTTTGATCTTTTCGCCTTAACCAATAGCTTGCCGTCTCGATCATGTAAGGTTAGGAAGTCTTCTCTCATTCTAACATCACATCCGGATTCCGTCGCTTGTCCGAGGCTGATTATGTTACTCTTTAATTCCGGGATGAAGTAGACATCGGTCATAATTCTTTGTTCCCCATTCTTATCGATGAAAGAAATTGAACCTTTGCCTTTAATATCTATTCTCGAGTCATCGCCAAATCTTACCTTTCCTGTGATAGCTTTATCTAGTTTTGAGAAATACATATGATTTCCGGTCATATGGTTGCTAGCTCCGTTGTCGAGATACCACATATCATCTTCGGCACTTGTCTCGTAATTGCTTGGTACGACGTTTTGCTCATTCAGGAAGACTACTTCATGCATCATCAGCTCATCTGCTTCTTGTGTATCAATTTCTTTGTCTTCTTGAGTTTCTTGTAGTTTAAGTAACCGATCCGGACAGTCTTGTGCAAAGTGCCCCGTTTTATCGCATCTATAACATACAACTCTAGACAAATTTCTTCCTTGTCTATAGTTATAACTTTGTTGTTGTCCACGACCTCGACCACCTTGGGCGTTGAACCTTCCGCCACGCCCTCGCCCTCTGCTGCCTCTTTGAAAGTTATGATTTGGTTGTGATTGTGAATCCATGTTTGTAAACATAAGTTTACTTGGTTCTTCTTGTGTTTCTTCATCGTCACAAATCCTCTCTTCATAAGCTTTCAAGCGACCCACTATGTCTTCAAAGCTGGTATTTTTTAAATCCAGTACTTGCTCGAGAGAAGCAACTATATGAATGTATTTCTTCTTTGGCATGCTGCTTAGAAATTTCTTGACTAATTTCGATTCTGCAATACTTTCACCTAAGGCAGCAGATTTCGAAGCAATTTCTGTTAGTTTTCCCGAAAAACTATGAATTGTTTCGGTGTCCTTCATCTTCAACCTATCGAATTCGGTCATCAAGGTTTGGAGTCGTGCTTCCCGGACTCTGTCTGCTCCAACATACCGGGTTTTAATTGCCTCCCAAACTGCCTTGGATGTGTCAAGTGCTCCGATCTGCAAGGTAAGAGTTTCAGGTATCGATTGGAATAGAAGTGCGGTTGCCATATTGTTTTTATCTATGTTATCCGTCCCTGGTTCGATGGTTTCCCAAACTCGATGGACTTTGAGAGCCATCGTCATCTTGATTGCCCACACCGTGTAGTTTGTACTACTTAACATTGGGCAATGAATAGACGATAGATTAGCTGATGGACTACTCTCCATCGTCCTTGCTGCAACGATATCTCCCATGGTTTGGTTTCAGCGGCTGTAGGTTCGCAGGATCTTCGTTGATTGGATCTACTCACGTAACCTTTATTCTCTGATACCAATTATAGAATTATAGAACTTAAGAGATCAAGAACTTTAAGATCAAACACAATCTTTATTGCTTTAGAAAAGAGTCTCCTCAATAAAAACTAAAGCTCACAAACTCTCAATCTCTCAAAACTACTTAAGTTATGGCACATCCCACCATCTCCTTATATAATGACTGTAAATCCTAATTCTACTAGAACTCCTAAAATAGAAAACCTATTCCTAAAACACATAGGAATGGTCCTAATCCTAAGTCTCCTAGGATTAGGTAGTATTCCTTTTCTCAAGTTATTTCAAGCTTAATCCAACACATGTTATATAAGATCTGCCACTAATCATTTGATAAAATTGACCAAACGCTCTTATTGATGGGCCACGTCAATCTAGTTGACACGGTAATTACCACTGGGCCCAATATTTAACGATGGGCTAAATCTATCTAGTTCCTGCGGTGATTGAATTTGGGCTTCTTTTTTTTGTTCTCGCTAAGTGAAGGTTGTGGAATCTTGATTGATATTCAAAACAATTTAAAATGATAGGTGATTATTTAAACATATAAGGATTAAAATAAAAATATATAAACTAGTAAATGATATGATTTTAAAATTATTACATAAGTCATTAAGAAAACCATTTCGAATATATGATCTTCGGTAGTTTAACTCGAGATGCTTCTCACACTTCTCTAGGGTAGACATGTATTGTGCCTTCCCCATTACATACATGTCTAGGCTGTTTGGGCTCGTAACTCTTTTATTTCATATGCAATTCACTAAAAAAAGTCTTTTAATTAAAAAATATACACATATTTTTCTTTCTTTTTTCATTCATAACGTGGGTTTTCTTCGAAAGTAGTATGATCGACATTTTAAAGAAAACAAAATTGTAAGGTTTAGAACAGTATAGCTAGTCTGTAGATCTTGGATTTATATGAATATGCAATTTAAAAAAAAAAAATTGAATTTGCAACTTGCATTATCACCATTTTAGGATTTTAAATTTATCGATGAATTTTATAATGGACCAATGGGTAAAAGATCTAGCCATGCACGTTACGTACAATTTATTTTAATTGTCTTTTACTTCTGCATACGCAGATGGGTCCGTGTCACGGGTTCCCATTTCCTATTTTTTTTATACCAAGTTGCAAATTGCAATAATTTTTAATCTCCATTATATACTTTGATTGTTAATGTAAAAAATATCATGTATGCTTCTGCTTTGGTAATTAGACAGACTAATTCGATTTTTTTAAAAAGAGATATAATACGCTGAATTCAAACTAATTCTAAAATCTACAAATACCATATATGACTGCCAGCCCAAGAATATAAGCAATCGGTTAATAATCTTGACTAACATGAAATTTAATTTCATAAACTCCCGGTTCTGATCTGATTAGTCAAGATCCTGAATCGAATATTCTTGTCGTTTAAAACATCTAAGAAAATTTAAAAAGTGGGATCATGGCGAATCCAACTTGATAATTTTTAGTGTATCCGATCAATATATTGTCAAAATATAATTTATTTTAATTCGAAAATCCAAACTTTGTGAATATAGTTAGTTGCACGCCCTTAACACATGTGAACTAATCGCATGAAACAGATAAATCTTTTTTTTTCCTTTTTCCTTTTAAACAGATAAAATCTTACATCAACAAAAGTAGGAAACGATTAAAACAAGAATACTTGCGGACTGAATTAGACGAGGACCGACCAAACAAACAGAAGCAATAAAAAACACAAACAAATCAAACTTCTCGATCTATCATCCTAATACTCATCAGGCGCAAATGAAATCAGAGGGAAGTTGTTTGCCGCAAGTATTGATAAGCAAACTCAAGGAGATGGGAATATCGATGTTAATCCCCAGAATGTTAGCTTTAATCATTATTAGAAAACAAACGGCAACTTCAAGATCGACCAACCCTTGAAGAACTGAGCAGCAAGGCGTGTCTGGTGGATTTCCGATGACTGTTTCGACCACACCGTCTAGTATTTTGGCGCAAACTCCTAGTTTTAGGGCGTCTCTTGGGCAGCTATGCTTTGTAGGATTGCTGATAGGGTTAGGGTTTGGGATTGGCTTAGGTGGAAAGCAAGTGTTGCAGCCACTTACATACGCAAAAAACATGAGATTAAGAGATAGAAAGAGTGCTGCGGGAAACGATCTGTGGGACTCCATTGATTTCTAAGTTACTAAACCCTAATCAATGTGATTAGCTTTGGGGAAAAGTGTGACCGACAGCTAGGGCTTAGTGAGCCACAACGACTCGCGCGCATGTATTAAGAAAATTAGTGTAGAGCTGCACAAAAAGAATACCAAGTTGATATTTCTTATTGATGCGCTTTGCGATTAATTATGAGATGATAATAGAATTAATCGTAGTACGTAATCTATTTATGTATTAGCTAATAGTAGCTAGTTTCCGTTATATTTTATATTAATTACTAGAAATGAACGTACTTGTAAGTTGTAACTTTGTGCATGTGTAAGCGTGAGCGCATCTAAAATTGAAACTTTATGCACAATAATTAAAAACATGTGTGGGGGCTGAAGACTAAGTTGTAATTTTTTTTTAAAGTACAGTTTCTAATTGTGATTTTTAATTTTGTCGGTCCAAAAAAATATCGTAATTCATATGTTAATTAAAAATGATATAGCGATGAAAAATATATGCTATAAGGGCTAATACTACCACTAATTTTGAAATATAACAGAGGAAATCTACAATATTAAATTCGCCTCCTCAGAACAGCTTCTAGTTTGATTAATTATGTCTTTAATAGTTAGAATGCTTTAGCTTCAAATTTTGTTTCTTCTTCTACAATTAGCGTCTGTTAGATCTTATAGCTACATATATAGGCACTCGCGAGCAAGAGGGTACGCTGAACTGGAAATAAAAATATTAATTATACTTTATAAAGTGAAGCCAGTCTCTCGAAGTCTTGATAAAATGGCAATTTTTACAAATTTGAACCTTAGCTGGTTCAGAAACTTTTGTATTTTAGAAAAAAAATCGGTTCAAAGCCCAAAAGTGGGGGAAAAAGGTGTGTTCGTAAGTAGTAATTATAACTTGGTGATGAGATTTCTGTCTCTCTCCTCCGCCTGTGAGAGCCGCCGGATCGACATCGACACGACACACATAAAAGAAAGTTTGTTCTAAGGATATATATAGAGAGAGAAATCGATTCGTGAATATCGGAAAAGCTTGAGGAGGAATGATTTGATACGATAATTGCATAAGTTTTTTTTTTTTTTTTTTTGTTATTGCGATTTGATTCGATGAAATTCGTAATATCATATTGAGTTATTCGAATTTTAATTGGCTATTCACAACAAACTGAATTTCTCTTAGTTAGTCAAATATTCTATACTTTTTTTGTATTCACAGCAAATTTTGGGATCCTGTTTTCTAGACTCAACGTCAACGACAAATTAGTAAAAGAAGTTCCGTAGCATTCAAGTAACATACATCATCCCCCACTTGGGTTCGAGTCACCTTGGCCACAGTGGATTTAACATGGCTTCCTCTGGCTTATAGAGATTAGTCGGGTGTGTAGCAAGCCCCGGATTACCCCATATTAATCAAAAAAAAAAAAAAAAAAAAAATTTGTAACATACATCATTTTGGGATCCTGTTTTAAGTTGAAATTGTGGATAATTGTTCCCTTATTTTATTTTTGATTGCTCTATTCATGCACCAAGGATTAGAAAATTTGTATATAAAAAAAAGAATCAAAGTAATGTTTGTTGTGGAATCATGAGAATTTTGAACTTTGTAGTTCGTAACTTCATATGGTAGTGGAACAGGTTACAATCCTTGACCGAAGCCCAAATAATACCATAACCAAGTAGTTATATAAGAAATTTTAAGAAAAGAAAAAACCAAAAGTTAAACATTAATTTTTGAAATTTTAATTAGCTAACTAAATATTTTATTTTCACTTAATTAGATAAAATGACTAATGGTCAATCTAAGCATACCGGTTATGAAGTTCCATCTCAGGAAATCTGGTATAAAAACATGTATAAAAAATCCAGCTATATACTTTAGTTAATGGAATATTTAAAGGAATACAAAAGAATAAATAATATCTTTACGGATTTCTTTTACTTTGTTTCTAATAATGGACAAAGGAAAAGGGTTATGGGTTCAATTTCAAAGCCCAATTGAAAATCAAAGCCCAAAAGAGGAAGAACAAAAAAAGAAGGTGTGTTAGTAACTGTAACTTGGTCTGAGTTTCCGATGAGATTTATGTCTCTCTCCTCCGCCTGTGAGAGCCGCCGGATCGACATCGACACACATAGAATAAAGATTGTTCTAAGGATATATATAGAGAGAGAAATCGATTCCTGAGGATCGAAAAAGCCTGAGGAGGAATGATTTGATACGATAATTGCCTGAGTTACTTTCTGTGAATATTTTTTTTTTGTTATTGTGATTTGATTCGATGAAATTCATAATATCGTATTGAGTTATTCGAATTATAATTGGCTATTCACAACAAACTGAATTTCTCTTAGTTAGTCAAATATTTTAGGGAGAATTGTAAATATATGACACATTGAAAAACTATTGTCCCTATAAAATTTATTAGATTTTTGCCACTTTTTGACAAAATACCTTTTTATTATTGTTTTATAATTGAAAATAAATATTTTTAAATTTCTAAAATTCGAAAATATAAAAAATGGAAATACAAATATATTTGATAATCATTTTAGGAAAGATTGTGATTTAAAAAATATTTTATTACCTTGTCTACGAAACGTAGAATATTTATTCTACAAACGTAGAATTTGTTTTCTATTGTTTCCTCTATAATCTACGAAAGATAGATTCGACATTCTATTACTTGTTTTGCCTTCTACGGGCCCTCTAGAATACGGCTTCTACAACTTGTTATGTATTCTATAGATTTTGGATTACGTATTCTACATTTAACAATATATTCTACTTTTTAAAGAATATAAGTTCTGTAACTATGTCTTTGTTCTATGGAATGTAGATTTCCTATTCTAGTATGTAGTTAACAAAATCTGAGTAAATCTAGGATCATTGGTGATCTTATTATATCCAAAAAACTGAAAATATTTATGGAAAATATTCTTTTTCTATTTTTTCTCTATGTTTTTTTTTCCCTTTTTTCTTCTTTTCCTTCTCTTCATCTGACTTTTTTTTGTTCTCTTTTTTTTCTCTTCATCGACGACATGTTTCACGATTTTTTTTTAAAAATTATTCTCTTAACGTTGTTTACTCTATCGCAAATATGATGCATAAATATGTATCAACTGGTGTATGGAAGAGGTGGGATATCAATAAAGGCCTGTCTTGGCGAGGCGAAGGCATGAAGGTAAAAAACAAACTCTCTGACACTTGTATCTATCACTGATATAATATTTTCTTTCACTAAAACCTCATATCTTTCTTTCATTATTATCATCTGTTATTACCGCATATGTTTACTCAACTTCACTTCTCGTATGAACATGAGAGCCACCCAGAAGAGTTCTTCATATTCCATACGTTTGGCAACTAGCTTTTTCCCGTTGGTAACACTCTTTTCTCTCTACTTTTTTTTCATTTTTTTCATCAGGATGTATTAACAAAGAACGCCGATCTCATTACTTTGTTTTTGGTCGCAGCGGATTCAGTTTTAATCCGGACGCCATCAACTTATTCCTCGTGCCACACCAAGTTGAAGTAAGTAGCTAATTCCATCCAACAAATGCTATAGGAATAGGAGCGTACCTTAAAGTTTATTGGAATGGTAGATCTTAACGGAATTATCTGCAGAGAGGGAATGGAACAGTACCTTAAAGCACAGGGGCAAGGCAAGAGCGCTTGAACAACAGCAGGAAATGGAAAGGTGAAGTCCCTCAGGAGGGATTAAATCTGAAGATGGACATAGTCGAAGAAACTGGGAAACAGGGCATTAATGTTTTCCCAAAACACTGACAAAGGTTCGACCAATGATATAATTTTCATCTCTTCTAAATTTTTTTTATTTTTTAAAACAATTATAATTAATAATTTAATATTAGTGTGGGAAAACTATTAATCTAAATCCTAATGGGACAATTCTTAGTTCAATAAATCTTATAGGGACAATTCTTAGTCAAAAATGTCATATATTTTCAATTATCTCAATATTCTATGCCTTTTACAAATTTCGATGAAGAAAGGAAATTGTTGGAATTTCCTTTTTCCTTTATGGAAAGAAACTGACTTTAAGTTTTCTTTTTTTTCCCGATTCCTAGCTCGAGTCGGATGCTTGTGTGTGTATAAAGCCTCAGATCGTCTCTCTTGATCGATTAGTGACTGAGATACAATGTTGAAAAGACATGGCTCGAGTGTGGTATTGAAAAGACGTCGCTCTAGTGTGGAATTGCTGCTACCCCACGATGTGGTATTGAAAAGACGTCGCTCTAGTGTGGAATTGCTACCCCACGATGTTGTAGAGCTCATACTCGAGAGACTTCCTGTGAAGTCTCTGCTGAGATTCAAGTCTGTATCCAAGAAGTGGAAATCGACAATCGAGTCCCGAGGGTTCCATGAAACACAGTTGATCCGTCGTAGGCAATCACGAGGTCCAGATGTCCTTTTCGTGTCCCTTGATGATGATGATGATGGTCGGAACACAGATGCTCGAAGATTTGTTTTTGGGTCATCATTAGCTTATACGGTCAGGTTCCCTACTTCGGCCACCTCGGTCTGCCGTGGTAGTTGTGATGGTCTAGTATGCCTCTACACTGTCTACCTACCGAATGTCAGTGTCGTGGTGAATCCCGCCACTAGATGGCATCAAAGTTTTCCTCTTTCCAGCATTCAACATCTCCTCATCCAAAGGTTAAAAAATGATGTGTTTGGCTGCCCAAGTCCTAGGCTTGGATTCGGTAAAGACAAACACGGGGGCACATACAAGCCGGTTTTTCTATATAACTCATCCGGATTTGGCCTAGACAACGTTACCACTTGCGAAGTTTTCGATTTTAGCACTAACGCTTGGAGGTACGTTCACCCTGCTTCTCCTTATCGGATAATTGCTTACTGTGATCCCTTGTATTTGGATGGCTCACTTTATTGGTTAACCGAGTGTGAAGAAACCAAGGTTTTATCTTTTGATCTTCACACCGAAACTTTTCAAGTCGTCTGTAAAGCTCCCTTTGCCCATCTACCTGACCCTTACGGCGTCAGAATTTCCATCCTCGATAATCGCTTGTGTGTATCCAAGAAAAACTGGCCCACCCAAGAGATGTGGTCGTTGGATTCTTCAGGCGGCAACAAGACATGGAAGAAAATGTGTTGCTTAGATCTCACCAAAACTTTTTCTTGGTTTGGGGAACCCAAGTTTGCGCTGATACCAATAGCAATTCTGGAGAAGAACAAGTTGTTGCTTCAAGGTCGTGAATACATTGACGCACTGGTGATACATGATCTCCATACCAAATCTTATGATTTACTCTTCAAACCTGCCAACTTCGTAGCTCCTCTTTGTTATTTCCAAAGTTTGTTTTCTACTTTATCAAATTAATTTGTCTTGTTTTCTTTTTTTTTCAATGAACCTTTGTAATTTAACATTTTTTGTATTCTCTAAATCTTTAATGGTTTGGTTCACAGGACTCTTTTGCCTCTATTCTATTAACAGTTCTAGAATAGGCCAAACTAGCAACAATACATGATGAATCCTAAATCACAGGACTCTTTGTCTTTCCTCCAACTTGTTTCCTTTAACATGATGGATCCGACGTGGAAGATGATGGGGAACAGATTGTTACCATTGGTTTTATATCTAATGTGGTTGGACTGCAGGTATTTGCAGGACAACAAGCTCATTGGAAAACTTGATGTTATAGAGGTTCTTTTCTTGAGATGAACATTGAGTAAAACAGAAACTACAGAAAAGCTTCGGTTTTTGTGTGATGCTTTCTTACTTAAATCTTCGGATTTTGTGTTTAATGATGCAAATTTGGCCTAGACAAAAAAAGGTTTAGTATTTTGGTTAATTATTCCAAATATAAAAGATTACATAACTAATGGCCCCACAAGCTTTCTTGAAATCTAACATTGCTCCTATGCTAGTGTTTAATCATGTTCTTGGGGGTTAAATAATTTCATGGAGATTGCATAGTTCTCTTGACTCTCATCTCATCTAAAGAATAAAAGAGTAAAGAGATTAATGATATCTTAATCCATATGTGAACTTGAATGGAATTAGAGAAATGGGTAACACTTTAAAGAGTTTCTTCTATATTGTCATATTCTCGGAATAATTGTTTCGTAGAGAGTTCTTTGTCTCTCATATCTTTTAATACCAAACAGCAGCTTAACTTTGGTCACAAACGGCGATTGACAATGGGTTTTCAACTTGGATTAACTCCTCTTCATCCCTAATGATCGGGGGTCCTCTTTTTATAGCTTGTTTTCTTGTTAGAGATAGTCATATTGATGAAGACTGATTGGCATTTATGGATTGATTTTACATGGTTATGGAACAAGCCATGTGATCAAAGACTAGATAGAACCATTCGAAAACATGGGAGGACCCATAAATGTAAACTTAAGACAAGTGTGTTAGCTAGCCCTTTTCTTCCTCTTAACTTTGAGCTGCTGTTGGGGAACAATGACGCATCTTTAGATCTGTCATTGTCTTCTCCCACTCAAATTCTCATTTGCTTATGTTTTGTTGGCTCATGAAATAAACTTCTGTATGAGAATCTTTGCTTCTTCTATCTGTTGGATATTTTTTGTGTTGTATTTTTCTGGTTTGTTTTTCTTAAGTTTATGAATGACTGATTTTCTGATGTATATGCAAATGACTGTTTACGCAAATTGTGTATCGGTTTTAATACCAGGAGACGATATCCCTACTTTCATTGTTCATCCAGCGCCGTGCCTTGCCCTCATCAACACTTATCTGTCATTTGCTAGTCACGTGAACCAGTTACAGAGAAGAGAAGAGAGTGTAGTCTTCATTTTTTTCTCTAGGCTATGAAGTTACAACTTTAGAGATTCCAACAACGTCCTGAAGATGACACCATACTTAACATCAAGTAGACTATATATATTTTTTTTAAAGCTAGTAGTTGAAATTGCGAATACGTGTATTTAACAAGTTAAATATGTACACAAGTTTTTGTTATTATTATATGTATAAAGGTGAATTAAGTAGCAAGAATATACAGTTACGAATGTTTTCGAAGTTGATTGATTCTGCTTTAAAATCGTTTGTTATTGGTTTTCTAGCTTCTCAATATAGTGTCTGAAACCGAAAACCATGTTATACTATATACTAGGGCGGGGTAATTTATTTAAAGAAATTATTTTGAAATTTAAGAAAATTGTTTTTATCTGAATTTTATAATATAGTTAATTAATAATTATAGATAAAGATGTCAATTTGTAATAATTTGTCTATTTAACCCGTTTTGCAGTGAACTAAAATATTATTTGGGCTAACTCGCAAAAACTTATAATATTGAAAACGTATCTCTAACCCGTTAAATGACTCTAATTTTTGTGGTTAGTCTACGAACTCTTAAAAAAAAATAGTATTCTTGTGTCTTAACTTTTTATAAAATTAGTAAAATATTTTTCAAACTTTTGTTCTGATATATATTCTAATAAATTATAGTGAAAAATATCGCAAGATTTTGAATATATTTTTTCCTTGTATCATCTATATATAGATTGATTATTATTTTAAAATATATAATATTAAAAATAATTAAGAAATTAAATAATAAATAACTTCTTTAATGCAAAATAAATACTTAACATATTTTTTTATCACTAATTGTAAAAAACAATTATTTTTTGTTATTTGTAATGACATTTCATGTAATAACTTACTAAACAAAATTCATTTTCAAAAATATCTTCTTAAATAATATTATAGAGATTCTCTATTCTCAGTTTGAGATATGAACACATTAATGCAAAGAGACTTTGAATCTCTTGTTATCTTAGATGTTTTGGTATTCAGTTCGGTTTAACGGTACAATGTTTGGTTCGGATAAGCCGGGATTGTCTGTCTTACAGGGCCGATGTAAAAATTGTTTATATAAATGGGCCTGCTAGCTGTTGTATATCACGATCTTGACCCAATATGAGCCGAATGGGCCTAGTGTGGGTTAGTAGTTAGCACAAAGGGATTGATTACAGTAAGAACAAAATCAATTGATTGATTCAAAACTGTAAAGTGGTCCAAAGAGTATCATATTGCCTGCCTGCAAATCTGGATCCATATAACTCGGATAACGAAGTCTCGTAAGACTTTGGTTTTTTTTTTTTTAATTTGCGAAGAGAAAGTGTCCATTCTGCAGTTGCAATGGCTTCCTTAACAACATCTTCTTCTTCTTCCCCCCAAAACCCTACTTCCCGTAAGCCACCTGAATCGTTTCCCTACACTCTCCGGTATCCGCCTATGCGGCATGTGGAAGCCTCTGCTCCGGAGTATCTCCGCCGCCGGGTCTCGGCGTCGTATGGCGATAGTCAAGGCAGCGACGGTGGATTCGGATTACTCGTCAAAACGGACCAGTAGCAACGAGCAGAGAGAGACGATTGTGCTTCCTGGGTGCGATTACAATCACTGGCTTATTGTAATGGAATTCCCCAAGGATCCAGCGCCAACCAGGTCCGTTTTTCTCTTATGAATATCGACACATATAAGTTGTAATTGTGTCGTCAATGATGATTCATTTATGGAAACAATGTCGCGCATAGGAAGATTTTGGGTTTTTCACTGAACTGAGTAAAACCTTAAGCTTCAAATTTGCTTTGAAGTTGACCTAGTTTCCAGATTTTGTTCTTAAACTTAATATATCAGTGTTAACATTTAGTCTGACTTAATCTCTTGAGATGTGCAAACACATTGAACACCTGATATAGCTTGTGAGCAAGTTTTCGGCAAATAAGATTTGATGTGTTTGAACTTGACTTCAAAATGAAACTCAAACTCGATATGGAGAAGGGGAACCCAAATCGAGTCTGTCCAGCTGCTTAAAGGATTTGACAGCTACAACACTGTGTTCATATGTGTACTTGGACCATCCAAACTGGTACTCATTGTCGTTATTATGTATGAAAATATGGGGAAGAATTGAAGCATTTGTTTTTTCCATATTTTCCTTCAAGCTATGTATAAATTGCAGTTGTTGTCCATGGCGTCTCTTTGTTAAAGTTGATGTGGACACTACAGTGTAAGCAAGTGATGTATGGAAAAGGATTTTGTGATGTACACTAGAAAATAGCATTAGATTGGGATTCCCGAGTAGAATTTCATGGATAAGGCGGGGAAACTACTGTCTTTTGGCGAGAGATGACTAAAGCTTCGTTCACTATAACTTTGTTGCTGCTGCTGGCTGTTTTTTAGATAACTTGAATCCTATTTACACTTTCGTGCTGCTTTTATAACCAATCCTATTTAAACTTGCTTTGAAGCTGACCTTGTTTCCAGATTTTGTTCTTCAACTTTACCTGAGGGTTGACGTTCATTTATTATGAATATATCAGTGTTAACATTTAGTCTGACTTAATCTCTTGAGATGTGCAAACATATTGAACACCTGATATAGCTTGTGAGCAAGTTTTCGGCAAAAACATTGATGTATTTGAACTTGACTTGAAAATGATGTTTGAGTTTCTCGAACTCAAACACGATATAGAGAAAGGGAACCCAGATTAGAGTAGTAGGCGATCTCAAGCTATTCCAGTTATGCATATGAAAAGCAAAACGTCTTGGATTTGGCTGCAAAAACACTGTGTTCCTATGTGTACTGCTGTTCTTGGAGCATGGCACTCATTAGTGTAATTGTGAACGAAAAATTGGGGGAGGAACAGAAACTTCTGTTTTTGGATATTTTCCATCACGCTATGTATAAATTGCAGATGTTGTCCATTGTGTCTCTTTGTTAAAATTAATGTGGACAGTGCAAGCAAGTAATGTATGGCAAAGGTGTTTGTGGTGGCAGTAGATTGGGACTCCTGACTAAGAATTTCCTGGATAAGGCGGGGAAATGACTGTTTTTGGGCGAGAAATTACTAAAACTTCATTCAGTTTAGTAACCAATCAGTGTTACTTGTGTCCATTTTCTAGAATAACAGATTCTTTGTGTGTGCATATTGAGTGTACTTGTGTCTATTTTCCAGCATGGAAGAGGCAAAGAAGAACATGTATGCATTCAGTACCACCACATATACTGGATTCTAATGCACCATTGACGAAGAAACTTCTGAGAAGTTCAAGGGTGAGTTAGAGTTAGTGATCAAGAAAAGCTTTAATCCTCTTACTGAAAGTGTATATGCTTGTAATCGTCGAAAACCTTCAAGATACTGACCGCTCAGTCTTTCAATTTTCCACAGGTTTGCCTGGAGTTCTCTGGGTTTTGCCTGACTCCTACATAGATGTCAAGAACAAGGACTATGGAGGTAACCCATCTAAGCCTTATTAGTAGTGATTACAATGTGTCTAAGATCTCATGTATCCCTGTTCTGATAATTGGATGGGTTTTTGTTCGGTTTAGGCGACAAGTACATCAATGGAGAGATTATCCCGTGCACATACCCGACATACCAACCAAAGCAGCGCAATAACTCCAAGTATCAAAGTAAGAGGTCCAACAGAAAGAGAGACGGTCCACCTCCTGAGTAGCAGAGGAAACCAAGACAAGAACCAGCCGCTTCTGATTCCTCTTGAACGATGAAGACAGGCCGTTGTAACGGAGTGTGTGAGATTTTGATCGATCGGTTAGTCGGTTGGCTTATTGAGCTCGGATGTAAAATCGATTAATGCTTGGGGAGAAACGAAAGCCGTCGTTTGATTCTTCAGAAAATACCCACCGAAATTTTGAACTTTAGCTTTTTGGATTAATTTTTTTTTTTCCTCCTTTTTTGTTTGCTAAATTTACTTTTCAAATTAAGTTTAGATTATATTTTTTCTTTTTATTATTAATATTAACTTGACATGTGTCACGATCTGCTGAGTTATTATTTTTGAAACATTTTTTTTTATATAATAAGATATAGATATTCCTAAAAACTGAAACCATTCTTTTTCAACCATAGATTCGAACTCGAAAGCAAGCTAGGTTCAATCAAGTTGAAATTATTGCTCAACCTCGTCACCTATCAGCTGCCTTAGATTAATAATTCTTTTGTAACTTTTAATGATACTGAAGATGTAAATGGCCATTTCATATATACTTTTGGGATGTCGTAAAGACATTAAAATCTTGAAATTAATCAATACAATAAAAAAAACTATACACATAGCACATGAGGTTCTTGAAAATTATCCAACAATTAACGTAGAGATCTAAAAAGAAGGAAAAAAAAAAAGCATCTGCATGAGAAACCTAATAAGTCTTATACATCTCACGCTTGGGATTCAAGAAAGTTTCAAAATTAATTCTACAGCCTGACAAAATAAGCAATTTTTTTTTTCCAAATATTTTACTTGAAATTGTTTTAATTATATATTACTACTACTTAACTAGCCGTAGAACCCTACTTTGGCTCCAAATCGCGTCTTAATTCTCGTCCTTTGAGAGTCTTTCAAACACCGACGTCACCCTGGCCACATCACCCCGGAATTACGGGGAGTAAACAGCATACATCTGCTATAAATACCCCTTAATATGCATTTATGAGAGGATCCCGAATTTATTGTTCTCTCTCACATATTACTTGCTCTCTCTCTCTCTCTCTCTGTACTGTTGTAACAACATTATTTAAAATCCCGAACTGGATTCTCTTGAGTACTAGTTCGAAAATATAAATAATCTGTCTTGTTTCAACCATAAATAATTAAATACTATAAAAGAGAAAAAAAAAGGAGGAGGGGGATAAAAAGAAGTCAATGTCAACTACATGATGTGGCGCCCATTGTGTTTTCCGCGTAAACAAAAATGATTGACGTTAAAAAAACTTGTGGGTCCCGTCGCTGTTTGACTTCACGCGCTAAAATAAAAATAGTTGACGTTAAAAAACTATTTTATTTTAAACGAGTCAGCGTTGTGGAGAAAAAATTAATTAATCACGCCTTACCGGGAAAAAAAAAAATTTGATCACTAATATTTTGGTTCCATAAAAATCATTCGACAGTTGAATCTATTTATACGTAATTAACTTCTGATAAATATGTTATGTTATTTGAGGGTTTTAGATATTGCCATTTGAAAAATTACTTATGTTTAGTGAACACCATATTAAATGTTCTAAGAAAATTAGTCAAGAATAAACCTAAACGAAAAAAAAAATTATTCAGAAATTATATATTTCAAAAAAGAAAGAAATCATTCTAAATCTAAAACCTACAAATAAAAGAAAGGGAAAAAAATAAAAAAAAATGTCAAAGTAACTAAAAGAAGGCCGGTCACTAGCGAGTAAAAGTGAGCACGGAACAGATATGTCAGAAGATTCTACTATTTGTGATTTGCTCCGATATATACTCTAGTACGGAATACTTGATTAATTAACACTAGTAACAACGACCAATTTTATAAAAATGTAGCCGAGGACGGATTGTCAAGTTCTTAGCAGTGACCATGACACCAATGGTTTCGATAGGCACCAACTAGCCTTTCCAATGTCTAAAGCAAGCTACAATTCAAATAATAGCACAATTACAGTTTAATTCGAAAATATCTTAATCATACCTACCAGAAGAAAACTATAATACTACAGTAATTTATTATACACATAATAATTTTTTGTTCACTTTTGTATAGACAGTCAATAGGAATTAAAATGAAAAAAAAAATGCAGATTAAAGAACAGCAAGCGTTGCATTAATCCAGATTAACTCGTACAAGGAGAGCCAGAGTCACTCATCCCTGTAGTATGCAAGCACAGGTCACTACAGCCACTAGGGCTGGGCAAAATATCCGGAACCGAAGAACCGAACCGAACCCGACCCGAAAAAAGGGAACCGAACCGAACCCGGAACCAAAAAAATACCCGAACGGATCCTAGACTCCTATACCCGAAGAACCGAAACCGAACCCGAACCGAGAACCGAATGGGTACCCGAAATATCCGAAATATAATTATACACCCAAAATATTAATTATATTTAGATTTGATATAAACCAATTACCCAAAATTATAATTATAAAATCCGAAGATATCAATTATTGTTAGACCGAAATATCTAAAATAATAAAAAAATCTGAAAATTCTTAGTTATATTTAACAAAATTTAACCTAATTTTATTCAAATTTAGCATTTTATTAGTTTTTTTTCTATATTTCAGGTACCCGGAACCGACCCGAACCCGAAAAGAGCCGAACCGAACCCAAACCGAACCCGAACCGAATTTTATAAATACCCGAATGGGTCCTTCAATCCTATACCCGAAAAACCAGATACCCGAAAGAACCGACCCGAACCCGAACGGATACCCAAATGGCCACGCCTAACAGCCACTAACAACAAGGTATACATAAGATAGCAAAAACTCTGTAAGTGAACCAAAAAATATGTAACGACTATTTTTTCGTTCCAAACCGTAAAATCAACAAGAATCTCAGGTATCACGACAAGCATAGAATGACAATTACAGGATGAAGCAGTTTATATAACTGTCTTGGAAAGAACAACAAAAATCTCATTCCCAGAGAATCTAGCTACAACAGAAACCAATGATCTATCCCACTATCTATCTCACTATCTACCCCTATCTTGCCTCGGAGATGTTTCTGATTGCCTACTTGAACCTTCTCCCTCCCTGTCGTTATGATCTCTTCTAGATCTTTCCTTCAATTTCTCCCTATCATGTGGCCGTCCTGGTCTCTTTTGTTCCCTCCTATCATAAGAATCTCTTGACCTTGGCTCCCTTTCCTCCCTTTCCTCCCTTTCCACTCTTTCTCTTTCTCTAGGGCGGCCGTATGAGGTATCTCCATGACCTTTTTCTCTGTAATTTTTCTCTTCCGCATCATGTTTGAAATCTCCTCTGTGGCCAAAACTCGTACCACCCTTTTTGGCACCATTGAACTTGTCATGATCCCACCTGGAACTTCTATCCTTCTCATGACCCCAACCAGTATTTGTAGCTCTCTGTCCATAAGAAAAGAGTGAAAGAAAATAAATGAGAAGAACAGATCGAGTCCTATCAACAAGCATGTTTTTATTCAAAATGTTAAAGACCAAGTACAATAGCAGGCTCCTAAAAGCAATTGTTCACTTACTTTCTCATCGTGGGAAAATTTGCAAGAATCTCCACGAGTACACTCTCCTCTCTGAAAAGCTCTGCATACCCAACCAGTATTTGTAGCTCTCTGTCCATAAGAAAAGAGTGAAAGAAAATAAATGAGAAGAACAGACTGAGTCCTATCAACAAGCATGTTTTTATTCAAAATGTTAAAGACCAAGTACAATAGCAGCTCCTAAAAGCAATTGTTCACTTACTTTCTCATCGTGGGAAAATTTGCAAGAATCTCCACGAGTACACTCTCCTCTCTGAAAAGCTCTGCATACCCAACCAGTATTTGTAGCTCTCTGTCCATAAGAAAAGAGTGAAAGAAAATAAATGAGAAGAACAGACTGAGTCCTATCAACAAGCATGTTTTTATTCAAAATGTTAAAGACCAAGTACAATAGCAGCTCCTAAAAGCAATTGTTCACTTACTTTCTCATCGTGGGAAAATTTGCAAGATTCTCCACGAGTACACTCTCCTCTCTGAAAAGCTCTGCATACCCAACCAGTATTTGTAGCTCTCTGTCCATAAGAAAAGAGTGAAAGAAAATAAATGAGAAGAACAGACTGAGTCCTATCAACAAGCATGTTTTTATTCAAAATGTTAAAGACCAAGTACAATAGCAGCTCCTAAAAGCATATTATCTAAGGAGATTGTTCACTTACTTTCTCATCGTGGGAAAATTTGCAAGATTCTCCACGAGTACACTCTCCTCTCTGAAAAGCTCTGCATACCCAACCAGTATTTGTAGCTCTCTGTCCATAAGAAAATAGTGGAAGAAAATAAATGAGAAGAACAGACTGAGTCCTATCAACAAGCATGTTTTTATTCAAAATGTTAAAGACCAAGTACAATAGCAGCTCCTAAAAGCATATTATCTAAGGAGATTGTTCACTTACTTTCTCATCGTGGGAAAATTTGAAAGAATCTCCACGAGTACACTCTCCTCTCTGAAAAGCTCTGCATACACCACGTGCCTCTCTCTTCTGCCGTTGCGTCTCATCATCTTCCTCTTCTCGCTTAGTGTACTTGCTACAATGGTCCACCCTAATGGTCCGTCCCAACACCTGAGCTCCATTCAGATTATCTGCAATTTTAAAATCAGAATGTAATCAAATCACAACATCTCAAGAACCAGTGTGCAAGAGAGAGAGAGAGAGAGAGAGTGTGTGTGTGATATAAGGAGAGTTTTTGACTAACCAACAGCGAGAGTGGTACTTCTTTGATCTTCATATGCAAGAAACGCAAAACCCTTAGATTTGCCAGTAACCTTGTCTCGGATAAGATTGACATCAACAAGTTCACCATACCTACAGAATCCACAAAGAAAATACATTAAAAAAAAAAAACTAATTAGAAACAAAAGCTTATAAAAACCCAATACCTAGGAAGAGAATTTCAGAGTACTACTGAACCAGGTCTATAGCAATTCACTTACTGTGCGAAAACGGCGAGGAGATCACCCTCGGTGAGGTCGTAAGCTAAGCCTCCGACGAAGACATAGGCAGAATTTGTGTACTTGCCGTGCCATGACGCCTCTTCAGAAATCCCTAGATCTGATTCCTTACCGTTTATTTTCTTCGAAAACTTGAAGGCATATTTCCTCAGTCGGAGGGTAAGTGTTGTGAATGCTTTCTTCACTTGGTCTAATTGACCATACACGTCAATGACCATATCCTTATCTCCCCAGTCCTTAAACTCCATACGTGTACCAGATGACATCTTCGTATTGAAGAGGAAATTAGGGTCCAATCCGTCAGGGCACCTTGTGACCAGAAACTTAACAGTGGCTAGCCCACTGGATTGGTCAACAAGGTAAGGAAAAGCCATGTTCGCAGCGTCTTCAACGGGAGAATGCTCCTCGCATATCTGTTTCAAAAAGAGAATATTATAATATCTAAAATCTAAAATTATTTCACAGTAACATAAATATCAATCACCTCAAGAGCAGATACAGTAATGATGCTCTCCTCCTTCAAGTCTGTAATGTCAAAATAGGCTTTTGACATCTTCTCAATTGTAAGAAGTCTGATATGCTTCATACCAATCAGATTGTTTTACTCTTTCTCTTGGAATTAGGAGAGAGAAAGAGACATGTCTATGTTCTGCTAAAACAAACATCGTTTCAGTATGCTTTTTAAGATACTGCAGCCTCTCAAGGCATGCGGCACCTGATTTCTTGAGAATACGCGACATGTTTTTAAGGTCATCCTGACCATGGTCAAGCTCAAGAAGCCTGATTTGTTCAGCATAGGTCCACATCCCTACAATGTAGGAACATGGGAAAGAGGGGAATACATTTAGGATAATAATTGTATTAAAACCAATAAATCCATCAATAACCCATCAGAAAAACCCAGAAAATCTGGACACAAAAGGTTATCGGAGAGAATGAACCCAAGAATCATCAATAACCCATCAGAAAAACCCAGAAATGTTATCGGAGAGAATCATCAATAACCCATCAGAAAAACCCAGAAAGAATCAACCCAAGATAAAAAAAAAAAAAAAAAAAAAACAAGAACTCGACAATTAGATCCCAACTAATTCCGATTAAATCCTGGAGAATCCGGGTTGAATTATCTACAATAGAACGAAAGCAAGACGCTTTAACAGTCGCTGAACTTTGAAATTGACAGAAACCTAAAAAAACACCAGAAAACGAAACCACAAGAGGAAAGCAAAAGCAGAACTGTGTGGAAGAAGCTAACCTCGGAGGAAATTAACCGACGGGATGAGCGATTTTGGGAGAGATAAAACGCGAGGCGGTGCGATTCGGCGCAGATCGAGGAAGAACAACGAACGAAGGTGAAGCTTGTTTCTGGAAAAGAAGAAAAAAATCAGGCTTGTGAAGTCGTCTTTTAGGGTTGGTTAAAAAAAAAACAATCCCTTATCCCTTTTATATACGCAGTGATGTATTGTCAAAAAAAAAATAAAAAAATTCGGTATAAAATTTTACGTCGCCTGAGAGATTCGAACTCTCGCGGGGAAACCCCATGTACTTAGCAGGCACGTTACTTTTAGTAGCACGTGACTTCAAACCCCCGATAAAATTACTAAAATAATTAAGAACATGTTATTAACTCTAATAAAATCTAAAATTTAAAGATATTTCAACAAATCCGAAATTGATATATAATTGTGTATTTCATAAATAAAATGCATGATACTAAATTCGATGGTCTGCATTACACATATTATCCATTCATATTGTTAAATTCTCGTAAACTACTAAATTTTGTTTTATGAGTTCTAAAATTCGTAATAAGAACCAATGAACCATACACTGAAATTTGTTAATGTGTTTAACAGCAAAGAAACAAGTTCATTGTACTTTATTAGAATGTTTATATTGTTACGATCTACAATTTCAGTTACATTGTGTCAAATCTATATATAATGCATAAGAGTATGTGAAGATTTAAGCAAACAAATATCTTATTAATACGGTATGAAAACAATATACATGGTAAAAATGTTATTCGTGTACATGTTATATATCGGCAGATTTATAAGTATCTTCTTTAATTTCAACAGTGCATGCTATTGACCATTATTCTTATATATGTCCATTTCATCCGGATTTTTGTTTTATTTTTGATCATCATCTATTCGGATTGTATATTTTATTCAAACCAGTACGAAAGCATATAAGAAGGGAATATGTATCAAATGGAGTGTATCTAAAGTAAAACCTTTAGACATGCTAGTTATTTCCCGAATTAATCAAGTTTGAAAGTATGACAGGTTCTCTTAAAAAGAAAATGCTTTTTATTTTGATTGAATTTTCTGGTATAGTACTATTTATTTATGCTTTTACATTTCTAGTCGTACAAATAAAGTGAATATTATGGTTGTATATTAAAATTTAAAAGTAACAACGAGCAAAAAGTAACTCGCTCCTCAAGTTTGTTTAATTTGACATCATATGTATCCAAAAGAGGACTATTATGATCATATATCATATATAAAATAAATATTTAACAATGTGATTTTAACAAGAAAAACAATCATTGATCACATATTGTTCCAATATAGGGGATTTTGCAATCTTTGCAATCGTGCATTTGTGAATTATTTGTACCGGCTCATAACCACATAGCTGACACCTTTGATCAACCTTCAAACGTTTCCTTATCAAGGCATCCGCAACAAAACATATTATTATGTATTACTCTCCACCAAAAGAATTTAAGCTTCGGTGGTATATTAATTAGCCACAAATTAATGATGACTTGCTCTTTTGGCCTCGTCAGATAGAGAATGAGAGTATACATGCTAATTTGCTTGCTCTTTCGAGATCTTCCTCTTAATATAATAACCAGATTTAACATAATCCATACTGTAGTTATACTTTGTCATAGCTGGACTATCTTATTTATATCCTCCCGCACATATCAAATAAGTTAGATTGTAGTGATATCAACGTTTATAAAAACTATGTTTGAAGTAACATTAAAAAAAAATTTGAAATATTGTTTACATTATGTTAACAAATAAATGTTTTGTTAAATATATTTGAAAAATATTTTGTGTGTCAAAACGTATTATGTGTTAAAGGAAAACTCAATTAAATTTTAAAATCATTCTTTCGAGTAACAAATTGAGAAATTAGTTAGAGATTATCTAAACCCTGGATAATAAACACAAAATCATAAAATGCAGGGACATAGAAATTTAAATTTATTTGAAAAGTTTATAAATTTTGTTTTGTTTAGCTATACGAATGATTTTGACCACATAGTTCATCAGAAATATTTAATCTCAGCGTTCTTGTAATACTTCTAATAATTCAACACAAGTAATTAAATTTTGGTTTAGTTACGGTAGCCAAATGAAGGAACTACAATGCCTGACCAACTTGCGAATAAAGAGATAAGCAACAGCCTATTATCATTACCTCACTGTTCATACATGCAGAAATACAATTTTCTATGAAGGGCTACTTGGTACCTTACAATTATTTTGTAGACTCTATATTAGTTTATTAAACTATCAAAGTGATCCTTTTTTGTCAGTTACTGGAAAACGAAAAAAACATTTGATATACTCATAATTATGGTTAATAATGTGCTCAAACTTCACTTAGATAATTTTAAAAGTTTGAATAGTTAGCCTTTTTTGGAACATCGTGAAAACCTTAGTTGGAAGTAAATAAAACCATAATTTAATGAGTGAATTAAAAAAAAAAACTAGTGAAAAACATTAAAATATTGACTTTTAGTAGCACGTGACTTCAAACCCCCGATAAAATAACTAAAATAAGTAAGAACATGTTAACTCTAATAAAATCTAAAATTTAAAGATATTCAAACAAATCCGAACTTTATATATAATTGTGTATTTTCTAAATAAATTTGTAAATATGCATGATACTTAATTAAGTGGTAAACTTTTTTTTTTTGAACTAAATTAAGTGGTAAACTTTCAAACTGCATTACTCATAACAATAGCATTCACAAAACTACTAAATTTTGTTTTGTGAGTTTTAAAATCGTAATAAGAACCAATGAAACAAACTATACACAGAAATTTGTTAGTGTATTTAACATAAAAGAAACAATTTCATTGTACATTATTAGAATGCTTCTATTGTTATGATCTACAATTTCAATTACATTAATTGTGTCAAATCTATGTATAAATGCATAAGAATATGTGAAGTGTTAAGCAAACAAATATCTTATTCATACGATATTAACATGTTAACACAATATATCATATTACATATACATGGTAAAAAAATGTTATTTATGTACATGTTATATCTCAGTAGATTTATAAGTATCTTCTTTAATTTCAACAGTGCCGTTAGAGCTGTCAAAATGGGCGGGCGGCCCATTGTCCATCCATGTCCAACAAATTATGGACGGTCTTGGACAAGTCCAAAATAGAAGCGGGTTTAAATAGACAATGTCCAATTTTGCCCATAGACAAAATGGACCGGACAAGTTGGACATTGGGCCGCCCGAAATACATAAAATGTTAGGTCAAAATCAATTTGGGAGTTTTTTTAGAAATCAGAAACACGATTTTTTCAGTTTGTGTTTTGGTCAAAATACTGTGCCGTTGACCATTATTCTTAGATATGTCCATTTCTTCCGGATTTTTGTTTTATTTTTGATCATCATCTGTTCGGATTGTATATTTTATTAAAACAACTACGAAAAGATATAAGACCAAATGCAATAGGAAGGGAATTTGAGTGTTTTTAGATTCAATAGGTAGGCAAATCAAAAAGACAAATTATCAATCCATGCGACAAAGGGAAATTTTCCCTTCCGTGAATTTTGTGTAGGCCCCACATCAAATATGATGTGGTGGCATTTGATTGGTTATCTGTTTTTTTTTTTTTTTACATTCTTCTTAAATGTTATTTTTATTCAATAATTGATCTAAAAAAAAAAAAAAATTACACCATTATTTTTTATTTCTTAACATCTATAAATAGAATCTAGGTTCATATCATTTGAACATCAAAAAAAATCTCAAGATTTAACATTCTCTTTTAATTTCTTCTCCTACATTATCACTCTCTTTCGTATTTTTTTTTCAATTTTCAACATCCTTATGGATCCATCTCGCAATTACAATCTCCTACCAAATTATGGTTTTCCAAACCCTCAAAATCCAAACACACAACCACCAAATCCAAATACACAACTCCCAGAAAATCTTATAAATTCGGGAATGCATCCAAATTTTCAAATGCCATATATGATGCCACCAAATTTTGGCATGTATGTTTGGTTTGTCTTTATTAATAATAACGAGTGTTGTTTATTTATTTAGAAACTGAGTATTTTATTTGAATCATTAAAATAATATATTTTATATATTAATCAACTCTAATTAAAAAAACAAATTATATATTAGTTATTAATTTTTTTACATTATAAAAATTATTTTTTGTGATTATAAATATATTAATAGTAATAGTATTTATAAAATGTATAACATATATAAAATAATAAAAATAAAATAAATAAATATAAAATGAATTATATATGATGGAGTGATGTGGAGGAAAGAGAAAATGAGTTGGAGGAAAGAGAAAATGATTTGCCTTCCTATTGTGGAGTTTAGTGTAAATTAAAAAATTGAAATGATGTGGAATGAGAATAAAATGATGTGGAGAGAATATAGGATGAAAAATTTGTCTTCCTACTGAAAATGGTCTAAGAAGGGAATATGTATAAAATGGAGTATCCAAAGTAAAACTTTTAAACATGCTAGTTATTTCCCGAATTATTCAAGTTTAAAACTGTGCCATTTTCTGAAAACGCTTTTTATTTTGATTGAATTTTCTGTTATAGTACTATTTATTTATGGTCTTACATTGCTAGCCGTAGGGATGTGCCTTACCAACTCCCACTCGCCTATTCTTCTGACACTCCCTGCTCTGGCGGGGCATCAGCACGGGCCCGGGGTACGTTGCTTTCAGGTCGGCTACCGAGCTGAAGAGCGGTCTTGCAGGTCGGTGACATTAAGTCCGGTGACCGTACCGAAGAACGGCCTTTCCTAAGATGGGCCTAACTAATTGGGGGTGCTAGGCCCACCTCCAACAATAGGCCCTCCCCCAGTTCGGTATCGCGAGGCGAAGTGAGCGTGCCGAAGTTGATCTAATGTTAGTTCGGCGCATCTTAGGACGGTCTTTCCGGGCTCAACTGTGTTTGCCTTTTCCGAAAAACCCGTAGGAGGTTGGCGCGTGCTCACCACGTGGGACGACAAAGGACGCTTCGTTTTTCGCGTGGACTGCCCACGCGCGGCGTGTAAAAGACGCTTCGCGTTTATCGAGGCGTCCTTTGCTTTTTGGCGTGGGGAAACGAAGAGACGTCATCATTAGGTTTTTTGGGCAGCCGTGCTTCTTTTGACACGTGTCCAGGCGTCGCTTCACTGTCCCCCTTCCTCTATTTAAACCTTCTTCCTCCTACTGTTAAAACCTTCTGCGCATACTCTTAAGGTAACCTCCTTTCTCCGATTTCCTCCTTCTCTTCCTACTTTCTTCCTGTCTTTTCGATTTCCTCCTCTCCGTGCAATGGCTCCGATGTTAGACGGTATCAGAGTTGAGTCGAGCGAAGAGTCGGCGTCCCGTGGTGGCGGTAACGATTCTCCGAGTTCCTCCTCCGGTGATTCCGAACATGCCTCTTCTCCGCGACGAGGGGCAGACAGTGGGGAACAGTTGGCCCCCTCGACTTCGGGGGCCGCCCCGTTGCTCCCGGGGACCCATCTCCGGCCGAAGACGGTGGTTAGATCCTCTGGCGGTCGCGGTGTTGGCCAAGCTGAGGGTGGAACTGGGCGTCTGGGCGACCGTGGTGGCCGTCAGGGCGGCCGTGGAGGCGGAGCTCGAGTGGCCAGGGTGAGGTCCCCCCTGGTCCTCTACGAGCAGGGAGGGTCACCGACCTGGAGCACAGCGGAGTCGGTGACCCTCCTGGGGAATCTGTGTGGTTTTTCCGCCGGCGTTGAGCTCAGGGTACCCAGGGCGGAGGAGCGCCCGTGGACTCCTCGGCCGGGCTTCGTCTGCTTGTACGAGTCGTTCTTCCAGAAGTGCGGCTTGCGCCTTCCTCTCCCCGAGCTGTTCGTCCAGTATTGCCGGGCGCGGGGCTTGGCCTTGTCGCAGGTCTGCCCGTCCACGGTCCAGGGGATGATCGTGCTGCTGACCCTAGGGCACGAATGCGACGTGGAGGTGACGTTGCCTATGTTCGAGGCGTTCACCCAGCAGAAGGCAAACCCCGGGATTCCTGGGACCTTCTATGCCGCTTTCAAGCCCGCGGCGAACGTTCTGGAGGCACCCAGCTCGGGGTCTAGGGCGAGCAAGCTGTCGAAGGTCGAGGACTGGTCTCGCAGCTACTTCTACGTCCGGGCTACCGCCGTGGCTGGGCTCGATCCGTTGGCGAGATACACCCGGGATTGGAATTTTTCCCCGGGTAGGGATTTGCAGGTCGAGCTGACTTCTCCTCTTTGGTTGTCTGACTGATGATTTTTTTTTGTCTTGCTCTTCAGGCCCTCACTCCTCCAGATTCAAGCTACCGGACTACGCAGGTCTACTTGCCGTGCTCAGGACAGTGCGTCGGAGTGAGTGGAAGTCCTTCACCGCTGCGAGAATCGAAGCTGCAATAACCGGAGGTGGTTTTTTTTTTTTTTTTTTTTTTTTTTTTTGCCGAATTAACGGTTCTTCCTTCGCAGGTAGAGCGAGGTTTGCCAATCCGCAGTACGCGGACTCGTTTGTTGCACCGCCGCCGCCGATACCCGAGGTGCCGGTCAGGCGAGACCCGGCACCACGGGTTGCGGGGGATTCCTCCGCGGCGACTCCCTCGAAGAGGAGGGAAGACCGGGCTGCCGGTGGGGAGACCGGCAGAAAGAAGAGGAGGACGGGAGAGTCCTCTTCCGGGGGTCGGGAGGTCATCCGGCCTACACTGCCCGGGCCGGAGCCCGAGGTGCCTTTGGCCGTCGTGCCGGCAGGGGGGGTCGATGAGACCCGGGCTCAAGGGGGCGATGGGGTCGGTGAGACGACCGTCGTCGCGGAGGATCCTGCTGCTGTGCAGGAGGCCGAGGGTCGCAGCGCCGAAGTGGGCGGCGCCTCGGGAGGTTCCGACGATGGGCCTCGGGACTACAGCTTCTCCTTTACCCACGAGGATGGAAGCAACCAGGTAATCGTCGATCCGGACGAGTGCGCCGAGCTGGCGCAGGCCATGATGTTCGGGCGGAGGTACCCGCACTTCGTCCCGCTGGAGATGGCGGAGTCCGACACCTTCCGTCAGGTGGCGCGATCCGCAGCTCGGGTAAGCTTCTGCTCTGGTCTAACTGCCTTTAGCTAGACTTGTTGCGCGTCTTTGTTAACAATTTGTTTAATGCAGACGATGGCCCTTAGTGCCTTTCTGGTGGAGGCCTACGAGAAGAGGCTCGCCGAGCAGGCCGCCTCGATTAACTTCCTCCGGGAGTGCCGGGAGTCCAGCTCGCAGATCCAGTCTACCCGTCTCCACGGGCTCGAGAAGGAGCTGAGAGATGAGAAGGCCCGATCTGCGGCGCTGGAAGAGGAGGCGGTGCGGTTAAGAGCCCGGGCGGTCGAGGTGGCCAGTCTGCAGTCTGCACTAGAGGCCGAGAGGGACCGTGCTGCAGCTGGGTGGGATCGGGCGTCGGGGCTCGAGGAGGAGAACGGGCTCCTGAAGGGGGAGCGGGAGACACTCCGCTCCAGGGTGAAGGGGCTGGAATCCGCCATAGGCCGGGCCAAGGTGGCCGTGGCTGCGGAGAGCGATCGGGTGTCAGCCCGGTGGGAAGCGCGGAACCGGAAGTGGTCCGCGAAGATGGAGAAGATCCGCTCCCACCTGGACGGGCGCCGCCGGGCCTTAGAGCCTCACCTTCTGTACAACCAGGTGACCGGCGTAAAGGCCTGCCTCAAGAGGATGGAAGCAGAGGACGGGGTGTCGGTACCGTTCTACCGGTATCAGAAGCTGGCTGAGGACGAGGCGGCATTCGGTGCCGTACTGGACGGGATGGACTTTCCGGATTTGACCCCGGAGGATCTGGAAATCCCTCTGGACCGTGCTCACGGCGTTCTGCTTGAGCACATTATACCTGTCGCTCCTTCTAGCACCCCCGTGGTGGATCTGACCTTGGAGGCTCCGCTGGCTGCTGAGGACGTTCTTGCGGTCGCTGAGACCGTCCAAGCAGATCCCTCGATCCCGTCTGCTGACGAGGGAGTCCCCGAAGCTGCTGGGATTGTGCAAGCAGATCCCTCGGTCCTGTCTGCCGCTGAGGCCGATACGGACGCGCCGTCCGGTGAGACCGGAACCGACGTGCCACCCGGTGGAGTCGTGGTTGGGGAAGAGGGGTCTGGGCAGCCCTTCCTTGGTGAGTACGGGACCAACGCGAGGATGGTGGCCCCGGCTGATTTAGATGGCACCCGTGCTGACGGGAGGGAAGACCGACCGGCCGATGCGGCCATGTAAAAACTTTTTTCCTTTTTGTTCTTTTTGTAGACTGGGCCGTAGGCCGTTTCTTTTTGTAAGGACTGGGCCGTAGGCCGTTTATGCGAAGAGCGGGCCGTTGGCCCCTCTCTCTTTTTTGTAAGTGCCGTTTCGAGGCTTTTGTAACGATTAGGCCGTGGGCCATTTTTATAACAGACGAGGCCGTTGGCCCTTTTGTGATAATCGAGGCCGTTGGCCCTTTCTTCTCCCTTTTTTTTTTTGTAAGTGCCGTTTCGAGGCTGTTGTAGTCATTAGGCCGTGGGCCCTTTTTGTAATAAACGAGGCCGTTGGCCCTTTTGTATAATGAAAGAGGCCGTTGGCCCCCTTTTTTGTGTAAATGCCATTTCGAGGCTTTTTTGATCGGTAGAGTAGGTCGTAAACCGTACTCTGTCAAGTAAGCAGGTCGTGGACCGTGCTCTTGTATTGGGTGCGAGGTAATCTCGGCTTAAGGCACTTATTGCTTGTGTACCTTGTTTTTTTGGTGCGGGTAGCGAGCCCGGCTTAGAGACACTTAATGCTTGTGTGTCTAGTAGAGGTGCGAGCCCTGGGGCCCGGCTTTGGCACTTATAACTTGTGTGCCGGGGAGAGCGAGCACAGGAGCTCGGTCCCCTTTTTTTTGTAGTGCGGGCGTTTGGAGCTCGGCTTTTTTTTTTTTTTTTTTTTTTTTTTTTTTTTTTGTAGTGCGAGCGTTTGGAGCTCGGGAGCGTTTGGAGCTCGGTAGCGTTTGAAGCTCGGCTTTTTTTTTTTTTTTTTTTTTTTTTTTTAGTGCGAGCGTTTGGTGCTCGGGAGCGTTTGGAGCTCGGGAGCGTTTGGAGATCGGGAGCGTTTGGAGCTCGGCTTTTTTTTTTTTTTTTTTTTTTTTTTTTTTTTTTTGTAGTGCGAGCGTTTGGAGCTCGGGAGCGTTTGAAGCTCGGCTCTTGTGCCAGGTCGGGGACCGTTTTCCTTTGTTTAAAAGGTTTTATTAGATTAATAGCTGAGCCCTGGTTAGGGGTTGCCTACGTACCCTTTAGTAGAAGGGATCAAGCCAATCGTAGTTCGTTTGTTTACAAAGGCGGAGAGCGGATTGGAGCCCGGGGGCTTAATAGTAGAACCGTTTGAGGTTGATCGAATTCCATGAGCGCGGGACTGTGTCGCCGGCCATCGTGACTAGCTCGTATACGCCGGGCTTGACGACCTTGGAGATAAGGTAAGGGCCCTCCCAATGTGCACCGAGCTTGCCCGCGTTCAACTCGGCGGTGTTTTCGAAGACTTTGCGGAGGACCAGGTTTCCTTCGGCAAAGAACCTGCCTCGGACCCTCTTGTTGTAGTACTTGGAGGCGAGCTGCTGGTAGTTTTGGATTCGGAGGAGGGAATGGTCCCGTTGTTCCTCAAGGAAGTCCAGCTCGCTGAGGAGGACGGTGTCGTTCAGGGCGGGCTGCTGGGTGAGCATAGCGCGGCGGGGAGTGGGGAGCCCGACCTCAGAGGGGGCCATTGCCTCCATTCCGTGCGAGAGGCTGAACGGTGTGCGTCCTGTCGACGTCTTCGGCGTTGTGCGATGGGACCAGAGGACTCCGTCGAGCTCATCGGCCCAGGACCCCTTCTTGTCGTCTAGCCGCTTTTTGAGGCCGTCGAGGATGGTCTTATTGGTGGCTTCGGCTTGTCCATTCCCTTGTGGATATCTCGGGGTGGACTTGCTCAGCCTGATTTTCCACTTCGCGCAGAAGCCTTCGAAGAGGGCCGACGTGAACTGGGCACCGTTGTCGGTCACGATCTCGTAGGGCAGTCCGTGCCGGCAGATGACGAACTTCCAGACGAATTTCCGGACGTCTTCTGCCGTGATTTTGGCGTAAGCTTCGGCTTCGACCCACTTGGTGAAGTAGTCGGTTATGACCAGAATGAAGCGCTTTTGCCGAGATCGGGGTAGTGGTCCGACTATGTCCATGGCCCATCGCATGAAGGGGTAGGGTGCTACCGCAGTGGTGAGGAGCTCGGTAGGGCAGTGAATGAGTGTGCCGTGACGCTGGCACTTCTCGCACCGGGCTGCGAATTTTTCACAATCCTGCAGCATTGTTGGCCAGTAGTGCCCTTGGTTCCGGATTCGCAGGGCGAGAGCCCGGCCGCTGGAGTGGTTTCCGTCGGCACCTTCGTGCATTTCTTTCATTACGTCGAAGGTTTCCTGCCCGTGGAGGCACCCGAGCAAGATTCCCGAGGCGCTCCACCGGAACAGATTGCCGTCCAGCATCGTGTATCGGGCACACTTCTTTCTTAGCCTTCGGGCGGTCCACCGATCTGCGGGAAGGACGCCGTCTGCGATATATAGCAGCAGGTCGATTCGCCAGTCCGGCAGTTCGGGCTCGGCCGGGGGCGGTGGTAGGTTCTCGGGAGGTTGGGCGTCTTCGTCAGGGTCCGCGACCTGGGGACCGATCAGATAGGCTCCCTTTGGCAGCTCGATGCTGGGGAGGTCGATACTTTCCACCGGGATTACCCGTCGTTGCTCTGGAGCCGAGGTGGAGGCTAGTGCTGCGAGGGCGTCTGCGGAAGTGTTATCGCCTCGGGGGATCTTTGTCAGGGTGAACTCGGAGAAGTCTGCGGCCATGCCTTGAGTCACCTTGAGGTAGGCGTCCATGCGATCATTCTTGGCCTCGTACTCCCCGCTGAATTGATTGGCAACGAGCTGGGAGTCGCAGTAAGCCCAGATTTTCTTTGCGCCGACCTCTTTGGCCAGGCGCAGGCCGGCAATCAAAGCTTCGTACTCGGCCTCGTTGTTCGATGCCAGGAAGGCTAGGCGGAAGGACTGCTCGAGGATCTCCTTGGTCGGGGATTCGAGGCGTATGCCGACGCCGGACCCGTGCTTGGAGGCCGATCCGTCGACGTGCAGAGTCCACACTTCGGACACCTCGCTGACTGCCAGCTCGGGTGCCAACTCAACTAGGAAGTCGGCCAGCGCTTGAGATTTGATCGCGGTCCGACCCCGGTACTCGATGTCGTATTCGCTCAGCTCGACAGCCCACTTCATTATCCGGCCGGACCGGCTCGGGCTGTGGAGGATGGTCCTGAGGGGGTACGTACTTAGGACGGCTATCGTATGGGATTGGAAGTAAGGCCGGAGCTTCCTAGCTGCGACGACCACTGCCAAGGCGAGCTTCTCCAGAGTCGGGTACCTGCTCTCCGCGTCGTCTAAGGACTTGCTGATGTAGGAGATAGGTCTCTGGTCGCCGCGGTCTTCCCGCACTAGTACCCCGCTGACTGCCGACGTAGAGATGGCGATGTAGAGGCAGAGGGTTTCCCCTTCCTCTGGTTTGGACAGGACGGGAGGAGTAGATATGTATTCCTTCAGCTGCTGGAGGGCTTCCTCGCACTTCTCGTCCCACTCGAACCGTTTGTTAGCCCGGAGCAGCTGGTAGAACGGGAGGCACTTGTCGGTAGAGCGGGAGATGAAGCGGTTCAGTGCGGCGATTCTCCCGGTAAGCCGCTGTACTTGGCGCGTGCTCTCAGGGGATTTGAGCTCGGTGATCGCCCGGATCTGCTTTGGGTTGGCTTCGATCCCGCGCTGGGTGATGATATAGCCGAGGAATTCGCCCGAGGTGACGCCGAAAGAACACTTGGCCGGGTTCTGCTTCATGTTGTATTCGTTCAGCGTCCGGAAGCAAGAGCGGAGATGGGCGACGTGGTCGGCGGCGACTAGAGATTTCACCAGCATGTCGTCTATGTACACCTCCATAGTGCGGCCTATTTGGTCGGCGAACATCCGGTTGACGAGCCGCTGGTAGGTGGCCCCGGCGTTCTTGAGTCCGAAAGGCATTACCTTGTAGCAGTAGATGCCTCGGTCTGTGATGAACGCGGTCTTCTCCTGGTCGTCGGGGTGCATGGGGATTTGGTTATACCCCGAGAAGGCGTCCATGAAGGAGAGCAGCTCATTCCCCGCGGTGGCTTCGACGACTTGGTCGATCCGAGGGAGGGGAAAGCTGTCCTTTGGGCACGCCTTATTGAGGTCGGTAAAATCCACACAGACCCTCCATTTCCCGCTCTTCTTCTTGACCACCACCGGGTTGGCCAACCAGTCCGGGTATCTGACCTCGGTGATCGAGCCGGCCGCGGTGAGCCTTTCGACCTCGTCGTTGACTGCCTGGGCGCGCTCCGGGCCCAATTTTCGGCGCTTTTGCTTGACTGGTCGGCAGGTCGGATCCACGTTGAGCTCGTGGCTACACGTCGCGGGGTCTATGCCGGGCATGTCGGCGGTTGACCAGGCGAAGGTGGAGACGTTCTCTCCCAGAAAATTGACCAGCTCCTTCTTGATGGTCTCGTCGAGGTCGGTTCCGATGCCGACGCAACGGGCGGGGTTGCTCGGATCGATGTTGACCTGGGTGACGAGGTCTTCCCCCGGGAGGTCCCGAGCAACTGTCTCGCCGGGCTGATACGTGCTGACGGCTAGGCAGGCCGGCGCGGCGCGGCGCAGCTTGTGCTCAATGGCGAAGCAGGCGCGAGAAACCCTCTGGTTGCTTCTGAGAGTGTACGTCCCGGCCTGGTTGGGGAACTTGAGGCACTGGTGGTACGTCGACGTGACTGCCTTCATCGAGTGCAGCCAAGGAGTTCCAAGGATGATATTGTAGATCGGGGTGGTATCGAAGACCACGAACTTGACGATTTTCGTCACCCGACCTACGTAGACCGGCAATTCGATGGTGCCGATTCCGTTGACGGTATCCCCGGCGAAACCGGTTAGCGGGATGGAGTGCGGCTTGATCTCGACCCCGTTTAGATTCATCCTGGCAAGGGTGTCCTTGAAGATGAGGTCGACCGAGCTGCCCGTATCGACGAGGACTCGGTTAACGTCGCAGTCGGCTACGCGGACTTGCACGACGAGGGGATCGTTGTGGGGCTGGTGGACCCCGGCCGCATCGGCCTCGGTGAAACATATCCCCCTTTTGCTCGTGTCCTGAGCGTCGATCTCCGGCCCGGAGTGCCACTTCAGGGAGACGTCGGTCTTCCTCTCATGGCGCTTGATGGACCGCACTGAGTCGTTGCACGAGAGGAGGCCTCCCATGATCATCCCTATCAGAGTCCGGGCCGGGGGAGGCGATCTGCCCGTTTCCCGGTCTCGCGAGGGAGATCGTCGCCGCCGGTCGTCGTTTTGGGCGTGGTGATAAGGCCTAGCCCGGTTATCCTCGCGACCTCGGTTGTCACGGGGTTGCACTCGATCGCCATCCCGGGGATGTGGGCGCAGCCGCTCCGGTACGTCGATTTCGCCCCGTTGAAACTGGTTCAGCAGGACCTCTTGGAGGGCGCGGCAGTAAGAGGTCGGGTGCCCCCTTCGCCGGTGGAAGTCGCAGTAGGCCGACCTGTCGTACGGCTCGTCTGGTCGGGACTCCCTATCGCTCGGGTCGTCGGGACGCCGGTCCTGCTGGTGGGGGTCCCGTACGTACTTGTTCCAAGGCAACCCCGGCGCGGGGCCGGGGGGAGGTACGGGATCGCGCATACGGGGTCCTGAGGTCGGCCCGTTAACAAGTAACGCAGCGGCCTGCTTTCCCTTGCTGCGCTGGTACTCGTCATCATAGTGTTGACGAGGCTCCTGGTATCTCTCCTGGGGCCGCTCCTTCGCGGCCGGGGCCTTGTGAGAGGCGCTGTTTCTCGATTCAGCCGCCTTCTCCTCCTCGAGCTCGACGAAGAGTCCAGCGCGGTGCAAGGCGTCCTCCAGCGAGCGCGGCCTGTTGAGCTTCATGTCGTCCTTGAAGGCCGAATCGGCCCGTAGCCCCTTTCTTAGAGCAGGCAGCGCGGACTCATCCGTCACATTGCTTTGGGAGGCCGTGGCCTTGAAGCGTTCTATGAAGGACCTGAGCGACTCCTTTGCTCCCTGGTTCATCGCCCAGAGGTCCGCGCTGGATGCGGACTGCCGGATATAGATGGAGTAGTGCTCGAGAAAAGTGGTTGACAGGTCTCTGAAACTGTCTATGGAGTGCGTCTTCAGCCGAGAGAACCACGTGAGAGCCGGGCCGGTGAGGTTCTCTACGAAGAGTTGGCAGTGGGCGGCTTCCCGCTCATCTGGTGAGAAGTGGGCGCGGCCCATGGCGATGGTGAACGCCGTGAGATACTGGGCCGGGTCGGTGGTTCCCGCGTAGGGCTGGAGTTTGAGCTTCCCGAGGTGCTGGAGCGGGACGGAGGAGATCCGGCGGGTGAACGGCGTGTTTTGCGTCTCTCGGAGGACGCGATCTATTTCCGGGGCCGCACTGGTGGCCTGATGGATCTTAGAGGACATCACGCGGAGTGTCTCCTTCATAGCTTCGAACTCGGCGTCCCTGGCGCGTTCGGAGCTGGATCGGAGATGATGGGTTTCGTCGCCCGGGGAGCTCCCTACGGCTGGGGCGAAACGTCCGCCCGGGCCTTCGGAGCCTGACGGCGAGTCGCCGGGCTGGCCCCTTCGGATACGAGGGGTTTCTTCCCGAGAGGCCGGCTCTCTGAAATGGACGTCGGGGGATCCGGTGTTGTCCGACCGGTCCCGGGAGGCTGCTAGCGTGGCGAACCGTTGGTCGGTCGCACGCGTCAGCTCGTCTATTCTGGTGAGAAGGGCCTGCATTACGGCGGACAGCGTGGGCTGGTCCTCCGGGGGGTGAGGCGCGTTGTGCGCGGCGGGGCCGCCGGGAGGAGTGGGCGCTGGGGCCGGTGGCGGAGCCCTGAAGGACTCCTGGGGAGTCATCCGGTCGGTGGCTGCCTGGGCTGATGGCCGGGCTGTCGTCGTCGCTGCTTGAGTTGGTGGCGGGGCCGTTGTCTGGGTCTGGGCCGTTGCTTGGGCCGGGGTCTCTAGGCCTGATAATACTCTTGGGGGCGGAATAGCCATCGTTGCTGCGGTTGCGGCGGTGGTTGAACTGCTCCTTGCGTGTAGAAGAATCTCTAAACAGCCCCTCCCTCTAGCGCCAATTGTTGATCCCGTGGATCACTAAGTGTGTTTAAAGAATGATTAGGAGATGGGAGGTGAGATTTTCGTTAATAGAGCAATTTAACCACATTTAAGACAGGTCGGGAGAAATATGAGTAGGCCGGGGGCCGTGTTTCGTTTTATTGATGAGAGAGAAGTAAACGCTTTAGAATTACGAACTGGTTCCGAAAGACGTCCAGTTCGGCGTTCTAAAGTGTTGTCTTGTTACAAAGAGAGAGAGGTCGGGTAACTTGTGGTAGGTGAGAGAGTAAAAATCCCAGTCCCCCTCATTAATGACATATGAGGGGTATATATAGTCGGGGTCGGCTTCCTGCTCCCCGGGATCTCGGGCCACGTGTCGTCTGCGGCCTCTTTCGCGGGTAAGGTGGCCTAGGAGGCGTGTCCCGGCTTTCGAGGAGAGAGGTCATGATGAGCTCGGCGTGGCGTGTTGCAGAGTAGTGCACTGTTTTACCAACTCTGCTCCACCTGCTCCTTCCTGCCCTTGTCAGCTCTGTAGGGTTGGTGGGACGTCGGGTCGAAGGCACATCCCTACGCGGGTAGGGTACTGCCTTACCAACTCCCACTCGCCTATTCTTCTGACACTCCCTGCTCTGGCGGGGCATCAGCACGGGCCCGGGGTACGTTGCTTTCAGGTCGGCTACCGAGCTGAAGAGCGGTCTTGCAGGTCGGTGACAATAAGTCCGGTGACCGTACCGAAGAACGGCCTTTCCTAAGATGGACCTAACTAATTGGGGGTGCTAGGCCCACCTCCAACAACATTAAAAAAAATTTTGAAATATTGTTTACATTATGTTAACAAATAAATGTTTTGTTAAATATATTTGAAAAATATTTTGTGTGTCAAAACGTATTATGTGTTAAAGGAAAACTCAATTAAATTTTAAAATCATTCTTTCGAGTAACAAATTGAGAAATTAGTTAGAGATTATCTAAACCCTGGATAATAAACACAAAATCATAAAATGCAGGGACATAGAAATTTAAATTTATTTGAAAAGTTTATAAATTTTGTTTTGTTTAGCTATACGAATGATTTTGACCACATAGTTCATCAGAAATATTTAATCTCAGCGTTCTTGAAATACTTCTAATAATTCAACACAAGTAATTAAATTTTGGTTTAGTTACGGTAGCCAAATGAAGGAACTACAATGCCTGACCAACTTGCGAATAAAGAGATAAGCAACAGCCTATTATCATTACCTCACTGTTCATACATGCAGAAATACAATTTTCTATGAAGGGCTACTTGGTACCTTACAATTATTTTGTAGACTCTATATTAGTTTATTAAACTATCAAAGTGATCCTTTTTTGTCAGTTACTGGAAAACGAAAAAAACATTTGATATACTCATAATTATGGTTAATAATGTGCTCAAACTTCACTTTGAATAGTTGGCCTTTTTTGGAACATCGTGAAAACCTTAGTTGGAAGTAAATAAAACCATAATTTAATGAGTGAATTAAAAAAAAAACTAGTGAAAAACATTAAAATATTGACTTTTAGTAGCACGTGACTTCAAACCCCCGATAAAATAACTAAAATAAGTAAGAACATGTTAACTCTAATAAAATCTAAAATTTAAAGATATTCAAACAAATCCGAACTTTATATATAATTGTGTATTTTCTAAATAAATTTGTAAATATGCATGATACTTAATTAAGTGGTAAACTTTTTTTTTTTTGAACTAAATTAAGTGGTAAACTTTCAAACTGCATTACTCATAACAATAGCATTCATATTGTTAAATTCCCGTAAACTACTAAATTTTGTTTTATGAGTTTTAAAATCGTAATAAGAACCAATGAAACAAACTATACACAGAAATTTGTTAGTGTATTTAACATAAAAGAAACAATTTCATTGTACATTATTAGAATGCTTCTATTGTTATGATCTACAATTTCAATTACATTAATTGTGTCAAATCTATGTATAAATGCATAAGAATATGTGAAGTGTTAAGCAAACAAATATCTTATTCATACGATATTAACATGTTAACACAATATATCATATTACATATACATGGTAAAAAAATGTTATTCATGTACATGTTATATCTCAGTAGATTTATAAGTATCTTCTTTAATTTCAACAGTGCCGTTAGAGCTGTCAATGGGCGGGCGGTCCATTGTCCGTCCATGTCCAACAAATTATGGACGGTCTTGGACAAGTCCAAAATAGAAGCGGGTTTAAATGGACAATGTCCAATTTTGCCCATGGACAAAATGGACCGGACAAGTTGGACATTGGGCCGCCCGAAATACATAAAATGTTAGGTCAAAATCAATTTGGGAGTTTTTTTAGAAATCAGAAACACGATTTTTTCAGTTTGTGTTTTGGTCAAAACACTGTGCCGTTGACCATTATTCTTAGATATGTCCATTTCTTCCGGATTTTTGTTTTATTTTTGATCATCATCTGTTCGGATTGTATATTTTATTCAAACAACTACGAAAAAATATAAGACCAAGTGCAATAGGAAGGGAATTTGAGTGTTTTTAGATCCAATAGGTAGGCAAATCAAAAAGACAAATTATCAATCCATGCGACAAAGGGAAATTTTCCCTTCCGTGAATTTTGTGTAGGCCCCACATCAAATATGATGTGGTGGCATTTGATTGGTTCTCTGGTTTTTTTTTTTTTTACATTTTTCTTAAATATTATTTTTACTTAATAATTGATCTAAAAAAAAAAAAAATTACACCATTATTTTTTATTTCTTAACATCTATAAATAAAGTCTAGGTTCATATCATTTGAACATCAAAAAAAATCTCAAGATTTAACATTCTCTTTTAATTTCTTCTCCTACATTATCACTCTCTTTCGTATTTTTTTTTTCAATTTTCAACATCCTTATGGATCCATCTCGCAATTACAATCTCCTACCAAATTATGGTTTTCCAAACCCTCAAAATCCAAACACACAACCACCAAATCCAAATACACAACTCCCAGAAAATCTTATAAATTCGGGAATGCATCTAAATTTTCAAATGCCATATATGATGCCACCAAATTTTGGCATGTATGTTTGGTTTGTCTTTATTAATAATAACGAGTGTTGTTTATTTATTTAGAAACTGAGTATTTTATTTGAATCATTAAAATAATATATTTTATATATTAATCAACTCTAATTAAAAAAACAAATTATATATTAGTTATTAATTTTTTTACATTATAAAAATTATTTTGTGTGATTATAAATATATTAATAGTAATAGTATTTATAGAATGTATAACATATATAAAATAATAAAAATAAAATAAATAAATATAAAATGAATTATATATGATGGAGTGATGTGGAGGAAAGAGAAAATGAGTTGGAGGAAAGAGAAAATGATTTGCCTTACTATTGTGGAGTTGAGTGTGAATTAAAAAATTGAAATGATGTGGAATGAGAATAAAATGATGTGGAGGGAATATAGGATGAGAAATTTGTCTTCCTACTGGAGATGGTCTAAGAAGGGAATATGTATAAAATGGAGTATCCAAAGTAAAACTTTTAAACATGCTAGTTATTTCCCGAATTATTCAAGTTTAAAACTGTGCCATTTTCTCTTAGAAAGAAAACGCTTTTTATTTTGATTGAATTTTCTGTTATAGTACTATTTATTTATGGTCTTACATTGCTAGCCGTACTAATAAAGCGAATAGTATGGTCGTATATTAAAAGTAACAACGAGCAAAAAGTAAATCGCCCCTCAAGTTTGTTTAATTTGACCATATGTATCCAAAAGAGGAATATTATGATCAGATATCGCTTTAAAATTTGGCCTCGTCAGATAGAAAATGATAGCATGTACATGCTGATTTGCTTGCTCTTTCGAGATCTTCCTCTGGATACAATAACCAGATTTAACATAATACATACCATTGTTAGTAAAGACCCAAGAGAGAGCATCACTTACTGATGTAGTTATACTTGGTCGTAGCTGGACTATCTTATCCATATCCTCCGCACATATCAAATAAGTTTGCTTGTAGTGATCCCAACGTTTATAAAAAATTGAAATATCTGTTACATGTTAGAGAATAATACTATATATGTTAACAAATAAAAAGTTTTGTTAAATATATTTGCGTTAAAGAAAAACTCAATTAAATTTTAAAATCAATATTTTGAGTAACAAATTGAGAAATTAGTTAGAGATTATATCTAAACCCTTGATAATAAACACAAAATCATATCAAAATAATAAAATGTAGGGATATAGAAATTTAAGTTTATTTGAAAAGTTTATAAATTTTGTTTTATACGAATGATTTTGACCACATAGTTTACAGAAATTTTAAATCTCAGCGTTTTGTTTTAATACTTCTAATGATTCAACACAAGTAATTTTATTTTGGTTTCGTTACGGTAGCCGAATGAAGGTATTCCAATTTGGTTCCTGGAACTACAATGTCTGAACAACTTACGAATAAAGAGGTAAACAACAGCCCTACTGTTCATTATTAGAAGGGCTGTTCATATATGCAGAAAAATAATTTTCTATGAAGGGCTACTTGGTACCTTAACAATTATTTTATAGACTCTATATTACCTTAACAATTAGTTTATTAAACTATCAAAGTGATCCTCTTTTGTTTAATTACTGGAAAACGAAAAAAGCATTTGATATACTCAACATTATGTTAATAATAATGTGCTCAAACTTCACTTAGATGAATTTAAAAGTTTGAATAGTTGGCCTTTTTTTGGAACATCGTGAAAACCTTAGTTGGATTGAAACAAAACCAAAATTTAATGAGCGAATTAAAAAAAAAAAAAACTAGTGAAAAACATTAAATATTGACAATCGTTGGATGTTAAAATAAACCAAAACTTTAATGAGTTACTTAAAAACAATAGTGAAACATATTAAAATATAAAAATAATTTCTATTGACAGCACAAGATAAGACACTGAAAAGAGAGTTTAATAAGAAAACAAATTATTTGCTGGAATATAATACTCATTTATTTGTTGATAAAGGCTTCTTGGGTATAGTAGACTAGAAAAGACTTTTGGATGTGACGTATGAGACAAAAGTCCGGATAATCCTATGATATAATAGAGTCTTCGAATCATAGAGTGTGTCAGATATTATTTTTATATAGAGGCATGCAGCAGGCATAGTCTCTATTTTAATACACAAACTGTTTTTTTTTTGTAATTATATTTTTTCATCCGATAACATATTTACGAAACTGCTATTTCCGCTTTAATTTGTATATTACAATTTATAAGATTCGAAATCTTCGGAGTTAAAAAAAAAAACTAGTGTTAAAAAGGATAATTCAAGTGCTGACGATAACTTAAAAACCTTTCAGACTATAATTTTAATTTGATATATTTAAAAATCCAACTAGGGTTTTAGGATGATCCAAAAAAAGGCAAAACATCATAATAAACGACATCCTTTATCTAAAAATAGCCCAATCCAATGGCCATTTTTTAAAATTTTATTTTGTATATTTATGGATCTCTCTTTTACTTTGTTTTCTAATAATGACAAAAGGAAGGTTAGGTTATGGGTTCAAAGCCCACCCGTGTTTCTAGCCAAAAACGTAAAATTTTATTTTCCAACCAAAAACGTAAAATCTTATTTTTCCGTCAAAAATATAAAATCCCGTTTTTTCGCAAAAAACGTAAAATCCTTTTTTCCGGTCAAAACTGTAAAATTCTAATTTTCTGTCAAAAACAGAAAATTTTGTTTTTCCGTAAAACACGTAAAATCCCGTTTTCAAGTCAAAAATGTAAAATCCCGTTTTTCCATAATAAAAAAAAATATCGTTTTCCCGTCAAAAACGTAAAATCTCATTTTCCCATCAAAAACTTTAAATCCCGTTTTCCCGTTAAAAACGTCAAATCACATTTTCCCGCCAAAAAGGTAAATTCTTGTTTTCCCGTAAAAAAAAATAAAAACCTGTTTTCCTGCAAAAAAATGTCAAATCCTGTTTTCCTAGCAAAAACGTAAAATATTGTTTTACCGCAAAAAACATAAAATTATGTTTTTTCGCAAAAGCTTAAAATTCCATTTTTAACGTAAAATCTCGTTTTCCTGCCAAAAACGTAAAATCATGTTTTTCGTAATAAACGAAAAATCTCGTTTTCATGCAAAAAAATGTAAAATCCCGTTTTCCATCGAAAATATCAAATCTTGTTTTTCTGCCAAAAACGTAAAATCTCGTTTTACTCCAAAGAAACGTAAAATTCCGTTTTTCCGTCAAATTTTTTTTTAAAATCCCATTTTCTTGCCCTAACACGAAAACGGAATACAAAAGTAATAACAAAATTAAATTATTTTCGTAAATATTAAATTTAAAGTATAGTAATATTTTCTATGTAATGGTTAAATAAATACTTTTAGGGACTAAAAATGAATTTTTTTTTATTTTCTGGTTATTAATTTATTATTTTCGTAATTATTTTTTAAATTATATATAAGATCCGAGATCTTATAATCGGGTCAAAAGGATCCACATATTTTTAAACCGGATCACAATAAAATAAATCTAAAACAAAATAAAAAAACATATTACTTATCCAATCAAAACATAACATTAATACAAGTGGCATTCATTGACATCATTTTTTTGATTGGCTGAGAATCATCAATCACTTAAGTGTCTTCTCAATTAATAGTAAGATATATTTTTACGGATGATCTAAATTTTTTTTTTCATTTTATCGATTTAATTTTTATTTTCACGGATTATAAAATATTAAATTATAAATTTGCGCGATACTTATATTGTAAGGAAATAAAGTAAAGTAAGTGATTGAAATAGACGTTGAGTAGTTGAGAAGGGAAATTATCATTATATTTTATGTTTTTTTTATACAACAATTCATGAGTTTTCACGAAAAGGATAAGCACCGATTTCATCATATGACTCACGATAATTTTGTGATGTAATTATGCTGATCTCTTGCAATTAATGGATAAACAATTATAAATTATTTTATTATTGAATGATTGAGTAATAATGTTCTACATTATTATTTTATGCTTAAATCTCAACTTATGAAAAATATAGTTTCAATTTTAATAGATTTTCGTCTCTTCTGTGTATGATTAAATCGTCTCAATATTATGTTGAAATTATTCAGTAGATCAATAAGATGTTAACTGTTAGAAAAAATTTGATGTGAGATATATTAGATATTATATTTTTTAAAATGAAACGTTCATGTTATAGAATTATAGAACTTAAGAGATCAAGAACTTTAAGATCAAACACAATCTTTATTGCTTTAGAAAAGAGTCTCCTCAATAAAAACTAAAGCTCACAAACTCTCAATCTCTCAAAACTACTTAAGTTATGGCACATCCCACCATCTCCTTATATAATGACTGTAAATCCTAATTCTACTAGAACTCCTAAAATAGAAAACCTATTCCTAAAACACATAGGAATGGTCCTAATCCTAAGTCTCCTAGGATTAGGTAGTATTCCTTTTCTCAAGTTATTTCAAGCTTAATCCAACATTGTCACCCTTAAGCTTGAAAGCACATTTTGATACGTCTTGAACTCCGATGAGACTCCTCATTTCGCAGAACTTAATTCTTCCAAGAGGTTTTGTCAAGATGTCCGCCTTTTGCTCAGTCCCGGGCACATGTTCAACCTCAATTTGTTCGTTCTCCACACACTCTCTTATGAAGTGAAAACGAGTATGTATGTGTTTACTACGGCCGTGAAACACTGGGTTTCTCGTGAGAGCAATTGCCGATTTATTATCTATCCGAAGGACAGTTTTCTCACAGGGTGATCCCATCACCTCACCAAGTAATTCTTGTAACCAAATCGCTTGCTTAGCAGCCTCTGTAGCCGCCATAAACTCAGCTTCGCATGATGACAACGCCACCGTCTCTTGCTTTTGTGAACTCCACGTAATTGGATTTTCTCCGAGATAGAACACATGTCCGGTCGTACTCTTTCCGTCATCTGGATCAATGTTATGGCTACTGTCGCTGTAACCCACCAAGTTACATAATGAACCAAGACGATCTTGATTTGCATATACCAGTCCTAAAGAGATTGTTCCATGTAAATATCTTAGTACTTGTTTCATGGCTGCTCCGTGACACTCTTTAGGACTCTGCATATACCTACTCAAAACACCCACGGCATAGGATAAATCCGGTCTTGTGTGCAACAAATAACGAAGACAACCAATTAACTTCCGATATCTTGTTGCATCAATTTCTACATCCTTTTCCGCCTTGGTGAGTTTCAGGCCGGAGTCCATCGGCGTTTGAGTAGCATTACAATTTTTCATCTCAGCTTCTTCAAGGATTTTCATCGCATATCTTTCTTGTTTGAGTGTAATTCCTTCACCACTTTGAGTTACTTCGATGCCAAGATAATACGTTAGTACTCCAAGATCGCTCATCTCGAATTTTGACGACATGTCTTCTTTAAACTTGAGTATCTCCTTAATACAAGATCCTGTGACAAGCAAATCATCCACATAAACGGCCACGAGAAGGATAAATTCTTTTCCTTGCTTACGGTACAGGGAGGGTTCCTTGGTGCATTTACTGAAATTTAGTTCCTTGAGTATTGTGTTCAACTTGTTGTTCCAAGCCCTTGGTGCTTGTTTTAGTCCATAGAGTGCCTTATTTAGCTTGTAAACTTTGTTCTCACTTCCTTTGGTTGTAAATCCTTCCGGTTGGCTTACGTATACTATCTCTTTCAACTCTCCATGAAGAAACGCTGTCTTTACGTCAAGGTGATGTACTTCCCAACTATAGGATGCTGCGAGTGCAAGAATAAATCGTATAGTCTCTATACGTGCTACCGGAGCAAACACTTCGTCGAAATCAATACCGTGCCTTTGGACATAACCTTTCGCAACTAGTCTTGCCTTGTATTTATTAATACTACCATCAGAATTTCTTTTGACCTTAAACACCCATTTTAGACCAATCGGTTTTGCACCTACAGGTAGATTGACCAAATCCCACGTCTTGTTCTTTGTTATCGAAGTGATTTCCTCTTCACATGCTTTGACCCATTCCGTAGATTCTTTAGCTTCTTCATAGTTCCAAGGTTCATCGTTAATCATCAGTAGAAGACGCTCACTTTCGATTTCTGCCAATAGGATGTAGTCTTCCAAGTAGTTTGGTGGTTTGCTTTGCCTTGTGGTTCTTCGAGGCTGAGCCGCATGACTTATTTCGATCTCTGCTTCCCCACCAGCTCCATTATCGATCTCTGCTTCTCTATTGGTGTGATTTTCTTCGTTATCGAAGGAATTTTCTTCACCGTTTCCATTGTTTTCTCTGTTATTATCTTCTTCCGCTATGTCTGCGTTTTCCATCGTATCTTGATGTGAAATCCCACGATTTCCATGAACTCCAATTGTAACTGTGAAGTTACCAGGTATATTACTCACTGGATTTTCCCCGGAAGTCCAGTTCCATTCTCGAGATTCATCAAACTTCACGTCTCTGCTTACCACAATTTTTCGATTTACCGGATCATATAAGCGATATGCTTTTGATCCTGGTTCAGTTCCTAGATGGACTAACATTCTCGATCGATCGTCAAGCTTTTTTAGGTGTGGTGTTTCGATCCTTGCAAACGAGACACATCCGAAGACTCGTATATGCTCGATATTGGGTTTTTTGTGTCGCAAAGCTTCGTATGGAGTATGTTCCTTGAGTGATCTTGTCGCCACCCTGTTTATCAGATATGTCGCATGTCTTATTGCCTCCCCCCAGAGAAAATTCGGAAGTTTCATGTGTTTTAACATACTTCGGGTCATCTCCAACAAGGTCCTATTTCGTCTTTCGACTACTCCATTCTGCTGAGGCGTGTATGGAGCCGTTAGATGTCGTTTAATCCCGGAGTCGTCGCAAAACGAGTTGAATTCTTGAGAAACGAACTCACCTCCCCTGTCTGTTCTAAAAGTTTTGATTCTTTCTCCAGTTTCTAGCTCAATTAAGGATTTGAACCTTTTAAACTTTGAGAGTGCCTCACTTTTCTCCTTCAAGAGTAACGTCCACATATATCTTGAGTAGTCGTCGATTAGAACGAAAATATACCTGTTCTTTGCCGCCGTGCTCGGTGTTATGGGACCGCAAAGATCACCATGCACTAGCTCCAAAATAGTTGTTGCTCGGTACTTGGTGGATTGTGGAAAAATCTGTCTTGTTTGTTTTTCCGAGCAAACATGAACCACACAGCTCCTTTTCAATGGTTATGTTCGGAACACCAACTACCAGTTCTCTTTGAAACATTGATCTCATATTCTCAGTATTTATATGCCCCAATCTTGCGTGCCATCTTGCCGAGTCACTCATTGTTTTTGTTTGTAAACACATGTTGTTATTTAATCCCATGCGTACCTTGTATAAACTGTTCTTTGATCTTTTCGCCTTAACCAATAGCTTGCCGTCTCGATCATGTAAGGTTAGGAAGTCTTCTCTCATTCTAACATCACATCCGGATTCCGTCGCTTGTCCGAGGCTGATTATGTTACTCTTTAATTCCGGGATGAAGTAGACATCGGTCATAATTCTTTGTTCCCCATTCTTATCGATGAAAGAAATTGAACCTTTGCCTTTAATATCTATTCTCGAGTCATCGCCAAATCTTACCTTTCCTGTGATAGCTTTATCTAGTTTTGAGAAATACATATGATTTCCGGTCATATGGTTGCTAGCTCCGTTGTCGAGATACCACATATCATCTTCGGCACTTGTCTCGTAATTGCTTGGTACGACGTTTTGCTCATTCAGGAAGACTACTTCATGCATCATCAGCTCATCTGCTTCTTGTGTATCAATTTCTTTGTCTTCTTGAGTTTCTTGTAGTTTAAGTAACCGATCCGGACAGTCTTGTGCAAAGTGCCCCGTTTTATCGCATCTATAACATACAACTCTAGACAAATTTCTTCCTTGTCTATAGTTATAACTTTGTTGTTGTCCACGACCTCGACCACCTTGGGCGTTGAACCTTCCGCCACGCCCTCGCCCTCTGCTGCCTCTTTGAAAGTTATGATTTGGTTGTGATTGTGAATCCATGTTTGTAAACATAAGTTTACTTGGTTCTTCTTGTGTTTCTTCATCGTCACAAATCCTCTCTTCATAAGCTTTCAAGCGACCCACTATGTCTTCAAAGCTGGTATTTTTTAAATCCAGTACTTGCTCGAGAGAAGCAACTATATGAATGTATTTCTTCTTTGGCATGCTGCTTAGAAATTTCTTGACTAATTTCGATTCTGCAATACTTTCACCTAAGGCAGCAGATTTCGAAGCAATTTCTGTTAGTTTTCCCGAAAAACTATGAATTGTTTCGGTGTCCTTCATCTTCAACCTATCGAATTCGGTCATCAAGGTTTGGAGTCGTGCTTCCCGGACTCTGTCTGCTCCAACATACCGGGTTTTAATTGCCTCCCAAACTGCCTTGGATGTGTCAAGTGCTCCGATCTGCAAGGTAAGAGTTTCAGGTATCGATTGGAATAGAAGTGCGGTTGCCATATTGTTTTTATCTATGTTATCCGTCCCTGGTTCGATGGTTTCCCAAACTCGATGGACTTTGAGAGCCATCGTCATCTTGATTGCCCACACCGTGTAGTTTGTACTACTTAACATTGGGCAATGAATAGACGATAGATTAGCTGATGGACTACTCTCCATCGTCCTTGCTGCAACGATATCTCCCATGGTTTGGTTTCAGCGGCTGTAGGTTCGCAGGATCTTCGTTGATTGGATCTACTCACGTAACCTTTATTCTCTGATACCAATTATAGAATTATAGAACTTAAGAGATCAAGAACTTTAAGATCAAACACAATCTTTATTGCTTTAGAAAAGAGTCTCCTCAATAAAAACTAAAGCTCACAAACTCTCAATCTCTCAAAACTACTTAAGTTATGGCACATCCCACCATCTCCTTATATAATGACTGTAAATCCTAATTCTACTAGAACTCCTAAAATAGAAAACCTATTCCTAAAACACATAGGAATGGTCCTAATCCTAAGTCTCCTAGGATTAGGTAGTATTCCTTTTCTCAAGTTATTTCAAGCTTAATCCAACACATGTTATATAAGATCTGTCACTAATCATTTGATAAAATTGACCAAACGCTCTTATTGATGGGCCACGTCAATCTAGTTGACACGGTAATTACCACTGGGCCCAATATTTAACGATGGGCTAAATCTATCTAGTTCCTGCGGTGATTGAATTTGGGCTTCTTTTTTTTGTTCTCGCTAAGTGAAGGTTGTGGAATCTTGATTGATATTCAAAACAATTTAAAATGATAGGTGATTATTTAAACATATAAGGATTAAAATAAAAATATATAAACTAGTAAATGATATGATTTTAAAATTATTACATAAGTCATTAAGAAAACCATTTCGAATATATGATCTTCGGTAGTTTAACTCGAGATGCTTCTCACACTTCTCTAGGGTAGACATGTATTGTGCCTTCCCCATTACATACATGTCTAGGCTGTTTGGGCTCGTAACTCTTTTATTTCATATGCAATTCACTAAAAAAAGTCTTTTAATTAAAAAATATACACATATTTTTCTTTCTTTTTCATTCATAACGTGGGTTTTCTTCGAAAGTAGTATGATCGACATTTTAAAGAAAACAAAATTGTAAGGTTTAGAACAGTATAGCTAGTCTGTAGATCTTGGATTTATATGAATATGCAATTTAAAAAAAAAAAATTGAATTTGCAACTTGCATTATCACCATTTTAGGATTTTAAATTTATCGATGAATTTTATAATGGACCAATGGGTAAAAGATCTAGCCATGCACGTTACGTACAATTTATTTTAATTGTCTTTTACTTCTGCATACGCAGATGGGTCCGTGTCACGGGTTCCCATTTCCTATTTTTTTTATACCAAGTTGCAAATTGCAATAATTTTTAATCTCCATTATATACTTTGATTGTTAATGTAAAAAATATCATGTATGCTTCTGCTTTGGTAATTAGACAGACTAATTCGATTTTTTTAAAAAGAGATATAATACGCTGAATTCAAACTAATTCTAAAATCTACAAATACCATATATGACTGCCAGCCCAAGAATATAAGCAATCGGTTAATAATCTTGACTAACATGAAATTTAATTTCATAAACTCCCGGTTCTGATCTGATTAGTCAAGATCCTGAATCGAATATTCTTGTCGTTTAAAACATCTAAGAAAATTTAAAAAGTGGGATCATGGCGAATCCAACTTGATAATTTTTAGTGTATCCGATCAATATATTGTCAAAATATAATTTATTTTAATTCGAAAATCCAAACTTTGTGAATATAGTTAGTTGCACGCCCTTAACACATGTGAACTAATCGCATGAAACAGATAAATCTTTTTTTTTCCTTTTTCCTTTTAAACAGATAAAATCTTACATCAACAAAAGTAGGAAACGATTAAAACAAGAATACTTGCGGACTGAATTAGACGAGGACCGACCAAACAAACAGAAGCAATAAAAAACACAAACAAATCAAACTTCTCGATCTATCATCCTAATACTCATCAGGCGCAAATGAAATCAGAGGGAAGTTGTTTGCCGCAAGTATTGATAAGCAAACTCAAGGAGATGGGAATATCGATGTTAATCCCCAGAATGTTAGCTTTAATCATTATTAGAAAACAAACGGCAACTTCAAGATCGACCAACCCTTGAAGAACTGAGCAGCAAGGCGTGTCTGGTGGATTTCCGATGACTGTTTGGACCACACCGTCTAGTATTTTGGCGCAAACTCCTAGTTTTAGGGCGTCTCTTGGGCAGCTATGCTTTGTAGGATTGCTGATAGGGTTAGGGTTTGGGATTGGCTTAGGTGGAAAGCAAGTGTTGCAGCCACTTACATACGCAAAAAACATGAGATTAAGAGATAGAAAGAGTGCTGCGGGAAACGATCTGTGGGACTCCATTGATTTCTAAGTTACTAAACCCTAATCAATGTGATTAGCTTTGGGGAAAAGTGTGACCGACAGCTAGGGCTTAGTGAGCCACAACGACTCGCGCGCACGTATTAAGAAAATTAGTGTAGAGCTGCACAAAAAGAATACCAAGTTGATATTTCTTATTGATGCGCTTTGCGATTAATTATGAGATGATAATAGAATTAATCGTAGTACGTAATCTATTTATGTATTAGCTAATAGTAGCTAGTTTCCGTTATATTTTATATTAATTACTAGAAATGAACGTACTTGTAAGTTGTAACTTTGTGCATGTGTAAGCGTGAGCGCATCTAAAATTGAAACTTTATGCACAATAATTAAAAACATGTGTGGGGGCTGAAGACTAAGTTGTAATTTTTTTTTAAAGTACAGTTTCTAATTGTGATTTTTAATTTTGTCGGTCCAAAAAAATATCGTAATTCATATGTTAATTAAAAATGATATAGCGATGAAAAATATATGCTATAAGGGCTAATACTACCACTAATTTTGAAATATAACAGAGGAAATCTACAATATTAAATTCGCCTCCTCAGAACAGCTTCTAGTTTGATTAATTATGTCTTTAATAGTTAGAATGCTTTAGCTTCAAATTTTGTTTCTTCTTCTACAATTAGCGTCTGTTAGATCTTATAGCTACATATATAGGCACTCGCGAGCAAGAGGGTACGCTGAACTGGAAATAAAAATATTAATTATACTTTATAAAGTGAAGCCAGTCTCTCGAAGTCTTGATAAAATGGCAATTTTTACAAATTTGAACCTTAGCTGGTTCAGAAACTTTTGTATTTTAGAAAAAAAATCGGTTCAAAGCCCAAAAGTGGGGGAAAAAGGTGTGTTCGTAAGTAGTAATTATAACTTGGTGATGAGATTTCTGTCTCTCTCCTCCGCCTGTGAGAGCCGCCGGATCGACATCGACACGACACACATAAAATAAAGTTTGTTCTAAGGATATATATAGAGAGAGAAATCGATTCGTGAGTATCGGAAAAGCTTGAGGAGGAATGATTTGATACGATAATTGCATGAGTTTTTTTTTTTTTTTTTGTTATTGCGATTTGATTCGATGAAATTCGTAATATCATATTGAGTTATTCGAATTTTAATTGGCTATTCACAACAAACTGAATTTCTCTTAGTTAGTCAAATATTCTATACTTTTTTTGTATTCACAGCAAATTTTGGGATCCTGTTTTCTAGACTCAACGTCAACGACAAATTAGTAAAAGAAGTTCCGTAGCATTCAAGTAACATACATCATCCCCCACCTGGGTTCGAGTCACCTTGGCCACAGTGGATTTAACATGGCTTCCTCTGGCTTATAGGGATTAGTCGGGTGTGTAGCAAGCCCCGGATTACCCCATATTAATCAAAAAAAAAAAAAAAAAAAAAATTTGTAACATACATCATTTTGGGATCCTGTTTTAAGTTGAAATTGTGGATAATTGTTCCCTTATTTTATTTTTGATTGCTCTATTCATGCACCAAGGATTAGAAAATTTGTATATAAAAAAAAGAATCAAAGTAATGTTTGTTGTGGAATCATGAGAATTTTGAACTTTGTAGTTCGTAACTTCATATGGTAGTGGAACAGGTTACAATCCTTGACCGAAGCCCAAATAATACCATAACCAAGTAGTTATATAAGAAATTTTAAGAAAAGAAAAAACCAAAAGTTAAACATTAATTTTTGAAATTTTAATTAGCTAACTAAATATTTTATTTTCACTTAATTAGATAAAATGACTAATGGTCAATCTAAGCATACCGGTTATGAAGTTCCATCTCAGGAAATCTGGTATAAAAACATGTATAAAAAATCCAGCTATATACTTTAGTTAATGGAATATTTAAAGGAATACAAAAGAATAAATAATATCTTTACGGATTTCTTTTACTTTGTTTCTAATAATGGACAAAGGAAAAGGGTTATGGGTTCAATTTCAAAGCCCAATTGAAAATCAAAGCCCAAAAGAGGAAGAACAAAAAAAGAAGGTGTGTTAGTAACTGTAACTTGGTCTGAGTTTCCGATGAGATTTATGTCTCTCTCCTCCGCCTGTGAGAGCCGCCGGATCGACATCGACACACATAGAATAAAGATTGTTCTAAGGATATATATAGAGAGAGAAATCGATTCCTGAGGATCGAAAAAGCCTGAGGAGGAATGATTTGATACGATAATTGCCTGAGTTACTTTCTGTGAATATTTTTTTTTTGTTATTGTGATTTGATTCGATGAAATTCATAATATCGTATTGAGTTATTCGAATTTTAATTGGCTATTCACAACAAACTGAATTTCTCTTAGTTAGTCAAATATTTTAGGGAGAATTGTATATATATGACACATTGAAAAACTATTGTCCCTATAAAATTTATTAGATTTTTGCCACTTTTTGACAAAATACCTTTTTATTATTGTTTTATAATTGAAAATAAATATTTTTAAATTTCTAAAATTCGAAAATATAAAAAATGGAAATACAAATATATTTGATAATCATTTTAGGAAAGATTGTGATTTAAAAAATATTTTATTACCTTGTCTACGAAACATAGAATATTTATTCTACAAACGTAGAATTTGTTTTCTATTGTTTCCTCTATAATCTACGAAAGATAGATTCGACATTCTATTACTTGTTTTGCCTTCTACGGGCCCTCTAGAATACGGCTTCTACAACTTGTTATGTATTCTATAGATTTTGGATTACGTATTCTACATTTAACAATATATTCTACTTTTTAAAGAATATAAGTTCTGTAACTATGTCTTTGTTCTATGGAATGTAGATTTCCTATTCTAGTATGTAGTTAACAAAATCTGAGTAAATCTAGGATCATTGGTGATCTTATTATATCCAAAAAACTGAAAATATTTATGGAAAATATTCTTTTTCTATTTTTTCTCTACGTTTTTTTTTCCCTTTTTTCTTCTTTTCCTTCTCTTCATCTGACTTTTTTTTGTTCTCTTTTTTTTCTCTTCATCGACGACATGTTTCACGATTTTTTTTTAAAAATTATTCTCTTAACGTTGTTTACTCTATCGCAAATATGATGCATAAATATGTATCAACTGGTGTATGGAAGAGGTGGGATATCAATAAAGGCCTGTCTTGGCGAGGCGAAGGCATGAAGGTAAAAAACAAACTCTCTGACACTTGTATCTATCACTGATATAATATTTTCTTTCACTAAAACCTCATATCTTTCTTTCATTATTATCATCTGTTATTACCGCATATGTTTACTCAACTTCACTTCTCGTATGAACATGAGAGCCACCCAGAAGAGTTCTTCATATTCCATACGTTTGGCAACTAGCTTTTTCCCGTTGGTAACACTCTTTTCTCTCTACTTTTTTTTCATTTTTTTCATCAGGATGTATTAACAAAGAACGCCGATCTCATTACTTTGTTTTTGGTCGCAGCGGATTCAGTTTTAATCCGGACGCCATCAACTTATTCCTCGTGCCACACCAAGTTGAAGTAAGTAGCTAATTCCATCCAACAAATGCTATAGGAATAGGAGCGTACCTTAAAGTTTATTGGAATGGTAGATCTTAACGGAATTATCTGCAGAGAGGGAATGGAACAGTACCTTAAAGCACAGGGGCAAGGCAAGAGCGCTTGAACAACAGCAGGAAATGGAAAGGTGAAGTCCCTCAGGAGGGATTAAATCTGAAGATGGACATAGTCGAAGAAACTGGGAAACAGGGCATTAATGTTTTCCCAAAACACTGACAAAGGTTCGACCAATGATATAATTTTCATCTCTTCTAAATTTTTTTTATTTTTTAAAACAATTATAATTAATAATTTAATATTAGTGTGGGAAAACTATTAATCTAAATCCTAATGGGACAATTCTTAGTTCAATAAATCTTATAGGGACAATTCTTAGTCAAAAATGTCATATATTTTCAATTATCTCAATATTCTATGCCTTTTACAAATTTCGATGAAGAAAGGAAATTGTTGGAATTTCCTTTTTCCTTTATGGAAAGAAACTGACTTTAAGTTTTCTTTTTTTTCCCGATTCCTAGCTCGAGTCGGATGCTTGTGTGTGTATAAAGCCTCAGATCGTCTCTCTTGATCGATTAGTGACTGAGATACAATGTTGAAAAGACATGGCTCGAGTGTGGTATTGAAAAGACGTCGCTCTAGTGTGGAATTGCTGCTACCCCACGATGTGGTATTGAAAAGACGTCGCTCTAGTGTGGAATTGCTACCCCACGATGTTGTAGAGCTCATACTCGAGAGACTTCCTGTGAAGTCTCTGCTGAGATTCAAGTCTGTATCCAAGAAGTGGAAATCGACAATCGAGTCCCGAGGGTTCCATGAAACACAGTTGATCCGTCGTAGGCAATCACGAGGTCCAGATGTCCTTTTCGTGTCCCTTGATGATGATGATGATGGTCGGAACACAGATGCTCGAAGATTTGTTTTTGGGTCATCATTAGCTTATACGGTCAGGTTCCCTACTTCGGCCACCTCGGTCTGCCGTGGTAGTTGTGATGGTCTAGTATGCCTCTACACTGTCTACCTACCGAATGTCAGTGTCGTGGTGAATCCCGCCACTAGATGGCATCAAAGTTTTCCTCTTTCCAGCATTCAACATCTCCTCATCCAAAGGTTAAAAAATGATGTGTTTGGCTGCCCAAGTCCTAGGCTTGGATTCGGTAAAGACAAACACGGGGGCACATACAAGCCGGTTTTTCTATATAACTCATCCGGATTTGGCCTAGACAACGTTACCACTTGCGAAGTTTTCGATTTTAGCACTAACGCTTGGAGGTACGTTCACCCTGCTTCTCCTTATCGGATAATTGCTTACTGTGATCCCTTGTATTTGGATGGCTCACTTTATTGGTTAACCGAGTGTGAAGAAACCAAGGTTTTATCTTTTGATCTTCACACCGAAACTTTTCAAGTCGTCTGTAAAGCTCCCTTTGCCCATCTACCTGACCCTTACGGCGTCAGAATTTCCATCCTCGATAATCGCTTGTGTGTATCCAAGAAAAACTGGCCCACCCAAGAGATGTGGTCGTTGGATTCTTCAGGCGGCAACAAGACATGGAAGAAAATGTGTTGCTTAGATCTCACCAAAACTTTTTCTTGGTTTGGGGAACCCAAGTTTGCGCTGATACCAATAGCAATTCTGGAGAAGAACAAGTTGTTACTTCAAGGTCGTGAATACATTGACGCACTGGTGATACATGATCTCCATACCAAATCTTATGATTTACTCTTCAAACCTGCCAACTTCGTAGCTCCTCTTTGTTATTTCCAAAGTTTGTTTTCTACTTTATCAAATTAATTTGTCTTGTTTTCTTTTTTTTTCAATGAACCTTTGTAATTTAACATTTTTTGTATTCTCTAAATCTTTAATGGTTTGGTTCACAGGACTCTTTTGCCTCTATTCTATTAACAGTTCTAGAATAGGCCAAACTAGCAACAATACATGATGAATCCTAAATCACAGGACTCTTTGTCTTTCCTCCAACTTGTTTCCTTTAACATGATGGATCCGACGTGGAAGATGATGGGGAACAGATTGTTACCATTGGTTTTATATCTAATGTGGTTGGACTGCAGGTATTTGCAGGACAACAAGCTCATTGGAAAACTTGATGTTATAGAGGTTCTTTTCTTGAGATGAACATTGAGTAAAACAGAAACTACAGAAAAGCTTCGGTTTTTGTGTGATGCTTTCTTACTTAAATCTTCGGATTTTGTGTTTAATGATGCAAATTTGGCCTAGACAAAAAAAGGTTTAGTATTTTGGTTAATTATTCCAAATATAAAAGATTACATAACTAATGGCCCCACAAGCTTTCTTGAAATCTAACATTGCTCCTATGCTAGTGTTTAATCATGTTCTTGGGGGTTAAATAATTTCATGGAGATTGCATAGTTCTCTTGACTCTCATCTCATCTAAAGAATAAAAGAGTAAAGAGATTAATGATATCTTAATCCATATGTGAACTTGAATGGAATTAGAGAAATGGGTAACACTTTAAAGAGTTTCTTCTATATTGTCATATTCTCGGAATAATTGTTTCGTAGAGAGTTCTTTGTCTCTCATATCTTTTAATACCAAACAGCAGCTTAACTTTGGTCACAAACGGCGATTGACAATGGGTTTTCAACTTGGATTAACTCCTCTTCATCCCTAATGATCGGGGGTCCTCTTTTTATAGCTTGTTTTCTTGTTAGAGATAGTCATATTGATGAAGACTGATTGGCATTTATGGATTGATTTTACATGGTTATGGAACAAGCCATGTGATCAAAGACTAGATAGAACCATTCGAAAACATGGGAGGACCCATAAATGTAAACTTAAGACAAGTGTGTTAGCTAGCCCTTTTCTTCCTCTTAACTTTGAGCTGCTGTTGGGGAACAATGACGCATCTTTAGATCTGTCATTGTCTTCTCCCACTCAAATTCTCATTTGCTTATGTTTTGTTGGCTCATGAAATAAACTTCTGTATGAGAATCTTTGCTTCTTCTATCTGTTGGATATTTTTTGTGTTGTATTTTTCTGGTTTGTTTTTCTTAAGTTTATGAATGACTGATTTTCTGATGTATATGCAAATGACTGTTTACGCAAATTGTGTATCGGTTTTAATACCAGGAGACGATATCCCTACTTTCATTGTTCATCCAGCGCCGTGCCTTGCCCTCATCAACACTTATCTGTCATTTGCTAGTCACGTGAACCAGTTACAGAGAAGAGAAGAGAGTGTAGTCTTCATTTTTTTCTCTAGGCTATGAAGTTACAACTTTAGAGATTCCAACAACGTCCTGAAGATGACACCATACTTAACATCAAGTAGACTATATATATTTTTTTTAAAGCTAGTAGTTGAAATTGCGAATACGTGTATTTAACAAGTTAAATATGTACACAAGTTTTTGTTATTATTATATGTATAAAGGTGAATTAAGTAGCAAGAATATACAGTTACGAATGTTTTCGAAGTTGATTGATTCTGCTTTAAAATCGTTTGTTATTGGTTTTCTAGCTTCTCAATATAGTGTCTGAAACCGAAAACCATGTTATACTATATACTAGGGCGGGGTAATTTATTTAAAGAAATTATTTTGAAATTTAAGAAAATTGTTTTTATCTGAATTTTATAATATAGTTAATTAATAATTATAGATAAAGATGTCAATTTGTAATAATTTGTCTATTTAACCCGTTTTGCAGTGAACTAAAATATTATTTGGGCTAACTCGCAAAAACTTATAATATTGAAAACGTATCTCTAACCCGTTAAATGACTCTAATTTTTGTGGTTAGTCTACGAACTCTTAAAAAAAAATAGTATTCTTGTGTCTTAACTTTTTATAAAATTAGTAAAATATTTTTCAAACTTTTGTTCTGATATATATTCTAATAAATTATAGTGAAAAATATCGCAAGATTTTGAATATATTTTTTCCTTGTATCATCTATATATAGATTGATTATTATTTTAAAATATATAATATTAAAAATAATTAAGAAATTAAATAATAAATAACTTCTTTAATGCAAAATAAATACTTAACATATTTTTTTATCACTAATTGTAAAAAACAATTATTTTTTGTTATTTGTAATGACATTTCATGTAATAACTTACTAAACAAAATTCATTTTCAAAAATATCTTCTTAAATAATATTATAGAGATTCTCTATTCTCAGTTTGAGATATGAACACATTAATGCAAAGAGACTTTGAATCTCTTGTTATCTTAGATGTTTTGGTATTCAGTTCGGTTTAACGGTACAATGTTTGGTTCGGATAAGCCGGGATTGTCTGTCTTACAGGGCCGATGTAAAAATTGTTTATATAAATGGGCCTGCTAGCTGTTGTATATCACGATCTTGACCCAATATGAGCCGAATGGGCCTAGTGTGGGTTAGTAGTTAGCACAAAGGGATTGATTACAGTAAGAACAAAATCAATTGATTGATTCAAAACTGTAAAGTGGTCCAAAGAGTATCATATTGCCTGCCTGCAAATCTGGATCCATATAACTCGGATAACGAAGTCTCGTAAGACTTTGGTTTTTTTTTTTTTTAATTTGCGAAGAGAAAGTGTCCATTCTGCAGTTGCAATGGCTTCCTTAACAACATCTTCTTCTTCTTCCCCCCAAAACCCTACTTCCCGTAAGCCACCTGAATCGTTTCCCTACACTCTCCGGTATCCGCCTATGCGGCATGTGGAAGCCTCTGCTCCGGAGTATCTCCGCCGCCGGGTCTCGGCGTCGTATGGCGATAGTCAAGGCAGCGACGGTGGATTCGGATTACTCGTCAAAACGGACCAGTAGCAACGAGCAGAGAGAGACGATTGTGCTTCCTGGGTGCGATTACAATCACTGGCTTATTGTAATGGAATTCCCCAAGGATCCAGCGCCAACCAGGTCCGTTTTTCTCTTATGAATATCGACACATATAAGTTGTAATTGTGTCGTCAATGATGATTCATTTATGGAAACAATGTCGCGCATAGGAAGATTTTGGGTTTTTCACTGAACTGAGTAAAACCTTAAGCTTCAAATTTGCTTTGAAGTTGACCTAGTTTCCAGATTTTGTTCTTAAACTTAATATATCAGTGTTAACATTTAGTCTGACTTAATCTCTTGAGATGTGCAAACACATTGAACACCTGATATAGCTTGTGAGCAAGTTTTCGGCAAATAAGATTTGATGTGTTTGAACTTGACTTCAAAATGAAACTCAAACTCGATATGGAGAAGGGGAACCCAAATCGAGTCTGTCCAGCTGCTTAAAGGATTTGACAGCTACAACACTGTGTTCATATGTGTACTTGGACCATCCAAACTGGTACTCATTGTCGTTATTATGTATGAAAATATGGGGAAGAATTGAAGCATTTGTTTTTTCCATATTTTCCTTCAAGCTATGTATAAATTGCAGTTGTTGTCCATGGCGTCTCTTTGTTAAAGTTGATGTGGACACTACAGTGTAAGCAAGTGATGTATGGAAAAGGATTTTGTGATGTACACTAGAAAATAGCATTAGATTGGGATTCCCGAGTAGAATTTCATGGATAAGGCGGGGAAACTACTGTCTTTTGGCGAGAGATGACTAAAGCTTCGTTCACTATAACTTTGTTGCTGCTGCTGGCTGTTTTTTAGATAACTTGAATCCTATTTACACTTTCGTGCTGCTTTTATAACCAATCCTATTTAAACTTGCTTTGAAGCTGACCTTGTTTCCAGATTTTGTTCTTCAACTTTACCTGAGGGTTGACGTTCATTTATTATGAATATATCAGTGTTAACATTTAGTCTGACTTAATCTCTTGAGATGTGCAAACATATTGAACACCTGATATAGCTTGTGAGCAAGTTTTCGGCAAAAACATTGATGTATTTGAACTTGACTTGAAAATGATGTTTGAGTTTCTCGAACTCAAACACGATATAGAGAAAGGGAACCCAGATTAGAGTAGTAGGCGATCTCAAGCTATTCCAGTTATGCATATGAAAAGCAAAACGTCTTGGATTTGGCTGCAAAAACACTGTGTTCCTATGTGTACTGCTGTTCTTGGAGCATGGCACTCATTAGTGTAATTGTGAACGAAAAATTGGGGGAGGAACAGAAACTTCTGTTTTTGGATATTTTCCATCACGCTATGTATAAATTGCAGATGTTGTCCATTGTGTCTCTTTGTTAAAATTAATGTGGACAGTGCAAGCAAGTAATGTATGGCAAAGGTGTTTGTGGTGGCAGTAGATTGGGACTCCTGACTAAGAATTTCCTGGATAAGGCGGGGAAATGACTGTTTTTGGGCGAGAAATTACTAAAACTTCATTCAGTTTAGTAACCAATCAGTGTTACTTGTGTCCATTTTCTAGAATAACAGATTCTTTGTGTGTGCATATTGAGTGTACTTGTGTCTATTTTCCAGCATGGAAGAGGCAAAGAAGAACATGTATGCATTCAGTACCACCACATATACTGGATTCTAATGCACCATTGACGAAGAAACTTCTGAGAAGTTCAAGGGTGAGTTAGAGTTAGTGATCAAGAAAAGCTTTAATCCTCTTACTGAAAGTGTATATGCTTGTAATCGTCGAAAACCTTCAAGATACTGACCGCTCAGTCTTTCAATTTTCCACAGGTTTGCCTGGAGTTCTCTGGGTTTTGCCTGACTCCTACATAGATGTCAAGAACAAGGACTATGGAGGTAACCCATCTAAGCCTTATTAGTAGTGATTACAATGTGTCTAAGATCTCATGTATCCCTGTTCTGATAATTGGATGGGTTTTTGTTCGGTTTAGGCGACAAGTACATCAATGGAGAGATTATCCCGTGCACATACCCGACATACCAACCAAAGCAGCGCAATAACTCCAAGTATCAAAGTAAGAGGTCCAACAGAAAGAGAGACGGTCCACCTCCTGAGTAGCAGAGGAAACCAAGACAAGAACCAGCCGCTTCTGATTCCTCTTGAACGATGAAGACAGGCCGTTGTAACGGAGTGTGTGAGATTTTGATCGATCGGTTAGTCGGTTGGCTTATTGAGCTCGGATGTAAAATCGATTAATGCTTGGGGAGAAACGAAAGCCGTCGTTTGATTCTTCAGAAAATACCCACCGAAATTTTGAACTTTAGCTTTTTGGATTAATTTTTTTTTTTCCTCCTTTTTTGTTTGCTAAATTTACTTTTCAAATTAAGTTTAGATTATATTTTTTCTTTTTATTATTAATATTAACTTGACATGTGTCACGATCTGCTGAGTTATTATTTTTGAAACATTTTTTTTTATATAATAAGATATAGATATTCCTAAAAACTGAAACCATTCTTTTTCAACCATAGATTCGAACTCGAAAGCAAGCTAGGTTCAATCAAGTTGAAATTATTGCTCAACCTCGTCACCTATCAGCTGCCTTAGATTAATAATTCTTTTGTAACTTTTAATGATACTGAAGATGTAAATGGCCATTTCATATATACTTTTGGGATGTCGTAAAGACATTAAAATCTTGAAATTAATCAATACAATAAAAAAAACTATACACATAGCACATGAGGTTCTTGAAAATTATCCAACAATTAACGTAGAGATCTAAAAAGAAGGAAAAAAAAAAGCATCTGCATGAGAAACCTAATAAGTCTTATACATCTCACGCTTGGGATTCAAGAAAGTTTCAAAATTAATTCTACAGCCTGACAAAATAAGCAATTTTTTTTTTCCAAATATTTTACTTGAAATTGTTTTAATTATATATTACTACTACTTAACTAGCCGTAGAACCCTACTTTGGCTCCAAATCGCGTCTTAATTCTCGTCCTTTGAGAGTCTTTCAAACACCGACGTCACCCTGGCCACATCACCCCGGAATTACGGGGAGTAAACAGCATACATCTGCTATAAATACCCCTTAATATGCATTTATGAGAGGATCCCGAATTTATTGTTCTCTCTCACATATTACTTGCTCTCTCTCTCTCTCTCTCTGTACTGTTGTAACAACATTATTTAAAATCCCGAACTGGATTCTCTTGAGTACTAGTTCGAAAATCTAAATAATCTGTCTTGTTTCAACCATAAATAATTAAATACTATAAAAGAGAAAAAAAAAGGAGGAGGGGGATAAAAAGAAGTCAATGTCAACTACATGATGTGGCGCCCATTGTGTTTTCCGCGTAAACAAAAATGATTGACGTTAAAAAAACTTGTGGGTCCCGTCGCTGTTTGACTTCACGCGCTAAAATAAAAATAGTTGACGTTAAAAAACTATTTTATTTTAAACGAGTCAGCGTTGTGGAGAAAAAATTAATTAATCACGCCTTACCGGGAAAAAAAAAAAATTTGATCACTAATATTTTGGTTCCATAAAAATCATTCGACAGTTGAATCTATTTATACGTAATTAACTTCTGATAAATATGTTATGTTATTTGAGGGTTTTAGATATTGCCATTTGAAAAATTACTTATGTTTAGTGAACACCATATTAAATGTTCTAAGAAAATTAGTCAAGAATAAACCTAAACGAAAAAAAAAATTATTCAGAAATTATATATTTCAAAAAAGAAAGAAATCATTCTAAATCTAAAACCTACAAATAAAAGAAAGGGAAAAAAATAAAAAAAAATGTCAAAGTAACTAAAAGAAGGCCGGTCACTAGCGAGTAAAGGTGAGCACGGAACAGATATGTCAGAAGATTCTACTATTTGTGATTTGCTCCGATATATACTCTAGTACGGAATACTTGATTAATTAACACTAGTAACAACGACCAATTTTATAAAAATGTAGCCGAGGACTGATTGTCAAGTTCTTAGCAGTGACCATGACACCAATGGTTTCGATAGGCACCAACTAGCCTTTCCAATGTCTAAAGCAAGCTACAATTCAAATAATAGCACAATTACAGTTTAATTCGAAAATATCTTAATCATACCTACCAGAAGAAAACTATAATACTACAGTAATTTATTATACACATAATAATTTTTTGTTCACTTTTGTATAGACAGTCAATAGGAATTAAAATGAAAAAAAAAATGCAGATTAAAGAACAGCAAGCGTTGCATTAATCCAGATTAACTCGTACAAGGAGAGCCAGAGTCACTCATCCCTGTAGTATGCAAGCACAGGTCACTACAGCCACTAGGGCTGGGCAAAATATCCGGAACCGAAGAACCGAACCGAACCCGACCCGAAAAAAGGGAACCGAACCGAACCCGGAACCAAAAAAATACCCGAACGGATCCTAGACTCCTATACTCGAAGAACCGAAACCGAACCCGAACCGAACCGAGAACCGAATGGGTACCCGAAATATCCGAAATATAATTATACACCCAAAATATTAATTATATTTAGACTTGATATAACCCAATTACCCAAAATTATAATTATAAAATCCGAAGATATCAATTATTGTTAGACCGAAATATCTAAAATAATAAAAAAATCTGAAAATTCTTAGTTATATTTAACAAAATTTAACCAAATTTTATTCAAATTTAGCATTTTATTAGTTTTTTTTCTATATTTCAGGTACCAGGAACCGACCCGAACCCGAAAAGACCCGAACCGAACCCAAACCGAACCCGAACCGAATTTTATAAATACCCGAATGGGTCCTTCAACCCTATACCCGAAAAACCCGATACCCGAAAGAACCGACCCGAACCCGAACGGATACCCGAATGCCCACGCCTAACAGCCACTAACAACAAGGTATACATAAGATAGCAAAAACTCTGTAAGTGAACCAAAAAATATGTAACGACTATTTTTTCGTTCCAAACCGTAAAATCAACAAGAATCTCAGGTATCACGACAAGCATAGAATGACAATTACAGGATGAAGCAGTTTATATAACTGTCTTGGAAAGAACAACAAAAATCTCATTCCCAGAGAATCTAGCTACAACAGAAACCAATGATCTATCCCACTATCTATCTCACTATCTACCCCTATCTTGCCTCGGAGATGTTTCTGATATTGCCTACTTGAACCTTCTCCCTCCCTGTCGTTATGATCTCTTCTAGATCTTTCCTTCAATTTCTCCCTATCATGTGGCCGTCCTGGTCTCTTTTGTTCCCTCCTATCATAAGAATCTCTTGACCTTGGCTCCCTTTCCTCCCTTTCCTCCCTTTCCACTCTTTCTCTTTCTCTAGGGCGGCCGTATGAGGTATCTCCATGACCTTTTTCTCTGTAATTTTTCTCTTCCGCATCATGTTTGAAATCTCCTCTGTGGCCAAAACTCGTACCACCCTTTTTGGCACCATTGAACTTGTCATGATCCCACCTGGAACTTCTATCCTTCTCATGACCCCAACCAGTATTTGTAGCTCTCTGTCCATAAGAAAAGAGTGAAAGAAAATAAATGAGAAGAACAGATCGAGTCCTATCAACAAGCATGTTTTTATTCAAAATGTTAAAGACCAAGTACAATAGCAGGCTCCTAAAAGCAATTGTTCACTTACTTTCTCATCGTGGGAAAATTTGCAAGAATCTCCACGAGTACACTCTCCTCTCTGAAAAGCTCTGCATACCCAACCAGTATTTGTAGCTCTCTGTCCATAAGAAAAGAGTGAAAGAAAATAAATGAGAAGAACAGACTGAGTCCTATCAACAAGCATGTTTTTATTCAAAATGTTAAAGACCAAGTACAATAGCAGCTCCTAAAAGCAATTGTTCACTTACTTTCTCATCGTGGGAAAATTTGCAAGAATCTCCACGAGTACACTCTCCTCTCTGAAAAGCTCTGCATACCCAACCAGTATTTGTAGCTCTCTGTCCATAAGAAAAGAGTGAAAGAAAATAAATGAGAAGAACAGACTGAGTCCTATCAACAAGCATGTTTTTATTCAAAATGTTAAAGACCAAGTACAATAGCAGCTCCTAAAAGCAATTGTTCACTTACTTTCTCATCGTGGGAAAATTTGCAAGATTCTCCACGAGTACACTCTCCTCTCTGAAAAGCTCTGCATACCCAACCAGTATTTGTAGCTCTCTGTCCATAAGAAAAGAGTGAAAGAAAATAAATGAGAAGAACAGACTGAGTCCTATCAACAAGCATGTTTTTATTCAAAATGTTAAAGACCAAGTACAATAGCAGCTCCTAAAAGCATATTATCTAAGGAGATTGTTCACTTACTTTCTCATCGTGGGAAAATTTGCAAGATTCTCCACGAGTACACTCTCCTCTCTGAAAAGCTCTGCATACCCAACCAGTATTTGTAGCTCTCTGTCCATAAGAAAATAGTGGAAGAAAATAAATGAGAAGAACAGACTGAGTCCTATCAACAAGCATGTTTTTATTCAAAATGTTAAAGACCAAGTACAATAGCAGCTCCTAAAAGCATATTATCTAAGGAGATTGTTCACTTACTTTCTCATCGTGGGAAAATTTGAAAGAATCTCCACGAGTACACTCTCCTCTCTGAAAAGCTCTGCATACACCACGTGCCTCTCTCTTCTGCCGTTGCGTCTCATCATCTTCCTCTTCTCGCTTAGTGTACTTGCTACAATGGTCCACCCTAATGGTCCGTCCCAACACCTGAGCTCCATTCAGATTATCTGCAATTTTAAAATCAGAATGTAATCAAATCACAACATCTCAAGAACCAGTGTGCAAGAGAGAGAGAGAGAGAGAGAGTGTGTGTGTGATATAAGGAGAGTTTTTGACTAACCAACAGCGAGAGTGGTACTTCTTTGATCTTCATATGCAAGAAACGCAAAACCCTTAGATTTGCCAGTAACCTTGTCTCGGATAAGATTGACATCAACAAGTTCACCATACCTACAGAATCCACAAAGAAAATACATTAAAAAAAAAAAACTAATTAGAAACAAAAGCTTATAAAAACCCAATACCTAGGAAGAGAATTTCAGAGTACTACTGAACCAGGTCTATAGCAATTCACTTACTGTGCGAAAACGGCGAGGAGATCACCCTCGGTGAGGTCGTAAGCTAAGCCTCCGACGAAGACATAGGCAGAATTTGTGTACTTGCCGTGCCATGACGCCTCTTCAGAAATCCCTAGATCTGATTCCTTACCGTTTATTTTCTTCGAAAACTTGAAGGCATATTTCCTCAGTCGGAGGGTAAGTGTTGTGAATGCTTTCTTCACTTGGTCTAATTGACCATACACGTCAATGACCATATCCTTATCTCCCCAGTCCTTAAACTCCATACGTGTACCAGATGACATCTTCGTATTGAAGAGGAAATTAGGGTCCAATCCGTCAGGGCACCTTGTGACCAGAAACTTAACAGTGGCTAGCCCACTGGATTGGTCAACAAGGTAAGGAAAAGCCATGTTCGCAGCGTCTTCAACGGGAGAATGCTCCTCGCATATCTGTTTCAAAAAGAGAATATTATAATATCTAAAATCTAAAATTATTTCACAGTAACATAAATATCAATCACCTCAAGAGCAGATACAGTAATGATGCTCTCCTCCTTCAAGTCTGTAATGTCAAAATAGGCTTTTGACATCTTCTCAATTGTAAGAAGTCTGATATGCTTCATACCAATCAGATTGTTTTACTCTTTCTCTTGGAATTAGGAGAGAGAAAGAGACATGTCTATGTTCTGCTAAAACAAACATCGTTTCAGTATGCTTTTTAAGATACTGCAGCCTCTCAAGGCATGCGGCACCTGATTTCTTGAGAATACGCGACATGTTTTTAAGGTCATCCTGACCATGGTCAAGCTCAAGAAGCCTGATTTGTTCAGCATAGGTCCACATCCCTACAATGTAGGAACATGGGAAAGAGGGGAATACATTTAGGATAATAATTGTATTAAAACCAATAAATCCATCAATAACCCATCAGAAAAACCCAGAAAATCTGGACACAAAAGGTTATCGGAGAGAATGAACCCAAGAATCATCAATAACCCATCAGAAAAACCCAGAAATGTTATCGGAGAGAATCATCAATAACCCATCAGAAAAACCCAGAAAGAATCAACCCAAGATAAAAAAAAAAAAAAAAAAAAAACAAGAACTCGACAATTAGATCCCAACTAATTCCGATTAAATCCTGGAGAATCCGGGTTGAATTATCTACAATAGAACGAAAGCAAGACGCTTTAACAGTCGCTGAACTTTGAAATTGACAGAAACCTAAAAAAACACCAGAAAACGAAACCACAAGAGGAAAGCAAAAGCAGAACTGTGTGGAAGAAGCTAACCTCGGAGGAAATTAACCGACGGGATGAGCGATTTTGGGAGAGATAAAACGCGAGGCGGTGCGATTCGGCGCAGATCGAGGAAGAACAACGAACGAAGGTGAAGCTTGTTTCTGGAAAAGAAGAAAAAAATCAGGCTTGTGAAGTCGTCTTTTAGGGTTGGTTAAAAAAAAAACAATCCCTTATCCCTTTTATATACGCAGTGATGTATTGTCAAAAAAAAAATAAAAAAATTCGGTATAAAATTTTACGTCGCCTGAGAGATTCGAACTCTCGCGGGGAAACCCCATGTACTTAGCAGGCACGTTACTTTTAGTAGCACGTGACTTCAAACCCCCGATAAAATTACTAAAATAATTAAGAACATGTTATTAACTCTAATAAAATCTAAAATTTAAAGATATTTCAACAAATCCGAAATTGATATATAATTGTGTATTTCATAAATAAAATGCATGATACTAAATTCGATGGTCTGCATTACACATATTATCCATTCATATTGTTAAATTCTCGTAAACTACTAAATTTTGTTTTATGAGTTCTAAAATTCGTAATAAGAACCAATGAACCATACACTGAAATTTGTTAATGTGTTTAACAGCAAAGAAACAAGTTCATTGTACTTTATTAGAATGTTTATATTGTTACGATCTACAATTTCAGTTACATTGTGTCAAATCTATATATAATGCATAAGAGTATGTGAAGATTTAAGCAAACAAATATCTTATTAATACGGTATGAAAACAATATACATGGTAAAAATGTTATTCGTGTACATGTTATATATCGGCAGATTTATAAGTATCTTCTTTAATTTCAACAGTGCATGCTATTGACCATTATTCTTATATATGTCCATTTCATCCGGATTTTTGTTTTATTTTTGATCATCATCTATTCGGATTGTATATTTTATTCAAACCAGTACGAAAGCATATAAGAAGGGAATATGTATCAAATGGAGTGTATCTAAAGTAAAACCTTTAGACATGCTAGTTATTTCCCGAATTAATCAAGTTTGAAAGTATGACAGGTTCTCTTAAAAAGAAAATGCTTTTTATTTTGATTGAATTTTCTGGTATAGTACTATTTATTTATGCTTTTACATTTCTAGTCGTACAAATAAAGTGAATATTATGGTTGTATATTAAAATTTAAAAGTAACAACGAGCAAAAAGTAACTCGCTCCTCAAGTTTGTTTAATTTGACATCATATGTATCCAAAAGAGGACTATTATGATCATATATCATATATAAAATAAATATTTAACAATGTGATTTTAACAAGAAAAACAATCATTGATCACATATTGTTCCAATATAGGGGATTTTGCAATCTTTGCAATCGTGCATTTGTGAATTATTTGTACCGGCTCATAACCACATAGCTGACACCTTTGATCAACCTTCAAACGTTTCCTTATCAAGGCATCCGCAACAAAACATATTATTATGTATTACTCTCCACCAAAAGAATTTAAGCTTCGGTGGTATATTAATTAGCCACAAATTAATGATGACTTGCTCTTTTGGCCTCGTCAGATAGAGAATGAGAGTATACATGCTAATTTGCTTGCTCTTTCGAGATCTTCCTCTTAATATAATAACCAGATTTAACATAATCCATACTGTAGTTATACTTTGTCATAGCTGGACTATCTTATTTATATCCTCCCGCACATATCAAATAAGTTAGATTGTAGTGATATCAACGTTTATAAAAACTATGTTTGAAGTAACATTAAAAAAAAATTTGAAATATTGTTTACATTATGTTAACAAATAAATGTTTTGTTAAATATATTTGAAAAATATTTTGTGTGTCAAAACGTATTATGTGTTAAAGGAAAACTCAATTAAATTTTAAAATCATTCTTTCGAGTAACAAATTGAGAAATTAGTTAGAGATTATCTAAACCCTGGATAATAAACACAAAATCATAAAATGCAGGGACATAGAAATTTAAATTTATTTGAAAAGTTTATAAATTTTGTTTTGTTTAGCTATACGAATGATTTTGACCACATAGTTCATCAGAAATATTTAATCTCAGCGTTCTTGTAATACTTCTAATAATTCAACACAAGTAATTAAATTTTGGTTTAGTTACGGTAGCCAAATGAAGGAACTACAATGCCTGACCAACTTGCGAATAAAGAGATAAGCAACAGCCTATTATCATTACCTCACTGTTCATACATGCAGAAATACAATTTTCTATGAAGGGCTACTTGGTACCTTACAATTATTTTGTAGACTCTATATTAGTTTATTAAACTATCAAAGTGATCCTTTTTTGTCAGTTACTGGAAAACGAAAAAAACATTTGATATACTCATAATTATGGTTAATAATGTGCTCAAACTTCACTTAGATAATTTTAAAAGTTTGAATAGTTAGCCTTTTTTGGAACATCGTGAAAACCTTAGTTGGAAGTAAATAAAACCATAATTTAATGAGTGAATTAAAAAAAAAAACTAGTGAAAAACATTAAAATATTGACTTTTAGTAGCACGTGACTTCAAACCCCCGATAAAATAACTAAAATAAGTAAGAACATGTTAACTCTAATAAAATCTAAAATTTAAAGATATTCAAACAAATCCGAACTTTATATATAATTGTGTATTTTCTAAATAAATTTGTAAATATGCATGATACTTAATTAAGTGGTAAACTTTTTTTTTTTTGAACTAAATTAAGTGGTAAACTTTCAAACTGCATTACTCATAACAATAGCATTCATATTGTTAAATTCCCGTAAACTACTAAATTTTGTTTTATGAGTTTTAAAATCGTAATAAGAACCAATGAAACAAACTATACACAGAAATTTGTTAGTGTATTTAACATAAAAGAAACAATTTCATTGTACATTATTAGAATGCTTCTATTGTTATGATCTACAATTTCAATTACATTAATTGTGTCAAATCTATGTATAAATGCATAAGAATATGTGAAGTGTTAAGCAAACAAATATCTTATTCATACGATATTAACATGTTAACACAATATATCATATTACATATACATGGTAAAAAAATGTTATTCATGTACATGTTATATCTCAGTAGATTTATAAGTATCTTCTTTAATTTCAACAGTGCCGTTAGAGCTGTCAATGGGCGGGCGGTCCATTGTCCGTCCATGTCCAACAAATTATGGACGGTCTTGGACAAGTCCAAAATAGAAGCGGGTTTAAATGGACAATGTCCAATTTTGCCCATGGACAAAATGGACCGGACAAGTTGGACATTGGACCGCCCGAAATACATAAAATGTTAGGTCAAAATCAATTTGGGAGTTTTTTTAGAAATCAGAAACACGATTTTTTCAGTTTGTGTTTTGGTCAAAACACTGTGCCGTTGACCATTATTCTTAGATATGTCCATTTCTTCCGGATTTTTGTTTTATTTTTGATCATCATCTGTTCGGATTGTATATTTTATTCAAACAACTACGAAAAGATATAAGACCAAGTGCAATAGGAAGGGAATTTGAGTGTTTTTAGATCCAATAGATAGGCAAATTAAAAAGACAAATTATCAATCCATGCGACAAAGGGAAATTTTCCCTTCCGTGAATTTTGTGTAGGCCCCACATCAAATATGATGTGGTGGCATTTGATTGGTTCTCTGTTTTTTTTTTTTTTACATTCTTCTTAAATGTTATTTTTACTTAATAATTGATCTAAAAAAAAAAAAAAAATTACACCATTATTTTTTATTTCTTAACATCTATAAATAGAGTCTAGGTTCATATCATTTGAACATCAAAAAAAATCTCAAGATTTAACATTCTCTTTTAATTTCTTCTCCTACATTATCACTCTCTTTCGTATTTTTTTTTTCAATTTTCAACATCCTTATGGATCCATCTCGCAATTACAATCTCCTACCAAATTATGGTTTTCCAAACCCTCAAAATCCAAACACACAACCACCAAATCCAAATACACAACTCCCAGAAAATCTTATAAATTCGGGAATGCATCCAAATTTTCAAATGCCATATATGATGCCACCAAATTTTGGCATGTATGTTTGGTTTGTCTTTATTAATAATAACGAGTGTTGTTTATTTATTTAGAAACTGAGTATTTTATTTGAATCATTAAAATAATATATTTTATATATTAATCAACTCTAATTAAAAAAACAAATTATATATTAGTTATTAATTTTTTTACATTATAAAAATTATTTTGTGTGATTATAAATATATTAATAGTAATAGTATTTATAAAATGTATAACATATATAAAATAATAAAAATAAAATAAATAAATATAAAATGAATTATATATGATGGAGTGATGTGGAGGAAAGAGAAAATGAGTTGGAGGAAAGAGAAAATGATTTGCCTTCCTATTGTGGAGTTGAGTGTGAATTAAAAAATTGAAATGATGTGGAATGAGAATAAAGTGATGTGGAGGGAATATAGGATGAGAAATTTGTCTTCCTACTGGAAATGGTCTAAGAAGGGAATATGTATAAAATGGAGTATCCAAAGTAAAACTTTTAAACATGCTAGTTATTTCCCGAATTATTCAAGTTTAAAACTGTGCCATTTTCTCTTAGAAAGAAAACGCTTTTTATTTTGATTGAATTTTCTGTTATAGTACTATTTATTTATGGTCTTACATTGCTAGCCGTACTAATAAAGCGAATAGTATGGTCGTATATTAAAAGTAACAACGAGCAAAAAGTAAATCGCCCCTCAAGTTTGTTTAATTTGACCATATGTATCCAAAAGAGGAATATTATGATCAGATATCGCTTTAAAATTTGGCCTCGTCAGATAGAAAATGATAGCATGTACATGCTGATTTGCTTGCTCTTTCGAGATCTTCCTCTGGATACAATAACCAGATTTAACATAATCCTTTTTCCGGTCAAAACTGTAAAATTTTAATTTTCTGTCAAAAACAGAAAATTTTGTTTTTCCGTAAAACACGTAAAATCCCGTTTTCAAGTCAAAAATGTAAAATTCCGTTTTCCCATAATAAAAAAAAAATATCGTTTTCCCGTCAAAAACGTAAAATCTCATTTTCCCATCAAAAACTTTAAATCCCGTTTTCCCGTTAAAAACGTCAAATCACATTTTCCCGCCAAAAAGGTAAATTCTTGTTTTCCCGTAAAAAAAAATAAAAACCTGTTTTCCTGCAAAAAAATGTCAAATCATGTTTTCCTAGCAAAAACGTAAAATATTGTTTTACCGCAAAAAACATAAAATCATGTTTTTTCGCAAAAGCTTAAAATCCCATTTTTAACGTAAAATCTCGTTTTCCTGCCAAAAACGTAAAATCATGTTTTTCGTAATAAACGAAAAATCTCGTTTTCATGCAAAAAAATGTAAAATCCCGTTTTCCATCGAAAATATCAAATCCTGTTTTTCTGCCAAAAACGTAAAATCTCGTTTTACTCCAAAGAAACGTAAAATTCCGTTTTTCCGTCAAATTTTTTTTAAAATCCCATTTTCTTGCCCTAACACGAAAACGGAATACAAAAGTAATAACAAAATTAAATTATTTTCGTAAATATTAAATTTAAAGTATAGTAATATTTTCTATGTAATGGTTAAATAAATACTTTTAGGGACTAAAAATGAATTTTTTTTTATTTTCTGGTTATTAATTTATTATTTTCGTAATTATTTTTTAAATTATATATAAGATCCGAGATCTTATAATCGGGTCAAAAGGATCCACATATTTTTAAACCGGATCACAATAAAATAAATCTAAAACAAAATAAAAAAACATATTACTTACCCAATCAAAACATAACATTAATACAAGTGGCATTCATTGACATCATCTTTTTGATTGGCTGAGAATCATCAATCACTTAAGTGTCTTCTCAATTAATAGTAAGATATATTTTTACGGATGATCTAAATTTTTTTTTTCATTTTATCGATTTAGTTTTTATTTTCACGGATTATAAAATATTAAATTATAAATTTGCGCGATACTTATATTGTAAGGAAATAAAGTAAAGTAAGTGATTGAAATAGACGTTGAGTAGTTGAGAAGGGAAATTATCATTATATTTTATGTTTTTTTTATACAACAATTCATGAGTTTTCACGAAAAGGATAAGCACCGATTTCATCATATGACTCACGATAATTTTGTGATGTAATTATGCTGATCTCTTGCAATTAATGGATAAACAATTATAAATTATTTTATTATTGAATGATTGAGTAATAATGTTCTACATTATTATTTTATGCTTAAATCTCAACTTATGAAAAATATAGTTTCAATTTTAATAGATTTTCGTCTCTTCTGTGTATGATTAAATCGTCTCAATATTATGTTGAAATTATTCAGTAGATCAATAAGATGTTAACTGTTAGAAAAAATTTGATGTGAGATATATTAGATATTATATTTTTTAAAATGAAACGTTCATGTTATATAAGATCTGCCACTAATCATTTGATAAAATTGACCAAACGCTCTTATTGATGGGCCACGTCAATCTAGTTGACACGGTAATTACCACTGGGCCCAATATTTAACGATGGGCTAAATCTATCTAGTTCCTGCGGTGATTGAATTTGGGCTTCTTTTTTTTGTTCTCGCTAAGTGAAGGTTGTGGAATCTTGATTGATATTCAAAACAATTTAAAATGATAGGTGATTATTTAAACATATAAGGATTAAAATAAAAATATATAAACTAGTAAATGATATGATTTTAAAATTATTACATAAGTCATTAAGAAAACCATTTCGAATATATGATCTTCGGTAGTTTAACTCGAGATGCTTCTCACACTTCTCTAGGGTAGACATGTATTGTGCCTTCCCCATTACATACATGTCTAGGCTGTTTGGGCTCGTAACTCTTTTATTTCATATGCAATTCACTAAAAAAAGTCTTTTAATTAAAAAATATACACATATTTTTCTTTCTTTTTTCATTCATAACGTGGGTTTTCTTCGAAAGTAGTATGATCGACATTTTAAAGAAAACAAAATTGTAAGGTTTAGAACAGTATAGCTAGTCTGTAGATCTTGGATTTATATGAATATGCAATTTAAAAAAAAAAAATTGAATTTGCAACTTGCATTATCACCATTTTAGGATTTTAAATTTATCGATGAATTTTATAATGGACCAATGGGTAAAAGATCTAGCCATGCACGTTACGTACAATTTATTTTAATTGTCTTTTACTTCTGCATACGCAGATGGGTCCGTGTCACGGGTTCCCATTTCCTATTTTTTTTATACCAAGTTGCAAATTGCAATAATTTTTAATCTCCATTATATACTTTGATTGTTAATGTAAAAAATATCATGTATGCTTCTGCTTTGGTAATTAGACAGACTAATTCGATTTTTTTAAAAAGAGATATAATACGCTGAATTCAAACTAATTCTAAAATCTACAAATACCATATATGACTGCCAGCCCAAGAATATAAGCAATCGGTTAATAATCTTGACTAACATGAAATTTAATTTCATAAACTCCCGGTTCTGATCTGATTAGTCAAGATCCTGAATCGAATATTCTTGTCGTTTAAAACATCTAAGAAAATTTAAAAAGTGGGATCATGGCGAATCCAACTTGATAATTTTTAGTGTATCCGATCAATATATTGTCAAAATATAATTTATTTTAATTCGAAAATCCAAACTTTGTGAATATAGTTAGTTGCACGCCCTTAACACATGTGAACTAATCGCATGAAACAGATAAATCTTTTTTTTTCCTTTTTCCTTTTAAACAGATAAAATCTTACATCAACAAAAGTAGGAAACGATTAAAACAAGAATACTTGCGGACTGAATTAGACGAGGACCGACCAAACAAACAGAAGCAATAAAAAACACAAACAAATCAAACTTCTCGATCTATCATCCTAATACTCATCAGGCGCAAATGAAATCAGAGGGAAGTTGTTTGCCGCAAGTATTGATAAGCAAACTCAAGGAGATGGGAATATCGATGTTAATCCCCAGAATGTTAGCTTTAATCATTATTAGAAAACAAACGGCAACTTCAAGATCGACCAACCCTTGAAGAACTGAGCAGCAAGGCGTGTCTGGTGGATTTCCGATGACTGTTTCGACCACACCGTCTAGTATTTTGGCGCAAACTCCTAGTTTTAGGGCGTCTCTTGGGCAGCTATGCTTTGTAGGATTGCTGATAGGGTTAGGGTTTGGGATTGGCTTAGGTGGAAAGCAAGTGTTGCAGCCACTTACATACGCAAAAAACATGAGATTAAGAGATAGAAAGAGTGCTGCGGGAAACGATCTGTGGGACTCCATTGATTTCTAAGTTACTAAACCCTAATCAATGTGATTAGCTTTGGGGAAAAGTGTGACCGACAGCTAGGGCTTAGTGAGCCACAACGACTCGCGCGCATGTATTAAGAAAATTAGTGTAGAGCTGCACAAAAAGAATACCAAGTTGATATTTCTTATTGATGCGCTTTGCGATTAATTATGAGATGATAATAGAATTAATCGTAGTACGTAATCTATTTATGTATTAGCTAATAGTAGCTAGTTTCCGTTATATTTTATATTAATTACTAGAAATGAACGTACTTGTAAGTTGTAACTTTGTGCATGTGTAAGCGTGAGCGCATCTAAAATTGAAACTTTATGCACAATAATTAAAAACATGTGTGGGGGCTGAAGACTAAGTTGTAATTTTTTTTTAAAGTACAGTTTCTAATTGTGATTTTTAATTTTGTCGGTCCAAAAAAATATCGTAATTCATATGTTAATTAAAAATGATATAGCGATGAAAAATATATGCTATAAGGGCTAATACTACCACTAATTTTGAAATATAACAGAGGAAATCTACAATATTAAATTCGCCTCCTCAGAACAGCTTCTAGTTTGATTAATTATGTCTTTAATAGTTAGAATGCTTTAGCTTCAAATTTTGTTTCTTCTTCTACAATTAGCGTCTGTTAGATCTTATAGCTACATATATAGGCACTCGCGAGCAAGAGGGTACGCTGAACTGGAAATAAAAATATTAATTATACTTTATAAAGTGAAGCCAGTCTCTCGAAGTCTTGATAAAATGGCAATTTTTACAAATTTGAACCTTAGCTGGTTCAGAAACTTTTGTATTTTAGAAAAAAAATCGGTTCAAAGCCCAAAAGTGGGGGAAAAAGGTGTGTTCGTAAGTAGTAATTATAACTTGGTGATGAGATTTCTGTCTCTCTCCTCCGCCTGTGAGAGCCGCCGGATCGACATCGACACGACACACATAAAATAAAGTTTGTTCTAAGGATATATATAGAGAGAGAAATCGATTCGTGAGTATCGGAAAAGCTTGAGGAGGAATGATTTGATACGATAATTGCATGAGTTTTTTTTTTTTTTTTTTGTTATTGCGATTTGATTCGATGAAATTCGTAATATCATATTGAGTTATTCGAATTTTAATTGGCTATTCACAACAAACTGAATTTCTCTTAGTTAGTCAAATATTCTATACTTTTTTTGTATTCACAGCAAATTTTGGGATCCTGTTTTCTAGACTCAACGTCAACGACAAATTAGTAAAAGAAGTTCCGTAGCATTCAAGTAACATACATCATCCCCCACCTGGGTTCGAGTCACCTTGACCACAGTGGATTTAACATGGCTTCCTCTGGCTTATAGGGATTAGTCGGGTGTGTAGCAAGCCCCGGATTACCCCATATTAATCAAAAAAAAAAAAAAAAAAAAAAATTGTAACATACATCATTTTGGGATCCTGTTTTAAGTTGAAATTGTGGATAATTGTTCCCTTATTTTATTTTTGATTGCTCTATTCATGCACCAAGGATTAGAAAATTTGTATATAAAAAAAAGAATCAAAGTAATGTTTGTTGTGGAATCATGAGAATTTTGAACTTTGTAGTTCGTAACTTCATATGGTAGTGGAACAGGTTACAATCCTTGACCGAAGCCCAAATAATACCATAACCAAGTAGTTATATAAGAAATTTTAAGAAAAGAAAAAACCAAAAGTTAAACATTAATTTTTGAAATTTTAATTAGCTAACTAAATATTTTATTTTCACTTAATTAGATAAAATGACTAATGGTCAATCTAAGCATACCGGTTATGAAGTTCCATCTCAGGAAATCTGGTATAAAAACATGTATAAAAAATCCAGCTATATACTTTAGTTAATGGAATATTTAAAGGAATACAAAAGAATAAATAATATCTTTACGGATTTCTTTTACTTTGTTTCTAATAATGGACAAAGGAAAAGGGTTATTATGGGTTCAATTTCAAAGCCCAATTGAAAATCAAAGCCCAAAAGAGGAAGAACAAAAAAAGAAGGTGTGTTAGTAACTGTAACTTGGTCTGAGTTTCCGATGAGATTTATGTCTCTCTCCTCCGCCTGTGAGAGCCGCCGGATCGACATCGACACACATAGAATAAAGATTGTTCTAAGGATATATATAGAGAGAGAAATCGATTCCTGAGGATCGAAAAAGCCTGAGGAGGAATGATTTGATACGATAATTGCCTGAGTTACTTTCTGTGAATATTTTTTTTTTGTTATTGTGATTTGATTCGATGAAATTCATAATATCGTATTGAGTTATTCGAATTTTAATTGGCTATTCACAACAAACTGAATTTCTCTTAGTTAGTCAAATATTTTAGGGAGAATTGTAAATATATGACACATTGAAAAACTATGGTCCCTATAAAATTTATTAGATTTTTGCCACTTTTTGACAAAATACCTTTTTATTATTGTTTTATAATTGAAAATAAATATTTTTAAATTTCTAAAATTCGAAAATATAAAAAATGGAAATACAAATATATTTGATAATCATTTTAGGAAAGATTGTGATTTAAAAAATATTTTATTACCTTGTCTACGAAACGTAGAATATTTATTCTACAAACGTAGAATTTGTTTTCTATTGTTTCCTCTATAATCTACGAAAGATAGATTCGACATTCTATTACTTGTTTTGCCTTCTACGGGCCCTCTAGAATACGGCTTCTACAACTTGTTATGTATTCTATAGATTTTGGATTACGTATTCTACATTTAACAATATATTCTACTTTTTAAAGAATATAAGTTCTGTAACTATGTCTTTGTTCTATGGAATGTAGATTTCCTATTCTAGTATGTAGTTAACAAAATCTGAGTAAATCTAGGATCATTGGTGATCTTATTATATCCAAAAAACTGAAAATATTTATGGAAAATATTCTTTTTCTATTTTTTCTCTACGTTTTTTTTTCCCTTTTTTCTTCTTTTCCTTCTCTTCATCTGACTTTTTTTTGTTCTCTTTTTTTTCTCTTCATCCACGACATTTTCACGATTTTTTTTTAAAAATTATTCTCTTAACGTTGTTTACTCTATCGCAAATATGATGCATAAATATGTATCAACTGGTGTATGGAAGAGGTGGGATATCAATAAAGGCCTGTCTTGGCGAGGCGAAGGCATGAAGGTAAAAAACAAACTCTCTGACACTTGTATCTATCACTGATATAATATTTTCTTTCACTAAAACCTCATATCTTTCTTTCATTATTATCATCTGTTATTACCGCATATGTTTACTCAACTTCACTTCTCGTATGAACATGAGAGCCACCCAGAAGAGTTCTTCATATTCCATACGTTTGGCAACTAGCTTTTTCCCGTTGGTAACACTCTTTTCTCTCTACTTTTTTTTCATTTTTTTCATCAGGATGTATTAACAAAGAACGCCGATCTCATTACTTTGTTTTTGGTCGCAGCGGATTCAGTTTTAATCCGGACGCCATCAACTTATTCCTCGTGCCACACCAAGTTGAAGTAAGTAGCTAATTCCATCCAACAAATGCTATAGGAATAGGAGCGTACCTTAAAGTTTATTGGAATGGTAGATCTTAACGGAATTATCTGCAGAGAGGGAATGGAACAGTACCTTAAAGCACAGGGGCAAGGCAAGAGCGCTTGAACAACAGCAGGAAATGGAAAGGTGAAGTCCCTCAGGAGGGATTAAATTTGAAGATGGACATAGTCGAAGAAACTGGGAAACAGGGCATTAATGTTTTCCCAAAACACTGACAAAGGTTCGACCAATGATATAATTTTCATCTCTTCTAAATTTTTTTTATTTTTTAAAACAATTATAATTAATAATTTTATATTAGTGTGGGAAAACTATTAATCTAAATCCTAATGGGACAATTCTTAGTTCAATAAATCTTATAAGGACAATTCTTAGGTAAAAATGTCATATATTTTCAATTATCTCAATATTCTATGCCTTTTACAAATTTCGATGAAGAAAGGAAATTGTTGGAATTTCCTTTTTCCTTTATGGAAAGAAACTGACTTTAAGTTTTCTTTTTTTTCCCGATTCCTAGCTCGAGTCGGATGCTTGTGTGTGTATAAAGCCTCAGATCGTCTCTCTTGATCGATTAGTGACTGAGATACAATGTTGAAAAGACATGGCTCGAGTGTGGTATTGAAAAGACGTCGCTCTAGTGTGGAATTGCTGCTACCCCACGATGTGGTATTGAAAAGACGTCGCTCTAGTGTGGAATTGCTACCCCACGATGTTGTAGAGCTCATACTCGAGAGACTTCCTGTGAAGTCTCTGCTGAGATTCAAGTCTGTATCCAAGAAGTGGAAATCGACAATCGAGTCCCGAGGGTTCCATGAAACACAGTTGATCCGTCGTAGGCAATCACGAGGTCCAGATGTCCTTTTCGTGTCCCTTGATGATGATGATGATGGTCGGAACACAGATGCTCGAAGATTTGTTTTTGGGTCATCATTAGCTTATACGGTCAGGTTCCCTACTTCGGCCACCTCGGTCTGCCGTGGTAGTTGTGATGGTCTAGTATGCCTCTACACTGTCTACCTACCGAATGTCAGTGTCGTGGTGAATCCCGCCACTAGATGGCATCAAAGTTTTCCTCTTTCCAGCATTCAACATCTCCTCATCCAAAGGTTAAAAAATGATGTGTTTGGCTGCCCAAGTCCTAGGCTTGGATTCGGTAAAGACAAACACGGGGGCACATACAAGCCGGTTTTTCTATATAACTCATCCGGATTTGGCCTAGACAACGTTACCACTTGCGAAGTTTTCGATTTTAGCACTAACGCTTGGAGGTACGTTCACCCTGCTTCTCCTTATCGGATAATTGCTTACTGTGATCCCTTGTATTTGGATGGCTCACTTTATTGGTTAACCGAGTGTGAAGAAACCAAGGTTTTATCTTTTGATCTTCACACCGAAACTTTTCAAGTCGTCTGTAAAGCTCCCTTTGCCCATCTACCTGACCCTTACGGCGTCAGAATTTCCATCCTCGATAATCGCTTGTGTGTATCCAAGAAAAACTGGCCCACCCAAGAGATGTGGTCGTTGGATTCTTCAGGCGGCAACAAGACATGGAAGAAAATGTGTTGCTTAGATCTCACCAAAACTTTTTCTTGGTTTGGGGAACCCAAGTTTGCGCTGATACCAATAGCAATTCTGGAGAAGAACAAGTTGTTACTTCAAGGTCGTGAATACATTGACGCACTGGTGATACATGATCTCCATACCAAATCTTATGATTTACTCTTCAAACCTGCCAACTTCGTAGCTCCTCTTTGTTATTTCCAAAGTTTGTTTTCTACTTTATCAAATTAATTTGTCTTGTTTTCTTTTTTTTTCAATGAACCTTTGTAATTTAACATTTTTTGTATTCTCTAAATCTTTAATGGTTTGGTTCACAGGACTCTTTTGCCTCTATTCTATTAACAGTTCTAGAATAGGCCAAACTAGCAACAATACATGATGAATCCTAAATCACAGGACTCTTTGTCTTTCCTCCAACTTGTTTCCTTTAACATGATGGATCCGACGTGGAAGATGATGGGGAACAGATTGTTACCATTGGTTTTATATCTAATGTGGTTGGACTGCAGGTATTTGCAGGACAACAAGCTCATTGGAAAACTTGATGTTATAGAGGTTCTTTTCTTGAGATGAACATTGAGTAAAACAGAAACTACAGAAAAGCTTCGGTTTTTGTGTGATGCTTTCTTACTTAAATCTTCGGATTTTGTGTTTAATGATGCAAATTTGGCCTAGACAAAAAAAGGTTTAGTATTTTGGTTAATTATTCCAAATATAAAAGATTACATAACTAATGGCCCCACAAGCTTTCTTGAAATCTAACATTGCTCCTATGCTAGTGTTTAATCATGTTCTTGGGGGTTAAATAATTTCATGGAGATTGCATAGTTCTCTTGACTCTCATCTCATCTAAAGAATAAAAGAGTAAAGAGATTAATGATATCTTAATCCATATGTGAACTTGAATGGAATTAGAGAAATGGGTAACACTTTAAAGAGTTTCTTCTATATTGTCATATTCTCGGAATAATTGTTTCGTAGAGAGTTCTTTGTCTCTCATATCTTTTAATACCAAACAGCAGCTTAACTTTGGTCACAAACGGCGATTGACAATGGGTTTTCAACTTGGATTAACTCCTCTTCATCCCTAATGATCGGGGGTCCTCTTTTTATAGCTTGTTTTCTTGTTAGAGATAGTCATATTGATGAAGACTGATTGGCATTTATGGATTGATTTTACATGGTTATGGAACAAGCCATGTGATCAAAGACTAGATAGAACCATTCGAAAACATGGGAGGACCCATAAATGTAAACTTAAGACAAGTGTGTTAGCTAGCCCTTTTCTTCCTCTTAACTTTGAGCTGCTGTTGGGGAACAATGACGCATCTTTAGATCTGTCATTGTCTTCTCCCACTCAAATTCTCATTTGCTTATGTTTTGTTGGCTCATGAAATAAACTTCTGTATGAGAATCTTTGCTTCTTCTATCTGTTGGATATTTTTTGTGTTGTATTTTTCTGGTTTGTTTTTCTTAAGTTTATGAATGACTGATTTTCTGATGTATATGCAAATGACTGTTTACGCAAATTGTGTATCGGTTTTAATACCAGGAGACGATATCCCTACTTTCATTGTTCATCCAGCGCCGTGCCTTGCCCTCATCAACACTTATCTGTCATTTGCTAGTCACGTGAACCAGTTACAGAGAAGAGAAGAGAGTGTAGTCTTCATTTTTTTCTCTAGGCTATGAAGTTACAACTTTAGAGATTCCAACAACGTCCTGAAGATGACACCATACTTAACATCAAGTAGACTATATATATTTTTTTTAAAGCTAGTAGTTGAAATTGCGAATACGTGTATTTAACAAGTTAAATATGTACACAAGTTTTTGTTATTATTATATGTATAAAGGTGAATTAAGTAGCAAGAATATACAGTTACGAATGTTTTCGAAGTTGATTGATTCTGCTTTAAAATCGTTTGTTATTGGTTTTCTAGCTTCTCAATATAGTGTCTGAAACCGAAAACCATGTTATACTATATACTAGGGCGGGGTAATTTATTTAAAGAAATTATTTTGAAATTTAAGAAAATTGTTTTTATCTGAATTTTATAATATAGTTAATTAATAATTATAGATAAAGATGTCAATTTGTAATAATTTGTCTATTTAACCCGTTTTGCAGTGAACTAAAATATTATTTGGGCTAACTCGCAAAAACTTATAATATTGAAAACGTATCTCTAACCCGTTAAATGACTCTAATTTTTGTGGTTAGTCTACGAACTCTTAAAAAAAAATAGTATTCTTGTGTCTTAACTTTTTATAAAATTAGTAAAATATTTTTCAAACTTTTGTTCTGATATATATTCTAATAAATTATAGTGAAAAATATCGCAAGATTTTGAATATATTTTTTCCTTGTATCATCTATATATAGATTGATTATTATTTTAAAATATATAATATTAAAAATAATTAAGAAATTAAATAATAAATAACTTCTTTAATGCAAAATAAATACTTAACATATTTTTTTATCACTAATTGTAAAAAACAATTATTTTTTGTTATTTGTAATGACATTTCATGTAATAACTTACTAAACAAAATTCATTTTCAAAAATATCTTCTTAAATAATATTATAGAGATTCTCTATTCTCAGTTTGAGATATGAACACATTAATGCAAAGAGACTTTGAATCTCTTGTTATCTTAGATGTTTTGGTATTCAGTTCGGTTTAACGGTACAATGTTTGGTTCGGATAAGCCGGGATTGTCTGTCTTACAGGGCCGATGTAAAAATTGTTTATATAAATGGGCCTGCTAGCTGTTGTATATCACGATCTTGACCCAATATGAGCCGAATGGGCCTAGTGTGGGTTAGTAGTTAGCACAAAGGGATTGATTACAGTAAGAACAAAATCAATTGATTGATTCAAAACTGTAAAGTGGTCCAAAGAGTATCATATTGCCTGCCTGCAAATCTGGATCCATATAACTCGGATAACGAAGTCTCGTAAGACTTTGGTTTTTTTTTTTTTAATTTGCGAAGAGAAAGTGTCCATTCTGCAGTTGCAATGGCTTCCTTAACAACATCTTCTTCTTCTTCCCCCAAAACCCTACTTCCCGTAAGCCACCTGAATCGTTTCCCTACACTCTCCGGTATCCGCCTATGCGGCATGTGGAAGCCTCTGCTCCGGAGTATCTCCGCCGCCGGGTCTCGGCGTCGTATGGCGATAGTCAAGGCAGCGACGGTGGATTCGGATTACTCGTCAAAACGGACCAGTAGCAACGAGCAGAGAGAGACGATTGTGCTTCCTGGGTGCGATTACAATCACTGGCTTATTGTAATGGAATTCCCCAAGGATCCAGCGCCAACCAGGTCCGTTTTTCTCTTATGAATATCGACACATATAAGTTGTAATTGTGTCGTCAATGATGATTCATTTATGGAAACAATGTCGCGCATAGGAAGATTTTGGGTTTTTCACTGAACTGAGTAAAACCTTAAGCTTCAAATTTGCTTTGAAGTTGACCTAGTTTCCAGATTTTGTTCTTAAACTTCATATATCAGTGTTAACATTTAGTCTGACTTAATCTCTTGAGATGTGCAAACACATTGAACACCTGATATAGCTTGTGAGCAAGTTTTCGGCAAATAAGATTTGATGTGTTTGAACTTGACTTCAAAATGAAACTCAAACTCGATATGGAGAAGGGGAACCCAAATCGAGTCTGTCCAGCTGCTTAAAGGATTTGACAGCTACAACACTGTGTTCATATGTGTACTTGGACCATCCAAACTGGTACTCATTGTCGTTATTATGTATGAAAATATGGGGAAGAATTGAAGCATTTGTTTTTTCCATATTTTCCTTCAAGCTATGTATAAATTGCAGTTGTTGTCCATGGCGTCTCTTTGTTAAAGTTGATGTGGACACTACAGTGTAAGCAAGTGATGTATGGAAAAGGATTTTGTGATGTACACTAGAAAATAGCATTAGATTGGGATTCCCGAGTAGAATTTCATGGATAAGGCGGGGAAACTACTGTCTTTTGGCGAGAGATGACTAAAGCTTCGTTCACTATAACTTTGTTGCTGCTGCTGGCTGTTTTTTAGATAACTTGAATCCTATTTACACTTTCGTGCTGCTTTTATAACCAATCCTATTTAAACTTGCTTTGAAGCTGACCTTGTTTCCAGATTTTGTTCTTCAACTTTACCTGAGGGTTGACGTTCATTTATTATGAATATATCAGTGTTAACATTTAGTCTGACTTAATCTCTTGAGATGTGCAAACATATTGAACACCTGATATAGCTTGTGAGCAAGTTTTCGGCAAAAACATTGATGTATTTGAACTTGACTTGAAAATGATGTTTGAGTTTCTCGAACTCAAACACGATATAGAGAAAGGGAACCCAGATTAGAGTAGTAGGCGATCTCAAGCTATTCCAGTTATGCATATGAAAAGCAAAACGTCTTGGATTTGGCTGCAAAAACACTGTGTTCCTATGTGTACTGCTGTTCTTGGAGCATGGCACTCATTAGTGTAATTGTGAACGAAAAATTGGGGGAGGAACAGAAACTTCTGTTTTTGGATATTTTCCATCACGCTATGTATAAATTGCAGATGTTGTCCATTGTGTCTCTTTGTTAAAATTAATGTGGACAGTGCAAGCAAGTAATGTATGGCAAAGGTGTTTGTGGTGGCAGTAGATTGGGACTCCTGACTAAGAATTTCCTGGATAAGGCGGGGAAATGACTGTTTTTGGGCGAGAAATTACTAAAACTTCATTCAGTTTAGTAACCAATCAGTGTTACTTGTGTCCATTTTCTAGAATAACAGATTCTTTGTGTGTGCATATTGAGTGTACTTGTGTCTATTTTCCAGCATGGAAGAGGCAAAGAAGAACATGTATGCATTCAGTACCACCACATATACTGGATTCTAATGCACCATTGACGAAGAAACTTCTGAGAAGTTCAAGGGTGAGTTAGAGTTAGTGATCAAGAAAAGCTTTAATCCTCTTACTGAAAGTGTATATGCTTGTAATCGTCGAAAACCTTCAAGATACTGACCGCTCAGTCTTTCAATTTTCCACAGGTTTGCCTGGAGTTCTCTGGGTTTTGCCTGACTCCTACATAGATGTCAAGAACAAGGACTATGGAGGTAACCCATCTAAGCCTTATTAGTAGTGATTACAATGTGTCTAAGATCTCATGTATCCCTGTTCTGATAATTGGATGGGTTTTTGTTCGGTTTAGGCGACAAGTACATCAATGGAGAGATTATCCCGTGCACATACCCGACATACCAACCAAAGCAGCGCAATAACTCCAAGTATCAAAGTAAGAGGTCCAACAGAAAGAGAGACGGTCCACCTCCTGAGTAGCAGAGGAAACCAAGACAAGAACCAGCCGCTTCTGATTCCTCTTGAACGATGAAGACAGGCCGTTGTAACGGAGTGTGTGAGATTTTGATCGATCGGTTAGTCGGTTGGCTTATTGAGCTCGGATGTAAAATCGATTAATGCTTGGGGAGAAACGAAAGCCGTCGTTTGATTCTTCAGAAAATACCCACCGAAATTTTGAACTTTAGCTTTTTGGATTAATTTTTTTTTTTCCTCCTTTTTTGTTTGCTAAATTTACTTTTCAAATTAAGTTTAGATTATATTTTTTCTTTTTATTATTAATATTAACTTGACATGTGTCACGATCTGCTGAGTTATTATTTTTGAAACATTTTTTTTTATATAATAAGATATAGATATTCCTAAAAACTGAAACCATTCTTTTTCAACCATAGATTCGAACTCGAAAGCAAGCTAGGTTCAATCAAGTTGAAATTATTGCTCAACCTCGTCACCTATCAGCTGCCTTAGATTAATAATTCTTTTGTAACTTTTAATGATACTGAAGATGTAAATGGCCATTTCATATATACTTTTGGGATGTCGTAAAGACATTAAAATCTTGAAATTAATCAATACAATAAAAAAAACTATACACATAGCACATGAGGTTCTTGAAAATTATCCAACAATTAACGTAGAGATCTAAAAAGAAGGAAAAAAAAAAGCATCTGCATGAGAAACCTAATAAGTCTTATACATCTCACGCTTGGGATTCAAGAAAGTTTCAAAATTAATTCTACAGCCTGACAAAATAAGCAATTTTTTTTTTCCAAATATTTTACTTGAAATTGTTTTAATTATATATTACTACTACTTAACTAGCCGTAGAACCCTACTTTGGCTCCAAATCGCGTCTTAATTCTCGTCCTTTGAGAGTCTTTCAAACACCGACGTCACCCTGGCCACATCACCCCGGAATTACGGGGAGTAAACAGCATACATCTGCTATAAATACCCCTTAATATGCATTTATGAGAGGATCCCGAATTTATTGTTCTCTCTCACATATTACTTGCTCTCTCTCTCTCTCTCTCTGTACTGTTGTAACAACATTATTTAAAATCCCGAACTGGATTCTCTTGAGTACTAGTTCGAAAATCTAAATAATCTGTCTTGTTTCAACCATAAATAATTAAATACTATAAAAGAGAAAAAAAAAAGGAGGAGGGGGATAAAAAGAAGTCAATGTCAACTACATGATGTGGCGCCCATTGTGTTTTCCGCGTAAACAAAAATGATTGACGTTAAAAAAACTTGTGGGTCCCGTCGCTGTTTGACTTCACGCGCTAAAATAAAAATAGTTGACGTTAAAAAACTATTTTATTTTAAACGAGTCAGCGTTGTGGAGAAAAAATTAATTAATCACGCCTTACCGGGAAAAAAAAAAATTTGATCACTAATATTTTGGTTCCATAAAAATCATTCGACAGTTGAATCTATTTATACGTAATTAACTTCTGATAAATATGTTATGTTATTTGAGGGTTTTAGATATTGCCATTTGAAAAATTACTTATGTTTAGTGAACACCATATTAAATGTTCTAAGAAAATTAGTCAAGAATAAACCTAAACGAAAAAAAAAATTATTCAGAAATTATATATTTCAAAAAAGAAAGAAATCATTCTAAATCTAAAACCTACAAATAAAAGAAAGGGAAAAAAATAAAAAATAATGTCAAAGTAACTAAAAGAAGGCCGGTCACTAGCGAGTAAAGGTGAGCACGGAACAGATATGTCAGAAGATTCTACTATTTGTGATTTGCTCCGATATATACTCTAGTACGGAATACTTGATTAATTAACACTAGTAACAACGACCAATTTTATAAAAATGTAGCCGAGGACTGATTGTCAAGTTCTTAGCAGTGACCATGACACCAATGGTTTCGATAGGCACCAACTAGCCTTTCCAATGTCTAAAGCAAGCTACAATTCAAATAATAGCACAATTACAGTTTAATTCGAAAATATCTTAATCATACCTACCAGAAGAAAACTATAATACTACAGTAATTTATTATACACATAATAATTTTTTGTTCACTTTTGTATAGACAGTCAATAGGAATTAAAATGAAAAAAAAAATGCAGATTAAAGAACAGCAAGCGTTGCATTAATCCAGATTAACTCGTACAAGGAGAGCCAGAGTCACTCATCCCTGTAGTATGCAAGCACAGGTCACTACAGCCACTAGGGCTGGGCAAAATATCTGGAACCGAAGAACCGAACCGAACCCGACCCGAAAAAAGGGAACCGAACCGAACCCGGAACCAAAAAAATACCCGAACGGATCCTAGACTCCTATACCCGAAGAACCGAAACCGAACCCGAACCGAACCGAGAACCGAATGGGTACCCGAAATATCCGAAATATAATTATACACCCAAAATATTAATTATATTTAGACTTGATATAACCCAATTACCCAAAATTATAATTATAAAATCCGAAGATATCAATTATTGTTAGACCGAAATATCTAAAATAATAAAAAAATCTGAAAATTCTTAGTTATATTTAACAAAATTTAACCAAATTTTATTCAAATTTAGCATTTTATTAGTTTTTTTTCTATATTTCAGGTACCCGGAACCGACCCGAACCCGAAAAGACCCGAACCGAACCCAAACCGAACCCGAACCGAATTTTATAAATACCCGAATGGGTCCTTCAATCCTATACCCGAAAAACCAGATACCCGAAAGAACCGACCCGAACCCGAACGGATACCCGAATGCCCACGCCTAACAGCCACTAACAACAAGGTATACATAAGATAGCAAAAACTCTGTAAGTGAACCAAAAAATATGTAACGACTATTTTTTCGTTCCAAACCGTAAAATCAACAAGAATCTCAGGTATCACGACAAGCATAGAATGACAATTACAGGATGAAGCAGTTTATATAACTGTCTTGGAAAGAACAACAAAAATCTCATTCCCAGAGAATCTAGCTACAACAGAAACCAATGATCTATCCCACTATCTATCTCACTATCTACCCCTATCTTGCCTCGGAGATGTTTCTGATTGCCTACTTGAACCTTCTCCCTCCCTGTCGTTATGATCTCTTCTAGATCTTTCCTTCAATTTCTCCCTATCATGTGGCCGTCCTGGTCTCTTTTGTTCCCTCCTATCATAAGAATCTCTTGACCTTGGCTCCCTTTCCTCCCTTTCCTCCCTTTCCACTCTTTCTCTTTCTCTAGGGCGGCCGTATGAGGTATCTCCATGACCTTTTTCTCTGTAATTTTTCTCTTCCGCATCATGTTTGAAATCTCCTCTGTGGCCAAAACTCGTACCACCCTTTTTGGCACCATTGAACTTGTCATGATCCCACCTGGAACTTCTATCCTTCTCATGACCCCAACCAGTATTTGTAGCTCTCTGTCCATAAGAAAAGAGTGAAAGAAAATAAATGAGAAGAACAGATCGAGTCCTATCAACAAGCATGTTTTTATTCAAAATGTTAAAGACCAAGTACAATAGCAGGCTCCTAAAAGCAATTGTTCACTTACTTTCTCATCGTGGGAAAATTTGCAAGAATCTCCACGAGTACACTCTCCTCTCTGAAAAGCTATGCATACCCAACCAGTATTTGTAGCTCTCTGTCCATAAGAAAAGAGTGAAAGAAAATAAATGAGAAGAACAGACTGAGTCCTATCAACAAGCATGTTTTTATTCAAAATGTTAAAGACCAAGTACAATAGCAGCTCCTAAAAGCAATTGTTCACTTACTTTCTCATCGTGGGAAAATTTGCAAGAATCTCCACGAGTACACTCTCCTCTCTGAAAAGCTCTGCATACCCAACCAGTATTTGTAGCTCTCTGTCCATAAGAAAAGAGTGAAAGAAAATAAATGAGAAGAACAGACTGAGTCCTATCAACAAGCATGTTTTTATTCAAAATGTTAAAGACCAAGTACAATAGCAGCTCCTAAAAGCAATTGTTCACTTACTTTCTCATCGTGGGAAAATTTGCAAGATTCTCCACGAGTACACTCTCCTCTCTGAAAAGCTCTGCATACCCAACCAGTATTTGTAGCTCTCTGTCCATAAGAAAAGAGTGAAAGAAAATAAATGAGAAGAACAGACTGAGTCCTATCAACAAGCATGTTTTTATTCAAAATGTTAAAGACCAAGTACAATAGCAGCTCCTAAAAGCATATTATCTAAGGAGATTGTTCACTTACTTTCTCATCGTGGGAAAATTTGCAAGATTCTCCACGAGTACACTCTCCTCTCTGAAAAGCTCTGCATACCCAACCAGTATTTGTAGCTCTCTGTCCATAAGAAAATAGTGGAAGAAAATAAATGAGAAGAACAGACTGAGTCCTATCAACAAGCATGTTTTTATTCAAAATGTTAAAGACCAAGTACAATAGCAGCTCCTAAAAGCATATTATCTAAGGAGATTGTTCACTTACTTTCTCATCGTGGGAAAATTTGAAAGAATCTCCACGAGTACACTCTCCTCTCTGAAAAGCTCTGCATACACCACGTGCCTCTCTCTTCTGCCGTTGCGTCTCATCATCTTCCTCTTCTCGCTTAGTGTACTTGCTACAATGGTCCACCCTAATGGTCCGTCCCAACACCTGAGCTCCATTCAGATTATCTGCAATTTTAAAATCAGAATGTAATCAAATCACAACATCTCAAGAACCAGTGTGCAAGAGAGAGAGAGAGAGAGAGAGTGTGTGTGTGATATAAGGAGAGTTTTTGACTAACCAACAGCGAGAGTGGTACTTCTTTGATCTTCATATGCAAGAAACGCAAAACCCTTAGATTTGCCAGTAACCTTGTCTCGGATAAGATTGACATCAACAAGTTCACCATACCTACAGAATCCACAAAGAAAATACATTAAAAAAAAAAAACTAATTAGAAACAAAAGCTTATAAAAACCCAATACCTAGGAAGAGAATTTCAGAGTACTACTGAACCAGGTCTATAGCAATTCACTTACTGTGCGAAAACGGCGAGGAGATCACCCTCGGTGAGGTCGTAAGCTAAGCCTCCGACGAAGACATAGGCAGAATTTGTGTACTTGCCGTGCCATGACGCCTCTTCAGAAATCCCTAGATCTGATTCCTTACCGTTTATTTTCTTCGAAAACTTGAAGGCATATTTCCTCAGTCGGAGGGTAAGTGTTGTGAATGCTTTCTTCACTTGGTCTAATTGACCATACACGTCAATGACCATATCCTTATCTCCCCAGTCCTTAAACTCCATACGTGTACCAGATGACATCTTCGTATTGAAGAGGAAATTAGGGTCCAATCCGTCAGGGCACCTTGTGACCAGAAACTTAACAGTGGCTAGCCCACTGGATTGGTCAACAAGGTAAGGAAAAGCCATGTTCGCAGCGTCTTCAACGGGAGAATGCTCCTCGCATATCTGTTTCAAAAAGAGAATATTATAATATCTAAAATCTAAAATTATTTCACAGTAACATAAATATCAATCACCTCAAGAGCAGATACAGTAATGATGCTCTCCTCCTTCAAGTCTGTAATGTCAAAATAGGCTTTTGACATCTTCTCAATTGTAAGAAGTCTGATATGCTTCATACCAATAAGATGTTTTACTCTTTCTCTTGGAATTAGGAGAGAGAAAGAGACATGTCTATGTTCTGCTAAAACAAACATCGTTTCAGTATGCTTTTTAAGATACTGCAGCCTCTCAAGGCATGCGGCACCTGATTTCTTGAGAATACGCGACATGTTTTTAAGGTCATCCTGACCATGGTCAAGCTCAAGAAGCCTGATTTGTTCAGCATAGGTCCACATCCCTACAATGTAGGAACATGTGAAAGAGGGGAATACATTTAGGATAATAATTGTATTAAAACCAATAAATCCATCAATAACCCATCAGAAAAACCCAGAAAATCTGGACACAAAAGGTTATCGGAGAGAATGAACCCAAGAATCATCAATAACCCATCAGAAAAACCCAGAAATGTTATCGGAGAGAATCATCAATAACCCATCAGAAAAACCCAGAAAGAATCAACCCAAGATAAAAAAAAAAAAAAAAAAAAAACAAGAACTCGACAATTAGATCCCAACTAATTCCGATTAAATCCTGGAGAATCCGGGTTGAATTATCTACAATAGAACGAAAGCAAGACGCTTTAACAGTCGCTGAACTTTGAAATTGACAGAAACCTAAAAAAACACCAGAAAACGAAACCACAAGAGGAAAGCAAAAGCAGAACTGTGTGGAAGAAGCTAACCTCGGAGGAAATTAACCGACGGGATGAGCGATTTTGGGAGAGATAAAACGCGAGGCGGTGCGATTCGGCGCAGATCGAGGAAGAACAACGAACGAAGGTGAAGCTTGTTTCTGGAAAAGAAGAAAAAAATCAGGCTTGTGAAGTCGTCTTTTAGGGTTGGTTAAAAAAAAAACAATCCCTTATCCCTTTTATATACGCAGTGATGTATTGTCAAAAAAAAAATAAAAAAATTCGGTATAAAATTTTACGTCGCCTGAGAGATTCGAACTCTCGCGGGGAAACCCCATGTACTTAGCAGGCACGTTACTTTTAGTAGCACGTGACTTCAAACCCCCGATAAAATTACTAAAATAATTAAGAACATGTTATTAACTCTAATAAAATCTAAAATTTAAAGATATTTCAACAAATCCGAAATTGATATATAATTGTGTATTTCATAAATAAAATGCATGATACTAAATTCGATGGTCTGCATTACACATATTATCCATTCATATTGTTAAATTCTCGTAAACTACTAAATTTTGTTTTATGAGTTCTAAAATTCGTAATAAGAACCAATGAACCATACACTGAAATTTGTTAATGTGTTTAACAGCAAAGAAACAAGTTCATTGTACTTTATTAGAATGTTTATATTGTTACGATCTACAATTTCAGTTACATTGTGTCAAATCTATATATAATGCATAAGAGTATGTGAAGATTTAAGCAAACAAATATCTTATTAATACGGTATGAAAACAATATACATGGTAAAAATGTTATTCGTGTACATGTTATATATCGGCAGATTTATAAGTATCTTCTTTAATTTCAACAGTGCATGCTATTGACCATTATTCTTATATATGTCCATTTCATCCGGATTTTTGTTTTATTTTTGATCATCATCTATTCGGATTGTATATTTTATTCAAACCAGTACGAAAGCATATAAGAAGGGAATATGTATCAAATGGAGTGTATCTAAAGTAAAACCTTTAGACATGCTAGTTATTTCCCGAATTAATCAAGTTTGAAAGTATGACAGGTTCTCTTAAAAAGAAAATGCTTTTTATTTTGATTGAATTTTCTGGTATAGTACTATTTATTTATGCTTTTACATTTCTAGTCGTACAAATAAAGTGAATATTATGGTTGTATATTAAAATTTAAAAGTAACAACGAGCAAAAAGTAACTCGCTCCTCAAGTTTGTTTAATTTGACATCATATGTATCCAAAAGAGGACTATTATGATCATATATCATATATAAAATAAATATTTAACAATGTGATTTTAACAAGAAAAACAATCATTGATCACATATTGTTCCAATATAGGGGATTTTGCAATCTTTGCAATCGTGCATTTGTGAATTATTTGTACCGGCTCATAACCACATAGCTGACACCTTTGATCAACCTTCAAACGTTTCCTTATCAAGGCATCCGCAACAAAACATATTATTATGTATTACTCTCCACCAAAAGAATTTAAGCTTCGGTGGTATATTAATTAGCCACAAATTAATGATGACTTGCTCTTTTGGCCTCGTCAGATAGAGAATGAGAGTATACATGCTAATTTGCTTGCTCTTTCGAGATCTTCCTCTTAATATAATAACCAGATTTAACATAATCCATACTGTAGTTATACTTTGTCATAGCTGGACTATCTTATTTATATCCTCCCGCACATATCAAATAAGTTAGATTGTAGTGATATCAACGTTTATAAAAACTATGTTTGAAGTAACATTAAAAAAAAATTTGAAATATTGTTTACATTATGTTAACAAATAAATGTTTTGTTAAATATATTTGAAAAATATTTTGTGTGTCAAAACGTATTATGTGTTAAAGGAAAACTCAATTAAATTTTAAAATCATTCTTTCGAGTAACAAATTGAGAAATTAGTTAGAGATTATCTAAACCCTGGATAATAAACACAAAATCATAAAATGCAGGGACATAGAAATTTAAATTTATTTGAAAAGTTTATAAATTTTGTTTTGTTTAGCTATACGAATGATTTTGACCACATAGTTCATCAGAAATATTTAATCTCAGCGTTCTTGAAATACTTCTAATAATTCAACACAAGTAATTAAATTTTGGTTTAGTTACGGTAGCCAAATGAAGGAACTACAATGCCTGACCAACTTGCGAATAAAGAGATAAGCAACAGCCTATTATCATTACCTCACTGTTCATACATGCAGAAATACAATTTTCTATGAAGGGCTACTTGGTACCTTACAATTATTTTGTAGACTCTATATTAGTTTATTAAACTATCAAAGTGATCCTTTTTTGTCAGTTACTGGAAAACGAAAAAAACATTTGATATACTCATAATTATAAAAGTTTGAATAGTTGGCCTTTTTTGGAACATCGTGAAAACCTTAGTTGGAAGTAAATAAAACCATAATTTAATGAGTGAATTAAAAAAAAACTAGTGAAAAACATTAAAATATTGACTTTTAGTAGCACGTGACTTCAAACCCCCGATAAAATAACTAAAATAAGTAAGAACATGTTAACTCTAATAAAATCTAAAATTTAAAGATATTCAAACAAATCCGAACTTTATATATAATTGTGTATTTTCTAAATAAATTTGTAAATATGCATGATACTTAATTAAGTGGTAAACTTTTTTTTTTTTGAACTAAATTAAGTGGTAAACTTTCAAACTGCATTACTCATAACAATAGCATTCATATTGTTAAATTCCCGTAAACTACTAAATTTTGTTTTATGAGTTTTAAAATCGTAATAAGAACCAATGAAACAAACTATACACAGAAATTTGTTAGTGTATTTAACATAAAAGAAACAATTTCATTGTACATTATTAGAATGCTTCTATTGTTATGATCTACAATTTCAATTACATTAATTGTGTCAAATCTATGTATAAATGCATAAGAATATGTGAAGTGTTAAGCAAACAAATATCTTATTCATACGATATTAACATGTTAACACAATATATCATATTACATATACATGGTAAAAAAATGTTATTCATGTACATGTTATATCTCAGTAGATTTATAAGTATCTTCTTTAATTTCAACAGTGCCGTTAGAGCTGTCAATGGGCGGGCGGTCCATTGTCCGTCCATGTCCAACAAATTATGGACGGTCTTGGACAAGTCCAAAATAGAAGCGGGTTTAAATGGACAATGTCCAATTTTGCCCATGGACAAAATGGACCGGACAAGTTGGACATTGGGCCGCCCGAAATACATAAAATGTTAGGTCAAAATCAATTTGGGAGTTTTTTTAGAAATCAGAAACACGATTTTTTCAGTTTGTGTTTTGGTCAAAACACTGTGCCGTTGACCATTATTCTTAGATATGTCCATTTCTTCCGGATTTTTGTTTTATTTTTGATCATCATCTGTTCGGATTGTATATTTTATTCAAACAACTACGAAAAAATATAAGACCAAGTGCAATAGGAAGGGAATTTGAGTGTTTTTAGATCCAATAGGTAGGCAAATCAAAAAGACAAATTATCAATCCATGCGACAAAGAGAAATTTTCCCTTCCGTGAATTTTGTGTAGGCCCCACATCAAATATGATGTGGTGGCATTTGATTGGTTCTCTGGTTTTTTTTTTTTTTTACATTTTTCTTAAATGTTATTTTTACTTAATAATTGATCTAAAAAAAAAAAAAAATTACACCATTATTTTTTATTTCTTAACATCTATAAATAAAGTCTAGGTTCATATCATTTGAACATCAAAAAAAATCTCAAGATTTAACATTCTCTTTTAATTTCTTCTCCTACATTATCACTCTCTTTCGTATTTTTTTTTTCAATTTTCAACATCCTTATAGATCCATCTCGCAATTACAATCTCCTACCAAATTATGGTTTTCCAAACCCTCAAAATCCAAACACACAACCACCAAATCCAAATACACAACTCCCAGAAAATCTTATAAATTCGGGAATGCATCCAAATTTTCAAATGCCATATATGATGCCACCAAATTTTGGCATGTATGTTTGGTTTGTCTTTATTAATAATAACGAGTGTTGTTTATTTATTTAGAAACTGAGTATTTTATTTGAATCATTAAAATAATATATTTTATATATTAATCAACTCTAATTAAAAAAACAAATTATATATTAGTTATTAATTTTTTTACATTATAAAAATTATTTTTTGTGATTATAAATATATTAATAGTAATAGTATTTATAAAATGTATAACATATATAAAATAATAAAAATAAAATAAATAAATATAAAATGAATTATATATGATGGAGTGATGTGGAGGAAAGAGAAAATGAGTTGGAGGAAAGAGAAAATGATTTGCCTTCCTATTGTGGAGTTTAGTGTAAATTAAAAAATTGAAATGATGTGGAATGAGAATAAAATGATGTGGAGAGAATATAGGATGAAAAATTTGTCTTCCTACTGAAAATGGTCTAAGAAGGGAATATGTATAAAATGGAGTATCCAAAGTAAAACTTTTAAACATGCTAGTTATTTCCCGAATTATTCAAGTTTAAAACTGTGCCATTTTCTGAAAACGCTTTTTATTTTGATTGAATTTTCTGTTATAGTACTATTTATTTATGGTCTTACATTGCTAGCCGTACTAATAAAGCGAATAGTATGGTCGTATATTAAAAGTAACAACGAGCAAAAAGTAAATCGCCCCTCAAGTTTGTTTAATTTGACCATATGTATCCAAAAGAGGAATATTATGATCAGATATCGCTTTAAAATTTGGCCTCGTCAGATAGAAAATGATAGCATGTACATGCTGATTTGCTTGCTCTTTCGAGATCTTCCTCTGGATACAATAACCAGATTTAACATAATACATACCATTGTTAGTAAAGACCCAAGAGAGAGCATCACTTACTGATGTAGTTATACTTGGTCGTAGCTGGACTATCTTATCCATATCCTCCGCACATATCAAATAAGTTTGCTTGTAGTGATCCCAACGTTTATAAAAAATTGAAATATCTGTTACATGTTAGAGAATAATACTATATATGTTAACAAATAAAAAGTTTTGTTAAATATATTTGCGTTAAAGAAAAACTCAATTAAATTTTAAAATCAATATTTTGAGTAACAAATTGAGAAATTAGTTAGAGATTATATCTAAACCCTTGATAATAAACACAAAATCATATCAAAATAATAAAATGTAGGGATATAGAAATTTAAGTTTATTTGAAAAGTTTATAAATTTTGTTTTATACGAATGATTTTGACCACATAGTTTACAGAAATTTTAAATCTCAGCGTTTTGTTTTAATACTTCTAATGATTCAACACAAGTAATTTTATTTTGGTTTCGTTACGGTAGCCGAATGAAGGTATTCCAATTTGGTTCCTGGAACTACAATGTCTGAACAACTTACGAATAAAGAGGTAAACAACAGCCCTACTGTTCATTATTAGAAGGGCTGTTCATATATGCAGAAAAATAATTTTCTATGAAGGGCTACTTGGTACCTTAACAATTATTTTATAGACTCTATATTACCTTAACAATTAGTTTATTAAACTATCAAAGTGATCCTCTTTTGTTTAATTACTGGAAAACGAAAAAAGCATTTGATATACTCAACATTATGTTAATAATAATGTGCTCAAACTTCACTTAGATGAATTTAAAAGTTTGAATAGTTGGCCTTTTTTTGGAACATCGTGAAAACCTTAGTTGGATTGAAACAAAACCAAAATTTAATGAGCGAATTAAAAAAAAAAAAAACTAGTGAAAAACATTAAATATTGACAATCGTTGGATGTTAAAATAAACCAAAACTTTAATGAGTTACTTAAAAACAATAGTGAAACATATTAAAATATAAAAATAATTTCTATTGACAGCACAAGATAAGACACTGAAAAGAGAGTTTAATAAGAAAACAAATTATTTGCTGGAATATAATACTCATTTATTTGTTGATAAAGGCTTCTTGGGTATAGTAGAATAGAAAAGACTTTTGGATGTGACGTATGAGACAAAAGTCCGGATAATCCTATGATATAATAGAGTCTTCGAATCATAGAGTGTGTCAGATATTATTTTTATATAGAGGCATGCAGCAGGCATAGTCTCTATTTTAATACACAAACTGTTTTTTTTTTGTAATTATATTTTTTCATCCGATAACATATTTACGAAACTGCTATTTCCGCTTTAATTTGTATATTACAATTTATAAGATTCGAAATCTTCGGAGTTAAAAAAAAAAACTAGTGTTAAAAAGGATAATTAAGTGCTGACGATAACTTAAAAACCTTTCAGACTATAATTTTAATTTGATATATTTAAAAATCCAACTAGGGTTTTAGGATGATCCAAAAAAAGGCAAAACATCATAATAAACGACATCCTTTATCTAAAAATAGCCCAATCCAATGGCCATTTTTTAAAATTTTATTTTGTATATTTATGGATCTCTCTTTTACTTTGTTTTCTAATAATGACAAAAGGAAGGTTAGGTTATGGGTTCAAAGCCCAACTAAAAGTCAAAGCCCGTGTTTCTAGCCAAAAACGTAAAATTTTATTTTCCAACCAAAAACGTAAAATCTTATTTTTCCGTCAAAAATATAAAATCCCGTTTTTTCGCAAAAAACGTAAAATCCTTTTTTCCGGTCAAAACTGTAAAATTCTAATTTTCTGTCAAAAACAGAAAATTTTGTTTTTCCGTAAAACACGTAAAATCCCGTTTTCAAGTCAAAAATGTAAAATCCCGTTTTCCCATAATAAAAAAAATATATCGTTTTCCCGTCAAAAACGTAAAATCTCATTTTCCCATCAAAAACTTTAAATCCCGTTTTCCCGTTAAAAACGTCAAATCACATTTTCCCGCCAAAAAGGTAAATTCTTGTTTTCCCTTAAAAAAAAATAAAAACCTGTTTTCCTGCAAAAAAATGTCAAATCTTGTTTTCCTAGCAAAAACGTAAAATATTGTTTTACCGCAAAAAACATAAAATCATGTTTTTTCGCAAAAGCTTAAAATCCCATTTTTAACGTAAAATCTCGTTTTCCTGCCAAAAACGTAAAATCATGTTTTTCGTAATAAACGAAAAATCTCGTTTTCATGCAAAAAAATGTAAAATCCCGTTTTCCATCGAAAATATCAAATCTTGTTTTTCTGCCAAAAACGTAAAATCTCGTTTTACTCCAAAGAAACGTAAAATTCCGTTTTTCCGTCAAATTTTTTTTTAAAATCCCATTTTCTTGCCCTAACACGAAAACGGAATACAAAAGTAATAACAAAATTAAATTATTTTCGTAAATATTAAATTTAAAGTATAGTAATATTTTCTATGTAATGGTTAAATAAATACTTTTAGGGACTAAAAATGAATTTTTTTTTATTTTCTGGTTATTAATTTATTATTTTCGTAATTATTTTTTAAATTATATATAAGATCCGAGATCTTATAATCGGGTCAAAAGGATCCACATATTTTTAAACCGGATCACAATAAAATAAATCTAAAACAAAATAAAAAAACATATTACTTACCCAATCAAAACATAACATTAATACAAGTGGCATTCATTGACATCATCTTTTTGATTGGCTGAGAATCATCAATCACTTAAGTGTCTTCTCAATTAATAGTAAGATATATTTTTACGGATGATCTAAAATTTTTTTTTCATTTTATCGATTTAATTTTTATTTTCACGGATTATAAAATATTAAATTATAAATTTGCGCGATACTTATATTGTAAGGAAATAAAGTAAAGTAAGTGATTGAAATAGACGTTGAGTAGTTGAGAAGGGAAATTATCATTATATTTTATGTTTTTTTTATACAACAATTCATGAGTTTTCACGAAAAGGATAAGCACCGATTTCATCATATGACTCACGATAATTTTGTGATGTAATTATGCTGATCTCTTGCAATTAATGGATAAACAATTATAAATTATTTTATTATTGAATGATTGAGTAATAATGTTCTACATTATTATTTTATGCTTAAATCTCAACTTATGAAAAATATAGTTTCAATTTTAATAGATTTTCGTCTCTTCTGTGTATGATTAAATCGTTTCAATATTATGTTGAAATTATTCAGTAGATCAATAAGATGTTAACTGTTAGAAAAAATTTGATGTGAGATATATTAGATATTATATTTTTTAAAATGAAACGTTCATGTTATAGAATTATAGAACTTAAGAGATCAAGAACTTTAAGATCAAACACAATCTTTATTGCTTTAGAAAAGAGTCTCCTCAATAAAAACTAAAGCTCACAATCTCTCAAAACTACTTAAGTTATGGCAAATCCCACCATCTCCTTATATAATGACTGTAAATCCTAATTCTACTAGAACTCCTAAAATAGAAAACCTATTCCTAAAACTAG